>CM057003.1:121021752-123421752 GCA_029891345.1 Dryococelus australis
CTCAGGGCATGGGTTCAGATCCCAGCCTGCCATTATTAGAGCAGTTTGTAGGGCGCTGGGTTTCGTGAAGTACAGTGTGTCAAGCTCTAGGGCATAGTTCAGATCCAGCCTGCCATTATTAGAGCAGTTTGTAGGGCGTGGGTTTCGTGAAGTACAGTGTGTCAAGCTCTCAGGGAATGGGTTCAGATATCCAGCCTGCCATTATTAGAGCAGTTTGTAGGGCGTTGGGTTTCGTGAAGTACATGTGTCAAGCTCTCAGGCATGGTTCAGATATCCACCTGCCATTATTAAGCAGTTTGTAGGGCGCTGGGTTTCGTGAAGTACAGTGTGTCAAGCTCTCAGGGCATGGGTTCAGATCCCAGCCTGCCATTATTAGAGCAGTTTGTAGGGCGTGGGTTTCGTGAAGTACATTGTGTCAAGCTCTCAGGGCATGGGTTCAGATATCCAGCCTGCCATTATTAGACAGTTTGTAGGGCGCTGGTTTCGTGAATACATTTGTCAAGCTCTCAGGCATGGGTTCAGATCCCCAGCCTGCCATTATTAGAGCAGTTTGTAGGGCGCTGGGTTTCGTGAAGTACATTGTGTCAAGCTCTCAGGGCATGGGTTCAGATCCCCAGCCTGCCATTATTAGAGCAGTTTGTAGGGCGCTGGGTTTCGTGAAGTACATGTGTCAAGCTCTCAGGGCATAGTTCAGATTCCAGCCTGCATTATTAGAGCAGTTTGTAGGGCTGGGTTTCGTGAAGTACAGTGTGTCAAGCTCTCAGGGCAATGGTTCAGATTATCCAGCCTGCCATTATTAGAGCAGTTTGTATGGCGTGGTTTCGTGAAGTACAGTGTGTCAAGCTCTAGGGCATGGTTCAGATATCCAGCCTGCCATTATTAGAGCAGTTTGTAGGGCGTGGGTTTCGTGAAGTACATGTGTCAAGCTCTCAGGGCATGGGTTCAGATCCCAGCCTGCATTATTAGAGCAGTTTGTAGGGCGCTGGTTTCGTGAAGTACATTGTGTCAAGCTCTCAGGGCATGGGTTCAGATATCCAGCCTGCCATTATTAGAAGTTTTTAGGGCGCTGGGTTTCGTGAAGTACAGTGTGTCAAGCTCTCAGGGCATGGTTCAGATCCCCAGCCTGCCATTATTAGAGCGTTTTTAGGGCGCTTGGGTTTCGTGAAGTACATTGTGTCAAGCTCTCAGGCATGGTTCAGATCCCCAGCCTGCCATTATTAGAGCAGTTTGTAGGGCGCTGGGTTTCGTGAAGTACAGTGTGTCAAGCTCTCAGGGCATGTTCAGATATCCAGCCTGCCATTTTAGAGCAGTTTGTAGGGCGCTGGGTTTCGTGAAGTACAGTGTGTCAAGCTCTCAGGGCATGGTTCAAATCCCAGCCTGCCATTATTAGAGCAGTTTGTAGGGCGGGTTTCGTGAAGTACATGTGTCAAGCTCTCAGGGCATGGGTTCAGATATCCAGCCTGCCATTATTAGAGCAGTTTGTAGGGCGCTGGGTTTCGTGAAGTACAGTTGTCAAGCTCTCAGGCATGGGTTCAGATCCCCAGCCTGCCATTATTAGAGCAGTTTGTAGGAGCGCTGGTTTCGTGAAGTACATTGTGTCAAGTCTCAGGGCATGGGTTCAGATCCAGCCTGCCATTATTAGAGCAGTTTGTAGGGCGTGGGTTTGTGAAGTACATTGTGTCAAGCTCTCAGGGCATGGTTCAGATCCAGCCTGCCATTATTAGAGCAGTTTGTAGGGCGGGTTTCGTGAAGTACATTGTGTCAAGCTCTCAGCATGGGTTCAGATCCCACCTGCCATATTAGAGCAGTTTGTAGGGCGCTGGTTTCGTGAAGTACATGTGTCAAGCTCTCAGGGCATGGTTCGATATCCACCTGCCATTATTAGAGCAGTTTGTAGGGCCGGGTTTCGTGAGTACATGTGTCAAGCTCTCAGGGCATGGGTTCAGATTCCAGCCTGCCATTATTAGAGCAGTTTGTATGGCGCTGGGTTTCGTGAAGTACATTGTGTCAAGCTCTCAGGGCATGGGTTCAGATCCCAGCCTGCCATTATTAGAGCAGTTTGTAGGGCGCTGGGTTTCGTGAAGTACATGTGTCAAGCTCTCAGGGCATGGGTTCAGATATCCAGCCTGCTATTATTAGAGCAGTTTGTAGGGCGTGGTTTCGTGAAGTACATTGTGTCAAGCTCTCAGGGCATGGGTTCAGATATCCCAGCCTGCCATTATTAGAGAGTTTGTAGGGCGCTGGGTTTCGTGAAGTACATGTTGTCAAGCTCTCAGGGCATGGTTCAGATCCCAGCCTGCCATTATTAGAGCAGTTTGTAGGGCGCTGGGTTTCGTGAAGTACATTGTGTCAAGCTCTCAGGCATGGGTTCAGATCCCCAGCCTGCCATTATTAGAGCAGTTTGTAGGGCGCTGGTTTCGTGAAGTACAGTGTGTCAAGCTCTCAGGGCATGGTTCAGATATCCAGCCTGCCATTTTAGAGCAGTTTGTAGGGCGCTGGGTTTCGTGAAGTACATTGTGTCAAGCTCTCAGGGCATGGGTTCAGATCCCCAGCCTGCCATTATTAGAGCAGTTTGTAGGGCGCGGGTTTCGTGAAGTACATTGTGTCAAGCTCTCAGGGCATGGGTTCAGATATCCAGCCTGCCATTATTAGACAGTTTGTAGGGCGCTGGGTTTCGTGAAGTACAGTTGTCAAGCTCTCATGGCATGGGTTCAGATCCCCAGCCTGCCATTATTAGAGCAGTTTGTAGGCGCTGGGTTTCGTGAAGTACAGTGTGTCAAGTCTCAGGGCATGGGTTCAGATCCCCAGCCTGCCATTATTAGAGCAGTTTGTAGGGCGTTGGGTTTCGTGAAGTACATTGTGTCAAGCTCTCAGGGCATGGGTTCAGATATCCAGCCTGCCATTATTAGAGCAGTTTGTAGGGCGCCGGGTTTCGTGAAGTACAGTGTGTCAAGCTCTCAGGGCATGGGTTCAGATCCAGCCTGCCATGATTAGAGCAGTTTGTAGGCGCTGGATTTCGTGAAGTACAGTGTGTCAAGCTCTCAGGCATGGTTCAGATTCCACCTGCCATTATTAGAGCAGTTTGTAGGCGCTGGTTCGTGAAGTACATTGTCAGCTCTCTAGCATGTCAGATCCACCTGCCATTATTAGAGCTTGTAGGCCTGGTTCGTGAAGTACAGTTTCAAGCTCTCAGGCATGGGTTCAATCCCACCTCCATTATTAGAGCATTTGTAGGCGTTGGTTTCGTAAGTACATGTGTCAAGCTCTCAGCATGGTTCAGATATCCACCTGCCATTATTAAGCATTTGTAGGCCGGGTTTCGTGAAGTACAGTGTCAGCTCTCAGCATGGTTCAATCCCAGCCGCCATATTAGACAGTTTGTAGGGCGCTGGTTTCGTGAAGTACATGTGTCAACTCTCAGCATGTTCAGATCCCACCTGCTTATTAGAGCATTGTAGGCGCTGGTTCTGAAGTACATTGTTCAAGCTCTCAGGCATGGTTCAGATATCCAGCCTGCCATTATGAGCATTGTAGCGCTGTTTCGTAATATGTGTCAACTCTCGCTTGTTCAGATACCACCTAAATTTTAACATTTGTAGGCCTGTTCGGAACAGTGTCAACTCTAGGCAGGTTCATTCCCAGCCGCCATTTTAAGCAGTTTAGGCTTGGTTCGTGAAGTACATGTGTCAACCAGGCATGTTCAGATCCACCTGCCATTATTAAGCATTGTAGCCTGGTTTCGTGAAGACATGTGTCAATTCTCAGCATGCCCATTATAAGCATTTGTAGGCGTGTTCGTGAATCATGTTCAAGCTCTAGGCATGTTCGATCCAGCCCCATATTAAGCATTTGTAGGGCCTGGTTCTAAGTACATGTTCAAGCCTCAGGCATGTTCAGATATCCAGCCTGCCATTATTAGACAGTTTGTAGGCCCGGTCGTGAAGTCATGGTCAAGCTCTCGGCATGGTTCAATACCACCTGCCATTTAAGCATTTGTAGGCTGGTTCGTGAATACATTTTCAACTCTCAGGCAGGTCAGATCCCCCCTGCCATTTTAAGCATTGTAGGGCGGTTTCGTGAAGTACATGTGTCAAGCTCTCAGGGCATGGTTCAGATCCCCAGCCTGCCATTATTAGAGCAGTTTGTAGGCGCTGGGTTTCGTGAAGTACAGTGTGTCAAGCTCTCAGGCATGGGTTCAAATCCACCTGCCATTATTAGAGCAGTTTGTAGGGCGTTGTTTCGTGAAGTACATTGTGTCAAGCTCTCAGGGCATGGTTCAGATATCCAGCCTGCCATTATTAGAGCAGTTTGTAGGGCGCTGGTTTCGTGAAGTACATGTGTCAAGCTCTCAGGGCATGGGTTCAGATATCCAGCCTGCCATTATTAGAGCAGTTTGTAGGGCGCGGGTTTCGTGAAGTACATTGTGTCAAGCTCTCAGGGCATGGGTTCAGATCCAGCCTGCCATTATTAGAGCAGTTTGTAGGGCGCGGGTTTCGTGAAGTACATGTGTCAAGCTCTCAGGCATGGTTCAGATCCCCAGCCTGCCATTATTAGCAGTTTGTAGGCGCTGGGTTTCGTGAAGTACAGTGTGTCAAGCTCTCAGGCATGGGTTCAGATCCCAGCCTGCCATTATTAGAGCATTTGTAGGGCGTGGTTTCGTGAATACATTGTGTCAAGCTCTCAGGGCATGGGTTCAGATCCCCAGCCTGCCATTATTAGAGCAGTTTGTAGGGCGCGGGTTTCGTGAAGTACAGTGTGTCAAGCTCTCAGGCATGGTTCCCCCCCCCCAAAAAAAAAATACAGTGTGTCAAGCTCTCAGGCATGGGTTCAGATATCCAGCCTGCCATTATTACAGCAGTTTGTAGGGCGCCGGGTTCGTGAAGTACATTGTGTCAAGCTCTCAGAGCATGGTTCAGATATCCAGCCTGCCATTATTAGAGCAGTTTGTAGGGCGCTGGGTTTCGTGAAGTACATTTGTCAAGCTCTCAGGCATGGGTTCAGATCCCCAGCCTGCCATTATTAGAGCAGTTTGTAGGCGCTGGGTTTCGTGAAGTACAGTATGTCAAGCTCTCAGGGCATGGGTTCAGATCCCCAGCCTGCCATTATTGAGCAGTTTGTAGGGCGTTGGTTTCGTGAAGTACATGTGTCAAGCTCTCAGGGCATGGGTTCAGATATCCAGCCTGCCATTATTAGAGCAGTTTGTAGGGCGCCGGGTTCCGTGAAGTACATTGTGTCAAGCTCTCAGGGCATGGTTCAGATATCCAGCCTGCCATTATTAGAGCAGTTTGTAGGGCGCTGGGTTTCGTGAAGTACAGTGTGTCAAGCTCTCAGGGCATTTGTTCAGATATCCAGCCTGAAATTATTAGAGCAGTTTGTAGGGCGCTGGGTTTCGTGAAGTACAGTGTGTCAAGCTCTGAGGGCATGGGTTCAGTTCCCCAGCCAGCCATTATTAGAGCAGTTTGTAGGGCGTTGGGTTTCGTGAAGTACATTGTGTCAAGCTCTGAGGGCATGGATTCAGATCAGCAGCCTGCCATTATTAGAGCAGTTTGTATGGCGCTGGTTTTCGTGAAGTACATTGTGTCAAGTTCTCAGGGCATGGGTTAAGATCCCCAGCCTGCCATTATTAGAGCAGTTTGTAGGGCGCTGGGTTTCGTGAAGTACAGTGTGTCAAGCTCTCAGGGCATGGGTTCAGATCCCCAGCCTGCCATTATTAGAGCAGTTTGTATGGCGTTTTGTTTCGTGAAGTACATTGTGTCAAGCTCTCAGGGCATAGGTTCAGATATCCATCCTGCCATTATTACAGCAGTTTGTAGGGCGCCGGGTTCAGTGAAGTACATTGTGTCAAGCTCTCAGAGCATGGGTTCAAATATCCAGCCTGCCATTATTACAGCAGTTTGTAGGGCGCCGGGTTTCGTGAAGTACATTGTGTCAAGCTCTCAGAGCATGGGTTCAGATATCCAGCCTGCCATTATTAGAGCAGTTTGTAGGGCGCCGGGTTTGGTGAAGTACAGTGTGTCAAGCTCTCAGGGCATAGGTTCAGATCCCCAGCCTGCCATTATTAGAGCAGTTTGTAGGGCGCCGGGTTTGGTGAAGTACAGTGTGTCAAGCTCTCAGGGCATGGGTTCAGATCCCCAGCCTGACATTATTTTTGTTCATTACTAATAATTTTTGCCCTGACAGAACAATTATAGTTAACTTATTTTACATTGCGATGTTTATTTAAAGAAAAAATATATAAGGAATATATTTTAACGCAAAAATGTTAACATCAATGCATAAAAATTTGTTTTGCCTCAAAATAAACATTACTCATTGTTACATTAACATTAATAGCTTAACTTTGCATTGCATGAAAAACAAAATATTTTAGTCCGCGGCTCACAGATAACAAAACAATTTAATGTTGTAGTGACATTAATAATGTTAGCGCAATATTAAACTGTTTTCTATGTAGTGTTTCGTGGAAGCAGTTCATTGCTGGCGGGAATCGCTAAATTGTTGAGACTCACATTACGTGCAAATCATTCGAAAACTTTCCCACCAACCACGTTGTTTCAAACCACCACAGCAGCACGTCATTGTGCCGGCCGTGTATTGACATGCCTCTGGTTCGAGTCCACCCTCTTGCTCATTTCGTATTACCGTGTGAATATTCTCGTATGATACACTAATAAAAATATAAAATTTACTTTGTAGTGTAACTAGAGTTCGATGTGGACTGAACAGAGAATATTTACCAATTAACTACTGAACTTCCCGTTTCATAAGGGAAACAAGAAGAATAATATTTGATTCATGTTATAAATAAATAAAGACGGACACATAGTTCGCAAAACCTTAATAGCACAGCATTCACCTAGATCGTTTTTCGGAAAGCATGTAAAACTGCAATCAGATTGGCTGGGCCAGGAATGAAACCCACATTATTCTGAATGCGAGTCCAGTGTTTTGCACTGTGCCACATTTCTTTGTTACAATATATCAAACCAGTAAAAAAGAGTTACTTATATAATTAGCCTTTCGTTTTCAAATAGGGACAATCTCCAATTAAAACTCAACACGAAAACCGACATATTTAGTCATCACTATGGTGAAATCATTATTATGACGAAAGGATTTTTGTACCCATCGAATATTTTGTAACATTTTGGCTTTGATACTAACAAAAGACTAGTTAAAATATCAGAACATAATTTTTTGTACTTAAAACCGGGCCACTGCAGCATTTATATTACATAAACACCAACAGAATGTGCTAAAAACAGTTAGGTTATGATTGAACGTCTTTGCCTAACTAGTACTTAAAGAGGTTATGTTAGCTAGAGAGTAGAAAATATGTTATTTGACACTAAAATGAGGTATAAGTAAGTATTTTCACTATCAATACTGACGCTAACCAAATTCTCAGAATTTTAATTCGTAATACAATTGCACGTTCAGGCTTTTAACAAGAATACCACCAAACTTTTTTTTTATAAAAAACTTTGAAAGTTCAGAACCAACAAGAATACAGCCTTTAGTTTACAATTACAACGACTTAGATGAAAAAAATTAATGGAAACTGACATTTTTAATAATTATTATAAAGAAATTTTCATTACATTGAAGTGAACCGATTTCTATAAATAATTAATTGATGCAGGACGTCTTTCTACGTATAATTTATAACTTCTACTCATCAGTGCCAACAAACTGACCGCACCTTTAACAAAGTTTGAGTTGCCGCCACCAGCAACGTGACGTCATAAATTGTTCTACCTACCCAAAGTTCCACGCTAAATACATTATTCATCAGCCGATAAACCGAAGCCATGAAGCGAGATGAACCAAGTACAGCAGCGCGTCGCTAGATGCCACTGCCAGTCGTCTCTTCGCCGAGGAATGAGCCTGGTCCCAGCGCCGGCCACTGACTTCACACATTCTGAGGATCTATGTCACGCACTTCGCAGCTGCTTACGCCCTCTCCAAGTCAACCCCCTATGCCAGGCGAGCAAGGGGCACGCAGCTCAGTAGTATTAATAGATGACAACACCAGGGCTCGTGACCAGTCTTCAAGCAATTGAAGTCTGTACTGTTCTTTCAATACTCCTCACGGTGCCGTGGGAACCATCAGCTCCTACGTTGGTCTTCATCGCGCACTAGTGGTGACGAAGACATATCAACTCCTCAAGACTTCACCACACCCTCGGGGGCTGGCGATCCTTCTTTTCAGTAGTATTGCGTCGCAAGTGTTCACCGACATACGTACCGATACCTGCCGGACAACAATCGTAGAGTAGCCTAAATCTAAGTTATTTTGATAGCCACTTATTGCCTACCCTGTTATTCTACGATCAAGTAGCCTACACTTGTTTTTTTTTTTTACTTCCGTAAATTCATGTGGAAAGGAAGTAGTACTTCTGCATCATTGTTTATTTCAGTCAAAAGTTATAAACACTGTTTGACCAAGTTACAAATATCGCTCCCATAGTCATAGTATCTATACTTGTAAATATCGGGGACATACGAGGGGCAGCAGGTGACCAGGACTTTAATCTCTCCGTTCAGATATGTAACACCAAACCACAGTACAATCTTGGAAGGTCACTCATTCACTGCACTCGTGTTATGAACGGTAGATCCACAACATTAGGATACTGCTTCTTAAGGGATTGGACTGCCAGTCTAAGGTTTGCTCTTCTCGTCGAGCACTCGTGATGCCTAGAGGATTACATCCTTGGGCCTGGAAAGATCTATTCCTCTGGTACACTCACCACACCGGAAGGCCGCCCATTCTCTGCACATATTATAGTGAACGGTAAAGCCATGAAACTAGGTACACACTCTTCTTAGGATCGTCTTGTCAACTTGGATGTTGTCCTTCTCATCGCCGACTAGCGGTACCGAGCGGGGTACTTCTCCGTGTCTGGGAAGAACAACTCTAGAAAGACGTCACCTCCATATATGGACGGTCCTCAGTGTTGCACCGCTCACCCGACTCCATACCTTTGTTACTGGAGCTGGAGGGCGAGTTACAGCATTGGTTGGCTGCCGCTATAAGCACATGTATTACACACATCCACGTCAATTGCTCCAATTCTACGGAATCCGATCTTAGGATTCTCTTTTCCTCAAGCAATTTAATTGTATTTGCAGTGTTTATAAGAGAGCAAAACTATTAAAGGCTGCCTCTAATTATCCATGGGAGCTTTACCACATCCTGACCGGGTTCACAATCTCAGTCCACAATAACAGGCAGCCGAACTCCGCAAGCTCTTTGTACCAGTTCCCCCAGACTACGAACCTGCTATGTTTGAATCATAAACCAGAATCGCTGAGAGTTACCATCCAGTAGTAGAGGACTACCTCAATGACCAGGACATACCACTAGTACTCATCATATGCCAGATGCCGGTAACCCCTGGAACCTCATTTGCTACTGTAAACCACACCACCAGGCTGACCAGTACACCCATATCAGGGGCAGCCCCTAGTGTGTCACCAGTCGCGCCAAAGCTGGAACAGTTACAACTGCAAAGCATAAGTCGCCCGCATACACCCGAATGTGTGATCCCGACTTTGTCCTTTGCAGACAGCCAACCAGTCCAGTACATTTAAATCCTGCCTACCTGCCTGTGTGTGATGTCTCAACGCTCGTATGTGATTGGTTAGCTGCAATAACGTTGTAACTTGGTGATTGACTTGTCAGTGTCGGCGCAATGTATTAATGGTGCAGTACGATTGGATCAAAGTCACTATGGCACCATAAGGCTTTCACACTTGTATATTATAAGCAGTAGGGAGGTAAGCCGAGAGGTTTAGTTTGACAGCAGCTGAGTGGAAGGTGGATCGTCTCGACTAGCTTCTGCCTCTTCACATAGATTTTTTCTCGAGTTTTTGTTTTTAGATCATTCAATGTCATGGTGTTAAGTCAAGGCAGTCTACATCTAATATGGTGGCGGTTGTCTGTATTGTATTAGGCTTACTGACTTTCATGTATTTTTCTAAGATTTTATTTTCAATGTCACTCAAAGTCATGGGGTCAAGTTCGAGGTAGTCAGCATTTAACATGGCAGTAGTAGTCTGTATTGTGTTGTGCCTGCTGACTTTCATGCATTTTTCCCTCGAATTATCGTTTTCAATGACATAAGTTCATGGGGTCAAGGTTGAGGTAGTCAGCATCTAATACGATGGTGGTAGTCTGTAATGTATTATGCTTGTTGAATTGTATGTATTATTTCTAGAGTTTTTTTATATTCAAGGTCATTCAAGGACATGGGGTTAGGGTCAAGGTAGTCTGCATCCAATATGGTGGTATTGGTCTTTAATGTATTATGCTTGTTGACTTTTATGTATTATTTCTCAAGTTTTGTATTTCAAGGTTATTCAAGGTCATGGGGTCAAGGTCGAGGTAGTCTGTATCTAATATGGTGGTGGTAGCCTGTAATATATTATGCTTGTTGACTTTTATGTATTATTTCTCGAGTTTTTATTTTCAAGGTCATAGGGCCAAGGTCGAAGTAGTCTGCATATAAAATGATGGCAGTAGTCTGTAATAAATTGTGCTTGCTGACTGTTATGAATTTTTCTAGATTTTTTGTTTTCAAGGTCACAGTTCAAAGGTCAATTGCTATTGGCCATTGTCTTCCAATATGATGGATGGGTGATGTATACCAAGATGGTCGTCACCTACCAAGATGGCGGTCGCCTACCAAGTTTGTAGTCTCCAGTAATATATAGATTAATGGCAAACAAGGAACAAATATGGCAGCCTCCAGTAACATATAAACAAATATGGGCGCCTCCAGTAGAATGTAAACAAATGATGAACGAAAAAATCAAGATTGTGGAATGAGTATAGATGAGGGGAGTAGGTGCGAGGGAGTCAGTCGTCATCTGGAGTCGGAGAGAGGTGAGTAATTGGTTGTGATGGGGGGACCTTCGGAAACGTAAGTTTTTTAATAATGTTTTATTAATTTTTAAGGGAAATTTCCTACAGAAAAAGAGAAATTACTTGGAAAAATGTCCGCCGTAGTCAAAGACATTTTAAATAAGAAATTTTTGAAATAAAATTTTACAAAAATTAATTTTGAAATGATTTTTTAAATATTTTATACAATTTTTTAGTTAAAATTTTTAATTATACATTTTTTATATAAAATTTAATCGATATTTAGGTTTTTGTGATTTATTTTAAATTTTTTTTGTTTTTTTTTTCATTTTCTAAGTCAGAGGTCAAAGATCAAGGTCAAATGTCATAGGTCGTGATCGTGGTCATTTGGCTCGGAGTCACTGATCCAATTTATTGAGTCGCCGATCAATGTCAGCATTTCTGAAAATAATGGGTCATTTCTGAGGATTGCTTTAATCAATTGAAAATAATTTCTTAATAATTTTTGATAATAAATTTGTTGGGAATTTTTTACATTTTTTGGAATTTTTTGAGAATTTTTTGGATTATTAATGTTTTTTTTTTTTCTGTTTTTTGAGGTCAAAAGTCTTTGGGGTTAAGGGTCGCACGGGCCAGGGTTAAAAGGTCAATGACATCCAAGATGGCGGTTGGGTGATGTAACAAGATGGCGCATCCCCCGGCTCCAGCTACCATTCTAAATTCCCTAATGCCGGACTTCTCTATGTCCTACTACTGGTGAGTCAAACCCCGAGTATGTTCGAAGCAAAGGTGGAACCAATATGGTGAGTTTATTACTGATTGGAGTTAGCTAACAAACAAACTAACAACCGAACCCACAGGAGAGGAGGTGTTACCGAACCTCCCCACTGAGTTCTACAGCAGAATACAAAATCCCGGCGAAGAAGCCAAGCTGTTCATATGGCAAAAAGTTCAGATGTTCCACCGAATTTCCCAATAGGAATACGAAGAACACTGTGTGTGTCATATCATGTGAATGCTTTTACCACAATTATGGAACCTTCTCATAATGTGCAAGCCACTCACAGTGGAATGATTAGTTGAGAGGGCCAGACAAATTGAGCAGAATTTTAGAGCCCAAGAATGCCTAGACCGACCGAAACAAAGAATGGAAAGGAAAAATGTCGCCGTCTGTGCAGACTATTCAGAACCGCCCGATAAACTGGTAATGTCCAGAATGTTCCATACAGATAGTCCGATGCATCAATTTACATGTGACCACACTAGAGGGCTACGACCCACTTCCTCGGCAAGAGACAAACAGGTATTCTCCCAGGTAGAAAATTCCGAGGCCAGTGGACAAAATGGGCCCACCCCGCCAGAGCTCTAGGGCTAATAATTCAACTTTCCGATGAGGAAGCAGATGCGCCTGAAACACAACATACAGAAGTCACAGCAAATGGCAGAAGCATCCTCGCCTTGTTAGACTCAGCCACAACCGGCAATTTAGTGCAAAGCATCTTATTAACGAAAAATCTTATCTCTGCAATACACCCTCAAACTAATGTTGTGCGCATAGCCAAACCGACCTGCACATTCGCAGTCGATGGGAGGACCACTCTAAATATCACTCTGAATCTGATCTCTGGACTGGCGGAATTCGTCGTATATACCGAGTTTCAAGAAGCTCTCATATTGGGACACCCCTGACTCTACCAACAACAATGTGTTAATGACCACAGACTGCAGCTGGTATACCTGGGTGACAAAATCTGAACTACCGTCAACAGGATACACAGCCCCAACGACATAATGCCACATCATCTTAGGGCAGAGGAAATTAACCACGAGTTCATTGAGGATGTATTTCAACAATTAAAGAGGATACTAGATGATAATGCAAAAGGAGTCGGGTCTGGAGAAACCCTTCGTCAAACCAGAACGATCCAGGACGAAATATGGCCAACCACTACCATGCCTGTTTACACCAGACCATTTAGATTGTCATCCAGACACCATCTCCTTATTATGAAACAATAAAACGAGTTAAATCAACAAGGCATTGCTGAACCTTCAGATTCCCCATATAACTCATGCATGGTACTTGTGCCTAAGAAAGATGGGCAATCAGGCTTCTGCATCAGCTATAAGGCATTAAACAATGTCGCAGATCCAATTGCCCACCAGCTATTTATTCAATCCATACATTATGTGATGTTGGGGAAGCACGAATTTTCAGTACCCTTGACATATAGTCGGGGTACTGGTAGATCACCATGCGCCCAGATGGTAGATGATACACTGTCTTTTCCAGTCCCGAAGGGAAAACCCTCCATTTTTGGGTGTTGCCCTTCAGGCTAAAGAGTACATCAGCTATCTTTCAAGAACTTATATCGTTGGAGGTCATGGTTGTTTATATAAGGATGTTCTGTTTTACGTGTGTCGATGACTTACTAGTCGACTGGAAAACATGGGAAGAATACCACATCCATATTCAGCGAATACTATAATGACTAGAACGGCCAGGCATGATTGCAAAGCTCTCAAATATCCACTTTGGGAAGGCCTCAATCAAGTACCTAGTGCATGTATTGTCACCCAAAGTCAAATTCCTGCAAGCAATTTCAATACATGCCATTCAAGAAGCTGAGGAACCTGCCATGAAGAAGCAACTGTGCTGCTTCCTCGGCCTTTGCAACTGACTAAGGGACTAGTTACTGGATACCACCAACCTGATGGTACCATTACATCCACTACTAGAGAAAGAGTCCCAGTGCCGATGGGGACTTGAACATCGCAATGCCTTCGAAGCTCAAAAGACCAGCTTCCAGAACAAAATACTTCTACATATACCCCTTGGCGATCTCAGGGTAATAGCTTAGCCAGTACATGGCTTAGTGCCATAGGACAGAGTTATCATATAAATGAACAAGAGTGCCTCCCTCTAATTTGGGCTGCCAGGAAATACTCATTCTCCTTGGAAGGTGTGCACTTTATTCTCAGAACAGAGAGAAAAGCTCTCCATTGGCTGAGAGAGACATGTAACGCCAAAGCCAAACTCGGCTGATGAGAAATATTCCTCACCGTATTTGACTTCGAAGTGCAGCATTGTCCAGGGAAAACCAACGACCTGTCAGACGTCTTATCTCGCTAGCCAGACCTTGACCACAGCAAGAAGGCCGAAGAAGATTGGTACCACATGACACCACCCCAACCACTGGAACAAAGACTGGAAGAACTGATCCGCCTGCTAAAAATACTGATCAGTCGACAAAAGAAAGCAATCTACTAGCAGAAGTACCAGGAAATACATAGTCTACTCCACTATTTGAAATCAGGTGCGACATAGTTTGGTCCTGTAACAATGAATCCGGGGCTCAGTGGTGAATAAGGGTGCCCAAAGACATGCGAGCCGACATCTGTCGACATCACCACGAACTCCCCAAGGCCAGCCACCCGGGGACATGGGAAACAATCATGGACATTGCTGGGTGCTACATCTGAGATGGAATGAGCCGGATGTCCGACAGTATATCGGCATCAGCGAGAAATGCTGCCAGGCCAATGCTTACCCGGTGCCACCACCCACCACCAAACAAAGGTGGACACAACGCCGTGGACACATAATGTGGCTTATTTTATGGGACCATACACCAGAAATTGCCAGTGTAACCAGTACCTACTAACCGACCTCTTCTCACGATGTGGAGAGGCATTCCCCTTATCAAGTTATGAACCCCCCCCCCCTCCCCACATTGTCCGAAAATTCTAATCCGAGATTGTTCTGCACTGGGAATACCCCCAATGGATTCTCAAAGACAATAGCACCCATTTCGGTAATCGGAAATGGCTCACAGCATGTGCCAAATAGGGAGGAGAAATGTGGACCACTCTGCTATACCAACCGCAGGCTAACACCAATGAGCAGAGGAGTTTCCAGGTAAAGAAAAACCTCAATCTCAGTGTAGGAAACGACCACAAACATTGGAATTGATACATCCCGGAAATACTTTTCCCCCTACGGCGACGCACCAACGAGGCTACAAATTCAAGCCCCAGCCAACACCTCCTGGGACAGACCCTTTGCCACCCACAGGATTGGCAATGGAAAAACCCACCAACCAAACTGTCTCATCGAGGGGATATCTGCTTAGCTACTCTAACATGCACGGGCAGTACAAGAGAGTCGCAGGAGGCCTACATCCAATGGAAATACAAACAACCACGAACAGGCGTCCGGGCAGTCACCCTGTAAGTAAGACAAGCAGTCAATTCAGCTCAGGCCTGGCCAGTAAGTGGGAAGGTACCTAGAAAATAGTCGGACATCAAGAAAGCCTATACTCGGTGGCAGACCACGGGTGTGCATTCGCAAGCCCACATGGAGACAAATAAGGCCCTTTCCACACAAGGACGTGGACGCCGAACTTTATGCTATGCTGAAGGCCTTTCTCGAACTGGTACCTTCAGCCGCGACGTGCATTGACAGCGCAAGAACTCCGCTGGCCGTCGAGCCATCCAGTACAGAGACCACCGGCCCCACAGATACACCCGCGTTGCTTGACAACGCGGTCGAAGTCACGACGCAGCTACTCGAATGAACAGAAAACGGACTGCCTTCAACTGGAGGGACAGCATAAGATCACCTGTCGTAGAGTCTGCCCCAGACGGTAGCCGAAGTCTCGGTGTCGCCTCCTGCTAAGACCGACGACACCATGGGCCAACATCCCAACTGAGAGGATGTCAACCACTACGTTAACGAGGGGTTTGGAGGGAGGGGAAGGGACGCCTATCCATTCCCGAAAACCGACGCAGAGAGACAGAGATGCAGTAGCACCATCAGAACCACTGCTTCCGATGGCTACCCCGATGACAACATTCCCGGACAACGAGGCAGCTGATCAACCTCAGGCACCTTCTGGTCTGTCACCGACCGAGGCCGAATGTGAACCCATGACGCGGGCATAACCGACCCGGAAGTTGCAGCCACCTCAAGCCTGTAGGTCCAGCTTGGTGCCGGGCCTGTACTGGGAAACTCCCTGGAGGCCGACCATCATATTCACCTGCCGCTTCGTAGATCATATAAAACTACCAACATTGTTATTCCCCCCCCCCCCCCTATTTTCCTCTTCGTTTACAACACATTAATTTTTGTTTTTATATTATCATTAGTCAATATCATAATAAAAATATTACATTTCCTACAGATGTTAAGTTTTAATAAGCAGTTATATCTTTCAGAAATGATAAACCAAATTAATATGTAATTTTATATATTAATGTGGCTTTAAAAAAAAATAAAATAAAATAGTTAAATGAAATAAAATTTATTCATGTAAAATAAATCGTGCCCTTCAATGTTCAAGAAAGGCATATTGCCTATTAAAATCACTATATTATTTATTAATTTGATTAAATGAATCATAATTACAATTACATAATTTTCATTAAAGTATTAATAGTGGAATTATTATTTCTATTGCATACTTCCAATGTAAGAAAAAATATTAAACATATAATTATATTTTACAATGTCTTAAACTAATATCGTACGTAAATTTTTAGGAAGAAATTTTAAATTTTATGTCCTGTTCTCTTTCACAGATATCTGTTACAGTTTTGATTGATCAAAGGAATTATCATCAGCGACCTATTAAAAACGATCTAGCTCGTTATTGCATGGTTGCTGCTGACTAATTTGTTGGCTGTGGTGTATACATCGCGAGTAAACGGTTTGGACTTGCCATATTGTCTATGGATAATCGCCACACTAACGGAAACATACTCAGCCTATACATTCTACGCATGCGTTACGTTTAGGCCATGCAGATAAATCAACAAATCGATGTCCCAAACCTATAGATTAGGCCATGGTTAACCAAAAAAAAAAAAAAAAAACCTGTCATTATTCATAGGAATTTGAAATAACGCAAGCTGCACTAAATCATTAATAATATGTCAGTTTTCTGGGGGGGGGGGGTGGAATCTCCCATTTCCATCACCCTTGCATTCCTACGCTGCTCCACCGTCACCGTGTCGGCTCTCAAGAGCTCGTTAAGAGCCTGCCAAATTACTCAACTTGTTAACTGTTGTGGGAAAGTATTTCAAGGACTTAACGTACAATAAGAAATTTTCGGTTAACATCTATAAATAATAAAATAATTTCTTTCGCTTTGCCTTTTATTTCGCATAATGTCTTAGAATTAGCAAATTTCTTGAATTATGGATTTTCTAATAACTGAACGGTTTTGCTATACCTACGCATGAATAATGTGATCTGGTGCATGGCAATGTTTTTTTAACATAATGAGGCAGGATACACAATGTGCATACAGGTAAATCTTTAGCAAGGGTTTTAAAATCACTCAGTTTACTGTTAACAGCCTAAAGTTGAAGGGATAAGTTTAAGTGGCGTGGATTAACTTCCTGCTACAGATACTATAATTGGATGGTTCCAGTGGTAAAGAAATCATTGTGTAGCGTCGACATTATTCGTCCTTGAATATTGTAAATACGCAGACATTAGTTTTGTGTGTATTTTAGGATTTGAGCTCCGTTTTTCTTCAAAATGTATTGCATTTCCTTATATTATCTCCACATTTCTTTAAAAATTGCTGCTAATATCAAGCAATAGTAGAGAAGGCATGCTCTGAGGTAATAATGACATTCCCGGGCCGCAAGAAGCGCTGCGGAGAATGACGGCGAGGCAGCTTCTTATTGAATTTCGCGCTGCAGTGCCTCTGGGCCAGAGGGAATAGCGATGTCTCCCGTAATCTCAATTTGTCTTCGTCGCCATCTTACGGCCGGGAATAGCATTAGCACGCGCTCCTCCATTATTGTGCCACCTGAGTCTCCGTGCGGCCCGGAATTTTAATAAAACTAATCAAGAGCCTTGGGTATGACGACGGGGGGGGGGGGGGGGGACGTCTGCATGAGGGTGCTCTCTAGTAATTGAGTTCCTTTCGCGAACACCGGCCAATCCGTGGATGTTCTAGAAATGGCGGCTTTTCTCTTGAGCGCTTTAGCGAATTAAATATTTCTCATATTTTCCTAAGTTGTTCAAAACTTGTTCATTAAATTAACTTAATTCGAGAGGAAATTTTAACCAATAAATGGTATGGACAACTACCCCAAAATCAGGTTAAAAATATAGAACTGCTTGTGTACAGAGCAGAGAACTTAACTATGTTTTAATGAATAAATGTAGGGAAACAATTGGCTGTTCACAGTAAACTGAAGATTGTTGGAAACTATGATTAAGGACAACTTGTATACTAGTTATGTGTCCTTTTTTCACACGTGAAATTTACTTTGCACGCAAAGAAAGACGTGTAGTGTTCTTGTAACTAAAATTTCCTATTGAGGCATTTCTTTAAATGTTAATGTTGTAGCAAAATTAATAATGTTGATACAACGTTAAACATGAACAAAGTCTTATGTTAGTATAATGCGAATGTACTATTCAAGTGTTAATGTTAATAAAGCTTCTAAGTAATGTTGCGGTCATCAAATGTTGTAGACCTATCACGCTACAAAAAGCACGAAGTTCAAAATATGTTGATTTACTGTGAAATTAAAGAAACGTCCAACCAATACAATTGTGCACTGACTTGGCGTGGTAAAATTGCGAATAGCAGTGAACAGCGATAACCTCGAAAAATTTGAACACTAATTTAATTTTCGAAACATAGAAAGAAAACTAAATGTAGCTTAGATTAGCACTGAAGCTTTGCAAAGCAGTTTGTGTGTGCCAATTATGTATATATTTATATAACATAAATATTACCAGATAAAAAAAATATGACTGCGGTTTAGACATTATGTATTACAGAATACCATTAATACGAAACGCAGTCAGACATGTTAAGGTAGAGCAGTTGGTAGGGCCTCACATCTCGTCAAGTGGAGAGCGTCAAATATCTACAGTATCCGTTATTTCCCCCTTGCTCACGTAATTTTCTGTTGGTAAATATATTTTTTGACAGAATTATTTTACTTAATTTATTTTACATCGGAATTATTTTTAAAGCAAAGAAAGTACAAGAAAGTTATTGACACGTATGTTACCATCAGTTAAACATAATATTGTAATGCCGCGGCATGAAAAACATAACCCTATGGTGGTCATTACAATAAGGAAGTAATTTTACAAAAGTACTAAATGTTTTATAATAATTAATAGTTTAACTGTTTATTACATTGACAGCGACATTTACTACTGACGGCTCGCAAATAATAAAACATTCCTGTTGTAGTAACGTTAATACTGTTGTCACAACATTAGACTATTTCTCTCTTGTTGTGATCACTTTATTCATGTGACGTTTAAGTGAAACCACGAAATTATTTCAAAACTCGGATAGTTTACACACTTCTTGGCGATAAGAAAGCAGAAAGCAAGATAACTAATTTCAATTTTCATAGATGACTAATTAATTCAATTTTAAGAAAGGGATACATGTGCCTGACTTCTGTGGTTCCATACTGTACTGGGCGCATGTCAGTCAGTATGGCAGTGAGGTTATTCAAAGTTATGACTATGGCTATCTGACACTGTCCAGGTGCGAAATCGACGTGAAAGCACGTACAGGCTGCAGCAACTCTACATGTTCAGACTTGTAAACTCGACTTTAGACATTGACATTGACACGGCGAGGTGCCCCCCCCCCCCCCCCTCGCCGCAGGTATAATGAAGAGTAATGGCGTGGAATTTAGCAATGGTTCGTTCAAGATGCCTGACAACCATAGAAAAGGAGATGTATAACCAAAATGTTGACGAGGACACCTATGTTCTCGTGATGCCGACGAAGGAGTTCTAGTTAAACCCGATGGGTATGTATGTAACAGCGGTTCTACACAAGGTTATTTCAAGTCCTATATGAATTGCTAGGATACATTAGGTTAGGTTAACATATCTTTCCAAGTCCTACACAATGTGGAATGAAGGTGGCTAATTGAGAAAACATACTAATTCCTACACAAGGTGGAATGAATATGACTAAATGAAATTTTTACAATTCCAACAAATAAAGCTGCATGCAGTAGACGAAATTTAAGACGGTGGAGTCGAACGAATGTGAGAAATGTAGTTTAACGAATGTTACAGATTGATTACTAAGTGGACGACTAAGGTGAGATGACAACAAGTCCTACAAGATGGATTAGTTAATTTAGGTTAGTTTTTTCTGAAATGTTATTTCTGATTAAGGGATGGTGTATTCTAATACAAGTATTGAAAAAATGTACATTTCCTAGAAAATGGGTAGGAAATATTTCACATTCAAGAAAAGGTGTATAAAATATTTCTAAGTTCAGTGTGAGTAACAACGTCCATATATGAATAATAATTCTTAAGTCTGGGATAGTCAAAAATCGTAATATTAAATTGCAAATATGTGAAATTTACTTAGAAAGATAAACCTACTGCTGATCTGTAAAAGTCTGGGAGAGACAAAAAAATTATTGTTTGTAAATAACAAATAGCTTCTTGGCGTACTTAATTCAACATGGCAGTGGAGTGCAGGTGACTAATCTAACAAGTGTGAATAATCAACGTTCATAATGTTGCTCTAGCATTCGACTTGAAAACACAAGTCCGAAATATATAACACGTGGCATATATTTACTAATATAGTTATATGCTCATAAAAAATCAAATATTCCGCTGGCAATAGATATGTATTCATATTTTCTGATGGCATGTTCTTATCTGTGTAAAAAGAAACGAATCTGTAGACATTCCACTCGATAAACTGATTTGTAATAGTTAAATAAAATACCTAAAAATGATATTAGTTAAAACATTGTGTATAGTAAAATAACTTTATAGATAATATGCTTATGTGAAAAATTATATGTTAGTTAAAAAACACTTTAAAATGTTTTGATTTGTAGATAAAAAATAAATTGCTTAAAAACTATATAAGTTAAATTAAAATAATATATTTATGTCAAACCATAGTTATAAAAACTGAAAAAAAAATTGTTTTATAAAAGTACTTACAAATTATACAAGTTATTTATACAAGTTAAAAGTACTTTCGTAAGTATCTCACCCCATGGTTATGGTACCTAAAGCACTCATCTATAAAATGTATACCGTTCACAAGCATCGAACTATGAAACCCGCAGAAACACACGGATTGAATTTGGTTTCTGCATTATACAATATTCTATCGCTTTAATTGTTACTTTTATTTATATTTATTTCAGTTGGGTTCAACGACTGTGTTACTCATATGGCTAGACTTTAAAATACTTAAAATGTTTTCCTCCTTTAGGATTCTGGTTCTTATACTTGTGCCACATATTGTTTGATATTAAGGTTTTTAAAATTCCATCTTTTTTTCTTGGTGGCTGATTGAGAAAGTTTAGTTATTTTATTACATGAGACGTGTTTCCTTCTTTTGTCTTTGTAGGGACAGTTCATATCTAAATTATCTTAAAGGCTGTTAACGGAAAAATGAGCACTTTGGAAAGCCCTGATAAAGATATACTTGTATACACGTTTCGTGTTCTTCCGCCTTATGAAAAATTAACATCGCCATGGGCCTCATTATTTCATTTATGCGTCGGTCAATTAAAACTGTGCAATTATTATAAAAGTGAATATTGTACAAATCATCTCAATTTTACAATTCGATGCATTAAAACATACAGAAAGCAACAGTATTAATTTAAGTTATCACAAATGATTATCCAACACTTTTTTCGACGTTAATATATGGAACTAATATCCCCTCCATCGTTACCAACTTTACTGGACACGTGTCACTCGTTGGGCCCATTAAAATAGATGCAGGTAGAGGCAGTGACTTTTTTCTAAGGTTGATTTCAAAAGTGCTAACTTTATTGTAAACAGTCTTTAGCAATATTGTTATGATCGTATGTTCTGTGATTGGTGGCCCTAATTTCAAGCCACTGATACATGTGACAGCGAGGTAACGTATCCCCAGGGATCGTGTAGGCCACAGACCAAGTCCGCTATGACCTGCAACTTCTTGGACAAACAGCGATGGGGGCGCGATACGCTGATTTATATGCTAGAGACGCGGAGGGCTACATCTCGTGGGAGCTTCTTTCTTGTGAGGCAGGCATTTCTATTGTGTACTTCGCCTGCGAAGAGCCGCAATTATGTAAAAAAGCTCGCACTTAGTATGCTTTGGAGTTCTCGCCACTTCTCCCCAACTCAGTAGCCATAGAGAATATCCACTGTTTCACTGTGCTTTTATAGCGAACTACTTGAAATTCCAATAATCGACACGCGATACATCGAAATTGGTGCCACGTTTATACGTTGTTATTAAGTGGAAAATTTTGTAAATTATTTAAGCTAAAGAAATCATAATAATTCATTTCACACACTACAGTTTGCATGATCTCATAGACTAGAGTAAGTTCTTCCTTAATCTATAATAAAACATTTTCATATTGACAGTTATAATTCGATAATAATTCCTAGCGGTTTTTTTTTTTCAAATGAGTAATTGTTTATTAATATTACTTTAAAAAGTGATAGATAATTTTGCTCTTTCCTACTGGACAAGAGTTATTTTTGAAAACGTTTCTATTACAAGTATTTTTTGCTAATTTATGCATAATACGCACTAACACCTTTTTCAAGAGTTTCTGTGGCTTGCAGATGAGTGTCACGTGAGAAGATCACTGGACACACACGTGTCTGTATAAACTGCCCCGCATGACTTATTGGACACACACACTGGGAAAGTCGGTGCTTTAATAAAGTCATTTGTTAAATGTGGTGTGATATTCTCTTCCAATAGTTTTAAATTTAACCCCGTTGGCCGTCATCATCCTGCCAACTCAGAAGCTCCGCTAACGAAAAACTTTTTTCAAGTGTATAATTTGGTCTCTTTATATAGCAGTGATATTTAGACATCTCTAAAATTTACTAAGATTTCTTACAGACATTTTTTTAATGAAAACATTTTTAAAATTCTTACAAATTTTTTCTCATACTGAAGGGTGATTTTACGTACAATTAAAACATAACACTTGCTATAAAATGATTTGCACCCAACAAGAACTATTACATATACGATTGAAACAAATTTGTATTAGTAGCAAATTAATCAAATTTTAGAATTTTTTAATAAATATATAAAGCCCTCATTAATTTTTTTCCTGCCTCGCGCTATGGCTTGCATATGTGTATGAATATGTTTTATTCCCCTTCTAATTATGAAACGGCTGAATGTAGTTCAAAAAAATATTATACATTTGGTATCAAAAATATGCATCAGATTTCACAAGGATATAATAATTACAAGCAAGCTCATGAAACATTCGAGTGGATTTTACAATACGTAGAAGAATTCCCATTTTTAATTTGGGGTTTTTACAATTGTTCAGCATGCCCTCCACCGGACGCACGGCAAACGTCTGAACGATAGTGAAACTATTCCCATTGTCGTGCGAGCATGCCATGCGTTACTGCAGCCTCTGCTGTTGCTATGTAGTGTCGCACTTCACCAGCAGTTGTTGTAGAGGACGAAAAAGAAAACACCACAATAAATGTTACGTTTGTTGAGATCAGGCGACCTGGGAGGCCAATGGCGCAATTTGCGATCCGTAAGCCCCTTATGGCCTGCCGAGCCATCGTTCAGTAAGCTCATTTCTGAGCAATCCTCTAACTTGCGGGTGCCAGTGTGGGGGTGCTCCAATCTGTTGAAAAATGAAATTATCGGAATATCCTCTTAAGTGTGGAAATAGACATATCTCCAACATATCCATATATGGTATTCCCGTAAAGGTATTTTCTTAAAAAAAAAAAAAGAACGGAGTGTACACCAGCTCTGGGGAACAGCGTAAAATACTTTCAGCTTTGGAAAGTCTCTCTCTTGCTCGACTATGGTATCTGGCCGCTGTGTTCCCTACATTTTCCACTTCAATGGGACGTGTCCTCATCGCTGAACACCAAACGTGAACAAAAGTTTCCATTGTCCGTCTCCATTTCCCGAAATAATTTACAAAACTGATAATGTTGTTGTTTATCAATATTACTAAGGGCTTGTATCATTTGAATCCTGTATGGTTTGATAAACAATCGAGGCCACTAAGCACTACCGACTATGTGAGATGGCTGACACGACAAGTGTGGACTCCGTACAAAACTCTGCCGAATGTGATCTACGTCTTGTTCAGGCACACGGGGGTCACCTGTGAACTTGCCTTTATATAAACAACCGGTCTCTTGAACTGCTCGTGGTACCATTGGATGCTCTTGCAGTAGGAGATGCAATGCCATCCTGTCAACAAAGATTATAGTCCACAGTCAGACCGTGCTACGTCCTAATCCAAGGACGTGGCAAGGCCGGATTTGCATAAAGGCCTAGCAAAATCCACAGAACAACAAATGACAGAAAGTCACGCAAAAGAACATATTTATTATTTTGTGCAATATAAGGGCGAGATGATTAGTAGTAAACAACAAATAACAAAAACAAATAAGTGTGCTAATTCTCTATTATTTTTGTTAAGTTTTCTTTCAATTGCTTTCATTTGTTGTCCATATTACATGTGGAATTAAAAAACATAAACATCTTTACCCATTAGTTCCAAATTAATTAAAATATTTATAATACACCAAGTTACCTTAAAAAGGAGTAAAATGCAAATATTTGTTTTCAGGTACATAACATCGCTGTAACCCAGCCATTACTTTGATATTTCACAATTAGATATTTTACGCAAACAAAAGCCCATTTAGCAAGATGGAAGACCATCAAAATTTACACTGGGTTAATTACACCAAAAATACAATAATACAAAATTGCGATTACATGCTGCCATGCAGACGTTTTACTCTGAAATTTTAGATTAAATTTATTCCTCCACCCGAAAACCCAATATCGTAACACATATTACTTTACTTTTCATGGATCAATGAACAATTGTAACCTCAAAATTTTAAAAAGTATTTATCCTTCATCTGCTCCTGCTCGCGATCCCAAATGGATAGGAGCAACTGCTGTCAATCCCCAACCTTAAGTACCGCGAGCAACTGCTAGTATATAAAGACTTCCCAAACTTCGTAAAGTTTTTTTATTTATTTATAAATTTTCTAAAAACGGCAAAGATCTGAATATCGGCTACCATAGCCGTACCAAACGTGGATTGATTTCAATAGATTACCACTTCAATAAGGCATTACTTGGTTTCAAAATGTTAAGACCGACTTTCGTAATTATTCTTTTGGTCACAAGCGTTTACAGCCATAATTTTCATTCTAGTATTACTTGTTCACCTAGTTTTGGAAGGGTGAACAATATGGTTACAAATGGTAACATTACTTTACACCCATTATCAGATTTCGGATAAAAGACCAACATTCCGCTATCAGAATAAAAAAAATTCCGGCCACAGTGGCTATCTTCTAACATCAAAATGACGTAAAGATCCTATTATCTTAATGAGCCTACATTTTGTGTATCACATCAAGAATACTACTTATCTGGTAGAAGTTTGCCCCTCGAGGCCGCTGACTGGCCCCGAAGAAAGCGTGACCCGGAATTATATACAGAGTTCCACCACATAGCACCACCAATTACACAAGCGGCACATTAGTTTCCTCAGAAAATAACGTATTTCCAAGAAATACTTGACATTTTCAATTGTTCATATCGGGATTGTGATATTCACAACCAGTGGCGGTTGATGTTGCCAAATAAGGTGAACTGAAGCAGCGGACACCTATTTCCCTTAGGAGGTCTACATAATTAAAAAATAAACAACCAATAATATCGAGAAACGAAATCACACTTCCAGCATGTTGACCAAGTTACCAGAACTGGTATAACAATTCTCAGCACTTACCATCGAAGGTGCTGCTCACAGATGGCGAAAAGTGGAAACGCCTTCCACTACACAGTTGTATGCCAAGGCTGGTCGCTGCTGCACGTGAAGGAATTGCACGTATATTGATACACAATTTCCTGTTACGCAGGTCTTCCAATGTCTTTTAAAGGTAACGTGAACATGGCGAGAACATTGCATGGTAATATGTAATAATCTTAAGTCATATTAGAGGGTTTGAACACCAAAAACTAGTGTGTTTAACTGTTCGTGCCATCGAGCTTTCGCCGACACAAAATGTCAGGTAACCAAACACTGCTTTTATTCGAATGTGTGATTGGTGACTTGGTCCAGCCCGCTGTTTAAATACTTCATTATTATTTTTAATTACTGATTTTTTAGGGCGTTTGGCGGCATGGTCCAGCCCGTCACAACAGTTTTAACTGTCTCGCACTTGTTCAAATGGAGAACACAAAACCATTTTTGTTGCTCTGTTATCGCTATCCCGACCCATATTGAACGAACGAGCGAGCTAGCAGCACGAGTTGTAGCGCCACTAGGGCGTCACCTACAGGCAAACAAGTGAACCGGCGACATGCAACATGAGCCAAGGGAAACTATACATTTCATTTCACAATTTATGCAAGGCTCTATCTTAATTCATGTAATATTTATAGCCTTGTGAAATTCGAAGATTATTTTAGTTAAATACTGTATTCAAGAGCTAAAAGAAATTTTCTTTAGTAAATATTAATAGACGTTTTATATAGCTCAACATATATAACTTATTTAATATGCCAAGATAAATACAGTAAGAAACACATTTATGTTTAACATTTTAATAATATCATGCTGCAAACTACTAACTTCATTCTCTAAAAAGAAAGTTGCATAAAATATATTTAAAAAAATATGTATCCGATTTTATAAAAAAAAAAACTACTAAATTTCGTTATAGACATATCGAATCGTACAATTTAATTATAAACAATAATAGCATACCAAAATCATTACTGTGGTTTTTTCGAGTAATGGGAGTTCGCTGATAACTCAGTTGATGGTCAGACATTGAGAAGTTAACATCGAATTTGGAAGCATTCGCTTTCAATGCATGATATATTAATTGTGAATACGAAGGCCTGCCTTTAACTTCAACGATCATGGAACCGCGACCTTAATCATTGCTACCTGATTGCCGTCAGTGCGGATTCGACGATAGTTTTCTCCTTCGTTCAAAATGCTCGGCGAAATGAGAGAGCTGCCTGTAAAAAGAGCGAAGAGTCCTTTTCGCACGAGGAAGCATTACGACAATCACCCCATGCAGTTTATGCAAGAAGACACATTGAAGAACCACATAAAGAACTGCAAGGATTTGACTTTTAAAAGCCGGCAGCATTGTCGCTTATACCACTTTCTGCATCGATAGGTACTGATTCCACATACAATTTTGTTGAGACCGTGAATGATGAAATGAGTTACATGCATCGCACAGTAGAGTCGGTTTGCACAAAATGACACTTGCAAGACTTCCACATGATATCGATGAAATTCAAAATAAACAGTTATCAGTTCTAAATATTGATGATCATGCTACTGTAGCTGCAAAGAGAATTGCATTCAATATTGGCTACAAAACAGAAAGTGAAGATAACCATAAAGACAGCATTGATGAAAATGAACATGGTGCAATTGTTGATGCTGAAGACTATGACGATTTACTCGATGCTTTGACATACCCCTCCAAAACATTTACTACAACACGCGAAATGAAGAAGATGGAAGACGCTGAGAACACTGGCTACATATTTGCCGAAGACCCGAACAAACTTGTTAATAGAGTCAAACATTTAAAGGCAGATAGGCTTATTAGATCACAATATGGGGAGCGTGATGGCACTAGACCAAAATCCAAGATCGTGGAGATGCAGTTGCATTTCGCCTCATTAATTATTATAATTGATATTAATTATATTAATAAATTATTATTATAGTGTCATATCAGGTCTACAACGAGTCCGCGCGCTATGAGAGGTACGCCCAGTATTATATAACAAGTGAGTGGGTGAATACTTGTAATAAATATTTAATAAGTACATTATTTATTCATGCAAGTAAAATCGTAATAATATTAACAAAATAATAAACAGTTAATACACACTTGCGTGTTTACATTATATATATATATATATAGAGAGAGAGAGAGAGAGAATACTCATTAAACCCCGCACCAATACAATGTAATCCCGACACACGCACAGCCCCAACATGCAAGTCGCTGCAAATCGTACGTATTCAAAGGAGACAATACGGTCATTGTCCTCGCTCCCTCACCTCTCCAGAGACGCCTGCTCCGAGCCGAGCAACTGAGAGGTTTGACATACAGACTTAGGGACCACAGCCCTGCAGGGATCGCTCCATCTCACTCTCTCTCTCTCCCTCCCTCCCTCTCTAACTTATGGCTTGTCGAGAGAACATGCAGATCTATCTCTAGCAAAAAATACAGCTGTGGTAAAAATACATCTGTGTTCTTTATTTCACTCATGTAAAGATTTTGCTAATCATGTTTTCAAATTTTTTTGGCATATTATCTCAAACATTATGTAAGTTTAATAAAAAAATATCAGAACTCGAGAAATGGAATACTGTAGGAATGTAGATAACTGCAATATTGAAAGGCATTTATATATATAACTGAAATTATATTTTGTAATTAATTAATATGCGTTTTAAAGCCAAAAGCTTCAGTTCACACATAGCAACTGCTGTTACTCAATGATATTTCATGAATCTTCATAATTAAGTGTAACACAATTGACAAGGCTGTCGGTTAAGGGCTATGGGATTAAGGAAATTCTCCTTGGTTCATATTCCATCCAGAATATTTAGACTTATTTTTTTAATGAATAAAACCCAGTAAGTAGTATTTATGCGATGTACAAACACTGATAATAATATCACGCTTAAATACACATCATTGAAGATCCATTGCTCTCTGTCGACTAACCCAAGTTTTGCCGATTATGTTTAACTTATACCCACATTATGATGATGTAACTATCTAAAGCACTAGAGACCAACGTAGGCAAACAATACGCCTTTCAACAACCCTATTTCATCCTCTGGATCTGTTCAGATATCACCCAACTCTATCCTCTAGAGACTTTTACCAATAACTGCAGGGACTGACACTTCGCACGACATAGGAGCGCACAAACCACTTACAAGATCATAGGCAATCTGTAACCACGGAGCTCACTCTGTCCCCAAGAGGAAAATGAAAACACATATACATTTTCATTTTTTATCTTCTTTCTTAATATCATAAAATTAAATTTAAACTCGTTACATTTACTCAAATCACACTTTCCACATATATCCTTCGGAAAAGCACAATGCAAATGTTATTGTTGTGTGTTATAAAGTAAAAAATATTTTGCAAAAAATCATATTTTTGTACAGAAAAAAAATAGGCCATAATTTCACAAAATTCTACTCGAGAATAACTACGATTTAAAAACATTGGTTTATCTTCCATCGACATTCAGTTTTCTATTAGTTTATTTCTTGCTTCGATCCCTGAAAAAGTTACAAAAATTCACTGAGATATTACTTGTTTCATTATCCGGTGATGTAAATACATCTACATCGATATGCTAATTGGCGTATCGAGAACAAAGACAGAGTCATATAAGGAGGAACTACTCAAAACATATATGGAAACAAATTTAAAAAACCAATTTATTGAAACTCCAAACCATTTATGGACGTTAAAACAGAAGGATATTTTTTATTTATAAAAGTAATACTATCGCTCTCAATTTGAATTTATTATCGTGTAAATAGCATCCAAGCCAACATTATATAGAATAATTCCCGAGATATGTGCGCGTCTCGAGAAGAGGTCCATTACAGAAATGGGCGAGAGAGGTGTTATATACAACCAACAGGATTGCTTAGCCCACAGGGGTTGCAGTGCGAAGTGGAGAGTGGAGGGTAGGGGTAGACTAGTTCCCGATTTCGTTGACAGGACGCGTGACTGGCGAAAATTCTACTCTTTGTCCGTTTTTCTTAGAACTCCCATTCTGCCAGGGCGTCGCATACAAGAACCATCATCCCCCACCTCTCGTGCATAGTTTTCGTAAATGTAATATAATCTGACAAGAAATGGAGTATATCATTATAATTTTTTTATTCAATTTTATAACTTGCACATAATAAAATTAAAATGAACTGAAAAAAAACTTAGTTCAAATTAAATATTAACCTCTCCAAAACATGGTTTTCCCGATATGATAAACTTATAAATACCAGACACCATTAACATGTAAAGCAAAATATATATTTTAAATGTAAATATTTGCTGGAATCATTTCATTCTCAAATTCACTTCTCCCTCACAAGAAGTTATAGTTTAAAAACCTGCAGAGCGAGACTGCAAGTACATATATATTCGACAATTCCTTAGTGTATAGAATTAAACCAGCTCCCATTTCAAATTTTTTAAATCCTTACAACCCTCTATAAGATAACAGAAATATTCACAATTATATACATCGGCAACACTATAAAAAAACGCATTTCAAACAATGGTGAAGATATTGAATAAACTTACTCTGACAATTGCGTATAGTACAGAAATACTCTTCTCACATTATCAGCATTTTCTTTGTTCCGGACTCATTATTTACTGCAACTTTCTTCTAAAGAATGTATATCCCAATTTCTAACAATAGATTATGATTGTATATCTACTACCTCAAATGCTAATTCTTTGTAAAGGAACCACAACTAGAATACAAGTCATGCATGTAAAAAAGCGACCTAAAATTTGCAATTACCATTCATTAAATGTAAACATACCTACTAAATTAAGTAAATACTTAAATACACGAAACGTTTTTTTTTACATTTAGTTAACTGAGAAATATATGGGCGAAAATATATATGAAAATCAATCCCTTAGGTAACTAAATTATTATTAGGATGTCATGTAAGCTTATATGTATATATATTTACATACATAAAAGTTTTCCATATACAACTTACTTACAAGAAATAAATAGAGATTTCCTTGATTTGCATGTGAGAGCAAATACTATATTTATACCAGTATTCGCATGTGAGAGCTAATACTATATTTAAACCAGTATTCGCATGTGAGAACTAATACTATATTTATACCAGTATTCGCATGTGAGAGTTATCACTATATTTATACCAGTATTCGCATGTGAGAGTTATCACTATATTTATACCAGTATTCGCATGTGAGAGCTAACACTATATTTAAACCAGTATTCGCATGTGAGAGCTAATACTATATTAAACCAGTATTCGCATGTGAGAGCTAACACTATATTTATACCAGTATTCGCATGTAAGAGCTAACACTATATTTAAACCATTCGCACGTGAGAGCTAATATTATATTTAAACCAGTATTCGCATGTGAGAGCTAATACTATATTTAAACCAGTATTCGCATGTGAGAGCTAATACTATATTTATACCAGTATTCGCATGTGAGAGCTAATACTATATTTAAACCAGTATTCGCATGTGAGAGCTAATACTATATTTATACCAGTATTCGCATGTGAGAGCTAATACTATATTTAAACCAGTATTCGGATGTGAGAACTAATACTATATTTTACCAGTCTTCGGAAGTGAGAGGTAATACTATATTTATACCAGTATTCGGAAGAACGTGAATTCGATTCCCATCTAAATTAGTCAGATTTTGATTCTTTATTTTCTTCTGGAGCTTTCATGTTAACATATTACACACACACCATTCCAAGTTTCCTTAACAACTCAAATATAGGTAGCCAAATTCATCTCGCGGAGAGATATGATAGATTATTCGTTGCTACTCATCTATCTATTTGCTAACTCAAACATTATCGAATTGGAAACGATTCACGTATCCTTCTCGCAAACAACTTCATCCTGAATTTTTTAAAATAAGAACTGTATTCGCACTTATACACTTCATATCCATGAGAGTTTTTTTGGTAAGGAATAGTATTTAAGTTACTGTCATTCTGGCTTTCCACTTCAAAATTCCCTTATTGCAAACATCACACAGGAAGTATAGTGAATAAGTTTATGGTTGCGCAGTGATAAAACCACTAGTCCTTTACTAAAATAACAGGCAACGTTATTCATTCCATTATAAAAATTATCGAACGGTTATCAAACATCTAAACAATACCGATGTAAGCGGAAGAGAATATTCCCTGTTGATATACACAACCAATCATATATCGCAGGAAATTTCCGTAAGAGTGTTAAGATAGATCATAATCCCAACTCCTGGTGTCAAAGGATTCCCTCCCCAAATTAATACAAGTCAATATAATTTAATATCTGTTTTATAAATAAGAAGCTGTTAAAGTAACATATTAATGAGATAGACGAATATCTAGCTTCTTTTAATTTTCCATTTCATCGTCCCATCGTGTAAGCAAATATTATACCTCTCCTGTAGACATATACAAGTCTTTGTATCTAGTATAAAGCATTCGATATAAGTAACCCAATTCATCTTTCTTGCAGACCAACATTTTGCCCTCTTATAAGTTAACATTCTACCTCTATTAATTATACACACCTAAGCTATTCTATTTTTTAACCCAGTGTATATTTTAGTTGTTGGGTGCATTAATTTTTGACTGAAGTATATATTCGTGTGTTTTCACATCTATTAACAACACAATCAGAAAATATATTTTTCAACCTTTCCCTTATGGCGGTATGTTGAAAATCAAAGTTTCTAGTCTTGGTGCAGGCATCTCTGGAGAGGCGAGGATGCGAAGTCAATGGCCATATTGTCTGCTTTGAATGCATTCGGACCCATTAGGATTTGCAGCGACCTGCACGGCGGGGCTGTGTGTGTCTCAATATTACATTATATCGGTGCGGGGTAAAATATGTACTCTCTCGGCAAATATAAAAATAGTTACTATACAAGTGCAAATTTGCTATTTATAATTTTTTTGTAATATAATAATTTTTCTTGCATTATTAAATAATCTAATAATAATTATACATTATTTATTATATCTATCCACCCACCCATCCTGTAGCATGTAAACTCATAGACCCCATATGATGCAGTTATAATAATTTATTAATACAGTATACATTCATTTCAATAGTGTATAGTACGAGCGATACATGCAGGATGTGTCACACTGAATACCCAGCTCCGAACTCATCTCCTTTTAAAATTATAGTTAACATTTCAAAACGATTTCCTACCTTATATATTTAATATAAAGGAATATGGTGAATGTTGGAGGGGGACGTAAAATTATAACATATAATTGAAACTTTGGTCAGTTGAGACTGACCTGTATTGGGGAGAAGTCATGTTGTAAGACTTATACTTTACTCTCTCGGTACATGTATTTGTTCATTGCGGTATGTAATAGTGAAAGTGTGTTCTTAAATACTCAATGTCAGTAGTACATAATTGGGGTAGTTACATATTTATCGTTTGCGTTATTATACAATATAATTTAATAGTTCATTGTGCCATTAATTATTCATTGTGTGAATACATGTATTCAACCTACTCCTACCCCCTCCTATATGTACCTGCACGTGTAATTTCATCCTCCTTACCTGCAATACAACTACCTGCGAGGAAACACCTAAATGCATTTCCGCCTCTAACCTCGTCAATGTGTCTCTAACAGTCGAAGGGGAAACATGTATATTTACCCTCATTATACAATTAAAGTCCAAGTACCCTCCGTAACACAATACGAACCCTGGCCACCAGTCGTCAAAGCTCCCCCCTCTGGTAGCCAACCAGCCAATGACGACCGACAATACAAGTCCTGAAATTTCACAGTCCCACAGGGAAGGGGGTCTAAACACACAGGAGGGTATTGGGGGAAGTGCATTTGAAAATGCACTTGCAATCACACATGCAATTGCATGCAAATGTGCATATTTGGTTGCGGGGATGTGGGTCGGCGAGTGCATAAAAGGGGGGGAGGAAGTGCAACTGCATAGCCACCATCTTAGATTTTGGTCCAGTACCATCACACTCCCCCTACTATTTACTTGCCTGTCTCTGTGTGTGTGCTTTAAAGAATGGACATATGTGTGCATATAACACAATTCGGTGGATATTTAACGAAATGTGTTCCTACTGTGTGACTTTTTAGTGTTCAATTGCGTAATTAAGACAATAAATACTTCTAACTATATTGAACATAATAGCTTTTCTTATCAATTTTATCTGTTCAAAATATTTTACGCAGGAATCTTGCATATTTTCAAGTCGGCAGTAACACTTGTTACTCAAGCTTCAGTTATTAAAGGAAATATTTTTGGAAGGAACATGGGGGGAATCCTCGATGGTGATAGTTGTGGAGAACGAGGACATGTGGGGGAATCCTCGATGGTGATAGTTGTGGAGAACGAGAACATCTGGGGGAATCCTCGATGGTGATAGTTGTGGAGAACGAGGACATGTGGGGGAATCCTCGATGGTGATAATTGTGGAGAACGAGGACATGTGGGGGAATCCTCGATGGTGATAGTTGTGGAGAACGAGAACATCTGGGGGAATCCTCGATGGTGATAGTTGTGGAGAACGAGGACATGTGGGGAATCCTCGATGGTGATAATTGTGGAGAACGAGGACATGTGGGGGAATCCTCGATGGTGATAGTTGTGGAGAACGAGGACATGTGGGGGAATCATCGATGGTGACAGTTGTGGAGAACGAGGACATGTGGGGGAATCCTCGATGGTGACAGTTGTGGAGAACGAGGACATGTGGGGGAATCCTCGATGGTGACAGTTGTGGAGAACGAGGACATGTGGGGGAATCCTCGATGGTGACAGTTGTGGAGAACGAGAACATGTGGGGGAATCCTCGATGGTGATAGTTGTGGAGAACGAGGACAGTCCTGACCCTGAGCGATTAGCGTTCTCCTATTTTAACGAATTATAACGCAAAAAAATTATATTTTGCATCAGGTTGTGAAACATTTCTGGAATTAAAAGTGTTATTGCATTGCTATTTATTAAGATAGTAAAGAGTTTCACAATATAAATTTTAAAGATTGGATAAAGAAAGCATGTTATACCGCAGCCCATAACGCTTTTGGGAGGATTCAAACATTTTGTGAGTCCCTTAGCCCATGCACTTACTCCAAAACTACCAGCTAAGTTGCGCAATAAGTCATTAAATAAGCTACGGTTCAGGCTACCTCATCAAATACTAAATATTATAAGTGGAATGCATAGTGATACTGTCTAAAGGCTGTTCACGATAAAGTGAGCACTTTAGAAATAAACCTATTGAAAAAGTCACTGTCCATGCATGTATATATATTTAATGGGCGCACTGAGTGATATTTCTCCCAGTAAAATTGGTAACAATAGATGGAAAGTAGTTCCATGTCTTAACGTTGAAAAAAATCGTAAGATAATAATTTGTGAGATCTTAAAAGTTAATTTTCACTTTCTGTTTTTTTAATTCATCGAAGTGTAAAAATTAGCAGATTTGTAAAGTATTTACTTTCTTGATAGTTTCACAGTTTCATTTGATCGACGTATAAGTAGAGCCCATATAAATTATTAATTTTACATAAAGCAGAGGAATACACAACGTGTATACAACAATATCTTAAGCAGGGTTTTCAAAAGTGCTCATTTTTTCCGGTAACAACCTATAATTGTAGTATTTGCAACTTGGCGGCACATCATAAACGAAGTGAACAGTGATAGTACACTGTATTCAGCGCCTGTGCAATCAGTATCTGGTTCGGCGTATAAATGTGGAAGGTCACGTGATATGTCAGTTGAACTCTTAACGCCGACAGTTACTTGCAATACTCGGAATAGGTGAGTGAAGAGAATTGGGCGGCTCTTAGCATCGAGGTCTTGAGAGCCAATGTGGGTGCAGCGAGGTGAGTTTGGAGCAGCGCCGGGATGATTGGACGGGGGAAACTGAAGTAATACCGTAGACCAGCAGCATCGTCCGGCACGATTCCAAAATCCGAAAATCCGGGAGCGACCCCGCCGAGAATCATAACCGATTCACCATGGTAGGATGCGAGTAGTCTAACCACTACACCACCACGGCCCCCATTACTCCGATTTATCGTGAACTATGGCAGAATTGAGTTGGCTGCGAAAAAAAGAAACATATTAATGTTGGCGGTTGTTTGGTTATTCGAAAAACTGCTGGAAGAATTCCGATCCAGAAAAATTATTATTGATAAAATGTAATAAAATTATTAAGTTTAGATGCGAAGTAGTTTAATGAAGTGAACATATTTGATTCGTTAAACCTTATTATTGTACTTGTCTAAATTTTTCTCCAAATACTGTAAAAAAAAATTACTCAAATATAAACAAATCATATTACAGTAGTATGAATATATGCTAACTATTTAAATTAATGCAGCATGAATAAATATTTAATTTACAAAATCTTGACGACCTCGTTTAAAATCACGGAAATATAAGGAGTTAAATAAGTTGTATCTAATAACTATTAATATTATTTTACAAAACATCCATATAATTATGACAAAACAGTCGAATGTATGTAACTTGTGTGCAAATGATTATATAAATAATTTTTATATAATATTATATCTATAAAAACTCCATCTATAAAAACTCCAACTAAATCTATAATTTACTAATGATAATATTACAGTTTTGTTTGATGATAAATATTGTTATTCATTAGTTGTTGATTTGGATATTCTTCCTGAAATACACGATGCGCCACTAAATTATACAATGTTACGTGAATAATATACACATAATTTTGATTAACTGACAATAATATCAAACGTCGTAACGCTTTAAACTTTTTGAAACAAAACAACAGGTGTAAAATCGATGGATGTTTATTATCTAAATCAGATAATATGATTAAATATAGAATATCTTAAATAATGAAAAATTGGATATACTACATCACAACTCGGATATTTGTATATCATTCTGGCTGTTTTACTAAAAATAAACGTCTGTGTCAGCTACACTGTCAAGGGTAATCACACACTTCCGGATAACACTTACGCTAATGTAAAAAATTCTGATCTTAGTGCTAAAGATAATTTACCAACAACTGTGAATTATTGTGAATATATTTTGCTGATAAAATGTATATATTATATGAAGGTAGACCGATGGAAGTAGGTACTTACGGTAGTGTATAATAGCATGCCAAAAGTAGTGCGTGAAATGTGTTCTTGACAAATGCTGGCTTAAAGAGTTTCCAAAAATATTTCATTTTTTAAGTTTACACTGTGTAAAAACATACAAGTAGCAACAAAGTATATATCTTAACTTCGACGCATAATATATCATACTTTATATACAAATAATATATCACTTTAGTTTTAATACATAAAATGGCATTTATAACACAGAATAATAAATCAAATTTAATAATAAAATTAATAGGATTCAAAGTAACTAATGATCTATTTAAATAGTGTAACTAATCAATTTATTCAATGCAAGGTTGAATAGTTAAATTGTTATATGTAGGTGTCAAAATCTTTTATAAATGATGTATATGTGTGTAAATACAACCATTTCTCGGTAAAGTAAGCTCTTTTAAAATCAACCATTGATAAATTCACTGACAGCTGCATGCTGCATATACGCTACCGTACACACTTTCATACAACCTCCCCGGTAAGTTGACAGCAAATTAACAAAATAAATATTTAAATATTAAAGCTATAAGTATTACGAATTTCATGCTTTATTTTATTGTAAAGCTAGTGGATGTATAACTAGTTAATGCACATTTGTGTACGAATTTACATATATGTAACATTTTTAGATTCCTAACATTGTCACGTTTTCATTAAACTTAAGAGTTAATAAAGTGAACAAATCCATAAAGTGTGTATTCTACATATTGCGGAATAATACAAAATGAGGCGAAAAATAGATCTTTTACACGGCTGTCACATGTGCTCACTTAAGAGTGAACAATCTATAAAGCCTGATTCACCAGGAGTTACTGGCACTCACAAGACCTATTCCTTACATCATTCGGACCAAGAAATATAATATAAAAACAGGCCATATTCCCAATATTTACAGAGTAATTCGAAACATATAAAAATGACGAATAAAAAATAACAATTTCAGAATATAATATATATTTCATATATATTATAAGACCGTATTGTTCACAGGTGAGCATCAGAATTGCGTCTAACAAACTTACAAATAATTTTAAAAACTGATTCCGTCTACTTAAATACACTTGGCCGCACGCTAATGAACCGTGCGTGTTGCTCTGCATAGCAGCACATGGCTGTCTCTGGTAGCATGCATTATAAGAACAAATAGTTCCTCACGTGTTTGTGCAGCCCTTTGGTAAACAATATCCTTCATCAATCCACATACGCAATAATCTAGTGGTGATAGATCTGGCTATTGATGAGGCCAGGGGCGAAAACTACCTCGTTCTTTCCATCTCTCAGAGAAATGCACACTTAATTGTTTATTCCCAGCATGGTGGAAGTGAGGAGGTACACCATCATGCTGGAAGATCATACAACTTCTCGCTGCTAACGGAATAGCCTCAAGTAGCTGCCGCAATTCGTCTTGCAATAGTTTCAGGTACACCTATCCAGTCCAGCGTCCCGGAAAAATTAGTCGTCCAATAAGCTGACCGTGTAGGACACTACACAATACATTGATTCTGCAAAAGGGTTGGAAACTCTTTTCTATCAAGGGGGGGGGGGGGTTATGCTGATTTATCTAATTAGTCTGTAAATATTGTTAATAGTACCCACATATGACATGTTTTGCTCCCGTGATGTAAGGAATAAGCCCATTGAGTGGCGGTAACTCCTAGTGAATGATCCTGCATATAGAGGGAGGGGCGGAATTCAACCAACTTTCATAGTGAGGTGATGCCTTATATTAAATAAAACGAGAAATATACAGGACACGTTCTACAGAACATGTATTTTAACGGATAAAAAAAAAGTGCTTTTGAATTAATATTTTGTGGTAAAATATAGGAAACGAAGTGAAATTAAGATGAAAATTTCCGAACAACGTTTAATAATATCGAGATAATCATTATAAGGGGAAATGCTCATTAATACCTCACACTGTAATGAAGATAACAGATAACTAGGGGGGGGGGACCATATAATAAAATGCAGACAGTTTGTTTGCAGTCAAGATTTATCAATATTCTATGCTTTTCTATTGATAAGTATGTTCTGATTAGTAAATATTGATTCTCTTTAGTTAAAAGCTCAGGATCCACTTGCTTTCGTGGGAAACACACACGAATATTCGTCTGCAGCAGTACAATGCATATTACGTGGGCAATACTAAAGTGTGTGTATGGTACGTCGCTCTGTCCACTGCAGCAGTACAATGCATAGTACATGGGCAATACTACAGTGTGTGTGTGGTACGTCGCTCTGTCCACTGCAGCAGTACAATGCATATTACGTGGGCAATACTACAGTGTGTGTATGGTACGTCGCTCTGTCCACTGCAGCATTACAATGCATAGTACATGGGCAATACTACCGTATGAGTATGGTACATCGCTCTGTCCACTGCAGCAGTACAATGCATAGTACATGGGCAATACTACAGTGTGTGTGTGGTACGTCGCTCTGTCCACTGCAGCAATACAATGCATATTACGTGGACAATACTACAGTGTGTGTATGGTACGTCGCTCTGTCCACTGCAGCATTACAATGCATAGTACATGGGCAATACTACCGTATGAGTATGGTACATCGCTCTGTCCACTGCAGCAGTACAATGCATAGTACATGGGCAATACTACAGTGTGTGTGTGGTACGTCGCTCTGTCCACTGCAGCAGTACAATGCATATTACGTGGGCAATACTACAGTATGTGTATGGTACGTCGCTCTGTCCACTGCAGCAGTACAATGCATATTACGTGGGCAATACTACAGTGTGTGTATGGTACGTCGCTCTGTCCACTGCAGCATTACAATGCATAGTACATGGGCAATACTACCGTATGAGTATGGTACATCGCTCTGTCCACTGCAGCAGTACAATGCATATTACGTGGGCAATACTACAGTATGTGTATGGTACGTCGCTCTGTCCACTGCAGCAGTACAATGCATATTACGTGGGCAATACTACAGTGTGTGTATGGTACGTCGCTCTGTCCACTGCAGCATTACAATGCATAGTACATGGGCAATACTACCGTATGAGTATGGTACATCGCTCTGTCCACTGCAGCAGTACAATGCATAGTACATGGGCAATACTACCGTATGAGTATGGTACATCGCTCTGTCCACTGCACAGACGTTGGTGGAGGGCATTTTTAACAGTTACTGTGAAAAGCATGTACCATGCATTCTGGCAACCCTCAGTATGTGACATCCTGAAGAAAAACCGACACTTAAATACGAGTAAAAGGGTTTTGTGTCCCCAAGGCCTAGGAGTGTGGTAGCTCCAAGCCCGATCTAGTTACAGCTCGATAAACTTAAGTGAAGACCTGGGAAACATGTGAAAAATAGTTCTCCATCTCTCTCACACATTACCCCTTCCTGCACTACCCTTTACCATGTCTCCTTCCAACTAATAGCAAGCAAGCGGTATTATCAACCACCTGCTCGTACAGTCACGTCAGTTGTAAAGTGGTGTTAAATGTGTGGCTAATTGTGTTGTTTCAAATCCAGTTTCGTGTCACGTTCATTTACCTACAAATTATAAGTATCACCGCTATTGTATCTCATACTGTGACTTGCAATATACAAATTTGTTGTGTTTTCTCTATCAGCAGCTTGTTCAATTGATTTGATGCCTGCATAGTAAGAAGAAAAGTGCAAGAGTATTACGTGATTAATTATGTAATAAATTTCAGAGGTAGTATGAAAATTTTTCTAAAATTAATCAAAGCATTATGTTTCATGTTTTAAAAATGTCAAAATAAGCAGTTACACTTAATGGAAAGAAGCGAGATCGTAGCGTAGCGAGCGAAATACCTACGAGCTATAAGAGAAATTAACAGGCAAGGCGAAAGAAAATAACTTGTAATATACCTCTATGAGACATGGGTTCGGCCTATTTAAATGGTTAATGCTGCTGCCTGGTTTGACATCAGTGAGAACTAGGTACACGGAAATACATGTTAATGAAAATACATTTAGAGAAGCCAATTTCAGAGATATAAAATTGAAACAGTAACCTCTGTGCGAGAAATGATAATTTGAAGCTGTGACTATAGCCAAATATATCAATTTGTGCTTAATTTTTTTTTAAATTAAAGTTTTAATTTTTTAATCTTTCCGGAAAACAAGCTATACATTGATTGTACAAAAGGATTATTTTGGAAAGGAATATGTATCTTTCTGTTCAAAAAAGTCAGCGGCGACATATATTTATCTTGAACAGAAATGCCACAAAAGCGAATATTGTAAATAAATGTTTGGTGCAGGGGCGAAATTCACTGTAGAGCATACACACTACTGGTGGGAAGACGGCCGTGTACCTGCCTTGCCAGGTTCAGGTAGTAAGTCACCAGTGTCCACTGAGGGAACAGCTATTAGCTGCAATCCCCTGTTTCTCTGCCAGATGATTCATGCTGTGGTTCGTGAGGGAAGGGGACATTTGTCCTCGAGAAGAATAAGGAAATGAGTACTCCGAGATCTGTCATTCTCTATACTAGTGCCTCGCAGTGCAGTGTTTTATAATGTGAACATTATTTTGTGCGGTCATGTGAGGAAAATAGCTTTGACAGCGCTAAAATTAAATTTACTGATAGTGTCAAAGACAATCCCCGCAGAATATTAACCACATCAACACAGCGTATATCCATCAGAAGAATAGCGACGCAAGCCCGGAAAGCCAAGCTGTTGAAGTCTTTGTAAGTATGATATTACTTTCTTTCACACCTAGTTTTTGTAATATTAATAATTAAGAGTATGTTATTCAAATTGTAATTTAGTCTGAAGCAAGGAGTATTAAATGAGCTTTTGCTATTCTTGAACACTTCCCATGAGTTGCTTTACGAAGTTCTTATTCGAACTAGTATTAGTCTAGCGGCGGACATATGAAATGGGTCTTTCGTAAGCGAGCAACCGATGATGAAGGCGCTGGGTTAAGATTTTTGTAATTTCATATTCTTGAAAGTATTCCAAAACTTTTGAAACGGATCAAGCATTTGTAATAAATAATACGAAATTCATTAAAATCATTATTTATTTATTTCTCTTTATTTTTCATCGAGAAATAAGGCATTATGTTTTTCTTACATTCACACATGAACACTGTTGTAAAGAATAATGAAATATAATTGATGTAAAACAAAAAAAAAAGTTATTCAAGTTACGTAAAACTATCAAATGTTGACAAAACACTCAACATACAAACAATAGCGGATAAAATAATCTTTACGGCTCATGATTTGCAGAAACTAGACATTTATAACTTAGTTTTAAGCTGAGGTGAATGTTATACTGTAAAACACTGGTTTCGTGACAATTTTTAAGTGCGATCGTGTTTTGGTGCCTCTGCAATAAAGTAATGCATATAGGCAAGACAAGGTTTGGAGAAGTAAATGTTATTCAGTCATAAGTTTGGAATTAAATTGCTCTTGAAATTAAATAAAAAGCTTTACTTAAATACAGATATGTGTGAAGTATTTGCAAACTCTCTTCACATAAGTTAAAGGGACAATACAAAAATTAGTTAACAGAATGTTTTATTGCACTAACTAAATCCATAGTTTTATGACCCTACATATACTACATAACTCGCAGAAATATCGCGTCTGGGTTAACTTGGTGGGTAAGGTGATAATCGTGACAAAATTTTCCCGTGTTCGAAAACAGGTCGGGGAAATTCTACTCATTTATTATTGTATACATTCGGCTTATGTATTACTACACAAGTGTGCCATGAACTATCTGATCGCTGAAAAACGTGTAGCTAAATGTACGTACAACGTCAATAATTAGTGCTATATGTTATTATTATGAATATACCTTCTACTTGTTGGCTGCACTTCCACAGCATACGTGGTAAATGAAATGTATTTGCCAGTGTATTACAGCAAGGGCATTATAAGAAAAAACGTATTATTTGAAAAAATACAATTACGCTGTGAATTCATACCTGATGCTGCCTTACTTGTTCACCTACGAATGCGACAATGGTAGTGAGGAGGAGAAAATATATAGATAAACGCAATTAACCCACGATATATTTTTACGCGTTTTTTAGAAAGTGTAATTCGTGTGGGCAGCCCACCAAATGTGTCGGCACGGGTGATCACCAATCACCTGTGATTATGCTTACATTATATTTTAATCCACATTTTCGTACACTCTAAACTCCAATAAGTAATAATTCAACTACTTCAGTGAAATTTCAGTACTCTCGGTCAAAAATTATCCACTGATGTTAGTAAAACCGTACCGATTGTTTCAGTGACTAAATACAACTGATTTCAAGGTGATTCATACTTATTTCAGTGAATTTCACTAACTTGGTAACTGGGTGACAGCAAATTCCAGTGATTCGCCAGTCGGTAACACCTTGCTTACTGAATTTTCAGTGATTAATATTTCACTGATTGTAACCGCTTATTCGTATTTACAGAGAAACTTGTACTATCTTCCTCGACTATTTTGATTAATTTGTTGGAACTTGTTTGAGAGGGTAAGTTTCAACTGCACCGTATGTGGCCTTCTCGTTACGTGCCATAAGAGTGTTTGTGTTGGTTTTAAGGCGCCGCCACAACTGAGTAGAAATATATGTCTATGTCTGAGCTGTTTGGCCATGGTGTCTGTCCGTATCGTCTGGAAGTTGAATACTGCAGTTGTTTTATCTGATCCTCTCGGTTCCAGTGTGCATGCATGCGTACGTAAATGGCAGCATATTAGCAGGAATTTTTATTTCATTTGTTTGTTTGCTTCGGACGTAATTGTTTTGCCAAAAACGTATTTTGGCAAATAATAATACGTGTCTGAACAAATAATTTAGTTGCAATTCTTGCCACAAATAGGTAGTAACGCTTGGTATTAAACTAATCACCTGGAGAAATGTTCAAAAATGTCGACAAATGAAGTTATATTATGAGACGCAAATTTATCAGACGTAAATAATACTAAATAACTAGCAGGACCAAACAATACCAAGGAATCAAAATATTGTTTTATACCTGTACATTTGTTTCCGGACGATTTGGCTATTTGTCTACACTTGTCTCGGATATCACTGGTGTTAGCTATTTATGATGGCATATGCAGGTCGTGCTGTCTGATCTCTCCGTTCTCCAAAGTTGGAACTTGGTGAGCTCAAGGCGGACAGCACTGTATCAACCGTTTGCACCAGCGACATCTGACGTCACTGACGTCAGTGGTTACATGGACCAATCTGATGCGGTATCGAGTTCTGCGTCATCAACACTGATAGTACGGTCAGACACGCTTGCGCAATTGTAGCAGGGTCCTTACAAGCGTGCCAGACAAGCTCTGGGGAGAGTCGCCTTTTACATGACCATCCTGTCTCACGTGTTATCTAGTCAAGTGTAGTTGAATAACTGTTAACGTGTCGTGAATTGTGTTTTATTTTATTAAGATGGGCTGAAAAAGGCTCTGGTTAGGGTCATGGTATTGTTTCAGCCCCTTTTCGCACATTCGTCTCTCTCTTTTCAGTAGTACTAGTAGTTAGTAGTTAGTAGTAGTAGTAGTTAGTAGTATAGTTAGAAGTAGTAGTTAGTAGTTAGTAGTAGTAGTTAGTAGTTAGTAGTAGTAGTTAGTAGTTAGTAGTAGTAGTTAGTAGTTAGTAGTTAGTAGTAGTAGTTAGTAGTTAGTAGTTAGTAGTTGTAGTTAGTAGTTAGTAGTTAGTAGTTGTAGTTAGTAGTTAGTAGTTGTAGTTAGTAGTAGTAGTTAGTAGTAGTTAGTAGTAGTTAGTAGAAGTAGTAGTTAGTAGTAGTAGTTAGTAGTAGTAGTAGTTAGTAGTTAGTAGTAGTAGTTAGTAGTAGTTAGAAGTTAGTAGTTAGTAGTAGTAGTTAGTAGTTAGTAGTTAGTAGTTAGTAGTTAGTAGTAGTAGTTAGTAGTTAGTAGTAGTAGTTAGTAGTTTGTAGTAGTAGTAGTTAGTAGTTAGTAGTAGTAGTTAGTAGTAGTAGTTAGTAGTAGTAGTAGTAGATAGTAGTTAGTAGTAGTAGTTAGTAGTTAGTAGTTAGTAGTAGTAGTTAGTAGTAGTAGTTAGTAGTTAGTAGTTAGTAGTAGTAGTTAGTAGTTAATAGTTGTAGTTAATAGTTAGTACTTAGTAGTAGTAGTTAGTAATTAGTAGCAGTTAGTAGTAGTAGTTAGTAGTAGTAGTTATTAGTAGTAGTTATTAGTTAGTAGTAGTAGTTAGTAGTTAGTAGTAGTAGTTAGTAGTAGTAGTTAGTAGTAGTTAGTAGTTAGTAGTTAGTAGTTAGTAGTAGTAGTTAGTAGTAGTAGTTAGTAGTTAGTAGTAGTAGTTAGTAGTAGTAGTTAGTAGTAAGTAGTAGTTAGTAGTTAGTAGTAGTAGTTAGTAGTTAGTAGTTAGTAGTAGTTAGTAGTTAGTAGTTGTAGTTAGTAGTAATAGTTAGTAGTTAGTAGTTAGTAGTAGTTAGTAATAGTTTGGTTGAAAGAATTGAGCACATCTTGAATTGTTCTAATAGCTTCTCTGAATTTAAATTTTTCTGGCAATTGTTTTCAGATTTTACGTGGTGTATTTTTTTTTTAATCAATGAGCACTCTTGTGTGATGTTTTAATGTAGTGACATATTTTTTTCTCGTTTCCACGTAACTTCCTTTTCAAAGTTTTTTTAAAATTGTTATACGTCTTTAATAGCTATTGTGTCAACACTTGTACTCGTTCCGGCTTGGAGACGGCCGAATATTATTTGCATCCAGCCTAATGTTACAGCCATTAATTTATTTATATTAATATAGTAAACTAGTAAAATTAGAAATCATAATCCTCTATAAAAATGCTAACAGTTAAACATCATACTATTAATAATATAATATTGTAATCACCGTCATGTCACTCATAAGTTAGTTTGGTGAAGTAGTGAAGGACAGTTATGAGAGAGCGATATGTTATATATATATACATATATATGCATAAATACCGTTACACTTTCGTTATTTAGAGTTATTTTACTTATTTATTTTTATTATGTTACTTTAGATAGAGGTAACTAAACGTGTACAGATTTGGTATTTACTGTTAATATCTGTAATTTACTTCAATTTTGTAACTCAAGGAGTCCTTGGTTTCCCGTTGGCGGGCGAGGAGATTTGCTGTTGCGTGTTAAATTATGTTGCAATGCTTATTGACTCAATTGCAAGTACTCAAGGCGTTACATGCGAGCCATCGCTCTAAGGCGCGTTCATGTTCCATAACAATACATACATACATACGTTCAGACACACAACTTACCAATGTAGTTGACATACAAGTTTAAGTGTACATCTCGCAATTAGTGTGTTATAGTATTTCTTACATGAAACACTTTTGTGGTTAAACGGAGGATACTTTTGACAATTGAGTTTCCAAAGATTTTTTTTTGTAAAAGTAAAAAAAATATTTACAATTGAGTAACGAACGACATTATAACAATTGAAGTATTTTCTACGCTTGTTTACAGGGCTTCAGAAGCAATAAATACTGCTAGCATTTGAACACAAGATTGTGTACTTCCAAACAATATCCCACATCTGCATCATGACATGGAGCTCAAAGAACGCAGAATTGTAGTCATTGGTCATATTTTTTCAAGCATACAGAGCATTAATGGCCATGCTTCTATCAGCTGCTCATCCTCCAACATGGAAGCAACCAAAGAAACTCGCCAAGGTCTCGCGAGTACAATATTGGAAAGGAAATCCAGACCGAAAATCTTGCTGATGAAGAAACCTGTGAGAATGTTAATACTGCTGCTGTTAGTGGTCCCATGGCTATAGGAGTAGGATTTTCGCAGCTTGGAGAATTCTTTGCGGCATTTCAGATTCCTTTTATGAGTAAATTAAAGCGGAATAATCGCCAAGAACAGGTTGGTAACAATAAACGTTTCTTCGCTGTCTGTTCTTATAACTATTGCAAAAATTTACATAATTACAATTACCAAAGAAATACTTTATTGGGGATCTTATTAGAAGAGCTTTAGGTATTAGATTAGTACACAAAATTTGGTTTTTTTTTTTTTTGCTAATTTCCACGTATTTTTATACAGGTGCCAACGCTTTTCCAAGAAGTAGCCAACAAAGAAATGGAAAATGCGGCAAAAGATGAAGCCGCATTAACCCGTGAATGTGGTGATGTTAACAAAGAAGGTTTCCCATTCGTAATAGTCGTCGCAGACTGCATGTGGAGAAAAATATCCTACCGGAATAAGTACAATTCCCTGTCTGTCACAGTAAGCAATGTCACGAATTTCATATGTTTTTATACGTATATATGTTTTTATACGTATCTATGTTTTTATACAGTTATTCTTACAGATCGCAAACTGAGTTCTTCTTTCACAGGCTGCTATAGTAGGCTACCGAACTAATAAAGTTCTACTTCTAGAAGTGAGAAATAAGTACTGTGCGATATGTGATCGGAAACACAGGAAATCAAACATTCATCCGCATAATTGTCACAAGAACCGGACGTGAGCGTCAACTGCAATGAAAGCCAATAGGATTGTAGCAGGTTTCACTAACGTGTTCCGCTACATGGAATCAAGTAAGTGGTAGTACGACATTTTACTAACGTAAATTTTTTACTGATTTGCAAATTACAAATATTATAAAATGTTATGCAATGATGTCGTTTATTTAAATTTCTCGGTAATATTTTTCTTTGCAGATATGCGCTATTGATTGATGATGGGATAACAGTGTTCATAAGAAATTGATTGAATCTTTGACTTATGGACCAGATTTTCTCGTTGAAAAAATATAATGTAGAAATCATATTCTATGAAATTATGCTAACAGGCTACGGGAATTATAACTTAATAAAAATATTGGGACAGATCAACAGTGAAATAAGCTCAGAAAAAATCTTATTGCGACTGCGTTCAGGTATTACTAAATAAAGCTATACAACACAGGGAATATGAAGGCCTTCCTCGGAACGTTAGCTGTGAACAGTTGAGAAAATACATTTTGAATGGGCCTTATCATGTATTTGGCGACCACACTCATTGTCCTGAGAGAGGATATTTTTGTAACGGTCCCAAGCCAGGAGAGTGTAATGAGGTTCCTGCTATGAAAAAAAAACTGGGATATTCACTGAAATTCAGTCAGCATTGAACAGAGTTGCTCACCATTTAAACAGTTTAATTAATGATGTTGACAACAACTATGTGTAACAATCTAATTCTTCAGTTGCCAAACTACAGGTGGATAGTCACTCTACGCAATAGTGCCTCTGTAGAGCCTCTCTAAAATATTTAAGCCACTATGTTAAGTGTATGTTATAGTGTATATGTAAATGTATTTGGTGTGAATTGGGAAAAATAATTATTATAATGACATGATGGATTTTTGGGCGCCTTATTAATAGTGATGTGACCTTGGTCTTACCACGCTGTAATCAGAAGCTCTCCGGCGATCCTGTAAACTTCATGCAATAGAAAATACCTTCTGCCATTCGCAGTATTTCGTTTAAATAAAACATGCGTAACCTTGATAGTTAATTTATTAATGAGAAGAGAAATAAATAAACTCAGACTCAAATATGTGAATATTTCAACAAGGTGCAAAATCAGATGCGTGTGTATGACAGAAATCTCTTTACTCAAATTAAATTATACTTTATGATGATTAACATCAGATAACATACTACCATCCAAGTAAGACTAGGGATAAATCAGAATGAAAAATTAAATTACAATAAAAGGCTGAAAGATGCTGTAAAACATTAGAGCTGCTATAAAAAATTAAACCTTTCTCTTGAGAGTTCAGTTCAAAATAACTAGATAGGTTCCACCGGAAGTAGCCTCCTCTGTATTTGACTTTCCAGAAAGTTCTGGTAAGCTCTGGCTTAATTTCTTAAGTCTCTTAGATCACATTCACTAATAGTTCATTAAGTAATAAAAAGTCAGTTCATCACTTAATTATCTTAAATCCGATATTTCACCAAATAAACATACTCCGTATTTATATAGAAAGTTCAAAACAAGGCTTTAGCTCCTCATGACATATTGCTCCAGCTATGCTAGCTCATGTGCGATCGTTCGGGTCTACTGGTTTAACATACACATGGAACTCACAGTAAAATCGTTGAAAATCTAAATAAAAAAACTTTCTGAAAATAAGTAACAGTTCATGCAATTAGGATTTCCATATATTAATTTGCCTCTGGCGCTATCTCCTTGCATGGTGCCTGCATCGTAGTCTCGGCGTCCGTCTCTCTTTGAACACTCAAAATATATAACTACGACTCAGTCTACACCCTCTTCTTAAATATAACTGCGGCGTCGACATAAAACTTAACATCTGGGAGCATAATTTATCAACTAAACTAATGACGGCGTTGGAATTTCAAAAATTAAATTCCGATCAAAATTTTGACGCCCTACATGTTCAATGTCTTTCCCAGAAGCCCTTTCTTCCGGCTTCCGACTAAACAACAGCCAATCACGGTTCGCTTCCGGGTTTACCTTAACTAAATAAAATTAAGGCCTAAAATATTGCGTCTTAAATCACAAAACAAATAAATAATTTCAATTTAAAAATTATGAAGCAATTAATGAAATAAAATAAAACATATTAACACAATATTGAAAATAGTGACATAACTATGTGTTGAACTCAGAACAACGTGTAAAAATTTCCATAGAGTAATGGACTGGTAGTTCTCATACATCTAAAAAGTTAGAGAAATTGAAGTGTTAACATAAAATATAATGAAAATGTGAAAATTATTATAGTAACATCAGAATAATACGTGAAATCAATTAAATATTATTATACAAAATATATGTGTAGCTCAAATGCATATAATAAACGTAACCTTATGGTTCTGTGTCCAGTCAATCTGCGGCAGTAGTAACTTCAGCATGCGCCAGACATTTTAGATAACGTCAGTAAATTTCAATATATGGTTGATACTTACGGCAATAAATTATTTTTCATCCTAAGTAATTGCAACGTTTGCTGCAATTTCCAATCCGTCAGCAGCATGTGGCATTGTTTTTAGCCAACTTCATTGCATGAATGCCTGCTTATTATGTTAAAAAAATTTAACATACTTAACATATTTGGGAGCTGTTTAATATTTGAAAGCGCGAATGGAATGGTGCACGGAAAATATTAATAGCTAATCATTTTCTGCGTTTTTATATGCTTCTAATGTTTACAAACTAGATCATTCATTTTAAATTAATCTTAATTCATATTTTAAAAAATATGGCCTAAGGTTTTATATCTAAACACCTAGTACCAAATATTAAATAGCATAATAAGAAAGTTGACATCAGTGATGACTAACTGCCCGCTCATAGATATAATATTTTTGATATGAATATGAGTTATAAAATACGTCTTTGTTATATATATCTTATTTAAATATAATCTACGTGATAAGGAGCTGTCACTATTAAGCGTAAAGTTTCTAGTACGTGATACATGATATATGTTTTCGTACTTATTTCACAATGTTTATTTTTCTTTCCAGGGAAGAAGTCAGTGTGCAGTTGTGGCGCACGACTCAAAGAGTGAATTGCATATACTTGTACACAAAACATTGACTAATAGGAGTCCTGGAGTCTTTAAAAGGTAATATATTGCTCAGAACAGGTCCAGCACTAAGTTACGCCAACGCTGAAAGAAGTGAGTTGCAAAACGATCACTGAAGTATAGTAGCACATAACGACCTGCAGCAGAGCCTTTGCCAGAAACCTCTGATGATAAACTTGCAGTGCTAAAAGAAGAGTTTTTGAGATCAAGACAAGAAGAGTCTACCGATGAAATAAGAAGCGCAATACTGTACAAAGTAATACAATAGACCTAACTACTTCACAAGAATGGAGAGAGCAAAGACTAAAACGTATAACTGCGTCATGCTTCGGTAAAATATGTAAAATGCGAACCACGACTTCTTGTGATTCTGTAGTATAAGATATCCGCTATCCGACGTTCTCTGTAAATGCAGATAGAAGATGGGGTGTAGAGATGGAGGCAATTGAACTGCTTTCAGTCAGTGAAATAATTGGGAGAAAAATTGAAAAATGTAGTTTCTTTATTCACAGAGAGTACCCTTATCTTGGAGCCACCCCTGATGGCGTCATAGAATAAAGTGCAATCGTGGAGATAAAATGTCCTTCCCCAAAAAAGATATGTCTCTAGAAGAGACTTTCGCTGCAGGAAAGCTTATATTTCTACGTAAAGAAAATGACACGTTGAGGTTGAAAGAAGAACATCCATAAAGCCAACTAACATAACAGAATGAGAAGTATGTTACTTTGCTGTGTGGACACGTAAAAAAAAAAAAATCATTTATTTATATTGATAATTTTATTATTATGGCTAAATGTAGCTAAGTGTAATTCGGTTATATAAAGAAAATTCAGTTGTATTTATAGCGAATTTGAAAGCATACATACATTATATACATAGTACATATATATGTATGTATGAGAACAACATACGGATATTATATATATATATATGGGAACAACATAAGGATATTATGTATATAATATTAATCCTATATGCCTTGCCATTTTATAACATTGTAATAGGAAATGGGGCATGGTTAATTTGTTTTCAGTAATAATCATTAAAAGTATAGAAATTAGTTTCACAAATATTATCGATACTCTACCAAACACAATTTTTCCTCCCACAAATTACTGCATAAGAGTTCGTTTAATTGATTTTTCTGTCCATACATAGAGAATTTTATAACAAGGCAGTTATAGACTGAAAATGTACTTGTGGATTATTGTCAAATTTATATCAGGAAATAATCGCCGGGAAACAATATTCGATACAATTAGTACTTAGTACATAGGAAATTGATTTGATTTGTATTTTGTGCAGAAAAAACATCGTGTTACAAAATCTAACATAATCTGAAGTAAAATTGTTCAAGTCGTGATATTACCTCAACACTCAGCCTATTTGCAAATCAAATGTGTTTGTTATAAATATTAGGTTTATTTTTACTTATAATCACCAATTAAGTCCCCGCCTACCCCATAATTAACATGCCATAGAGATCCATGATTATAGCCATGCAGTGTTCTAATTTTGTAATAGATGGTTACGTCTCAATAACATAAGCTGAAAATGTTCTTGAAGGAAAATGTCAGTAAACAATCATGTTCATGAAAACATATTGTATGTGCCCAGGTTTGTCGATCGAAAAAGTGAAGAGAAGGAAATATATGTGGTAGGAAATTATACTTCCGAAACTTACAGAGTATTCTACATGGTGTGTCTCCTTCCAAAAATGGTAGATTCTCGTCGAGCTCGTGTTCGGATTATAAGATAACCCCAACATACCCTCGAAGCACAGGGTAAGGCTATGTCTAAGAAACAAAAGAAGAAAAGAATATGAACTAAGCTGCTATCGCATTGCGTAATTAATCAGAATGTTTGGCTAATGGCAAATCTTTTAAAACCCTTTCAATCACAGCTGAAGCCATCGATTTACGAATTAAAAAAGACGAATATTTTGTTCGTTACTATAACAGTATCGAAATTACATTCTGTCACTCATAAAAACCTATAATAACTCGCTTGTGCGTGAGGTTCTTGGTAGCTGTTGCTTATAATAGTCCAGAGCTGCCACCCTCCCATTAGTCCAGAGCTGCCACCCTCCCATTAGTCCAGAGCTGCCACCCTCCCTAGTCCAGAGCTGCCACCCTCCCATTAGTCCAGAGCTGCCACCCTCCCATTAGTCCAGAGCTGCCAACCTCCCATTAGTCCAGAGCTGCCACCCTCCCATTAGTCCAGAGCTGCCACCCTCCCATTAGTCCAGAGCTGCCACCCTCCCATTAGTCCAGAGCTGCCACCCTCCCATTAGTCCAGAGCTGCCACCCTCCCATTAGTCCAGAGCTGCCACCCTCCAATCATACCCATTAGTAACGACAGTTATATGATATGAATGCGCGTAAATCTGAAGTGATAAAACTTTCTTCCAAAATTCAGACACACACAAAATTGAACAAACGTATTAATGATTGCATTAAAAAACAAAATACGCGCAAATTAATGAATAATAAAATATTACAACAATATAATTATCACCTGGCTACGTTGAAAATATAAATAAGACATTACAGACCCTTCAAGCGAAATGTTGAATGTTCAATTTCAATATGCCTAGTATCAGATAACTATTTAAAAACACTCCATTTTTTTTTTCATTTGCTTCATTCATTCTGGCTACTAAGTGCAGAGCTGATAAATAAAACCAGTAACTTGGGAAACGTCCTATATATTTTACCACTGTGTCTGAAAGGGTTAATATATTGTACAGACTATCACTTACTACTTATATTCATTGCCTCATCAATTGTAGCTGTAGTTTTAATTCATATTCTCTGTAACGAGGCATTTTATAATACATTTAAAATTTAATATTGCTCACATAGTTAGATGTTCTTATGAATTAGGATTTTAAATAACTTCATTGGTCTATACAATGCAGTTGATACTTATTTCAAAAATGTTTCGTATTACAAATTAAGTAATGTCAAAATTTTGGAGGTAAAATAATTAAGTTGATTTGTCTTTTTTAATTATGTATTGTGTTTGACTGTGAAGAATGTGATAACTATAACGATTTTTTTCCTCGGTTTACTACGGTAAAATTTAAACATATGGATTTAATTATTATTTACCATATTTATTATTAACATGCCCTACGATTTGACAATATTTAAATTTAAAAATTGTTATATGACAAGTTGTATGACATAGTTTAACCTACAACATTGTCCACACAAGTTTTTGGTAACATTATGTCCTCAACGTCAAGATTCAAAATTTGTTTCCATATTGTTTTCTATAAATAATTATTTTCTACGGCACAATAATGACATGTATAATCTTCAGAGCCTCGTCCGAGTAAACTATGAGTACTAACTGGAAACTAAGAAATGTTTTGAAATAGGAGAGGGAATAGAAGATATATCACAAGTCCTTGCACCCCGTTTTCTAATTTGTCTTAAATATTTTCTGTTTCATTGATTTACTTCTTCTACATTTATTACTGGAATGTGATATTAGCTTCGAGGAAGTAGTATAAATACATCCATCACCATCTCCTCTATGCTTTTGAACTATTTGCTATTTCCTTTTTCAGTATTTTAAAACTGTCAATTTACTTCTTTTGGCTTTCCAAGCTTGTATCCACAAAACTTATTACTAGTATAACGATATTTGGTTGAAAATTGTTCATTTGTTTTTCAAATGATAAAAAAAGCCTCATACTCGTGTGGTACTGTCATACAAAACACCTGCATAAACAGGAATTGTATATATGCACGTTTTATACTTGTAATAGATACTGTCAGCAAAAAATAAAAGTATGATTGAAATTGGTTATTTTAATTTATTTACCGGGTGAATCACTAAAAACTTATATCGCAAATATTTCTGAAATAGAATCTTCTATTGATGTGCTGGTTATACAGAATTAAATATAATACAAGGACTCTTAATTGTAGCCCAAACACAGATGAAAATAATTATTAAAATGTGTATTTCTTAAATAAAGTTACCTTTTTTTTAAAGGTAGAACAATGCCTATTCACAGTCACAACGAATCGATGTCTCCAACACTGCGGATGCAAGCAAGGTTTTCATTTATGAAGGAAAATTGCATATGAATTACAGCATGTAAATTGAAATTTATTGAAAAAATGATGAGTGTTAATTAAGGAATTTTTGTAGGCAATTCTACTACAGATACATTTATACTGGTGAAGATGCTTGGTGTTTATATCCCATTTCTATGTAATGGTAACATTTATTGCCGGCATATATACAATTTGTTTACAATTGAAATATACTATTTACTGATGTCCATGAGTTCAAAAATAGTTCTGTGTTTACATATATATTATACTTTATTTGCTGCGAGAGAGAGTGACAAATAAGATGTCTTGCGGTTTTCGAAACAGTCTATACGCTAGGTTAGTTTACACTTAGACAAACTATGTTTTCATGTTATTCAATTAGTCTCTTGGTCGAAAAGATCGCCAATGCACAAAACTACACCCAAACACACGCCTTATACCAACCAGCTCAGCAACATGTGGCCATAACTCAACGAGAAGGCACAAAGGTGAAACATCTTGTAACTCAACTTTTTTTTACAAGTCATAGGGCAAAGTCCTTTACGTGCTGTATTACTGGAACTCATTCGCAACTTATCTTCCCCTTGTCACCTGACCACATGCTCATGGGCGCTCCGTAATACGAGAGCGCTTTCATTATCGTTGTGTAGTACACGAAGATGGCCTGCAATGCATCCCGCACGACTAAAGGGTATAGTAGACAAACCAGGTAGGTGTTAACACGTGTTGGCAGTATGATAATGTACCAGAAGTGTCCAAAAATAATAATCCAGGACACCAATGAATATTTGCTAACACAGGTAGTGAAATGGCTTCACCGAGGGCGCCAAGGTCATTTTGAAACCCAAAACTATAAGCGGAGAATATTATGATGAAATGAATAGCAACACTTTAATGAAATGGTGTAAAACATAACTACTTCCCAACATTCCATCTACAAGCATTATTACAGTTCTTGATAATGGTTCATACCATAGTGTGCGTGAGGACAATCCTCCAACTTTCTCTTCTACTATTTCCAACATGAGAAATTGCATTATATATATATATATATATATATATATATATATATATATATATATATATAACACCATTGTTTTATCTACCGACGAGGGAAAATCCGAGCTGCTTGCAAAGGTTTGCTTACATCAGCAACTTCCCAATTCCACTATCGTCAAACTGTTCACATTCTAAGGACAGGCAATTATCTGATTACTGCCATATCGTTCTGATCTAAACCCAATACAGTACATTTGGAGCATAGTGAGATCCCTTGTTGTTAACAAAAAAGCATACAAAGCGAACTCGAATGATTCTGCAATTGATTCATTCAGCAATATACAGTATTTCACAGCAAAATGGAATTGACAATAGTATTATGTTAAAAAACTACGAACCTATTATTATGTAAACGACGGACTTGTTGAGGAGAAGATCCCTCAATTTTGGCTAAATCTTCAAGTAGTAGTAGTAGTAGTGGTGGTAGTAGTATTAGTGGTGGTAGTAGTGGTATTGTTGGTGGTGGTAGTAATAGTATTAGTGGTGATAGTAGTAGTATTAGTGGCGGTAGTAGTAGTATTAGTGTTGTGGTAGTATTAGTGGTGGTAGTAGCGTTAGTGGTGGTAGAAGTAATAGTATTAGTGGTGGTAGTAGTAGTATTAGTGTTGTAGTAGTAGTAGTGGTGGTGGAAGTAGTAGTATTAGTGGTGGTAGTAGTAGTAGTGGTGGTTGTAGTAGTAGTGGTGCTGGTGGTAGTAGTTGTAGTAGTATTAGTGGTGGTAGTAGTATTAGTGGTGGTGGTAGTATTAGTGGTGGTAGTAGTAGTATTAGTGGTGGAAGTAGTATAAGTGGTGGTAGTAGAATTAGTGGTGGTAGAATTAGTTGTATTAGTATTAGTGGTGGTAGTAGTAGTGGTGGTAGTAGTATTAGTGGTGGTAGTAGTATTAGTGGTGGAAGTTGTAGTAGTTGTAGTAGTATTAGTGGTGGTAGTAGTGTTAGTGGTGATATTAGTAGTAGTGGTGGTGGTGGTAGTAGTTGTAGTAGTATTAGTGGTGATAGTAGTATTAGTGGTGGTAATAGTATTAGTGGTGGCAGTAGTAGTGGTGGTGGTAGTAGTTGTAGTAGTATTAGTGGTGATAGTAGGATTAGTGGTGGTGGTAGTAATAGTAGTGGGGGTGGTGTTAGTAGTAGTATTAGTGGTGGTAGTAGTGTTAGTGGTGGTAGTAGTATTAGTGGTGGTAGTAGTAGTAGTAGTGGTGGTAGTAATAGTAGTATTAGTGGTGGTAGTAGTAGTATTAGTGGTGGTAGTGATGTTGGTGGTAGTAGTTGTAGTATTAGTGGTAGCAGTAGTATTAGTGGTGATAGTAGTATTAGTGGTGGTAGTTGTAGTAGTGGTGGTGGTAGTAGTAGTGGTGGTAGTAGTAGTGGTGGTACTAGTAGTTTTAGTAGTAGTAGTGGTGGTAGTAGTAGTGGTGGTAGTAGTAGTAGTACTATTAGTGGTGGTAGTAGTATTAGTGGTGGTAGTAGTATTAGTGGTGGTAGTATTATTAGTTGTGGTAGTAGTGTTAGTGGTGGTAGTAGTAGTGGTGGTGGTAGTAGTTGTAGTAGTATTAGTGGTGGTTGTAGTATTAGTGGTGGTAGTAGTGTTAGTGGTGGTTGTAGTAGTGGTGGTGGTAGTAGTTGTAGTAGTATTAGTGGTGGTAGTAGTATTACTGGTTATAGTAGTAGCAGTGGTGGTGGTGTTAGTAGTAGTATTAGTAGTGGTGGTAGTAGTATTAGTGGTGGTGGTCGTAGTAGTGGTGGTGGTAGTATTAGTGGTGATAGAAGTAGTATGAGTGGTGGTGGTAGTAGTTATATTAGTATTAGTGGTGGTAGTAGTATTAGTGGTGGTAGTAGTGTTAGTGGTGGTATTAGTAGTGGTGGTGGTGTTAGTAGTAGATGTATAAGTTTTGGTAGTAGTATTAGTGGTGGTAGTAGTGTAAGTGGTGGTAGTAGAAGTGGTGGTGGTGTTAGTGGTAGTTGTATTAGTTTTGGTAGTAGTATTAGTGGTGGTGGTAGTATTTGTAGTAGTATTAGTGGTGGTAGTAGTATATGTGGTGGTAGTTGTAGTAGTGGTTGTGGTGGTAGTAGTTGCAGTAGTGTAAGTGGTGATAGTAGTATTAGTGGTGGTAGTAGTAGTATTAGTAGTGGCAGTAGTAGTGGTGGTGGTAGTAGTTGTAGTAGTATTAATTGTGATAGTAGTATTAGTGGTGGTAGTAGTAGTATTAGTGGTGGCAGTAGTAGTGGTGGTGGTAGTAGTTGTAGTAGTATTAGTGGTGATAGTAGTATTAGTTGTGGTAGTAGTATAAGTGGTGGTAGTAGTATTAGTGGTGGCAGTAGTAGTGGTGGTGGTAGTAGTTGCAGTAGTATTAGTGGTGATAATAGTATTAGTGGTGGTAGTAGTAATAGTGGTGGTAGTAGTATTAGTGGTGGTAGTATTAGTGGTGATGGTGGTAGTAGTAGTTGTTGTAGTATTAGTGGTGACAGTAGTATTACTGGTGGTAGTAGTAGTTGTATTAGTATTAGTGGTGGTAGTAGTATTATTGGTGGTGGTAGTAATAGTAGTGGTGGTGGTGTTAGTAGTAGTATTAGTGGTGGTAGTAGTACTAGTAGTATTAGTGGTGGTAGTTGTGTTAGTGGTGGTAGTAGTAGTGGTGGTGGTGTTAGTAGTAGTTGTATTAGTTTTGGTAGTAGTATTAGTGGTGGTGGTAGTAGTTGTAGTAGTATTAGTGGTGATAGTAGTATTAGTAGTGGTAGTAGTAGTAGTGGTGGTGGTGTTAGTAGTAGTATTAGTGGTGGTGGTAGTAGTATTATTAGTGGTGGTAGTATTAGTAGAGATGGTAGTAGTGGTGGTGGTGGTAGTAGTTCTAGTAGTATTAGAGGTGGTAATAGTATTAGTGGTGGTAGTAGTGGTGGTCGTAATAGTGGTAGTAGTAGTAGTGGTAGTAGTAGTGGTGGTGGTGTTAGTAGTAGTTGTATTAGTTTTGGTAGTAGTATTAGTGGTGGTGGTAGTAGTTGTAGTAGTATTAGTGGTGATAGTAGTATTAGTAGTGGTAGTAGTAGTAGTGGTGGTGGTGTTAGTAGTAGTATTAGTGGTGGTGGTAGTAGTATTATTAGTGGTGGTAGTATTAGTAGAGATGGTAGTAGTGGTGGTAGTGGTAGTAGTTCTAGTAGTATTAGAGGTGGTAATAGTATTAGTGGTGGTAGTAGTGGTGGTCGTAATAGTGGTAGTAGTAGTAGTGGTAGTAGTAGGAGCGGTAGCGACAGTGACAGCTCCAGCGACGTCAATAAAGAGAAGCGCACCTCTGATCACAACATATCTAAAGTGGAGGAACTGATATTATTATTGCATAATTACAGTTATTAATCGAGAAATAAAATGGTTCTTGTAAGATATATTCGACAATAATATATACACTTTACTTTTGTCGTAAGGTACACCATGAATTTTTCCCGGCTTGTACTGACGGTCTCTTGCATTCTGTCTCCCTTTCTTCGAGTCGCATTTTATGATTCTCGGAAGTTATATTCTCATTTCATCTTGTAGAATTAAACCGCATGTTGTACTGGATATACGTAAATTATGTTCAGTTGCCTATTCTGGATATTTCATACTTAAAAATGATATTGATTGAATAATTATAACCCTTTTCCGCCCAGAAAATTGCACACATAAATATATTTAAAAAATATGGAAACTACCTTCCAGATGTGACTATTTCTTAAACACTTTTCGTAAGCATATTCGCTCTAAAATATTGAAGTTATTTAATGATTTCTGTAAGACTAGAGCTTTGCGGGTTGCTTGGGGCCCGGTCACTCGTGCTATTAATTACTTGGATTTTTCTCTCAATTTGCTCATCTTTGAGTAAACTGAAATGCACATTGCCTTTGAGAGCTTTAGTGGTTTAGTGCTTTGGTGTAGAATGTTTCGTGTCGTTTGACGAGAGCAGTTTTGTGCGCGGCGCACGGTAAAGGGCGATGAGCAGAGGGAGAACGGGGTGCGAGCAGGCCGATACTTGGGTACTCTGCCTTTCCCCTCGTCGGAGCGGCAGTATTTTGTCCCTGGTGCTCTTCTTCACACGTCCGCCGGTAATTGTGTCACGTAGCCTGGCTGCACAGCCGCCCGCCACGCCGAATATTAATTACTGCGGCCGCTTGCAGCCTGTACATGTTTGTAGCTGCCCTGGGGACCTTAACTAGTTTACTGCTGGACCATCATCCCCCATGCAGTGCCACCCCAAACCCTCCCTTACCTTGGGCACGCCAGCCTCACGCGCATCTGCACTGCCATATTGTACTACATCTTTCGAATAAACTTTGTATGCTGAAAGTAACAAGTATAAACAATTTGCGGTTTCTTCACACTTTTTGAATATAACCTTTGAAAATCACCCCAAGTATCGTGTTTAGTTTTCACGTTAGCATAAAGTTACCTAATTTTTTATCCATTTTAACTCGGTGTAAATATATATTCTACAGTAAGTATAATATTTTTTACAAAATTTATATGAATAAAATGCACTGCAAAAAAACGTTTTTGACGATGCTAGTAAGAAATATTTTTTATGTAAAATATTATTACACTATGTTTCTCCATTTTGTATGACAGTACTACATGGAAAAAATACTAATTAGTGTATTATTTCGGGAAACAATGAATCGATGCCTACTAAGATTGGAAAAATAAATACTACACTACTCGAAGAAAAATAATATTGTATAAGTGTGCCAGACACTAATGTTTAAAATATAGGCAATTTGAAATTGTTTTATAACTCTACTATATCCATAGACCTTAGAACCAAGATTTCAAAAAAAATCTTTGTATACTGGCTGTAGCTAATTTTATTATCATCAATTGTGTTTACACACATAGTCTTTACTCCATCCAATTCGTACAATAGATACACTTTCATGCCATATCTTAGGATACAGTCCACCTATACTAACGGCATAACATCTAAATTTATGCAATTGAAATGGGTAACGCCATAATTTCAGAATATTGGCCAGTAAAAATTTATTTTAACACACATTTATCTTTCATTTCTGTCTTAGATTAATGCCTTCTTCTTGAGATTGAATCCTGCACATGTATAGTAGAAAGTAAAGTAATAATAATAATAAATTAGTCTTCTTGTTTTAGTATTATCATCAGTAATTTTGTGACATAATTTTCTTGTTGTTTGATTTTTTTTTTTCGTAAAGGAAAAATTAGTTTTTTTTTTTTGATAACATAAAAGATTCCCAGCAGACCCGCTTACATCCCCGCTTACATTATCATTCAAATAACCCGAACAGATTATGGGCCAAGTTGGCAGTAAGGACGATTGTGGAAAAAAAAAAACTAGTAAATTAGTTGCTTTGAAAGATTTCAGAAGTGAGTCGTAAAAGTGAAGTCAATGTTAATTGTAAATTATTAACCTAGAAATATTGAAGTTTAAAGTTGTTGTACTCCTACATAGTGTTCTTGACAGAGTATAAGCGATAAGCGGGGAATTACAGTCACCAGAGCCTACTTATAGTGCAGCTTTGGAGATAAAGTGGAAATATTATACAATGCTCCATAGCACAATAAGAATGCAGAAACAAAAGAGATGCTTCTTTTTTCCTCTTACATGCACGAAGAAGAAATATTGACAATAATAATAAGGGTAATAGAGCTTATACTTACACGTAATATATGACGGTGTAAGAGAAAACAAAACTTTTACTTTACGAATGCAATTTTTCTCTTAATATTTTGGTAGTAGATGCGCTAGGGCAAACATTTATCAAAATTGAAGAATATGTTTAATAACCTGATATTATAAATGAGTGAATTTAATAAAATATGATATTCTATGGACATGCAATATTCTAGAAACATTATCGTCCTAATATTTTGCTTTCAAAGTTAGTTGACAACGCTAATCAGATAAAATTTGTGTGCATGAAAGAGAATTGAAGAGTCGGATAGCTGTTAATAACAGTGGCGATTATGAAGAGTTAAATTGAGTAAATATACCAAAGAAAAGTAATTATTCTCATAATCATTATCATTATAATTTCTGTACATACCAGCTCATGTAGTCGAAAGTTGCATAAAAAGGGAAACCACAAGAAATCTAAAAATATGTAAGAGTGTCTTTGAAAATATTATTATTTTATTTACTATAAACGAGTTGTATCATTTACAATCAAAGCTAGTTATATACTATCAGTGAGTTACATACCATAATAATCAGAGTTGATTTGTGGATAATAATGATAACAGAACACATTTGCAAATACTAGACAACATTTAGAAATTGTTATTTCTCTTTAAACAGCCACAGCGTTACCAAAACGAATGGTGATATATTTCCAGTTTTTTATTATGGAGATGTTTGCTGTAAAAAGTGATGACAAATCCAGGAATATTCCCATGTCAAATGTATGACCAGGGCCATATATTAATAGGAATTTATTTTCCGTATAATATGATTACGATAAATATCCTGGATGTCGATTTCTTTCAATTGAAGAAAAATGTTCATTTGAAATCATTGATGAGGCTATTATAATCGGTGAGCGTTTGGAAATTAGTGGTTTAATTAAAATATATTCACCAAACGTTTGCTATAAAAATGAGTTAACACTGTTACAGGAAATCAAAGTGATTACACATTTACTAACCGATTAGCTTATCGAAATCATAATCATTTCAAACATGTTATTTTTCAAGGTGAAATACGCCTTAAGGTTAATGCATCTTTCAGAGTTATTTGACGTTTTTTTTTTTTTTTGGCAAATCACACACAAAAACATTTGGTAAAAGCTATATAGCCAAAATTCTTTGAGAAATAATTCACTCATATTTTTGCGGACCACGCGATCAATCGTTCACCAGCTTCCGAAATTGTTTTCTTGAGACTTTTTCATCGGCATAGATTTATTTACTGCATTTAAGGAAAATCCGAAATATTTTATAAAATTTTGCTAGTCAAATAAACGTCAAAAGATTTGAACATTATGTTTAGTGACTGAATTCGACTATGGATAGAATTTCGATTGCCTACAATGACTAAGAAGAAAACAATAAAAAAAAAAACAAGAACACAATTTGTGAATATGTATGAGGGACATAAATGCAAAACAAAAAGTGATAATATAAAAAATATACATTATTCAGTTAGAGAACGAGTGACACAGGAATGTCAAGGACAGCACGACTAAACCAACACGAATACAGCAAAACAACAAGCGTGAGCGAAGAGATCTGGGTGACTCTTAACATCGAGGTATTGAGAGCCGATGACGGTGAAAGGAAGTAAGAATGGAGCAGCGCCGGAATGAAAGGGTGGGGTGAACGGCAGATTCCCGAGAATACCCACAGAACAGTGGCATCGTCCGGCACGATTCCCACAAGCGAAGATCTGGGGACGTCCCCGGTTCGACTTTGTGGTAGACGAGTAGTCTAAACATTCTCCTTCTCTTCATAGAAGCCTGTTCCATCCAGAAAATAAGAGTCCTTCCATCTCTATTTCTGTCTTCCAGGCGATCTTTCTCCATCCACTGGTAAATTATCTCCTGCCACGCGCGCAATTTTGTCCGATGCCATGCGGGATATGTGTTCATTCCATTCCATTCTTAGTCTTTCTATCCAATCATCTTTTAATAGAATATTCAACTGTCTTCTAATCTCTTCACTTCTGATCTTGTCTGTTCTGGATTTATGTACAATTTTCCTCAAAATCTTAATAAAATTTGTCTCTAAGATTCGTTTAGTTGTTGAGGTATCCGCCCTTGTCTCAGCAGCGTAAGTCGATATTGGGAGTATTACTGCTTAATAGATTCTTGTCTTAGTGTCAATATATAAGTATACTTATTATTCAATAAGATGTCGTTCATGCAGACCGCTATTCTCGCTGCTTTGTTGGCCTGATGTGATTCTGCAGTGATCCCCAACTTGTTTTCTAAACAACTAAGTATTTTGTTGCCATCGCCTGTTCAATCATTTTTCCCCTCTAGTTCTTATTTATTTCTTAAGAGGAATTTACTTATAGTCATTGACATGGTTTTTGTTAAAGATATTTCCATATTGAACTTTTGGCAACCAAGATAGAATCTATATAATAATATTTGCAAATCATCTTTGGAATCCACCATCAAAACAGCATCATCAGCGTAACATACAATACTATGATCTTCATCTCCCATTCTGTATCCATCTTTAGTTCTGATGTTATTTATAATTGCATAAAGTATTAAATTAAATAACAGTAGACTTAAGGAATCACCTTGACGGACTCCTATTTTGATTGGTATTTTCTTCGAATATTTTCCATTCACTTTAATTCTGTTAAAATTACCATTAAAAATGTCAGTTATAACTAAAATATGTAAAACATATTTATGTTCCAGCCTGTCAAAAGCCTTTTCGAGTTCGATTAAACATAAAAATGCAGGTTTATAGTATTCAGTAGCTTTTTCTATTACCTGACTAATTATAAAAATAGCATCTGTACGATATCTGCCAAGCCGAAATTCTTGTTGTTCATCTTGGAGGCAAATTATTTTAGATAACTTTTGTTGGATTAATCTTGTAGTAATTTTCAATACTGTATTAAGTAAAACTATAAAAGTAAAGGGTGCTTACTAAGAGCTATATGTGTACTGAGTTTGGTGAAATTTGGTATGCGCGTTCGATAATTTATGGGGACACGCCCACAGGCACAGACACTTAGAAGAGTAATTTTTACATTTAAAATGTTTTAAGAAGTATAGTGCAGGTGTAGTAAAGATCATTATTATAAGTATCCATGCAATAAAAACATTTTTTTTTCAATATTTTTTGTAATAAAAATAATTTAATTAATAATTCCATTGTTTAGTGTTTAATTTTACGTCAAAATAATCAAATTGGGGAGGTCCTTTAGTTTACTTTTTAAATTTATATTGCGGAAAAATTATTTAAAAAATATTTAATAATACTGTTATTACAGTATGGAAAAAATTTTGTTTTATTAAATTTTAAAACATTTTAATTAGTAAATAAATATTTTATTAAATAATTTTTATACAAAACTACGAGGATGATTGTCTCTTACAAATAACATTAAAAAGTAAGGTTGTCAAGTTAAACGTCTATACATAATGTTACCATATTCGTGGTGTATGCCACTTGCGTTATGTAGCAAACATGACGTCAGGATGGTGACACCCGTCTTCCCTGACGCAGATTCCTATTTCTAGTCCAAAGCTCCCCTTACTCTTTCAAGTGTATCCTCATTTATTAGTTCCACCTCTACGAATGGCCGCCTTCAATTCATTCAACGTACGAGGATTGTCTTCATACACTCGATCCTTTAAATACCCCCAAAAATAAAAATTTCACGTGCTGAGGTCTGGGGATCGAGGAGACCAGGGTAAATCGCCAGAGTAATTCGCAAGACAAATTCATAGGAATGCTTATATATTGCTTTGTTGTCCTGGATGGTATGAAGCGAAGTGTTTGGTATAACCAATATGATGTAATGGAATGGAATGTAGGTATTATTTATGAAATTGGAATATTATAAGTTAGAATATGTTGATAATTTTAACAATTTTCAATTGATATATGGGTGTATGGGCTATATAGTTGTTTAATATGACATTAAATTATGATAGTGAATTGGGGAAAACTGGTCGAATATTTAATTAATAACAATATTGTGATATGTGTGAGGACTCCGTTTCTGTAAATTAAGCATTGACATATCGGTATGTGTAAATAAGTATATTTTATATGCCTGGAAAATAAATGAATCCATCAAACAATTGCAATATATCATGGATTTTAAAATGAAGTTTTTAAGTGAGTGGTTTGTACGAGTTAAAATGGCTCTAACTTAATTATCTCTTATGGCAACTGTTCTAAACTAAATAGATTATCTTATGTATGTATATGTGAGGGCTGGCAGAATGTTGAAACCTTTGTACTTCCGAATACAGGTATTATTGTTTGCATGGTAACATGTGAAGTTATAAAGATTGTTTATTTATTGCATACGAACTGTATATTGATATCGTTTTATTAATATATATGCAATAATATTTGTTTTAAAGTAATCCTATTTAACTCTTCTGGTATGTCTAATTTCCCTAGAATTGTTTTAAAATATGATATCTTCTTACTTGTATGTTAGTATGTTCACGAAAAGTGTAAATTGTGGATATGTTTAGGTAGACCAGAGTATCATCAGACGGTGAATGTTTAGGCATTTACTTCAGTCTGTGTGAATATGTGCGTATGTGTATGTGTGCAATAGTATACATTTATGCATTTTTTATTGTATTGCGATAGCTTGTTAGATATGTTCTGTATCGCGAACTGTAAAGTTGGAATTTGCATGGATTTTATGTTTACCCTCATGGGCTGAACTATTAGAAGTTTGTGACCTGTTCGGGCGGTGGAGAGCAAATAGCTTGTCGTCGACACATTACCTTAGCGACAATGTAGGAAGTAGTGTTGCCTTCGCCTTCATCTCCTTTTACAAGTTGGCTGTATTCGCCTCTACCATTCGAGAGATGTAGCATCTCGGACGTTTGCTAGAGATGTGTGCATGGTCTCTCTCATGTTTTTGTTAAATTAATCTCTATGATGATTTGGGTATTATTTACATGATATTAAATAAATATTGACATACATTTAATAAAACAGTTTACTCATAATAACCTTTGTCAGGATTTGAAGCATAGAATGTAAAAATCAACTATAAGGTTGACCTAAAAATATCTTAGCAAATATATTTATAAACTTTGTCGATGCGTACTAATTCAATAAAAAATTTGGTCTTAATTGAAAATAAAGCAAGGTTTTATATTTTAGTTAGCTTCGACGTGAATTCATGAAATATTTGTCTGAATCGTCAATGTCTGGGGAAATAGGTTAATATTTAAAAATGATATCCTTGTTTAAACTAAATCAATAAGGACTATTTATTTTTAAAAGAATAAGGCATGTATTTTTTGAGGTACAAGTTATGTGTTTGAGGAATGAGTATTGAGGATAGAGGATACAGGATTGATGATTTAGGAATGATAATTGTTATGTAGAGTAGTAATTTCATACAGGCTGGTGTTGGATGTGCCATTGCATAAAGTGTGTGTATTTCTGAAGGAAAAAATCACAACAGTATTCATTAATTACATATAATTTGTATGCAGTTTGTGAATTTGTGTAGCCTTCATAGCTAAAGTATTCACCTGCATATTTTTCGCGAGTCCATTGTTCTCCTTTCCAGCGATGATGACAGACCGATGGAGTGATGGGTGATAGCTAATTCTTTGTGGTTCAATGACCTGTGATAGTTTAGTAGAGATAGGTAATGGAATGGTATATTATTAAAGTGACTGTTGTGTAGTGTGTTACAAGATGTTATGCAAATAAGTTATACATAATATCAAACATATGTTATTCACTATTTGACTTTGGCTATAGAAATATGTGTTGTTAGAGTGGAATTAATCATGGTAGTAAATAAAAACGCAAATACGATTTATCAGTGACCTTGACAGGATATGAAGCGAGGAGTATGTTCTCAAACCATTCGTCGTATTTCATTGGTTGGTGGTTATTTCGTGTTAGCTCATTACATAAGTACTTTTTGCATTTGAACTTTCATTAATTCATTAGTTTTCATTAATTCTTGATACACGAATTGAAAAATATCTGCTCAACCTGTATTGTTCTTGAATTGCTATGTGCATAGTATTTGTGTGTAAATAATCTAGCTAAAAATACATTATGTGTCGTTCGGTTACAAATATTTTACACTTGCTGGTTGAATGCTCAACACTCCCGATGTAAGCCTTACCTACCATATTTGGTAAAGATTGGTAAAGATAGGTAAATATTGAAAGGTTTATGGAAGGATTGGCACCTTTGTAGATGGAAATATACATTCTCACTATATGTTTCAAAGTATATCTAGCTGATAACGACTTCCAAGCTCGAACTATGTTATCTTTGAATTACTTCCCATCCTTTTATACATAAAATCAATCAAGGACGTTAGTCGAATGTGTTGAGTAAAGAGTGAATAAGAACATCATTGGTGGTAATTGCATGCAGGTGAGAAACAAATATGATTACATATATGAGAACGATCTTCAGTCATGTGCTAGGTGTCATGTTGAGTGGTCATGTTCTCTCTTGGTATCTTACGCATATTTGCTAATTATTCATGTGGATACCTTTATATTTGTGTAGTTGTCGGTAAATGTGTATTTGGTAATTATATATATATATATATATATATATATATATATATATATATATATATATATATATAAACGTTGGGATGTATGCCTGGGTGTATTTGTGTGTGTGCATGTGTATGTGTATGATTACATGTGTATTCAGTAAATATCAATTTACTATTTCACTATGCATGATTGGGTAAGTGTGAGTTTGCTAATAATTATTATCTAATTAAAAATAATTTCATTAATGTATAATAATTTTAGAATCCAATATGGTAGTCGAATGCAGGTTTTGGACGTTGGCTGACAGTTGAACAAATGTGAGTAATTGACCAATGAAAAGCGTTGATGTAGTAAATATCCAATGAGAAAAAAATGGATCGAACAAAATTGAGTAAATTGATCGCATGTAAGTAACTGGTTAAATGAAGGTGAGAGAGAAATAAATAACAGTCGAACTCAAGTGAGTTATCAGTCGAATGAGAAACAAGAGTACTCTTCTGTATATGTGAATGGTGATAGTCGATGAGAGCTACTTTTCATATGGTGATGATTATGTGTAAATTACCTCATTGCGCAAATAAAAAGTAAGTATCAAGAATGGGACTTGAAATAAAGTATCAATCCGCCTACCTGTTGTTAGAGAGTTTTTCTACTCCATGTAGCGCACTTGATTAACGTGATAGTCTCGCTCTTATCGTTCCCACACTTCTTGGCCTCGAAAGTGGGAAAGTGCTTCATAATGTGTGCCTCCCTCCCCCCCCATCTTTCAGGGGGGGAGAATAGCTGGTCTTGAACATTAGTTCATATGGACAGTAATTATCCAGCCAGAACATCGTGCATCATACCACTAAGAAGTGTTACAGCCTGGAGAAGTACGTGTTGCCTACTCACCAGGCCATGGTCTTGCTACCACTGTACCCTTCGTTCGCACTTTAAATGGGAACGGTGTGTCCTTGGGAGTTGCAACTAAGGGACCTTTGGTCCTACTTACGATATCCTGCGTCATCCACACAGACTGCACCAGGTTTACTCACATATTGGTATAATGCACGATGGTACACGTCACAACAAGTTCCCCCTTCCCCCTCCTGAGTAGTGTAGTTTCCCGCCCCGTTCCGCCCCGCGGCCCGTTATTCGCAGCTTGTCACTGCTACAATTCACTAGGTACTGTATACCTTGTAATGGTGCTGGAAATATCACTTTACCGACGTCAGTATTTTATTCCACCTAACCATCAATCCGCTCCCTGAGAATGATCAGCTGCTTGGGTGACGAAGACTTACCAGTATGCTGCCCCCTTCGATGGCGGGCGAGTAGCTGACGGACAGGGTGTCCGTTCACCTCGACATCGGTTTCAGCACTGCACGCGCCGCCAGTATACGGCCCCCCCCCCCCTTTTCCGGGGGCGCGTCCACTCGATGGCTCTCATCCTTTATCGCAATTGGCTGTCGCTATGCAACCTTCTTCCTCCACGCCCAACAACACTATTCCTGAACTATAAATGAGGTGTGTTGCTACCCCAGAGGACACACAGCACTAGACACGCGACATGATAACACACACCACACTCACATTTAATATGTGAAATGGGAAAGCACGCAGAAGGCATTTTCCTACCGTGTTTTAATATAAATTTTAGAATGGGCTTCTTTTAAATTTTAAATGCAGGGCAAAACACAAGTTTGGGCATTTATGTGAAAGTTGAGTAATATTGCAATTTTTGTGATGTATTTTGTACTTCATTTTTATATTTAATCTTTTTTGGGAAAAGTGGTAAATTGTAAAGTTTTATACTTATGTGCCCCTAGCGGAGCCTATTGTCTTCTTGGATCCTTTTTTCAGGCATAATTGTATTTAACCAGTCTTTATAAATTTTCAATACAATATTTTTGGTGCATTACATACAAGCACCAAAAAGACATTTGCGGTTTCTTCATTTCTTACAATTTTGGGGGATAAAAACTTTAAAAGTATAAATCAGATTTTAAAACCTTATTTTTAACTCTTCTAAATAGAGCTTTTTAACTCTGCTGAACATCTAGAGCTTGGCATGACAGTTGGTGAGAGCTGTGGTCACTGCCACGGAGTTTGAGATTCCTCCGGGTGCTCCCACATCCGTGACAACGTGAACATGGACGAGTACAGAAATTCGGAAATGATTGACATTGTGTTGGTGTATGGTGAAGTGAGAGGCAACGGCAAGGCAGCTGCTTCTGTGTGCAGTCAAAGACACCCTGCACGACGTCAGCCAAACCACCATCAACTCACACAACTTACACAGCGGCTACGTGAAACAGGTATGTTTCAGCGTCTGTGTGAACCTGGTCGACCGAGAACTGTCCGCACTGCACAGTTTGAAGAGGCGGTCTTAGAGAATGTAGCGGACAACGCTTCGACGAGCAGCCACGCGGTCGCGCGGAGAATGAATGCATCGCATGACACAGTTTGGTGTGTCCTCCATGAACAACTGCTGAGACCATACCACTAGCGGAGGGTACAAGCAATGGCGCCAGCAGATTACGGCCCTCGGCTAGAATTTTGTTGGTGGTTCATGCGGCAGTGTGCAATTGATCGTGATTTCCTGGCTCTTGTAATGTTTACAGACGAGTCGCGTTCACACAGGAGTCGAAATGTCAACATGTGGAACGACGCTAACCCACATGCAAATGTAATGAGAGGCTACCAGCACCACTTTTTCGTTAACATTTGGGCCGGCATAGTGGGGGACAATGTTATAAGCCATTCTTGCTGCGAATCGTGTGGCTGGGTTTCAATAATATGATTTCCTGCAGTTCCGTTTGCCACAGTTACAGGAGGATGTTCCACTCGCCATTAGAGAATACATGTGGCTGCAACACGATGGTGCACCTAACAGTTTCACCAGGATAGGCCAGGGTGGTCTCTTGCTAGGCCACCACGCTCCCCGGACCTTATGCCATTTTTCTTCTGGCTGTGAGGATTTCTTAAGGCGTGTGTGTACGACAGACTAGTGGCATCTAAAGAGGATCTGTTAACGAGTGTAATGCGATCACATGCGAGACACACCAGGAGTGTTTCAACACCTCCGCCAGTCTATAAAACGCCGGATCAACTACTACATTGTCATGGGCGGGGCACATTTTGAACATTTGTTGTGAACTTCGTTGTGATATGCCACCTGCATTAACCAGAATGATTGCTGTGTATGTTATGTTGTGCTGACGGTGCCTTCCATACCGATGACGCATTACTGAGTCACTGAATAAACATGTGTTTATACACATTAATACAGAGTCACTCTATTAGACCCATTACGTCTCTAACACTACTCGCAACACCAACTGAATTGTACATCACATATCGTCACTGAACCCACCACATGTATGTTTCACACGACTACAGACGCAGTTAGCCAGTGCAACCAACATGTCTTTGTTCCGACCAAGTGCTGCACAATCTGCCATTTTCACAGCTACATTAAACTTTGGTGTAGCACATATCCTAATGCTATTCTGTTGTCTGCGTGTTGGTTCATGGCCATACTCATTCGGAGGGTGGTTAGCCTGCTCGCCACCCACCAAGGCGAACCAGGTTAAGTTCCCGGTCGGACCACCCCTAGATGTTCGCATGTGAGCATCATACCGGACGATGCCAATGGTCGGCGGGATTTCTCGGGGTTCTCCCGTTTACCCGCCCTTTAATTCCGACGCAGCTCCACTCACCTCAATCACCCTCATTGGCTCTCAAGACCTCGCTGTTACGTGTCGGCACAGTCTCTTCACGCATTCGGCGGGACTCCCCTCTGAATTCCTCCGGGTGCGAGACGGGTTGCCTACTCACTAGGCCATGCTATTGCTACCACCGAACCATTCGTTTGCGATTTAACTGTAAACTGTGGGTCCTAGAGAGTTGCAGTAAGGGGGGATTATTTGCTACATAGGTGGTCCTGCTTCATCCCATGGTATCCACAATCAATTTATCCTCACGGTGTACGTGTTGCATGCAATCAAAGGGCACCAACCCCTATTTACATGATGGAGGTGTATACGACGGACCATACCTACCGTGTATCCAAGATCTTGGTTTACTTGCTCTGTATACCAATTAGTGTTCTTCTAACTCAAGTACTTTGGCTTATATCACACGTAATGACCTTGTCGCCCACTGACTTTAGGGACTGCTACAGCCCTGTTTATTTGAGATAGACCATGTGTGTCTTACATCAATATTCTTCTTTTCCGGTCACAAATCATGTACCCAAGATTGTACACGTTTCCTATGCATGCTGCATACACAATCAATTATTATTAAAATAATTATTAAACAAAAAATACAATTATTTTCTACCGTCAAATGCAAGGATATTTGAATAGGTTTTACATATAGAAATATGCTCAGTACTCAATTTCGCACCAACAGAAATATGCTTAATTTTATAACAGATACGATCTCATACACCCAATCTACTTGTCGAAGCGATCGCTACTAGGGGTTGAGACCATTTATGATTCTCGTGAACTCATGCAATTATGTCTATCTATACATATTCATATCATCTACATACAAATAGGAGGAAATCTTTTTATTATTTCTTTTCTTGTGTTCCAAACATCTCACGTTAATTAATAGAGGTTTACCTTCCTTTTATTCATAAATGATTCTTTACTGGAAAATTTTCATGAAAAATTCTCGTATTTCGTTTCTAATTACCTTTCAAAATTGTCAGAGAACTTCAAACTGATAGCAATACCAAATATGGATGTACAAATATTTAATGTTCTTATATCCTCATAGCCTATATGTTTTTTGTATGTACTAAAATCTTGCATATAACTATTAGGAAAAAATATATATTTGATGACAAAATTAATAAAAACAATAGTTTTCCAAGCACTTTAAATTTATTTCATACCCTTGTCAAAGAATACATTGCATTACTTACATTCTCTCAAACATATAATTCATTAAAATAAAATATTTATGCCTTAAACTATTTTAATAGAACAAATAATATTGTGAGCAAACAAGGTACTCCTATTCGCATACACCACACCACAGTTATAATATTGATGCATCTTGTATGAAATGTTGAATACCTATACAATTACTATCTTCATGACATTTGACATTGCAGCTGCTAGCAAATGTCTTGCCACAATAGATGCACTCGCTTACTGGTGAACGACCAACATAGCTTTTACACTTCTTTTTATGTCTAGACGGGTTTTCACTGCGGGTAAAAGCAGCATCGCAGTTATCACAGTGGAATGCATTGTATGTCAGGCTTAACAAGCAATGACTTCAATCATATTGGTGTGAATTATAGTATTAAATAAAAGAATTATCTACAGAAGTAACATTGATACCGTAATGTGTTTAACAACTTTACAGAGACTATTGCTGTTAACGATGCTGGCGGTGTTACAGATGGTATGTCTTCAACCATTGATCCCATTTTCATTGTGTTGCAGGGTACATTATCACTAGATCATAGCAATTCTGACGATCTGCCTTCCATCACAACCACCAAAGAAGTGTAAAAATTGTTACAGCATGCATGCTGATATACGGTTTACACAACATATCAATCAGTTTATTTTATATATTTCATCCATCTCAGTATACGCCTGCTAAGTATGAATATGTAAAAGCAATATTCTTGATGCAGTGCTAAACGACACCTTTTTTTTTCTCTCGCTGCGTCAACACTCTTCCGATATGCAGTACATCAACTTCTAGAATGGCGTGTGTCCGGAAAGGTAACATATCCTTGAAAACGTTCTATACATGAAAGACAACTGAGAATCTCTTCGTCCGGCTGCAGATAGGCAGGTAGACATTTGTATACACATGATGTTTAATATTGTGGATATATTAGAAGTAATTAGAGACAAGGCGTCTGATTTATGCAAAAAATTTCCGCTAACCTGCACGACTTCCTTTCTGCCTGCACCAAAGAAACTACGTAATTATTGACCAGCAATATTCTCAATGCCTATTTCAGAAAAAAATACCATAATCTTTGCTGAAGAATAATGTCTTACCTTAAAATGACAGCCTGTTGTGTGTTCTGCACTATTGATATGTGACATGGCCTAGGGCAATAACATGTTCCGCGAGGCAGGTCACGGAAGCCCGGCATACTAGAGCAGCAATTCACGGCAATCTATTCAGTTGTTGCCTGTTTCCTTGAGACTCCACTGCGAGCATTGAAGACGCACGACGGTCAATAATAGACGTTGCCACATATGCTAAATATCCAAGAGATGTAATGTTTTCTATAAGAGCCTATGGTTATAATTTATTAAATACAAAATCCTTTCATTGGAACTTCTCATGTGGAGGGGGCTGCTCCCAAAATGTTTGTGTTTATAAGCCCCAGATGGCGGGTGCTCTGAGAGAGACGGCTTCTGGGGACCAACTAAGGTAAGTATATCTTCACATTACAAGGGCCCTTCAGGCCGAAAATAATAAAATGGTTGTTGACATCCATATTGGTGGTCGTTGTAATTTTCTAGGAAGAATTGCTTCAATATTTTAAGGAATGTGTGTTTATTTTTAAAGTCAGTGTTGAAGGCTGTTTGAAATGAACATTAACATCAAAATTATCAGCTTTGGAAACCCAGAAAAAATGTAAAGTCATGTAAAATAATGAAGAAAATAATTAATATTTAAGTTAAGGGTAAATTGTTACCGACAGAGTTACGTAATATTTTTAAAGGTATAATGTTTCCCGGAAAGAAGTTATTAGGAAGGCTGTTTTAATGGTAATATGTTGACCAGCCTTATTTTTAGTACTGAGATGTTTTATGTAGACATTTTAGAGTTGTTCCAAGTCTATTAGATGAGAGAGGTATGTTAACATAAAGGTTACGTGAGGTAGCGTAAAAAGTTAAAAGTTGTGTACACTTTCCAAGAGAGATATTTTATATAAAAAGACTGTTTCATAGTATGGAGGTGTTTGCTAGCCTTTTCATACTAAAAGTCAAGAACGACATTAAATTTGGTTCATTTTGCTTCTTACCAAAGCCCAATATTTATGTGAATTCAATATGCGTATGCTCCAAATTGAAAGTAACATTTTAGACTAATGAGAAAGAAAGTCCTCAGTATTCGTACTGTATTTATCATAATGGTATTTTTCGTACAGTCTTATTGTCTGAATGTTTCGCATAATTACAGCATAGCAGCAGAGATGTTGGGTGAAGGGCGTAAGGGATCAGGCATCAAGGTAGATAGCCAGCCTGTGGAGCAGTTTCAGCAGGTGTGTCAGATTGCGGAGCAGAATGCGGAGCAGATTGCAGGTGGATCAAGTGGAGCAGATGGAGCTATGGAGCATGTTTGTATCCCCCTGCCTGAAACCCCTTTCCAGGTTAATCTTATGGCACTACTCCTTTCTCCGCAAGTTGACTTATCGCAACACTTGTCATCCACAGTTAGCTCCGACCTTTTCCCCACTATATGCATTAGAACCCCGTCGCTCCCCTAACGTGACTTTATTTAATTTGTCTTGCAAAACATGTCATGTGCATTCGAAATCAACAAACACATACCAGAAACTCAAAAAACGCTCCTCTAAAGAGCAGACTGCGCTGGGAAAATTTGCTACACCCTTATCCATGTATGTGGCAAAGGATATCGATACCAGCTGGCTATTAATATCCAAAACACCAACAAAACAATGAGAATTGAAACCTTAAGTCTTTCTAGCAATGAACAAAAGAACACATGAATTATTCCGCATGATTTCATTTGATGAATTCATACGATGGGGCATATATTTTGCATTAAAATAAATAGATCCATAAAACATTTATATCATAATCATTATCACCTTGATATAAAATATTGCTTCACAAACTAACATTTTTAACTTTACAGTAAATGCTTGGCTAATTTATTTTACCTATTTAAAAAAAGACCCTTAAGTACAGCTGCCAACAAAAAAAAATTTAATTTTTAATAAGCTGTCTTAAATTTATGCATGCCAATTCAATAATGATTTTTGTCATATAAAAACATGTTACTATCTACCATCAAAACGTAAAGTACACATTTTTTTCATTTTGTTCAGAGGGGCCATTACTTGTCATATTTAATACAGATAATTGCAAAACTTTGTGTGTCGAGACACAGGAGCAGCCATTCTCTCCGAATCAGCAAACTACCGGGTATCTATATTAAAATTTAGGCTTTTGTATCCCCCTTCTCTTCCCCCTCGAACTGGTGGTGTAATTCAAAAGTCCCATCCAACAATATCACAGGGAGCATTATAAATTATTTGATACTGTTCATAATATGAATAGAAACACCACATACGGGGCACTCTAGTCAGTGTATCTGAGCGATACTAGTTAAATTTCCATGCTACACCAGCGCTTAACAGCGGAGATTAGGCTAACCAGCCTGAGCAGGGTACCTCAGTCCTGAGAGATTTGTTTGTGGGTGGTTGCTATTCCAGGGTTCGCATGCAGCTCTTCCATGTTGAATGTCACATTGCCAATAGCAAGGCTTCAACGTAGAACTTCAAGTGCTTGCTGTTATTAAGGTAGAGAAATATCGTCCCACACATAGTATGAAAAATTGTGTAGAACCCCAAGTATATTTGTAGAATATTTCCACGAAATATGTGGAAATGTTTCAGGGGTTACTGCCCAGTTATTCAGCGAGGCTGGGCTAGGAGGCACAGTCAGATCGAATAGTTGAAGTCTGGCGGTGAAATTTTCCAATTTTTGAGACTCCTGCCTCATAATTTTCTTTGGGGATAAACATGTCAGATGCACAGGATGGAAGTGGCGTTTCTACTAGCATAACTGTTGTTGGAGGTCATAGGTTGTGTTTATTGGTTTAAGAACAAACACATATGCATTATTTATATAGTCAAACTAGAATTTATGTGAATGTTTTAGGGGAAAAGCTAGCTTCTCGAATTAGTTTTTGTATATATATATATATATATATATATATATATAGCACAACATGTATTCATACCGTGCATCTGTTGTCGGTTAGTGACCAAAGAATGTCTTTATTAATAGAACTTCTATCATGATGTTTACAATAGCATGATTCTCTGTATTTGATGCCTTGGGGTCCCCGGGCGTGGCATAGTTTTGAAGCACAGAGATGAATGGTGCAATTACTATCTTCGCAGCTTTGTAGCTGGATACTATTCTGGAGGTTTCCTATGATAAACATTCATTCCACTGTAGGCGGAATCGTGCGTTTTCACTGCACATTTCAAAATATATTGAGCTGGGTATATCACCACAGTGCTTTTGAAATGTAATACCGTATTACTTACAATGTAGGCCTGCATGCATGTAGTCGTAGCGACTGCTGGTGTTGTACATTATGCATTCCGCCGACTCGGTGCAAGTAGCATCAGGCGATAGGAAAACTTCGTTATCTTCCTCGCTGTCTTCAGAAAATGTTTCATCACTATCGTATGCAAGGTCCGTGGTGTCTGGGCTGAAGCCGGTCAGTGACAGGACATAGTGTTGCTTGCACTATCAATGGAATGCCTCGGGGCAGATTCGCTGTGTTGTTCTATGCCGTATGGATCTCCTCACTATGTCTTGGAAAAGCAACTCGGCTGTTTGCTGGTTGGTAAACGAGTCGTTCTCCTCTGCACGGACATAAATGTGCTGTTGACCGTTGCGCACATCTCGGGTTCGGGCATCACTTACTGTCATTTCCAGGTGATTTCGTACGTATTTTGTCGCACAAATTTTCTGCGAAGAGATGTGGTCTATTTTGAAGCTTGCAATATATATATTTAATCCTCTCTTTTAATACACTAAATTAATCTAAGATGGCAGTCGTACATAGGTGAGTAACTGGAGGGCATATAATTAGTTATCCGAAGGGTAAACATTGGCAGCAATGTGTAAATACGGTTTGATATATGCGAACGACCTTCAGTAGAGAGCTGAATGTTATGGGATGCGGACATAATCTCTCGATACCTTATGCACGTGCGTACCTGGTGAGTATCCATGTGTGTATTTAGAAAGTATGCAAGTGTGTACTTGCACGGTGCATATTTGTGCCCTATGGTTATGTCTACTCATATGCATACTTGCGTATGTGTGTACATAGCTACTTTCTAATTGTGTAATGAGTTTTTTGATTGCATAGGGTAATTACATTTGCACAAGTGCGTATTTGTGTATTCAGTTAATATACCTAGATTAACTACTTCATTATGCATGATTAGATAAGTGTGAGTGAACTATTAATTTATCTAAATAAATATAATTTTCGTAATACTCTTGGAATGCCATATGACAATGTAGCACATGCTACTAATTGGTCGAACCCAGGTGTTGGAGAGTTTCCGACTAAAATGGTAATGAGAAACATTGATGGGGTAATTAGCAAGTGGGACAATATTGTTGGAGATGGATCACAAGCGACTAATTGGGTGAACCCAGGTTTTGGAGATTTGCCTATTAAAAACCAGTGAGAAGCAATGGTGTAGTAGTTAGTCAATGGGAAAACATTGGATCGAAAAAGGGGAGTAATTAGGACGCATGTGAGTAATTGGTTCAATGAAGGTGAGACACAAACTCTAAAACAAATTATGATAGTCGAATGCATGTGAGAAACAAATACTCTTTGGTATATGCCAACAGGCTTAAACGGGAGCTAGTTTTCATAGGGTGGTGATGTGTAATTCGTCTCATTTTTCAAGTCCAAAAATAAAATGTAAGTAATCTGAATGGGAGTCGAACACCGTACTAATCCACCCATCGGACGTCATATTTCAGGAGATAGCCAAAAAAATAAACAATATTTAAAATATCTTGTCCGGGAGTCGAACTCGGTATTAAAACCCTCCCCCAAATTGATTATTACAGGTATCCAGTAAGGCAGGTCCTCAAGTCGCATCTGCCAACACAACTCCTGAACACTTTCGTATTCTCTCAGGGTGGTAGAGGATTAGAAGAGTTGCCGGCATGCATGTTAAAGTGATTTTTCTCTCCACACCTCCTAATTTGTGAAGTCGCTCCAGATGAGTTCAAACATGTCTCTCTCAAGGCTTCGAAGGAGTGAGAGAATACGTGATTACAAAACACCTCACTTTCTCTCCAATGTCCGAAGAGTTTACACGCATGATTGCGTAACTAAATGCATCCCGCCTCCACTCCTCGACACTGCAAAAGTGCAACTGCATTTCCCCGTATTTTTTCCTATCCGGGAATAGAAACCAGTTTTCTCAAACCAAATCCAAGAATAACATGAATATGCTGTCAGAATTAAAGCAAAAATTTCTCAAATCAAAGATCATTTATTGATGAACTTGCCCTTAGTGGGAATCGAACTAAAATACTTCCAAAATCCCAAATAAAAATATATATATTAATTGTTTTGCCTGGGAATCGAACTCAAAATTCTCCGGATTCGAAATATTCCAAAGTTGCACTGTCTGGGAATCGAACTAAATTTCCCAAAGCCAAAAACAAATATACTAGAGATTTTTCCAAAATTATCCTGTCCTGGTATCAAACCTGGTATTGTCAAAAATTTACTTAGCCAAAAAAAACGCTAACTGACCTGTCCGGGAATCGAACCGGGAATTCTCGAAATTTCCCCATCTAAATATAAACATATCTTATATGCCTTGTTCGGAAATCAAACTCAAAACCGAAATTTTCCACATCCAAAATTTAACATAGTTATTTCTATCCGGGAATCTAACCTGGTTTTCCCAAACTTTCCCAAAATAGAAAAAAAATCTAATATTTCCAAATTTACCCTCACTGGGTAATAAACTGTAAATAACCAATTTTAAAATTTTCAAAATTCCTCTTTCTGTGAATCGAACCTGGTATTTCCACAACACCCTAATCAGGAATCCAAAAAGTACTAGTAAAATAGTCCTCACTGGGAATCGAACTAAAAAAAAAAAAGAATTATTTTAGAATTACCAAAATTGTCTTATCCGGGAATCGAACCCGGTAATTCCAAAATATCCTAGGCGGGAATCCAAAATCTAAATTTCCAAAATTGCCCTTACAGGAACTCGAACACACAATTTTCCAAATTAAAAAATATTGAATACATTGTCTAAGACTCCACCCCGATACTTCAAATCCTATTTTCTAAAAATCGCACTCTCTGGGAATCGAACCGAAAGTGCACTTCACTGGAAGTGTATGGGCAAAAATTGCATGTGAAAAACTTTACAACCAGAAGTCGATGTTCAAAAAATGCACTTATCAAAATTAAGTGTGCACAAAAATGCACTTTTCGGAAAAGTTGATAACTGCGTGTGCGAAAAATAGAAAAGTAGGTCAAAAACTCAAAAGTTAGTTCAAAAAAGGTCAGGAGGTCAAAATTGCATTTCAGAAGTAGGTCACATGATCAAAGGTCTAATGTAAAAGTGAGCCAGTACTTCCCTGCTCCGACTACTAATAAAGAATAAGTATTACCGTACACTATGCCTTATCCAGAGGGATCCAATTTTCTAGGTAATACAATGATCTCCCATTCTGTAGAAGAAAATGGCTCATTCAACCACAGTACAAGCAAAGTCTGCCAAATATCAGTTTGACGTTAAAAAATACGTTCGATATACTTGAAGTCAGTCATTAAGGATAAAACCATGTACATTAGCACACCAATATTCATGCCTAAGGAGAACAATGCTGTGTTTAATTTGGCATTCAAGTTTTCAGCAAAAATACTTTACGTTAGCTAAAGATAACCTTTTCTGCATCTCTTACACCAACCAGCATTTGAAAAATTACGTTTCCAAAGGGATGGTTATTGAGACGTATTGCGAAAGTAAGCATTCAGTCATGGACATGCATCTTCCTCAAATGCTAAACAAACAGAAAAAATCGCAATTCCAAAAGTAATATATTTTACAAAATTCAAGTTCGGTGTGGTCAAACTCCACTTTTGTTTCGAAGCGATAATTGTGTGAGAATCAACACTTCAAGATGAATATGGAAATATTTGGTATTCATAAAATGATATTTAAAATCCGTTTTGGAAGGAAACAAAGATAAACACTCTGAATATTACTCATTTTAATTTTCTTGCTAAAGAAGCAAATTCCTCTCTGGTGTAAGTATTGAGCGGTTAAATTATGTCAGATCACTCAACATTATGTGTGATGGCAATAACAATACCTTAATTTTAAAGATAATTGATCCTTTATTCGGTACAAATAATTTGGTTCTTAGGAATTGCTAATTATTTCAAAAATTTATATATTTCATATGTATAATGCTGTCCGCCTTGAAATAAAGAAACTGCTCTTTGCTGAAGACCAAGCGCCGACAACCACTGCTGTTACTGTTGACACACTCGCCTCATATCAACCCAGAGTACTGTATTTCCCGCTTCTGCAGTGTATCTTTGATCCGGCCCGACACTTCCGTGCCTGAATGGTTGAGCGCGACTGATCGTATGGTGTTCGTGTTGTCCTCGCTGCTGTTCTCTCCTGCACTTGTGTCGTCCACTGAGGCTGTTCTGCTTGACCGCTTCCTTTCCTTTCCCGCAAACTTGGTCCACTTCAAGCATGGCGCTGCCCCGACAGCAGACCTCTGCTGCTGCTGGACCATCATGCCTGTTTCAGCACGGTGGCTCTGCCCTTGTGAACCACGCCAAACTGCGCGCTGGTTCTCACAACTGACGACGACAGATGCAGTCACTCAACTTTGACCTTCCGAATGACGTCTCATATTGTGTACATTAGCAACTTACGAAGTTGCTTTTCACTCGCTGTTTGGTGGAGTGGGGTGTAACATTCATAATTAACATGTAAATTAGAATTCCGATTTAAACATTCATTCTTTGAGCTTCCTTTTTGAAAATTTTACCTCTCTTAAGTTATCCTCACTTCATTGAATAAATCTTCTAGCTAGTCGTTATCTAAGCTGGAAAATAAACATTGGCCAAAATAGTTCAGTTCACCTTATTAATGGATAGATGTTCCTTCGTATAACTCGTATTTAACTGCACTGCGGGGCGTGTGGTTTCCAAATCACAAATAACATTTCCATTCGCATGAACACAGAATATCACTAGAGTGCTCTATTTCAAGCTGGTTGATATTAACAAAAAATTCTCTTTCTTTTGGTTTCGTCTTTATTGTCGCGTTCTCACATACTCAACAAATTTTTTAAATAATCTTGGCATTGGGTAGTGTGATTTTTATATAAGTATCACTGTTTATTTGTACTTCTGGCTTAGATAAGAAAGAGGATATTTATCACACTATCAATCAATTTTACGGAATAGGTTATTATGAAATTTTCAACGCTCTTTATACGGAGTTAACTCAAAGAAATGCAATTTTAATAATTATATTCTACTAACCAGCTCCAAACAATCTAAACTGAGCTACCAGCTAACAAATGTCTTTGACATTTTCGATGTAGCTGCATTCTAAATTTTCTGAAAATGATTTTTAAATTTAAAAATACCTCAACATACTCATTTTGAGATTTATGAATGAATTCTTAAGCACAATTACAATGTATTTGTGAGTGCCGAATGAGGCCAAATGTTATATGGTGGCAGAAGGAACTCAAATATTAGTGGAATAAAATATATTTTTCGTCTAATCATCAATAGGTTTTTAAGACACTAGAGAGGAAAATATCGCAATATTAATTGATACCGCACAGTGTGAATTGCATACATAATTAACATCCATTGCTATTTGACGCATTAATTTTCATATTTTATACATCGGAATAGGTTAGGGAACAACAATTAAATAAATGTGTTATGAATTGAGAAAACAGAAAAATCTGCAATATGTTCAACAGGTGGCCAGCAAATGCAAACATAAATTCACCAACTTATAGAATTTCTTCACTATAACACTAGGGATAGAGGAGTAGGGACCCAGACATATTCCGACCATAAAGACTGTAACACATTTAAGGCGGATAGACGGATCTTACGCAAGGCGAACGATTTCTAATGTATTCAAATCACGATGCCGTTCTTCATTCCAGTCACTGGCGTTATTTTGGGTGTGGCCTGGGAGGAGGAGGAGAGAGATTTGCAAACAGCCGACCCTCCGAGAAACTTTCACGCAAGATCCTTTTTCTCCTTGCCCACCCTGTGCCTTGTGCCATTACTTTCTCTCTCTCTCTCTCTCTCTCTCTGTCTCTCTCACCCCTCAGTTCTTGCTCTTACTGCCAAGTTATTCGCACCACAATTACTCAAGTTGCCCTCTGTGGGAGCCGACCACGGTGTCTTTAAAACTGCCTCAAAGTCTCCCAACCCTCCCTTCATTTTCCTTTTTTTTTTTTTTCCTGCCCGCAGATGAAGACCTATTCCCTGCCGCCAACGGATTCTTTAATTCCCCTTCTTTCCACTTGCGTCGCGCCTCATGTCCTTCCATTACGTCGCACCAGAGTCTGCACCCCCCTCCCTCCTCCGCCTCCGCGATACGCCTCATGTCCGGCAAAGGCCCATATTCCCAGTCTAGTTCTTATTTAACCACTGCAAGCCCTCTATTTTTTTTTCCGACATAATCAAAACATCAGAACTTTTATTATTATCCTATAAAAAGAAGTTACTGAGTACTAAAGGCTGTTCACGATAAAGTGAGCCTTTTGAAATCAACCTTAGAAAAATATAACTGCCCCTACCAGCATACGAATTAACGGGCACACTTAGTGACGTGAGCCCAGTAAAGTTGGTAGCGATGGATGGTAAGTAGTTCCGTATCTTAACGTCGAATAAATAGTGTCAGGTAAGCATATCCGATAACTTAAATTATTCCTTTCGATTTTTCTTTTTTAATGCATCGAAGTCTCAAAATGAACATATTTGTAAAATATATGGCTTGCTAATAATTTCCAGTTTCACTTCACCGGCTCATGAATAAAATTATGAGGCCCAAGTCAATGCCAATTCATACATAAGGCGGATGAATAGACAGCTTGCATACAACTAGATCTTAAGCAGAGCATTCAAAAGTGCCCATTTTACCGTGAACAGCCTATAATGAGCCTACTTTCCTTTGCTTGGGTGCAAATACATTTTAGTGAAGTTATTGAAAGCTTAGATTATACGTAGGCATTGACGCCTCATTGACAGAAATATCATTAGAGATGAAAAAAACCAGAAACATATGAAATAGTACAAATACAAAAAAAAACACATGAGTGACTTACCTAGGAGCCGATTTAAAAAAAAAAACTCGTAAATTAAAGCTAGCTTGCATCAACCGCATCATGGGGGCAGTGTAATGTGTTAAATTATAGGGTTCACTAACCTCAAATAATTTTATCTAAATTGATAAATATATATGCTAATTATAGGAAAACATTTATATCGCCGCCATGTTTAAAATCAATACCTGACCCAATTTAAATCATGTGACTATACTTGGCCATCTGCATATGTGCAAATTTTGTGGAAATTAGTCGAATTATTCCACAAATATGACCAAATGTCCAGTTTACTCAACTGCCCCTACTCTGCGCAAAAAAATCTGGCGAAGGAGGATCCCTGTATGAATATCGGTTGATTGGTCCTCGAGATGTGGCATAAAACGTACATTGGTCATGCGTCGATCTTCATAATAGGAGGGCAAAAGTTTATATTAAAGCACATTCGAAATACAAAGCTTAAATGTTTGTATACGCGCCATTCAGAACATAATAGACTGACCTACTGAAAAACAATAAATTAAAATATCCAACTGTAATACAACTTCTTCGCCAAGTTGTATCCAGACACATCTACCAACTAATTTGTTTGTCCGAATTTACCTATTTTAAAAGTTAATGTGAAGGTATCTAGATAATTGAACCATGTAGTACAGATCCAGTGCATCTTGAGCGTTCAGTGCTGGAATTGAGTTGCATTTTATTTTTGTTTTTAGCACATTTTCACCTGTCTCGCGGGCCCACGGAGAGAACATTTGACACTTGTATAAAAGCTATGTAATACCATTCTACACATCTTGTTGTTCGTCTTTTGAGTTTTAAATAATGAATACGGAATGATTTAAAATTTTGGACGTGGCTTAAAATTTTATTTTTAATTATACATTATTTTGCGTGGCTGAATGATCCTCTATTTACTGTTAAACAATGTAACACTCTTTATTTAATGTTAGTTTTTGTTTATTTTTATTGCAATTTACGAGATTGTAAATTTATTACTTTATTTACTTTTAAATTATCGCTTAGCAAGCACGAAAAAGGTGGAACCATAATGCTCCTCCAACCGTGTTACGTTTTATAAAAAGCTGTCTAGCATTTTATAGTTTATAATAAACGTACAAGTTTGGGGTTAGGCGTTACTCAAAGGTGAACACTATTTACCTCTTTATCGTGCTTTAGTTGAATCATATAATTTCTCTACCGTTTATAAACCTTTTATAACTCTGAGGAGTTATTATTATATTAATTGGTTACATTGTGTCAATGATTATTATTATTTGTTATTTCATTACTTAAATCCACTCTGAATAGTTTCCAAGGACTGTCGTCACCTTGTTCATAATGCCGAAGGCTGATGGCTAGACTTATGTCGGTGGACCGCCATCTCTGGACGTTTTGCTGATGCAGTGTCTCGACGACAAAGACCTGGCTCGCCGTGTTTCCAGCCATAATATTAGCCCGTGTTTAATAACAACCGGCCACTTCCTCGTGTTACATTTGTGCTCTCGAGATCAGCCCAGCATGCTGGTTGCGGCACATAACAAATAGTTAACTATTAAATAATGCAGGAATCTGAACACGGATGGTCTGAAAGAGGTCTCCTGTAAAAGCCGATATATCCTATGCGTAATTTAATTAATAACACACATTTAAACAAAACGTTATCACATTTGGAGGGGGTGGGGCTTCTAACCTAAATAAATGGAATAACTTCATCACCAGACATAAATCTATAAATATGTAACATTTTAATTAACATAATAATTAAAACTTGGAAAATAAATTTAATTTAATAATTGGCTGGAAGTTTAGTGTCTCTATTAGTAAACTAAAATAAAACAAATTAATTAGAAATTGTTCAAGAATAACATAATGGATACTTTACCATAAATTACATTAATTATTCAACTAACAACCAACATACTCTTCCGTTAAGCTCTGGCTGACTTTATACTCCGTTCAAAACATTAAATTTTAATTCGTACTGTCACATAACATAGTAAGTGTTTTACAGAAAGTCACACAACTCGGCATTTAGATGAATTACTGGGGCGCACGGGCCAGAAATGCATAACGTAACATATAAAATAATCTTAAACCGAAACTACAACATGCGATAGCCCAGGAAACTCTCGCCCGACAAAAGCGATGCGGAACGACCTAAGGCAACTTGCGGCTGTCCACATTCCCAGCTATCGAGCCATTTACGGACTATAAAGTAATTTAGGTTGGAAAAAAAACCAATTCGATCCCACATGAATTACGCAAGGCTACATCTGTGTGGGACCGAGGAGCGGGCAAAAGACAGCATTTAGGAGATGTTTGTCTCGGTTCGTAGTCAGCGTCGGTGGTGTTTCCACTTCAAGAAGTCCTGATAGACTGACTACATAGGGGTTAAACACCCTCGCCTACACGCTGGTGGGGGGAGCTGGCAAGTTTCGTCCATCAGAGGCTGGCGAGGCCTGCGACAACAACCATTACATTTCACAAGGCGGAGTTTACAAAACTGAGAGGAAACTGTGTTGATGTCGAAACACGGCAGACTTGAATCCGCAGTAAACATGGGCGTCCGTACAAACATTAAACAGCAAGTCTACTTGTTAAGTAAACACATTAATTCAAAACACAAACTAGTTCCCAACCCTACTTGGCGAGACGAAGATAATTTAAAACAACAGACCTTGAGAAGGAAGCAAAATAAGAGCCTTTACAATATTCATAAATAAAATATAGTTAATTAGGACCTTTTATAGTTACTTATTTCCTTTTGAAACATTTTGCCAAGAGCCTCCTTTGGTACAATATTGCCGGGGTTTGAAAAAAATTGAGACCGTCATTATGGTGCCTAGAGTTCGTCATATTGATTTTTATATTATGACACCTAACCATTTCTCTAGCACTGTCAAAACAAATCAATCTATACCTCGTTATTCACTATCAGCCATCCTTTTCGTCCCTAGAGTGGAACTAATTAACACAAACACATACATATCTTTGGATACATTGCTTTTGTGTTGGCTTTGTCGTAATCGGCAGAAAATAACATTGCTTTAGTTAAAAAAATATGACACGGATATGATATATGAGCAAAATAAATGCTACTATTGGTTTTCAAAACATTTTAGTGCATAATATATATTTGAATTATATTTCAATTTTTTTATATATAGTGTACTATGTTCTGATTTCTTCTAATTTCCAATTGTATGAATCATTTTCTCAATTTCGATAACGGCACCAAACCATGTTTCAAACCAACAATGATATTACTAAGGTTTTAAAATGTGAAAATAAAAAAAGTAATTAGAGTAACTGGCACAGGAAAATATAAAATTATGTGTATTATATTAAACACAAAGTAGGCTGTGAAAGAAGACAATTTAAAATATCATCCTGGGGAGAGTTTCACAATATAAACTTACTAAATTCAAAACAGTTTTGACTTGAATTTCAAGACAGAATTTGTGTAAGATATAATTTAATTATATTCTTAATTACTTTACTAAGAATGAGAACATTAAAATGAATTTTTTTTTATAGTAACAAATCATTTCGGCTGAAAATACGGGCAATGCAATGAAACAATTTAATTTCATGCTTTGTATTTGTTTAATAAAGATTTCAATAATACTAGGAGCAAAATATCTTTAAAAAAAACTGTTTGTTCCGTTATTTTGAAAACCAAATTTATAATCCAATGGTAGTCCCAAATAATTTAGAAAATTTTGTAAATATTGTTATTACTATTAATACTTTCACGTTGCTATAAAATCGTTAATTGACAAATGAAGAAGTTAGAACAATTATTGTTTCTAAATGTAAATATTAATTAAATGAATAAATTTCAAGGTGTAAATTTTGTTCATAAAAGATTATTGTTATAAATGTTACTAGGAAATAATACTGTTAAAATAAGAACACGCGCATCCGAATTCAGAAAAAATTGTTCGTTTTTAATACAGTCCAAAATAAACCAGTTTCTGACAAAAAAAATTAACTTGACTTCAAAACACAATACTACATTCTGTCAAACATCTTTTAATTCGATATTTAAGAATTTACAGAAAATGCATTGTTGGATGCGAATTCAATACTATTTTAAGAATAGACTATATAGTTTTGGTTTATCCGAAACTTATCAAAATAATAAAAGAAACTATGGAAATCAGAGTTATAATTTGTGTTCCAAAATGTTTCGCCATTTATTAACTAGGGCAAAATGTTATCATTATTTTATGTTTATAAATGCGACTTTATTCTATCACCAGGTAAATCTTATTATAACATTTGTTGGCAAGTTCATTCTTTGTTACTATAGAAAACTTTTTAACTATTTTTTTATTTATTTTCTCTGGTTCTAATTTTGGATTGTTATTTTTGATAATTTATTCTAACGAAATTTATAAATCTATAATATTGTTTGAAAATATTAAATCATTGAATTAATATTTTTATTTGTTTCAAGATGGTAAAATCCGATAAATATAATCTTTCTTGCATTTTTCCCTTGAAAATCAGGTTTTTTTTTTTTTTTTTTTTTTTTAAATTCTGAAACATTTCATCCAAATTCGTTACAAGCTATAAAATCCTTAAATTGCTTTTAATGCTATATTCTCCCATTAATTCGTTAAACTGCTCGCTATGAAAATTTTACCATTTACAGTTTGTAAATACATTTTTGTCTTGATTTTTTTAATTTTTGAAAATGATTTTTATATAACCAGCAGATATATTTTTGAAAGTAATAATAGGAGGCGTACATAGAAAACCCAATGATACTTGTAAAAATAGATTTCTTGCTTCGGTGACCTTTTGAGATATCTTCTGAATTCACGGAAATCAATTCAACCATTTCAGTATGACACATTTCATCTTTCTCAAATTTAAATAATTTTCTCCGAAGAGATTTTTACAGGCGCGTGTAATTGTTTAAATACACCAACACAAAAGTACATGTATTTTAGTCTGCAAAAGATAGATTTCTTAAAAAAAGACAGATAGATGGAGTTAAGAAGCATGAGAAATCGTTCCGGAAATATTGTAAATCAAACATAGATCCAAATTAATAACTCACAATTTTGGAGAAACCCTAATATGTGAGAATTTCCCCTTTCAAGTATGCCTTTGTACCAAATTTTAAGTTCCGAGGCTGAAATTTATGGAATCAAGGAGCTATCAAATGTAGGAAGCAGGCCTTAATGTTGTTTACTCTTACGGTTTCGGGACGAAATTTCAGGTGAGGAAGGTACGAAAGAAAAAGAAGATTTTAAATAAATCGGCATAACGTTGCTACTTTCGATGCACCGAAAGGTCACCAAAATTAACATACATTAAAGTAGGTGAAAAGTGAGATAAATGAGCGTATAGTGAGAAATTCAGACAAAGCATTCGAGAATGGGTGGGAAACTACATACGCAGGAAATGGTTCCGAGCAAGGAGCAAATTTTGAGTAACCCTTCTCCCATCACAATGTATGAAGTAAGTTTAAGTGGTGAGTGAAAGCTTATGTGCACCTGATCGTACCTCCCTAACTCCACCACTGTAGCATTAACAGTTTCTGAAATATTACAATTCTTAATTATGACTCTCCTTAAAACCCTGCAGATAATATAAAGTATACATTTCCATGCGAGACGATAGGAAATGATGGGCTCAAAAAACATACAAAATTTGAATGATTTATTTTGATAGATAATTTAAGGAGGCATCCTAGCCCCTTACATAATCAAAGATTACAAAATTTCTTAGGGTGGGTAAAACTTCTCTTCAAATAATGCACTTGTGTCAAATGAGTGTCCTCAGCATACACGGAACGGAAAGGACGCGGAAATGTACATCAGAAGTGGCACTGCATACCCTCTGCATCAAACGATCTCCTCCAAGTGGTCGGTGTTAGTAAAGAGCCGGGAGGGATAGGGCTGAAAATAAATAGGCATAGCAGTGAGTACTGAGGGTTGTGACATACATCGAGCACTCGATAGGTTGGCACTGTGCGCACACAAACTTTGCATTTTTGAGCTCTAGAATTTTATTTTCAAGCAATAAAATTCCATTTCTCATTAATATGTATTTCAGCGGAACTACAAATAATATTTCTGCTCGAATATATCAGGTGACGTGTGTATGAAGATGTCGGTTTAACATGCGGAAAGAAAAGCAATAACAGACGTAACCCGCAGCCGAACACACAGTCAACGTAACCCGCAGCCGAACACACGTTCAACGTAACCAGCAGCCGAACACACAGTCAACGTAACCCGCAGCCGAACACACAGTCAACGTAACCCGCAGCCGAACATACAGTCAACGTAGCCAGCAGGCGAACACACAGTCAACGTAACCCGCAGTGGCCGAACGTGCAGGTTCCGCATGATATTTGTACCGGGTGTATCAAGGGTAAAGGACAAAAAGTGCAATACTGGACGTTCTTGCACGCCATTCTAGAACGGATGGTGAAGAACACAAAATATTTTTAGATGGCAAAGAAAATTTTTTTAAATTGCGGCCCGCTTGAAATTAAAAATCAAATATATTATCAAAGATATTTACCTGCAAAATTAACGACCTGAAGCCGTCAAGCTTCTGAGCATTCCTATAGATTGCCGTGTCCGTAAATGAAATGTTCTAGGGGATAACGTAATTTTGATATTCATCACCCCTAAAATAATACAGTTAAGTATTTTGACTGGTTTGCCTGCAGTGAGAATTTGTTATAAGGAATTGATTACAGGTTAATGGAAATAATTTTCGGTGTTTCTGATTAACTTAGATACATAACAACGAAAACATCCCCCCCCCCCCCAAATGTATGCTTATTTGCTATAGAAGTCTTTTGTAGCATTAATTATAGCCAGTATCCTGGACAGATGAAATAAATTAATATTTAATTAAAAATTTTCCTGAGAAACAAACTCGTATATTTGCATTTATGCGGATCTTAGGAGTATCTTTTATCACACCAGTGGTTACATTTCAGGTTAGTATCATTAAAATTGGCTTTAAAAACTGAATTTCGTTAACATGTATTTCCCGATACCAAATTTCTCACTGCTTTGAAAACAGGCAACAGCCGTAAGTTCGGGTAACCAGTACACAATGAGTCAATGTGAAAGTGATAGGATTAAGGAGCATGACAACTTTGCATACGATGGGTCAAATCGTTTCCGAAATATTCCGAATCCAAATTTTCATCCATTATAAACTCAAAAGTTTGGAAAATTCCTAGAATGTAACAAATTTCTCCTGAAATGATGGTTCTGGGAAACATTTCAAATACTAATTCCGAAACATATAGAAACAGCGAGTTGTCAATAGTTCTAAACGATAGGTAGGAACATGAATCGAAATTAACTACATTTCGAAGCAGAATCTTAGGTACACAAGGAACAAGAAAATGTAACCACATAAAAAAGAATTAAAATATATAAAATGTGCATACACTGAGAAAAATTTACGCAGTAATCAATAATGGATAGGGGAAGAAAGAACCCACAAAGGGCATTTATTTGAGCAAGTAGCAATCTGAAAATTCCTTCCCCCATCCCTCCTGATTTGAAAAAATTTGGAGCAGAGGTACCTGCCGCCTTAATGGCTCAAATCTGTTGGATCCCAGAGTGTATGTACCGAGTACTGTCGGAATAGCATAAATCATAAAAGAGAAGAGGATTCTTGAAATTCATTCTCACCTAAAATATATACAGTGAAGGGGATACAATGGGAACTGACGGGTTTAAGAAGAATGCCAAAGTGGAACATTTTATATTGAACCGATTTGGAGATATTCTTTTAAACACTCAAAATGTTCGTTATTCTATAGATTGGGTAAAACTCCACTTTCAAATACTCCTCTGTGACAAGTTGCAAGTCCCTAGCACATACGGCCCTGAAACAGCGCACCATCTGAGGTTAGCGGAATTTGCACAACCCTCGAGAGAAAGGCGCTACACGCCACCAAACAGTGCATTTTTCAGTAGCAAACTTTCATTTCCCATTAATATATAGATCAGGGGATAGGCCCATGGAATCCGCAGGCTACTACATTCTCGCTGCATGAGAGTGAGAAAGAGTGAGAGAGGGGGGGAGAGAGAAATACGGTTCAAGCTGAAACGCGGTAAGATACGAATGCATGTGCATGGCAAATGCAATCGCAGAATCTACATAAAAAAAAAATCTCTATATAATCATATAAATGTGTCTTCGGTATGATACCATACCGCACTTCAAAACAAAATTGCTAACATTTGCTTACAAAAGAATCACTGGGAAAAAAATCGATATATGCATGCTGAAAAAGTGGCATCTATTAAGAATTCACGAATTACCAACAACTTGAATAATCATGTACTCTAGATTTACTCAACAATTATTTTGAAGGCATTTCATAGGTAAAAATAATTCAGATTTTCCTTGGCAAATTGGTAATACGTATATTTTGTATGAAATTATAAAAAATAAAAGTATGGCTCATGAACAAGAAGTTCTTACATTTTTCTAAAAACCCTTGCCCATATGTTTTACTAATATTGTCTATAAAATGACTAACCAGACATTTTAAATACTTCAAAATAATTTACTTTAAATTACTTATGTATATGTCTCACTATGTGACAGGAAAAATAGGATGGAGGCCCCCTTACAATCTGATATTTAAAAAAAAACTCGTCATAATTATCAAGATATTATTTCCCCTGAATATTAACTTACTTAACTTGTGTGAAAGTCACAAAAAATTAATTATTATAAAAACTAAAAATCACATAGAAAATTTAAATAAAAAAAAGTATGTTCATATCTGGCCTCGACTTGACCCACAACGGCAGTGCATAAAACAGCCCACAGCCAGAGCTTTACACCACGATGACAGAAGTCGTACATATAGAAATAATGCGCTGCACAGAACTGGAGATAGCCTCGGGGAGAAGTGGATGCCGGAACTGGGAAACTAATAAAAACTTAAGGCGAACAAAGAAGGTGAAGTGGAAATTATAGTTGAAATTGAACTTGAAATCTGCGAACAGATTAAGAAGGTACCCGAAAATTAGTTATGCGTGTTAGCCTTCAGAAGCAAATTAAAAAAATTGTAAAACACTTATTCATGCTGGAGGGTAGAAACAGTAAACTATCAGTGGTGCATTCTAGCATTCAGTAGGTCACTCCACACAAATAAATCTAAAATAATCTGTATCTTCTCAGTTTCTCTACTCTACTCTAGAACAAAATAAATCTGACTACATATATCATCTCCGCGTACACTTGGCAACTACATACATGCTGACCGAGACTATTAAACACAGCTGTTGAACAAAAAAGCATGTAGTTGCCCTCTTGTACTTGTGACGATTGCTACTCCACGGCGCAACCGACGCGTAGATTGACCAGCACGGCGAACTGAACTGAAATGTTTAATACCACTCTCTCCGATAGATTGTGCCGAGTTGCCCAAACATCACTCAGGGCGATATCAAAGCTCGTTTGGCTTCTCAAAGTCCACAATCTTTGTCACAAAGCGACCACGAAACTGCGAAGTCTGCTGAAATTTACTGTGGACTGAAGCAACGCTTCCAGAGTCCAGTGACGGCTGAAATTATATGCGAAGTCGTGATTGATACAGTCGCCCCAGCCTCTGGCGCTGAGGTAACATGTGCAGGAACTCTGCATGAGTGCAATGTGCCTTTTGTGCCGCCTGTCCTGCCTGGCAGTTGAGAGAATAAATTTTAATAAACCGAAACAAAAGAAAATATGCAAATGGTCAACAATCTACTATGTTAAAACCACAAAAAATTATTACAGTTACCCAAATTCACTTACAAATATTTTTATGTGCCTTTTTAAATTATCTTGCTTAGCTAGAAATCGAATTTACGAATGAACTAAACTGATCTAAACTTCCAATGCATGCATACAAGACTTAAATAAAGAACTTTCTGAATTTCTAAAACAGCCTTAATTGGAATACAAAGATATTGCCCTAAACCTTACCCGAAGTTCTCACGCAAAAAGTATACCAAATATCAATATATGTATTTAATAAATTCGTTTAAACTGAACTACATTGTGTCGTAAATTTTTTGCCAAGTTTTAGGACAGGGTAGGTAAAGTACATTTCGTTTCTCTTGACGAACATTATGTATAGGACAATGGTACCTACATAGTAATGTGTGACATTTCAAAGCAAAGTCATAAAGGTGGCCCTCCGTGATAGGCGAGCCTGGAGACATGCTATTATAATGTTCGGTGTTGGACAGGAACCTTATCTGTCTAAACGACATGAGAAGATAGGTTAGATATAAGAAAATATATGCCAAATAGTTATGTTTTACTTCGACTTAAAGTCGTACATAAGTCCAACTATAATACGCGAGACTAAGGATATTGTCATTACGATGATCAGTGTTGGACTCGAACGACATATGTCCATACAAAATTAGGGGAATGGTATCACTGTATTCCTATTGGGCAATGGCATGTTGCAACTGGTTTTATTTATGTGTGTCCCAAATGTCACATGAAAAATGACTTGCATAAGGAAGTATAAGCCTTTGTACATACCATTGTAAAGGCATGTGGTGGCAGCAACCACATCTGACCTCAAAATAGGAGATAAATAAAAGCACTGCCGTCCCTCCAGCAAAGGCTGTATAGCTTTAAAGTGAGAAACATAGCATCTCATGGCGCATTTGCGTCACCTGCTCTATGCATTAATCTGGGGTTGGTTCTGGAAACCTCGCTCAAAGTGATGCAGGCTGAATTATGGTAAATGCATGAAGTTTTGTTATGCGTAAGTGTTTCTGAGCATGTTTACATTGAAGATTTGGGTAGGTATTGATTAAAGGAGTTTTAGGTGCCATGGAGAATAGGTTTGGTAAATGTACTAAGCTATGGAAAGAGATGAAGTCGTAGTAGCAGGGACCCCTACACATTTCTATCCAGCACACAGAAGATTCGTCGAGATGTCTCGAAGAAATATCTTCGGTGAATGGCGTAGGTAACTGAAGATGTCAATTTGAAAAAGGGGCCACTGTGGCTGATCGATTAGCTATCTCGCCTCCCACCAAGGCAAACCGGGTTCAATCCCTGGCCAGGTCACCGGATTTTATGAAGTGGGAATCGTGCCGGACGATGCCATTGGTCGGCGGGTCTTTTTGGGATCTCCCATTTCCCCTGCCCCTTCATTCAGGCGCAGCTCCATATTCACTTCAATCATCCTCATTGGCTCTCAATACCTCGTTTTTAAGAGGCGCCCAAATATCATCCCACCCTCTTCCCAATTTGAAAAAAGTTAGGCCAAGAGAGGGAAAGCACAGTATTATGCGCCTAATTTTGAGGATTGAGGTAATATATATGAAGAGGTTGGATGGAGGTACTAAAAAATTTATTGATGCTTGGTAAGCATCAATGGGGAGTGGATTGTTAGTATAGGACAGCAGGGTAAACAAGATTTAGGGTAAAGGTTCTGTTCTTATTTTCTTTTGTAAGGTGATATTGGAATATGTTTTGGCCAGGACCACTACAGAGTCGTAATTCTTAGTTCGAGAGATAGCAACATAATGCTGTTCGTGACTGATGATGGGATTGGGAAAGAACATGTTAATGCAGCCGAATGTCTGACACTGGCTCTTATTGATAGTCAAGGCAATTGCCGAATGGACAGGTATCTTCGACTGAACGAAAAGGGAAAATCTATTAGTGAAGAAATCAGCTTGATCTTGGAATGTAGACCCACTCGCCCTTGAATGGGTCAGCGATGTTCTTAACATCGATGACATAGTCGGTCATGTTGATTACCACAAACCTGGTCACATCGTACGGACCATGCCTGGGGTCGAGGCTGTGTATGTGTAGATGCATGATGAAACAGCAAGGTCAGGTGGTGAAGAGACAATGAAGACACATTGAGGGTATTTAGGATCTCTATAGGGACATATATGGGGTCTCCATTGATGTCCTCGGGCTAGACTAGGTCAGGAACATTCTCCGTTCTCAAGATAAGCGTGATACTATGGTGGCATTGCCATTATGTGGTATGCATAGAAGTGATTAGGGTTCATAGTGTTGCGAGTCTCGCTCACAAGGGCAGTGTCACTATTGCCTCTGCTGTCTGTACCCATGTTGGCCATGAGGGAAAAGAAGATAAGTCATAAGGTCTACACATGCACTGAGTTGACTGATAGCCTGCAAAGGCCGATCCTTGTAATAGTTCTTGATGCATTTTCGCATGTAAAAGACATCACCCACAAAAACAGCTGCAACGAGCTTTACAGCGAAATGAAGGGTGTACACATTTGGATCTTTAGTCAGGCATGGTGGTTAGAGTAACCTGTCTCAATGGCCTACCCATCATCCTCGCTTCTTCTTCCTCAGCACGCATGGCCAGATGCATGTACTCGTGAATTAATGATAAAGGGTTGATGTGTCCCAGAAGACGATCCAACTGCTCCAAAAGTCGATCTGGCAGGTGTTGTGCTGAAGCAATCAGGCAGTGTTATTTTCATCGACATCAATAATGTATAACTGGTCGTCCCGAGGGTCGACGGCCTCCACAGGACGTGTAGCCCCAGAGGTCAGATGATGCACTTGCCCATGGATCTGCAAAGTGTGGACAGAATAGGCAGGAGAATACACTATGCCATCAGCAAAGAAAGTAGCAAACAATAATGCTGCATTGTAATTTCTGAAGACGTACCTGTAATCTGCACACTCGTCAACGTTGCTAGTGAGCAGGTGGTGAAGAAGCTCTGTCCTCTCACTAGAAAAGGTAGCTGGTTTTTAACCCTCGAGGAACTCATCATGAATGTGCTATCACATTTGATGCCTTTGTCGGTTAAGAACATTGCACCAGTATACGACACTCGTATTCCGTAATGCCAATGTCATGTTCCTGAACATCACGTTTAACATCTCTGCAGGCAGAATGGTAGTACCATGACTGATAAACCCTCGTTTTCGTTCCTGTGCGAGATGTCTGTTCGTTTTGCAGAACGACGGTAAAGGCCAAAGAAGTTGCTGGGCTATGTTGTTTTCCAGAAGATTGGATCCATTGAATAGGTTCGTTTCAGAAATTACTCGACCCTAAGCAACCTGAGAATCAGGAGGATTGTCTCACATGTGAGCACGACGAATATCTGCGTGACTCTGTGCCCAAATTAATGGCTGCAGGGGGATCAGATGTATGAGAAGGCACTGCCTCTTTGATAATGTCTAAAGCCTAAGTTAGTGGAGGTGTTGGGCAAGATATACCCTGCGAAGAGTCTGGCTCATCAGTGGATCCAACTGAAACACTTTGGGAACTCTCTTGATACAGCTTGGCTGTAGCATAGCTATGCCATCCTTTTATATTTGTGACCAAGTAGCCAGATCTCGCTACTTTTTAACTTTCGGAATTCTTAAATGAATTTCCAAAGCAATTTCACAATGTCACGATGTCATAATGTCAGTCATCGCAGACAAAGACACATTTTAAAGGGTGCATCAGTAAGTGTTCGTACAAAAAGGCTCGCTTACATATTTATGCACAGAAGACTACATCTGAATCAAGAAGAGACATGTCGATAGCATACGACACACAGCCTATAGGCCACACTTAACATTTTTCACATAGTCACAAAGGAGTTGTAGCATCGATAGTCACAGAGTGCTTACGAATATCTCAATGTTTCCCTTTCTGACAACTATTTTGACACCCATGGTAAAATATGACACCTCAGGAATGAAAAACCTGGAACTACTTTGAGAGATAATTTCTCCACACAATTGGTAAGGAGACACAAAGTGTGACATGTCCCAATATCTTACACTACTTACTTCAAGGCTTGTGCAAAGCCTTTCAATGTTGAACAATAACAATATCCTGCAATTAACAACTGCTACTTAATTTATTGGTGAACTTGCAAGATGACTTTTGTAATGTCATTAGCAGAGGATAAAAAGTCAAACCCTGCCAGATATTTGACACCTCTTAAAAGCCTGGTAGGTGGCTATGGCCACACGTGCACCCATGAAAAAGTTGGTACCAACTTCAAAGGTACAGTTAAGATTACTCATGTAAAGCCATCGAAAGTGGAACAAAATGTCAAATGCCAGCCAGATTTCCGATACCTCTTGGAGGTCTGGAGGGTGGAATCGCCACAGATGCACCCTCAATATGACACGGCTCTATAAGATCGGTACCTTGAAATGTTATTGAGTTGTACGTCAACATAGGCTGCTGGCCTATAACTCAAGCACACCCTCCGTCCATTTATCCCAACTTGGAACAGCACCATCAATAAATGTATTGCAGATTGCTTTACAAATGTCCTTTTATGGCAGGGAGAGTCATGGTGGAAACATAACACCACTCTAATTGGCAGCCAATGACTCTTCTTGAAATATAGACATTAGTACACATACCATAATTATAATACAAAAACCATGAAACATCCTTAAATGTGCTATAGTTATTTATGGTACATGTACCATAAATAAACCGACCATATTTCCCTATGTACCGATATTAAGGTACGCAATAATAGTACAGTGTTACTCTGTCAAGTTCTATACTATGAACAACAGAAGGGCAGAACTAAAAACAACTATACGATAAGACCCAACACAATTCTCAATATGTTCAAAAGTCCTTTGTAGGACTTCGAAAGAGCTTTAAAAGAATCATCGGCAATAAATTTCACTTGCCGGCGATCAAAGGTGCGGTTTGGGGCCAAAAGAAGGTGAAAAATACGCCCCTCTATTTATCGCATTCCCTCCCTGGGGGATGGGGAGGAGTACGAGGGGTTTGACAGAGGAAGGCTCAGTACTGTGCACAAATTTGGTTTCACCACATAAGTGGTGGTCGGGGTGTTGGATGGACGCCCTCAAAAATCTTCTGTTTTTCATTAATGAAGTGACCAAGGGACAGGTCCAAGAAATCCGCGAGCTAGACCAACATCAGAGAAGCAGGTATAAGTGTATATATGCTGAGATGAAATTAATTTTTGTAATGTGTTTTTATTTGTGGTACATTTATCGTACACCACATAATTGAACTTTTTGAGTAAAGCATGTATTTATAGTATGTACTGGATTCTGGGATAATCCTACAAGTACTCGCTCACACCTAACAGTGCTCACTTGCATGTTTTGACATGCAATTGTAATTGATTCTTACAAAAATACGAAATTATGGTACATTTGTACCATCATACCATAATGATGGGCGATCCATTAGTCAGACATGAACCTGCGAGGTCCACTAGAACTCTTACAACGATGTAGAGTAAGTTATGATATAAATTCCAAAATTATGCTTCGTAATACCATAATTATGGTAACGTTATTAAAATGAGCTATAGTTGCTTTGTGTTATAGATACAGTACAAATTATAGTACGGGCACGTACCCTAAGGGCTTATTGTCTTGCAGGATGAGATAAGGCCTTAAAAGGACACTCGAGCACCAAACTCTAACTCAATTGGTCGGAAAGTGCATCTTCCAGGCCACAAAAGTGGTATAAATTATTGTATGAAATAATGGTATGCGCACTCGTACGAAGAGCCTTACCTTCGACAGGGGCAGGGAAGTCGTAAAATAAACCGGTACCAAATTCCAACCTAGTCAGTCGAAAAGTGTTGATCGTAGGCCCAAAGGGTGAAAAACACACTGCTACGGTCATAGAAAATCATCCCAGGGAAAGCCTAGAGTGATGATTGGGGCTGTGTGATCAATAAAGGACGGTCCTTTGGACTGCACAAATATATTCGACCGAAGCGGAAATGAAATAATAATCTTCAAACACCAGTACTTTCTGCATAAAATTAAAGGAACCGATTGTTAAAATATTACTTTTTACTTTTTTTCGGAATAATTAGGATTTGTATGTCCGCAGCCTCCTCCAGTTCCCAGAAACATCTCATCTCCGTGGAGTTGCAGCCAAGAATACAGTGACCTGTCAGGATGTCGAACCTCAACACCACGACCAACAGCCTTGCCACAAAACCCAGGCGCATACCTTGACGAACTATACACTACTCGCACTTCCAACGGAACACAATTACCCGCCCTCGACAGCACCTCAATACCGCGCCCGTACATTCGGCTGCTTAGATTAGCAAACTCAGCTATAGGCCGTCCACGGTAAAGTGAGCACCTTTTGAAGCTGTTTGATCAGACGTAATAAGCAATAAATACATTTCATTGTGGCCGTGGACTTTTGGTTTTTTGTATGGTGAATGTATACACTGTGTTGATTACTCGCATAGCAGGGTTTATATTAATAAGTGGTGTAAGGATATAAATTGGTTGAAAGAAAATAGTAACTAGGGCTTCAAAAGTGCTCACTTTACCGTGAACGGCCTATATCAGTAAAGCTGCGCAGGGCAGTGGCCGTCCACTGCAGTTTCCCTGAACCGCGCCACCATGCAGCGTTGTACGAATACTTCATCTGTTAAAGTGTATTTATATAGACAGCCATGGATCTACTGCTTAGACAGATTAGAAACTCTGCTGGGTTTAAGAAACTTAACAATCTTGAAGGTACTGAGAAAAATAAAGCTTCCAACGTTCGAGTTGAGGAAAAACTATGTAAATATATATTTATTTCTGAATTATTGTTTTACCAGTCAGGTATATTAATACGTGTCAAAAGTTTGTTTTAATAATAACTGAGAAACACATTTTTTTATCTATCAATATATCAAAGAGTCGAAGTATGCCAAAATTGGATAGTTATTGTATTTATGAATAATCCACAGAGATATCTATCTAGCAGTTCCAGAGATTACTAAGAGACTTTCTTCTATGTTCTTAACTTAAATCGGCTGAAATATTGTCGTGCACGTTTTATTTGTGAATTTCCATGTATATTTACAAATAATTTGTTGAATGCTGATGATCTATATCAATATTATGAATTATATTATTGCATTTTGCATCATTTAGCGAAGGAATTTGGTATATATGGCTCTGCACTTAAATTTTTGGATTTTGAAAATGGTTCAAAATGTATTGAATATAGAATTTTGTTTACGAAATTCAACGAAAAACATCTCTCTAAATTTGAGTGTTAAGGAGCAAGTAATATTGTTTGGCCTACTTTGGCACAACGGCATCTGGCACAGGATGGCAGGATTCGGGGATCGCCATATGTTACGTCACCCGAACGCAATCTTGGATGTTATTGACATTTTACCCCAGACTCGTTTTCATTGGCTTATTTATGGTGCATTTTCAGAAACCTTCATTTGACCAAAAAGTAACGTTTACTCCGTCCCCTCCAATGATTCTCATTGGCTAACTACGTCATGTGACCATCTCTTCATTGTTTATTTTCTCATGTATTTCGTTCGACCAATCAGCGACCTACTTAGGTTCCAAGAGCGGACTGCTTTTACCCCCTTAAACTCTTTATAAGACACACTCCGAGCTCCCTTGGGAAAGCAATATTTTTCTCGCGCTTAGAAATGTACGCATGTTGACCGGGTGCCTTCGCTTAGTGCCTTGTATAGACAGAACGAGTTGCAGTATCTGCTGAAAGAGATTCTCCCGGTCTACGCATCTCACTAAATTTCTACTGTATTCAAGTATTTGCCGGCCTACCTACAGCTGGACGATGACATACGGGACTGCCTCCCGTGCAAGGAGTGTTTCGAGGGCTGTACCACATCGGTTCCCGAGAAACTGCACCGCATGGGCTGGTGCAAGGCCCACCGAACATCCCTCACGACGTACGCCCCTGTGGAAGATGCACCTGTGCAAGTTGTCTGCTTGCAAGCTGTACCTGTGGAAGATGCTCCCCTACCAGATATTTCCTCGCAAGCACTAACAGGCGAGGAAAAGAAGACAGAACACAGGTGCTCGATGTGTATGGTCCTCGATGAAGTTTTAAATTACTTCGCAAAGAGTTTTGAAACTCAGTATGCATAGAAATGTAAATGTTTTTATCAAACCAGAACATCTAGTATAAAAAGAGGTTGTGCAACGTCCTAGATTATCGCTTGTTTGACTGTACACCGACAAGTAGATTGCTATATCGTACAGTACCGAAGATGAGAAACCCAAAGTAGTCACTTCATTACAGCTATGTCCATGTCAGCACCTCTACTCCGCCATGCAAGAAGTGTACCTCACACAGCCCTACGAAACGCACGGATTATGGTGAGGCGAGGGAAAAATTCCATACGAGGAAATTCTGGCAATGTTCGTCTCTGCCATAAATTGCGAGTATCCTGTGTACGTGATTGAAAGACACAAAAAGTTGGAGATTCGCAACGCGTGCGCCATCGAAAAGAACGCCTTATAACTTCACAAGCATCGTTGCTGCCATGGTTTCGATAGCTCGTCGAAACATAAGTCACAACACTTCACAAGTGCAAAATTCAAAGTTATTTCTGTGCTGTGTGCAACTCCGAAGACCTAATATTGTAAAGTTATGATAACCCATGGTACATAAAAAAAATTATATGTGTATTTCTTGTATTATGCAGAAGAATAATACAGTGATGTGTGTATAAATAACAGTGTTAAAAACGTTATTTGTTTGTCTCGTGTTTTTTCTTGCTCAGTAAAGTAGGTTTAAAAAAAACTGCTTTGTAAAGAAAAAATAGTACATCGGTTTTGTTATAATTTAAAGAAAGAAAAATCATAATTGTCAATAAATATATTAAATAATACTCACTAAAAGAACATAAATATATGTTAAGAATTAAGGGTAAAACACTTTGCAAATGAAGCCTTTCCTCGGAAATGATATTTAAACTTGCCGCATAGAAGTGGCAGAGATGGCCGGAGTTAGGTTAACACCACGTGCAGTATTCATGAGTTGGCAGCCGTGCGTAAGTCGTACTTTGCTCTTCCTTTTCAACACACAGACAGCAACAGGCGGATGCACGAGGAACCTGGGTAGGAGCGAGATACTCGCTCGACACAGTGCCTTTCTGCTAGCTAACAAGAATTGCAATATTTCACTTTTGAAATCGACGTTCTGAAATAGATATTAATTATGTCAGTCACGAGTACATACAAACACATCAACTTTTTTTTTAATGTTCACTTCAGGACACACAAAAATATGCATACACGAAGTTAAGAATATATATTTATGTATTAAACGCTCTATAGTTTTACTCTAAACTTAAAGCTTTGGGGAATTAATCTCGCACCAATGTGTTCATAAATAACAGCCCACAGGCGTTGGGGGAAACACCAGGGATGGAAATGAAAGAAACTTTTCAGCACTCATGTGAAAATTTATTATATTAATTATTTGTTTAAATTAAATTATTCTTTTAGCAGGGTTTAACAGCCAAACGCCTTTCTCAGTGATCCAGGAGTCATCATATGTAAACTGCCCCGCCACCAAACGTACACGCAAACATTACACTTGTTCAGTACCTTCTTCACCAAATACACGCCTGAAAACTTCATAGGTCAGATCTCTTCGGTATAAAATTCATCATTAATGGGTTCACCGCATATGTCCTCGAGATATTTCATGCGTGGGTATGATTGTCTTATACACACAACTTTGTACAGCTCTGTAGAACAGTACAGATAGAAATAAGCCTTTGTGGAAAATTCCTTTTTTTTATTTAATCCGTACATTTTCGAATCATTGCTTTAGGCTTGCGGCTGGTCCCTCCTCTTCGGAATAGCATACACGGCTCGAAGCAGCGAGGTGCTCTTCCAGTCTTTGGGTTTCATGCGAGTGGTAGAATGAACTGTGGAATTGTACTCGTGTGTGTTTTCCGACTGTATTCAGTAATTTGTAGTTACCATTAGCCATGAAATGTCTCCACAGTTTATCTTTGAGGATCCTCTGAATATTCTCGATGGTGCTGGCCTTCAGCCCAGAGTATGTAGAATAATTATTTATACCATACTTTTTCATCAGTGCATGGAAAGTGGCATAAAAGTATTCCTTACCATCGTCTATGTAGAAATACTTCGGTTCGCATCATTCGCACAATACGAACACCACTGCTTCCGCGATGCACTGATCTGCCTGGCCCACACGTACTTGGACAAATATCGATTATGGACTAAATATAGCGGTGACCTTTATTCGTACGAGTAAATGCTTGTATTTCGATCAGGTTGTGGGGTTACCACAAATTGTATTTACATAGAAATGTTGAAAAAATAAATTTTTAATTTTCACCAAAAGCAGGTGTAACAACATTCCATACATTTACATATCCCAACTAGCACATATTCAATATTATTATTCCAAACAACTTTAAAGAAAAATTAATTCAATATATAAATACACAATATTTTCGTATCAAATGAAAGAAGATGAAACATATCTGTATTCGGACATTTCACACCGCATTTGCATTTGAAATGTCGCACGGAATATTTTTATGTTTATGTAATGTTTTTGCTTATTATTTAAATATTTTCTTTATTTTATTTGGCGTAACAATTATTTACTTATTTTTATATAAAGGAGAGTCAAAACATATTTTAACTGTTTTATTTAGACAGCAATGTAATAAGTTTTTATGTTTTCAGTAGTACTATGTGTACGTTTTACGGCCTAGGACTCTGTGGTATTTCAAGTTTATGGAGGTTCAAGTGGCAGTTTAAATTACATTTTAACCTTGAACCTTATGATTAGCAGAGAGGTACAGAATAATCTGGAGCTTAGCTTAGCAAGGGTAGAAGGACACTCCACCTTGATGCATGTAGGGAGAGGACGGGATGTACAACTGTGTGGCGGGTAGCGATATTAATTGTTAATTATTATGTAGGGAAGACCGAGTTTCGCCCCCTGAAACAGACAGGCCGTCATCAAGAGACGAGCAAGTGAAGCATAAACTGCTACACTTACGTGCAGACTTCACATTTAATTCTACATCCCACCCGGGGGATGCTCTATGCCGTAACACTACTATACAAGATACTTCAGAACTTCTAAAATCTATGTCTTGTTAAAATAGCTAGATAACAAATTGAGCATAATAAATTGAGGCCATTTTTATTTTCTACACTCAGAACTTCTAGACTATTACGACAGCCACCATGTTGTTTCACCTAATTTTCAGACTTTCCCAATGTTTACCTCGTTTACACCATATTATATTTTGATCTTCCTTAAGCTAACTTATAACAGTTTTGAATTTCAATAATTATTTGAAATAGACAATTTTATTAACTACGTTTATTTCTGTTCACCTTAAGCTGAAATCAACCAATTGCAATGGCTTAAAATTAGTAATGGCCAATGCCTTAAACAAGACAATTTTAGTTTTCCCCGAATGTATGTGAGTAATTGGTTGGGCAATTAGCCAACGAGAATAAGAGGCGGAGATCGAGCGAAACGAGTCATTGGGCAACTAAATATATTGGGGTTGGTGGGTGTCAGTCATCTTCTGGGCTTAGAGCTGAGAAGGGGGGGGGGGGGGGACTCCGGAAATGTATAAACGACAAACGAAAAGAAAAACAAAATAGCATCATACAGCAATGTATAAACAAATGACAAACAAAAACTAAGATTGCATTATCCAGCAATGTACAAACAAATGACAAACGAAAAACCAAGATGGCGTCCTCCAGAAATGTATGAACAAATGACAAACGAAGAAAAACCAATATGGCAGCACGCGAAAGAACGAGTATAGGTGGGGTGATGGGATGAACCTCCGGAAATGAAAATTGTTTTACATAATTTATTTAATTATTTTTAATAATAAAATTTTTTTTAAATTTCATAATTTTAAAAATATTTTTTAATATAATTAAATAATTTTTTTTTATTTTTCACATGTTTTCATTTGGAAGTCAAATGTCACCAGTATCAAGGTCGCCATGGTCACATTAAAAGCCAAGGTCAAGGTCAAACGTATCCATTATGGCGGAAAAGATGGCCGCCGGCCGACCGTAATGACAGAGCAGGAATAGCTCCGATGCTCCGATTCCCCAGTCCTTGTAACAAAGTCGCCATAATCATTCTACTCACATAATAGTTAGTTGGTCTCATTTGCACCACAATAACACATAATTTAATCCTCTATATTATTATACAAACATGCTGTAGCCAATCTTTGACTTTAAATAGCAAGCAGTTCAAAAAAAAATTTTTATAAAGGACTTTCCAAATGAGTGCGATCATGCTTTAAAATTAGTCTAGATTGATATAATATAGACGTGGTGCGTTGTTTAAAAGCGCTTCTCATTCTCAATGGTTTGCCCGCGAATCTTGAGCATTTGTTTTTTTCACATTCTATAATTAGTGGACAGAGAATCGTAAATCAACAATATTTCTGCCAATTGGCCGTTTTTTAAGTTCAATATTTTACTTATGAGCAACCTTCATCAAAACCAATTTATTTCACAAAAACTCTGCATTCTGTATTTTTTTGTTTTTCTGCTCATGGTTAAGAGCTGTGAGAGATATTACATCTGTTGTAAGAACACCGATCATTTTTAGCTAAACACTGAGGGAAGAGCCAGAGAAATATTTGTTTCTATATGAATAAAAATATTTTTAGTTACCCCAAAAAAATATTTTGTTCAGTAAACAAAACTAGAAAACCATCAAAATTAGTTGTATTAATATAACAAAACACACGCTTGAATAAGCGAAACATCTGTGTGGTCCAAAAAAATTCTGCTGTCAACAATATACTCATTTGTACTCTCATTTTATTGCCTTGGTTCGAAAATGAGCTCGACAGTTGGTTTGTATTTTTTGTAACGGTGCTTGTAAGTGAACTTATTTATACTTAATAGGCGTTGAAACACTCCAATAAAATATGTTCAACAGGAAACGAAATAGTTAGCGAAGATTTAAAACTTGAAATACATATTTGCGCACGTTAACCAGTAATTTAATAGTATGTATTTAAATACATCCTTACTATCTGAGTAGTGATGTTAACTGAAGTTGCTGAGGCGTAACACTCTGACGGAGCTCTTGTAACACTCTGACGGAGCTCTTGTAACACTCTGGCGGAGCTCTTGTAACACTCTGACGGAGCTCTTGTAACACTCTGACGGAGCTCTTGTAACACTCTGACGGAGATCTTGTAAAACTCTGGCGGAGCTCTTGTAACACTCTGACGGAGCTCTTGTAACACTCTGACGGAGCTCTTGTAACAAGTGATACGTAACCTAGGCCACCACTTTTATTCCCCCTTTTACCGCCAATTTTTAGATAGTCTGCAGCTGTGCGGACTAGATGGGGTGACGTGTTGCTTTCTCCTATTACATGATTTGTAGAACAGTTCGTGTGTCCTCGGCAAACTGCCGACGGGACCCGAACCTCGGTCCCGCGCTCACAAACTGCGCCAAATAGCTTACAGTCCAGAGGAGCATGTCCGGGCAGACAGGTCCGTCAGTATCCCTGAAGAAAACTACTCGTTGTTCGGCGACGCACTGGATTATGTACAGCTCCGACACCTGTACATAAATGTCTGTACCTCGTGGGTCAACGCATCGTCTTAATTGTCGCACTTCAGTTCTGTTGCACTAAAGATCGTCGCTATCGAGGCTCGCCAGTCTCCATCGAAAAACGCGTGTTTAGATGTGTGTGTTTATGTTTACTGGCGTGTGCAGTGAAGTACATGTGCGTAGGCCTACACCGAGTGTCTGTAATCTCAGCACCATCAATGTTTCGTGATAAACAGTTCACTAGGAGCACTTGCTTACTCTCGCTCGTACATTGTTTACATAACATCGAAGTTTATCAGGGTATATCCTTATTGTTTGTGGTCACTACCTAAAAGATTTGCTTCCCTAAATACTCTGTAGGCAGCATAACACAGTATACACAACACTAGAAGAAAGATATATGCGTGAAGCATATACAACAATTGCATCAGTAGGAAGCTATGCCTGAAACTGTAGGCGTTTTACTGGAATAACTTCACCTCACATTGCCAAAACCATACGGTAATATAATAAACACAACATTGAAGAACAGATGACAGAAGGCATAAACTGAACAACAAACTTAATCTACTATATAAAATTATCACAATTTTCACGAACTCCAGCGCCCCAATAATGCCGAACAAATATTATTACGACAACAAAACATCGCTACTTTATCCTTGGATATCTGAGAAGACTTCTGTAACAATGTGGATTATTATGAGCCGTCAGTAATGCAGTAGAAATCACGGTACGTAAAACCTAGTACTAGAGTGTTAACTTGTGATTATGAACACAGTAGCTTTCCTTGACATCAAAAGGCCTCCAGGTCCATCTGTTTATCTCTTTTCAGATACTTCAGATCGAGCAGTGGTCCAGGTCTGTGGAAGGGAGTCTACTTAGAACTTTTCGCGTTGAGGTAGCTTAATGTGTGTTCTATGCTGCTTAGACCATATTTCTCCCTGTTTAAGATCCCTGGTAACTAGGCATTAGGCGTAACTTCTGTGTCGAGCACATAACTTCTCTTCAGACGTGTCAAAAACTGAAGGGGCAGTAACATTATTTACCATTTTTTTCTCTGGTTCAGTCTTCCTCAGAGACATATGGTGCAGAACTTTAAAAATTAAATCTTCAAAGGTTAACTAATTAACTTTCATGGCTCATAGAGGGGCAGCAGACACACCAGTGGCACACTCTTCTCATAGATTTATGTAAAGAAATCCTCTTACCTCTTGACTTCTGCCAGTCTGCGTACTACAAGGTGGTAACTCAGCTTTGCCTTACACTGTTATTTTATTTCAAACACACAATGTACGATTCTTGGAGGTTGTGGCAGCTTATTAGGGTCTAAATCACCTATCGTTGGCCTGTCAATGTTTCCTAAGGGGTAAAATTAGTGCGCTCGTGAATTGTGTGGTTAAAAACCAACTATACGAGTGTAACTTTATTTCACCAGCTTTATTGATCATTATGGCAAAATATGCGCAGTGTATGTCCCGAACTTCTCATTCTGCGCTCTACGGGACTTCTGGCTGGGTTTCGGGGTGCTGTAGTTGTAGGCACAAAGCCCTTCTCTCTCAAACTGGTTTGCCATAAATGTCCGGTAAATTTCGTACGTTCTTCTGATAAAGCTAACCGGTTTTCCGACTTCTTGATGAACTGGTCCAGTTTACTTACAACTGTCTTAGCATTGGCACGTACTATTGCGTATAATTTCGTTTACTTAGAAAACACATCCATTACTACGAAAATATTGATCATTCCAGCCTTTGAAGGTGGCAAAGGACCAAACAGATCAACTGACACGACCAAATGATTTTCTGGAACAATAGGTTTTATTTAACCGCGCTAAGTTTTCATGTGGATGTTTACATTTCTGACACACATCAAAAGCTTTTACAGTGACGGTAACTTTCTGTAGCATTCTCTTTCAGAAAAATTCTCTGCACAGTTCTTCATACTTTTTCCCTATATCTACATGGCCAAACAACTCGCGTGTAGCAATTATAAGCTGTTCCTGTAATTTTTCCGGTATGACAATTTTCCAATTTGTTTCAAATTCTTTCTGATGCAAACCAATTAAAAACAAAACTCAATCGGAACTCGTACAAAAAGAATTCCTGAGTGAATGCTCAGCTCTTGAAGCTTGTTCAATACTTTGCTGCTATAATTATCTGCTTTCTGGTCTTGCAAAAATCAGCAAAAATCCCTTGTGATAATCGTGACAGTTCCGGTTACGTAGCAGCTTGCGCAACGAAAAATTCATTCGTATTTTTATTCTCAATTTCCGATTCTTCATCCGGAATACGAATAAGGAAGTCAGCTGCGACATTCTCGCTTCATTTTATGTGCTGAAAACCTTTGTTAAATTCCCGTATTAACAGTGTGACTATCTCGTCAGGCGACTACTGAAAATTTATCCTGTGTGTAAACTTATCAATGCTTGGTGTTCAGTGTGTAGTACAATGCGCTCGCCCAATGATAAGCTACGAAAATGCTGTAGCGTCCAAACTACACCTAGCATTTCCTTCTCAGTCACATTATAGGTTTTCCCTGCTGTGTACAAATAATACATGGCACATTGTACAGGATGATGAATTACATATTCACTCAAAAATAGTTCCTTCATAGTTTCGAACGCCTGCTGTTTCTCTTCTGTCCACTTCCAGATTACATCCTTCCTCAATATCTCAAACAACGGTGCACAAACCTGCGACACCTTATCTGAATAATTGCGGTAAAAACCGACCTCTCCTAGGAACATTCTTAACTGTCTTACTTTCCTGAGCACAGGAAATACCGTAATAGCAACAAACTTATCCGGAGCTGTGCGTGTCCCTTCTGGGGTCAGAACATGACCTAGAAAAGGCACTTCCTCGCGACAGAAAAGTGACTTTCTTAATTTATCTGTCATCCCTGCGACTGTTAACTAGTTTAGCGCGGTCTGCAGGTACTCCAAATGCTCTTCAAAGGTAGCCGACATAACCAAAATATCTCCCACGTAACAACGTGTGAACTCGGCGCATTCTTCACCTTAGGTGACGGCCATTCACCTCGTCAACTGACATATGGCGTTGCAAAGGTCAAAAGGTAGTACTTGGAAACAGAATTGCTGATTACAAAACAAAAAAGCGATGTAATGTTTTGATTCGTCAGTCAGGGGAACTTTGCCAGTAGCCATGAGTCAAATCTATCGTAGACATATAGCGAACTCCCTGGTACAGCCTTAATAGTTCGTCAATATGTCTGGGATTTTCTCTAGATTTTATTGTAATGCTATTCAGTTTACGTGCATCCAAACAGAGTCTGACTGATCCATCTTTTTTCCTTACGCACACCATCGGATTACATTACGGGCTCGTTGCAGGTATTATTACCTCCCATGATAACATTAAGTTTAAATAATTTTTTGCTTCTTTTGCATATTTTGCGGGGATCGGGTATGACTTGCTATTAAATACTTGTCCGGATTTGCCTTACACATAGGCCTTGTACAACTGGTTTCGGCCTGGTTGCTTGGAGAAAATAGCCTGGTTAGTCAGTAACAACTGCTCTAACAAGTACTTATGCTGCCGATCAATTCCGTAAACGCTGCTCACAGTATGTGAAATATTTCAATTGAAGCGGTTGCGTTCATAGTTGGCGACTTATTCAACTGACATACGAATTGATCCGACCATCCCCAGCAGTCCGGTGAGATTACTGTGCTAGACTCCCAGTCTGTGGTGCGTATTAATCATCCACCAAAATCCAAACTGGTTTTGTAATGTGTCAGAAATTCAATGCCTAGTATCACGGTCTTTGTGAAGCCTGTAATGACCAAAGCGGATATTCGCTTTGTACTGCTTAGGCCATCGGTAGTTAGTCAAACTTGTCATCTTACCAACGGGATTGATTTTGTGGTTGCACCAATAATGGGGAGCCTGGGTACTGGTACGACAAGTAACTTATAACCGGTGGCACAGATATCACTAAGAAAAGCTTCAGCAACACATCTTATCTCAGCTCCACTCTGTAATAAATATGGCACTGTCAAACCATGTACAGTTAACTTCAACTCAGGACACAATTTTCGTGCATAACAACTTCGTCTTCTGCAGTGTTGTCCAGTAAAAACTTCCTGTCGGTCTCTCCTAATAACACAGTATTTATAAAAAATATTTTCCAAATTTTTCACCTCAACTTCAATTTTTTCGAAAAATCAACTACACACTTGGACCCCTTGGTACTATACTCGTGATTTGGGCCATCGACTGGTATCCTGTTTCCCTGTCCCTTTCTAGTTTAACTTATTATTATTACTTGCACTTTCATTCTGCAGGCTCGCCTCTCTACAGCTTTTCATAGGCAGTGCCCGTACAAACGATGGCATTCGTGGATGCAGCGGAGTCAGACTGTCAAAATAACCGCTAGACTGTGGCAGTAAATAACCTGTAGGTCTCTGGTTATAGCTGGCTCCAGCTGACTGCGGTGTTTGATTGCTCTGTGTTGGTCCGTTCTTACTCTGTGGTACAGTCGAATGCGAATAAATGTGCGTTGTCTGATTGTAAGTAGGCTGTGCATTATCCCTTGACGCAGGTGTGCTATATGACGTAAGCGATCGTGGGCTTCAGTCCTCTCCTAACCTTTCTCCCTGTTGATCTAGCCTCTCTTCACTGTCCATATGGGGTCCATGGGTTCTCTGACCTCTTCTGCCTGAATAATATTTTCTGCCCCCGAAAGAATGTTGGCTGTTCCTCTGGTTGGAACCCTGGCCTAGTGAATATGGCTTGTAGTAATCCTCATGAAAAGCTTGTACTTTAGGATGCCCATTATTGTTCGGTCTGAAACCTCCCCTCTACTAGCTTTGTTGGTTTCCTGGGTACAATGGTGGAGGTCGTTCAATCGGACATGGCTTATAGCCTTATTTCTAATATTCTGTTGTCTCTGCATCTTATCTATTTAATCGAACGAAAGCAATCCTTCAAGGAATTATACTATGTCTGTATCTCTGCTTCCTGACCAGTATGCTTGGTATCGATAGGGTAGCTGCAAAAACACCACTGTCGTGAACTCCTCATCGCTAACCGGAGGGCATAAGTGGCACGATTTTTTGTACATTTCAGAAATGTGGGCTTCTAGGCTGTGACCTCGGCAGGGAATAAACCTTTATACATGGATCTATGCTCTTAGATTTCCCTGCACTTTCGTGTTCCAGAAATAATCTGTGAATTTGGGCTCAAATTCAGAGTAGCTTGTTGTGGTGCTTTTCGCTACTTCCTACCAATAGTAGGCCGTTGACTTCAGTGCTAGACTAAGGCATCATAGTTTGTCGTTTTCGATTAGTCAAAACAAGACAGAATACTCTTCAAATTTCATTATGAAATTGATCGGATTTTCCCCTGATTTTCCTTCGAATCTGGGCACCTGCTCCGCCCACAGTTTCGATGGGTGATGCAGCAACGTGCTAATAGGCGCATTTGTCACTGGACTAGAAGGCATTTTTTGGCATTCTGTTCAGAAATCAATGTGCTGTTCCTGGACTCAGTGTGTAGAGCATTAGTAATAAGAGGATGCATTTACCCAACGTCAAATGCGTGCACACCCAGGTGAATGTTTCTTATTCCTTCCGCAACCTGAGTTAGATGATGAATCTTATCAGCTACTCTGGCAAGCCTATTTTCAGTCGTTTCCACTCAATATGAGTGTTTTTGTGAAGTGAATTTTTCCGTTACTAACTGATCTAGTGCATTCAAGTAAGCTGCGACAGCTGGTCGCGCTTCTAGCTGGCTCATTCGCTGTTCTACTTCGCTAAACTGTACATTACACGTTCTCATTACTTTCTCTTATTCTTCCATTGTATCCGCCACTTCCTCGTGAACAGTATTTACCGCTGAAGTCAGCTGGTGCAGGTCAGCTGCTACGTCCTCTCTTAACAACGAAACATGTGACTGTACTGTTTCCGTTAGCTGCGACTTAATCTCAATTACCTGCGTTTACATAGGCTATGTCATATGTGTTTGCGACTCGATTAATTTTGTTTGCATTTCCTCGGTCAGTTGGGTTTGTAACTCAAACTGTAGCTTAACACCACTTAATTGTATTTGCATTGATTTCGTTAGTTTTTTTACATAGCACCAGTAAATTGTGATTGCGACACGGTTAGCTTTGTTTGCATTGACTCGGTTAGTTTTGTTTGATTTCAGTCGGTTAATTTTGTTTCCTTTGACTTGGTTAATTTTGTTCACATTTTAGTCACCAGTGTTTGCATAAGCGCGGCTTGTTGCTATAGCAGTGACATTTGTGAAACATTAGCTGCTGTTGCCTCGTTCTCTGATGACTGGTTAGGCTGTGTTGCATTACTGAAAGCATTTGCATTACCAGCTGCCTGGGGTACGGTAGTGTACGTGTCAGAAATTTCAGCTGTCTCCTCCATTTCACACACAGTGTACTCTAGTTTCCTGTAATTGATTGGTGTGTTGTCTCTTAATTTGTAGGGCGTACGCTCACTTCTGCGTAATTGGTGAGGTGTTTTGCCACTTCTACGCATTTACTGACTTAACCTCACTTACTGTAGCTTCAGCGTGTCGAAAAGCCCTCTCAATGTGCGCCAGATGTATTATTCTGTAACATGTAATACATAACCTAGGCCACAACTAGAACTATAGTAATTTTGTAACGTAGTGCAATACAGCATAATAGAACCACCTCATTGTGAAAGCTATATTTTTTATGTTATGAGCCACATGACAAAATATTAAATTATGTATGGTGTTGGCAATATTTGTGATCCAGTTAGCGAGTAAAAAGAAATAAATACTGCACCAAAGAAATATGTTTGCTCGGCCATACTCAGTTCAGGACCCAGTATTTAGAATTCGTAGTAACTCACATTTCCCAACTCCGCTCTCGTTACAGGCAAACAATTATTTGCCTCACCAGTTGTGAAATTTATTGTACTTAACTACACACATAGCAAGACACATGTTTAATCATTTTGAATTGAAAATATGTAGATGAAGGATAGGATAAAACGTGCATACTCTGAAAAGATGTCAGACGTGTCAAATCCAGCTTAAAAATATATATTCAAAAACGTTCAAATTCAAAATTATGTTTTGTCTTAAGATGGAAAATAATTCGAAAAATCAAATATCCCTGAATGACAATGAGCAAAATAAATAAAATTGTGTTCAAACTAAGCTGCTGTTAGGAAATGGTCATGGTGAACGGTCATGGTGAACGGTCATGGTGAACGGTCATTTTCAAATACACGTAGTAACCGTCTGACTTAAGTACTTTAAGTATACGTAGTCCTCTCAAATAAAATATCTTGAATAAAGCTTAGAAAAATGTAACTTGGTTGTCTCAAACAGGTAAAAACACTTGACTTCTCTCTCAAGTAATAATTGTGGTTAAATTGTGCTGAAGCTAGTATAGGCGCCTAGTCGACATGGCATCGTGTAGAATGTTCTACGCCAACGGCGTAACGTAGTTAAGTCTAAGACGAAATAAATTTAAAAACTTGATGAAAACATAGTTCTTGCAGGGAAATACCAGATTATAGGCGAAAGCAGGACTGTGTATCTTGTAGAAAGGACGGAGGTAGGAATTGCAGGTCTGGGTGCGGTTCTACTATACGTGGCTCACGGCTCAAGGACTACAAGTCTAGCTAGATAATATAAACTCTTATTAAACAGCTGCTTAAATAAAACTATGCGGAGTGCTTACTCTCTTAACTCGACGTGAATACACAAATAATAACTGTAACAAGCTGTAAGAGCTAAAACACACTAACTTCTAATTACAAAACCTCCGCTACGTCCAACTGTAGGACAAGCCACCTGTCCTAGTGTCTAATGCAGTTGAAGGTTGGAGGCAGAGAGAGAGAGAGAGAGAGAGAGAGCGAACTTTCAAACGACCCGCGCTGCCTAACCCTATGTTAAACTCTCCAACCAATTGGAGCACAGGTTTTGAAGGTGTAAGCCAATAGCAGGACTTCCTGACTAACAAACTAAATGACACACTCCAAACAGCCTAAATCCCTGATCCGTAGAGTTAGGGGTCTCGTAGAAGTTAACCTAAAATACAAAGGAAATTGTCTGGAACATTCACTATAAGTGTTTGACCAAATATGCAAAATATTAGTTATTAATTAAAATATAAACAAAAGACAATCCAGCTATATAACAATTAAATATAAATTATTGCATGTCGTACATCTAGGTGTAAATATTCTAACCACATGAAAACTAAAAATAATAAAAATTAGACTATTGAAACATATTTGAAACATGGGTAAATGACACGTATTATGCATGACAGTGTCCAACGTGTGAAACAAACATTAATTATATAAAATAGGTGCATATCGTGAGAAATGTTACGTTAGACTTTTTCTTCTCTAAACTACCTTATGCTTAGTGTTAAGTGTAAGTCCGAAGGTAGGGTCGGGTTCTAATAGCATATCAGGGCTGCGCCTCTTACGCCTAAAGGAGAGTGAATTTCATGTAAAGGAGACGGGCATCGCGGCCGAGAGGGAATGGGTAGGCATGGCCATCACTTTGGGACCATGCCTACCTCCTTAAGTGTAGTGTAGTTAAAGCTACATTAAGAAGGGGTATAGTAAAACCCGCACAGACACGGTAAAACCCATACCGACAGAAAAGGAGTCTCACTCGTGGGAGCATTAGTGACAATGCTAAAGGAGATAGCAAGTGTGGAGTCCATGTAGAGAGATGAAGGGGCTTGTGGGCCAGTATGTTAGAGGGGCATGCGCCCTTGACGTGGAACTGCCATCCATGTTCCTGCGCGGGCAGCCTGACTTCCCGCACAGCAATATCGACAGCTGTGACTTCAGGCAGGGTCCTTATGCTACCAGCCGAGGGCGCAAGAAACTCGGGCAGCTCAGTCATGGCACCTACTACATCTTCTCTCTTCTGCGCCTACATCAGGAGCTCCACATCGCAGGTGAAGGTGGAGAGCAACGGATCGGGTAGTCATCCCTTTCCCCTCCTCCAAAATCTCCCTTGGTCGTAGGTGAGGAGCTACCAGTTGTGGAGGCAAATCCGCTGGCCCACGGGTGAAGGTGGACTCCATTGCTTCCAAGTTCCGATGCTGTTCCATTCCATTCCACGCGCATCTACAGTCGACAGCCCGCAGAAACCAGTAGTGGAGTGGTTCGCCACTTCGCATGTTTCAGCAGCTCGGGTTATCCCCAACATCCTCCTCCTTGATCGTTGGGCCGCCCCCAACAGATGCGCGAAGTCATCATTAACTGAGCCACCCAGCCTCCCGACGAACACGACCATCCGCCACGGGAGGCGGACCCCGAGAGCTCCTCCTACTTTACACTATTTTTGGTTTTATACTAACTGAAAGAGATTAATGTAGGTAAAGCCCAAACAAATAAACAATACCACCATCCAAAACTTTCTTTGCGGCAACCAAATAATTACAAGAAAATAATTTCGTTTCTGCAAAAAATATTTTACTGCTCATATAAAACCATTTATTTGTTGTGCTATACAAACTTTGTTTGATTCAACAAAACCTTTTACTCAATGTTGAGCAACATCTGCTTATGTGTTAAAAACGATGTAGAATGAGTATTCCAGATCCCAAATGAAATTCCCTGAATGGCATAGCACTAGCGATTTTTATAAGTTATGGGAAACAATATCAAAACTTTAGTTATCTATACATTTCGGACAAATTTTTTTGAATTACACTGTGTTATATTTAATGGCTGAGATAGTACCCTATTGTGTGTGACATTGTCAGCAATTACGGAACTATTTATATAGGAAATCCTTCTCGGTAACAACAATTCGATTTAGAATTTATAAATAGGAATGTGTCTAGTGTATTAGCAATTTAATCGTTGTATTTGGTTAAATAATGTGGACTGTGGAATAATGTGAACTGTGGAATTCATGTCATTTACTTTATGTTTCATAAAACCCTTTACTAAAAATGTTTCATGGCAGTTAAAAGCAAATTGTTTAGTTTTTTCAGTCTAGTGTTGGCCTACATGAAAATTCAAAAGTGTTTGTGAACGTTACTACATATTTCGAATTAGAATTTGATTAGGAACATTTTCTCATATATGATGTTAAATAACTTAAATAATTTTTTTTCCCACGAACTACCATTTCATTTTAATTTTCCCGAATTTTCTCAGACTACCTCAGAAAATAAGGTAGCCATATTTATGTACTTTCATAGGATGCACAAGAGCTCTCTCCGGCCGCTAAAGCTTTTCAAATATTACAACTTTGGTTTTATCATCCAATTAACAAGGAATGGAACTAAAATAACGCGGACACATAATGAAAACTTAAGGTTAGGCAATCAACTATCGTCGGTAAAAGAACAAAACTATTTGTATAACTCTCCAGGCGAATGATGCTCATGAGATAACTGCCTACAAAAGGCAAAAAGTCGGTTCCTTCCGCATTCCTGCTTTTCGCAGTAAATTTCCACGTCCGTATAGATCTCGCTGTATGCGATACGTTTAGCGCAATGTATCTACCTACATGCTTACTACAGCAAAACCCTTTAACTGAAGGGTTTTATATTTTAGTTTAATCTATTCAAACAAGTCTCTCGACGTTGCAAATTCATGTATCATTGCTGCCCTTTCAAATACCTTGAAAAATATACTATTTCGTGAAATGGATTGTCTAGTTCAAGGCATTTCAAATACCTTGAAAAATATACTATTTCGTGAAATGGATTGTCTAGTTCAAGGCATTTCAAAGACTTGTAACTTTACAACTTCACTTTATAGTCGTCAAATATTTCTTCAGAAAAATGTTTGCATTTTAAAGATTTTTATTAATCTGCTATTTTTAACTGGAACTGATTGTTTTATGTTATCGCGCATATGCCACAGCCATACTTTTATTTTTACCACTAAGGTGAACCATGTTCGATTCCTGACGGATTTTCTCACGGATATCCGCACGAGATGTTTACTCGCTCATTGCGTTCCGGCGCTGCTCCATACTCACCTCGATTCAACTTCATCGGCTCTCAAGATCCAGATGTTAACAGCAGCTCAATTTGTTCCACTCCACTGTATAATCACAATCAATAGCTATTGTAATGTGTTATTAATTTCGTTCAATTACATTATAAGTAATCTAAAATGCGTTGTTTCTAATGGTACCCTGGCCACCAGTCACGTGTTCGACACGATATTGAAATAAGCATAAGGGTGGCGCATACTTCGAGTAGCCTAGCGTTCTTTTCACTTCACATCCGGGTAATTTAGCTATCCCACATAGACTCTGTATTTGAGAAAGCTTTCTAGATTACCGCAAACGACTAATCTGACAACACGAACAATTATGAAAGCAATGGACAATTTCAGGTTGATGGATAGAAACGTTTACCACAAACCTACACTTTCAAACGCCACTTAGTTAAATAAGTTTTCAATTGACGTCAAAAGGGAGCTGCTTTTTCATGAGCGTTTTGCTTATAAAAATAGCAAAGTGAGACAATTAATTATAGAAGATAGTTATTCACTTTAGAAAACCTCTACAAGCGTGCGGGTAAGAAGGTAATTTTTAATACACCGCCAGCAGACAATGGATTCAATAAGATAAGTTTAGAGATGAAAATGTTTTGTTTATGTACTTGTGCTCTTTTCAGTTAGAATTACTAAGGTATATATTAGGTTTATGAGTGTGTTTTTTTTTATGGCGCCGCCCAGCGAGAGAGCTTTGAACTAAAACAACTCCCCAGAAAACAATTTCCGCGTAGAGCGGCAATTTGTAATCACTGGCAGCGAGGCGTGGCGGGCCATCGCTAGTTGCACCTGAAACTCCATCAACACGACGGCGCACTGCTGGCCTGAAAATACCTCGCTTCACTGCGATTAATCCAGCACTGAGCCCTTGTAAGCGGCTTTGTTATCGCCGGTGTCTGCTGACAGAGGTGGGGCTGCGCGGGCAAGATACTGGCAGTAGAGTGCAGCCTCCTGCGCACGCCCACGTACATCCTGTCTACCCAGGCCAGAGAGCATTGTAGGTCATATTTCACTTTTTTTTATGTGTTTACCTGAAAGAGCTTTCGTAAAGTGCCCCCTATATACAGTTATTAGTTGTCAAATCATTGTAGTTTTCAAAATATAACACTCACGAGTCTCAATTTCCCGAATTCTGCAACATACTAGGCTTTGCTATTAGATATTCGTTTTCAGTCAAATTGCATTTATTACAATCTGTATGATATGCAGAACATACTGATTCAGTATGAATGTGTGGTGGCACGCTACCAGGGCCACTGGTAATCTGATGGCACGGCACAGAGTGCTAATGGACTGTGGTGAGAGCACTAATCGTCGCTTGTTTCGTCACAAGGGGTGTGTGTGCGTTAGCATGCGCACACATCTTTAAACCGGCGGGGTATTTCCTGGCCCGAGGCTAGTCGCGACAAAGAGAGCAGTTGGCAGCCTGTTCCTAGCCGCCAGTCGAACTTAACAGTTGTGCTTGTGTACTGTTTGTAAGTTCTGAATAAAATATGTACACACGCGACGCGTACTATGTTTTCATTGTCTCCCTCGCTTGCCCTTGCACTAAAGTAATTCGGTAGCTACAGTGGTGACCCCGACGTGATACAGGCAAGCAGGGATGCCGGGTTCGTGACATGTGTCACACGATAACGCCGCGTCGCTGGAGTTAGCAAATCGCGCGCCTTGCCAAACAGCTGGCCGCGCCTCGCCGCAGCCGCATTCCGCGGTCTGTCGCGCTCGCGATTAGAGGGAGCAATCAACTTCCGCTACAAATCCGTGTCCCCCCCCCCCCCCCTTTTAGCATAGCTCGGTGGGTCTCAAGTGTCCTGCAGAAGCACGGTCACCCACCCCGCCCACGCTCATGCGATCAGTCACATACTGAATATATCTTCTGCGCCACGTGGAACTACTATGAATAGGTGCAAAAGTGGGTAGAAGGAGTTTATTGATTCTGGGACACTATCGGTTCATTCGTTTCAGGCTCCTGCGAACCATTGCACCTTCTCCCATGGTAGTTTTGCTGTCGGTCTTGGAACACAGTAGCAGTCATGTACGACCCCCCATCGTCAACTGACTCCATCGATCGTGTCGCTGTCCGGATCCCGCATTTCTGGGCCCTTGACCCAGAAATGTGGTTAGCACAGATGGACTATCAGTTCGCATCAATTTTAACCTAATTTTATATGTAACTTTACTAGATGCTAGGGGTAATTAATTTATCGTTAATATTGGATTTGGGGTTCGATCCTTGGTCAGGATACATAAAATTATTTCATTTCCGATTTTAACTAAATTTTATTTGTGACTTGGGTAGATGCTAGAGGTAATTGATGTAATGTTATTATGGGATTTTGGGTTCGATCCTCGGTCAGGGCATGTAATATTATTTCATTTCCTATTTTAACCCAAATTTTGTTTGTGACTTGGCTATATCATAGGGGTAATAAATCTGATGTTAATATTAGATTTAGGAGTTTGATTCTTTTTTAGAGCATGTAATACTAATTCATTTCCAATTTTTAAGAAATTTTATTTGTAAGTTGTGTTTGTGCTAGGGGTAATTAATGCTATGTTATAATTGTATTTGGGGGTTCTGTTCTTGGTCAGTGTATGTAATATTATTTTATTTCCTATTTAAACTAACTTTTATTTACGACTTGCATAAGTGCTAGGGTAATTTATTTCATATTATTTTCGGATTTATGTTCGATCCGTGGCCAGGGTACGTAATACTATTTCATTTACTAATTTAACCAAATTTTATTTATGTGTTGTGTGGGTGCTACGCTTACTTAATGTAATTCTAATATCGGATTATCGTGTTCGAGTCTCAGTCAGAACACATAATATTATTTTATATCCGAATTTAACAAAGATTTAGTTTTGTTTTATATCCTGCTTATAGTAATTTAGGTAATGCCATATTTGGATTACCAAGATCGATTCCCAGGGGACACACTTAATAGTGCAAAATATTCTGGGAACTGCATTCTTATGCATTTACTTACGATCACTGTCTATCATATTACGTCATTGATTTATACTGCTCAACCGAAGTGGTATATGTTCGATGTGAACTGTCGAAGGTCGAGAATAGTGGAGGGGAATGCAGTTATATTTTATAATCGTGTAATTAACATAATCATGAAAATCCATATTTGCATAAACATGCAATTAATATTTACTAGCCATGCAGGTGCACACATGAATAATTGACAACCAAAAATTCACTAAAGGTATATATCCTCTCAGCAAAACACCATAACTTCAACTGCCATATACCTTTACATTTCTTTCGGAATCTGCAATTATTATAATTTTTATTACTATTATTAGGTGTGGAATATCTTACACTACACTAGCATTCAGTGTGCACAGTTATCAAGTATGCACATTTTGTGAAGAGAGACATATGTCCACTCAGCAAGACATTTGCGATTAGGTTTAGCAATAGACAACATGAAGATAATAACTGTCAGTTTGCAATCAGTTATAAGACCTACACATGTGTTAACTATAATGTTGTATATGTGAGTAGGGAAACCTTGAGTGGTTACTGCAGGAAATGTTGTATACATTTAGAATAAAACATAAATAGTTTTGGTGAAATGAGAATATGATTGAGTGTATGTAACTTTTACAACGTAACATTTTATAATTGTGTGTAATAAAAATAAAATTTATGAAAAACTATTATTTTTATTCATTTTATCCTTGCCAACTTTTAAATGGTGCTATGAGCAAATGCTTATAAGAGTTAAGAGAGTAATAATAAGGTATTCAATATAAAAATATATGGCTAGTTGAATGTCTTTATAAACATTCATTCTACCGATATATATATTTTTGGAGACAATAGGTGAAACATTTTCCTTACATGTATGGACAGGGAGAGCTAATAAATCCTTGGTTTGTTAAATATTGTTTAAGATTGTTTGAAAGATTGTTAATGATTGGCAAGGATTGATGTAAGATTGTTAAATATTGGTGTGGGTGTGTGTTTTTGATTAACTTTTGGTCATTTTAGGTTAATTTTGGGTGGATTTGGTTGTTTTGGGTTAATTTGGTTCATTAGGAGCAAGACTTGGGGGTTGTGGGTTTGCCAATTGGAATATTTGTGTATGAGCTTGTGTTATTGTGAGTGTTGGAATATATCTATGTATGTTTTATTGTATTGCACTAGCTTGTTGGATAATAAGGAACGATTTATGAGGTATAAGTAATGATTTTTGAAGAATAAGGAACACTTTTTTGAGGAATTAAGAATTATTTTTGATGACTGAGGTTTGATAAATGATTAATTATTTGTAGAGTAGTAATTTCATACATGCTTGTGTTGAATGTGTCATTTCTGAAATGTATGAATTTTTGTAAAAAGATATTTATAACAGAATGATTTCATTCCATTTATATGTAATGCAATTCGTGGTTGCATATCCTTACTAGATAAAGCACTCACTTACATCTTATCCATGAGACTGTTCTTCTCCTACCAGAGATGATGTTTGACTGATGGAGACCTGGGTGGGTGACTATGTGGGGTTCTTTGTTGTCGATGAGCTGTGATAGATTGGTGTAGGCAGATGATGAATGCTGTATGGGAGTTGAATATACAGTGAGATAGTTAATGGAAAGGTATATTGTTTAGGTGTTTGATGTGCTGTGTGTTTGAATCTGTCATGTATATAATGTATGCATAATATCAATCATATGTTAGTCGGATGTTAGTTTTGTTTATAGTAATGTGTGTACTTAGAGTGAAAATTATATTGTTAGTTATTCAATATGTAAATACTAGTACTAAAAAGTGAATTTGACTTGTAATGAATAAATGAGTATGTTCTCAAACCTATATTGTTGTCTTCCATCTTTGTTTTTTTTTTTTTTTTTTTCATCGGTCGGTGGGTTTTTGGTTTCAACTCGTTACATCAATAATACTTGCAGTTGGATATTCTTATGTCAATATGTTGGTTAAGTTACTTTATACTCCATTAAAATAAATATCTTCTTACTCTGTATGGTTCTTGAATCATTATGTATTTATTATTTATATCTTAATAACCTCGTTTAATTTGCATTTTTGTTGATGTGAATATACAGATTTTTCTCTTTATAGTTGATAACATGTGTGTTCAATTCTCCCAGTGTAAGCCTATGATATTATGATCTGTACCATTTCTTTGTAGTTTTTTAAAATGTTAAATTTGTATATATAACAATTAAACTTGGTGTTCTTTGGAAGTTTGGGAGACTTTGTTAGCCCTTCCGAAACAGTCACCCTAGAATAATTTTAAAATATAAAATTTTTTGGATATTATAGGGTATGTAAGGTAATGCATCGTCTTGCATTATGAAATGTTGATGTTTGTTGTGTAATTAGTACTTAGCATGTGTGTTATTACACTATATTAAATTAGCATGTCTTTCACTTAATGGTAGATAAAGTGGATGATAATATTGAAGGATTATTTAATATTTAATGTTTAAGAAGTGTGGGTTTAAACAAATATCACGCACAGTAATTTATGTACGCGTATTTTCCTCTTTGGAAATTGAAAAAAAATATATGTTAGTGTAACTGTCCATGCCTGCATTTAGGTTGAATTTTTGAGTTAATCAGTATGTACGCTTGAATTTGATAAATATAGTTACATTTAAACAACATTTAAGCTAATTGTGTGATGAAAAAAAGATGTAATAGTGTAAATACTTGCTATGCAGATAGTAGCTAAGAATCCTAGAAGGATTGAATCAAAAGTTATAAAGAGCAGATCTTAACAAAATTCTTCATTAAGGGGTTTTTATGTGATTTACAAGTTATGGTTACTGTATGTAATATGGGATAGTATGATTTGAGTGTGATGAGTGGTAAATTTATATCTTAATTTGGTTTTAAATGATGTCATATATAGTAAATTTGAAAAATGGAATGTTGGTGAATCTTTTTTTTCTTATATCATTAATACTTTAGATTAAATATGTGTGGTAATGTGTAATGGAAGACAGATGAACGAGATTTGTTAATTTGTGTTGTATGATATGTTGATATATATGTCAAGTATTTGTTTTCGTTGTGATTATTGATGTTAGGGGTTTTGCATATGGGTGTTATTATGTTGATAGTAATATTGCTTTCAGTGCTTCTACATTATGATTGTGACTGTTTTTTATGTTTTTTTTTTCATTTGAGTTGTATGATATGTGAATACAGTTTTCAAGTGTTTAGATTTGCTTTTAAATTTTGATGGTATGGGGTTTTGCAATAGCCTACTATGGTATGTGCAAATGAGTTGTGTGTGTGTTTGTGCATACATTTGTGGATTGTTGTGTGTATTTTGCTATTACATGATGAAATGGTTTATCAGAGTAATTCATTGAAATATTCTGTCTATGGTTGTTGATATATGTTGAAACGGCATACACAATTGTTTTTCCTGTTAGGGTTCATTGCCCTGATAGGAATAAAGCTGGAACTTTTTCGCTTGAAGATATCCCATGGACACTATGTTTATGGCAGGGTTTTAGTCTTGAGCTGACGTTCCTCGGGAGTGGAAATATGCCTCTCTACATATAATATGCATACTTGATAAGAGTGCACAGTGAATGCTAGTGTAGTGTAATACCGCCCACGCCTAATAATAATAAATAATATTAATTGCCAATTCTGAGACAAATGTAATGTTATATGACAGTTGAAGCGAAGGTGTTTTGCTGAGAGGATATATTACTTTAGTGAATATTTTGTTGTTAATTATTCATGTGTGTACATGCATACCTATTAAATATTTATTGCATGTTTTTGTAAATATGGATTTTCGCGATTATGTCAATTACACGATTTCATCATATAACTGCATTCATCTCCACTATTCTCGACATTCGAAAGTTTACATCGAACATATAGAGCAGTACACATTTATCAGGTAATATGATAGACAGCGATCATAAGTAATTGAGTAAGGATGCATTACCCAGAATTTTTTTAAAAACTCTTAAGTGAATCTCCTGGGAATTGATCTCGGTAATAAAAAAAAATAACATTATATATATTACCATAAGCAGGAATATATAACAAAACGAAATGTTTTTAAATTCGTTTGTAAAATAATATCAGGTGTTCTGACCAAGACTCGAACTCGATAATCCTAAATTAGAATTGCATTACATAAGCCTAGCACCTACACATCACATAAATAATATTTGGTTAAAATCGGAAATGAAATTATATTATGTAGCTTGACCAATGATTAAACCCAAAACCGAAAATAACATTAAATTAATTATCCTAGAACCTACCCAATTATATTAACACAAATACAAAATGCTTGTAATACATAACAAATGTGGGAAACAACCAAACATTACATACACTAACATAGGTGTTTATTGAAAGGTTTGATTCATAAGTGTGATGTAACCGCGAACAGACTATAGTAAACTCCAAGTGTTAATGTTGAGGATGGATGTTGAGCACCATAACGCAGCCATAGTAAACAGAGAAGGCCACTCTGACTGAAACAGAGTGTAGGGAAGCGGCATTTACAGGCATTTTGCTGAAAGAATAAGAGATGGGGAGGGGAGGTGGGCAGGCGGAGTGGAGGGAGTACTTGCTAATACTCTTGTCCTGCCGCAGCCCTGCGCTTGTTTGTAAAGTGGGGAGCAGCTAAGTCAATTACCCTGGCGAGAGCAGCCGCTCTCTGTCGGTCCCTGTACTGGCGAGTAACACAGGCGCCAGTGCGAGCCCACAACACAGGCAGCCATCCGACATCTAGGTGCTCATCACTTGTTTTACAGCGACATCTCATTACCTAAGTCTGAACTAAATGAGGTAGGTTTTTTAAGGGACTATGGTATATGTTTTCAATAGCCAAAGAATAATTTTAAGTTATGTATATTGTTAAAATGTGGGATATGGAGGGGGAGTAATTAACCAATCCATCAATCCAACAGTTTTATTTACCATATATGTTAAATTGTGGGGAGGGAGGTAGAGGGGGAAACGTATGACTAGAACAACTGAACAGCTGACGAACGGGAAAGGGGGGATCGGCTAATAGTTAAATAGCTGTATCTAAATAATCGGATCATCATTCCAATTCATCACTTCTCACTACAACATAATCATCTTCGATGGTTAAATAAATAAATCAAAAGATGCAGTATTCTTAAGTGGCTAACTTTATAAACTCCTTAAGGGATACACTTCCCCCATGTTTAGACTTCCTCACAACTCATCGTCAATGTCAGGCCAACATCGTTCCAACTTCGGCGACTAAAACTTGCATCTCTGGCTTAACTTCAAAACAACTGGTGGCTCTCCACCACAGGTAAGATTAAGGAACAACCTGAAGCTACGTACTCTCAATATAAACTCCTTAAGGGATACACTTCCCCAATGTTTAGACTTCCTCACAACTCATCGTCAATGTCAGGTCAACATCATTATAACTTCGGCGACTAAAACTTGCATCTCTGGCTTAACTTCAAAACAACTGGTGGCTCTCCAACACAGGTAAGATTAAGGAACAACCTGAAGCTACGTACTCTCAATATAAACTCCTTAAGGGATACACTTCCCCAATGTTTAGACTTCCTCACAACTCATCGTCAATGTCAGGTCAACATCATTATAACTTCGGCCACTAAAACTTACATCTCTGGCTTAACTTCAAAACAACTGGTGGCTCTCCACCACATGTAAGATTAAGGAACAACCTGAAGCTACGTACTCTCAATATAAAAACGTCTGTAGGTCATCTGAACAGGTAAACAGGTAAAGTGAGTTTACTCTGCAAACTAAGCAAGAGGATACTCGGTAATCTAGACAAGCCACTGACATATAAGGATAAATAAATAAATTGAATAATTAATCAATTTAAAATTTAATTAAGAAAACTTAAGAAAAACACTTTAAATTTTAAGTCTTCAAAAATAAATATACCAGTTTCATCAGTCCCAGAAGTCCAGAGTCATTCTAAATTCAAAATATTACAGAACATTTAAGATACAAATATATAAGATTTTAGATAAAAAGGTCGAAAAGGGAGGGTGGATAAACTACCATAAATCAAATGATAGAGGAGAAATTCAAACAATCATAAAAATAAATAAATCTCAGTAAATTATTTTTTCCAATAGCAACAACAAATGATAACAGGTATCAATATTATACAATTTCTAAATATGGTGTGTAACAAATTTAAGCCATTTGAATTACATTCATAATTTACATAAATGTGTATCTTAAAAAAAAAAACTCTGGCCTAAAGTTTGATTTCAAACAGTTATTAGTTCAACAATATTAAAACAACTATACTTCTCATTGGATGGAAATATTTGAACAAAATGAACATCATGAAGTACATGGTACAAACTTAAAAAAAATATATAAATCTTTTCTTGCAATTAAATGTCAAATATAACCGGGAAAAAACGTCATTTATTAATATTTTCTTACAGTTAAAAAAAAAAATTTGGCAATTCAAAAATTACTTTTGTTCCTTACATCTTCCAAGTAATTACACGCCGTTTCGTTTATGAGCTATTAAGTCTTAAAACTTTAAATTCAAGTTATCATTAATTAGTTCAACTAACTGCATTAAAATAAGTTTCATTACTTTGTTCAAGATTATTAATAGAACAGATATGGCAATTAATTATACTTATCTTTATAACATTCTTTTCAATAAGCACAAATCTGTACGACGTGATGGGAAATTCAACCACAATGTTCAATATATCGCGCCAAGATAACAACTAGTACATAACGTCAGCTAAATCAGGGTTCTCATCACACCACATTAAGACCGTCTACCCCCTTACGACCAAAAAAAAACTTACATCTCAATTAAAATCCTACATCCTTTCTCGTCAACACCAAATTAACAAAAAATTTTGAAATTTCTGAATGCGAATACAAAAAATCTTACGACCTTCAAATTTAAACCTGGTTAATCGTGTTTGTACTCTTCATACCATAGAAGTACTTTTAAATTACTCTCAGCACTTCAAGATCCTTTACACTTCTTACTTAAACCTCTTAATAAAAGGGCTGTTAATTACAATAGACTCCTCTCTGTGTCATGTTGTGAAACTGTAAAACCAAGAACCAACATTATCTCTAGAACTACAAACTACAGAAAGCAATAGTACTTAGCTGATCGATTACATGATGAGAATCTCCCAATCGGATCCTTCAACCTATCTCTGTCTGGTTGATCTCCTACACACTTCTTATATCTGCTCTGCTGGGTGAGTCAGCTGCTACACTTCTAGATGACACCGCGTCCACAAACAACCTGGCACGCCACACACGCTGCTATTTAGTGATTGCTAGGCGAGCGTCTGGGAATACTCACCACCACTCACCCCTTGTCACATACACACGGTGCAACCGCTACCTCCTTTATCCCCGCGGTTACCATAGAGTTGCGTACAGCCGTCCGCATCTCAGCGACTTCCCGAGTCTACTTGCCATCTCCTCGCTCGGACATCTGCCTCGCACGTGGTCAACCTCTAGCTCCTTTATCCCCTTGGTTACCATAGAGTTGCGCAGAGCCGTCGGCAACTCTGCGACTTCCCGAGTCTACTTGCCATGTACTCGCTCGGACATCTGCCTCGCACGTGGTCAACACACGGCGCCAGACTGGCTGAACCAAGACGTAGCCCAGTCCTAGCGCACCACCACATGATCGCAAGGGCCTCGAACTAACGACAGGTTTCCTACTCAAACCAACCGGCTTTTAACTGGTTGAGCTTTTAATAAATTTGAAATAAATGTACAAATTAAGATCTACCAAAAACACAACTACCAAAACTGAAGTCAAACATGTCCTTGTATAAAAAAAAATCACTAAACAAGCGGAACATCTTTCATAAAGAACTAAAATAATACCAAAATCCCTAAACTGACTAAACTGTTAAACAAACTCAAAAAGTGATCTGCATCCAAACAAAAAAATAGGGCGCAGCATTCGCATATACAACAAATGGTATAAATCACCTCAAAACCAGATATTTATATATATATAAAACTCAAAGATTATCTTTAGCCTACTGACTCCAAAAATAGTTTCAGAATGAGACTCCAAAATGACTCCATAATGATTCCAAAATAACTCATAACGACTCCAAAATACTTATAATTACTCCAAAACTGATTCATATTGAATACAAAATTATTCATAATAACTCTAAAATGACTCCAAAATGACTCCGTAAATGGCTCATAATGACTCCAAAGTAACTCATAATGGCCCCAAAAATTACTCATAATAACTCCAAAATGACTCCTAATGACTCAAAAACAATGTGTTGATGGTGTGATGCGATTGGTTCACACATGATATTATGTCATAGATTGCATGCTCGTATATTATAAGCAATAGGGTGGTCACATAAGACGCTTAGTTTGACAATGGTTGCCGTAAAAGATACATCGCCTCGGTTAGCTTCTACATTCGAAATCATATTCTGAAACTACAATGTCTTCGGACACTCCAGAGTTATGGTAGCTATGGCAGTGCCATTGAATTCTTCGAATATATCACCTACAGAAGTATTGCAATCGATGACTCAGTCCTGGTTTCGTTGCTGTTATTGTGGCAGTTCCTTCGGTAAAACTTGTAATGCTCGTCGGCATGGGAGAACGTTCTGTACGAAGAGACCTTGTCGCCCGGCGAAACATTACGACAATGACTACATGCATTTTATGCAAGGTGATACAATGAATGAACATAGTGATATCTCCAAGGATTCGTATACTGGGAGTCAGCACGTGCTGTCGACCATACTTCCTCTTATAAAGCTGGGTAGTCTTTCCGCTGACGATCATAATGAAACAGTTAATGCTAAAGATGGAATGAGTGCACGACAGTCAGTTTGTGCGGAACATAGGTTCACTTGCAAGACGTGCGCGCAAAGTTGATGAACTTTAACGTAAACATTTGGGCTTTATAAATAATAATGAGCAAACAATTTTTGCTAAAAAGAAAAAGTAAAATTGATATTTATGAAGAAGCAGGAAGTGAAGACAGCAATGTAGATGATTCCACACATTTCACCAACGAGGTATCTTTGACAAGTGGTGTGAATAATGAGTACATATTTCCTGAAGACCCCAACGAGCTTGTAGGCAGAGTCAGATATTTGCTTAAGCTTCAAAAATACAGGTAATTCTCGGTCATGAAAGAGATGGTTTCAATCATCGGTGTACTAAAATAACGGGGCTACATCGAATGAAACAATTGAAGTATCATCTACAACCACCAGAGAAGTATAACGACTGCAAATATGGAAAAAAAAAGTCGGATAATAAATTGATGCGGTTTTAATATAGTGAACCCTACCCTACTGCTTTTCTGAAACAGTAATTATTTCATATATATTCATATATTCATATAAATATTTCATATATATATATATATACACACACTCGATGTTATATATATATATATAATATATATATATATATAACATCGAGTGTAAGGATCTAATTTTAGGTAAACAAAAAATCCATGAGAACACGAGCTAGGAGGCGATATAGTTAAGTCGGAAGTATTAGGTCTCTCGCGGGTTGTTTTTAAGTCCGCTGAATTCGGTGAGACAAACATCCGAACTGAGGACTGAGGAATGAAGATATTTGCTATGATATGTAGAGTAGTAACTTCATACAGGCTTGAGTTAAATGTGTTATTGCATAGAGTTTGTCGCAAAAGAGTGAACGATAGTGGATGATTTAACTCTCATTTCTAAACATTCCAAAATGAATCATTCTATGCAATAAACTGGCATGTTTGAGGGGAAACATTGTCCTTGGAAAACCGACAAACTCTATACATGAATTCTTATGTACAAATGCTTACAAGTATCGGACTGGGGCGAGGTTAGTCCGGCCGAGGCAGCAGATGAGAAGGGGAAAAAAGAATATATGAGTGGTTACCGCAGTGATAAAAAAAAAATGGGGGGCTCCCTTAGGTATAAATACAGGAGCACTTCGTGACACCTATTTAATATACTGTTGGTGTCGCAGTGGAGATTTTTAACCCATTAACCAAGTACGAGAGTGTATTTTGTGGATACAGGGAAGTCTAGTTTCAGCTTCACAACAATTAACCATGGCAAATAAAGCTCTGCAATGGGGAAGTGCACTGGAATTTTTCACAAACTTGTGCTGAATATACGTATGGAGAACGGGACTTGTGCGATGAAGACGACTGCCCAGTGTTTAATGTGCAACCTGATAGTAAGTTGCCATGTTCTCCAAACGATTTAAGTTTTAGTGTTCGAGGTAAAGAAATAACGAACAATCCAGGATATAAACTAAGAAAGTACAAACTAAGATGGAGATTTGACGACAATCCTACATTGTGGACTGAAACATGAAATAATAAGGAACACATAACCCAAACCTATTGGGACAATCGCTGACCAGTGTCTCCCTGCGGAATGTGGAACTGTAAAGTATAGCTAAGCAACACGTGTGCATGCAATTTCATCTTAATCAAGACGTCAGTAAATAATTAACCAGCTATATCTAGTAATCCAAGACGGTGATGGAATGCATGTGACTAATTGGTCGCGCATTTGAGTAATACCAGGATATATAAGTCATGGGGAAGCTGGTAGAGCTTCAGTTACGATGCAGATATTCGACCTATCAGTCAAGTTTGAGAACGTAATTTGTGGGTATATGAGGGCAATGTTCTGAGTAGATGACAATAATTCATTACAGATTTAAAATGTGTAACGTAAAAGAGCATTGGAGTGTCTCCTTAATTAGTCCAACGTTTGTTATGGATATCACTGTGCTTTGTATCATTTGTGTCCTGATAGCATATTAGTAGTAGGGAAAGGAGAGAGCTGGGACAGGATTTCTGATTCGGACACGGTTCCAAGGCCGCTCTGTCATTCCAGTCACATGTCCGCCATCCTGAATTCCGCCATGTTGCTAACCAGAATGCTGCCATCTTGTACCGTCATATTTGTAGCCATTACATTGTCATTTTGTTACTCATTTCGTTCGACTGCCACGTTGGTAACCAGTATGTCATTTTTCCATGCTCTGGTATTCCCAGGGTTTTTTTCCGAATGCTCCCACTTTTTGCATTCTTTCTTTATTTTTCTTCTCGTCATTTCCTTTTCTCTTTCTTGCTTCTTATTTTCTTTATCTCTCATTCGTTCATCATTTGTTTACATTGGCTGTTACTGGATGCCGCCATATTTGTAACTAGAGGTCGCCATCTTTGTTTACAATTGTGTCCCCCTCCATTAGACCCGCCATCTTGGTTTTTCCTTAGTAATTTGTTTCCCACATTAGTTCTGGCTTTAGCCACTATGAGCGCTGGTGTCGCTTTCGTTCGATTAGTTGATCTCGCATCTGTCGCATACGCTCTACTGCTATATTGGTTTTGGAATTGGCCACTAGGGGGCGCTGCTAATTTAGAACTCAAAATACCATCTGAAATAGTGCAAAATCGAACTGCCGCACCTAGGGTCGCCAGACATACGTCTTAGACCACTCTGCTATCGCAACATGCGCTGGGACAAGAGTTTATAAGTAGAGTATAGCTTGTAGCCAAATAAATAATATCTCGTTTCTCATTTAAGCCATTACATTTACATATCACTTATTTTTAAGTATTAGTTGTTTCTGTATAATTTTTATTTCTTATATTATTTTTTTAAGTATCTTAAATTTATTATTTAAGTATTTTTAATCAATATTATATTGTTATATTATTTTTATATTTTATTTTTATTATTATTGTTTAACTTACATATACTTTATTTAGATTTAACTTATATAATTCTTTAAGAAATTATTTTCATTATGTCTCTTTTTATTTTATTTTATTATTTTATTTTTTTAGTTTAACTTTCATATATATTATTTAAGATTTAATTTATATACATTTTTTAAAATGTTGTTCAAGTATTTTTTATTACACTTTAAAATGTATTGAGTGAGGAGTCTACGGATTCTAATTTTTCAGGCATATAGGAATATGCCATCAGAGTATATGATTACGTGACTATAACAAATACCATATTAGATATTTTTATAAGCATTTATAAAAACTGTTTTATTAAATATATGACAAGTTTTTTAAATTATGAATGTTCGTTATTCACACTTTTTCGATTATTTTTCGCATTTAATATTTTTTAATTATATCCCAGACTTAAGCATGAAGGTACTAGTATGTTGAACTTAAATATAGTTCCTACTCCTATGTAATGTAATTCTTTTAAATATCATGCCATCCCATAAACTATTCAGTATCCACTTTGCTTAACCTAAGACAACTTTATCTTACTTCACCTAACCTAAGATAATTCAACCCAATCATCGCGTAAGAACTCTATATATACCTTACTTAAAAACCATATCGAATTGTACTGATTACCAAAAATATATAGTACCTTTCACCATGACATTAGATTGTCTAATTCATGCGATTAACAATACGGTCCATATCCTGCACCATACGTGAGACTTACTGATCAATAATAACAGTCAGCTACAATGACTACCATTTCAGCCCCATCTAACTTTGCCATTTACACATATAAACAAACCAAACCAGGAAAGCATTCTGCCCCTCCCATTTAACCAGCTTAACAGAAAACGAGTCATACAATTAAACCATTCTCGTCACACCGTCTAAGATACACTTTATCCATACTGCTAAAATAACCGAACATGTGATTAGGTCATGCCAATCAGCCATACAAATAAACTTACTATACAACCAAGTCATACTTGTATGCGTTCTACCCCATGTCAATACTCCGAATATGTTTTGTTTCTCTCGCCATACACTTAAGCTAACCACAAGTCCATTTATAACTCCATTTTTGGCCAAATTCGTTCCACACCTGTGTAAGAATTTAAAATTATTTTCATATTGTGTAGAACATGGAATATTTTTAAGTTATTCACACCTGTTCTACCCCCCATGTCAGGACTTTGAATGACATGTAAACCTAACATATACAAGGCACCGTACTTAGCACCACATTTAGCATTGCAGGCACCACACTTACCATTGGAGGCACCACTTTTTGGGGTCACTTGGGGTCATTAGGAGTCATTAGGGGTCATTTAGGGATCATAAGGAGCCTTTTAGGGGTAAATATTTGTCATTTAGGAGTCATTAGGGGTCATTTATGGGTCATGAGGGGTCATTTAGAGGTCATTAGGGGGTCATTTAGGGGTCATTAGGGGTCATTGAGGGGTTCATTTTGGGGTCGTTTATGAGTCATATAGGAGTCATAATGGGTCATTTAAGGGTCAATAGGGGTCATTTAGGAGTCATTAGAGGTCAAATAGTCCAAAGTCAAGGGTCAAATAATCAATCATGTAATTACCCGGTCTGACAGTCGTCTACTTTATGAGTTCAAGCAGAGCGGAGATAACTCGATAATCAATCATGTAATTACCCGGTCTGACAGTCGTCTACTTTATGAGTTCAAGCTGAGCGAAGATAACTCGAGTACAAAATATATTTTCACATTATAAAACCTTTTTCACTGGCAACGATGATTAGTTAACATCTATCATTTGTCATTTAAGAACGAGTACTTCATTTTATCCGAGGACCAGCTGACCTTGTAAATGTCAAGAGAAAGTCTGTATCCGCACTGAGGTAGGTAAATAAAAAGAATGAGTCAGCAGGATTCATGAGAAAGTACAAGCCTGCAACTGAATTGAACTTTGGGCCATCATGATTGAAGATGATGGTTTTTGTATGTATTCTAACCATCATGTAGGACTTTTTATTTATTAAAACCAGACCAACACAGGTTAATAATAATATATTACTTTTAACATAAATTGTTTTCATGCTAATATTAAAAACAATCAACCAACAAACCAATTAATTATGCCAGCCATGTCCTGGCTACAGTTACTGGGCTCCACCTGGAATGAGATAACTGAGGGGGAAAAGGCAAAAAAATTACAATATTCTTCAATATAAATGTAACTTTGTTGTAGCTTATAGTCTTTTATACATTTTAGTTATCACACTCGTGTTTTCCTTGTGCGAAAATATCATGACATTAATAACACCATCACACTGTGCAAGGGTGAGTTACAAAGGTATCTACACCTTTCAGAAACTGTACCAAAGTCACACGAACCCTGCTTGTAGTAAACGTAATACTGGGGGTACTGGGTTCGAATCCGACGTCATGTAGTCATTATGATCTGCAACATGTTTTACACTTTGCAAAATGTCAGTTCATCATAGTTTGTAGAATGTTTATTTATCACAGCAGTCATAGAGTCTGAATTTTCGTTTTTAGCAACTTATGGATACTGTTAACAATTTCTGATGATCTGTATGGCTCCGTATGTATTTTTAATTTAAAGTCTAGTAGCTTGAAAATATGAAGTCCATCGTATAACAAGGCGGACAGTTTAAAAAGTATATAAGGTGCTGAAGGTAATGAGTCGATGACATTTGTTAATGTGCCACATATCAGTAGGAATTACATTTTCGCATTACAGGTGCCTCCGGAATATATTTTGACTTACTATGTAAAGATTCGCATAAAAAACCATAAATAATGAGAATAATGATGTGTAGACATTCGGCGGCTCTTAACAACGAGGTCTTGAGGGCCGATTAGGGTTAAGTGAGTTGAGAATGGAGTAACGCTGGAATCCAAAGACAGGGAGACGAGAAATAAATCTCGGCAGCTAATAATTGACCAACGTATGATGTCCATTGCAGATTTAAGGCGGACAAATATACAATGTTTATACAAGTAGATCCCAAACAGGAAAAAGTCAACATGAATAGGGAAGTTCCCCACTTTGTATAGAAAGCAATGCTAAACATTACTCAGCTTGGGGTGTGATATTATTTCCATACAGTGTATAGATTATAAACTCCCCTTACGGTATTGGAAGTTTACCAAAAATATTTTTACAGAAATTGGAATACTAGATAATTTCATAAGCAGCACAAACTTGGTCATAAGTATAAATAGTGCACCATATGTGTCAAATAAACTCATGTAATCAATTTTAATTATGCTTACTTAACTGACTTTGTTTTTTTCTTGCTAAATAGTATTTATTAAAAAACAAAAAAAAATCAAAAGCAGATCTGGTATTTCATAGCTTCCGAACCAACTTTGTAACTCCCTAATGCTGAAACAAGAAAGGATAAGAATTTCAAAATGAGACATGTGTTTGTGTATAAATAATACTATAAAATGTTATGTTATCACAAATAAATATTTCATCCAATCAATACATCTTGATGCTAAAATCACGAAATTAAGCATTTAAGTGTGTGACATTTTACTTTCAGCGGTTCTTAACTGACTATATTTTCCAGAAAAAAATAAATTTTTCATTAATTTTTGCCAGTAGTCCTATTTAAAAACAACCTCTATCAAACTTCCATACCAACATAAAATACTGACTGCTTTGAGGACACGACAGAGGGCTTCATGTGAACATGCCTGTGTTAGCGGGGTAATGTGATTTTCATATATGGGAATAAAATGAAAGTAAGGATTTTGATACTTCGATTTAATGTCGTATATATATATTTTTTATTCCCATATATGAAAAACACATTACCCCGCTAACACAGGCATGTTCACATAAAGCCCTCTGCCGTGTCCTCAGAAAAGTGAGCTTATGAAATTATCTAGTATTCCAATTTCTGTAAAAAATTTTTTTCGTAAACTTCCAAAACTGTAAGGGTAGTTTTTAACCTGTATATATATACATATATATATACATACATATGGGCAAGATGCTACATTTTGCACAGCAACCCAGTATATCGGAGCAGTAAGATGTAAGTTACTGCCAGGAAATGTTTGCCCTTGCCCAAAATTGCTGCCAGTCGTCCCGAGCCTCCCCCCCCCCCCACCCCGTTTTATAGGGTGTCTGCACTAGTAAGGCCACATTGTCCTGGTTGTCATGTTTAATTTAAACTCTTGCATGTACTGTACTACTATTTGTATTGAGTTCTTGTAAGAGAGTACTGAAAGTATCTGATTTGAATAAATTACATTTTCCTGCTGAACAGCTGAGGTTCACGCAGAATTCCTACGGGCAGTTTTTTTCCTTGGCATGATGATATAAAAATGCGGTGCACTTTATGTACATATGTATCATTTTCCGTATTTCTGCCTAGCACTCCCGTGCTGTTCTCTTAGTGGAATAATATTATGCTAGAGATTTGGGTTAAATATTGTTATATCAGAAGTTGGTTGGTACTACTGGAAAAAATTTATACCGAAATTATAGTAATAAATCTATATTCGTCGTGATATTGAAAATATTTATATTACAACTAATTATATTCAAAATATTTATCATATATTTTTTAACATAGGTATTTCCATAGATATACATATAAACACTGATTAACCAGACATACATACACCCACATTGATTAATTCATACCCTGTGACAATCGACAGTGATGCAAGTTCCAGCAGGGAACTCACTAGGAGATATAACACTTGTAGTGATATGTGGGTGTAATCGGACAGTTGATATAAGATCCAAAATGGAGGCAAAAATAGTATGTATTTTGGCCACAAATACTTAAACAAGACAGATGTCTACAACGACCACAACACTTTGATGATATTTGTGGAGGCATGCACATGCAAAATGAAAAAAGCATGATGCATATAATAGTAAATATAAACATAGACCCAACAAATAAATTATTGGTCAGCTTTTTTACATATGGTTAAACGAAGTGGTGAAGGTGGGGGATGAATTGATGTCACTCAAACACACAAATAAAAAAAAAAGAAACAAATTATTTACAGAATCACACATTTATTTACATATATTTTTTTTCATTAAAAAAATAATATTTATGGTTGGCTTTCCATCTGGTACTGAGAGTGGAGGCTGTCACATTGCACGTCGACTTCCCGCGGCGGCCATGCTTTGCCTTGCTGGTCCTCTGCTACGAGGAGCGAAGTATAGTTACATACCCTGGCTCCTGTCGAGCCGAGCACCATCTTGTGTGATTCTTGTTTGTATACGTACAGGGCCTTCCGTCTGGTACTGAGAGTGTGGGCTGTTAAATTGCACGTCTGCTAACCACGGCGGCCATGCTTTGCCTTGCTGGTCCTCTGCTACGGGGAGCGAAGTATAGTTACATACCCTGACTCCTGTCGAGGCGAGCACCATCTTGTGTGATTCTTGTTTGTATACGTACAGGTCCTTCCGTCTGGTACTGAGAGTGGGGGCTGTCACATTGCACGTCTTCTAACCGCGGCGGCCATGCTTTGCCTTGCTGGTCCTCTGCTACGGGGAGCGAAGTATAGTTACACACCCTGGCTCCTGTCGAGGCGAGCACCATCTTGTGTGATTCTTGTTTGTATACGTACAGGGCCTTCCGTCTGGTACTGAGAGTGGGGGCTGTCACATTGCACGTCTTCTAACCGCGGCGGCCATACTTTGCCTTGCTGGTCCTCTGCTACGGGGAGCGAAGTATAGTTACACACCCTGACTCCTGTCGAGGCGAGCACCATCTTGTGTGATTCTTGTTTGTATACGTACAGGGCCTTCCGTCTGGTACTGAGAGTGTGGGCTGTCTCATTGCACGTCTGCTAACCACGGCGGCCATGCTTTGCCCTGCTTGTCCTCTGCTACGAGGAGCGAAGTATAGTTACATACCCTGGCTCCTGTCGAGGCGAGCACCATCTTGTGTGATTCTTGTTTGTATACGTACAGGGCCTTCCGTCTGGTACTGAGAGTGTGGGCTGTCTCATTGCACGTCTGCTAACCATGGCGGCCATGCTTTGCCCTGCTTGTCCTCTGCTACGGGGAGCGAAGTATAGTTACATACCCTGACTCCTGTCGAGGCGAGCACCATCTTGTGTGATTCTTGTTTGTATACGTACAGGGCCTTCCGTCTGGTACTGAGAGTGTGGGCTGTCTCATTGCACGTCTGCTAACCACGGCGGCCATGCTTTGCCTTTCTGGTCCTCTGCTACGGGGAGCGAAGTATAGTTACATACCCTGACTCCTGTCGAGGCGAGCACCATCTTGTGTGATTCTTGTTTGTATACGTACAGGGCCTTCCGTCTGGTACTGAGAGTGTGGGCTGTCTCATTGCACGTCTGCTAACCACGGCGGCCATGCTTTGCCTTGCTGGTCCTCTGCTACGGGGAGCGAAGTATAGTTACATAACCTGACTCCTGTCGAGGCGAGCACCATCTTGTGTGATTCTTGTTTGTATACGTACAGGTCCTTCCGTCTGGTACTGAGAGTGGGGGCTGTCACATTGCACGTCTTCTAAACGCGGCGGCCATGCTTTGCCTTGCTGGTCCTCTGCTACGAGGAGCGAAGTATAGTTACATACCCTGGCTTCTGTCGAGGCGAGCACCATCTTGTGTGATTCTTGTTTGTATACGTACAGGGCCTTCCGTCTGGTACTGAGAGTGTGGGCTGTCTCATTGCACGTCTGCTAACCACGGCGGCCATGCTTTGCCCTGCTTGTCCTCTGCTACGAGGAGCGAAGTATAGTTACATACCCTGGCTTCTGTCGAGGCGAGCACCATCTTGTGTGATTCTTGTTTGTATACGTACAGGGCCTTCCGTCTGGTACTGAGAGTGTGGGCTGTCTCATTGCACGTCTGCTAACCCGGCGGCCATGCTTTGCCCTGCTTGTCCTCTGCTACGAGGAGCGAAGTATAGTTACATACCCTGGCTTCTGTCGAGGCGAGCACCATCTTGTGTGATTCTTGTTTGTATACGTACAGGGCCTTCCGTCTGGTACTGAGAGTGTGGGCTGTCACATTGCACGTCTCTTAACCCGGCGGCCATGCTTTGCCTTGCTGGTCCTCTGCTACGGGAGCGAAGTATAGTTACATACCCTGGCTCCTGTCGAGGCGAGCACCATCTTGTGTGATTCTTGTTTGTATACGTACAGGGCCTTCCGTCTGGTACTGAGAGTGTGGGCTGTCTCATTGCACGTCTGCTAACCACGGCGGCCATGCTTTCCCCTGCTTGTCCTCTGCTACGGGAGCGAAGTATAGTTACATACCCTGACTCTGTCGAGGCGAGCACCATCTTGTGTGATTCTTGTTTGTATACGTACAGGTCCTTCCGTCTGGGTACTGAGAGTGGGGCTGTCTCATTGCACGTCTGCTAAACGACGGCGGCCATGCTTTGCCTTGCTGGTCCTCTGCTACGGGGAGCGAAGTATAGTTACATACCCTGGCTTCTGTCGAGGCGAGCACCATCTTGTGTGATTCTTGTTTGTATACGTACAGGGCCTTCCGTCTGGTACTGAGAGTGGGGCTGTCTCATTGCACGTCTGCTAACACGGCGGCCATGCTTTGCCTTGCTGGTCCTCTGCTACGGGGAGCGAAGTATAGTTACATACCCTGACTCCTGTCGAGGCGAGCACCATCTTGTGTGATTCTTGTTTGTATACGTACAGGCCTTCCGTCTGGTACTGAGAGTGTGGGCTGTCTCATTGCACGTCTGCTAACCACGGCGGCCATGCTTTGCCCTGCTGGTCCTCTGCTACGAGGAGCGAAGTATAGTTACATACCCTGGCTTCTGTCGAGGCGAGCACCATCTTGTGTGATTCTTGTTTGTATACGTACAGGGCCTTCCGTCTGGTACTGAGAGTGGGGGGCTGTCTCATTGCACGTCTTCTAACCGCGGCGGCCATGCTTTGCCTTGCTGTCCTCTGCTACGGGGAGCGAAGTATAGTTACATACCCTGGCTCCTGTCGAGGCGAGCACCATCTTGTGTGATTCTTGTTTGTATACGTACAGGGCCTTCCGTCTGGTACTGAGAGTGTGGGCTGTCTCATTGCACGTCTGCTAACCACGGCGGCCATGCTTTGCCTTGCTGGTCCTCTGCTACGGGGAGCGAAGTATAGTTACATACCCTGGCTCCTGTCGAGGCGAGCACCATCTTGTGTGATTCTTGTTTGTATACGTACAGGGCCTTCCGTCTGGTACTGAGAGTGGGGCTGTTCACATTGCACGTCTGCTAACCACGGCGGCCATGCTTTGCCTTGCTGGTCCTCTGCTACGGGGAGCGAAGTATAGTTACATACCCTGACTCCTGTCGAGGCGAGCACCATCTTGTGTGATTCTTGTTTGTATACGTACAGGGCCTTCCGTCTGGTACTGAGAGTGTGGGCTGTCTCATTGCACGTCTGCTAACCACGGCGGCCATGCTTTGCCTTGCTTGTCCTCTGCTACGGGAGCGAAGTATAGTTACATACCCTGGCTTCTGTCGAGGCGAGCACCATCTTGTGTGATTCTTGTTTGTATACGTACAGGGCCTTCCGTCTGGTACTGAGAGTGGGGGCTGTCCATTGCACGTCTTGCTAACCGCGGCGGCCATGCTTTGCCTTGCTGGTCCTCTGCTACGAGGAGCGAAGTATAGTTACATACCCTGGCTTCCTGTCGAGGCGAGCACCATCTTGTGTGATTCTTGTTTGTATACGTACAGGGCCTTCCGTCTGGTACTGAGAGTGTGGGCTGTCTCATTGCACGTCTTGCTAACCGCGGCGGCCATGCTTTGCCTTGCTGGTCCTCTGCTACGGGGAGCGAAGTATAGTTACACACCCTGACTCCTGTCGAGGCGAGCACCATCTTGTGTGATTCTTGTTTGTATACGTACAGGGCCTTCCGTCTGGTACTGAGAGTGTGGGCTGTCTCATTGCACGTCTGCTAACCACGGCGGCCATGCTTTGCCTTGCTGGTCCTCTGCTACGAGGAGCGAAGTATAGTTACATACCCTGGCTCCTGTCGAGGCGAGCACCATCTTGTGTGATTCTTGTTTGTATACGTACAGGGCCTTCCGTCTGGTACTGAGAGTGTGGGCTGTCTCATTGCACGTCTGCTAACCACGGCGGCCATGCTTTGCCTTGCTGGTCCTCTGCTACGAGGAGCGCAGTATAGTTACATACCCTGGCTCCTGTCGAGGCGAGCACCATCTTGTGTGATTCTTGTTTGTATACGTACAGGTCCTTCCGTCTGGTACTGAGAGTGGGGGCTGTCACGTTGCACGTCTTCTAAACGCGGCGGCCATGCTTTGCCTTGCTGGTCCTCTGCTACGGGGAGCGAAGTATAGTTACACACCCTGACTCCTGTCGAGGCGAGCACCATCTTGTGTGATTCTTGTTTGTATACGTACAGGGCCTTCCGTCTGGTACTGAGAGTGTGGGCTGTCTCATTGCACGTCTGCTAACCACGGCGGCCATGCTTTGCCTTGCTGGTCCTCTGCTACGAGGAGCGAAGTATAGTTACATACCCTGGCTCCTGTCGAGGCGAGCACCATCTTGTGTGATTCTTGTTTGTATACGTACAGGGCCTTCCGTCTGGTACTGAGAGTGTGGGCTGTCTCATTGCACGTCTGCTAACCACGGCGGCCATGCTTTGCCCTGTTTGTCCTCTGCTACGGGGAGCGAAGTATAGTTACATACCCTGACTCCTGTCGAGGCGAGCACCATCTTGTGTGATTCTTGTTTGTATACGTACAGGGCCTTCCGTCTGGTACTGAGAGTGTGGGCTGTCTCATTGCACGTCTGCTAACCACGGCGGCCATGCTTTGCCTTGCTGGTCCTCTACTACGAGGAGCGAAGTATAGTTACATACCCTGGCTCCTGTCGAGGCGAGCACCATCTTGTGTGATTCTTGTTTGTATACGTACAGGGCCTTCCGTCTGGTACTGAGAGTGTGGGTTGTCTCATTGCACGTCTGCTAACCACGGCGGCCATGCTTTGCCTTGCTTGTCCTCTGCTACGGGGAGCGAAGTATAGTTACACACCCTGACTCCTGTCGAGGCGAGCACCATCTTGTGTGATTCTTGTTTGTATACGTACAGGTCCTTCCGTCTGGTACTGAGAGTGGGGGCTGTCACATTGCACGTCTTCTAACCGCGGCGGCCATGCTTTGCCTTGCTGGTCCTCTGCTACGAGGAGCGCAGTATAGTTACATACCCTGGCTCCTGTCGAGGCGAGCACCATCTTGTGTGATTCTTGTTTGAATACGTACAGGGCCTTCCGCAGAATGATAGTCACCATCAATTGTAGTGCAGGCTGTCACCTCCGCGTAGACCCCGAGACCTGGATTCAGTTATCTTGGTCCGCCAAATGGTTATCAATCATTGAGCTTCTGTTGCCATCACTTCACATCATTTTTTTTAATACTAATAAGGCAAGAATTAAATAAATTATGAAAAAATTAATTTATTACTTCATGTGAATTTCATTTTAAAAACCATTTAGAATTGCATGCACATGCCTGTAATGGTTCGGAGGCAAGGTTTTGATTATCAATGTAATACGTTAGTGTTAATGTATTTGAAATAAATTTTGCTTCGTGGTAAGTTTTACTTATTAAGCTCAACATATTATATTTCTTTAATGTGAAATGAAAATAAAATTGAGGGCTTTATTTCATATAATTAACTAAGGAACTGCTATTGAATGTATTTAAAATTAAATACTAAATAATATGTAAATCATTGCAGTTATTGCCAACACAATGCGAGCAACTATTTAAACAATAGCTTCTGAGAGGGTATAGTCAAAAAAATATACTTCATGTCTATCTCATATGCTTAGTATTACGAATCACTGACAACTGCATGAATATTAAGAAGGAGAAAAATTTCAGTCATGAAAAAATGATAAAATATTTAATTAGTAGATAAATGCATAGCCATTACCAGAAAAACAAATCATTAGATGTTAGTGTAAACTATGCATCTTCTTACGTTTGGAAAAAATGTGTGGTTAAGTGGAGACAAAAATAATTTATTACACTTTTACAAATATTATGTTCAAAAATTAATTAATTAATTTTTAAATTATTTTAATCATCGTTTTGCTGATGCGGAAACAGACAGGCTTCCAGGTATGGTAGATAGCGGTGGAAGATCGCTTGAGCCCTGCCCCATATGTCTAAAAGCAAACTCCCTGTTGCCTAGGCGGTTTGATCGTTTCGATCGTGACACTCATGCAAACATGACACGCTGTCTTGGACGACTGCTACAGCCTCTGCCAGTTGGCTACAGAAAAGTGGGCGCTCCTCGTTAACTTCCTACTGGAGGTTATAAAGGCCATTCTCAAGACGTGCCACTCCCACGACAACAGTCTCGTTTAACAAAGGTGTCAAAGTATGGGCCAAATTAGAGCGTTCTTACAGTGATCCAAAATTTGTAGCATCCTATCGATAGTCATTGGTAAACCACAGTGGTGGCACTGAGTTTGTTTGTCAACATCAATAACCTCTCTTCCACAATGGTCGATGTTAGATGTTGCCTGACGTCGACTGCAAGAAGGGGAAGGTATGGATGTCGATGGCCGAGATAAGCTGTCTCCTGTCACTAGCTGCCTTTCCTGAAGCCACCCATATAGTTGGCTGTTAGTTTCCCCCTCTGGGCACACTGCAAATATATGTCGGGCGATTTATGTGTATGTGTTGGTGTCGCTGGGGGTGGGATGTTTCACGTCTCCGGAGGTGATATGAGGGCGAACACCGCGTCTCTATCTTTGGACGAAATATGTATCCAGCCTCGCACCGTTGTCATCGTAGACGATGGTGGAGATAATGGCAGTGGCTGCCAACTTAGTCCGGCCACCGCAAGCTACTTGATTGTGGATGCTGTCAATACATGAAGCATCTCATCTTCGTCGCACTCATCAAAATATTAATTCATCATAGTTTGCGTGCCTAGAAGAAGGAGAATACAATGACTGTGCCATCGCGCGACATAGTATTTATATTAGATCCCAATTCAGTTATTGTTATGCTGCAGTGACCCGTTATGAAGGTAAACAACTGCTGTGGCCTAGAAATAACAACTCGGTGTTCTTTATCACATGGAAATAGAACAGAGTTTTTTTTTTAAACAAAAAAATATATTTTATTATACAATGAATTAAATACATGAGATTCATTGCCTACATGATAAAGAGCCTCATCTGCCTGCCAGGGAATCGAACCAGGCCCACAATACTAACGCAGGCTAGCTGCTGCGAGCCACACGTTCGACTGTAACTACATCATCATACAGATTTTTTGTATTTTAATAAATGACGATGCACTAGTCATACTTAAGTTAGGTAGTGTGTATTAACACTTTACGTTCTGTGCACATTTATACTGGCATTCAGAGACATATTAAAATTGTATAATTTTATAGTTTCTCACTTGTCAGGCTCTTGTTAGTTCTTACCACATTTGACACGCTTTACTCCAGTGATTATTAATGACTGGATGTCAGCTGACAGAATGTCCAGCCGATAGACAGCAAATATACTTTTTACAATCTATATTGTTCTTAACATTGTAAGTATTTTTTATTTAGTGCTGTGAGATGTTTATAACACCTTAAGAAAACAATTAACATTTATTTGAATTTTATTTTCCGTAGCAGATAATTATTTTTCCTCTTAGTGGAGAGCGATTTACACTCTGGAATAATGAGGTTAGCAAAGGGGAAAACATTAATACTTCATGTGATGTGCTGCACTTAGCAGCATCGTCAGGAATGATACTCGCAAATAATATTAACTAATACATGAGTAGGGAAACACAATAAAGAACATTTAAAGTTATAGGTATTGTTGTAATTACCTGAAAAGCAGACTACGATATAGCGCACACGGGAGGAACCAGAAGCACCACGATGGGACTTGGTGATCACAGAGTTCTCGACAAGTGGATCAGAGGGTGCAGTTCGACACTAGGAGAACTCTGGCGACTGTATCTGTAAACAGAACAGACTGTGTAGAGTTTTAGCATAGTAATGTCAAGGTGAAACATAGTCCCGAAGATTATTTTTTTTTTGAAAGCGAGAATTGGCGGAGTGCTAGCAACCGCAGTTATTAAAGACATTTCAAACTGACATAAGACAGTAATTTGCCATACTCGCCACAAAACAAAAATCCACCCCTCCCAGGAATCTATCCCGATGGGCGGCGCACTGTTTTGATTCATTGTCTAAGCATTGTACAATTATGGTATGGAAATGTTTGCATACAACTTTTGCGAACTCGTGAAATTAGTTCGCATGAGGGCATGCATATGTTTAATTATTAACACAGGGTTTGTAAGCCATAAAATAATTTTCTTTTCGAGACTATTTGATTAATACGTCAGGGTTTAATTCGCTAACAGGCGTTTTTATGGCCAGAGGCAATCGTATGTTTTATGGTATTACAGAATGTATGATAACTGGTTTATATTACGCGCATGCTTTAAGGTCCCCACTAACAAGTGAACTTTTTTGCTTTTTGAAAGATTTTGGATATAAACTTTATGTGTGCATAATCTGTTTCCGTGCGAAAAATATATTTAGGACAGAATATGAAAAACTCATGTATTTGGAGGTATTCAGCATAGACTAAAACTACTTTTTTTTTTTTTTTTTTTTTTTTCCAACTTTTTGAGTTTTAACCTTAACATCTGAGCGTATTTATTGGCAGTTATGATTAGCAAGAAGTGAATGTTCAATACACGTCACTAAATGAACACCAGTTCTACTGGTTTGTGCATTACCACTTCCCAGCTTCCTCTTGGTTCGTATTACACTGCTCATGCTTATCATATTTAAATGGCCCACTATGGGCTAGCTGTCAGTCAATGATTAGGAGAACTGACTGTGTCCCAATTACAAAGACTTTTCATGTGTTATGCAATATGTAGCCCGTCATGTTCACTTTGCTTATTAAATTTATATTACATTTGTTTTGCTCATGGAAATTAAAAACTGGTTTTTCATAGTGTTCATATAAGATCATAGAAACTAGCGATATAATGTAAGCATTTCCATGAGAGTTTTGTCTTCAAGGGTAGAAAAATCTTCATAAAAACTTTTTGCCCGAACTGGACTCTGGTCAGAGAGTTATGTGTTAATATATTACTACCAATATGGTTTTGTATAAAACTTTGTATCGGCGTTAGATATCGTAGTCTAATTATCATCATTTTCACAGTATTTTTGTCTAGTTCTGCCTCTTAAAATAAAAATAAAATAGAATATATTGCACAGCCAGTACAGCAGTAAATTGTGGAAATAAATTAGTATTTTAACCTAACATACTTCAGGCACGACAGTAATATTTTTTCTCGATATTTCAAGCACCCATCTGCATATATGCATGCCTACAGTGGAACCCATGTCGCTGTATGTACAGCGCTTCCTGTGGGTGTGTAAATGACTTTTATTAGACATAACGCGAATACGTATATTATAAACCCATTACCTACGTACAAATTATAAATACTTTGTTCTGTTAGAATGTAAAAAACATGTGTACAGTCTTCTGGTAGAAATATTTTGACAAACACTTCTGCCGTCTAAATATTTACACGAGTTTATTATTAAAATGAAATTTGTAGGTCGTAAATTACATTTAATTATAAGATTATTTTTTATATGTAATGCCACGAAGAACACTTACAATGTGGGACGTTTCGGAGCTATAGCAGTGCATGTGATATAACACGTATCTGAGTAAAACTTTCCCAATCATTGTCCACGATTGTAACGTGCACATTCTGACATTAAGTGTGCTGCCTATAATAGATCAATTTCTGAAGCTCTGCTAAATTTCTACTTCCAGGATACTCCTCCGTCTAGTGAAAACAAAGCCCAGAAAATTATGCTAAAGGGAGACGACGAACCATGTTTGTGCGCATAAGTATAACAGTTCAATAAATTAATATTACACGACACAACCAAATACATATGATAATTTAGTAGAAGCTTGCTTCAAAAACCGCGAATAGAACTATGTTTCAGGTTGTTTGGAAAGAAACATATTTTACTTAGATTTTTTTTTTGTATTCGTGCAATAAACACCATAGTTTAAATGCGGTATTTTATTCAGATAGCAGACCTACTGAACTGAATTAGTACGTTTCGTTTAAATATGAACATTAAAAAAATCCGATATTTTAGCTATAAAATATGCACGTTCAAGAAAATTGTACTTACCAGGAAAGGTATTATAGATGAGATGACTCCTAAGTATACTCTTGGTGTTCTCTTGATTGCAATTATCAAAATGGTGGAAGGTCAAACAGATTCGACTAATTTATACTATTTTTTTAGCGTAAAGACGGCGATTCTATTGGTCGGGAAGTGTGGAGCATGGGAAAATAGTTCGCTCTTTAGAGGAGATGTTTCATTGGCCGAGTCGAAAAGAGGGTGACATTCTGTGTTTTGTTTCCCGTGCGGACTTATACGTAGGTCAGTGCACATGTTGTGTAATTAGTTTAATGGTTTCAAAGTCTGGGAAAATATAATCTTTTATACTTCCCGTTTACATATACTTCGTGCTAGATTAGCGATGCAATGGAATGAGTACTTTTTTCCAATACCCTTTGAATATGCTGGGTTTAGAGACTAACGTTTTTTTTTTTCGCATGTAATAATATTTCAGGGCAAGATCGGACGGCTCCCAATGTTGCCATGACGTAATTCTTGAATATAGTCATGATTTCTCCTGGTGCGACGCACCGCCGACGTCCCTGCTGGCACGCTCGTATTGCGTCATTGTGACTGTACACCAACCTTGTGTGTTATCTAAGCATCTACGCTACGTAGCACGTCATCTCACGCACTGATAGCGCGATAGACACCATTCGGGTAAGCGAAACCAGACGCCATGCATCAGGGCTCCCAGGCACGGTCAGCGCATCAGGGAAGCCCTGCAGTGACGTACTTCTGAAGCACTCCACGATGTCAAACAATTCTTCATGCTACGGCGCTTCTTTCTGCTGCATGCATCACCACACCGACATTGCATTTTAAGTAATTTCGAGAGGGGAAAAATTTCCTTACGAAAACACTATTTTATTGTCATTCAGCTCTTGTATTCTAATACTGGTTCAGGCTTGTAAGGAAGGCTTACAATAGCACGATATGTATATCAGATCTGTGCCTAAACTACGCGAGCATATAATTAGTAAGAGCAGGAAATTTCAGTACAGATAACTGTTTTTCTGTTGGCAAATTAGTGATGTTTTTAATTTTATTCTTTTTTTTTCAATTGTTATATCGTAGGAGTTATGTTTAATATTTTTAATTAACCTGGCACATGCGTATTAATGAGGAAGACATATAACATTTCTGGAATTTCAGATGGCAGCTTACAAAATTTTACTATATTTATGCGGTGATGTTTAATAGTTTTCACAGACGAAAGTTTTTATACGATAATACGTTCTTGGTGCCTATGAATACAAAATAATTACTTTGGAGTTGTTACAGTTAAGGAAGATATGGCTCTCTAGTTTAGATGCCGACTACTGGGGAAAATGGTCGTAATTTTCTTCTAGAACCGAGAGAGAAAATTAATTTTTTTAAATTATTTTTCTGGTCTCAACCTCAGAGCCCTACACAGTACCTCGCCTTTAGTGAATGCTTAATTCCTTATATCAGGTATGCATGAATACTAGACAGTGAACAATTAATGAACGAACATCGCTAAACATCTTAGAAATACTTCTACCAATAATATCACTAACACTTGTATTTTCATACCCGACTCCAGAATAATTGAATTTTTTACTTTAATATAACGCTCCCCGAACACTGTCGTTTCTGTGCCAAGATTTTCACTTACGCAAGCCTGCATTGTATTCAAGCATTCTTACGAGCCAGGCACCTTCCCCTACCTGCCCCTACTCATAAACTACATAGGAAAAAATGTCAGGTGTGCTTGTGACAGCTAAAATCGGTTGACTGTATGAAAAAAATAGCATTTTAGCATTTTATTGTATTTTTTCTTTGTATCATTTTCTTTACAGTATAATTAAATTTATTTTCCTGTAAATGATTTCTTAATGGTAAAAAAATTAATTTTTATTGTGTTTTTTAAATAATTTCATTTTCTCTATGTGATTAAACAATCATATATTCTTGGGTCGCTTCCCCAGATTTCCGAGCAGGACAAAGTAGTTGATTTTCTTGGCTTCAAATAAACATGTATTCTGTAATTAATTACTGATGTTCTGAGAATTACTACTATAATTGCATTACCCTATCAAGGTATAGTCTCCCTCTCTCTCACACACACACACATGTAAAATTACTTATTCACTTACACACGGTGACCACTGACAGTAAAATTATAATGTGAATGGTAGGGGCAATAAACCTTGCGGTGTGTTGTCATTGTAATTTAATTATTTGTTTTCAGAAAAAATTACAAACGAAGGTATAGTGACACACACATAAAAATTCTTATTCACTTACACGCTGTGACCACTAACAGCAAAATTTGTTGACCTATAAGTTAAATTGTAGGGACAATACACACTTGTGGTATATAGTCATTGTAATTTTATAATTTTGTTTTCATAAAAGGCTCTTATTACTCAATGGCTCAAGAGAACTTATAAACTAACTCCTCCCCCACCGTTTACGATGTCCTGTGTCAACTTGTTGTTGCTAGTGTAGAAGAAAAATAGTACTCATATTCGTATGATTATATTAGTCTTGTTTAAGTATTTATGGCCAAAATACATAATATTTTTGCCTGCATTTTGGATTTTAAATCAAATGTTCGATTACACCCGCATGTCACCACAAAGGTGATTTTACCTATTGAGTTCCCTGTGGGCTGTAGTATCACTGTCGATTGTCAGAGGTGTGTATGTAAATCAGTGGGGGTGTATGTATGTCTGGTTAATCAGTGGGGAATATGTCTTTCTGTGGAAATATCTGTCAAAAAATATATGATAATTATTTTGAATACAATTATTTTCAACATAAAGGTTTTCAATATCACAATCAACATAGATTTATTAATTATGAATTAAATATAATTTCGGTATAATTTTTTTCCAGTAGTACCAACCAACTTCTGATATAACAATATTTAACCCAAATCCATAGCATAATATTATTCCACCAAGAGAACAGCACGGGAGTGCTAGGCAGAAATACATTAAATGATTCATATGGACATAAAGTGCACTGCATTTTTATATCGTCATTCTAAGGAAAAAAAACTGCCCGTAGGAATTCTGTGTGAACTTCAGCTGTTCAGCAGGAAAATGTAATTTATTAAAATCACATGCTTTCAGTACTCTCTTACAAGAAATCAATACAAACGGTACTAGAGTATATGCAAGAGTTTAAATTAAACATGTCAACTTAAATCTTACTACTCCGATATACTGGCCTGCTGTGCAAAATGTAGTGTCTTGTCTATATATATTGATATACGACATTAAATCGAAGTATCGAATTCATTACTTTCATTTTATTCCCATAAATGAAAAACACATTACCCCGCTAACACAGACATGTACACATAAAGCCCTCTGCTGTGTCCTCAAAGCAGTCAGTATTTTATGTTGGTATGGATGTTTGATAGAGGAAGTTTTTAAATAGGATTACTGGCAAAACTTAATGAAAAAACCATTTTTCTGGAAAATATATTCAGACAAGAACTACTGAATATAAAAAAGTCACACACTTAAATGCTTAATTCTGTGATTTTAGCATCAAGATGTCTTGATTTGATGAAACATTTAGTTGTGATAACGTAACACACTTGTCTCATTTTTTAATTCTTATCCTTTCTTGTTTCAGCATTAGGGAGTTACAAAGTTGGTTCGGAAGCTATGTAATATCAGATCTGATTTTTTTTTTCATAAATACTATTCGGCAAGGAAAAAAGAAGTAAGTTAAGTAAGCATAATTTAAATAGATTACTTGAGTGTTCCTAACACATATGGTACACTATTAGTACTTATGATCAAGTTTTTTCAGCTTATGAAATTATCTAGTATTCTAATTTCTGTAAAAATATTTTTTGGTAAACTTCAAATACCGTAAGGGTAGTTTATAATCTATAAACTGTATGGAAATAATATCACACCCCAAGCTCAGTAAAGTTTAGCATTGCTTTTTATGCAAAGTTGGGAGCTTCCCTATGCATTTTGACTTTTTTCCTGCTTGGGATCTACTTGTATGAACGTTGTATATATTTTCCGCCTTATATCTGCAATGTACCTCATGCATTGGCCAATTATCAGCTGGTGAGGTTTTTCTAGTCTCCCTGCCTTTGCATTTCAGCGCTACTCCATTCTCAACTCACTTAACCCTAATCGGCCCTAAAGACCTCGTTGTTAAGAGCCAATGTGGAAAAACATTTCTATAAATACAAAAAAGTTAGATACAATTCCTTATACAATATATACAGTACAAATCACTTTGCATATGACACAGCAGTATTTATAAGCACGTGTCTTTTCCCGCCCACTCAATTTTTACATTGCAGTGATACGACAGATGCAAGATTGACTAATCAAATAATCGCATGAGAGCGACACCAGTGCTCCTAGTGGCTAAAGCTATAACCAATATGGTGGTCGATCAAAGAGAAGTAATCAGTGGAGCGAATGCAACACCAGCACTCTTAATGTTGAATGTCAGAACTAATGAGGGAAACAAATGACAAACGAAAAAAACCATTAGGGTGTTTCGAACAGAGGTGAGAGACAAATGTAAACAAAGATGGTGGCTGACAGTAAAAAGTATGACAATTTCCAGTAACAGCCAATGTAAACAAATGGTAAACGAATGGGATAGAAAGAAAATAAGAAGAGAGAAAGTTAAGAAGAGAGAAGGAAAGGAATAGAATAAAGAAAAAAATAGAGAATTCTAAAGAGAAAAAAGTGGGAGTACTCGGAGAAAACCCTCGGAATGCAAGATCGTGAAAAAATTACATACTGGTTACTACGATGGCAGTCGAACGAAAATAAGTATTAAGATTGCAACATATTGGCTAAAAATATGGTGGTTGTGGATCTGGATCTGAATCCTAAATCCTACCCCAGTTCTCTCCTTCCATACTACTCATGTTGTCTTGCAGTGTTTACAAACTACCATTTAAAGACTAAGAAGAACACCTTACGAGACCTATTTTATATAAAGAAGTTTAAAAAGGACTGTTGTTCCACTCCTGTAGTTTGGATTCTAAAATGTGACAAGAAGGAACATGTTACGCAAATACCTAGTGAAAATCGCCGCTTAGTGTCTCCCTGCGGAACGTGGGCTTTTAATGTATGGCAAAGCAAGAGCTTATAAATCCAAGATGGCTACCATCCTATATAAATGTGAGGACCGATGGAGCTTCAGTCAGTCATTTAGCAATGGTGTGCGCATTCGAACCTCCAACAGACTACCAGCTTGTCTATGTCGGCTCTCAGCTTTGCTTTGTAGTAAGCTTACTAGAAGCATTTCTATGCATGTGGGGTCAATAGTGACTACTCTATTTCCTTTTTAATTGCTAGTAAATGCCAACATCCAGCTCAGCTGTGTGGTAACTAAGGATGTTGGAAATCTCCATTCAGTTGGGAGCTGTAGTTACTGTGTTTGCCAAATTGTTCACACAACAATCTATGCTGATTCATATAAATATATATGAACTTGCGAAACAGATTGGTCCCATCTAAATTTCACGAAGTGGTAAAAGCACTTGTATTAGATCTCTACATCATCGAACGTGCCTTATTGAGCAAACAAACTACAGGTAGTCAATCAGATTCACAACAAACACTTGATTACCCATTTCACATAAGTTTGGAAGAAACACTCACTTCACAGGTACAATTTTCAGAATTACAACACACCCTGCAGATGGAGATACTGGATATTTAATGCCTACACATGTGTCGCCCGATAGACAATATTCTAACCTATATTTATACCAAAATATAGACAATCAAACACAAACAGACACAGGTACTGTTCAAGATATTAATATGGCTCAGGAACCACAATTCACGTGGTTGTCAATCAATTTGAAAGAGTACAAACCTTTGTGTGTGCAACAGGTCAAAATGTATCGGAATTCCTCGAGGATTTTAATTAAGTTAGCGAAGTAACGAAAGTTGGGCAGAATACGATGGATGCAAACAAATAAAATGTTAATTACAAGGTACGCACAGCGGGCTTTTAAGAACTTACAACAAAACACAACAGGAGAATTAAGGTGCAAATGATACAAGAGAAACTCAAAAGTACATTTATACCATATGACAAATGCGATAAATTCAGGACATTACTGTACACCAAACAGCAGCAAGTAGGTGAAAGCTGTCTACAACATATAGAGGACCTACACTATTACCATCACAAGTGCAGTGCACATATCTCAGATACAGAATTTTTTTAATATTCTATGGAAATCGCTCCTACAATCTTTTGCAATAAAATAATAGGTTTCGAGAATGATACATTACATCAGGTCATTAACAGATTAAAAATGGTACAAATGGGCATGTAGTCAAACCCTACACAAACCAGTACAGACTGCAGAAAATGAAAAGATGGCATACAAAATCACCAAACTCAAACAAGAGATCGTAAATCTACAAATCTAACCAAAATACATGCATTATGAGCAGAGAGATTACAGAGATAATTGCTGCCAAAAATTTCACCAGAATACACTACAACCACGTGCATACACACCACACCATCAACCTCAAATACAATTAAGTCAATTACAACAACCAAGAGTTTTCTGACAACAGACAACCGTTCAGGAACAATTTCTATAGTACAACCCACAAAATATGCTAATGAATACAAAAACTCACACACTACACACTACGCTAGTTCAGGGCCTAGAAATAACTTTTCACCTCAAAAGTCGTATTGTAACCCCCAGCTTCAAAACAGAAATTTTCAACCTGTCAGCTTGTACAGATATCATAGAGGTAATGAAACACATAGGGACGTGTCATATCAATCAAAAAACTAGATAATGAGGGGTATGCCATTTCCCCTGAGGTACAAAGGATCAGAAACACGTGTAAAAGATTTTTTGATCACAAAGTACCAGGGGTTTCATATGCGGACATTGTCAAACTACACACACCGCATCAGCAACAAAAACAAAGATATATGGAACAACCCCCCCCCCCCCCCCCCCCACCAGCGGGAAATCACAAGGGCAGTAAACTACATTTCATCACTCATGCCTAGTACTGAGGCAAATACACAAACAAGTAATCCAGGGTGCACCATCAGACAAGTTTCAAACAAGGAAGGAAACAGCTGCAGGCCTAATCAGGAAACAAAACAACAGCTGAGGTGGGAAGTCATTCCAAAACATGTGCTGTTTCACAACATAGGGAGTGTAATCGCACTTCAGGCAAAACATAAACAGACAATAAACAACGACAAAGCAGCGAAAAAGCAAGTGTTTATCGGGCCAACAATATTGCGCAAGACACATGTGTTATCTGTCTGTATTCCTGTCATAAAGCCAAACACTGCTATCTGATTACATATCGTAACAACACAGTTTTAAAAACAGACATTGCAGAAAGGTTTCGGAAATTTTAAAACAGGTTTGGTATAGGTCGCGTTGTACTCCGCATCAGCAAGTATTTTGGCCGTGAGGCACAGGAAAATATAAATACGGATCAACGAGTTGGCAATGATGACACAACCTATATGGACAACAAGCTGAGCCAACCCGAGTTCCAAAAACAAATACACAGTGGCCACATTGTGAATTGTCAACAGGGCTCTATCAACACGACACCACGCATTGCAGTAAAATTACGTGGCAAGCTATGTTATGTGCTGATTGATACAGGTTGTTCACGGAGTTGTATTGCAGGTACTTTACTTTCCAATCAAAACATACAGCCTGGTACAGAATAGATATCGCTTGTGGGGCCGACACAAGTATTAGACATGCCCAGGTATAAGACAACGGTTACATTTTCTATAAAAGGCCATATTTTCACTCAGGAATTCTTTATTATTGATGAGTTCCAAATTGATATTATACTCGGGGTTGATTCTATGAAACACTACAATGTAATACCTTTTCTTCGGCGAAATGTAATGTTCATAAACGGCAATGATTCTCACAAAATCTGGCACATGCCAATCTATACAGCATATGTACAGGATTGTGATATAGGAAATATTCCACATTGTATTCAGAAGATTGAGACTATTGCATATAAATCGGAGGAAAGTTTTCAACCCTATATTATTCCTCACCTTGAAGAGTCTCAAAAGCAAGAAATATGTAAATTAATAAATAAGTATTATCACAATAGGTTTGCAAACAACATATTAGATCTGACAGAAACATGAAACTTTGAAATAAAATTGGAACTAAATACAGATAAGCCAATATTCACACAACCATATCGTATAAACCCCAAGATTAGAGAAAAATGACCAACAAATTGACGATATGCTAAAAGCTAACATTATATAACCATCAGATTCTGCTTATGCTGCACCATCCTTAACACTTAGAAGAAAAATAAAGGAGAACTGACATTCCCCACCGACTTTAGGAAATTTAACCAGCACATAAAAAGAATTCAATAACTGTTGCCTCGTATGGAAGATATTCTCAACATGTTACAAAATTCAAATTATATTACTAGCATAGATCTATTATCAGGATTTTATTCCATAGCAATTATTAAGGTAGATATACACAAGCTAGCATTTATAATTGATGGTATTGGTTTATTCCAGTATTGTAAAGTGCTAATGGGGTTACCAACAAGTCTGCAGTATTTTCAACAATTTATCAGCATTTTGCTGGGTCAACTCAAATGGAATACCGCCGTCGCTTACATCGACGATATTTTTATCTTAGGTAACAAGTTCCAAGAGCATTTACATAAAATTCAGAAAGCATTTCAAAGGCTGCAGCAATTCAATGTAAAAGTAAATACCAAGAAATGTTCGTTCGCCGCACAAGAAGTTAAAATATTAGGCCATTATGCCACACTCAACAGAATTATTACAGACCCTGAAAACGCAAAAGCAATAACTAACATGTCACTATCCTCAAATGTCAAAGAAGTTAGGATGTTTTTGGGGATGATGTCATACTTGCAGGCGATATATCCATAATTACACTTTTTCCACAATTATAATATGTACATTATTTTGTTACAGAGTGTGTATGCGAGAGAATACAATATTCATGCAACTAGATCCATAGCGGAATCACCGTCAACACCCCCATATAGACGACTTCCACATCACAGAGGCGGTTGGCACACTAACCGCTTTGTAGCAAGAAATCACGCCAAAGAAACAAGATGGGCGATCCACTCCAGTTGACAACGCATATCTTAATTAGTATTATTCTGTATTACTCTGTACAAGTGGCGTATAAAACGCACACAAGTATTACCTGGGAGCAACTCTCAGTAGATGTTTCTTATGCGGAGACTGCCAATCGAGGAACTCATCCAGTTGCCAAATAGGTAAGTAAATCTCTAAGTACGTCGAAGATATTGAGGACAGTTTGATTGACGGGTTTCTTAGTGAAACATCAATACCTACACACCGCAAAAGAGGTATCGAGCTCTTAGGTGAGTTCGGGGCGTGGTGTTGTGAATTACTGACAAACAGGCATTTTAAGGCGCTTATCGCCAATGACGAGATTTTAAATAAAAAATATTTACAATTTGCAAAGTATAATTACCACAGCTGATATGAACTGGAACATTACAATACAGGCTTAAATCCCAGGTTGAATCGAAAATTAATGAACTGTCACGTATTGTTAATGATTTTTCTCAAACGATTGTAAATAAACAGCATTATCAGGATATAATAGAGCCCGCTGTCAAACTGCAACATTTATTTAGTACTATTATTATGCACATAATTAGTAATTTGGTGAATGAACAAAGAATTAATACATTTTTGCAAACCTGTAAACAAAACAGGTTGCCATTGCAGGCGGTTCCCAAGAAGGTTATCATGTCAGACTGGATGCAGTTAGAACAAACGTTGACTCAAATTAATATGAAATTAAGTTATTCTAGAAAAAACACAGTGTTAAACTACTACAAGTTTCTGACTGAATGCACCTTGTCAAACACAAAGATTTTAATAAAACTTCATGTCCCCTTACAGAGTACAGATAGAGAGTGGAAAATATATCAAATAATTACTACACCTTACAGATTTTTCAATCACATGTGTACTACCCACACACCAGAAGAACCTTTTGCAATTAATGACAAGTTTCAAGTAGTTAAAGAAATATCAGATAATTCACTAATTAAAGAGGGTATCTTTCACATTCCCAAAGAAATAACAACGGCGGAGGAATATAGATGTGCTAGAGCAGCCATTACTTTACACAGTAACGAGGAACTTTTTGCAGCATGTAATTATAAGTGTCAGAAACACAATAAGTTTACAATCAACAAATTAGAACCACATAAGTTTATAATTACTAATGCTCCAGGTCCAGTGTTTATGTGAGGCCATAATAAGTCACTTAATACACCAATCAACAGTCACGATGTTGGACATGTAGATAGTGAGTTACCTTGTGGTTGCAGATAACTTGTAAATGGGAGTTTTATTATTGACGCTTCTATGATACGTGATACATGAGCGCCAGTCATACCGACCAGCCACACCATTATTCCTATACACTGGTTTGAATAAATTAATTTTCTTGTACCTCAGCTTCACTTGCACGGAGGAATACGCTTCTCTAATGTTACAGCTGCTTTAAATTATTATTGGTCAATTTCTCATGCTGAATTTCCTATTTTGACAGATGAAACAAATAGTATCCATGCAAACATGCTGACGACTGATGAAATAGTTACATTTTTATCCAGTGAGTCCTACATATATCTGTCAATGGGCACTGTATGTTTGTTAATATTGATAACTGCATACTTGTATGTCAAAGTTATTAGGATATATTTATTGATCAATCAGATTGCGACACACAATCAACAGTAAGCCAAGTGGGTATTCACTCACCTGTTGAAGAAGAAGTTGAGCACGTGGGTTAATCCAAGTCACGTGCCGCTCAGGTAAATATTTGTCCAGGACCATACCATGCCGCCACATTTAATTGTGTCGTGACGTCACGTTATGAAAAGGTGAAACACTAGAAACGAAAGGAATTTTAAAGCAATTTAGAGTTGAGACTTTTCTGTGAATACATTTTTAGACAAATCTAGAAAGTTTCATAGAGGGTTTTAATTTAGAGCGAAATTATTTTCGAAATAAGATAGATTTTACATATAAACCACGAAATTAAGCAATAACACATGAATACATATCAAAAGTATTGGCGTAATTAAGTACACGAGTAGTATATTATTTAGGAATTTATTGAGTGCTAGTAATTTTTAAGAAGGTTACCAGTAAAAGTCTATTCCATACTTTGCCGGGAATTAAGTTATAATTTCCCGACACCTGAAAATTTAAATACTGTTCATAATATTGAAACTGGAATCATTAAATGAAAGAAAGACTTTTTAGTTACGTAGCATGTACACATACGCATAGAGCGAGAGTTCTGCTAACGGTTACCAATGTTATGGATTGCACTCGATTAAGAATATAAAGTAACATCCACGAGTGGTGGTTCACATAGCTTATGAGTCTTGACGTTCACTTCAACATGTGTAATACGTTAAGTTATTCCAACACAGTACAAACGATACATGTATGTCGAACAATATTACACGTGGCGTACCGCGCCCACAAACAGTACTGCTATGTCTTTTTCGTTTGCAGTTCGCGCTTTCACGCTAGGTAGTATTCTCAGCTCGGCACCAGGAGTGCCAACTCACGAAACAGTCAGCCCATTCTACGGCATATGAAAACGTGTAATTAATGTATAAATTCGTAGTTCCACGCAAGTTTTTCAGAATATTTTGTTATACTTTACCACAGAAGTTAAAACCAAGTGGTCGAAATGTACATAAATTTTCATTACTGTATTTTCTATTGCCAAATAACTACAATACAGCTTTTATAATAGGTGGCACACATTTCCATATAATTGAATTCTTAATTACTAGTGTATAATTTAGTTATTAAAAGATTAACTTTTATATCCCAGAAGGGGACATAGTAATCACATCTCCATCATATATACTCTATAGGTCATTTCTTTTAAGTATTTCAATCTATATCACACACAGATATAATAACTTATTTGTCAACTTAGCCACAGTTGCAGAGTGTCCGACCTCAGCTCTAAAATTCTCCTACTTCTCCCGTGTTCGGTGCCTAGCAAGGGGGAAATATTTTCTTAAATTTATGTGAATACGGCACTGACCACATTTCTTAAATCCGGGGAAACAAGACGCAATGTGAACTTTGCATAATTTCAGCAAATTGTATTCGTAGACAGAACTTTATGTATACATTGAAACACAATATTAAGCATTTATAGCTCACTTGTAATTATTTAAATCAAATTGCCTAACCTCACTTAAATTGTACCAACGGTCAAATATTGTTACATATACAACAAACGACTGAATAGTAAGTCCTAGGAGAGTAAATAGTAATGCGTCTTGTACATAAATTAGCAGAAAATATTTATTTACCGTATAACTTACAGCTTCATTTTCACACGCTACTACAGAAATATAGCTAGTATATTGTAACGACCTAGCTGACTGACCAAGCTTAACCTTGTATCCATAACAGGCACAGAAATATGCACTTAGAGACTGTTTAGTATTGAAAACCATTGCAACATAACTCGCTACAACAGCGATGAGCCCAGAAGAGAGACTCCTCAGCTACATCACGGCCAGGGGCGTCCAATTTCACTCTGACCAGGGGCGTCCACTCCCGACACAGTTGCTCTCTTACCGACCCACCTGATATCTACACCCACTACGTCAGCAGCCGGGACGGCTGCTTATTGGAGAGAGGGGGTATTGTTGAACTCCTGACGAGATACGAACTAGCAGACTCCTGATTCGAGAGCTGGTGATGGAGGAACAGCCCATTCCAAGGTGGCAAGGCACGGCGACCGCAAGGGAGTAGAGGTTGGGGTCTGACACACTGGTCAGGGTGCATATATAAGGAGACACGTCGCAGACACCAGCCAAGCAGACGACGCCTGTCCTGCAAACTCGACGAGGTCGGCGCGAAAGGGTCAACAACGCAGAACAATACAACGAGGCCGTAGGGGCAACAAGGGTCCTATTAGCAGAGCCAATCAGCACGATGTCTTACCAGGAGGAGCTTTCCTGGACGACAGCTGTACCTTGATAAAAGTGGTAATAACCTAAACAATTTGGGTGCAAGTCAGATTCAGTTCAGGATGTTAGGCCGCAATGTCTCCATAAAACATTGTAATTATAAAGTCTGTTGCATCATAAAATGCAGGAAAGTCAAGCATAAAGTAAATGTTTATTGTAATAACTTGGATGCAAATAATATGGGAAGTATTATAGTTTAATGTGAAAAATATGTGACATGCAATAGAAGGTAATAATATTGTAACGGCGTTTTAGCTCATTATTACCTCTAGAGTTACCACCCCACAGTGTCGACCAGGTTGTAGGGATAGCAGTGATACAGAGGAGAGTAACTTGTTGCTAGTAACCTCAACCCAGGTCCCCGACAGTGCGCATACGAAAGTGTACATGTAAAACGAAGAGAAAAGTGATTTATAGTGACTTTTGTCTTTTTGAGGCCAACATAACATTTAAAATAATCACATGTACCTGCTCAAACACTTTAACCATAAATAACACGAAGCAAGCATGTCATCTTTGTAAATATGTATTTATGTATGTACGTATTTTTGTGCTGGAAACAAATATAGCATTTTTGTAAACACTGATATGCAATGCATTGAACTTAGAAACACTAAGAAATTTAAATGTGCCAAATAATTGTCAATTTATATTTTCCCCTGATTTCGAAACTTTTTATACCAATGAGAAGAATACCGTCATTTTACCCGAAACTGGTAAATATCCACATTGTTACCCACGAGTATATATAATACCCGAATTCCGGGTAATCATCCACACATTGGGAACACTTCTTGTGTGTTAAGCGGGGCAATGCCAAGGCCGTAGTATTTCGTAGCATAGAGCAGAGTCTGGGGGAGAGTGTCGGGGGGCTGTCGGTTGCCAAGAGGGTGGCTGGGGTCCCTGGGCCGGTATTGTTCCTGCTGGCTTTTGTCCTTGGGGGGGGGGGGGGGCGCTTAAGCTACCTGTGTGGTGCCGCCGTGCCGTGGTGTGCTCGACTCACGAACTCATCTCATGCGGAGAAAGGTGCGGGCGGCTTACTGTCGCCTAACAACCAACCTCTCTGCAAACTCCATGTTCTCAAGCGCTGTCAAAAGCTGTTACACTTCGAGTAGTATATTTTTTAAACCTACTATTTACACGTTAACATAAATCAACTTATGAAACAGTCTTTACATATAATAAGACACGACGTGAAATTAACCAGCGAAAAATCGTACTTTACAGAAATACTATAAGTATAATATGTATGTAATAATTAGATATGGACTAGCAGATGTCTACTTGAGGTAGGCATCCAGCGTAGAAATAGTTCGCTCGTCGCGTCATGCATCACTTTCAATGTTAGCAGATGTAGGATCGCACTTTACAAGTGTTGATTTGAATTTCTCTTAAAAAAGTTTTTGGAGTTAAAATCATATTGTGACAACAAGAATGATCAATCAAATAATAAAATGTAAAATCAATGACAATCTGACACTTACACTAGTTGTGAAATATTACTACAGTTGATGTAAACTTTACTTTAACATTAAGAAGAAATGTTACAAAGTATAATGCCAGACATGCGAGGCGAGGCTAATGGTTAAACTATTTAATCGATGAACATGCAATCTGCGGAGACGATGCTCGGATGGCGCTGTTGACAAGTAATTCAAGCTCTGACATGCTTTATTATTATTATTATATATTCTAACTCGAAGCGAGTTTTAAAATGTGTGTGAACAGTCGCAGCAGGAGATGTAGTTCGGTCGGCTCGTTCTGCATTGTTTTCAGTGTTGGTAAATGTTGAACACACACAATTCCTAGAATCTTTACATGCCTGAAATAAATAAATTAGTTTTTAAAAAATGATGTTAGGTAGAATCGGCCGCATTTTTTTTTTTAATTTAGAGTTTCTTTTCTTAGAAACGTGTGTTCCTCAAGAAGTAGTCTACTGCATAGGGAGAGATGACTTGTTTCTGGTGGGATTACTGATACTCTTGAGAGATGGTGAGAAGAGAACATTTATATTGTGTGCTTTTTTACTCATTCCAATACATCAAGATTTGCTGTGTCCTGCACAGTGTATTGGTGATTTTCGCCTTAGGGTAGAAATGCAATATATCGGTGTGTTTAAATTTTCATCTTTCAGCAAATGTAAAAAAAAACAGGAATTATGTGGGAGAATATTTAATATTATTTAATTATTAATATTTTACTTCCACTAATAAATAAATAATTTTCGCATAAGTTTATAAGTAAGTCTTCGAATAAATAATTCAATAGTGGATAGTCATATGCATACATAGTCTCTCATTAAGTAAGTAAGGGCGAGAACAAATTATATAAATGAAGACTTGATATAAAAACCGTTCTAAGAGCCAAAATGAAATTTTTTTTGTTGAAATATGTTTTATGTTCCAGCCGCTATAACATAAATAACGGGCTAAGTTGTAGCTGCTTTTGTATTAGCACAACTGGTAACCAAAAGACCGTGCGGGTGGCCATGTTCGCCAGCGTGTACATTAAAACCAGAATAAGTGCCAGAGCATCAGATACGAGTATTTAAATCGCTACGTCGTTGTTTCATTTAGTTAGTTGTTGTTTGTTGTTATTGAAGGAACGAAACATTAATATCCATCACTACGAAAGGGCGTTCCTCGTTCAAGAAAAGACGTAAATAGAAAGGAACTGTTGATTCTGAAATGAGAAAAACGAAGATGTTCTGGCGAAATGTATGTAAATAGCCAGCGAAAAGAAGTGCAAGTTAATACACAGCCTGCAGAACAGGCAAGCTGTACCATAACGAACTACTTATTATATAATGGATTTTAACCATCAATATTGCTACACTTAATTATTGTTTTACTTTAACTGCAGTTGTAGAACGACAGCACATTTTACGGCACGACTCACAGTAGAATCGTTAGAGTTGTTGAAAAGTCCATTCCCATTAGTCGGGTACCATTTTTACTAAAGTAATGTCATTGGAAATTTACTAGTTTGCATCTATCGCACATTATTTTCCCTACTAATATAGAAGGAACAATAATCACTCTTTTATGTTTTGTTTTATATTACCCGCATGTACATGTATGAATGCAACAATATCGCTCATTACCACAAACTGAAGCTTTTCATGGACTTTTATGCTATGGCGGAATGAAAAACCAAATTCGTATTTAATAGGTCTTCTTGCCATTATCCCAGTACAGCGAAGGAGGCATGGCAAGAAATATGGTGAAAAGGTAAGCCGACAATAAGCCACTATTTCCTACTCTTTACATAACAGCAAAGGAAATATTGTGCAAGTGTGTAAACAAATGTTCATGGAAGTGTTTAGTGTGTCTAAGAGACGAATTGTGACCTTTGTTAAAGGAAAAAAGAATGGTGAAACAGTGTACACCGAGAAACAAGGTAACAAAACAACACACAGGAAATTTTCAGTAGAAGACAAAGCAATCGTTGTCGAACACATACAAAGCTTTCCTCCGGAGGAGAGTCATTACTCTAGAATGAAAAGTCAGAAAGAATATCTCAACCCATATTTGAGCTTCAATAAACTGTGCCTTGCCTTCAAATAAAAGTACCCAACTTCTTTTGTAACGTACCGTTACTATTATGAAATATTCAAGAGCAAGTTCTCTATGTTAACATTCCACCATCCACGAACTGACACATGCGGGACATGTGATAGATCGCATATGGAAATAAAAAGTAACAATAACACACAAGCAGTACAGAAGTTAAAGCTTCATAACCGCAAAACTGAAAAGGCTATGAAGATATTGAAGAAGGATCACGCCAGATCATAGCTTCCATCAAGTGACTGTGTCACTATTTCAGTGGATCTTCAGCAAGTTCTGCCTCTTCCAGCATTAACACATTCCCAAATGTATTATTTGCGTCAGTAATCGTGTTATAACCTGTGTGTACACGTTGGAGACAACAGTAGAGGGTACATGTTTATTTGGCATGAAGGGTTAAGAGGGCGTGGTGGTAGGTAACGAAGTGACGTCATGTATGCTCAAGGCAATCACATCTGGTGGTACTAGGAAGTTAACACCAAATGTGTGTAGTGATAACTGTGTATCCCAGAGTAAAAACCACATGCTTTTATTCTTGTGGTGCTATTTGATATGTAAGGGATATGTTGATAAAGTGAACCACAAGTACTTAGTTTCAGGACACTCATTTTTAAGTTGTGACAGAGATTTTGCTCTTGTAGAGAAACGAAAACGTGTCGAACATTGTCAATTACCTACAGACTTAATGTAAGTAATGGTGACTGCTACCCACAAAAATCCTTTTATGGCAACACTAATGAAACCAGATGATTTCTACGACTTTAAGACTGCCGCAGATAAAGCACTTAGCACATATAAAGTAAGTTTTCCAAAGTTCAGTGGATCAACATGACGAAGACTTATCCTGGAACTCTGAGAACACGAACAACATTTTCTGAGTTTTAAAGCTGGTCATCTTTTCACGTTTTAAAAAAGAAGAATGTGACGGATGAGGCAATAAAAAATATTCTACCCCCAATTAAATTGCTACTCCAGGATGTCTGAAGAAAAGAAGAATGACCTCGCACAGATACTCCCTTACCTGAAAAGTGAGAACAAACCTTTCTATGAAGAACTGTTAAATCGATAATTAGGAGGCAACTTATTTTTTGTTTGCCTAATAGGAAACAAGACATACGTATCTTACACAATTATTACCAACTTCTACCCTATAACAACATTCCTGGTGGACATTACCTTGATTCTGTGGCTTGCCAAGTAGCCCTTTTTTTTTTGTATTGTGTGTTTGTTGTTAGTACCTTCTACAATTTTGTGTGATTTTCAAGGTACTGGTGAATTTGTTTTCCTCTAGCCTATTTATTTAGTACTGGTGAACCAATAAATAATTACGAGAAAACCTAATGTGTATTTTGAATGATTCACCAAAAATGTAATGGTCATTATTCAAATTGTAATTTTTAGAATTTTTATTATTCAAATTGTATTTTTTTTTAGTTTTATTATTCAAATTTGTAGCGATCATTGCATAAATCCGACATCAGACATTCTTCAACATCTGAACAGGAAAGAGCTATGGTGATTTTCCTAACCTCAATCGTCCGCCGAACCGTTATACACAGAGGGGTGTGGCAGAGGGAAGCAGAAGTGTATCTTCGAACGCAGGTGGCGGTAGTGAGGCATTATATCTCTAAGGAGAGTGGGTGAAAGCAATAAAAATAAACCACAGGGGTCAGGGTGCAGAATAGCAATAAATGAAAGTATCTCACTGGCTGAAATGGAAGTGGTCGGGAAACAAAGTGAAAGCCATTATAGGCTGTACACGGTAAAGTGAGCACTTTCTAAGACCCTTCTAAATTTTTCCGTTCACCCGATCTCTATCTTCCTGCTGCTTTTTAATATTAAAATTGCAATGTGACCAATAAATAAAGTGTATACGTTTCACCACCTTCAAAATTCATTACCTGAGGCTGCAATAAGATATATTTATTAATGGATAAAACCTGTTGGAAGGACCTTAAAAAGTGCTCACTTTAGCGTGAACAGCCTATAATTAAACAATTTCCTAGCGCTAACTGGAGAAGGATCAGAAGTGCATTCAGAAGAGTAACACAACTCTTCTGAATGCAGTGGAGAAGTGCAAGGTAAGCAAAAAATTGTATTCACCACCATTTTGAATAAATTTTGTCTAGTATCACATGCAAAATTGGAGCTTAGTCCACTGAAGAGCGGCAGGGCAAAAATGTTTCCTTGCTACCTTCTCTCTCTGCAGATGTAATAAGTAATTCATTGCGACATTTAATAATGCATTGATACATACACAAGTGCGGGTTATTAGTTAATACAATTATTATTTATTACAAACGAATTTCAAACTCCTATGCAACTACCCCTTCCCCTTCTCAACAACACAGCTCATACCTTCGTCAGACTTTGAAGAAGCAGGACCCATCCTGTTCCCGACACCCTCCCCTCCTCAACAATTACATTTCCTCCTCCCTTCCATACCTAAATGCATTTCACCCCACCGCCCTCCACCACATATACACTTAACCACACCCTTCCATCCTCTGCAGTCGTGTTCTGGAGTTCGAAGAGTCAATACCTGTGTTGCTGGTCCCCCCTCCCCCTAATCCTCACCAGCCATTAGAGCTCAGTCGTGCTTTGGACTCCGAAGAAGCAACATCGACTCTCTCCAAATGTCTCTTGTGCTTTACTTGCCATAAGAACCAATCACAACACACCTACAGCAAAGGAGAGCTAACCCTCTGCACGAAGGGGTAGTCACACCCATAGACACCAGCACGAAGGGGTAATCTCAAAAGCCTCAGGGAGTGGTGGGAAGAGGGGGAATGGGTGCAGCCAATCACAACACACATTAGAGGATGGGAGTGGGTTGGGAAGGGTGGGCGAACACCAGTTAGTGTGCTCCCTTCCAAAAATGGGTGGCGCCAGTTTGTGTGCTCGCCCTCCCACCCCCTCCCCAGATTATTCTTTTGGGCACTTAAGCCACTCTTGCACATCTGTGATCGGAAATCCCGCTCCCACTGTTAATATGTATAGTTTGTTCACAATAAAGTGAGCACTTCTGATGTCCTAGTTACTTTTTCCTTAGAGCCATTTATTATCCTTTATCCACCATCTAAAATAAATATTACTATGTAAGTAATAAACACACTATTTATATTTCACAGCAATCGTAAGCTCATGTTTAAGGCTGAAGTAAAATTAATTTATTTCTTATTATTCAAAATGAGGAGGCTTTCAAAAGAGTTCACTTGACCGTGGATAGTCGATAAGTGGCATTATTGGCAAAGGAAATGCCAGTTAAATTCCTTCATTGTAAACGCCTCCCCACCCCCCCCCCTATATATACCACTCTGTGTTATATGTGTAGAAGGTGCCTCAGGCCATCTGTGCCTCAATATCTATCAATGGCCCGAAGTCATATATCAATGTTCCTAAGAAACCACTCTATGGAACGGAAGATGGCCTCTTTGTATAGCACTGCTTCCCGCCAATTGGTTCCTCTATTTTGTTGACGAAATCTTAAATTGCCGAGCTTGCACTACATTCACACGGCTCATGTTACAGTACATCCCGTCGCCAGTTACGCAAGAGATTCCTTACAGCACTTCAGTTTGACACAGTGACTATCATGAAAGATGATGGGTACTCCTTGACAGGATTGACTGTCGCTTACTCCGGAGTATGGGATGAAGGTGGTGTTTTAAAAAGTTTCAGTAGTAGTGTGCTTTGACAACTGCCTGTGAGGTCTATAATTACTCTGTGCATCTCATTTGCTACAATCAAGATCACCCTCACACCTTGTGCTGGGCGCCTAATCTTTTGACGATGAGAGACAGGATGAGTGACCCTTCAAGCGTGGCCCATTCGACCTAGTCCAGGTTTCGTCTATGGTGACGAACCTTTCAAGGAAATTTTCACAATCTCTCTAGTAGTTGTTCAATAATATCTGTGTAAGTGCATGGCAATGTTATAGTTGCATCTCGGTGATTTGAAGGGGGAATCCAGCATGCTAAAATTTTGCGAATCCCAATCATTTCATCGATGAGACCTATACATCACATGCAACAAGGAAACAAGGAGTTCTGTTGGATTGTTGTTTCTCCATGGTCTTTCTGAACTGGGGTGCCCCTGAACGACATCCCTGCATTCACAAAACTTTTGAAGTGAATTCGTCTTTATATTTGCGACCATAGACTGAGGCAATTCAGAAAACTCGAAGATAAAAACATCAGGGGAAACAGTTTGGCATTGCAGCTCCGAATATATCGTCTACAATAAAAATTCAGTTACACCACTCGATTGCCAAATGTTTAACGAATAAATTTAGTTGAGTAAGGATTGTGTGTTGTCAGTCAACTTGAAGAGACTATTATAGTGTGCATTTAATTATATTTTCGATATGTGTAGCAATTCTGAAATCTTCAGTTTGTGTGAGTTATTATTTACCCGACAGTGTGTTGGGTGTGTGTACCTGTGTATGTGTGTGTCTGTAGGCCTATATGTGCCATGCCAATCCACCCCTCCTCCCACAATAAATCTTCGAACGTGTCAACCGAATTTCACCAAACTCGGCACACATCTAATACTAACTCAGTAACGACACCTGAATATTACATTTTTCGACCATGCCAGGTATTTTCAAACCGAACTGTTCTAATATTTAGGATGATATGTCATATTTCGGAAACCATTCAACCTATATAAACCAATTGTACGCTTGCGGAGCTTTTCGTAGGACAAAAATTTTGAGATGAATATTGTGGTAAATCCTCAATTTCAGAAGATAGTACAAAATAAAATAATTTATATTTTGCAAATTATCTCCAAAACTATTAAACCAATTATCACCCAATATAGTATGGAAGTAACTCTTCGACATACCTCATAACATGTTAAGGTACCTATATTAAAAATAGTGGCTATAGGTTTATTTTTCATATGCCCAATACCATTAAATAATTTCGGCCAATTTTTTTATGCTAAACACATGTATTACAAGATATATATATATATATATATATATATATATATATATATATATATATATATATATATATATATATATATATATATATATATATATATATATATATATATATATATATATTATATATATATATATATATATATGCAACGCATAACCACTTTTGTCAGCTGTTTTGTAAGTTAGCACCACATGAATAAATAAAGCTCTGTCATAGGTATCACTGTAAACAAGGGGCCACAGTGGATGAGCGGTTAGCCTGCTTACCTCACAACTCGGCGAACCAGGTTCAATCCCTGGCCGAGCATCTGCTGAATTTTCACATGTGGGAATGGTGCGGGAAGATGCCACTAGTTAATGGTTTTTTTTAGAATCTCCCGATTCCCCCGCCATTTTATTCCGGCGCTGCTCCATACTCACCTCAGTCACCCTCATCGGCTCTTAAGACTTGGTTATTAATGAGCTGCGCAAAACTCTTCACTCACTCAGTAAACAATTAACCGATTCATGCCAAATTTGAGAAAAACCTTGTACTATGGTATATTATTTTTGTGATATATTATGTCAGCGAATTATTTCTGAGTTGACGTCTATGTTGCCGTATTAGCTTAGAATGCTATATTTGCCTAAACCACATTACCTTTGCTCACTGGCAATACATATTGTAACTAACGACTGTATCTACACAGAGCCTATATAGTCCAGCAGTTTGTAAGATAGTGCCATACAAATAAACATATATTTTATGTTTTCTCGCAGAAAACAATTGACAGATTGCTACCAATTATGACAAACTCGTATATTGCGACTTATGGTGTAAATTGGTGTATCTTACGACATACACTTATTTTCAAAATGGTGACTTATAGCCATTTAAATTTAGTATGCTTTATCGTGGAAACAATGTGATCAGTTCCAGTTTAATTTCTTTTGATGACAGTATATATTATAGCTATCAAATGCGTCTACACGAACTACTGTTGGCTGCTATTTTGTAAGATATGCAAACACGAAAATACAAAGTTTTCTTGAAATATCGCTGGAAACAGATGACAGATTGCCGATATATTTGGCAAACAAATAATGTTGCAGCAGGTGGTGTAAACTGGCATGCTTTAAGTCTCTCGGTCACTTATTTTCGAAATGATTCCCTGTAAGTGTTTTAGGTTATAAACACTATCATTGGAAACGTTTGACTGATTAAATCCGATGTTGATGTTCGGAATCCGACCTCTGTAATGCAGATAATTGCACACTATGTTATGTTATGGGGTTTTGTGGGTTCAAGTCCTGAGTAAGGCTTGTGTATCTGTAATTGTATCAGTAATATTGCATATATTACAATTTTTATCTGTAATGATTTCTATGTAAACGAGACATAAAAGCCCACACTTCATCTAGGCTTGCAAGAATTTTATGAAATATGTTCGTAAAAACTTGTAAGAGAGAAGGCTCGTTAGTAATATATGTGACTTCTTTACGTTAACACTCTTTTGGTAACTCTGGGTTGAATACCATTTTGTCTACGAAAATATGCCAAGCAAGAGCATCAGAATATCAAATAGGTTTATATTCCCAGTAAGCATGAAGCATTCTAGCCTACTTTCCAAAGGAAAGAAAGGCTTATGACATAATTTTCCTGTATGTGTATGGGTTTGCATGTAGGTGTGTTTAGGTGAGTGTGTGTGTATGTTTGATTGTACCGGAATGAAAAATTTTGTATAGGAATGAAAAGTATGAGTATTGAACTAAAGGGTAAATACTAATTCATGTAGTAATCCATTGCTTATTATACGAATATATTTACCTTGATAGGTCTTGCTCGACTTTCACTGTTTAAATTTCAAAGCAATCAAACTGAATATAATATAAGTATCCTGAATGGGACATGAGTTCAGTACCATTGAAGACTGTAGCTTTGGTAGATCGGAAATTATAAGTTACTATTCTTATAAAAGGTTCAAGTTGTGTTTATCCTGTGGTCTTGTTTGTTGTCGGGGTGATGAGTATGTTATGAATTGTAAGACTGTAGCTTTGGTATATGGATAATTATGAGTAACTATACTAACAAAAGATTTCAACTTGTTTTACATTTCAAACTTTTTTTGAGGGTGGGGAGATGTGTATGTTATGAATTGATGACTTTAACTTTTATGATTTGGAAATTATGACGAAGTATGCTTATAAAAAGATATAATGTATATTTGACCTAGCCAGAAGGACCCTAGGTATTAAATGATCTTATTATTGTGCTGAATTTTGGGTATGATGCCTATGTTATGAATTTGATCACTATAGCATCAAAAGTTCAGAAATTATGGCAACATTTGCAAAAGGGCTTAAGTGCATAATTGGCCTTGCCAGAAAGGGTTCAGGGCCTAAATGACCTGTTGTAAGTTAAGCAATGCATTTTATTTAATGCTTGGAGTGCTTACATAATTAATGCCGCTTCTATATTTACTAAAATTCAATATGGCGATGGTTTAGTCACATTAACACATATTCTGATGACATATTCTTATATATCTAAAAATACTGAACTTTTGATATGTCTCTCAATATGCGTGTTTGCAAAAGTTTAATAAATATATTTTTTTAAATTTAAACACATATCCTTTTTTGTTAATTATGCTTTGAATATTTGGCTTTTGTGAACCATAAACGAATTCTTCTTGAAAATATGAGTTCGTAGACATAGCGCTCATACATGCGTGTTTGACAATTTTAAAGCAATAAATTTAAAATATTAAATAAATACATAACTTTTTTATAAACTGTGTTTTATTCATTTATTACAAATATGTTTTGAATGTGCGAGTTCGTAGGCGATCCTTTTTTTTATTTCTATACATTATTAAAAGCTCTATTGTCACTAATGTTGTGGTGGTCGAGTGGTTAAAGGTGTGAGTTTTGTATCCTAGGGATCCCTGATTTAAATCCACCAGAATCCAAAAGTTTTTATAGTGTATTAAAGCATTACATACGGTACATAGAAAATTGTATTAATCTTCCAGCCGACCTCAGCATTCCCAGCAACATATAATAGCAATGAGTGGTTGTGGTGTGGCGAGTGAATGATGAGCTTCCTAGCAGGCGATGCGAGCATTCGAACAAAGTCCGATTTATCGAAGTGGTGTGACATCTAGCCGCCATGTTCAGAAGTATATTGGCGGACAATGATTATGACCTCACTGACTATCGAACAAGACTGGAAGTGAACACAGCCTACCTCGTATTTATATTAATGTTTAGGAGGGGAGGGGAGGGGGTGATAAATCCCATCACAGCAGAGGGGTGGGTTGGTGTAGGGTTAGACAAGCAGCATAATAACAGGAGAAGAAAGTTTGCCTCACCGTTTCTCCGATACCATCTCGTTAGCTCCGCAATCGACTCGGCGTGCTCCGCAATCGGCTCCGCACTTTTCCCGCTCCGTGTTCTAGAACACGTGCGGTTTCACTACTCACATATTTTGCTGCCACTCAGGTAAAGCAAGAGGGCAAAATAACTCGATCTGATAATACACCAGACTTTGGTAATTGTTTCGGTGTAAGAAATACTTTCAATTGTGGTCCTAACCATGAAGCTATTAAATTACATGATAATCATATCTTAATTATTTAGGATACATCATTGGATTATAAATAATAACTCTAATTTTTTTCCCCATTTTGTTCATCTTTACTGCCAAAAAAAGGAAATAACCAAACGTGCATACACCTATATGTCATTACAAACATTCTCTCAGTCAATGTCGAAAATTAAACTCATTTGCAGAATGACTAGCCAATTGGAGTAGATAATCATTACCACATAATTTTGAAAATTTGTGTATACATATTTGTTCAAAACGTTAAAAAAAAAAGAGCCATTATCATTACGTCTGAGCATAAAAAATCTTCTCAATCTAACGAGATTTTCGTTATATTATTTTTATTTGCAATGTATACATATTTGTGGAAAACGTTAAAAAGAGCCATTATCATTATATCTGTGCATAAAAAATCTTCTCAATCTAACGAGATTTTCATTATAATAATGAAAAATCCTATCAATATTTGGTACATATTTAGATAAAGTTAGCAAGAACAGATATTTGAATTATTTCACTATTTAATTCAAATACTACACTTTCTTAGATTGTTCGAGAAGAGAGTAAACTCATATATACCAGATTAGTCCAGATCGTCTCTACTTGTATTTTGGTTCGGCATGTTACTTCAATCATTTCTCTTTACCGAAGATTTGCTCGACTTAGAACAATTTGAACTGTGTCCTTGAAATGTTGCGAAGTGTACAACCGACGACATAATGAACTGTTAGCGAGGACTGTGTACAACTGCATTGATGGTGTGTACTAATGAACGAGACAATTCTGTAGTCGATGCAAAGGCAAGCACTTTTCGTAGTACAATGGTAAGCCGTTTAAGCTAGAGGTATTTCTTGAATGATCGCATTATACTGTAGCTGTAACAGAGAACATTTTCGAAGGATACATGCAATCGCATTTACAATAACACAGCGAATATGGTTGACTTTTAAATATTATGTAATAAGAAACACAAAATATTTCGAAATATTTAAGCCATGACGTGCCTAATAGAGGATTTAAATCGATAAAATGTAATTTTAAAATGTTCCGCATATTATTAATTTTTGTTAAGGTAAACAATAATATATAAAAATATGTCATTTCTTTTTAAGTTAAAAAAATTAATTAAAAAATAGATCGAGTAAATTAAAATTTCAATATATACCTTTTCCATAGAAATCTTAAAATGATACGAAAGTAAAAAGATAATCGTTCATGTTATTAGAATTATATTAAGAATATTTCTTAAATTAAAATTTCAATATATACCTTTTTCATAGAAATCTTAAAATGATACGAAAGTAAAAAGATAATCGTTCATGTCATTAGAATTATATTAAGAATATTTCTTAGATTGGTTATGTGGTCCGCCCGTACTCCAATTTTAATTTTGGAGATAAAATTAAAGAAAAATGGTGTAATTCATAAAGAAGGTAAACCAAAAATATGATATCAAAGAAGTGAAAATATGCTGTTCTCTTGACTTCAATTATCATTTAAGCTGGAACCTGACTTCGCGTTAAAATAAATTTCTGAAATTTGCACAACTCATTATTTAAAGTGGAATTTCTCATATTTACGCCAAAAAATGCTTGACTTTTTTAAAAATTATTTCCATTATAACGAAGTTATCAATATCCAAACCCAGAAAAAATGTTTGTGTCGTAAACTGCTTGAAGAGGACAGCTGACTGTACCAAGCAAAAATGTGAAATGTAAAATTTGCAGAAGTTTGTAACATGTTGCTGTGTAGGGGGCGTGGTCTCGCCTCTTCCACAAGCGCCTCTAGCGGCTGGCAGAGGTACCTTGTCAGTGGCCATGAGGCAAGCGAGCGGGTCCTCTACTAATGGAAGTCGATCTGTGCTGCGCTCCTACGTGAATCTCCACAGGCAACGCTAATGGAAAAATAAATGTCTTCGAGCGGCAGCTGTGCTATTGACTAGTGCCATTACCTGACGGTCGCCCGCTTGTCGCTTTCACTATCTGTCGCCCGCAGTTCGCTCTTAGCCTGGTGTGCTGTAGTAAACTGTCACTGCCACGCTGTTCGCCTCACGACTGCAATGCTCGTCATCAAACTCTTACTTCAAATCGCGGATAATTTTCTCAACATGAATATTTATGGCAATACTTCTGGGAATGAAGAGAAGTGAATATTTGTTACATCGCTAATAATATAAAATAGATTCAATTTTCAAAGATTGGCAAAAGGGATTTATTTCAATTTGCTGTACATAGATTAGCGTAAGAATTTTTATAGCCCTAGTAACTCGTAGTGTAATTACATTTCTAGTACATAGTTTTTCACTTAATAACGTTATGGATAACCTTCATTGGGAATATGATAATGTTGCTTTATGATGTTCATCATATAAAATATGCTGAGGTTTTATGTCATACTTCATGGACCATTCAACCAATTTTCACCAAATTCTTCCCACATGTAGACCTAGTGCTATGTTAGTCCATGTAAACTTACATGTTTAAAGTAGCTTAGTCACTTCATTTAAAAATTACGGCCCTGCACATATTCAAGGTTATATTAACCTATCACTGGAAATGTTAGATTCATTAAACTCGACAGTGATGCTCGAATCCAACCTACGTAATGCAGTTGATTGCTTGCTACCTCATGGTTTGAGGTGTTCTGGGTTCGAATCCCATGTAAGGCACGTGTGTATTTGTAATTGTCTCACTACTCTTACATATGATTCTGGTTTCATCTCTAAAGATATGGATTTCAACGAGATGACAAGCCCCACCTACCAATTCAGCTATTAAGAAATAATTTAGAACAATACACCCATGTTGTAGAAAATACGCTTATAATTTACATGAGTGACTTGTTGTCTTTAAACATTGGCCCAAACTTGGACCTAGAAGGACATACTTCTTTGCATTTAAAGGTTTGATGGAAAGTTCATGAGTTCAAGGTAAAATATTTAAGGATTAACTTATATATTTAGGTCGTGATCGATATAATCCATTCTGTTTCAAGACGCGCTTGGAGGATTGATTTCAAAATGATTTGTTCACGATGGAAATAATTATCTTCCCGAAGTCCATACGCTGCAAGGATATGACGCTGCTGATAGCCACGTGATTCAAGCACTGCTGTATTAAAGGCGACTTACTCAAACACACGGTTTATTATTTTATTTTAATCAACCACTTACTAACAGTTACTTTACTGTTATCGGGCACATCATGAAAGTTCCCATCGCTTGAATTTTTTGCTACTTGGGGGACAAAAGAGTTATTCACAGTCGGCGGCTTCCTGTAAATTTACTATGGAAAAAGAGATTTTTGTTTTAATTTAAAAGGGCAACAATTTAAAAAGTGATTTTTTTAGGAACCCGTACAAATAAATTTTAAACCTTCCAATTCTTTATATATTTAAATATCGAAAAATACCCTCTCATTGGGTGCAAGTACTAGATGCTACTCCTAAGATTTCTTGTTTCTCTACGTCCAATTTTTTGGGGCTATTCGTTGAAAGGTTAAGAATTTTTCATATACATGTTTTCGTACCCCTCATGAGATATGATCAAAAATATTATCTTACACTTTGCTCTCTTTCCCGATCAAGTAGAAACTAGAGGTTCCCACGCTCATGACGTCACTAGAGCTCCGGAGTTATCACAAGCCTGGGTCACTGAGGCGATACGCTTGTGTGTAGGGAACGATTCGAAAATGATAAGTAAGGACTTTGGTAAGGTCTAGGTCCTTGTGAACTTCCGAAATTTGTACTCAAGAACGAAGTTTCAAGTACTTATTACAATTCAAGGCATAGTTTTATTGACCACATAGTTGAAATAACAAAACTATCTTACACATATAATAATTCGTTTTAGATTAAATATTCAAGGTCTATTGTAAGAATAGAAACCACAAAATAAACGCATTTGCAAAATTAGCTGTTTTAAAATGTATAAACTTCCATACAGAGGACTGTATAACGAAACGATTAAAACCAACTCATTTTTCATTCTAACCGAATTAAATTTTTTTATACATATTTTTATAAAATGTGTATTTTATTTCCGAAATACAAATGGGAACGACATATAATTGTTATTTTCAGTTTTAGGATTACTATTTTATTTGTTTATTTACTGATTTTGGGATTCATATAATGAATCTTTGGGAGAAAAGTAGCCAATCGTTAAATTTAATCTACAATTTTTAAGCTTTCAAATATCTTGTCATAAACATAATAACACCTTCAAAATATATTAAGTAGTTTAAATACTCGTATTAATATCGTTTTTCAAAAATTCACTCAATGCCAGACCTTTCCATTGCCCTTAAAGCCTGGCATAGCACCAGTTAGTATGTAAAGACTGTTCACGATAAAGTGAGTACTTTTGAAATTAACATTAGAAAAAAGTCACTGCCCCTGTCTGCATATATTTAAAAGGGCACACTGTGTGACATATACCCAGTAAAGTTGGTAACGATAGGTGGAAAATAGTTCCATAACTTAATGTCGAATAAAAAGTGTTAGGTTACAATTTGTGTTAACAAATTAATTATTTCGTTGTTCTGTTTTTTTATTCATCGACGTATAAAAATTAGCAGATTTGTAAAATATTTACTTCTATAATAATTTCACAGTTTCCCATGATCGACGCGTGAATAAAGTGACGAGATCCATGGAAAATTTGATTTTACGTAAGGTGGAAGAATAATCAACGTGCGCACCAGTAGATCTTCATCAGGTCTTTCAAAAGTGCTTATTTTACCGTAAACAGTGAATAGGTGGTTTCATGGCCACACTAGATCTGAGTACCTATAGTGTGTATACTTTCCCTCTGCTTCAGTGTTCAACTTGTATTGTGTTGTAGCCAGTGGCAACGACATGACACTTGGAGCACTCGCTGGGTTAGTGCTAGGGAGTTAGTAGAATGTTGTCCTGCAATGGGGATGAAGTGGCTTGTGTCATGGAAGCCACAGCCAGCAGAGTGCGAGACAAGCTTATTATTCTGGTCGGACCCCAAAACTCACTACACCAGTATGCGTCTGTCCACGGTTATGTGGGCCCTCCGGGATGAATGTTAGTAACTATGTCGGTAGGAGCATGGGAATCGTCTCTAGAGTAAGCCGTATACGTTAAAGGTCTAGTTTGATGAGGTCAAAATACATATGCATCGCGACTGAGCAGGGTTGCATGGTACCATGGCCGTAATTGTAGCCATGGCTACACATCGAAGTGAGAAGTGTGTGGATGGATAACGCATAGATAACCAACATAAAGCGAAACGTTCGTTGGGAATATTAACTCGAGGGTCGCGGAGTTATAAATCCTTAGTGAATTAGTTCGGGAGAAAGTAATTTCACTAGATAGTTTGCTAAGACAGACGTTTGTGATTATTATGAGGTTTGAAGTGAAATGTAACAGTGGACACTTTGTAGGCGGGAGAAAGAACTCTGCCTCCTACGTGACAAATATCAGTCGTCTCTCTGTAACATTGAATATTTGTTAGTGTTACAAGACTTTAAATGTGAAGCATAAGTGTAGCGATGGTGATGTAGACGTCATCTCGCTTGCAGTTGTGTGTGGTGTAGGCTGCGGCAGAGAGCCCACAGCAGGAGTGGCTGGAACACGGCAGACCCGTGGGAGCCAGGCGGGCTGTAGCGGCACACAAGTCAGCTGCTGTGGCAGTGGCTGTGGTCGGGCTACAAGTCTGCTCGCCCTAGCGCACAGCTACTGTATGTCTGCGACCTCCGTACATTGCTCTCATGCCCAGGCTGGAGGCGAGTACCAGCCAGTTGTGCGACTAGGCAGTGCTGTGCAACTTGATGATAATATTAGTTCTTATAGGCTGTTCACGGTAAAATAGGCACTTTTGAAAGCCCTGCGTAAGATCTTCTTCTACACACGTTGTGTATTCTTCAACCTTATGTAAAATTAACATTACCATGGGCCTCATAACTTCATCCATGAGTCGGTATAATGAAGCAGTGAAATTATTAGGAAAGTAAATACTTTACAAATGTGCTAATTTTTACACTTCGATGCATTAAAGAAACATAAAGCGAAATATATAATTTTAAGTTATCACAAATTGTTACCTAACACTTTTTGTTCGACGCTAAGATATGGAACTACTGTCCATCCCGTGTTACCAACTTTACTGATAGTACGCCACTCGGTGCGCCCGTTAAAATATATGCAGGCAGAAACAGTGACTTTATATAATGTTCATTTCAAAAGTGCTCACTTTATCGAGAACAGCCCTTACAAACATATCAGAAACATGCCTCTCCAAGTCCCCTTTTCAGCCCTTCAAACACTTCTCCCCAAACACATGTTGTTTTGTCGCTGTCCAGTGTTTTCTCCCACAGTGCAGGCCGTACCTCGACCAGTAAAGTTAGCAATTCTAATTCTTTTCATCAAAATTGTTCATCTCATAACCGCGCACAAAGCACTGTCAACAGACTTGCACGGAAAAATCACTGCGAACATATATACTGGACAAGTCACAACCGGCGCCATTTGCTAACAATGCAACTGTTCTTTATAGCGCCAGTCCTGCGAACTGTCACATGTCCGGTACGAGGCTTCCGTACAGGACATTGTTAGTAGGCGTATTGGTCGTGGTATGTTAACTCACTACCATGTTTTGCAATTGCCTCCCACAGTATGTATCTGAAAACTCAAGAGTTGGTGAGAGGATACAACTGTGATGCTCACAGCGAGAGTGAACTACGTCACCTTATACACAACGGAGATGGGCTTATTTTTAATTTAGAATGGAAAATTCTCTGATAACTATGGTTAACGAGCTACATTTCAGTACCTCGCATTTTCGAGTTTTCTTTTGCTATTGGAGAGCAAGACAATTTGCCATAACCTCTAATGATAGCTGATGAAATGTGAGCCGAAAAATATGAAATATACGTACTCTCAAGATAATTAAAAGAATACCGCCTCTAAAACACTCCATATTAAACCAGTAATTAATTTAGACATGGCTTCAGTAGAATAAAATGGAAAACGATCAGTACATGCCAAAAAAAATTAATACAAATTAAGAGTATAAGGAGCAAATATTCAGGATAATTATAAAGTCCATGAAACACTAAAAAAATATTTACACCTAAATGGTTCGAAAACATGTAATAACTGACACACTATGCGAAAGACAACCTCTCAGAGTTTTATTTGCAGTCTTCATAAATGTTGTATGTGTCCATACTTCGTCACACATAACACACATATAATCTGTAGTACATTTCTGGCCATTCCCGACCCAGCATATGACGAGTGGCGGTGAGAACAGCTGCGGTGATGCAGTGTCTCTCATTCATCGATGTTCTGTGGTAGACGTTGAATATAAACTTGATTCTTGACGTAACCCAACAACAATAAATAGCAGGACGTCAAGTCCGGTGACCGTGATGGCCACCGAAGTAGCGCCTCGTCAGTGGCTACCTCATGGCCTACCCGGCGATGCAGTAATGTCTCATTCGGTAACCTCATACAAAATGGTGGTAATGTGGAGGGGAAGATGGAAGATGAAGACCCTGCTATCAGTTTCCACTTGCGGCCTGAGCCACAATTGCAGCATGTCGAGATAGGTCACACCGTTGACAGTATTATTGGATATGGCACAGAACATGTGAACTTTCGGCGAGTCCTGGATGTACTGGAGAATTGCATGTGGATTCTCTGTTCCCTATACACGTGTGTTGTGTCGGTTGAGCTTTCCTGGGAGATGGAAAGTTGCTTCGTCACTGAATATTCATTTATTCCGGAAGTTGTCATCTTCCAGATAGTTCTGCGTATCAATGCAGAACTGCAGTAGGGGCAATTTGTCGTCGTGGCGTATGGCTTGATGGAGCTGCAATTTGTACGGCTTCACTCTTCAACTTTCACAAATGATTTTCCACACCGTTGACTGAGGGATGTTCAATTCCGCACTAGCTTGGTAGGTTGACTTTCTGGGACTACGCTGCTTCATATACCTCACACGGTCCACCATTTGTTCCGACATGCCAGGTCAGCTCCGACGTTTTGCATCGCAAAATTAACCATCCTCCTCGAATTTCTGGCTTTACTTTACTATGCTGTTGTGATAAGGGGCATGGAAAACTCTTGCACACGCACTACTGATTGACAACGAGAAAATTCTAGCACACGAAAAAGTTTTCTCTACCTGTTTCGCCGCCGTTACAGCAACTAAGGTGACTGGCGCCCCTGTCGGCGGTTTTATAAACTACCCCGCCAGCGCAATGTTAAAAAAAATTTCGGAGAGTTGGTCTTTCACGTAAAGTGTCAATTATTAAATATTTCTGAACCATTTACGTGTACCTACTTTTTTATGTTTCATATATTTTATAATTACTGTGTGTGTTAGAGTAGTACTGGAAAAAAGAATACAAATTTAGTAAAAACAGATGAATATATATTTCTTCGTTCGGACAAAATATTTTTTAAATATGTCAAAACTGGCACCCGGCACCTTCAGGCCGCCATGTTGTGACATCACCTGACCGCCAGATTGTATGTCAGTGACCTTGACACTGACCCTATGACAGAGACCTAGAATGACCTTGATCCCAAAAATTTAAAAAAATCCCCCAAAAATTATAAAAACTTTAACAAAATATATTAATAATTCCAAAAAATATATAAAAACCGTATTTAAAAAATTAATAAAAGTTGATATTAAAAATTATTCAAAAACTTTTATTATTGGATGTTCCTATAGTACCATCTCCAGCAACCGACTGACGCTCCTGCACTCAATCACTGTGTCTTAACATTCCCTCCCCAACCAATGTTAACTTATTTGTTAATTAGTCGGCAGCCCTCCAACCCCCTCACCAACAATCATTCCGTCGTATGCAACCATATTGATCTTTTTTTGATTGTCATTGTTTTTATTATCAACACCTATGGGGCGCTAGTGAATTAATAATAGATTTCGGCAACAAGCGAGCTGGTGATGTAGCCAACAGGTGGCCGCTATAATTATTTTTTTTTTTTTACGTACAGGTGGTACTGTCAGCACCCTTCATATTGGATTATATTTTTAACACATAGGGGATGATAACTCGATTTTACCTCCAGACGAGCTGTCAACACCAACCCACTCTGTCGATTCAGCCTCCAAGCCGAGCTGTAGATAGATACTCGAATATTGTTATAGATATAGGAAAATCTGTAATGTTCAACCTAGTCAAAAAATAATAGTTTCAATATCAGTATCCCTATATTCATGACTACTGCATAATCTATAAAATATTTATTTTGTATAAAAAAATTAATTTTTCAACATTAAAAAGTGTTAATTTTACTAGTTAATTATGTTATTCTGACTATAGTAAAATAGTGATATACACAATATTTTAATAATAAAATTATTATATTTTTGTGTTTTAAATTTTAATTTTACTCTTGTAAATTTGGTAAACATGAAATAAAACATAATTCTATTCACATGCATTTTATTTAATTAATTTGATTCAGTCTTTCATAACCTCGACAAAAAAATTACAATATTCTTCATCTCAATATATGCAATATCTTTGTAGGTTACAGTCTTTATGCCTCTCGCTACTCACAGTCGTGTTGTACTTGTGCGGAAATATCGTGACACTTATTAAACAGACATACCATGCAGGGCCGTTTATGTAGGTAATTGCGCTTTTGAGGACATGTACCGAAGTCACAACTGACCTGCTTGCAGCAAACCTGACTCCGAAGTACTGATGAAAAATGCACTTCGAACTTAGATGTCTATGCATGCCTTAATAATTCGTCTCTCAAGTCTAAACTGTTTACCGCTCATGTCACACAAATATGAAACAACAGCGAGTTTTTGGCACAGTTAAAGCGTTCATGTAGCCGGACATTATGTCTGAAAGCAAATGTTTTATCACAAATGTGACACTGATGACGACGTAGTGGTACAGGTAAAGACTCGGGCGGAACAGTTGGAGATGTATGTGCTGGACCTAAAGAAGCAGGTAACGCCGGCAGAGGTGCTGTAGGTACCTCAGTCGAAAAGTTCGAAGTTGAAGATTTCGTTGGCGCCACAGCTGAAGAAGTTGATGGTACTGTACCATCAGTAAAGAATCGCGCTGCACTTATGGAAGTATGAGCTGTTGGTGATGTAGACATCTCAGCTGAAGAAAATTTCAATAGCGAGAAACTATTGGAGGGAAATATCCACTCAAATTTTAGCATAACTGACCATGGATTACCTGGCGTAGAATACAGCCAAGACGATCTGACTTTCACGTTTGTCGTTGTCAATCTAAGCCTCTCAGAGGACATCCCCTCCCCCCATAACTTATAATTTACGCGTATGCAAGCCTTATGACGTATTATTGACATTAAATGAATCATACTATAACATTTGGCCATTTTTCTGACATCTACCAGTCAGAGTTGCCTCTTGATTTCAGCTGCGCTATCACATTCAGGCATTGAGATATCTCATGCGGGAAGATAGGCAGGCTTAAGGTGCTAATCATTATTACATATACGAACCGGATACAGATCAGTCCGAAAGACCCTGTGGAAACTGCCGCAGTCAAAGATATTTACTCGCAAGCATGACCCGGTGACGATGAAACCAAACCGGAACACAAGTACCCGATGTGTATAGACCTGGATGAAGTTTAAAATTCTTTGTGTGCATACCAACCTAATTATTTACAAAAATCAGTATGAAATGTATTGCAATATTCGGATAAATAGATTGTAAAACTGTTTCACTATCAAGCAGATTTCAATCTCGTACAGCGACGACGACGACGTAGAAGACTGAAGTGTCCACATTAGAACCGCCGTGCTTATGGAAGCACCTTGACCGCACCACTCTACACGCGTACTGTCAGCAATCGTTCCAGAGGCATGGACTAAGGTGACATACAGAGCATATTCCATACGAGGAAATCTTCGCCATGTTGGAGGCTGTCATAATTCCCTATTACTTTGTGTATGTGCTTGGAAGTCTATTTTATATATTCTGAGCAGGAAGGGGAATATCGACACTCAAAAGAGTGCGATTTGCCTTCTGATTTAGTTACCAACCAAGCCGACATCACTGATCGTTAGACACCGTCGAGTTTCATCCAGATGTATAGGAAAGACTTCAAGAGTGCAAAACATGTAGAACATATCAGAGACAGTGTATTACCAACACCGTGACATTTCGGAGTTTTGTTACTCCCTTCCGAATGCAAAAAAAATTAATTCTGTGTTGCGAATTTTTGTTAATAAATGGTGATTCTAACCCTTCCTCTTTTTCTCGGCCCAAATTTCTTTTTTGTTAAAACATGTAACTGTGAAATAGTGTTTTAATACCAGTGAAACGAAAAATATTTTTTAACATTGCGAAACCAAAAAATAAGAAGAAAAAAACTACCAATCTTCACTTACTCATACGTCAAATAAAGTCAAACACACACACGCAGAGCTTGAGATATCCCAATTTCAGGTCTGACTAATAGATGTATTAATAAATATTAACCGAAAAGCGTACTTATATAATTGTATATGAGTCGCATTATAGAACTTAAGGAGAGGCACGGGTTGTCGTAATCTGAGCTCACGCACACATCCAGCATCGCTGCACTAGGTGTTGAATTGGACTTTGCCCTAGAGGAATTCCCTACAGGAGAGCTCCGCATTTGGGCGCTTGACGGATAGGGGCTATTGTTGCTCGCACGACAACTTTAATTAATAGGAAAATGAACCCAGATACTATCTTCACGCATGTTAAGGGGACATGGGTTGGATATTCGACTGGTTCAGCACAAATTTATTTTCTAAAAATAAAAACATATAAATGCCAGAATGGTTTCTTAGCTGATTGCTTACTTATTTCCGCTTGCCCTAGCAACCTTCCCCATCTCAGAAGGGGTAAAATTTAATTTTTTGAATATTAATTTACCTTGCTCATCACCTAAAAAACGCAAAATTCACGCTGCTATATAAAGATAGTCCAAAAGGCGAACACGAAAGAATATATATATATATATATCCGAGTTAAGAAAAGTACGATGGACAGATCATCATACAAAAAGCGATAGCAATTTTTGTTTTCATGTAGAAAAGCCAAAAAATTATTTTAAAAAATCGTATTGTAAACAAATTAGCATGTGCTGTAAAACAAATCTTAGCTCTTACCACCTCTCGTGTTCCTTTTTCCCACTTAACGACGAAAATTCACATTTTACAGTACACCAATGGACGATGAATGAAACTCGCCACGCCCTTGTTCATAAGCGAGCCTCAATTATACGAAATAAATAATAATGTAAGATATTATCACTTTAAAATACGTAATGCAAATTAAAAAAAAAAACAGCTCCGTTTACCCGTTTAGGTATCTATAATGTCTCAGTTACAGGATTCCATGGTAGAGTCACCAGGAATGACATCCACATAAATATTTGTGAGGCGAAATGCTTACATATGTATACGACACAGCGATGGCGTCAACAGTTTCTACAAATGCTACTACGTGGAAAGCGGCTCAGGAATGCCTTAATGAATTCAAGAGCCATTTAGCAGTGGTTTCTGAAGTTCAGGCACGTTCAAATTGAGTGCTTGATGACTTTTTATCGCTTACAGTCGACTTTCAACCAGCTGCCTGAAGAGATGCTAATTATGTGATATGTTTTGGCACCTGCATATTTCATCAAGATTTGTCAATTGGAACTTTCCACTCCAAACACTTTCATTATGTAGTTTAGTGTATCTGTGTGCTGTAGTTTTGTTTCACCATCGTGCTGCTATGTTAGTGTACTTATTGACTCCATTATGGGTAGTAACATGTGAAGTTTTCTTTCTTCACAAATTTCGATTGTGTATATTCAAAGATCGCAGATTCCAAGATTTTAAGATACGTAGAAAGAGTTCACAGATGTTTAGTTACCAGTTAATGTAATTCGCCCACTCATTACGAGCATGTTGGCATTTTGCTTCCCGTTTTCTCCCATGTCATCACTATTCGTCGCTTTACTATCACTACTTCAACACCGTTTTCTCCCACGTCATCACTATTCGTCGCTTTACTATCACTACTTCAACACCGTTTTCTCCCACGTCATCACTATTCGTCGCTTTACTATCACTACTTCAACACCGTTTTCTCCCACGTCATCACTATTCGCCGCTTTACTATCACTAGTTCAACACCGTTTTCTCCCATGTCATCACTATTCGCCGCTTTACTATCACTACTTCAACACCGTTTTCTCCCATGTCATCACTATTCGCCGCTTTACTATCACTACTTCAACACCGTTTTCTCCCATGTCATCACTATTCGCCGCTTTACTATCACTAGATAAACACCGTTTTCTCCCATGTCATCACTATACGCCGCTTTACTATCGCGAGATAAAAACAGTTTTCTCCCATGTCACCACTTTCGCCGCTTTACTAGCACTAGTTAAACACCGTTTTCCATGTCTTCACTATTCGCCGCTTTACTATCGCTAGTTCAAAAAGTTTTCTCCCATGTTATCACTATTAGCCGCTTTACTATCACTACTTCGACAACGTTTTCCTCCAATGTCAGCTCTATTCGCCGCTTTACTATCACTACTTCAAACACCGTTTTCTCCCATGTCATCACTATTCGCCGCTTTACTATCACTAGATAAACACCGTTTTCTCCCATGTCATCACTATTCCCCGCTTTACTATCACTAGTTAAACACCGTTTCCTTCCACGTCATCACTATTCGCCGCCTTACTATCACTAGTTCAACACCGTTTTCTCCCATGTCATCACTATTCGCCGCTTACTATCACTAGTTAAACACCGTTTCCTTCCACGTCATCACTATTCGCCGCCTTACTATCACTAGTTCAACACCGTTTTCTCCCATGTCATCACTATTCGCCGCTTTACTATCACTACTTCAACACCGTTTTCTCCCATGTCATCACTATTCGCCGCTTTACTATCACTACTTCAACACCGTTTTCTCCCATGTCATCACTATTCGCCGCTTTACTATCACTAGATAAACACCGTTTTCTCCCATGTCATCACTATTCCCCGCTTTACTATCACTACTTCAACACCGTTTCCTCCCACGTCATCACAATTCGCCGCTTTAATATAACTACTTCAACACCGTTTTCTCCCATGTCATCACTATTAGCCGCTTTACTATCACTACTTCAACACCGTTTCCTCCCACGTCATCACAATTCGCCGCTTTAATATAACTACTTCAACACCGTTTTCTCCCATGTCATCGCTATTCGCCGCTTTACTATCACTACTTCAACACCGTTTTCTCCCACGTCATCACTATTCGCCGCTTTACTATCACTAGTTCAACACCGTTTTCTCCCATGTCATTACTATTCGCCGCTTTACTATCACTACTTCAACACCGTTTTCTCCCACGTCATCACTATTCCCCGCCTTACTATCACTAGTTCAATAACGTTTTCTCCCATGGCATCACTATTCGCTGCTTTGCTATCACTAGTTAAACACCGTTTTCTCCCATGTCATCACTATTCGCCGCTTCACTATCACTAGTTCAACACAGTTTCCGCCCATGTCAGCACTATTCGCTGTTTTACTATCACTACTTCAACACCGTTTCCTCCCACGTCATCACTATTCGCCAATTAACTATGACTACTTCAACACCGTTTTCTCCCATGTCATCACTATTCGCCGCTTTACTAACACTACTTCAACACCGTTTTCTCCCATGTCATCACTATTCGCCGCTTTACTATCACTAGTTAAACACCGTTTTCCATGTCATCACTATTCGCCGCTTTACTATCACTAGTTCAACACCGTTTTCTCCCATGTCATCACTATTCGCCGCTTTACTGTCACTACTTAAACACCGTTTTATCCCACGTCATCACTATTCGCCGCTTTACTATCACTAGTTCTACACCGTTTTCTCCCATGTCATCACTATTCGACGCTTTGCTATCACTACTTCAACACTTTTTTTTGTAACTTTAATATTACACCAATAATGTTTTTGACGAAAAATTTCTGTCCCCCCTCCCCGCGCTTTTATGTTTCGTATCGTCAACAAGCATTCACGCCGTAGACTTTTGGAAATGTGGTGTAAGTACATTTTTTATTTTATTTTATAATTTTTTTAAGTCTACTATAGTAAACATGTATTATAATCTTGTTCATGGGCCCCTTTTCAAGTAATTTCAAACTTAATATTTATTAATTTTCTTACTTCATAAATATTTTGACTATGTCAGTCACCTTATTGTAACCTTTAGATTCCATATCAAATTATTTTAGTAATCCAACTGACTCGCACGTGACTATTTTAAACAATAAGTCTGGTGATCTATATCCTATATGTTATTCCATTAATATTTTGAGCTTCCTTCAGAATGTGTTGATGCTCTATGTCAATTTCACCCAACACGCATATAATAATATATTCCTTGGTAGCAATATTTCTGTAACTAGACAATGGCAACACTAAGAAAAGCATGCCGCATAGACAGTTTTTGTGCAGAATATAAAATTGATAAAAAAAATCACATGATCTTAACGATCTGAAATATGTGAAACTCTATTAGCTGTGCCAGTGATTCTCCAACTTCTGTACTGAAAAAAATAAATGTTACCAAAATGATAATCATGACTGTGTTGTCGCTAGAAAAGAAGATGGAGGCGTTGCCAATTATAGAAATGCCTATAAGAAATAGTTTTATATTACCATTTAGTATCTCACACACAGCTTCATTAGACAGTTTATTTTTATATTACAGCAAAATAAAAATAAACAGAAAATCAAGCTATTAAACAGAGGCATTCGTTCATTTATTTATAAAATATCTATTTTTTTCCTATGATATTACAATTTTTGTAAAGGAACGTTGGCTCAATATAATAAGAAAAACCCATCACCAACGGTTTTGTTACTAACTTTGTCTCAACACATAAGCAAAAAAGCCGAGTGTTAAGGAAATTTATATTTGGAAAGTCTTTACATGATCTGATAATAAAATGTACCAATTTTTAAGCAATATTTTCTATTAATGACATTACGTTGTATTTATAGTGTTGGCCTAATGAAATTATACAAGCCGTTACCAATAGTATGATTTAAACAAGTAATCAACGATTGATTATTCAAAAAGTTTTATAATGTCAATATTTATGTGCTAAATCTCTTATTTTATAAATAAACATAAGAATATATTGCTTTTTTATTATAAATATGGTAATTTTCATAGTTGTCTTTACTTTAGTGTCACGATATTGGCCAAACTAAACAATGAATACCAACCTTTGTGAGGAAAGGAGGTGACTCAGTGGTAAAAGTGCGCACTTGTGTTCACGAGACCGCGGACTGTAAAAGAAATTTGAGCTAAAATTCCCTTACAGCTAAGGGAAGCTAATTACCTCTACATGTGATGTAACATTACCTCTTAAATGTAGAGAATATTTACATAACAACTAAAGTCATATTCCTTAAACGTACGGCAAACGTACCTGACAAAGTGGGGGGAAAATACCTTACAAGTAAGGCAAAATTAACAAATTGTACAATAAAGTTATATTTAATATCGTCACGGAGTACGACTACAGTTAATATATTTATTGTCTTTGTCCACAGACGAATAGAACCCGAAACCTCAACACTTGGTGGTGGGTGTGCGCGAACCATGGACCTCTATAACGATAGGTCGACGCGATGTCCGTTAAACCACGATGACAACACGACAGCAACTGTGAATATTAAAGTATTGTTTCTTCCGCCCTTCTCCCCACTTAGCTGTTGAGACAATGCTGAAGAGATGCGCGCGTAGTAATGTAGTTTTCCCATCCATGTATGGGATTATCCACTACAATGTACGTGAATGTTATTTCAGATTGCGGTAATTTAACCTTGAGTGCAAGGAAAACTATTTCTCCCCCACATGTTTGCAAATATTACTTTACACTTCTCAGGAAATTTCCTCATTTTTTTTTTTCAGTGTGGACTCAATTCCCAGTGTGTGCTTTGCCTCAATCTCTCGTGGAAAATTCTTGCTATACCTTACGTCAGACGTCAGATTCCATCCCTGCTGCCGCTTCACTCACAAACTTGCTCGGTCCCTTATCACCTTGCTGTCGACGAGACGTTCAGCTGTGGTTTCCTTGCTAACACATCACCAGTTTAACATATTTCTAAAGAGAAAGTATTTTAGGTCTTGCAATATATTCATTCATATATTACGAAATATAAAAGTGTGGTTTTTTCCTTGAAAATATTGGTTCTAAAATTTGATATAAAATATTGTTTGCCTACATAAGGCCCAAGAAAAAATACGCACCTCTTACAAAAAGTATGTTTTATAACTTAACACAAATTTCACAATTCCATTTATTTTATAAAATATAACACTTGTGACATGTTCTAGCACTTTAGTATTTAGTGACAATTCATGGAGGATGCAATGGAATCTCAAAACATTTTCGAGATAGCAAATTTTCTTTCACATATAATGTGGGGCGAATATTGTTCAATATGTGTGTTCCAACGTAACATATAGTCAACTTTTCCTACCAAATGCCAACTCTTGGGCCAATGCAGTATGCAGCCAGACACATCTGCTAACGATTCACATAGTAAAAATTTGTCTGGATAAATAAGAATGAATATCAGTGGAGTACATATCGTCCAGCAGGTGCGAAATCAATAAACATGAATCATTCCACTATTCAAAGACATGGTGGCTCAGCACAACGAGGCCCCTTATTTTCACTCAAATTATTAAGATGCGACTTTCAGAAGAAGATCTGTATTCTCAACGCCGCTTTCACTGTTTATCGTTGACTTCCTGACATTAAAGTCTTCGGTTGCATGCAATGTGGTGGTAATCAGAGGGAACTAATCAGTGGTGGAGCTTTTCTTTAATGATGTGTTTTGCCTGGACATGCATTAGGGCCATTTTTCCGTACGGAGGTATTTGGATAAAATAATGGTAACAAATTTATTATTTTCATTTAATAATTTTCAGAACAAAAGATTAAATTTCTGTTAAAAAATACATAAACAAATATAAGTGTTTATGTGTTATAAAATTAACAAATATTATGGAACAGATTCCAATAAAATTGCACTTCTTAAATAAATACTATTGTGTTTTTCTATTTATGATACTAAAATATTGAATTTTAGGCTTCATTCAGTCCCGTTGACTGTAAAAAAACCCTAATCAAAACATATTCCTTTTCATACAGATAGCTAGTGAATGAGACAATGTTTTCACGAGTATTTTCCTAGTCAAGACATTCAGAAAACATAGGAATTTATATTGGTCTAAGCACTTGTAAACTACACAGAAATGCAATAATTTTTTCATTCCTAAATCTATAAAACACAGAATTCTTTGTGAAAATATTTATTCTCTAAATGCCGTATATTATTATTTTTGCTATTTATTCTATAATTTGCTCTATTATTTTTTATTATTGCAAGGAAAATAATGTGTTTTATTAAGTCACAAACTGAATTACTCTTGTACTTTATTTTACGTGTAGGTGTACTGTTTATTTCTTGTCAGAGAAAACCCACACTATGACATACAGTGCCATGAAACGTACACAGTGGATGTACATGGGCCGGTTATGCATTTGATAACAGTTTCTAGCCAATCACACATTCCGCTCGCTAAATAGAGAACTTGCGTGTCAACCCATCACTCAAATTATAGTTACTGCCGCGCAAACTCAGTGTTTTATCCGTTAATGTGTACGAATGACAAAAAAGGCACCGCAATGCCTGCATGACGCCGCCGTATGTTATTCCGTCAAATATGCGAGTTCACTAAAGGACAGCCGGTTAGCCGTATTCCGAAAGAAACACAACGTAACAGTGGATCGCATTTGGCAACAGTTGTCCCAGGAAAGAAATGTGTATTTTCGAAGAGGAAGCAGAACCCGAAGATGGACGTCAGAGAGCACATATACGTGAGATGCCATGTTGTAGCACACCCATGAGCCACGACACTTTGCGAAGTGTGTAGGGCGGGTTAGAGGCTCCAATACAGAAAAGGCATAGTGGCGAGTCGATTACCTGAGGCAGGTTTGTAGTCCAGTCGTCCATTGCGAAATCAACCCTTAAGAGCGAACCATCGCCAAGAAATCTTAGAATTATATAATGTTATCGCACCTCAGCTGCATGAGATTCATTATGTAACAGTGTAATTGTCAGTGGTGATTCTCGTTTGTGACTCACGAATGATGATTACCGTGTGAGAGATTGGCAGCGACCTGATCATCAGGAGGATTCCTCTGCTCTTGTGAAATGCCGCATAGTCTATGTGGGATCACAGTTTGTACTGCTCTCATTGCCAACAGTTGCTCACATCCAGTACTCATTATGGGCATATTAACGACACATCGTTATGTTGATGAAGCGCAGCGGCTCGTGGCAATACCTTACCTGCTTGGCGTCCTAAACGCACGTTATTAACACCATGGCTCTATGTCACATACAGCTCATTTCGGCCTGACTACTTTGCAAGGTGTGCAGATGCCTTCTTGCTAGGCCAGATCTCCCGAGCTCTCGCAAATTTAATATCTTTAGGACTCGACTCGACTCGGTTGAATACCTTCCCACCCCCAGGAAATGAAGATGGATTGTGGACATCTGACATATGATACCCCAGGGCATTATTATGACACTCATCGAATCGATGCCACTTTGGATTCAGCAATATATAGCTATACATTGAGGAACCCAATACTTACAGATCACCGTGTATTTTAGTCATTGAAGCATTGTCTGTATTCAGAAATTAAATATCTTGCTCTGAACCTATTTTGCTTTGCGAGCAGATTGGTATATATTTGAACATTCCATTAATGTGTGACATTTGCCCTGTCAGGTAATGTATTTGTATTTCACAAGCAACAGTATTCCTTTAATTTGCCCTTGTTTTCAACTGTTTTCTCGCTGATCAGATATCATAGAAGCCCTTCTGGGATGGTCATCTGTTTTCAATTCGTCCAGAATACGTAACACAAGAATTATGTCTTTCTCGCTACTACACACTCAAGCTTCAAAAATTAGTTAACGACTGCAAAAATATAAGTACTGCTTTGTTTCGACATATGATAACCTTTATTTTACGAAGATAAATTACGTCAAAACCACATGAAAAATGCAACATTCAGTGCTAAGTTATAACATGTAATGACATTTATTTAAAAAAAAAAATTTGCTTGCGCTGTATATTAAGGGTTTTGAAGAACTGTGTACATCGAGAAAATGACACAGACATTTTCTTATTCTCCAAGCTGTCGTCAGAAAAGTACTCTCCTTGCGCAATAATAGCTGCAGTTGGTATCAAGCGATTTAGTATTTTGGACGGCGAGATTAAGAATTTAAAGGAAATTCATAGAAAAAATACTTAAGAAGCAATCTTATATAATTTGTACGATTGGAATTTAATAAAATTAGTTACATACTCTTTATTCTAGATGACGTTGACTAGAGCTTGAGAGTAAAACCAGTCTAATTATCGTAAGAGAAAATAAATTGTCGTGGATATCTGTCAGCTGGCACTTACTCATGGAGCTTTCTCCTTACAATTCGAGTAAGAACTTCATTCTCCTTCTTGGTTTGAGTTCCTGAACAGAGATATAAAAACTAAATTCTGGAGGGTGCAAGGAGGGTGTTGTCAGGAACGAATGGTAACGGGGTAGTTACTGCAATCCTACGCCAGTTTTAGGAATATTCTTGTAGTCATTATCTAGAAAAGTTAATACTCTTACTGAGAGACAATCACGATACTGGATTGGGCCCTTCCTCGGTAACATACACGTCGGCCTAATAACCACTCCTTGTGACAGCTGATAGGGCGGAACCTGACGGTCAATAAAGTATCGTTACGGGTGTTTCCTCATCTGATTTAAGTCTGACTTCAACTGGCCACGTATTACTGCACCAAAGGACGACATAAGTGCTCATGTTTGCATCAGTTGTCTTGAAACTAAATCATTCAAGCGTGATTAGTTAGTGTCGGTGAACATCAGTGAGATACTAACATGCCTAGGAAACTATACTAGAGAGGTATTAACAACTTTCAGAGCTCAATAGAGGGCAAATGTTTGAAGTTATATAACAGACTGGTATTTTAATTGCCTTGTCACTATCTGAACCGTTGCGGCTGAAATGTGCGACTGTCTTTGGAGCTGAAAAGACAGGAAGGTATGTATACGCCCGGAATTCTCTGCGCTAACCAGGATTATTATCACAAGAGATTAACTGGTCAGCATCACAAGCGCGAAACCAACCACCGCGTTTATTTCCACCTTTCATATACATGGTGGGGAACTGCTAAAGAAGACCTGTTTCCATTGGAATAATAGAGAAGCTGCTATCAGAAGAAAATGTTCGTTCACAACGTCGCGTCGCTTTCACCGCTTTACATTGACACCCCGACAACGAAGTGTTCGTTCGCTAATTTGTCGTAATATAATGGAGCTTACAGCTCATGAGTAGTGATGCTTCGTCGTTAGTGATGTATATAGGTTTTATCTGGATATGTACTGCAACCGTTCTTAAGTACTGATGTACACTGGACAGCGCACAGATCTGGACATCGCTGTTGATTGGCGATATACCGCCAAAGCTGATGGCGACGTGATGTGGGGAATCATTTCCTATGATGTATAACTTATCTTGTAGTGACCAAATGAGCATTGAATGTATACACGCACATTCAGAAGAGTCAGCTTCTCATATGCTTTCCCTCTTGGCGTGGTTCTATTGGGAGATTTTCCAACACTTTATACCAGTCCAAGTACAGAATATGTAACCCGGCCTTCCTTAGTGGTGTCTACTTACTTCCTTGGCCAACCAAATCACTAGACGTGTCTGCTATAGAAGATGTATGAATCCAGCCTGAATAGCAGTTTGTGATATTAATGGTTCCGCAGTTCATATCCTCATCAGCAAACAATTATAGAACTAACAGCGAATACGACATAAAAGTTGCATGTATGCATGCTAAGGTTGATATAATTATGTATTAAATTTAGTTTAAGACCGTGTAATCTTGCTATAATAATGGACAAGTGGGCCTTCAATTTTTATAAATACTTTGTGCAACTGTTCTCATTCACTTGGGCAAGTTTCGTTCCATTCCTTCGTTTTATTCAGTGTGTGACAATGGTTTTCATCTTATAAATATTATTAATATGATTTATTTAGCATTAAAACAATTTACTTAGTAATTATAGCAAACAAATAAATAACAATTTGGTAGGCTTTAGTATTACAGTGAGCGATATTTAGCATTAAAACAATTTACTTAGTAATTGTAGCATACAAATAAATAACAATTTGGTAGGCTTTAGTATTACAGTGAGCGATATTTAGAATTTAAACAATTTACTTAGTAATTGTAGCATACAAATAAATAACAATTTGGTAGGCTTTAGTATTACCGTGAGCGATATTTAGCATTAAAACAATTTACTTAGTAATTGTAGCATACAAATAAATAACAATTTGGTAGGCTTTAGTATTACAATGAGCGATATTTAGCATTAAAACAATTTACTTAGTAATTGTAGCATACAAATAAATAACAATTTGGTAGGCTTTAGTATTACAGTGAGCGATATTTAGCATTAAAACAATTTACTTAGTAATTGTAGCATACAAATAAATAACAATTTGGTAGGCTTTAGTATTACAGTGAGCGATATTTAGAATTTAAACAATTTACTTAGTAATTGTAGCATACAAATAAATAACAATTTGGTAGGCTTTAGTATTACAGTGAGCGATATTTAGCATTAAAACAATTTACTTAGTAATTGTAGCATACAAATAAATAACAATTTGGTAGGCTTTAGTATTACAATGAGCGATATTTAGCATTAAAACAATTTACTTAGTAATTGTAGCATACAAATAAATAACAATTTGGTAGGCTTTAGTATTACAGTGAGCGATATTTTTGTCCACCAAGTAAAATTTATTAGGTTGTGGTTCATGCTTGTTAGAGAAAGTTATATAGCACATTTTCAAGAGCGTTTTCTCTCAAAAATAAGTCACCATTTGCATCTATTTTTAGAAGAAAGTCGAACAGCTGTACTATATCAGTAATTCAGAAATTATCTTTATTCGATTAGTTAAATCGCTCGAATAATAAGTGATTGCCTCTTAAGATCGAAATCCTGTGTGATATAGTTACTAAGTAATATATTTGCTTTGTTTTCCAAGTGAAATGTAAGTCACCCATCCAGTACAGCAAACCAGACCTAAACTAGTGTCGTATTGCCGACTGATCATGAGATCGACCATACCACCAAAAATAGTCGTTTTCAGCGCAGAATAAATGACATTGTGACATACTAGAGAGGTTGTATATAGTGGTTAGTTAAAACAAGGATGGAAGTTTGTGCAGAACGAGGGGAAAGAGATGGCGAGAATTGTGAGAAAGTGAAGTTGTGTTTGCATCATTTTTTTACCACCTGCCCCTCTGGCACTACCCTCTTGTCGTAGTGTGCTCGCCTATGTCGTTTATTGCCAGTCGCCAGGGAGCGAGGTCCCTTACACTTGGCAATTTAACTTTTACTGTCTCGCGATTTTTCATTCCTTTACTCAGCCGCCTTGTTCCACTCCTGTGAATGCCCTCCGCTTCCCCTCGCCCACGCAACCACTGCGCTCCTGTAATAACCAGGCGAGGTAAGGAGCACGGACTTTTCACCAAAGTCGAAATTGAGGAAACTTTTTTGCCAGCCACAAAGCGTCTGCACGTACACATATAGACGGCATAGCTGTAGACATTCACAGCTACTGCCTCAACTTCTCCAGGCAGCGTCGAGTGAGACTTGTTTACTCCAGCTGACAAACACGTTTATAAATTACCTCGTACAGTGGGTCTACTCGAGTCCATTAGCGAATGGAAAGCTTCCCTTTCTGTGCACCAGGGCGTGACGATCTTATTTACAAAGTAATCTTACTGAAGTCTGCGTGCACTTAGTACGATGTGCCTCGTATTAGTTAACGCAACACAAACTTAACCAAACTTTTAGTTTCTTCTCATGGAAGTCATGAATGAGTGATTCTAATTATCCTGTCTCGAAAATGTAATCTATCTCAAACACAACTGACATGACCATCTCTAAGAATAATGCTTTAATATAGACAAGCATTTTAAAGAACTTTCTTTGACATTTTTAAAAATATGGAAAGTAAATGATAACGCATCTAGTGGAAGTATATTCGCCATTTGTGCTCGAATATTTTAAGGCCCTAAGTATTAAAATACACAATGACATGAACTGGAAAATTAAAAAATTTGGTAAGTTTAAAAGTAGGAAATAGGCATTAAAATCTACAAAAATAAGTATTTAAACAAAATTAGAACGCAAAACAGAGTGATGCAAGATCATTCTCAAAACAATTAGGTAGCTTATTTATTTCAAACTGTCTAAATTCTTATAGTTGTTTTTATCACAAAACTGAGAAATGGAAAATGGAAACGTCTCGACAGAGTGTGTATACATACTGACCCTATATATATATATATATATATATATATATATATATATACATAAAATTTATCTCGCGGCGAAGTGCATACTGGCATATTTATTTATACGTTTTACAACAACTATGTTACCAATTTATAATAAATGTATCATTTCTGTAAAATTTTAAACATTTACCTTTATTTGAGCAAAATATTTGTGTACATTGAAAACTAATTCCTGTTGTTATTGAAAACCATCTTGAATTTCTTACAAAAGTCATTATGTACATAAAAAAAAAATCTGTTTTTTGTCGTCTTAGAGAATGTAAAAACAATGTTTTGCCTACCCTTTTAAAACATTTGGTTAAAAAAGTATATTGAACCACAAACGGTGATAAGTAGATTTTAAATATGAATTTACTGCTGTAAACGTTAAGTTTTAGAAGAGTTTTTACTGGCGAGGTGCCGCTAACCTTACTATCGCATTGTTTCTCTGTTCTCAGCTGGAGAGCAAGATATGCAGTGCTACCATATCGATTACTTTCCTCGCGAGGAGTACAGTCCCGACCCAAACGACTCCACCATGGCCATTCCCTGTGAGTATACATTTTCACCATTTCAATGCCACTGTAAAAGTGTGAATTTAAAACTTGCATGTGACATGTTTTTAATTATTTCTCATAAATTATTTTTATATATAGCTTATGTTTTATGCCTATAGGTTAATTAATGGAGAGCTTTCACAATAAACCAACTTGAATGTAAAAGCTTTTACTCTATAATATACATGGTTCGTCTAGTAGATATACTACTGTTCATATTCAAAAGATAGCAACCTCGGCCATGGTAGTCGGTGGTCCAAACATTCTTCACCATAGTTTGTGAAACGTACGATGTTTGTCCTACATTTTTAGTTAACTAATTATAAAAATATACCTATATAATGGTATACACCTCAATAAAGTTGTCGCTACACCTGTAATTGGTGGCTAATAAAGGGTCTTTGCTTAGACAGTAGTCGTATTACAAAATTATATTCGTCAAGTCTGGCTTCCTATTCTGTAGATATTGTATATATTTATTCCTTGCTTTTTCTTAGACTGTGAGAAATCGTAGTCACTGGAAAATATCTCTGCAGTGAATTATTTAACCCGTATATTTCTGAATTACAGCAACATTTTATTCCGTAAAAAATATAATACTACCAAGATTTGGGAAAAGGGTATTTTTACTCAATTTTAATGGATTTATACCTGTAATTTTAAAGGTATAGAAGTTTAACGACGTTTATCGTCTGAAACTATGCACATTAATGAAATATTTTGAAAATGATGGTCGTCCTTGAGGCTCCTGTCAGTCTGTAGCAAGGACTTTTCCTCGACTGCGTCTTGGACCAAGTATTCTTTGGACGTCCACTGCACGCTCTTTCAGTTCGCACCATACGCTCTAAATTACATTCCATATGCCGTAACTCGCGCATTAGTCAGCCAATTCCCGCTAAGTTTTGCACACGAGTAGTGATGCAGTTATTGCGTTGATATGAACAATTTAGGTTAGGATGTCATATACATTAAACAATTCAACGAAATTATAGTAGATTTTGTATACTAATAGAAATCATTAGAATAATCATATATGCCTACAGAGATGCTCTTTAGTCGGCTTTTTTTTTTTGCAAAAAGCCCAGGTGAGAATATTGAACACTGTGCCATATTACCGAAAGAACTGAGCCGTCGACAGCAGAAACTGGATGAGTTCTAGACGTATATTTTTCAGGAAACTTAAAAAACTGTCCCTCATGTTAATTGTAAGCAATAATATCGCAAGAATTTGTTGAGATATAGCCGCGCATCCAAAATGTTTTAACAGTCAATTACATTATGAAATAATGTTTCCGTTTCCAGAAATTAAATGTATTGTTTTGGACGTATTTTCTTTTTATTGAATATTGCTCCGGTTGCTGACAAAAATTTTTTATATGTATTTATGTACACTAAAATACACATTTACTAGCCAGAAAATCTCACACGGCATTGAGAGTTGGTTAGCTATTTTACGCAGAGTAAGTATAGGAAGTAATGCTGTTGCTTGAGCCATACGTCAGCAGCTCATCAATCGCAACCATTACTGCTGTCGTCATTGTCAACCTCAAATTATCTGTCTCTGTTGTTGCTGCTACTAATTCCTGGTCCTCCAGAAACATCTTCGTACAATATTAGGTTGGCAGAGCTTTCCAAGCAGTCCATTAATTTGATGACATATTTCGCTTTAGCAGGGCTTGTCCCTGGGTTTCTCGACATCGTGCAATGGGTGTCCGTAATATGTGTTTCTTATTCAGAGTGTTCGCTATCCATTTACTACTTGTACCACACGTACCTCCTTCAGATGTCATCGAAAGGTTAAGGTATGTCCAGTAAAACTGGATCTGTTGCTGCTTTCGTGTCTTCTAAGTCATCACATCTTACTATATGGACGGAGAATGAAATTGGATGTTTCCTCGCAGTACAAATTGCATTAACGTTGAGTAGGTAAATTAAAATTAACATGTGATTACTTTCTACTTGTATATAAAGAAAATGGTTTCTTATTGTCTCTGTTGTTTATGCGCTATGGATGAGAAGTAAAATAAGAACTTTTTAATATATGTTTGCTCGTCTTTGACCGTGTAAACTTGAAACTAAAATCAAATGTATAACATGTATTGGGCCCAAAGACTTCTGGTGTAATACATACTGCGAGCAGAATATAAGTTAAGTGTTTTACATTCGTGTGAACATAAACAAAGGAACAAAATTGCTTTAACATCGGAAGATTATGCCCATGTGGGCAAACTCAAAGGTTATTCTAATTTCAGTATTTGGAAGTTTCAAATAGTTGTGTTGTTGTAAGCGGTGGATTTGTATAATGTTCTTAGCACCGAGTTTAGGGAAAGTGAACAAGATACGTATTGGGGACATAAAGACGACAAAGCCCAGAGATACATTCTAACAACGATAGACAAAGGTAATATTAAATTTATTATGTCTTGTGACTCTACAAAGGGTATGTTTGACAAACTTTGTTCCATTTATGAGAGAGATAGCAGTCACAATAAAAGTTCGTTGCTGCAGAATTTCTTTAACTACAAAATTGACAACGCTGCGTCTGGTCTTTCTGATTTACAAAACCTTTCCATAGAACTAAAAAAATGTAGGCCACACAGTTAATGATGAAACGATGATGGGTAAAATTTTGTCATATTTGCCAGACAGATTTAGATCTAACTGCCAGATTGTTAGCAGAAGAAGAGAGAGGTCATACCAGTAGCACACATGGTAATGTAGCATTCAAAACTTGAAACCAAAATATTGTTTGTTTTAAGTGAAACAAAAGGGGCCACACTGCCCGAAACTCTGTGAAAATATAGTTACGTTGCAAAATCTGCAAAAAGGATAACCATACCGAACAGAACTGCTACTTTAGGGATAGAAACAACAAGTCTACTACAAGTAACAGGGATATGGTTGCATTTCTTACAGAATCATTGGGTGAAAATCCTGAGTGATCTTGGGTATAAGATTCAGACTGTTCTTCCCACATGATAAACAACAGTGATTCTTTGACCAATATCACAGGTGTAGAGTCTGAAATTATAACTTCTAAGAAAAATGAAAACATGTGTCGAGCTCAAAGGGGATATAGAGCACCAAGAATGTGTATTGAAAAATGTGCTGTATTTTCCAGGTTTAATATTAAATCTAATACCGGTACACAAAATTACAGAAAATGGAGTTGTCAAATTTGCTGACAATGATGTAGAAATTTCGAAGGGTAGAACTAAAATCACAGGTGAGAAGGACAATGCTGGACTCTACAATATAAATTTAAACTGTAGTGAAACAACACTTTTGTCTGAGAGCAAATAAACAAGTGACCTAAATCTATGGCATAGAAGAATTGGTCATTTTAATGTTGGTAGTATGAAGAAACTGGCTACTTTATCATCTGGACTTGAAAAGCTTAAATTCTGTAAGAGTGAGATTCAATGTGAAAAACCTACCTTACACCAAAGCAGACTAGAAAACATTTTGGAAAAGCAAGAGAGAGATAGAGATAGAGAGCGAGAGAGAGAGAGAAACGAGACCGCTAGAAATAATACACACTGATGTGTGGGCCACTTGACACAATGTGAGATGGTTTCAGGTACTTCGTGACCTTCTTGGGCGACTACACACATTTTTCAGTGATATGTCTGATTAAAAACAAATCAGATGTTTGTGATGCTGCCCAAAACTACATTGTTTGTTGAGGCCGAATCAAAATGGAACGCGCGTGTATACAAACTTCTTTGTGACTTGAGGGGTGAATATGTAGCCAACGAGCTTACCGATTGGTGTCGAGAAAGAGGAATAAAGATAGACTATGCCCCTGCAGCAACTCCTCAGCTAAATGGACGATCAGAGAGACTAAGCAGGACGCTAATGGAGAAAACAAGAGCACTCCTTTTCGACTCTAGCCTAGAGAAAGAGTAGCGGGGAGAGGCTTTACGAACTGCAACATACCTACTGAACAGAAGCCCGTCTGCTACAGTCGACACAACAATTATTTGGGTGTCTGGGATATGCAAAAAAATTGAAGAAACTAGGAAAACTAGATAAGAGATGTGACAAACTTATCATGGTTTGTTATGCGACAAATGGCTACAGACTATGGAACTCAGAAAATAGGGAAATTCAACTTTCAAGAGATGTAACATTTGTGGAATCAACTGAGGTTTCTGCAACAAACAATTCATCACAATAAATAATTGCAGACACAGTTTCACTTGTGGATTCTGAGGAAACACCACTAGGACTAGCAGACAATAGGGAAGTGAGAAGAAACACAACTGTGCTTCAAGATTATGTAGTTGATGAACCCTTTAAAGTTTTTCCCTCAGACCAAGACACAGTAAAAACATCAAAAATGCTAGTCTCTCTGCCTGAAACAGCTACTGAAATTAAAAACTGCAACCACCAGGGCAGAAAAGAATGAATAAAAACAAAACTCCGATATTTGGAAGAATATATAATGCTGTCCTACAAAGAAGATATTTCCAGTGAAGATAAGGATAAATGGTTGAAAGCCATAGAGGAAGAAATGTCCTCACACAAGAAGAATGGTGTTTTTCAGTTCGTTGATGGCAAAGAAATCCCAAGAAATAAGAAGTTATTATCTAGTAGATGCGTATTTAAGAAAAAAGATGACAATCGATATAAAGCTAGACTTGTCGCACATGGTTGTGAACAGAAAGCAGGACTTGATTATAGTGAAACATTCAGCTCTGTGGTGTCATTGAATACCCTCATATCCCTCATCGCCTACGCTAAAAAGGAAAACATGTCCCTCAAGCAATTTAGCAATTTGACATAAAAACTGCCTTTCTGTATGGTAACTTAGAACAAGATGTTTTCATGCTCGTACCTGAAGGTTTTGAAGATGAACAGGGCTCTGTCATTAAAATTAAGAAATCTCATTGTGGTCTGAAACAAGCCCCTCGTACTTGTAATAAAAGATTTGTTGACTTTCTCAAGGCACATGGCTTGCATCAGCTCATAACAGACACGTCGGTTATCGTGAATGATGAAGGTAATTTAATTCTAGCCATCTGGGTAGATGACGGTCTTGTGATTTCAAATGTGAACGACAAGATTGATGTGTTCATGATGAAACTTCAAACTGAATTTGAGGATAAAATTACTGACAGCCTTGAAATCTTTGTGGGCCTTGAAATTGAAAATGCAAGGGGCTTCATCAAACATTCATCAAGAATCATACGTGGACCAGTTGTTAAAAACCTACAATATGGACTGCACGAAACCCGCAACAACTACTGCAGTTTCAGGTACTGACAACTCTGAAGACTGTATTGGAATGGAAGGTGTAAATTTTCCATATAGGGAAGCTGTTGGTATAAGACATGCAGTCAAAATGGCATCAAGAAAAGTGGAAAACCCTACTGTACATTATGTAAAAAATTTAAAACGGATATTCAGTTATCTTCAGGGAACGAGAAACCTAGGCCTTAGATATTCGACAGATCTCAATACTTCACTGATTGACGCCTACAGTGATGCAGATTATGCTGGTGACGAGACATCACGTACAAGTACTTAAGGTTATGTCATCCTATACATGGAGAGCCCTGTTGCCAGGTCTACAAGAAAATAGACACCCATAAAACTCAGTACTGCAGAAAGCGAATTTATCGCCTCCTTTAAGTGAGTTAAGGAAGTGCTGTTCTTGAAATCTCTTCATAAGGAACTTACAGGTAAACTTATTCCAGTAATCCTCCACATTGACAACGAGAGTACAATTCAGATGATAAATAAATGGCAGTATGACCAAAAGGTCTAAACACATAGACAAAAAGTTCAAGTCTGTGTGTGAAATAGTAAATAAGGGAAATTTCAGTTTAAAATATTGTCCTACTAACAGCTAGTTGGCTGATATATTCACTAAAGCTGTGAGCCCCAGCATGTTTTGTAAACTAGTAAAAATGATATTCTCTTACAAATGAGTAGTATTAAGCAGTAAAATTGTGTGATATTTCTAAATTTAGTAGACAAGATTGTGTTAAGAATTTGTGAAATTGGTAATAAGTTCATGATAATTTTGATTTATGGGAAAAGTGTTGAGTAGATAAATAAAAATTAACATGTGAATACTTTCTCCTTGTAAAAACAAATTAAAAATAAATAAAATTGTTATCGTTTCAGGTTTTTATGCGCTATGAATGAGAAGTAAAATAGAAACTTTTTAATTTTTGTTTGCTCGTCTTTGACTGCGTAAACTTAGAACTAAAATCAATTTTTTTATAATTATCCCAATCCACTGATAACTCTGAAGATGTTATGATATTGTTTCCTTTGGCCGATTAAAGACAATATTTGATCATTTTTCACGTCCGTGTGTTCTCTTATTGGGAGAGTGCAAGCTACCTTACAATTTCAACACGTAGACAAGGCAATACACAATGTGAAACAAACTTCATACGTTACTATCCATGAGGTGGTTCCTGGTGGAAAATAAGTTGGGTTATACAATGACAACACTATCATGTGGTGAATATTAAGGGAGGTACACGGTGTTGAAAACCAATTTTTGAAATGCAAAAATGTAAATATTGAAGAAAGTAGGACTTCCTGGGGTGGTGTGACCAAAATCGGAATGGTGTTTCACGAATCAGAGATTGTATATTGGCGTAAATTTGGTTATTTGGATTCGACCCCCTTTATTGAGAAGTAACTATAGTAACCCTCTCTCTGCAGTGATCATTGGAACACTAGGTGGCAAAGAAAGAATTGAGGCACATTATGACCCACTGTAATGTTTATTCGAGGAATAGAAAAACTCGGAACTGTCCCTTGCTATGCACATTATGGTTCCAATAACACCACGCAAGGGCGCCACTGTAGTGGCTGTGGGAAAATTCGGTGAAAATGTGTAGAAGGAAGAGACATATGTAAACAAGAACGTGTGTAGGAGAATGTGTGTTTGACCTTTTACCTTGAGAACTTTCTTTCCAACAGTGTACTGGTCGTCTCAGGAACTCTACAAAGGCATTTGCATGCACTGGCATTCACAACACATAAAACTTTCAAACTTTCCAAGAAGCACTTCATTTATATCATCATCTCTGTAAAAGAAAATCTGATAGTTGTGGTGCAGCATTATCAATAAAAGAAATCAATAATATCAATAATTTTTTTAAATCAAAGCAGAGAAATATAAATTAAAAATCAAAAATAAAACTGTTCATCTGTGTTTGGAAAACTCAATCAATTAATTAAAATTCTGTTATACAATCAAGTTACATTTATTAAAATATTACTACCATTCTAAAACAAGAATTCCCTAAACTGAAAAATAATACAATATTTAATGTCTTCAAGCTGCTTTCAAAATAATTAAGTAAACTGTAGATTTATTAAACTTGTGTTCAAATAAAAAAGTGTCTGGTGTTCAAGTGCTTCTTAAACAAGTTTTACGTTGTGAACTCCACTAAACCATAGCATTACACACACTGATCACTATCCCACATATCTGACTTAAGTTCGTATTCTTTTAAAAAATTATAGCAAAATCTTAAATCTTCTCCCACAAAGATAAGTTCCAACCAGAATTAGTAGACTAATTCTTCACTCCCAAATTAAGATGAAATCAAACGTAAAGTTCAAATAGTTTTGCTCTGGTAACTAGCTCAAATCGGTTAGCGTTGGACTACTGGACTCAATTAATATGTGGTATCTGTGCCGTTACTTAATCTTCCAAAAATCATATTAACTCTCACAAACATTTTGGGAGCAATAATAAATATGTCAAATACGCTACCAAACACAAGTTTATATGCTCGACAATTAGGTCGCGTCACCTTAATTTGAAGTCACACTGATGTTACCAGCATGGCGTCGTGGCGTCGGAGCAGGCTCCTATCGTAGACAGCGTTCACTCATAAAATTAACTAACGTAGCTAGGTTTTGGCCTCTTCTTTACTTGCCAAGCTAGCCTGTATATTATACTCACTTCAAGGTACAAAAACACTGTTCTAATTTATGATGATGTCGGTGATTTCGCCCATGAAATCCGGGCTTTCAAAACCACGACTCTGGATCGTCAGATCCGTACCTCTGACTTCCGGAATCTCCGTTATCCAGTCTTATCAATGGAATTCAGCTACTTCCAGTCCATTACGTCACACAAATAGCTTAACACCAAATACAATTAAAACTGTAAGTAAAAGAAAACCGACAGTATGGAAAAATAAAAATAGTAAATACTGAAATATGAAAAACTCTGAAAAATCATTAAGTCACATACTTAAATTAAGCAGTTTGAATACTCAAAATAATATCCTGGCTTACCATAGAGTAACATACATTAACATTCAAACATTGAAAAAGAATGTTGGGTTCTGATTTAAATTGCACATTTTAAAATCTTAAAATCAAATATGAAAAATTGCAGAATTATTACAATTAAAATAAATGTGTTAAAAAATAGCTAAAAAATACGTAGGTGTCATACAGTACAAAACAATACACGTGTTAATTTGCATGCTAGCTGTGTGACATGTAAATGAGCGTATATGGATCTGTCACACCACAATGGCACAATGAATACAAAGGGTCCTCTTGCCAGAACTTTATATTTAATCGAGATATCTCCACAATTGTGGTAAACCGCAATTACTGGGCAACACGAAAGAACAATACAAAAAGTATTGCGCAAACTATAAATTGAACCCGGGACCCCTGGCAACATAGTGAAAATGATCGTAATAAACTAGCGCCACCACATCACAGCTTTATAGCAAAACACTGACTAATCCGCGACCATGCTACTACTTTCGGTCAAAATGGTAATGGACATATCCACATCTTGTAGAAACGCCATTACTTCCAAAAATGTTTTCAGTTGCTGAAGATGTGGTTTGGCAGAAGCCAATTTAACTATAAGATGCACCACTCAATGCAGAAATGTAGCCATTGTACTATAAAATTGGATATTAGTACTAATATAGTTTTCAGTTGCTGAAGATGTGGTTTGGCAGAAGCCAATTTAACTATAAGATGCACCACTCAATGCAGAAATGTAGCCATTGTACTATAACATTGGATATTAGTACTAATATGGTTTTCAGTTGGTGAAGATGTGGTTTGGCAGAAGCCAATTTAACTATAAGATGCACCACTTAATGCAGAAATGTAGCCATTGTACTATAACATTGGATATCAGTACTAATATGGTTTTTGTAATCAACCCCGTAATTTATCTTATTTTCACAAAGTTTTGCACGCCTTCAGTGCTACAGAAGGCCACGTATGGTTACTACATTTAAGTTGGCTTAGACATTGATTTTCAAAATAGAAGCCATATAAATATTTTGACAAATTTGTCACATATGATAAATAATTTAATTAAATTCACTCAAACTTTGTTGCTGGCAGTATTTGTTAGAAGCGTTGCATACATATTTTTTTTTTTGGGAAATTTTGTAAGACAGCGCCAAATAAGAAAACATAATTTGTATGCCATACCTCGGAAACCAATAAAACTATTTCCACCAAATTCTTCGCACAACTAGCGTTACGGTAAGTCATTGAAACTTAATACTGATAAGTGGCACAGATATTTATTTTCCAAATGACGGCCCTGTATGTATTTCAGGATAGCAAACCCTATGCTTATTGCTTATTTCCTTTGTAGTTATGACATTCTCTGAATTTGCAAGGGAGCTTCAAATTTGGACATGACCGGTTCTGGTTTTGCTTGAATTACCACACAAAAATACATTGGGGTTTCTTAAACAACTTTGGCATCGCAATATTTTTACATTTTGTTAAAGTTGGACGTAGGTTATGATGAGAGTTGTATTATATTAGAGATTTAACAATGTGGCTCAGCATAGGTGGCTGAAGTTCTTTCTGCATTACTGAAAATGTTTTCGCAAATACCTTTGCTGGTTACTGTGGGGATACGCATTACACCTACGATGGTAGAAAGTCACTTGATATGCTATACTAAGAGATGAACATGAATTACCATGTCGGTGGATCGAGCAATGAATTAACAGGTTGAAGTAACCGTGGACGTAATTCAGACGTAGACAGTCGCCTAGTTCCACCAGTGTTCTCGAAGGCAGATATGTTTCACAGGTTGTTCACTCTTGTCCAGCACTGTTCTTGTCCTCACAATTCCGGCATACTACCACTACTGTCTATCCTTCTCCCACATTTACCACTTGTACAGATGACATACTACTACCAACTAATACCTACTCACCTGTCCCATGCCACGCAATATAAGTACGTTTACGCTAAAGTGAGCATGTTGAGGCATTTCACTCTAAATCTGAATTAGTGAGAATTTCACTTTTTAAATCAGTCAAAAGTATGACTGATTCAACAGTCACTTCAGTGAATTTAACTGATGAATCAGTGAAAAGGTTCCAAATTGCCTTCACTTATTTATTCGTCAATCATTTTTTCCTCACTTTTTACTCAGTGTAAACAAACTGTACCAACTTAATAACAAAGAATTAACTAATCAAACCAATACAAAACTCTTTCTAAAATGTGTCTACTCTTTTAAAACGCCATTTTATGGGGTAATATGAACACCCAGCCTCTCATTCCGTTTTTATATCTTTCATTTCGTCTTCATGCAATCATCACAGCGCTCTATTCGAACGTTTATACTGCATATAATGTGATGAAGATAGTGCACTCATATATCCTATTAGTTTCAACAATTCTTATAGTACCAATTAAACCAAAAACGGAAAGTAACAGCATACAATTTTAAATCTTCACGATTTCGCGGCGGAAGCAAGACATTATATTTTCCACACATTAATTTAACTTGGCGTGATAGCGTAGACGCCCTATCTCCGTAGATCAAGGATAGGGTGGCCGTCTCGTGCTCGGAGGGTCGCGGGTTCGCGCCCCGGTGCCTACGACGCGACATCGATTTTCTGTTCGCTTGTCGCACTGGGAATTTGCCAACAGATCAGTCTCATTTGAGCTAAACAACAACAAATACAAAGGTAACGACCTAAATGTGTGATGAAAAGAGTGTGCGAGTTCGATCCCGGCCATCTGCAAGACTTCTTTACTTTTTTAAATTACGGTAAAATTGCACAATATGAATAGTAAACTATTGTAAATATGTTTTTTTCACGTAATTATTCAGATACATTCAATAAAAACCAACATTTTATTCGCGAGTGCAGTCGGCTGTCACTTATTTAATCAGTGAAATTGTTTCTCGTCACTAATTCAATCAGATACATGTTTTCACTGAAACAATCAGCGGTTTTCCACTGATTCTAAGCGGAGCCATTTTCACTGATTCGAGTAGTTGAATTTCAAAGCAAATCAGTGGTTTACCACTAATTAGAATTTCAATGCAAATCAGTGGTTTACCACTAATTAGAATTTTAAGTGTAGTTACTTCTTTCCTATCAGTCGTTTTTCTAACCTTCCACCACTTTTTTAAATAAATTTTGCCCCATATGTAATAAACAGTGTATATGTAGATTAAGTAAAGATATACACTAGTGTGGCCATGGGATAGGAAGAAGTGTGACCAGATTTGTTGCTAGGTTGTGGGTTGACGCAGAGGAGCGCTAGTGTTCTCGACTGGGAAATACCTCGCCACTCGTGCGGTGCTGCCAGTTCCACAGCTCGCAATATCCCGGCTTTGGCCCACTCACGCGTTCATTTAGGTTCTGCTAAAAGCCAGCCTGTCTCAAGCAAGTTATCAGGTTTCGTTGCAGTTGTGAATACCCAACTCATGATTTACTAGTGGCGACCATAGCATGTGTCTCGTTTCTGTCTTAGAATTCTGTATTGCTGAAATTTGCAGCAATATCAGTACTTTTTTTTTTTTTTTTTTTACCTCTGCGAAAATGGACTAACAGAAATACTAAAAAAGTGTTTATTTTTATTCTAATTTATTATATATATTACTGCATTTAGGTGTTCTTCATAATATGCGAGTACTGTTAGCACTTACAATTACATTTTTTTTTATTAATAATGAATGTAGTCATACATTATAGTAGAGTTTTCATTCCTTTCTTATGAGAAAGGAAATTGACTAAACATTATTGTTCACTAGTCGAGAAATATATTTTAGACGCACTAAGGTATAAAATGTGACTCAGTATTTGCAGTTCAGGGTTGTGATATACTACATAGGTAACTGTTCGTAAAAATAATCATTGCCTTAAATTTGTCGAATCATGTGTCATTAAGTCTGTGTTGGAAGCTAGGAATGCACTTATGTATACAAAGGCATACTCCACTCTGCTCGATGCTTCACACATTCCGATAGGCATACTTATTTCCATCCGTTACAGCAACTAACCAGCTGATAAGATTCTGAATACGCATTTTGATGGAAAACAAATACTGAGTCTGTACTGGAATGTACCCGCATATTTTTACAATTATGGATCTATTAGACGCTGTAGCTGATAAGAGCATGACAATGAAAGTGTTGGTATTTATTAAACACAGACTTTTTTTTAAGAAAGAATGAATAATTATTTCATTCATAAAACGCAGTTATTAAAATTAATTATTACAATTTATAAAATATAGAGATAAATTTTACTGTAACACTGTTAATGGTATGAATAAATATTATTTTTTTAATTTTGATATTAATTTTAATTATCCATATCTTACCTTTTAAAAAATTACCTGTGTTATCACTGCCCGTCATATTAACTTTGAATTCTTTGCAGTAACAGGTTTATTATACATCACGAAGAAAACTGATTTTGTTCATCTTGGCTTGTCTAGATCATAAAGATTAAAGATTATAAATTGTTAACAACTTTTCTCAGTTGCGGTTTTCGAAAGTTAATGCATCTAGACCACTCTTTAGATAGAGAAATATAAGAATAAGTACTATGAACTGCATAAAAATCTCTTTTTAAAATAGTTGTGTGTGGGCTGTAAGGACGTGAGAGGTACACTACTTAGACGAATGCGAACACTGCATGAGTGAACATCTTGTTAAACAGAAAACCTTACACATACTGCGGGAAAAGGACATTTGCGATCACGTATAAGGCTCAACTCAAACAGATGTTTGTTTTAAAGCGACGATAGAATTTCCGTCTATGTACGATACATGTTTACAATAGTGATGCGAATAAGTGGTTGTTGTCTGAATAGCTGGCAGCTATTTGTGTGTATCTACACGAGTGAATCACAGCAAACCATTTTATATTCTACACTGAAACCTCGAACTTTTAACAGTGCGAAAACGTTGACGTTGGAGTTATTATCAGTAATGATAACACTAACGAACGCATGAAAACTAGACATAACAAAGAGAGTCGTAATATTCTACTACAGACTACATTACAAGATATTAGCAGCTCGCAATCGTTTCTCTCAGGTGTTGTGGAGTTATTGAAATACATACATATATATGCGAATACCCGTGACTACCTGCGACTACCAGTGACTACCTGCGACTACCCATGACTACCCGTTACTACCCCGTGAATATCTGCGACTACCTGTAATTACCAGTGACTACCTGCTGCTACCCATAACTACCTGTGACTATCTGCGACTACTCGTGACTACCCGTGACTACCTGCTACTACCTGCTACTACCTGTGATTACCCGTGACTACTTGCGACTACTTGCGATTACCTGCGACTACCTGAGACTACCTTGCGACTACTTGCGATTTTATAATAATATGACAATATTACGATCCACTGAGCCACTGCGGCCCCACTTGATATATTTCTATCTATTGAGCTATTGCGGCCCCACTTGAAATGCTCTAGCCACTGAGCCACTGCGTCCCCACTTGTGATCGCTCTAGCTACTCGACCACTAAAGCCCCACTTGAGAATGCTCTAGCCACTGGGATACTGCGGCCCCACTTATGATAGCTCTAGCCACTTAGCCACTCCGGCCCCACTTGAGATCTCTCTATCCATCGAGCCACTGCGGCCTCACTTGGCATTACCCTACCCACTGCATCCACATAGGATATATTTCTATCCACTGAGCCACTGTGAACGACTTGTCAGTGCTCTAGCCACTGGGCCTCTGTGGCCCCACTTGCGATCGCGCAGAAACCGAGGTTGGCTTCTGATTTGCTGTTCTAGTTTTCCGCTCAGTCTGTTCGGCGAGATCAGCATGCATGTGAACCAGGCATTATAACCATGAGCACAAAAGAAGACATACAAGTTTCTATAGCAGAAGAGCAGAAAGAACACATTAGTTCATAATACTAACAAGTTAGCTACAGTTCTATCAGAAAACTGTAAATGGCAGGCGCAATATCTCGCAGCGGTGTAGTTGTATGAATACAATATAATGTCATACGTAGGATATTTGTGGTGCATCCGAAAGTACGAAGATTGTTTCTTTCCCCTGAAGAATGCATTTATTTAGGTTTCTAAGTACGAGTAATATTAATGTATGGAAAATGATACTAGTAACGCCACTGCTTATGTATGAAAAACAAGGTGCTGTCTTCACATGTATTTATTCCGGAAATTTGCGCTACGCATTAAATTACTAGCAAATTATTTAAACAGGGGTGTAGCCATAAATTTACTTGAGGAGGGAATGGGGGAGTTACTTATTCTATTTTTGGAAATATAGGAATTTTACAAAATTAAATATCAAAAGTTTAATTTATTTACAATTAATGGGCAAATATACAAATATGAAACCACAAAATGCTATAAATATGCCTAATTTTCAAGAATATCACAGATTTCGTATATTAAATTAAAGTAAAAGTTGTCATTTTCTTTACCAATTTTAGTTTTGAATATTTTATTTTCATTTCGGTGGGAGTATATCTCCCGATATCGCCGCGCAATCCTTGCCAAGAACCTGCGACTCTCCGACTACAAGTCGGCCACCCTACCCCTGAGTTATGAGGGTTGATCTTTACTGCGCTACACACACAGCTTACAAAATATATGTGTGATAACGTATATATAGTACATAAATCCACAGTTATCGCGTATCTTATAAAGTTGTTTGTGGTTTCATTATGGCCGTGTGAGTATTTTGTAACATTTACCGTTATTTATGGGTACATAAAGTTTCATTTTGTGCATACATAAGTTTTACAGTACCCGTGATATTTTTGTAAATGGACATATACCGATTGAGTTAGTTACTCGGGTGTCCACCAAATCGAAAAAAAATCCGAACACAATTAAAAATAGTTAAAAAATCTCTAAATCACAAAAAATTTATAAAAAATATATTAATAAAAATAAAAAACAAGGACATTTATTAAAAAGTATTTTAAAATATAAAAAACCTCGGTATATATTTTTAAATTTAAACTTCTGGAGGTCACCCCAACCACCAATGTTTCACAGTGGTTAATTAGTAGACAAGCCTCAGCCAATTTATCAAACTCCTTTGACCTCTCTAGCCTATATTCATTCTATCGTCTATTTTTTCGTTTGTCATTTGTTTATACATTGCTGGAGGCAGTCTCTTAACTTCATTCGACTACCATATTGGATTTGGTATGATTTCATTACCTAGGTTGTGCTAGTGTATTAATTCACCCAGCAGACTCCTAACCCTCACGAAAAGTGTCGGCCACCCCATTCCTACTCCCAATCAAGAAAAATCAAGATAATTTTAAAAAATACAAAAAATTCATATAAAATTCTTACAGAATTCTAAAAATAATTATAACTAAAAAATTCTAAAATTAAAAAATTCAAAAACCTATATACTCATCGTTTATGTCTCTTACTATAACTCGAGCATACCTCAACCATTTAGTTCACACAGACCTTACCCAAAATTTACTTACTTCTCATACTTCCAGCTCTCTTGGTCACCACCAGTCAAATATATACTAGTCACTGTACCACCATCCTAATCAAACACCCATTACACTAAACATAATATCCATCATAACCTAAGTGTACCAAGTAACTATACAGCTGAGACCAGGCAATAATCAAACACCCATTCTACATGTTCTACCAGCCAAGACTACTTATATATACCAACCACACAACGCACTATAGCTCTAGAATACCTCATCCATTCGTCCATACAGACCATACAAATTAAACATACCAGTGAGACAATGATCTTCTCTTACCATCCACCATGCCGACTGACACCATTCAAAAATATAGTGACCACCATTGCCAAACACTAAAACTCAAGCCTGCCTTAGCATTACAGGACTTGCCGACACACGTATACTGTCCACACCATTCGACATACACGAACAATGGCAAACAGACATACTGAAAAACATATAATCCAACATTACCAACCATACCATCCATTTTAATCCAAGTAGACCAAGCAATCCAGACCAACCCGCAACACAAACATGCTTACCATATGTCAAACTAATATATCTTAACTTACTGAAGACCAAAATTATATAACTTAACTTACAATACCAATAGCCAGAAAAATCAGAAATAACCTAACATAACCTACCCTACCATAGTCCAGTTAAAAATCATACTTACTCTAAACACACATATGTCATACATACCTAGCTTTAATTCAGCTGACCAATCGTGTGAAGGCATTGAGACATCATGTAAGGTGGAGATGATGGTGGGAGTGGTAGAGGAGGAGGAGGACGTTTAACCTATTGACCCATGCCAATCACCTTTGACCTTGACCCCATGATCTTATATGACCTTGAAAAAAGTCTCGAGAGAAAAAAATTGTATATAATTGTACTTATAGTACAATGTTATGTTACAAAATACTTTTTAATTAAAGTTATTTCCGAGTTCTTTAAAATTATAATTATATTCTGGAAAATAAGGAAACAAACCTGAAATAAAACCAGAATAACACCGGCAAAATTTTTTTAATTTAATTAACTTTTCACATTCACTTATACCATCAAAAAGTAAAATATCTTCAATATATATGCATCTCAATACGTGAAACTTTGTTTAAGGTTATAGACTATTATTAATATTGCTATTCACACTCATGTTGTCCTTGTGCGAAAATATTGTGACATATGTATGTAACTACACTTCTGAGGTCATGTACCATAGTCCAAGAGACCTGCTTGCAGCAAACCTGGTACCGAGGTACTGATGAGAAATGCACTTCACCTTTGACAGGTCTCTGCATGTCTAAATAAATTCTCGCTACGGCTGATCTGCTTACCGCACCTATCACATAAATATGACATGCAACAACGATTTTTGACACAATTGAAGAGCTCATGTCACCGAGCATTGCAACTTTTATTGAAGGTATTTCGATAGAAGCTACACTGATGTCAAAGTATTGGTTTCGTGTTTTGAGCGTTCTGCATTTTGATCGTCAATACCTGTAATTTCATCAACAAATCTCTTACTTTTCGTCAATATTTTTAATACGTCTTTCTATATCGTACACTTGGTGGTTACATTTGGTCCAGGTTTTTTACACTTTTACATACACACAAACGTTTGGTGTGTTAAACATACCTCGTTACCATGACAATGTCATCTTCTACATCACTAAGATAGATGTACGTGACACTTCACCAGGCCGTGTTTTACAGCTGTGTTTGTCCACATTTCTCGTAATACATTCCAAAGGGAGTATCATACTTTTATATTTTGTAATTTATAGATTTCAACTTCAATTGCAAGGGAAATTGTTGTGAAAAGCAGCAGGTTGTGCCACATGGGTGCACTCTGTAACAGAGTTAGTAAAAGTGTTTAAGCTGGTTTAAATGGACCTTGAACGTCATATTTTTTAATGTACTGATCAATGCATTAACATAGTATATTTCAATTACTTCGTATGACCCAATATAGGCTGGCGTTAGTAATTTACTTCTATCTTTCACCAACTGATTCGTCATACAAAAGTACTTTGTCTCCTGCCTGGAAAATTATGTCTGTGGCATTTATGTCTTAATAAGTTTTGCTCATTAATTCGTTTTGCTGTGGATTTTTACAAGCAATTTCATGGCTTCTTTGAAGGCGTCCTTTCAATTCTGCGACGTAATCGTCATAAGCGTATGACAACTCGGTTGGTTGTGTTCAAAGTTTGTAATGTAGGATTACAACCATGTAGTAATTCAAATGTTGTATAACCTGTGGCTGTATGTTTTGTGGTGTTGTAACAATAACACCCAAGATGTATGAAGGAATCCCAATTTCTCTGATTTTCATGCACATAATGTCGTAAATACTCTACAAGATTCTGTGTGATCATTCTAAACTTCCATCTGACAGGGGGTGGAACACAGTAATTTCTGTTTTCTTTATTTTTAATATTTTTCAAATATTTTTGAATATTTAACTCATAAAATTAGTGCCTTGGACCGAAAGATGGGATTGTGGGGTACCATATATTAAAATTATTTCGGTTACAAAAGCCATGGCCACGTTTCGGCTTCTTCATTAGGCAATGGAATAGCTGTGGCGAATGTTGTTAGTTCATCTTGAAACTTTAAAATATTTATATTATTCTTGTCAGTGACTGTAAGGGGCCAACTATGTCTAGCGCTGTTTTCTCAAATGGCTTTCTATCTTTAGTAGTTATTTCCATAGGAATTTTCGTTTAATGTTTGGGAAGTTTGTTTGCAACTTCAACATTGTCTTACATACATCTCAATCTCTCGTTTCTTATTAGGCCAATTAGTATTAAGAACATTATCTTTTATTTTGCCATACCGCCTATTCATACCGGGGTGTCCAGAAATAGGCGAGTCATGAAATTCATAAAATATTTTGGCTTTCATTTTGTTCAGAAATTCCTGCAATGTGTTTTTCTTGCGGATTGGTTTTCGCAGCGGAACAATTGATTATATCTGAGGAGGTGAGTTCCGAAACTTGATAAGCGCATGAATTGTAAAAAGTGAGTTAGCTGTGTAAGTGGGTTGCTATGGTAACCCTATACCATATAAAACAAAGCGGTTGCATTCAAACTGTCTATTTCGTATTTTTATTGAGGTTGAAAATCTTCATTTTGTTCCAAAATTTTATATAAAATTCCGGGAGTTTGTTCCAAAATTTCATACATGAACCATCCCCATTTTGTGTCAAAACTGCACATTATAAAGTATGCCGCACAGTGAAACAAATGCTCAGTATGTTCCAAAACTTGTTCATCTCTATCATCCATACTGTTGCCAACACACAACTGCACCAGTAGAAGCATCATTGCATAAACAGAATAAAACTCAAACAAATTCGTTTTCACATGATAATTAATATTTTAGTAGTTATTGATGTTTGCATTGGCAATATTGTCCCAGTAAACACAATCTCTCGGTAAAGTGTCGGTATATTGTCGGCCCGATACCTGTACTGTTGGCAACTGTCGTTTAAATGCCAGAAGATAGCCATCTCACAAAGGGGTGATGTCTTTTTTGAGACAGATTACTAGCTATTACGATAAAGATAAAGGCCCGGTGTATTATTTAGGATAACACATGGACATCACCGATAATATGTCGGCATGATATTGCAGAGCAAACAATTTTCCATCATCTTAAGAATGTTTCTGGGGCGATTCCCATGCAGAATCTTTGTCTTTTCGGTAAGCTGGCCATCATCTTATTGGTTTCGGCACAGTAATGTTTTCGAGACAAGGCTCTTTTTCACAATAAAGATATAAATATGTCTTTTTGCCCACAAACTTTCGGAAGTTGTTTTGAATAAACAAGATGTTAGCTGTTAACGGCATTATGTCTTTTTTGAGACAGAATATTTGCATTTTTTAAAATAGAATGGCCCACTGTATATTTTAGGATGTTTATTCACTGCTGAAATAGCACTTCTGTGACCCGTGGCATGAAAATGAGGCTCTCAAATTCTACAAGGACATCATTGATTGCGAATCTGACATCAGTGAAGATGCTGCGGAGGAAAGAGGAGCACGGAGATGAAGACTTGAGGACGTGACAGTAAAGAAAACAAACTTTGAATACATTTCTGTTATTACTTTATAGTAAAATGGATAGCACTACTTGGATGTTTGAATTATTTTAATATTGTGTTATTGGCCAACATTTAAGACCTCACTTTTATAGCTCTGTCTTATTGTATTTAAGTGTTAAAAGTTTTACCTTTCATTGCCACAATACTTTTCTTGAGTTAGTCATAGTGAAAAATTTCGTTACTTAGGAAATAAAAACAATACCTATATTGTAATAGGTACTAATTTTCTACATTCTTGGTAATATGTTTCTATTGACTCTTGTGCCTTCCTCATTCTTTTATGGTATATAAGTTGCAACAGAACTTCGTATTCGCAAATGACTTTGTCTTTAATATTTATACACATGCACTTTTGCTACAATACTTCATACATTTATATTTTAATGTGTCATAACTTCAACGAATATGAGAAAATTAGATGATTTCTTATTTGGACTTGCTTATTTTGACTGACTTTAACATTTGAGTGTAAAAATGTCAACATTTTCTGTCTTGATTAAGAGAGACACTTATTTTTTTGCATTTTCAGGCTAATCATTCACATGTACTTATAAAGTTTTGATACTCGCCTCTTCATTTGAACTCGAACTAGTTACAACAGTTACTTTTGCTACATTTTTGATTCTGCTAAGAGCATCAGCGTTACTGTTTAAAGAGCTCTTTTTATCAATTATCTCGTAATCGTATTCTTATGATTTTAGTCGCCAACGCATCAAGCGTAACCCGAGGTCTTTTACATTGAACAACCACACAAGGGGTTTACGATATCTCAAAATGTTAAATTTTCGAACTTAAATGTATGACTTTAATATGTGGCAACTCCAGATTATTAACAGTAATTACTTGTCAATTGTACTGTAATTTCTTTCTGCTTTGTTTAGAGTGCGGCTAGCATAAGGTACAGGCAAATCTTGGCCTATTACGCCTTGGTAAAATACAGCACCGAGTGTTGCCTTACTAGCATATGTGGTTAAAACAAACTTTTGAAAAATCTGGGAACTGTAATACTAGTTCCGTTATTAACATATCCTTGAGTGTATTAAATGCTGACTCTTACTCTGATTTCCATTCTTATGGAACGTTCTTTTTTAGTAATCTAAATAGGGGGTCGCAATGTCACAAAATTTTGGAATAAACATTTTATAATAATTTGCGAGTCCTAAAAATAATTTTCATTCTATAGTTGTCATTGGTCTGGGAAAATTTTTCATGGCGGACACATTTTTAGGGTCTGGTTTTACTCCCGATTCCGAAATTATGTGTCCTGTGTCGTAAATAACAAACCTATTTGTGTAAAATTTCGCGCTCTGGTCTGGCTGAAGTTTAAATGAAGTATTCTTAACCTTTCAAACACGTCTGTCAATTTCCTATCATTCTCTGCTAAATGTTTAGCATATATTTCGCACTTGTCTAAATAAACCAAACAATGTGTAGATTGCCGTCCGCTGAGTAGGCCCTACCGTATGCATTATTATTTAGAAAGAGGCTGGTGCACCTGTCAAATTAAAAGTCATTCTGTTAAAATGCATGTGTTCTCCTCCAGCACTAAATGCAGTTTTCTCCTTGTCTTTTTCATCATTTATTATGTTTGGCGAAATCCTGAATATAGGTATAAAGTTGAAAAAACTTTTAATTACATAACTGATCAAGTATTTCGGTTATATTTGGTAGTGGATAAGCATTTCCTTCAGTCTTTTCGTTCAAAAACCTGAAATCCAAAACAACCATGTATTTCTGTATTCCACTAGCATAAATTTTCTTTGGTACGACTAGAAATGGCGAATTCCAAGAGCCGGAACTATGTTCCACTATTCCTGAAGCTAACATTTCCTGAACTTGATTATTTATCTCTGCTTTCTGGATCTCTGGCAGACTGTGTAGTTTAATATTTATTAGAACTGTATCAAGTAAAATAGGTATTCTAGGTGTGACTGCTGTTGTGTAGGTGTGACTGCCGTTGTGTAGGTGTGACTGCCGTTGTGTAGGTGTGACTGCTGTTGTGTAGGTGTGACTGCTGTTGTGTAGGTGCGACTGCTGTTGTGTAGGTGCGACTGCTGTTATGTAGGTGCGACTGCTGTTGTGTAGGTGCGACTGCCGTTGTGTAGGTGCGACTGCTGTTGTGTAGGTGTGACTGCTGTTGTGTAGGTGTGACTGCTGTTGTGTAGGTGTGACTGCTGTTGTGTAGGTGTGACTGCTGTTGTGTAGGTGCGACTGCTGTTGTGTAGGTGCGACTGCCGTTGTGTAGGTGCGACTGCCGTTGTGTAGGTGCGACTGCCGTTGTGTAGGTGTGACTGCCGTTGTGTAGGTGTGACTGCCGTTGTGTAGGTGTGACTGCTGTTGTGTAGGTGCGACTGCTGTTGTGTAGGTGTGACTGCCGTTGTGTAGGTGTGACTGCCGTTGTGTAGGTGTGACTGCTGTTGTGTAGGTGCGACTGCTGTTGTGTAGGTGTGACTGCCGTTGTGTAGGTGTGACTGCCGTTGTGTAGGTGTGACTGCTGTTGTGTAGGTGTGACTGCTGTTGTGTAGGTGTGACTGCTGTTGTGTAGGTGAGATTGTCACCAGATAAAAAGAATATGTCATTGTACTCGAGACATCATGTCCTCACTAAAGTCTCTCGTTCCTCGGCTCGTAATTGACCTGTCCTAAGTTTAGTTTTCAAGTCTGTTCCACGATTCATTTCTTAGTTAGATACAACATTACAAGTATTAACTTACGAAATACGAGTGAGAACATTGGTCCTGGCAGCGCGATGTCTTCATCGTTAATGTTCATTAAACATGTTTTAACTCTTCCATTTCATTTTACCGTTAGAGTATTGGCAATGTGAACTCCACTGGCTATCTCCTGTTTTTCAACTATTCCTCCAATTAAATCTGGCGATTAATTCTTAGCTGGTAATTCTATAACAATTTGCGAACGTTTAGGGAACTTTACTTTCCTTAAATTAAAAGGTATCATGGCATTAGCTGAATACCTTAGCATTGATGCACTGCACGTCATCTGAACTGGGTGATCAAAAACTTATATTACATTTTGACTGTAACAAATTTTAGCCTTGGTGTATTGTAAACATTCTCTAACTAGAATCCCATCACAAGGCAAGTCTATCTGAGATAATATAAGTGGAAATTTATATGGCATTTTGATAATTTCTACATGCACACATGTATTCAGATGTCCATGAGTTTTAATTACTGACTCATCTACACTTTTAATTACAATTGTACTTCGCGAATTTTAAGGTAATGCAGGCATCAATTTTTCTGTTTTCAAGATACTTACATCAGCTCCCGTGTCAACAAGAAGAAGTAATGAACCTTGTTAACTGACATCTATGTCTAGTTTTACATATTCCTTTTTCGACACGAAATATTTTGCTTAGATCACAATCTATGGAATCTTGCCTACAATGACAAGGCCTTGGCAAACAAACATTAAAAATACCATATTTACTTACTTATGAACTAACCTATGATCATTTGGTGGCTTACGATCTATTGGGGGGGGGGGGGCACTCCGTACATTTTAATTGTTAATTTAATGCACACACGTATTTACTGAGGCTGCGCTATATTGTTGTCTCGTGGCAATGGCGAACATTTTTCGTCTCATCTGATTCTCCATAAATACATATTTCATTTGCAGTACATGACTTTTTTAAGGCATAGCCTTCTATAAATGTTGACTTTTTACAACTATCAGCACATGAGTGCAGTGACTTACTCGTGTTCGTATTAACATGACTAGTGTAGTTAACCGTGTTCGATATTGGCTGTATGGATGGATATCCTACTTTCGTCTCATAGTTACGCTGCCCTTCCGCTTCTATCTGATCAGAGGTTCGCCCATGCGTGTGATACGCTTCGCACAATCCTCGAGGATATCCCTGTTACAGGCCCTGAAGTTTCACTTTGCATTCTCGAGCGAAAGGTCCACGCCGGCCACATATAAAATACAAATTATCTGGGACTAGCGCAAAAATTCACTTTTTCGCGAAACACTTGTCCACTGAATGGCCATTTATTCCGCAATTCTTACACTGTAGAATTTTAGAATGCGGCTTACTGCTGCCGCGACTACTCGGGCCATAACCCATATCACCTCGGAAGTAATGTTTGTTACGAGACACAATAGCATTCTCCTCCTCGAGCGCACTTTATGCTGCCATTGAACCGCGAATGGTTCCTATTACGTACAATAGTTTGAATTCTGTCTAAGCTTAATGCTTGAACTAAACTAAGGGTTCGTAATCTGTCGGCCAGCTTAATAATGCCCGATTTTGTGGCCGGATTTGCTATCTGTGAGAGATGCTTCCCTAATTTCCGATCCTAAATTTTGAATGGGCTGTATCCATTATGTAACAGTTTAATTGTTATACTGCTTAGTACTGACAATCTGAGTTTCATGCTATATTAACGTTCGCTTTTCTACATATGTATTAAGCAAATAACTGCGTAGTTCTTCCCAATTAATTATTTCCCTATGACATATTGTAATTCTACGTTCTCCGCTTTTGTTAGTCAGCAATAATTTAAATAACCTAACCCATTTCTCTGGATCTATTGTTTCAAAAGCAGTATCTACCTCAGCAACAAACGTAAGTACTTCCCTTATATCGCCGCTAAACTGAGTTACAAGTCTCAACGCTTCATGAGTACTAGAGTAAGAAGGTGCCACTAAAGCCATTTCCTGGCCCTCACTATCCGGGGTTTCCATAACAATACTCACTGTGGTGATGCTGTAGATATGGCGTGACAGCTACGCGAGGGTAGGATCTCTGCTTCTGCCGTCGGTGTCTCAGGTGGCAGTGCTCTCGCGTTGGCTTGGCGATGACACCTCTGGTAAACGACCCATTCACGAGGACACGAGATGCCTAGCCGACTCAGCTATACGTGACCGTTGCTAGGTATCCCTGAAGCATAGTCTCTGAGCTTCAAGTGTTGTCCGGTCAAGAATTCATACCCTCTGGTTGAAGACGACTCTGCACATAAGTTGAATTCGTTTGGCACGGACCCTCTTAATATATTTATGAACTTCTTGCTTCTTATGTAGCTCTTCACTCTGCATCTTCCAATCATTTTGATGCATCGCAGTAAGCGTTATGTGCTGGGAGGATTTAGCACAACACGTCACAAGATTAGATAATCGTGTGCCCACAAATGATGAGACTGTGAACATCTTCTGGAGCTACACGACTTTTGTAATTTGTAACGCCAGGGTTCATGTTTGCTTACTTCTTATGACTTCACTTAAATGTTGGTTGCCTAAGTGCGCAACATGTGTGATGAGAGAAATTCTCATACGCGAGTTACGTATATCACGAGCGCGGTAAGTAATTTCTGGTTTTCGCGCTTTATTACTCTTCTCTCCTCCAGGAGTCACTATAAGGCGTACTCAACACCTGACACCAGAGAAGTGGCGTATGTTGTATACTAAAGGTAGGTTGGCTACTCCCTGAGCAGATGGGAGAGGTGCAGGTTACACACGTATGCAATGAGCCCCCCGACAAGTATAGAGTTGAGAGCTTTATTAATGCGAATACACATAACACGAAGTTAGCAGCAGAAATAGGTAACAGACAATGAACGGAAATTCAGAGATACAGAGCGGTATATTGAATAGTTCCCAGAGGATCTGGTGAGGCGAGGGGTGTATCCGACATAAGGCTGAATCTCGTGTAACACACAGCTATTAGCTTAAAATCAGGAACTATGGTGAAGACATAAAAAGTATGATATTCTCATTGGAGGGCGTCATATACCGAGTCCGAGAGGAGGAGGTACATTACCCTTGTACAGGCATGCCATGTGCACTGACTAGATGGTTTGTGGGTCCTGTTAAGGAGTTCGACCCCATTCAACTTGTCCTCTCAAAGTTGTGTGCCTTGGCCTAAAACTGTCAGCAGAGGCCAAAGGCCCATGACATGCATCCAAGTCATGGTTTCCAATTAAAGTGGTATCAATGACAGGAGTTGCAGAGCAAAGATTGGTCTGATGGGTGACCTCTGAGGTCAAACAGTGTCTTGTGTAGCAAGCCCGCAAGGAAGCATGGCTGCATACGAAAGCTTCACCTTAAAAAATAACATATGATAATCGAAGGTCGAGCCCAGTAATACCAGGTCGTAATTAAGAAATACCTATTATACCAATACTGGGCAATTGGGGCTCAAAGATAGTGGGTCGGATGCAACAATGTGCTCGAGCTAAAGAAGAAAGTAATGCCAGCAACTGGGTTCTAGGATCCTCAGCCGTAAAGTTCGACGACATCTTTGAAGATTACGTAGGCGAGCTGAAGTCGTTGGTACTTTTGCATGTGTAGATCATAGTTCTCAACTGGTGCAAGTAGATGGCACTAGTGATGTAAATTTAGCCATACATCTCAAGCTCTCGGTTTCTATTAGGCCAATTAGCATTAAGAACATTATCTTTTATTTTGCCATACCGCCTATTCTTGCATTAGAAATTCCTGTATATCATGAATTGAGGTTGTGGCTAATCTCTTCCGTTTAGCAATATCACCAAGCATGGTTAGGTGTAAAAGTAGTCGGTCTGTATTCAAATCGCCACGAAAGAATTCTCGTGTATTTCCTGGTTTTGAAGTGGTGATGTTCACAGCAATCACAGCAGATACGCATTCTGTCTCTACTGATACAAATTACTGAAGTCCAGTACAGTTGAATCTGTCTTTAACACACAATATCACCGCATCACATACACCGACATACGCTTGTCTGAAATAGTCTTTTGGAGTGAAGAGAATGTGACGTTCTGTAGCACAAGGTTTCTCAAGCCTCTTTGGATACATCGTCTTCGGGCAGCTGTGGCTCTTCTACATGGGTTGGTTTTTCCTGTAAGCATTTCTGCCAGAACTGCGCATAGCCCCCACGTTTTTCTTCCAGAATGTAAATAAGGTATGACAGTTTTGATTCTACCTCTGTGACACCAATGTGTGGATACTGTATCTTGATATTTACTTCTTGAGCAGGACTCATGACATGGCAATAGAGATTCGAAAAGAAAAGTGTCCTGAAGTGCTGCGTTGTTCCAAGGTATCCAGCACACTTTGAGGCTGCATCAGAAGAATATTCTTCTGAATATGTTTAAAAAAATTCAGCAAATATTTGGTAGTTTATTAATACTTGTTGGATACTGGAGGCTCTCATTGTCCACCGAGTAGGGCAGAGTGGACGAAGACCAATTTTTTGATCTTCTCTGATATTTTTGAAGAGTTGTAATCATTTTGGGGATTTCCTTACTGTGTTTATCAAGTCTTTAGCTAAATTAATGTCTCTCATACAGGATAGGTGACGCAGGCAGTCTCTAACTGCTAAGTTAAAACTATGCGTATCAGAGTGCACATATATGGCCTTCGGCTGCAAATCTGCAACGAACTTCTGCAGCCCTGTAAATTTTCCGCTCATAGCAGAGGTGCCGTAATATCATTGTCCCCGCAATTTCTCTATGTTTAGGCCCAAATGCGCAAGAATCTCCTTCACAATACCAACAAGTGTTTTTCCCTATGTGTTTGGAGTTTCATACAGTTCCACAAAATCTCCACTTATAATTAAATTTTCATCGACACTTTGAATGCAGAATGTCACTTGTCCATGTACAGAGATGTCACAAGTCTGCTCAACCATAATGGCGAAGTGTTCCCTCTTTTTCATTCCACATACTACTGAGTGCTAACCCGATTTTCCTAAGATATCAATCATCTCGTTTTGAATGCCGTGCGATAACCACTTGTAACTTGAACGTCCTATCCATTCTTTTAAGTCAGGCATGTCTTCTTTTCGCAATTCTAGCAACTGAATGAAATTTGTACTTACGTCTTCATGGCCCCGGATAGATCATTCTTATCGACAAAGGATCCTCAAGGTTGTGAAAATAGCCATTAGAGCTGAGCGAGCATTCTCCATATCGTTGTTTAACTGATCGTTTAATTGTATTGCAACTAGTCATGGGAAATATAGTTCACTAGAATGAACTAGGTCGTTCCAAACTGATCACATTTGAGAACAGTTCTTTGGGAACCGTTCTTTTGAACTATATAGGTCACAGTCGAATGATTACACGTACTAGCGAATTGCAGAGCGCAAGTGTAACCTCGGTCCGAGAACTAGATGGGTCTTTCTCTTTTCCTCTTTCACAGTTCCATTTCCCCTCCCCAGAAGAATCTAAGCAAGCTTGAAACGGAAAGATAAGCAAATAAGTGATGCTTGTTAATTAATTGCTAAAGAATTAGTGCATTATTGTGTGTTGATGAAATTACTTATTTTGTATATAGAAGTACGATAAATGAATAGTGAAAATATCTTTATACTGTGCTATCCAAGCATATGCTGTGTAATATAACACCAAATTACCTTTGACACTGATAGTAACGAACACAATATTATAATAGGCTGTGTTGCGAGAGACAACCAGGTGTAAAGTTAATTTTTCCAAGTCAGGCGTATACAAACTCAACAAAAATGTTTCCGACACACTGGATTTATTCGTACCAGTATTAGAAACATTTTAACAGAACTTTAATTACAAAAATTATGTAATTTTAATATGGTGCAAATAATGTCAAAAAGCTATATCCGAAGTATTGGGTGAATATACTAGAAAAAAGCAGTTTTTCACCCCTTTATTGCGAGTGTGTAAAACTTGGCATTACATTAATGAGCGTTTTTCTGTATTTTTCTGTCGTGGGTATACTCGTAGTAGTGCGGCTATCAGATGTACTGTCTTACGGATATGGGAATTTCCGTATGTCTGGCAACATCGTATTAATAGTACGAGTGTGTGAGAGGGTTTTACAACACCGTAACAGCAAGGTCTTTAGTGCCGATGAGGATGAAGCGAGATGAATGAACGACACAAGCATCCATACCCTGTCTGGGTTCCCAACCCGGAACACCTCGCACCACAGATCGGCTTGAAACCGAGTACGCAATTGGGGTCGGCACGAGAAAGTGAGAGAGAACGAAAGATCGCTGCATGGCCATAGGTCTGTCAAATGTCTCGTGCTGTCTCTCCTGCAGTTCCCGACCGATTTGCGACTTATGTCACTATTGAACTAGGTAGATCTGCTCTGCGACCCCTACAGTTCGAGGCAGTGCTGAACAAGCTAAAACATAAATACCGATAGACAGAAGCAGATAGATAAGAAGTATGCACGTTGAATGTGGCCAGTCGAGACGGTTGGGATAGCTAGAGGAGAGAAAGCTGCAGAAGCGGCGAAGGACGTATTATCTGAGCATGCGCAGTGGCGCACCTGGCGTAGTTACTGGTACTGAGAGAATGACTGACCGATACTACAAGAGACTAGTTCTTTTATGTTGCGGTGAACTATGCACCTAGTTCTTTTTCAAGACCAGTTCAAAATGAACTGGTAGTTCGTGAACTACCCATCACTAATTGCAACACTTTGTTTAGAAGAAGATGCAAGCTTCATTAAATCTTCTTTATGGGTTTCTGTTTTCTCATGCTACCTAAATTTTTCGAGCGCCTTTTACAGTTAGGGAAACCCACAGAAATAAAAGTATCATCCTTCCTAGTACTACATTTCAGAAAGCCCTTCGCCTCTGCTTCCTTGCAAGTTTTACTAAATACCTTGTCGCTAGGATCATGCCATTCCACCTAGCTAAATGACGTCGTCCCCATGATTCCTGAAAAGTCCTACCTTCACTCTTACCAGGTAGCTTGTCGCAGCTCGCAACAGATGTCTGTGACTGCGACAATGCCGAATCTCAACTCGCTGGTAGACCTAGTAAAGGAATATGAGAAGAGGCTTCCGAATCTGGCAATGATGCCCCATTCTCGGTGAATTCAACTCGTGGCTTTTTGTACACAAATTTATCCATTCCGAATAGATTTCCTACCTGTCTCAACAATTGTAGTGTGTAACAGAATTATAAGCTTATCTAACACCCATTATCACTATTAATAGAATTTGAAAATAAATATATTAATATACTATTTAACTAAGTTTAAAGTAGATATTTAAAACTCTTTTCACTAATGTTAAATACTATTAGAGCAGCGTTAATAACAACTGAGTACTGAATACTTGATGCAAGCAGCAAATTATTCACGTCTTGCGATCTGCGATTTTGTAGCTGATTGTAAATTGGTGGATCAAAGAGTAACTACACAACAGACACTATGTACGGCCGCGGCCGCAGTGGTCCCGATCACGAGCCATAGAAGACAGGTCTGGACACTAGCTTGAAAAGTTGACGCCCTTATTGACACATTTAGATCTTGAACCCAACCGCTAAGCACTCCCTACACTTTCCTTTCAAACAGCACGTGTAGGGAGAGAAATTGCCATTTTTTCTTAAAATGGGAAAATGACGTTCATTTCTCTATGGTGTTATCCCTATTCAAACAACGCTAACAACACTAGTTTGCTTGAGCGCTCTGCGGTTACCGTATGAACTAATAATTAAATTAGGGGGTATATTCGTTAACATTGTTAAAAAGGCGAGTGTCCAGACCTGTCTTCTACGGCCGTGGACCCGATGCACTGGTGGGAGTCAAACAATAACAATAGAGCAGACACTCCACTTGACTGCATGTGCTACATAACCATACACAACACTGGGTACCAGACCTGTGTTCTACTGCCGTGGACCCGATGCACTGGTGGGAGTCAAACAATAACAATACAGCAGACACTCCACTTGACTGTATGTGCTCCATAACCATACAGTGGGTACCAGACCTGTCTTCTACGGCCGTGGACCCGATGCACTGGTAGGAGTCAAACAGTAATTATACAGCAGACACTCCACTTGACTGCATGTGCTCCATAACCATACACAACAGTGGGTACCAGACCTGTGTTCTACTGCCGTGGACACGATGCACTGGTGGGAGTCAAACAGTAACGATACAGCAGACACTCCACATGACTGCATGTGCTCCATAACCATACACAACAGTGGGTACCAGACCTGTGTTCTACTGCCGTGGTCCCGATGCACTGGTGGGAGTCTAAGAGTAACGATACAACAGACACTCCACTCGACCGCATGTGCTCCATAACCATACACAACAGTGGGTACGCGTTCGTGTGCTTGACACTGGCTTGAGCGAACAATCGACAGCTTAGTTTAGAAGATATTTTCATTTATTTTGCCTAATTAGTATTTTAGTAAGGATTTATATGAAGTGAAAATATTGTTTGGGCTCTGCTCATAGCCGAAAATATTCGGGGTGCTCTGCCCCATAACCGAAAACATTGAGGGGTGGGGGGTCGCTACCTCCCCCTAGCCACATAGGGTCGGCGCAAGTGAACCTCACCAACGACAAGGTTCCGTAAGATAAGTGGCCGACAGTCCACATAAAAAGTTAGCTTTTCTTATAGACACTTACCATAGTGCCGGTAATTACTACCAGCAGTGTATTACGTATGGACGCTTACCACAGTGCCAGCGATAGTTGAAGAACGAGCCTTCGAGGAAATACATTTTAGACATAGCTTACAATAAGGAAAGACTCCTGCGAATAAATAAGTAGTTTTAGGTTTTTGTAATAAAGATTTGATGTGCAGGTACACCATTAAATATTACCTTGAGTTTTTTCAGTGTACTTGTGAAGATCACCTGCAAAAAGAATGCTTTTGTGTAGGAATGCATTTTCCGCTCTGTTGACATTTGTATTTACTTACCGCGAACATTTTACGAAAATACACAGTGAACATGTTATGATTTAAATAGACAACCGAAACGTAATGTAGCAAGTAGATTTTTGTAATAATGATTTGATGATATGTAGGAACATTAAAAAATATAACTGTGAGTTTCTACAGTGTTCGTGTGAAAACCACCTACAATAAGAATGACGTGTTGTAAGAATGTGTTTTAATGTTATGCATTTGTATGCTCAGATTTTTCTAGGGTATTTGTTTTGTTTGTAATATACTGTGCACCAACTCAGTGTCAAACCAAAACTCTGAGCCACAGTGCTTCAATGAACTCACTACGGTGAAACAGATGCAAGCTATTTTATCTTCCAAATATCGCAGCGTTATTGTGTACGTAAAATAAAAAAGTGACCAACGTGCGTCAATTCCACGCATTTTCATGCGTGTTTTTAAAGGCGTTCTTGCATTGCTCGTTTAGACGGTCAACCCAAATGTTGAAGGGCCTGCAGTTGCCGAACTTTCACCCTGCCATACGAAACTGTCTAACTTGCTCAGCGACCCTAAGTTCCCTGAAAGATTTTGCTTTTATTTTTTATCACCACAGCAAGCTCCAGGATAGTTAGTAGCGTCCCCCCGCCTTTCTCGAGTTGGGCTTGAACATACATATTTTATTCCCCTTCGTTTTTCGCATTCCTTAATTTTTATGTACCATTTATATAAAGTTCTTGTAGTATATTCTCTTGTAGATATCCACAGCTCTATGCTGAGTGTTTATCTGCGGCAGGCAAAAATAAAGTAGGCCAGCTATAAACCGCGCCACTCCTTACACACGAATCTCTGCAACAGGAGGGGGGGGGGGGGAAACATTCGCAGCATCAGCGAGCGCCAAGCAACCTTCACGAGGGGCAGAGAGAGGAAGCCCGCACGCCACGAGAGAGACAGAGCTACATTCTCCACATGCCACACTTCTCGACTTCGCCAGCCGGCTCGAGAGCACAGAGCGAGCGCCGCTACAGCGGTCAAGCAACCCAACACTAAGGGTCCCGCCTACCTGATGATAATAGTTTTTCTTCTCAACTTTTTTCGCTACTTCTACCATGACCGTCCAGACATTCCAGAAAGGGAGCCTACGTCATACACCACAACCTGTTCACGACGAATCTTCATCCGCCGGGATGGCCTGTGGCCGGGGGGGGGGGGGAGTCGAATTGACGAGTGCCGCTTATATTACTGTTAATTACGATTATGACAAATCGCTCTTCACGTGAAGTATTCCCTTACTTCAACCCACGTGAGAGTTGTTACCGTAAATCATTTCTCAGTTGTTGCGCGACTTAAATCTCCCGGGCGGCCGAACACGTGGCTACAAGATTGCACAAACAAGAGCACGCAACCTCGCCACCCACCAACCCTTATGAAGAGTGCCAACAAGTTGTCAGCCATTTTGGGCTCGGCCGAGCACCACCGAAGATCCACGAAGCAAGAACACTGACTAGAGGGTCATGCCAGCCTCCCGTCAGAAGGACATCACATGCGTTCCCCTCACCACGCCACGGCAGCCAACAATTCTGACTATATACGTCCATGCGCGGAGGGGCTCCAGCAGTCATTCGTATTTCTTATTTAGGGAAAACCCCGAGCACTCGATAGTGCTGGCGCCTCCAGCGTACCTCAGTAGCCATCGCGGCTACTCCCTGCGTCAACAGTCTTCGACAACCTTCGAACATGTATATACACTGCTACTATCACTTTAACTTTTTTTTGTCTCTACCAGACACCCGCAATAAGAGAGCTTTAGTTAAGTACTTATAATTTCATTTTGATAGTTAACTTTCCCTCTAGACTAGGAGCAGGTCGCCTACACCTGGCTAACGTAGTTTACCTTTGGTACTCCGTCTGCTTGGTGGGAAATAGCACGAGTCACTGTGTTTATTGAGTCCTCGATATATAAAACTTTGTTCTCTATCCTAACATTTTTATTTCTAGACTTATGTCTACTTTGCGTGCTAGAAATAATTCGCACTGTGCACTGGCGACAGACACAGGTAACTTTTTAATTCCGAATTAGGTTGACTGAGGCCCCCCTTTTGGGGACCTCCAGTCTTATAACACACGCATTAGACTGCCGCCTGTTGCTTCGTACTACCTCGATCACCCAGGTGCAGGTATATATAATCTACACCAACACCCAGGTGCAGGTATATATAATCTACCCAGCACCCAGGTGCAGGTATATATAATCTACCCCACCACCCAGGGGCTCGGGGTAGTATATATAGCCTACTGCTCGTCCCAACCAGTCCCGCCCTGTGTTGAGGGGTCTAGTATACAGGACTGAAACTAGGTACCGACTTGCTAATCCTACATTCTGGAGTCAAGAGTCAGCAGATTGAAACGTGAAGTACGGTATGAGACTACTCAGTACGACATAATCTAACCCAAGGACTGTTGCACCGGCTTCGCTCAGCCATCAAAAGGATGTTACTAACCGACCAAAGACCTTCAGAATAAGTCAGTTTAAGTAACACCACCTCGATGATCATACCATAAAGTCAATAACCAGATACGCGTCAAGAGATTTTCTGGCTTCCAACGTGGGGCGTCAGACTTTTAATTGTACTCAGCGAAAGGCCGAACTTGACCAACTAGGACCCGGAGAAATAAAAGCCAATCTGGAGAATCCGAACGGACTTGGAGGAGTCCAGGAAACACCCTGTGGCCCCCATAGCCATAAACATGTCAGCTGCAGAGATCAACGCTACCACATGCGAAAACCATGACCCTAGCATGACATACCCGAATCACAGTGTAGCCATGCAGAATGTCCATGTAGCGGCTTACTACGAACAGAATGTTCCTACTGCGACAAGGCGTTCCATCATGTATGCCTAGGCTGGCCTGACGATGCCCGTGACACAGAATTGTTGGAGTACTGATGAGAAGCCGGCTGCCAACAACATACTAGCTTATGTATTGAAATCACTTGCGCCGGCCGACGCATTAACCGTATACTGTGCACTTCATGCAGCGAGCCATACCATCACCTGTGTATAGGATAGCCCGACGAACGCGTCTCTATGCCAGAGATGGCCTGTCAGTGTGAGAGATACCGATGAAATCATACCTATCATTTCCGCCGCTCAAAACTATCCCGTATTTATATACAATCGGGAACGGCACCCGGCCATCCAGCAACCGGGAGAGATGATGATATACAAGTTACGGATTTCGCAGGCCAACCCTATGAGGATCTGGTAGCATTTACACAAGAGTGTGAAAGGAAGTCTAGGCAGACGGACCTACCGGCAAAACAGTATATCGACAGGGCCCAGTTAAATTTTAAAAGCATGGTCTTAACGTGGTGGGAACGATACTGCAAGTTCCCGACCGATTGGAAACAATTCAGCCATAGACTCGCTTCCGAGTTCACTGGCGAAGAGGTGTTAGCCCGACTTACTACGCATTTCTACATCTGGACCCAGGACATGGATGATGAGGCTGAATTGTTTATAAGAAATAAGGTGCTGATTTACCACCGCCTTTTTCTGGCAGTACAAGGCGAAGAGAATTGTGTACGCCTCACAGCTCGAATGCTATTACCGAAGTTGCGTAATTTTTCTACAAACCCCGAAGCCACAGTCAATAGCAGAGCTGATAGAATGCGCACTAGAAAATGAGCGCTATTATGCTGGGCAAGCCGAGCTAGACAGTAGGCAGGTAGAAAAGGGGATGGAAGGTAAAACACCCGCCCGCCCCTAAGCTGTCTGAAACGCCGACCTTGACTTACCCTCCCCGCTATCAGATGCCACCAAAGTGTATGTATTGCGCCGGCCGACATCACAACAGAGACTGCCCCACGAAGAAAGAGAGGGCGAACCCAGAACCAGAACAAGGGGCAGAAGAACCCGCAGTCACGCTCCTGAATTTGATGAAATGCCGGGTGAAGAGGCCCGCCTTAATAACGTAAATACCGTGGCGATATTATATTCGGCCGCCACAGGTAAAATTATAAGAAGTGACCTACCCACGCCCCACCAACCTGCTCAAATGGCCCCAGCTACAAGCAAAGTCAGGCGCGCACAACCAGATCACATCCTTCAGCAGCACTGCGTCCTCGACTATGGACAATGCTGCCTTCAACTGGGAAGAGACGGAGGAACCCTCATTTACTGGGAAGCCAGCCAGCTGAATGCTGCCTCTTTCCGTACCCCGATCTTCCTCTAACATTTGCTGGTAGAAACTATCTAGCCATCCCTGAATCACCCGACGAAGACTAGAAGTCAGGCCCGAAGAGCCCATCGTTATCATGAGCGGCATCAGTCCGAAGAGGCCCCCGACTAAGAGCTTTCGAGGGGTCCGACCTTCAAACGAGGCCCAACACCCAGAAGGGCCACCCCGACGTCGAGCCAAGGCCAACGAATAGGCCCGCGCTTCTAACCCAGGAACCCGACAGGGAGCCATCATATTCTCCACCGGGAGAATAGAGACGGAACAGTGCTGAGGAGCAGTCTATGTTAAATCCCTGACCTCAACGCTGACGATCTATGGCCACCGAGTCACCATCAGGTCTGACCAGGACACCCTTAGCTGCACCGAAGTGTCTTGGCGAAGTCCCAGGGACAGGGGGATACAGCCAGACACCCCGCAGATCAAGTTGGATTAGCCAAGATATCTGAACCGCCAACAGTGATGGAGGTGGAAGCAATCCGAGCTCCTTGCCTTCCACCTGATACAACTCCCGAACTAGAAATCAAGGACATGCAAGCTTCTACGAAGCTGGTTCCTGACTACAATTAGCCACTAGACCACCGGAATACGCACCCGCCACTAGACCACCGGAATACGAACCAGACGAGAGCGCAGTGCATGCCACTAGACCACCGGATGACGTTCACGATGTGAGCCCACAGGCCTACGCCACTGGACCACCGGAAGGCAAACACGCCACGGAGCTAGTACAAATACCGCAACGGCAATAAATGTCCGGAACAGGGGTCATGGTCGTTCCAGCTTCCACGAAGCCGACCCCACTGTTCCTGCCGACTATGAACTGCAACCGACATCGAGCATAGCCTGCGACTGTGCTCCGTCGTAACCTCCTGTTACGCAGGATCCTTCACCCATCGGCGCCGTTGGGGACGTGAGGCCCGTAATGCCTCCCTCTCAACTGGTCGCTCATGATCGGAGCGTCGTGGCCGTCCATGGCTCCCACTATACCCTCAACTGGAGCAACACCCGCAGTCGAGGTCGAGACTCCTTTCCCTACCACTGCCTCGTATCGATATACATGTTACACTTAGCCTACACAGGAATTAGTACGTAGATTTTTGTAACTATGATTTGATGTGTAGGTACACCTTTAAATATATAAGCTTGAGTTTTTACAGTGTACTTGTGAAGATCGCCTACAAGAATAATGCTATATTGTAGGAAAGCGTTTTTCGCTCTGTTGACTTTTGTATTTACTGCGTACTTGCCTTTGAACAGTTTACGAAAATACACAGTGATCATGTTAGAATTTAAATGGACAACCGAAAGCTAAGTTGCAATTAAATTTTTGTAATATTTATTTGATGTGTAGGGACATTTTTAAATATAGCGATGAGTTTTTACAGTTTACATGTGAAGATGACCTACAAGAAGGATGCTGTTTTGTAGGAATGTATTTTATGTGAAGCATTTGTATGCTCATATTTTTCTAGTGTACTTGTTTTGTTTGTAATATGTTGTGCACCAACTCAGTATCAAACCAAACCTCTGAGCCACAGAGCTCCAATGAACTCACTACAGTGAAACCAGGTGCAAGATATTTTAACTTCCATATATCGCAGTGTTATTATGTATGTAAATGTTAAGCGACCAACTTGCGCCAATTGCCCGCGTTATCAGGCATTATTTGACAGTGTTCTCGCATCGTTCGTTTAGCCAGTCAACCGAGGTGTTGATGGGCCTGCATTTGCCGAGCTTTCACCCTCTCACACGTAACTGTCTTACTTGCTGTGGGACCCAAGTTTCCCTGAAAGATATGCCTTTTCTTTTTAAGACTGTTCCAGTGGTTACTTAAAATCGCAAATTTAAATATTGCACAAGTCCTGAGAGTTGACTACATTTTTACTAAATGTTCTAATACTAATGCAAATCTCAAACTGCCAGTTTCTTACATTTTAATTGATATTTATGTGTTCTGTCTGTATGAATACAAAATATAAAAATTAATAAACCATTACTCACTACGAAATTAAAATAACTTCACAGCATGTCAGAGAATGCGACGTAAAATTTCATGACGTAATGTTCAGCCGTTTTCAAAACAGAAAAATATTTTGTTTAGTAAAATTTTTAGCCGAAAAATATTGTAGATTCAACTTTTCATCAGGTACAATTTAAAGCATTATTCAAATAATTTTAAAACTATACGTTAACCCCAACTGTATACTTTAGAATGATATATCATTTATTGTTGTTTGGGCAAGGTTCCAGCTTTTGCACTTGAATAACTTGAAGCGTGTTTTTGCCTGCATATGGGTCTCGCACTGCATGGTTGTCGCCGGCCAGACCTAGTTTCCATGAAGTCGTACTCAGGCTCTCCGAGCGCCATCCTTCGGAACTGCTTTCAGCGAGCCCCCACGAAACAAGACTTCCGCCTGTCCTTCTTCCCCCCCCCCCCCCCTTACCGCTTCCTGACCAGGAGAGGGTGGAGGGAAATCAGATACCGGGTTTACTGGGGTGATGGACGGAAGGCGCTAGCCTCATTCAAGAGCACTCTCTCAGGGAGCTCGTACATCTACCTCTGTCTCATTGAAGAAGCACGGCGATAATGAACTATTGCGCAAAACAAGAATTCGCGTGTTTTAGTCTATCAGCTAGATCCTGAATTTCAGGCAAACTTCACCAATGGTTCGGTAAAGACGTGTGGGGTGTCATTTTCTTCAGTTTTTTTTTTGTTAGATTACTAATATGCCTACCCGCAAATCGAAATCGGTAGCTTTTAAATTGTTGTTATTAAAAAGAAACTAATAAAACCGATTTTTTTCTAATTATTCAAAGTGAGTTAGAGGTTTTATGGCATACAGTTAAGCACAAATTTTATAAATAGATGGCAAATCGATTATCGGGGGTTCCGAACCACGTTCTACCGATTTGGGTTCGTCGATTTCAGTCCTATCGGAAGGTATACGCGAATCAAAAGTTGTCCGGCCTCGCAAATTAAGCAGTTTAACTGTAAAACTTTAAATCAATAAATTCTAAATTACCTATAATAAACTAGAAACCCATGTATAATATCCAGAAAACATTAATTTACTATGAAGGATTGTGCCAGTTATTGAATTTTCAATCAATGTCAAACATGAACAACATTCCTTTAAGCGGCTTTAAAATGCATCTCGCTACGTTCTTATGGTTAAATTTCATAAAAATTTGTACTCTTGATAGTAATGTAAAGTTGTATGTTAAGTTATTTTAATTACGGTAATTGTTTAACAACAGCTATTCTTTTAAAATAGACATGCGCAATATCGTATGTTAAAAATCAAACATACATTGCACTAGAGATTTAAAAAAAAATATGGAAACGTTTGAAATAAGAGGGTATTTTCAGCAAGTGTGCATTTAAAACTCGCTTATATATTTCTGAATATCAACTATACATTTGTTTGGTACTACTTAGATTGGCGTTTTTTTTTTCCCTCGAACACATTTTTCTCCCCTCGTGGTGCTGAATAACAAACGCATTAAAAGGACATTTGAACCCGAGAGCCGACACATATAATATAAACTTTGATAATTTTAATTATATTACAGAAATGTCATGTTTCATGTGATGGAGTTTATCAAAAATCATGTGACTACTAAGGTGTTATGTGCACTTGTTATGTAGTAACAAATTATCGCCAAAAAAAAGTGACTTCAGCAAAGAATAACAAAACGTTACTGATAACTAATGAGGCAATTTTCCTCTACATGGGTGTAAATAAATTTTACAAAAATTCTTAAAAGCTTAGATGGCAGGTAGGCGTCGATGTGAAATTGACAGCAATATCATTGGAGATGAAATCCGAAGCATGTGAAACGGTACCAAGATAATTAAAATACATGAGCGACTTACCCGGGATCTGAATTCAGAAAAAATCGTAAAATTAAGCTAGCATGTAATTAGCTGCATCACGTAATTAGTCTAATGTTTTGAATGCTAGGGTTCACTAACCTGAAATGTTTACTAGGTCATCATTTTGGAAATAAGTTTCTGAGCCACTAAAACTACATAAGTATAAATGGCCTACCATACCGCTACTTTCGTGAAAAATTTGTGAAAATCGTTGATTGGTCTCCGAGAAATGGCATAAAAATTAATTTTTCAAACAGGGCTATCTTATAAAAACTGCCAAAAAGAGTTTATGTATACGATATTTCTTATAGATACTATCACGATTATATGTTTACTAGAATTTGGTTGGATTGTTAAATAGATATACCAAATATAATCTAAAAATTTATATGGCCACCATTTCGAAAATCTATGCCTGGCCTTATGTAAATCATGAAACTTTTCATGGCCTTCCGTAGTAGTGAAAATTTGGTGTTAATTAGTTGAATTGTCCCGGAAATGAGGCAAAATGTTCTATTCACTCACCTGGCACTATTTTACAAAATAATCTCTGCACGCATAAATGATGCTTCTAATCAATACTGTTTGCGTACAAATCCGGTAGAATTTTGTTGAAATGTTTAATAGATATAACAAATTAATCTAAATTGATTATATAAACCTCATTAAAACATGCCTGCCGCACATAACAGATGTTCATTTACAAGTCCTACTATCGGAATAATAGTGTGAAATCTTGGTATGAACTGGTTGATAGATTCTAGCGATATGGCATGACATCTGTACTGTTCATGTGACGATTTTCATAAATGGAAGGCAGAAAGTTTATGTATTAGCACATTCGATGATTGTCATGAGATACAATACACAAAGTTAAATCGAAATCTGTTCCATAGTTTCGCTAGAATGTTCGTATAGGCGCCATTCGAAAAATAAGAAACTTACACATATTAAACGAATAAATTAATGTAGCATACTGTAGTAGTACAACTTATTCCCCAAATTTTAAATAAATCGGTAGATTGTTTCCCAATATAAGACATAAAATTGGTATTATGTCTACAAAATGGATAAGAAATGTGGCTTTGCATAGAGCATTTTAATAAATATAATTGGTACTGTAAGCGTACACAGTTAAATTGAAATTTGTTTTGTAGTCCCGTAGAATAACATTTCTCAGCTTAAATTGTTTTATAACAGCCATTTTGAAAATGTGTGCCTTACACTTTCAAAGTTTATCAGTTTACATGACCAGCCAATTTTTTTTTTCGCAGATATCGCATGATTTTAATATTTCGTGTGATTATATTTAAAAGAAATAGCAGACAAAGAGATTCTGTTGGACACATTTGATGTTTTTAATATAAACAGTCAGAATACAAAGTTCCATTGGAATTAATTACATGGTTTAGATGATAAAACTTACGAAACTAAAATTACTATATTCCCTACGGTTGCCATTTTGAAAGTAAAGCTCTGAGATACCTAAAACACACCAGTAAACATCACCTACCTCAGTACTACTTTTTTTGCCGTATTGAAAGCAATCTGTCTATTGTTTCCCGAAATATTACAAAAAAACTCATTTATTCGTGTGGCACTATGTAACAAATTCGATTACAAAAGAAGCTCCATGTAGGCACATTTGATTATTTTTATATATAGTTGCTTCCTACAAAGTTAAGTCGGAATTAATTACATAGTTTCAAAGATATAGCATAATATTCTGAAAGGGCTGAATGACAGCCGTTTCGAAAATAAGTGTCTGAAATTCTTGAATCATAATTATACATATTAATTGGCCCAGTGGTAATTAATTGATAAATTTGGTAGTAATATGTTAATTGTTTCCCGAGATATAACAGAATATTTTCATACAAAATTTGATTGAAGATGAGCAAATGGTATTGTAGTTAGACCACAAAAACCAAAAATACTTGCATAGCTGTAGTTTTGAAAAAATACGTAATCTAGTTCAATTACTTACGATTACCTGGCCAATCATGGTATTACACACGCGCCAAAATTGGCGAAAATAGGTTGAGTAGTTTTCGAGGTATAAAGAAAAACCTTTACTTTTCATGTGACGCTATCCTCCAAAAATGGTGGACCAACAACAAACATTCCCCTTTGAATTCAATACTTACAACTTGCGCTGTGAGCTTAAAACATTTGGTTTAAATCAGTTGAATAATGGTTTAGGAGATATGACGTATCACCTTAAATTTTAAAATTGCCGCCATTTTGTAAGTAATTGCCCGACGTGTTCGTATACTATAATATTCACGTGTCCTTACTTAGCACTATATGTGTATCGTGTTTGGTTGAATTCGGTTAACGTGTTCAAAAATTGAAAACGCGCGCACTGACACCTACTCACACACAACATACACACATGAGAGTGATCTAGTAAGTATGTCTTTCCTTCGGAAAGTAGGCTAATGACGTAGCCATCATAGCTAATCCTTCGTTATTTGCAAGACTTGCAAGAGCAGCATCGTAGTTTTGGGTCAGATTCCATGGGAATGGTCAGATTCAATGAGGTCCGCTAGAAACACAGTAAAGAGCCAATCGAAGCATATTCTTGAAAAAAATGTTCCTGTTGAAGTTGTTTACCCCCATAATTCAGCTTCCGATTTCGATGGACTGCTTGCGGAAAATAAAAAAACCTGATTTATTGTCTTTGGATGAAATTGGCGAAATAGTCCTTCATATCTTCCAAAAGTTATTCCAATGCTCAGGAAACAGAATCAAAAATAAAAATATGTATATACATATAGATATGTTACAGTATTCTTATATGTGCGCATAAATCGTGAGACAAATAACGAAAACGAAACGCTTAAATTAATTTGTAAAAGTATATTTGTATAAGTTTATAAATTAATGACGCATTAGTCACTACATGTTAGTACTTCGGTACTTCTATTAAACATAATTTGATTTTTCTGGCAATGTACAAGTATTACCGAGTTTGTAGATGAAATAATTCACTTTATTTCATGTACTTATATTATGAAAGTTTTAATCATTTTGTCTCCCCACTGTACGAATACATTATTTCAAGGTCTTTGAAGCACACAAGTCAAGATATAGCGAGTTTACGTGAACATGTTTCTTAAACTTACAGTACACATCAAAGTTAAGGATCGCGCTAGGTGTAAATGAAAACTTAAACTTTATATAATACAATACATAAATCAATAACAAAAAAAAAAGAAAACACTGTGAAATAATTTAATACTTAAGGAAAAAATTACTGAAATGTAAGCGACGAACATTAGTTGGTGTTTTAATTAGATTTATTCACATGTGTATTAAGCTCTTGACTTCAAAAACAATCCATTGTATTTGGATCACATGCCTTTGAAAAACCCAGCTGGGTTGCAATTTCCAGTTGTTTTGTTGCACTTACTCGTTCCAACAATTTACCAAGTTATTTCCGGAAAATACATTTTTCCCCCATTTTATACACAGCGGCACGAAACTTCCACTGCAACTATATGTCTCGATATGGTTGGCAATAATCAGTGAATTTATAATTTCGATGTAACAAACCTCTAATGTTATTATTTGAGTGGAAAGAGAACTAACAAGCGTCGGAAACCCCATCTCGCTAGCTCAACTGGAGATAAATATAATATATAGTTTTTAATTTTGTCGAATTTGTAGCTAACTTTTCTGACAGTGAGAAATCAATAAAAAAATATGAAAAATTGTTTCCAAAAGGATTTTGCCCCATGAATTTTTCTCTTTCAAGTGTATTAATAAAGGTAATTTTAAAATTCATTTCACTTAAATCGCTGTAGATTTGGGTCCACATAACTTTCTACACAAAAATGTGTGCGATAATTCCAGAGTTATGTATTCCTTTCAAAAATCATAACTTACAAACTATTTTCCCTAATGTAATAACTCAATTATAATGTGTGCTTTGACAGTAACAATGTTAAAAAAAATTGTTTAACACAGATTGCAAAAAAACATTTTACAGCAAAAAAGTATTTTAACAAAATTTACTAATGGTCAAACTTTTGACGGACACTGTAAATAATAAGTGTGCAGTAACAATTTACTAATGGTCAAACTTTTGACAGGCACTGTAAATAATAAGTGTGCAGTAACAATTTACTAATGGTCAAACTTTTGACAGGCACTGTAAATAATAAGTGTGCAATAACAATTTACTAATGGTCAAACTTTTGACAGGCACTGTAAATAATAAGTGTGCAATAACAATTTACTAATGGTCAAACTTTTGACAGGCACTGTAAATAATAAGTGTGCAGTAACAATATACTAATGGTCAAACTTTTGACAGGCACTGTAAATAATAAGTGTGCAATAACAATTTACTAATGGTCAAACTTTTGACGGGCACTGTAAATAATAAGTGTGCAATAACAATTTAAAAGCGTAGAAAGCTTTAGGAAAAGTATTTTAGCACAGTAGGCTGGATTAAGTAAACTAAACCGTGCATTAAAAATGATGTAATATATAGGCCTACCAAGGCTCACACAAACATGCAGGTATAAAAATGCAGCAAGTGTTTATTATTCATTAGTCAATAGCGCAAGGCATTAAAATGCGTCTTTTAATACATCACTACGAATTTTTACACGAAGATAAAGTTGAAATACAAAACTGCACAGTAGTAAAGTTGGCTTACATCTCATTCATAATCACATTAATGCAGAGTTAAAGAGTGAAGATTTTTCTTTTAAGTAAAAATAAATTTAATCCCGAAAGCATATCGCCCATTTCTTAAGCAATACAATCGAAATCATTAAATGGGTTAAAAGATTAACACAACTAATAAAACTTAAATGCGTCGTTGTAATATCAATGTTATGATGATTTTGCTGCACTGATGTATCCACCAAGTTTTCTAAGATATTTATGGCATTTTCATCTCAACGCTCACTTAATGAATACATAAAAAGCGTTCGTGTGCCCTTGTTAGCATTCCCATGCATTATTAATACTGAAATTCTGCTACAGTGGTGTAATGTAACTCTCTAGGTAACAGAGAAAGTACCACTAAATTCTAAGCTTAATTCATCATAGGACGCCGTAATAGCAAATTAATAATGCTTCATACAAGTAGGTCCAATATATTAACCTGTGTTTGGTCCGTAATTAGCTAAGCTATTTCTGTATCTGTTTTGTATTATTTAAGAATTTGAAATATTGGCCTCTGTTCAGACACTTACTACACACATCTCCACCACCAGCATAGCTGTGGTTAACTGCAGAAAGTGTTGGTCCATATGCATAAGGCACAGTGGTTTCGTAGTTGGTCTAAGAATTATTTTCCTGTTGTTTTGTGACCCTGTGAATGCGTGAATTACCCAAGGTTGGACACCACTGGGAATCAAATCCAACACCCCTTATTACCTACGAACTTCAACGTACACTGGAAATTTATTCTTGTTGTTACACTATAAAATTTTTTAGTAGTAAAGGAGTAAAACACTTTCCTTTGTAATAAATACGTCACAGATATGCATGTTGTACTTTATGAAGATAATGTGATATAACCGTGTTTTACTTCGGGCACAAAAATGAAATTCAGCTAATCGATTTATTCTGTCAGAATGTGCATGCTGATGTTCCTAGATGAAGAGAAAAAAGTACTGAAGATAGTAAATAATTCTGATAGTTTAATTAGCTTGTGTATGTCACTAGCTAATGTTTCATCCAAAATCAATTTAAAAAATTTCAGTCACGAGAAGTAATAAACGTGTATAATTCCGTCCAAGAGAAAAATAGTTTTCAAAGCATTGTATTGATATAGCCTAATGAATATCATTCAGATAAAGTAGAACTTAAAATTTGAGAAAGTGAATCACATAAGCACGGAATCTCTGAAAAAGTTCCACAGTACGATAACGCTAATAAAATTTGTTCGCTAGTATTATGGGTTATGCATAAATTATTTGGTTTGGTGTTAGACATACGAGACACATTAATCTTGGGGTAACGTTGGCACTTTACCACGGCTGTGAACAAGTCCGTTACACAGAAGGGTAACCGTTTCTGAAATAAATATAATTTAATTCAGGTGTAAATAGTTTTGAAATAAATACTTATCACATAAGTGGAGGTTTTAAGCAGTCTCTGGAATTAATAGCAGGGGGTTTGTTTAACAGATAGGCACTGTTTCATGATGTAAGGTTCTTCTTTCAGGTTGTATATCGCGGGGGTTCATGCCCAGACATCTTGGATTTACGAAATTTTCGGGGCAACTACCATTAGAGATTTAATATTTCATTTTGGGCACCGACAAGGCATATGGGAATGCTTTGCACATCTACTAAAACATGTGCTTGGTAGACTACTGCAGCTAGGATCATCTCTGTAACCGCCGCAAGGAAAATACTTTTTTTCTTGCCGGTAGTCACTAGACAGAAATTAATACACGTGGTAGAGTTGTAGTAGTTTTGTAAGGTTTTAGTAACTGTTATTTATGGCAGGTCGTGTCAAAAATTTTATTAAACTTTCTTAAGTGCAAATTATGGCAAAAATAGTGAAAAATCTAATATGGCGGGGCCTAATCCGCCTTATGTGTTCCAAGAATGTAGAAAAATATATTACTCTCAAAGGAATACGAAAAAAAAAAAAAAAAAAACTTTTTTGAAGCAGAAAGCAGGGTATCGGTACCTAACGCTGGAATAACAATCACTTTTTTTAAAGCAGTTGTTATAAGACCTGTCTCATCTTACTAACATATGCTGTGACACGCATATAACACATTAACAAAAATTACCCACAATTAACGTAAAGCCACGAATATTTATAGCAGTCGCTAACTTATTAACCACTGTCTGGTAGCGCGCCTGCAGAGGAGGAGGATGGACCCACACATTATGACGTCACACCAGTGTCTAGTTGGTGTTGGGCAGTTCTGAATTATTTTTCCTCTGCAGTCTGAAACATGTTTTTCTTATTGGAGAATTTCACGGAGGTAATGTAACCCTTGCTGTTAGCATGCTAAATAGCGCTAGGGTTGCGCGCAGCCCAGAGCGAATACACCCTCCCTCGCTAAATAGCGCTAGGGTTGCGCGCAGCCCAGAGCGAATACACCCTCCCTCGCTAAATAGCGCTAGGGTTGCGCGCAGCCCAGAGCGAATACGCCCTCCCTCGCTAAATAGCGCTAGGGTTGCGCGGAGCCCAGAGCGAATACACCCTCCCTCGCTAAGCGCCCTTCCCTACTGAACGGATAAACGAGGCGCGGCAGCTTATGTAGCTGATCCACGCGCTACGTCATGTGTTAGCACTGCTATGGGATGTGCATGTAACACACTAGACTGTTAAAAACGGATTTGCTAACACGGCAATTTTTTTTTAACACTGGAACAGCCTTAATCACCACGGCAAGCTTCAGGATAGTTAATGGCTTCCCCCCGCCTTCCGCGAGTTGGGCTTGAACATACATATTTTATTACCCTTCGTTTTCGCATTCCGTAGTTTTTATGTACCATTTATATCAAGTTATTGTAGTATATTCTCTTGTAGATATCCACAGCTCTATGCTGAGTGCTTGTCTCCGGGATGCAAAAATTAAGTAGGCCAGCTATAAACCGCGCCACTCCTTACACGCGAATCTCTGCAACAGGGGGGAAAGCACATTCGCAGCATCAGCGAGCGCCTAGCAACCTTCACCATGGGCAGAGAGAGGAAGCCCGCACGCCTCGAGAGAGACAGAGCTACATTCTCCACATGCCACACTTCTCGACTTCGCCAGCCGGCTCGAGAGCACAGAGCGAGTGCCGCTACAGCGGTCAAGCACCCAACACTAAGGGTCCCGCCTACCTGATGATAAAAGTTTTTCTTCTCAACTTTTTTCGCTACTTCTACCATGACCGTCAAGACATTCCAGAAAGGGAGCCTACGTCATACATCACAACCTGTTCACGACGAATCTTCATCCGCCGGGTGGTCCGGTGGCGGGGGGAATGGGGGGAGGGTCGAATTGACGAGTGCCGCTTATATTACTGTTAATTACGATTACGACAAATCGCTCTTCACGTGATGAAGTATTCCCTTACTTCAACCCACGTGAGAGTTGTTACCGTAAATCATTTCTCACTTGTTGCGCGACTTAAATCTCCCGGGCGGCTGAACACGTGGCTACAAGATTGCACAAACAAGAGCACGCAACCTCGCCACCCACCAACCCTTATGAAGAGTGCCAACAAGTTGTCAGCCATTTCGGGCTCGGCCGAGCACCACCGAAGATCCACGAAGCAAGAACACTGACTAGAGGGTCACGCCAGCCTCCCGTCAGAAGGACATCACATGCGTTCCCCTCACCCCGCCGCGGAGCAGGTGGCCTACACCTGGCTAACGTAGTTTACATTTGATACTGCGTCTGCTTGGTAGGAGATAGCACGAGTCACTGTTTTTGTTGAGTCCTCAATAAATACAACTTTGCTCTCTATACTAACATTTTTATTTCTACTTTGCCTGCTAGAAATAATTCGCACTGTGCACTGGCGACAGACACCGGTAACTTTTTAATTCCGAATTAGGTTGACTGAGGCCCCCATTTTGGGGACCTCCAGTCTGATAACACACGCATTAGACTGCCGCCTGTTGCTTCGTACTACCTCGAGCACCCAGGTGCAGGTATATATAATCTACCCCAGCACCCAGGTGCAGGTATATATAATCTACCCCAGCACCCAGGTGCAGGTATATATAATCTACCCCAGCACCCAGGTGCAGGTATATATAATCTACCCCAGCACCCAGGTGCAGGTATATATAATCTACCCCAGCACCCAGGTGCAGGTATATATAATCTACCCCAGCACCCAGGTGCAGGTATATATAATCTACCCCAGCACCCAGGGGCTCGGGGTAGTATATATAGCCTACTGCTCGTCCCAACCAGTCCCGCCCTGTGTTGAGGGGTCTAGTATACAGGACTGAAACTAGGTACCGACTTGCTAATCCTACATTCTGGAGGGAAGAGTCAGAAACCTGGAACTTGAAGTACAGTGTGAGACAATTCAGTACGACATAATCTATTCCAAGGATTGTAGTACCGGTTTCGATCAGCCATCAAACCCACGTTACTAACCGACCGAAGACCTTCAGAATAAGTCAGAATAACTAACACCTCCCATAAGCCACCAAAAACCGCGCACTTGGTCTAGTGCCATAAACCTCGACAATAAGTAAATGGGCACGCGTCAAATTCTTAATGGGCAATACCCACTCAACTTTAAATTTACTAGCCATGGAATACCTGGCGTAGAAGTTAGACGAGTCGATGTAACTTTCAAGGCAGCCATTGTTAAAAGAAATAAGCCTTTCGGCTGACCTACCTACAGCTTATAATGTTCGAGTATTTAAACCCTATGATGTCATATTGACTTTGAACTAATTGTATTGCACCATTAATACATTGTTCGGACACCGACCAGCCAATCACCAGTTTGCCATGTGATAGCAGCTGACCAATGTCATGAAGACAATGAGATTTCACACACAGGCATGTAGGCAGACTTTAGATTTTTGTTCCTTTATCACATCACAATGCAGTTATATCTTCAACTCGATCGTAGAATCGGTACCTGGCGACAACGAGTTAGCGATGATGCAGGTCGTGGCTCCATGACCATCGAGGTCGAAGACAGGCCTTCGTATTCGCAATTCATCTTTGCAGTATGGTCGCACTCTGAGAAAACCCTATTACTCGTTTGCCCAAGAAGATAACACACAGGTAGTATCATAATAATATGTTTTATAAATATATTTGTTGGCAAATGTGTATATAAATATAGAGATTTTAATTTAGTTTTATTCTCATATTTATATGTACATATTTATATATAAGTTAAATTGAAAATAATGTTATAGTTACACATTTATATACCCATACATAATTTGTATTAATTTAATTGAATATTATTTTATATTGACATACTTGTATTTTTATAACTACTTACAATATGTATAAAGTAAATTGAAAAGAGTTTTATATTTACATACTTATATTGTCAAATATATATAAATGAAAATTAAAAAATTATTGGTTATTTACGTATTTATTATAGAATATTTATATTTACATACTTATACATAATTATGTATAATGTAACTGAAATTGTTTATAATTTCATATTAATTTGTACATATTTATATATAAAATAAATTGAAAATAATGTTATATTTGCATATATTCACCTATATAATTACCTGCGTGTTTTCTTCTTGGGGAAAGAGAATTCGGGTTTTCTCAGAGTGCTCCTGTACTGCCAATATAAACTGCGAATTCCTGGCAAAGGCGATTCTTCTCCGAAATGACAGATGGTCCAGCTTTCCATTGCTAATTTTGTGCAGTGCCATGCATTTTGTTCAGCAATGTCTACTAAATGTGCAATAAGAAGAAAGAACAATTTCTTCCCTCGAATGTTTATGAGAAACAAGCTAATGTTTTGGTCACTTCGGTCGACCCCTCCCATTCCAGTGTTGTGTGCATACATACAATGTGGTTGTAGAACTGTGAGAATTCTATTCTGTGTTCTTGAAAATCTGGATACACTGTGTAATGGATGTACCGGTTCTGCAATAGAAGCTACACTTACAATGCTATTATCATGCCACTTTGCGATAGTAATGCTCTTGTCTTTCGTGCCTTTATAATCGAAACTCCCACGCTGCTTTTTCTTTATTCAGACAGTAGTTTCCAGCGGACACTTTGAGTTTCTGTTGTCTCTTATTGTCCCTGTTCCTTTCAGTCTTCTCTTTTTCAGTTCATCAAGATGAGGAACCGTAGTGAAAAAATTATCAAAGAAGATGTGATAAGGAAACTCACTCATACAAGGAAGAATGTCTGCATATTGCAAAACTACAGATGGTCCAAGGCCAAGAGACCTGTACAGATCTAGCACCATCCATATCACATAACCAGAACACGTTGACAGTTTATAACCATACCACTTACCCCTGATAAACTGCTTGCAGCCATGACGTCTAAGTTCAGGAACCATAGCTTCATGACCACTGTGCTTCTCACTGTGTGGTTCATAAGCCTGATAAACTGCTTGCAGCCATGACGTCTAAGTTCAGGAACCATAGCTTCATGACCACTGTGCTTCTCACTGTGTGGTTCATAAGCCTGATAAACTGCTTGCAGCCATGACGTCTAAGTTCAGGAACCATAGCTTCATGACCACTGTTCTTCTCACTGTGTGGTTCATAAGCCTGATAAACTGCTTGCAGCCATGACGTCTAAGTTAAGAAACCATAGCTTCATGACCACTGTGCTTCTCACTGTGTGGTTCATAAGCCTGGAATCGATTGCTTAGCATTGTAAAGAGTGGCCGAACTTTTGTGAACCAATCACTGTTATCTAAGTTTTCATTGTCGCAACAAACGAAAATTCGACATTATGAATTCAAACCGGTCCCGAGATAAACCATTTGAGACAATCCTATTATATGTCTGAACTTTCTTCCCAATAAAGTCTTCTTCTAGGAACAGAAAAATACCCACTCAAGAGTAGAATTCCAATGAAGCATTTAATTTCTTCACAGCTGATGTCACTAAGTTTATTCTTTCTAGCACCATACGTGTTGTTTTGAGTTACAACCATTGATATAATATCTTCAACAAAAAATATGCAAATTCCTTAACACGAGGAACTTGATTATGAATGGTTGACATTTCTGACCGCGTTTCTTTTTTGGATCACTGAAAGCTGTATGGGGAGACTATGTTGGATTCATAAGCTCTGCTTCAGATCCTAGCTGAGAGCCAGGTAAGTTGATCGCAGACACAATATCTTTGTGCCCAGAGTTCTCGTCTTAGATTTACTTGTTTGGAGGTTGAATTGTAATCCTCTTGAGAAAGCACACAATTATTGCCTTCATCATCTTCGTCTTCTTCTTGTTATATTGCAAGTAATTCACTGAAAGTAAACACCTCAAAAGAAAAAGAAAACAATTTACTTTTCTTTCCAATAAACATTTTTTTTACATAAAAAAAAAACCACAACTATGATTCCAATCACAATGCATAGCATTCATTTTCTATGAGTTTTTATATTTTCCTAAGTCGCCTACCAGATTTAAACAAAAAACCCATAGTAAAAATTAAAATAAATTTTGTGAGGTATTTGTTTGCATGTATGCATAGTGTCCTTTTAGCAGTACACCAATGTTTGCAATTCTATAAAAAACGTAATATGTATTTTGGCATTACTATTACAATTACCACACAAAACTACATCCATTTCAATACTATATATAAAATGATAATGATTATTTAGCTATAAAATAATTAATACTCACCTTGCAAGTTTGAGATCCAGTGTTTTTTTCATTTATAATTATACAATAGAAAACACTAGCTCAATGTTCCGAGTACTGCTGCAGCACAACTCTCACCACATAATGGCAGGCACATACATGTGTTAGGGCGGAAAAAACACAGTAGCCATCTAGCGCAGACTATTGGAACTAATATCAAGAAGTAAAATTTAAAAAACACAGTAGCCATCTAGCGCAGACTATTGGAACTAATATCACGAAGTAAAATGTAAAAACGGGTCAAGTGTCCATATAGGACACTGGGTTTTAACGTCGAATAAAAAGTGTTTGGTAAACATTTGTGATAACATAAATTATTTCATTCGCGTTCTGTTTTTTTTTTATTCCTCGAAGTATAAAAATGAGGAGATTTACACTATATGTCTTTTTCTGATAATTTCACAGCTTCACTTTACCGACGCATGAATAAAGTTATGAGGGCCATGACAGTTTTAATATTACATAAGGCGGAAGAATACACAACGTGGATATAAGTATATCTAAAGCAAAGCTTACAAAAGTGTCAATTTACCGTGAATAGCCTATAAGTGTGGTACTCAACACACGAAGTTACAAGAGCGGCCGAATTGCATCACAGGCTCAGGTGGTCGCAGTCGCTTAGGAATTCCACAGCAAGTGTGATTTACTCTTAGAGGATAGCGAAGAGGGAAATAGGACATGACGTGTTGCTACTTCTTCTGTTCGAAAAGATGAAAGTTTGTAATGGGAATAGGAACATCTATGTCCATTCTTTTTGTCAGTGAAGTGGTCGGAAATTCTATAACGTTCCTCTCTAGCAATAAATGACGAATATGCGTATTCTATTTTCTCTTATGCCTTTTCTTCAGATTAACTGGACACAATTTCAGCGATACCGACTGGTAAACATTTTAATATACGTGTTTTACATTTAGATAATAAGCTTAAAGACTTTAAACCTACAATTTCTGAAACGTTTATTTGCCGTAAATAACGTTATGCGAAATTTGTGTTGAATATGGAGCTAACTCGTATCCGTGCCCACCCTGTTGCTACATTATCGCTATATTCTGCAACTGACGAGTCCCCAATTACTGGATATGCCTCATTAAAAATTTCAAATATTCATCTACATAACCAATTAATATTTGTATCCATTGGGGTTAAAATTCCTTTCCTCAGAACATAGCGAGCTTGCCGAGAGGAGTGCTTACATATAACTGGCGGTAAAACTAAATACAAATGTGGCTAGTGATAGTTGCTTGAGTTAGTGGCTCCGCCTGAATTCGCCACTTTACAACAGCGGTTGTCTACAAATAGCAGAGGCGAACTGTGATAGCAGCAAACAGTAGCCAGATATTTACAACTTCCTGGTTTGAATGCAAAATACACAACGCTGGCTATATGTAGTAAAATGACAGATACCGTACACATAGCCGCATTGCATATATTATTGCAAGAATAGCTGTAACAACTGTGTCAATTACTACATAGTCGAGAAACTAAAAAAGAAAGAACTTGTAAATGTTCAAGAGCCATCACATCGTAACGAGTCATGTTTGGTGAAGACTGGGCTCTTGTGTTGATGAAACTGGTTAACTGATAACCCAATGAGACCTCTCCATCCTCCTTTCTGCATGAACATGCCAATAGGCATGCATTTGACATTTATACTAGTCATATAGTTGGAGGAAGATGCTTGTCTCGAGAACTCCCCAACATGTATGAACCAATGTAGTACATAATTTATATATTAAACCACGAAACATGTGTACTCTTTAGTCATTCGTTTTGGAATGCATTACACCTCGATATGCTATGACTCTTATACCATATCCTCGAAACACTTTCAGCTAATTAGCGCTAAGTTTGTCACACTATTCCATTTATGAAAATATATACTTAAAAAATATTTTAATGTTTTATATCAACATTTATAAAATAAGGGGGCTATGTAAATATCTAAGGTGAAAGCACTACAACTGCAACAAAATTAAATATTCAAAAAATGTTTTCTAGCAGCACATATTGCTAAAATTGGATAATATGGCACACATATATTTTAAACGTAAAGCTGTAGGATAGCGACGTTTGGAATGTAAATCCTGTTTAATGATAATTTTCTAACAATTCCTTAAACAAAGTAAACAAAATGAACAGTCTATGGCTGGAATGGCGTGGAGAGGTTTGTGTGGTTGTTATGAGGGTGAAGAGAGACAAGTATACTAAACGCCGGATTGCATGGGATGAGCAGCAGGAAGGGGGGGGGGGGGTTAGGAGAAACTCAAGCAAAGCGCACTTGACTCTCAATTATACAATTAGAGAGAGACACCGTCGGAAATCGAATCCGGTCCATCTTGGTAGAAGGTAAATGGCTTAGCCGCTCTGCTACTGGGCACCAACATAGATACTAAACCTACACATCAATAATTTGGAAATTTTAAATACGACCTTTACTGTTTCGTTACACTTCGTGCTGAATATCACTCGAATAATTACAAAATTTACTCTGAGCTTTATAAACTATCTCAGTTTCTTCTGTTTGCAATGAATGTGCTACCTAATACATAGAATGTGACGTATTGAAAAATGTCACTAGAAATTTAAACTCTAATGTGAGTAGTAAGATTTCGATGAGTCTGGAGTAAGGGCGCGAGACGTATGAGCCGGAACCGGGGAGCCGCCATGTTGTTACGTCACCCGACCACCATCTAGGATTCTTTGACCTTTCACCCCTGACCCATATGGCCTTTGGCCTTTACCTTGACCTCGAGGACATTTACCCCAAAAACACTTTTAAAAAACCATTAAAAATTTAAAAAAAATCCTCAAAAAAATCGATTTTTTTTTTAATTTTAAAAAATATTTCCACAAAATATAACATAAAAAATTATTTTAGAAATATTAAAAGGATTCTTAGAAAGGGCCATTTCTCGTGGAACAGATTACAGGGATCAGCGACCCAGGTGACCTTGTGTCAGAGCAAGTGGGCTCCGAATCTTTAACCTTGAAAATGCAAAAAAATTTCTTAACAATTGAAAAAATGGCAAAATTCACAACCTATTAAAATCAATTACTGAAAATTATTTAAAACGTATTATATATATTTTAAAACTTAAAAAATTAAAAAATAAAAAGTTATATTTCCGAAGTAACCCCCCCCCCCCCCCCAGCAGCCCCCTTAACCACATTCGTTCTATCCCCAGTAGACAACTTCACTCCCCTCAGCCCCCCCCCCCAAGACAACTCATTTCGCCATCTTGATTTTTTCGATAGTCATTTGTTTATACAATACTGGAGACCACCATCTTGGTAGGCGACCGCCCTCTTGGTAGGTGACGACTACCTTGGCAGGCGACCACCATCTTGGAAGACATCACCCATCCACCACATTGCAAGCCAATGACCACGATTTCGAGAGCATGACCTTGAATGACCTGGTAAAAAAATCCGAGAAAAATTCGTCAAAGTCAGCAATAATAATACATTACAGACTATCACCACCAAATGAGTTGCAGACTACCTTGAACTTAACCCAATGAACTTGAATGACCTTGAAAATAAAATCTTGAGAAAAAATACATAAAAGTCAACCAGCATAATACATAAGAGACTACTAAGGCCAGCTTGGATGCCACTGCCCTGGTACATTAACTTTGAACCCATGACCTCGAATGACCTTGAAAACAAAAATCTCCAGAAGAATATCTAAAAGTTCACTAGCATAATGCATTACAGACTACTAACACCATATTAGATGAATACTACCCTGACATTGACCCCATGACCTTGAAAGACTTTGAAAACAAAAATTGATTAAAAAAATGCATATTACATTAGACTACCATTGCCATATTAGATTCAGACTTCCCAACTTTGATCCAATGACCTTGCATGACCTTGAAAACAAAATTTCGAGAAATAATCCATAAGGGTCAGCAAGCAAAATGCAATACAGACTACCGCCATCATATTGGTTGCATACTACATTTACCTTGATCCCATGACCCTGAATGACATTGGAAACAATATATCTAGAATAAATTCGTAAAAGTAAGCTTGCTGGAGGCCAAGTAAGCTGTCGGCCCTTATATTTATAGGCACAAAAACTTGTAAATATCCACCCTATTTAAAACAGATGTTTACCATTAGCAGTGTATACCGACAAGCATGATTCGAGACTTTGACGATATGCATAATTTATTAAATATATATTTGTAATTAAAAATTTAAATTTGTTCAATTATAAAAAAAATTTATATAAATGTACATATAGTGCATCACATTTTATTTATTTTTTTAAATTTTATATTTTTTTATATTCTGAGAAAGTAGAAAAACATTAATTAAAACACAATTTAACTCACTTATATTTTTTAATTCAATTAATGTATTACAGCTGCTAACACCCTCAAAAATATTAAAATATCCTTTAATATGTCTAAGTAAACTGTCACTACGGCTGATCTGCTTACCACACCTTTCACACAAATATGACACGCAACAGAGATTTTTAGTACAATTAAAGCGCTCATGTTGCCGAGCATTGCTGCTGCGAGTGAAGGTCTTTTCACAGAAGCGACACATATAATGTCGGAATAGTTCAGCTGATGTGGTTGACCATACAGATTCTGCTAGAACAGAGGCTGATGGTCCAGTTGGCGATGCTGGTGGAGCGCTGTAAGTAGCCCACTCATAGATAGTCAATAGCACTGTCGACGTCATGCCTGAAGATGTCGATAGTACTGCGCTGTCGGAAGTATATGCTGCTAGTGGCATAGTAATCGTAGATGAAGAAGTCGGTGGCAAGAAACCATTGCTGGACAATATCGACTCAACTTTAATGTAACTAGCCATGGATGACCTGACGTATCAGCTAGCTGAGAAGATCCATCTTTCACGACAACCACTGTCAAAATATACCTCTCAGATGACCTCCCTACCGCTTATACACGAGTATGCAAGCATATTTATATTCATATCTTATATAAATACATAATTATGTATAGTCCTACTATATATATATATATATATATATATATATATATATATGGTAGTACCTACATGTTTTCTTGATCAAATCACTACCACCACGACAGCCACCGCCACTGTCCCAATCCCAATCCCAATCCAGATTCCAATCTCAATCCCAATCCCAATCTTTGCAGCAATCTTTAGTTGGTTCACCAGCTACACATCGCGTGATTGGCCAGCTGCAATCAAGTGACAACTCGGTGATTGGCTGGTCGGTGTTCACACAATGTATTATTGGTGCAATACGATTGGTTCACAGTCGATATGACGTCATAGGGCTTACGCTGACTTTCATATTGACGAAGCGAATGAGGATTATTTGCTGACTTATAGTGCATGTTTCTGAGGTTGGCTTGGCCGTAATTTGTCAATTTTGCTTCATATATAAACAAGATACATTACACATATAGTGTATCATAGCTTTATTCCCATGTACAAAAGTTAACACGATTCACACAATCGTTTTCATGTAGCTCTTGATGGAGAGAAACATGATTCGAGTAGAACTTATGACTGTGCGAAATGCCTAGTACTATTCTCTGACTCATACTACTACTTCTTATAACTGCACGGGAGATAACTTGGCGGATTCACAGCAACAGCAGCTAGACACAATCATTTCGCCCATTTCTTAGCTCACTCGTTTGTTTCTGTAATGTTTTCAAGGTGTTACACTTCCGGTTTCCCGCAATTCGTTAAAGGGGTTCACAAATAACTGTCGCGACGGTTGACGTCCTATTGGGATATTATTCAGCACACATATTACAACAAAGAACAGCGTTCTTCCTATATTAGCCATAGACCATGAGCATGTCCGCTGCTCCAGTATTAGTTAATACTTCTTCTAGCACGTGCTACGTCATGGTAGTGTGAATTATCACATGATGGTGACGAGGTGATCCCATTGCAATCAGTGTAAAGGAAACAAAATTTACACAAACATACGTACTATATAGCCTACACTATACGTAGTTAAAAGGAGCAGCAGAATTAAGTTATTTAAAACTGATAATTACTATCGTACGGAAACTACTTGCACTATAATATTGCGAAACACACCATTTTCTTTCATATTTCCTCTAGTTATGTTTTATTTTATTTCAAAAAGAATTGTTCCATTTGAAAAGATTTTTAATTTCTTCAGACAATAAACTTTCCAATAAAAATTTAAATCTATATATTGGCTGCAATTACGAGCCATTGTCTAAACATTACTTCTGTGAAAACAGCAAATCAAAAGCACATTCTATTTCAGGAATATTTGCGGTGCACGTTTTAGGCTTTTCAATTTTTAAAATTTAAACACAATATCCTACTGACTAATTTGCCGAGGATATACATATTTACATGTATATATGTGTTCAGGACATCAGTGTTATCAATTATACAAATAACTAGTTTTTTCTTCCTGGAAATTTGCATCCGCCTATCAGCAGAGCCGCCATAACAGCATCTTGTACCTCGTGACAAATATGAACAATCCGACCTCGATCCACACAAGCTCACGCAGAGATGGATTATTGTTTTAAATTAAACCTTAATTAGCCGAAACAATATCGTAATCTGGAGTAAACATATTTATGACAGCAACATATGTTATATCATGGCTGCAAGTCAGAACACGTAGAGAAAAGTGTGGTTTATGCTTAACCAAGAAGGACACTGGTGGAACGCAAGTGCTACCTTGATGCTGGTAATCTCGCCTCACCGCCGCGCCGTCCAGGGCTCTAGGCTGCCGAAGTGAGGTCATGTACAGAGAAGATGGGAGGCTGCGAGAGACTGTCGTCAGCGAGGGAGGAGATGCGGTCCCGCGCATCGTAATCCCAGCAGCTTTATTGGCTCGGGTCACGTTTCCGACAAGGGGGCGGTAACTCTCCAGACGTTTTACCTCCCCGCCACACCCTCCTCACCATTCCTCCAGCACCCTCTCGTTCCATTTCCTCCGCGCCGCCAAACATCGTTACAACTTCGATTTCACAGCCTTTTGCTACGTCGACTCCGCAGCTAAACTCCCGCTACGCCAACATACAACCCGTCTTCTTCTTCTTATTTATTTTTTAAGTGTAAGCTGTGTTTTCCCCGCTTGCCGCCAGACGTCGCGTCGAGCCAGCGGCGCGGCGGTGCGAGATATTGCACATCCCAGGAAGCCTTCTGCTTCGCCAACACCTGCCCGAACAAAATAATAGCGTATAATCCGACTTAAATTGAACTCACCTTATCTCCACGAAAACCACGCGTGATATTTTTTTCGTTATTGAATACAGTGGTGTTGGACTTCTCTGTTAAATCTGGTAAACGACGTCTAAACTACACCTTAAAAATTCGCTGTTTAAATTTAATGAATTATATATGACTGTATACAATGACAGTGTATTTGAAGAACTTGCCACTATTATTACTGACTTCATATTCGATATGTAATTTCCAGAAGTAGGTGGCAATTTAAATATGTTATTTTCGTTATGTAGGCAGTAAATTAAATAATATTCATATCATTAACATATTTCTCGATGTAGCAACTTCTAGAACTAGAGTGAATGCCAGGCGGATTTTCCCTGATAATGATTATTTTTTATGAAACGAAGGGTTTTCTCTACAGAGAGTTATAAACATGCCTGTCATTTGATTTAAATGTAAACCACCTCCAATAGAACTAAATCTGCTTGATAAAAAACACCTTCGCTTTGATGGTCCCATTTCTTTTAATGTTTGACTTTATCGTCTCTACTCTACGCCAGTAGGCTTACGGACGACGTATTGTATTAATTAAACTTACACCTTAAAGTGGCATACGTCTGTATGGCTCAATCCGTAATCGAAATAAACCTCGTTTTACGAAGACACCTGAGTCACCAAATTTGCAAACTTAACGAGTAACATTGCAATAATAAAACCAAGTCTAGTTTATTCATTCCAGATAACACAAAAACGGAAAAAAAATTTAATGACTGCAGAGTAAAAATTTACGAATACATTTTTTCTTTATGCAAGTACAATTTCAGAACATTGTATAATAGTGCAAAAAAAACTAATAAACACATGACCGTTTCCTGATAGTAAATATTAGATACCTTATCTCTGCGGCATACAAAACGTACGATTAAATGAAGAGGAAATAATATTTTTTTTTTTTCTATTTTTAGACATTAATTATTTTTATATATCGTTTTATTGCACTGTAAACTCTCCTCTAGTTATATTATCTTATACATATTTATGCAAAATTTCAGTTTATTCACTTCCTTCTAGCCTATAATTTATACTCAAAAATAATAAGTAGAACATAAATTTGTCATTGAATTAATGTATCAGATTCCGTTCCATTCATTATTTATTAATTTGTTGTATAAAATAAGTGATTTGAAAATATGTGTCAATGGATAAAATTATATCATACGATTGATTTTACAACTAAGCATTAAAATTCATTAAATATGAAAAGATGAAATTTTCAGTCACCTAACATTTTTGATATTCCTTATAAAAAAACACCTTTTACTGTACCGATATTTTATGTTAATATTACTTTTTCATGATTTTTTGTGTTACCGTCATTTTAAGTAACTTTGGTTTTTAATATTTATTATTGTGACTTTTAAAAAAGTATTATTTTTACAAGCGTTAACAATGATAAAATATTGCTTCAAGTTAAAAAAAAAACATTTCTGCCTAGTTAATGTTCTTTCATTAAAATTTATTTTTCAACTTATATTGTCGGTTATTCCATTTCCTTCTTTTATTTGTTGTACACCATTTTTATACTTGTTTAATTCTTTATATACTCAAACTTAAAATGATAAAAATACATTATATTGATTTTTAAATTTATGTATTTTACCCAGTTCACAAATTGTTACGAAATAAATTTGCATGTTTCAATGAGTTAACGTTTCGTTCAAAGTTCTATTACTATAAATTATTGTGAGAATTTTCTCGTGCAATATTTTAATTGTATTCTATGAATTTTAAATTTCTTAATTATGTAAAATATGCCTACACTTAAATCATACATAATATATATTATCACAGCTGAATACAACCATTTTCATTTAAAAGTTAGCTATTAATAATTATAAATAAGAAAAAAGGTTTTTAAACTACATCGGACATGTATAATTAGCGTAATTGTTATAAATATTTAAGAATGCCTGGTGGATTGAACACGTTTGGGGAAAATTCTTTTTAAGCTCAGCGATGTTAGTCTCGCAAATGTAGGTTAACTTTTTTAACCATTTTATTGTATTTTATCAAATATATGAAATTTAATTTAAATATTAGATAAAAAGTAAATATAATTTCAACTTTTAAACCAATTAAGGAAAACTATTTAGCGTGATATAAAGTACCACTCATATTATTACATTTTGGTAAATTATTTACTATTATGACACTTAAACACGACATCTATATGTTTCTATAATATTCACAGAAATTAAAGAAAAAATACAGAAACTATTTTGCGACATACAATATTGGTCCACTTGGTGTAGTAATAACTTAATACACAAATTAATTCATAATAAATATCTTAGTGTAATTCATGCAGCTAAGCCTGTACCTCCTAAATGTCAGTATTCGCTGGTTTTGCAATGTGATATATTTTATTACTGTGTTTATAATAAATCGAACTTTCGAAGTTATAATAAGAGTTCGTCACTTTTTTGCAACTAAAGAAAATGTAGTCGGTGAATACCTATATGTTTAAATTCAATGTTTAATCGCTACACAGATTTCAAGAGGGTTAGTGTTGGCATAGCATATATATATATATATATATATATATATATATATATATATATATATATATATATATATATATATATATATATATATATATATTAATGCGTTCGTGACTGAAGAAGATACTGAGAGACCTACAGTAAACGTCCATATAAATGCTATGCCAACACTAACCCTCTTGAAATCTGTGGAGCGATATATATATATATATATATATATATATATATATATATATATATATATATATATATATATATAAGTATATATATATTAGTATAGTATATATATAGTATATATATACAACTTGCATAAAGCTAATATTTATAGATATGTAAGGGAGGAGAATCTGTGTTAGATTAAATGAGAAGATTCCAATACACTAAACACGTCATACGGAAAATTGTAATTTAATTTAAGCATTTGACTTACCGTGGTAGATATTTCCCCCGGGATGCTGAACTCAGTCCGAACTTAACAAGAGTAGAAAATCACTCTCAAATAGTGACTTTATTGTGTTGTAGAAGATTCAACTACTCGATAAGCGTGTGCCGTTACAAAAGTAGTAACTGTGTTAATTGACTTCTTAGCCGCAGTGCACGCGATTATTTTTCAAAATTATAGAAGATCCTGTATTACGGAAATGTGTTAACAGCAACTGTATTTATAACTATTTACTTATAAGTCACCTACATGTCTACATAAGATATTTGGCTCAATTTCTGACGATGAACGACAATAGAGACTATGGTCTTTGTGTGACTGTGTGGAACTCTAATCATCCATTTTTCTTTATTTCGTTAGGTACACGTATCTGCGGAGCATCTATAAGAGATGCGAGTTTGAGAATGTGTCTTGCGGGTTGCATCTCGGGGGAGCGGCAGGCGCTGGATTAGGCGAAAAATATGTGGATGAAACTGAAGCAGTCCAGGCAGGTAATCAAGCACAGTAGCCGCGGAAGGCAGATTATATACGTCTGGGCTTCGGGAGCTGCCTTTGTGAGCGCTCAAACAATATCATCCCAGGGAACATGGCTGGAATATTTACACTTAGGCGAGGAGGAGGGTAGGGGAAAGTTTGGCGGCTTTGGGGGTGTGGCAGGAAGGCATCCACCCCCTCGCACTGCCGACGCTCTGAAATATCTGCAGGGCAAGTTGGCCCCAGGACAGGATGCCCTCGTGTTACTTCAGCTCCAGTCCTGGAACGTCCAATACCACGCCGAACAAATACCCATGAAGCTGGATCTCATAGTCGCTCCCAACTTATCATTAACTGGTGCAAACATTCCGTAGTGTGGACACTGGGTGACGGCTGTTCACTCACACCAAACTTCCATCTAGTAAAAGTTTGCAACTTCAGCTGTTTACTCTTTCGAGGAACTAACCACTCCAGAAACATTTTTTTCTCCTTTCAATGTTAACTCTAAATCTGAAAGAGTGATCCCATTGACACGAGCTGGTGCCCAGATTACTGTAGGACAGAGTCGTGTCAAATTCAAATGGAATAACCAGTAATTATAGGAATAGCTGTCCGAACCCAGGCAGTTTGTAAGGAAGCGAGGAGATCAGTTTGAGATACGTACCTTCATAATATATTCCTGGAGACGAGTTGTTCACACGCACTGCAGTAACATATATTACAGAATACATAATTTGTCATATCTTAGGCAAACAAAAGGCAATAAAACTAAGAACATAACTTAATAGATGGACCAATTATTATGAATATTTTAACTTACACAACTAAAAACGAAATTACTCTCACTCTTATTCAACTAAATTGTACAAAATTAAAATCTTAATAAATCAAATAAATAAATATGAATTAAGGTTTTTATATATTTCAAGCCACAAGTATCTGGGCACTATAATTATCATAAATAATTAAAATTTTAATTTTGCACTTCTAAATCTGCAGCATAAGCAATTTCGGCTATTATATGTAAAATAAATCATACGATAAACTATATAAAACTCAAATCAACTAGATGAAATATATTAATAAATGCAATGTGAAATGATCCGTTAAATTTTGCATAAAATATACAGATTGTTCGGAAATAAAAATCCTTACGAGAAATAAAGTCGAAAATGTTAGGACAACATATACATAAACGGAATATTAGAGGAGATATGAGCTTATGAATGTTGGGTTTTGAAAACTAATTTTTGGCTAATGCCTTTTATAACATCTATAAATTCCGCAGCAAGAAAGGTGACTTATTCTTCTGACCGTCCTCGGTCTGTGGGCACTGTTCGGCTTGAGGAAGAGATACCTCAGCCTATCAACCAGCTTCCACCAATACACGCTCCATAGCGCGCCAAATGGGCGTCTCCCATTCAACCGTAACGTAGATATTTTAGTTTAGAAATTCCTAATATTCCTTCCGTTAAATGTTGATACTGCTGTTATTCAATCTATAATATGTACGTGCTCATATGTTAAATATCTTGACTGTATCGTTTGTCAGAATGTTGAAGTAGCGTGACTCATCAGTTGTGATTATCTGTCACTGTAATAAAAGAAGTGTCACCTATAGTAGTAGGACAACATATGTTGATGCGCAAGGGCGGGGGCGATCAGTGCGCAGCCAGCCTGCCTCACATGAAGGCATCTGGCAGGAGATGACCGCCCGACATCATCCTCTGTAATTCAGCTGCCCCATCCACCATCTTTGACCCATATGACCTTGACATCTAACACCAAATACCCAAAAAAAATACGAAAAAAATGTCAAAAAATTCGAGAAATTACGCAAAACTTTTTCATTTTATATTATTAAAAATTTATTTAAAAAGTTAAATTTTCTAATGTTCCCCTTTGCCTCTGAACCTAAAAAATTAATCGACAGGCCATCTCCATCTCGCCTGTAACCAGTAAATAAGCATATTACATTACAGTCTACTACCTCCATATTACATTACTAAATACTACCATAATATTAGAAGCATACTATCTTGACCTCGACTCCCAACCTTGAAAGACCTTGAAAATAAGAATCTGAAGTAAAAAATGGTACATTCCCCACTCGCTCATATGCCAAATACGAACCCACACAACTTAACACATGCACGAAGAAGAAATCGATGGTGAGAAACCATTAGCTGACTTTATCCACTCCACTTGAATGTAACTACCCATGGAATACCTAGCGTAGAAGCTAGCCGAGATGATCAGCCTGTCACGACAGCCGTTGTCAAACTTAGCCTTTCAGCTGACCTCCTTACTGCTTGTATATAAGTATGCAAGCCTATTACATCAAATTGACTTTGAACCAACCATACTGTACCGTTAATACAGTGTGCGGACACCGACCAGCTAATCACCGAGTTACCACGTGATTGCAGCTGACTAATCGTATGAGTTGGTGGGGGTGGTGGTAGTGGGTTTGAAGGATTACTCAAGACGATGGAAAGATTGCTAAAGATTGATCCAAGTATTGGGATTGGGACTGGAATTGTGATTGCGGCACTAATTGCAGTGCTGATTGTGATTGCGATGCTAAATGTGTTGCGGATTGTGGTGCTGTTTGTGATTGCGGTGCTGATTGCGGTGATGATTGTGATTTCGGTGCTCAGTGCGGTGCTGGTTGCGATTGCGGTGCTAAGTGCGGTGCTGGTTGCGATTGCGGTGCTAATTGCGGTGTGTGTGTGCATCGCCAGTTGAAACATATTCCCTCTATTTTAAAATAAAATAACATCGGCTCACATCCAAAATCTGAAATGCGAACATTTTTTTTAGTAATATCGCTTTCAGTAAGTGAATAATCATGTCCCTCGGTATATTCAATCGCTTCTGGGGTAAATAGTTTTTACACTTTTGAATAAAAGTTCCTCAAACTACAGCAGGCTCCCACCTCGCTTCGCCATTTGTCGATTTGCAGCATGGACTTTGTTATGAATAATGCCTCACTACAACAGACAACCTCCAGGCTTCCCAATTGGTCACCGTCGCGTGAAAAGGACTCTTCGTACAGACCGCCCTCTCATGCCGATGTGCATTTTTGAACATAGGTGAAAATTCGATCGCAGGATTGACACTGGCGATAACCAGTTAGCGATGATGCAGAACGCAGCTCCGTGGTAGTCGATGTCGTAAGGCAGCCCAATGTATTAGCAATTCATCATGCCGGTATGGGAGCACACTGAAATACCCAAATACTCGTTCGCCCCAGAAGAAAACATGCCGCTAGTGTCACAATGATAGAAATATATATGATAGGACTAACTAAGATAGAAATATATATAATTATTAATAAGTATTTAAATATGTAAATATATAATTATTTTTAAGTTATCTTGTCCTTAAATATGTAAAAGTATATGTAAATAAATATGTAAATATATAATTATTTTCAATCTATTATATATAAAATTATGTACATAAAATTACATAAATATAAAATTAATTTCAATTCATTTTAAATATAATTATAGACATATAAATGTGTAAAAATAAGATTACTTCCAATTTATCTTATACGTAATTATATATAGGTATTGGTATAAATATATGTACATATAAAATTATATTCAGTTTATATTTTACGTAGAAGTGTGTGTATATATACTATATATACATATATAAGTATACATTTTTTTCAATTTATCTTGTACATAGAAATGTACTAAATATAAAATTATTATTTTTTTATTTTATACATAATTATGTATAGGTGTATAAGTAAGAAAATAGTAAATTATTTTCATTTTACCTTATGTATGTATAGGTATATAAATATGTAAATATAAAATAAATTGAAATTTCTATATTTCTATATAAATATGCCTACAAGCATATTAAAGTAACATATTGTTATGATAGTACCTGCATGTTTTCATTTGGAGCGAACAAGTACTTGGGTTTTCTTAGAGTGCTCACATACCATGAAGATGAATTGCGAATTGGTATGGCTGCCTTTTGACCTCGATGACCATGGAGCTGCGACCTGCATCATTGCGAACTGGTAGTCGCCAGTGTCGATTCTGGAATGGAATTTTCACTATATTAAAAAATGCACGTCGCCATGAGTGGGCAGTCCATAGGAAGAGTCCTTTTCAGACGACGACGACCAATTGGAAGCATGGTAGTAGCCTGTCGTGGTGATGCATTGTTAAGTACAAAGTCCATGTTGCACATCGACCAATGGCGATGCATGGTGGGTGCCTGCTGTATTTCTAGGCACTTTTATTCCAAAGCCTAAGTACGGTTTACCCAGGAAGCGATTATATATACCAAGTTACCTGGATGTATACATTTTTAAAGCGAAATATTAAAAAAAACAATGTTCGTCTTTCAGCTTTTGGTTGTAAGATTATATTATTTTACTTTAAAAATAGAGGGAATTTATTTTAACTTGTAACCCAGACACACACACAAACCGCATTTAACACCACAATCACAATCAGGATCGCACTTAACACAGCATTTAGCACTGCAATCGCCATAGCACCACACACAGCACCGCAATTAGCACCACAATCGCAATCAGCTCCTCACTTAGCACCGGACTTAGCTCCACAATCGCAAACAGCACAACACTTAGAACAGCAACCGTAATCAGCTCCTCAATCATTACCGCAATTATCACAGCAATCACAATCAGTATCGCAACCATTACCACAATCACTATACCAATCTCAATCCCAATCCTTCGATCAATCTTGAGCAATCTTTCCATCTATATGTTGTAATCCTCCACCACCACTACTACCACCACCTCATGCGATTGGTCAGCGGCAATCACGTGGTAACTCGGTGATTGACTGGTCGGTGTACGCACAATGCATTAATGGTACAGTACGGTTGGTTCAAATATGATGTTATAGGACTTGCAAACTCTGTTGTTCACGAGCCTTTCATAGATTTTTCCCAGCACAGGAAGCAGTGTCAACAGAGTTGTAGGATTTGTCCTCAGTCTTATCCTTGCCTTCTCCTTTGAATAATATCCTTATTATACCATTATTCCAAGGGCGAGGAACCACACCCTCCCAGAGAGACAACCATTGTAGATGTGTAGTAGTTGTCCCTTCACTCTTGAGAAGCACCTCTTGACGATTTCTGCACCCACTCCATCCAGTCCAGGAGCCTTCCCATCCTTCATTCCATAGACTGTTGCTTGCATTTCATCAAGGGTGAACTTAGGAGCATACTCGTCCTCTGGTAACTTCTCCATTTGGTCTCTCCTAAGGGTATACCCTTCGCCCTCTCCATCTTGGGAAGTCATCCGGCAACAGGGTGTGGAGCAGTGCACTCATACTCTCCTTCATATCTGTCACCAGGGTCCAAGGTACTCTGATACTAGACGGTAGATTTGCCTTCTTCATCTTATTAACCATTATCTTATACACTACCCCAAAGGGATCTTAATTACCGACCCTTGTGACAAACCGTCCAAGACTGTTTCTTATTCTGTCTGGCCCTGTTAAATTACACGTGTATCTTCCATTTGCAGTCATCTTCCAGAGCTTCTCTCTCTTCACCACGTGACCTGTGAAGTCGCCTTCTTTCCCTTCACAGTTTCTTCCATTCTTTTCCTGGTCCCATCAGCTGAGATTTGGAAGTCCTCGCCTTGTTTTGCGAAGAGTATCTTCACAGGCCCCCGTGATCATGTTGATGATTCCCTTCTATTTGCTCTTGAAAGCTCCCATGTTGGTAGTCAGCATTCATCACAGCCATTCTTTTCAACAAGGCCAGATCAAAAGACTGCCAGTCCGCATTATTGTGCACATATTTCACTTCAGACACCTATTCCTCACTCCGTTGTGAGTTATTTCCATTTACAGTTCCAGTAAGTCTCACCTAAAAAACAATGACCATGTGATCACTGGTGTTATCCTCAGTGACATGCCAGTCACTTAACATATCAATGTCTCCTCTAGTTGTGACCGTAATGTCCAAATTGTCCTCAGAGCCATCTGCCTGTGAAACGTACATAGGGAGTTCTCCTTCCTCGTACTTAATATCCAATTCATTATTCAACAAATATTGTCCCACGAGATCATCCTTTGCGTCATTCAGTGACGAATGCCATAGCTCGGACTTCGCATTCACATCCGCCCTAAGTATCACAGGTCTCGCCTGAAGCACATCCAGGATCACATCCCGTCTCTCGAGGTGGTCTTGTGTTTCCTCATTAAACTGAAAATATGAGGACACAAACGAAGCCATTAAATTCTCCACTAGCATTTGTGCACACACATGGTGTATATTCGAAAGGCTTGACATCATCGTGATGTCTATCTCCATATTTGTCCTCACTATTACAGCCTGAGATTTTCAGCCATATGTAAATACTTGCTATTATACCTTGCTATTATAGGCCATTTAAATCAACGGTGACGAAAGAAAAGAGGTTACCTGCTGGGATTAGAACCGCGACTCGTCAAAGCGACAAGCTGCCACTCGATACCAATGTCACCACGGTCCCGCTAGTCCTGCACATGTGACGAAGATAGGGTGCAGGGATCAGTGTAGGTCCTAACCTACTTCATGTCACACACACGCACACTCCTACACACACGCACAATCAAGATGGATTACAATTTACGATAGATTCGATAGGAATTATGAAAGGGGAACCAAAAAATTTTTTAATGACAATATAAATATTGAAGAAAAAAAACTTTACATCATTCTTACTAGCGGGTGCGTGAGTGTTGTATTGCTCTACAACCACACTTTTTCATCGCATTCGTCAAGAACACTCAAAATGTGAAAATAATTATTTTTTAATTTACTGGCCAAGTCTTAATATATTACGACCTCCTGTACTTGTAATAAAATTCGCACTATCGAGTAATCTATGTATGTCTAAAGCATGTAATAATTTATCCTTTGAGAAAGACCATACCGTATGCTAGTAAAAGTTAAAACTCCAGTAAAAGTAACAAGGAACATCCCGTGTAAGTATTGAAATGCGTGGTCACAGAAAATTTGTGCATATAGTGAACCTGTATGTACTCACCAGCTAAACTGGCGAAATAAGCTGCGACGCAAAGAGGATTCGTTGGCAGGCTGGCAGACCACGGATTTGAAGACTGGAAAATCAAGGAACAATATGCATTAATAACTCTGAACGGTAAAGTAATAACTTTGCTATAAGTATTCGTGTAGATTTTTTTAAATTACCTGCAAACTAGACATGCAGTACGGTGTATAACCTCCTTGCCGAAGACGACTCGTCGTGGAGATTGTGCTCGAGGATCTCTAGCCGAGCGTATCACACCAAAACTGTAGTTCGGCGCTGGGCGAAAATACAGGTGGCGATGTGTGTGTGTGTATATATATATATAATTAAACACTTTATAGTGTACCCTGTGTAAGTAAGTGTTTTGGCTTACGCCCAACAGCGAATTGAACTGTCTCACCGTAGTGGAAGACGTGTATTCGGACTAATATCTCGCGGTAAAGCGTGCAAGAAGCAAACGCTTTGAAGGGGAAAATGAAGCCTGTTTTTTTTTTTCAGTCGAAGCAGACGTGATGGTAAGGCTAGCGAGAAAGAGCGTGTGAATCGTGTATGCTCCAGTCGCCGTAATATCAAGCGACAGTCGTACACAGGCCTCTGGCATGAATAATTCTATCAATGAGAACGAATAGTTGCGGGCTGATATTTATGTAAAAATAATTTAAAATTGCTCGCCTATATGTGATTGGGACACCCTAAAGCATGCAGGTGAGCTCTAGCCATGATGATCGAAACTTTTATACTTCATGTTTGGTGACAAATCCAAGACACATATTTACCACGTGTATTTTGTTTGAAATGCACAGTTTTTTATGCAGTGGAAATCACGCGATTACTAAATTAAGTTTACGTTGCAAGGGAAGTTACGAGTTTTAGTGTGTTTGTGTTCGTTTTAACGCTGGCACAATTATTAAAGTCTGTCTTTACATTTAATCTGCAAAAACTACAACTATGTTACATTCTCATTAACGTACATCGTTAGTAACGTAAAATGGTATGACCGCTTGTACAAAAAAACATACTTTTTGCTAACATTTTTGAAATACGAGGATGCTACTCGTCAAAACACTTCACCTGATATGACCGGAATTTATATTTTTTTATGTCAAGCAAGTATTTCGATCGATGACGAGCGTTTTCCGTTAACTAATAATTTTGGAAAAATATGATTTCCTAGCTCTATTATAAAAAAGAGCCGTGTAAATGATTCGTACTGAACACAGTGCCTTGGTCCGAGCGCTGCCTGTCTGGTGCTGTCAGCGTGTGACTGCTCCAGTGACCTACATTAAGGCAAGCACGTTCTCTACAGCTAAGGGTTCATTCACTCGTACTAATGTCGAAGAAGGAATTTCAGTTCTGTACGTATTTCGACAAGCTGGACTAACACTTCATAACATACAACATGATTCATCTTTGATAAATAACTTTAATGCTCGACATAAAGCATCGATTTCAACAGTTATATTAAACTCACGAGACGCACTATTTGAAATCATTCGCGAAAAAACATTCGGGTCCTAAAAAGCTTTTTTTAGACAGCATGTAAGGTCTTACCACCGAACTGATAGAAGGTTGATACTTCTCTCGGTCTGTAAACACACGAAACTGATTCGCAAGACAGAATGAGGGTCAAAAGGCCCATTTCCAGCGTATATTGTTTACCACTAAGATACAGATGTATTCTTCCGAGGATTTGTTCTTTATCAGGAGGGAGGGGGGGGGGGAGTGTATAGATTCTCCTCTCTAAGTTGTTTCGTCCGCGAAAAGAAAATAGTTCGCCATCGTGTTTGTTATATAAAATTTATTTATTTTTGTACAAAAAATAGAAACGATAAAAGCCACTTAATAGTTGGTTTCCTTCATCATGAAAATTTGGCGGATTATCCAAAATATTAGTTTTGTAAAAATAAATATTTTAGTCGGTAATTTGCAATACCCTCACCGCCCACGAACGCCTGCAGTTCAGATGGCAGCTTTTGTAGGCGTGTTGAAGCAAGCGACATAACATGCGGATTGTTACACCGCTCGCACGTGACCGCATTTCTCCGTACCCATTGCGAAAATACTCATATACTGTACATTGTGGGAACTGACGACTGTAACGTATCTCAGATTGTGCGAGTAAGATGAAATTATTATTTTCGGTCTCTCACGGCATGACCTTGGCAGATTTATGCACCTCTCTGCGAGTGTACGCTATGTTACGCTTATGTTAGAAATGTATAAAGAGACAGGGTATATCTATCTTCTGTCTCTCACAATATGACCTTGGAAATGTTATGCACCTCAGACATGAGACAATAATTTATCAGGAATTCTTACCCTTGTCCTTTCATTTCTCCTCAATTCCCACACTCCGACTTTTAATGGCCATTAGGAGAATGATATACGGGGAGGGTTCTAAGTCTTCAAAAGTGTAGAGCCAGTATAAACGGAATATTGGATACTAATAGGTCTGAAAAAAATTAAATTTCAATAAAACATTATGATAAAATCGAAGCGAAAAATGTGAAACTGATACAGATAGTTAACTTGGGATATATGAGTATTTATTTTGAATGCATAAATATATACTCTATGAGTTTAACTTTGGTGATATGCCTACCAACCGTCGAAGTTTTTTTTCTCGGGTGTTACACACATTTATATAAATCGAAGTTACACATGTGTTGTGTAAGTTGTCTGGACAATTTTTTTTTTCTTGGTGTCTTTGAGTTTTAGCGATCATTGGAAAGTATTCCTTGGCCGTAACACCGAATAAAATTACTTCTTTGGTTGTTCTATTATAATACTTTTTGAGAGACAATACAATATTTTTAATTCTGCGAACATACTTTACCATTTACAGACGTATACGAGAAGTGCCTTGGAGGTGAAGTGCCTGGTTTTCTATACGTTATATATTGTGGGTTGGCTTTATAGATGTGACGAGGGTTTCTCATTGGCATGTCCTCGCCAGTATAGTACCTTGGGTACCAGATGTTGAACATGGTCCTCCTCTATGTTATCTCTCATCATATAGGGTTATGTGTATATTTATTCGTAACTGAATATGTCTCTACGTATATAATTTTGCATAAATGAGTATGTATCTACATTTATTAATTTTCTTACCAATGTGTACTCACCTCCCCCTCCTGTACAAAGTGTGTATTTTGTCCTGCCTGTATATTTATCCCCATCAGTATTCCACCATGTGCAATTTTTTCCCATCAGTACTGAACCATGTATGTTACGCCTATTTGTACTCCTAGTGTTGTATTGTGCAAAATTTGTCATACATGAGTATAGTAACAGTGATATTATTTTCGCCATACTGTATAATTTTTCTTGTCTCTTTGTTATGTTTCACGAGTACTGTACTATGTATTTTTTTATCAGTGTTATGTTCTCTATTTATTCCGCCAGTATAGTAGCGGGTATAATTTTTTTTATCAGTGTTATGTTTTCTGTTTGTTCCATCAGTTCCATCGTAGTGTGTAAAATTGTTTTGTAAATCTGTATAGAAACATATATATTTTCGCCATACTGTACAATTTTTCTCATCAGCATGTCCTCGCTAGTATTGTACCTTGTATGAGTTTCTCACTTTGTTAATGTACTTTGTTTTGCGTAAGTATTGTACAGCATATTTCCCATATGTTCCCAATTGTAATTTTTGGCCGGTGTGTTGTGTCTGGTTGCTCCGGATTTGAACCTGGTCCTTACATGTTCTGGACGGGGCTAGGGTTCCCCGGCATATCAGAGTTTACATTTCATGAAAAATGAATATGCATTCGCTCTCCGTTGGAACACTACATATGTATTTTAGACGTTATGTTAAAAGTGTGAAATATTCGAGCCTTGATAGGGGACGTGAAGGTGTCTCTAGAACACTGCAGTCGACTGATGGCAGCCGGATATTTAATTCCGCTCAGGTGCTGTGAGAAAACTGCCGACGTCTTTATCACTTCCCGGCTGGCACTCGTCTATGCCGCTAATATATATACATCAAATATAACGACGATAATAGCAGTAGCCTGCCTTCAGATGCCCACGCTTGCTTCATTTTGAAATTCAATTACGTTTGTACACGTAATATAATGTATATTTGTGGTGTCTCTTTTACTATGAAATGTATCACACCCGAGAATGCCTTTACAATATACAGGAAGATTCTCAATTAGACCGATAAACTTCGGGAGGAGATTCTTCATGAAAAAGTCAAAGGAAAACATATGTGACACTTTATACCTAAACCGAATATTAAGGGAGGTATGTGCCCTTAAAAAACGAGTTTTTAAACCGTATTTGTGCAAAATATCGGTATCAAAGAAAAATACAATGAAAACTCTCGGAACATAATTGCATGTTATCAGGACCTTCAACGTAAGAGCCGATATTTTGCACAAATACGGCTTAAAAATCTCGTTTTTTTAATGACTCATACCTGCCTTAATATTCGGTTTAAGTATAAAGTCTCACATATGTTTTCCTTTCACTTTCTCATGTAGAATCACCTCCCAAAGTTTGTCGGTCTAATTGATATTCGTCCTGTATAACTAAAATTTTTGAAATTATATAGAAAACTTGGTATATTTATATTATCATATTTATCAATAGGAGGGCGTAACTCGAGATAAAAGAATTATTTTTTAAAGACATTGATTTATTTATACGCACCACAATATTTTTCTACATAGTTGACAAATGCAAAGCTTCTTCTCCGATTCTTTTGGTTTACTGCGCACAATGTTTTTCCTCGTAATATTTTGTTTACATGTACCATGTATTAACAGAAGGCTATAGCCTTAGTGCTTTAGGCGTTGCACGATGCGTAGAAATACCTTCGATTTTCGCACTCGTGAATTCTTGTGGCATGCGTCTCGACCAGCTGTCTGACTGGTGGGCATCGGCGATACCTTTGCAGATCCCCGACGTTCGTCCCGCATCAATGCGCATCGCCGACTCTTGGCGATCAACGTGCATGGGATAATTGGGAATTATTACTTCCTCCAACACTTTGCGAATGTCCTCGTGCAGAATATCTCCGTCGTCCCACCTAGGTCCGTACGTCTGTTGTTGAGGTGCTACCATGATAATGGCAGCACAAAAAGGCAAACTATTTATATACCTCTACGTCGCTCTACGAGAGGGCGATCTGCTTGATGGTGTAAGAGACCAGCTAGCGAAATCCTTGGATGTTGCAAAACCTGTTTTATAAGTAATTTTATGTTCTCACGTGCAGACATTAAATATTTTTTACAAAATCATTTCACACTGTGTGCACTCATGTTCTGGGTTGTCTTCCTCGTCGCCGAGTAGTGCTTGCCAAAAAAAATACTTGCACGTTGTTGGAGGGCGTCTCCTGCAGGTACAGCTTGTGCGTAGCAACTTTGCACAGGGCCGGGCGCCGCGAGGTCTGCTCGCGGGAGGACCTTGAACAAGCGTCTGCAATGTGGTATGTCGCGGGAACCGAGGAACAGCCCTCGAAACACACCTTGCACGGGAGGCAATCCTGTATGTCTTCGTACAGCTGCAGGCAGGCATATACTCGAATACGGTCAACATTTCATGCTGTGCGTAGACTAGGAGAAATTGTTTTGGCAAGTACGGCAACTCGTCCTGTTTGTCCAAGGCACTAAGCGAGCACGCTATTCATAATGCCAAAATGCCCGAAAGGTTTTTACGACCACTCGGACAACATGTGTACATTTCTAACAACCTTCCCGATACGGCCTCGGGGTGCATCTTATAAATACAGAGTGTATGGGGTTATGCCATAGTCTCCGTGGCTATAGTGGTCGTGCGCCGATTGGTCGAACGAAGGTTTCCGAAGACACCCGAGAACATTAGTCAATTAAATATATTGTAAAAGGGGGGGGGGGGTAATTGGTGGTAGAGTTCGAGCGAAAGTCTGATTCGTCGAACGAAGGTGATAGAATCTCGTCGACTAAACAGCCAATTAGAAGCAGTGGCTCAAACGAAAATGAGTAATTAGCCAATTAGAATCATTGTCGGGGTAAAATAACAAATTATTATTATTGGAGGGGATAGAACGAACATAACCAATTAGTGTCACCTATACTTTAAAAAAACATATGACCCTCTCCTGGTGGTCGATCAAACATGAGTAATTAACGCCATATTGTTGTTGAAAACAAATTATGCTTGCCAAGATGGCAGTGGATGGAATTCGACTACTTGGTACAGTAGCCTACCAACACGGCGGCCTTTGAAGCAAATAACGCCTACCAACATGGCAGTGGAGCAAACATGACTAATTGGTCGAACATGCCTACTAATATGGCCACTTCCAGTAATGTATAAACAAAAACTGCTTACCAATATGGCGGACACCTACCAAGATAGCAGTGGACTGAACGCAACTATTTGGCCTTGACGAAAAGTTTTTTTAAAATAATGATTTTAAACATTAATTTTTTTTCAAATACGTGTTAATAATATATTTTTATAGATTTTAAAAATGTTTTTATAATTTTTAAAATAATTTTTTGGGGATATCTTTAAATGTTTGGAATTTTTGGGTTGTTGGTGTCAAAGGTTAAAGGTCATGGGTCAGGGACCATACGTCAAAGGTCAATGGTCAATGGGCACATCATAGCTACCTGTCTGGCTCCGATGCTCCGAGCTCAGCGCCATTGCGATCAAACCAGCATAATAATTATACTGACTTTGAACAACGAAAAATCCTCAAAATTTTAAAAAACTATCCTAAAAATATTTAAACAACATGAAAAAAAATCGTTAAAATTTTTAAAAACCGTCTAAAGACTTAAATGCACGAGGTCCGGGCCTCGATGGCAGCGATGAAGCTCCCTATGCAATGAAAAACAGAGGACTGACATTTCATTGGCTATATCGTCAGTCATTCTGCCGATCAACTGTATCAAGAAATTATTCGCTTTAAATAACAAACAAATCCTCCCACACAAATAAATCTCACAACCTATTTACTACTAAATTGCACCTTTCATATTGTTACTGTGCTAACTGCAGGTTGTGTGGTGCTAACTGTAGTGCAAGCAGCGTTGAATGCAGTGCTTGTGGTGCTAACTGCGGTAATGCGGAGCTAACTGTTGTGCAAGCAGCCTTGAATGCAGTGCTTGTGGTGCTAACTGCGGTAATGCGGAGCTAAGTGCGTTGCATGCAGTGCTAACTACTGTGCTTGCTCGGAGCACAAGATTGTGACTGCATTGCCGTTGAATCATTGCTGCAAACATTATTATGTCTTTCAAATTCACTGTAAGTAAACTGACAGTGAGCAGGTTATGCGTAGTATCACACGTACACAACATTCAATTCACTTGTTCTCCAGCACGATGCAGAAACATTGCCAGTAAAGAATAATTTATTAATGTTCTGCATCTGAAGGCAATATTCATTTACTGTATACAGGACCTTCGCTCATATCTTCATAATTGCCATAAAATATGCCGGCAAGCATTCTCACCAATCAACAAAGTTTTGTTCAATATAACAAATGATACGGCCAGATACGATAACCAACACACAAAATTAAATGCTATAATATAAACTCTGTCGAGAATCAAACCAAGCAGATATCTCTACCATATATTCGAATAAAATAATCTATCACATTACAGCAACTGAAAATATAATAAATTACAAATCATTTCCTCACTAATACTGAAGTTGATTTCCTGTAAACTTAAATACTAATAACTCAAAGATTCTTCAAGGAAATAAGGAAATATATGGGTCATGATGCATGTTATCTATACAATAGCATTTCTGACTTCTAATAATAAATATGATTTTTTTTTTTTTTTCATTAAAGCTGTTAGAAGTGGCTTGAACAAATTCCATCGACAGGAACGAAACCATCAGAGAATTCATATGCAATTGTTGAGTTAGCCTCTAGACTGGACACAAGGTAGCTTTCAAATTACTTCGTTTGCCATAACGCCATCTTGTAAAGATCCACGGTAATCGCCCCTTTTCTTTCTAAGAAAGTAGAATTTGTGCATCTCTAATATGTGCCACAAGACTGTTCAGAAAATGAATGCTTATGGCTAGCTTATGTAAGGCCTACTTGGTTTGCCGCACTATGGTGCCGTGATAAATGGGAGTGGTTCAATATTCTTTATTCTCGATGAGCACGTTGTTTTCATATTCTTCCTATGAAGCTTTGTCAAGGTCACATTAGTACTGAATAAGTATCAACGTAACTTTAATATTTTGGTACTACACAATTAATAAAACGTTAAGTACTCATATTAAAATACACTAAATTACTATTTAGATGATTAACAATGATCTGCCTTTGTACTTTCTAATTGGATATAAAATGCAATATTAATATGCATTTTAATGTTTAATAATTTCATATAATATATAATAAAAATTTATATTAGGCGAACTCTTCATATTATAAAAGTAGAATTTCCTATACTTGAAGTGAATAGTGTAAAATTATACCGAATGTTTCAGGGGGAAAAGTAAATACTTTGGAATGTGATAGTATTTATACATAGATGACATTGCCAGCTGCTTGTTGAGAACGTTGTCGATAGTTTCATTATCACCGCGACATTTCGCCTGACCGCCCACGTGAGCAAAGTGTGGTTCACGAAGAAGCCATTGTTCGCTCGGTAGAACGTAGTCCCTACGACTAGCACACTAAGAATTTCCGTACGTCTGAAGAGCGTTCATCATATACGAGTATGGCGAACGTCACGTTCCAGTGGCTTGTATGCTTTTATAAATCAATACACAAGGAATGAAGCTCGATGATTAGAACTTTGTCAGATATTATTGCATATCACTGATTAATCTCATGAAAGCTGTTCAGTGATGAAGCTACTTTTACTTATCAACAACATCAGCAACTCTTATCGGTGGATTGACGATAATCCAAGTGACAATGTTAAAAACCATAATCAATATCACTTCTTGGTAAATGTGTGATGTGGTGTGATGGACTATAGCAGTCTCGCGAAGGTTGTTGAACACACCAGCAAACGTTCTTAAATCCCATACTGTGCAGTTAGTAAACCATTCGAGGTATACCCGATAAGCGGCAACAGCATTTCCATCACAAAACTCATAAACGAATTAAATATGAGCACTTGTAAAGTTGTGCGGCATGGTTCGACACAGTTTTATGTTTACCGCTGCACTACAACTGTAACACTAAATCTGCGACCTCCGTTCTGAGAGCCTACCTGCTCCGGCCTTGCATGCGCCCCAGTAGTGTACGCGGTAAATTCAAACAGCTTTAACATTCTACCAGTTAGCATTTGTATACATTTTTATGTAACATTATTTTGCTCGGAGTTTCCTTTACTACCACCACTTAAAGTATTTCGTATTACCCCTGAAACAACCCGGACAGTAATTTTTTTTGAATAATGAACATATAATTAATTATGTATGCAGTGTGTAAATAATTTATAATGTATAGAGTTAACTATTAAACTATTGTAACAAACTTCGGGAGGTGATTCCTGGGATCAAAAGAAGCAAATACGGTTCATGGACATACAGTATGCCCTACAAAGTTATTGTCTGACTTATAGGCGTTTCGCATAGTTGTAACATGTATCACTACCACCACATGTTGTGTTGTTACGCTGCATCGGGCATCGCGGTCTAGTCTGATGGTCTGCCCCGTCTTCTCACCGTAACCCACTGAACTATTAGCTGTGAGGACACATGATAAGTGTGGTGTATGTTTAACCAGTTATCGACTTAAACGACTCTGAACATCGTATTAATTACGCACGTGCAGCTGTTCGAGCTTCGAGCGGCTTCGCCTGTCCATTATGAGGCGTTGCCTCGCATGCATTGCAGCCCATAACGGACACCTCGGGCATCGCCTGTGATAGCCAATGCACGCCCAGTAACTCTATAAGAACGTATTGTAGGACATAAGCTCACAGGAACAGTTTTGCTGGTTTTGATCACGTCACAAATTTGTTACGACAGTTTTTATAAAGCTACACCGTGTAATGAGAGGCGTGTTGGGAACGCAGAGGTAAAGGAAGCACTCTAAAGTCGAATCAGTGGGAAACCACTGATTTGCAGGGAAATTCAACTACTCTGATCAGTGAAAATGGCTCCACTGGGAATCAGAAGAAAACCACTGATTTTTTCAATGAAAAAATTTCACTAATTGAATCAGCGATGTTAAACAATTTCAGTAATTGAATTAGTGACGTGAAACAATAGTGACGTGAAACAATTTCACAGATTGATTGAGTGATGGCCGACTGCAGCGGCGAATTAAATATTACTGTTATTGAACGTAGGAAAATAATTACGTGAAATAAACATATTTACGATAGTGCAATTTACCGTAATTTAAAAAAGTAAAAAAAAAAAAGTTTCGCAGGTGCCCGGATTGAATTAGTTAACCTTCGGCCTTAAGCAATTGCCTTGCCATCTGAGCTACAACACCCAGCTGAAGTTTCAAGAGGAAAATATATATCTTATATATCCATTCCGAAATCGTGTAGTTTGAAGTTTTATGCTCATAATTTTCGTGTTTGGTTTGATTTGTACCGTTATGATTGTTGAAACAAATAGCATATATTAGAGCACTCTCTTCACCACATTGTATGCAGTTTAAACCTTAAAACATTGCGCAGTGACGATTTCATGTAATCGAAATGAATGACGTAAAAATGGAATATAAGGCTGTGTGTTCATATTACCACGTAAAATGTCGTTTTGAAAGACGAAACACCTTTTAGAAAGTATTTAGTATTAGTTTATTCGTTGTTACGTCACTTGATACACGTTATTTAACGGCCATCTCTAACCGATTTTCGATGGCCATTTTTACATGCAGTTTCACTGATACATGAGTAAAAAAATAACTAGAGACTGAGCAAGTTGTTCAGATGTTTCACTGGTCCATCAGTCAAAGAATAAACAACTGGGAAAACAGTGGAAAAAATATCTTATAAATCAATGAGAAATGTCACTGATTCAATCAGTGAAGGATATATGACATTTTTTTAACTCGGTCGTCAGTAAAATCTTACCAACTTTGTCACGGTTACATGTAACGGCCTTAATAACAAAAACTCAACAATAGCCATTTTTCTGGATATAGCCAAAGCCTTCGATAAGGTATGGATCCCGGGCCTAATTAAAAAACAATTCAATTTCAAATTCCCAGATTGTTATATTCATTTACTACATAGCTACTTCACAAAACGAGAATTTTATGTTTCAATACAAAATTCTGACTCTTCTACCCGCCCACTCACCGCAGGCGCGCCGCAGGGATCAGCCTTATCGCCCTTCCTCTAACAATATATATATATATATATATATATATATATATATATATATATATATATATATATATATATATATATATATATATATATATATATATATACAGCAGACAACCCACATAATTATACAACTGTTCAAATGTATGCCGATGACACATTAATATATGCAAAAGATAAAAAATTGCCATTCGCACATCTTCTTACACAACTTCAAATGGACGAGCTTAGCCAGTGGTTCGAGCGCCGGAAAATAAAAATTAATGGTGAAAAATCCCAGGCCTTGCTAATCACTAGAAAACTGAAAGACATAAATATAAAGCCAATTAAATACGATGGAGTAGAAATTCCATACAGTAAAACAGCTAAATACCTAGGATTAACTATAGACAATAAATTGCATTGGAGCGTACATATTAACAAAGTTAAAAATTCAGCTATAGGAAAAATTAGGCAACTCTATCACTTGTTAAAACATCCTCAACTCCCCACACGATTAAAACTATTAACTTACACATCTATAGTCAGATCAGCTATGATGTACGCTTACGAAGTCTAGGGAAACTCAGCTAAAGTCTTAATAAATCACCTTCAAGTGGTTCAAAATAAATATCTGAGAATAATAGGAAACGCTCGTAGATTCACACGAACAGTCGATTTGCATAACGTTTTAAAGGTCCCCTTCGTTGGCCATAAACTTATCTCAGAATATAATAAATTTTACGGTAATCTCGCCTTGCATAATAATCCAATAATTAGAAGAATCGGTAAATATTCCCCAGACTTAAAATCGCGTAATAGACGTCCTAAAATGCCTAGATTGCAGGTGTAAATAATCAACAGTTCTCCCCCGGCACATAAGAATATAATATAAAACCCCAGATCTAGCGAAAATTCTCCGATCGGTCCGGGACAAAATTCCACCATTTTAACAAAACTAGTTTGCGAGAGCACTTCGCTGCTCATTCTGCCCACAATCACAGCCCCATTCAGATGTAATAATATCGTTTTCTAGCCGTAAACTACTAAACCAAGTTAATATTTCAATAAAGCCGGCTATTTAAAAACACTATTCAAATGAAAAAACGACCCTTAAAGCACGTAGACAAGCTTAAAATCGCCTTTTCTGCTCCGAAAATTACACTTATAGCAAGGCTTCTCCTGATTTGCCGGATTCTTCCCAAGGGCGGGGCCTCGATTCCCCCACCCAGAGATGGCAGCACTCTCTCCTCTCAGACGTGAAAAACCCGCAACTTGCAAATACCGCCTCCTATTTTAAGTTTTATTGTAATAAATCTTAAATATAGAGTCCATTAGCAAAAACTAATTAATAATATTTATATTAAATTAAACACATAAGACCACCGTACATTTCCAGCCTGTCTTAGGACTCGGGTACTTGCAGCGCCTCAGGGAATTGAGACTGATTGATTAAAATATAATTAATTAAACAGAACAAGTAATTTTAGAATAACTAATATTTTTTCACAATTCATTACACAATCACCTCACCTCAGTTCACTGCAGGCAACGCCTTTACCCAGACCCTTCGCGAATAAATTCACGGGATGTTCAGGCTTAGCTTCAGCTTTTACAAGGAAAGACTGGCCGGGAGTCTAACAAACTCTCGTCCAGTCTATAACTTAATATGCATTTTTCAAAATTAACGTAATTCAAGGGACAACAATAGGTAACAGCGTCACTGTTACCTCCTAACACGAACCTGTGCAGGCAGGGTTTTTTTTTTGGGGGGGGGGGACTGCATTGGGAACCAGGGTTTGCTGGGAGTACTCGGCTTCCCTATAAGAACTATAGCACTGGCCTAAAATATTTTGATGGGTGTGGGAGGGGGAGAGGGTTAACTTCTCCTTTCTCCTGCATTTCACATGAGACCGCCTGGGAGGTAAAGGGCTCTCACAAGGGCCCAGGCTACCCCCGCACTGAGCTTCGGCAGTGATTAGAAATGGCGGTGTTACAGATGCAGTCACTAAGTCGGCGGTGTGCTGTTACAGACGATGTCACTAAGTTGGCGGTGTTCTGTTACAGACGCGGTCACTAAGTCGGCGGTGTTCTGTTACAGATACAGTCACTAAGTCGGCGGTGTTCTGTTGCAGACGCGGTCACTAAGTTGGCGGTGTTCTGTTACAGATACAGTCACTAAGTCGGCGGTGTGCTGTTACAGACGCGGTCACTAAGTCGGCGGTGTGCTGTTGCAGACGATGTCACTAAGTCGGCGGTGTGCTGTTACAGACGAGGTCACTAAGTCGGCGGTGTGCTGTTACAGACGCGGTCACTAAGTCGGCGGTGTTCTGTTACAGATACAGTCACTAAGTCGGCGGTGTTCTGTTACAGACGCGGTCACTAAGTTGGCGGTGTGCTGTTACAGATACAGTCACTAAGTCGGCGGTGTTCTGTTACAGACGCGGTCACTAAGTCGGCGGTGTTCTGTTGCAGACGCGGTCACTAAGTCGGCGGTGTGCTGTTGCAGACGAGGTCACTAAGTCGGCGGTGTTCTGTTACAGATACAGTCACTAAGTCGGCGGTGTGCTGTTACAGACGCGGTCACTAAGTTGGCGGTGTTCTGTTACAGATACAGTCACTAAGTTGGCGGTGTGCTGTTACAGATACAGTCACTAAGTCGGCGGTGTTCTGTTGCAGACGCGGTCACTAAGTCGGCGGTGTGCTGTTGCAGACGAGGTCACTAAGTCGGCGGTGTTCTGTTACAGATACAGTCACTAAGTCGGCGGTGTTCTGTTACAGACGCGGTCACTAAGTTGGCGGTGTGCTGTTACAGATACAGTCACTAAGTTGGCGGTGTGCTGTTACAGATACAGTCACTAAGTCGGCGGTGTTCTGTTACAGATACAGTCACTAAGTCGGCGGTGTTCTGTTGCAGACGCGGTCACTAAGTTGGCGGTGTGCTGTTACAGACGCGGTCACTAAGTCGGCGGTGTTCTGTTACAGATACAGTCACTAAGTCGGCGGTGTGCTGTTGCAGACGATGTCACTAAGTCGGCGGTGTGCTGTTACAGACGCGGTCACTAAGTCGGCGGTGTTCTGTTACAGATACAGTCACTAAGTCGGCGGTGTTCTGTTGCAGACGCGGTCACTAAGTTGGCGGTGTGCTGTTACAGACGCGGTCACTAAGTCGGCGGTGTTCTGTTACAGATACAGTCACTAAGTCGGCGGTGTGCTGTTACAGACGCGGTCACTAAGTCGGCGGTGTTCTGTTACAGATACAGTCACTAAGTCGGCGGTGTTCTGTTGCAGACGATGTCACTAAGTTGGCGGTGTTCTGTTACAGATGCAGTCACTAAGTCGGCGGTGTGCTGTTACAGACGAGGTCACTAAGTCGGCGGTGTTCTGTTACAGACGCGGTCTCTAAGTCGGCGGTGTGCTGTTACAGACGAGGTCACTAAGTCGGCGGTGTTCTGTTACAGATACAGTCCCTAAGTCGGCGATGTTCTGTTGCAGACGATGTCACTAAGTTGGCGGTGTTCTGTTACAGATGCAGTCACTAAGTCGGCGGTGTGCTGTTACAGACGAGGTCACTAAGTCGGCGGTGTTCTGTTACAGACGCGGTCACTAAGTCGGCGGTGTTCTGTTACAGATACAGTCACTAAGTCGGCGGTGTTCTGTTACAGACGCGGTCACTAAGTTGGCGGTGTGCTGTTACAGACGCGGTCACTAAGTCGGCGGTGTTCTGTTACAGACGAGGTCACTAAGTCGGCGGTGTGCTGTTGCAGACGCGGTCACTAAGTCGGCGGTGTGCTGTTGCAGACGCGGTCACTAAGTCGGCGGTGTTCTGTTACAGACGAGGTCACTAAGTTGGCGGTGTGCTGTTGCAGACGCGGTCACTAAGTCGGCGGTGTTCTGTTACAGACGAGGTCACTAAGTCGGCGGTGTTCTGTTACAGACGATGTCACTAAGTCGGCGGTGTTCTGTTACAGACGATGTCACTAAGTCGGCGGTGTGCTGTTGCAGACGCGGTCACTAAGTCGGCGGTGTTCTGTTACAGACGAGGTCACTAAGTCGGCGGTGTGCTGTTGCAGACGCGGTCACTAAGTCGGCGGTGTTCTGTTACAGACGAGGTCACTAAGTTGGCGGTGTTCTGTTACGGACGCGGTCACTAAGTCGGCGGTGTTCTGTTACAGACGAGGTCACTAAGTTGGCGGTGTTCTGTTACAGACGCGGTCACTAAGTCGGCGGTGTTCTGTTACAGACGCGGTCACTAAGTCGGCGGTGTTCTGTTGCAGATGCAGTCACTAAGTCGGCGGTGTTCTGTTACAGACGAGGTCACTAAGTCGGCGGTGTTCTGTTACAGACGCGGTCACTAAGTCGGCGGTGTTCTTCTTCCTGGCGACAATGCTGCTGCTGGCTGGAGAGTTCTGTTGCTTGTTCGGCCACTTCGCCCACCACCGACGCCTATTCACCTTCGTCTCAGGCCTGCTGTGCATCGTCTCAGGTTAGCATGCCAACACCGCACCATTGCCTTATGTCGTACAACTATACATATCGCATAATAACCACGCACTATGCTGACGATAAAATACCCATTTTTACTGGTGTCCCACACACACACACACACATGTAAATAACACATAGTTAATTCTGCACAAGTATATAAGTAGAGGTATATAATATATGTTCATAAGCGTATGTGTAAATGTGTGCATGTATGTGTCTGTATGAATATACAGGATGATTCGCAATCAGACCGACAAACTTCGGGAGGTAATTCACCATTAAAAAGTAAAAGGATATCATATGTGACATTTTATACCTAAACAGAATACTGAGGGTGGTATGAGCCCCTAGAAACGATGTTTTAATCCGTATTTGTGCAAAATACGGATTATTTTGCACAAATAGATATTCAGCGTAATATCCGAGATTTCGCTCAAATACGGCTCAAAAATCCCGTTTTTTTTAAGGGCTCATATCTCCCTTACTATTCGGTTTAGTTATGAAGTGTCACATAAGTTTTCCTTTCACTTTTTCATGAAGAATAACCTCCCGAAGTTTGTCGGTCTAATTGAGAATCAACCAGTATGTTCTAAATCTCGCTGTCATAAAAAAAATATCACGTCCAGGTAAATGTGGACATGGAATGAAACTTGGCCATAAGTGAAAACAAAGATAAAAAATAAATTTAAAACAGGAATTCAAACGGTACTTTTACATTTTCGTATCGCTCATAGCGTGGATACTTGCTGCGATATGGCTCAGCATAATTCAGAAACGTGTTACCCTTACTTCCAAAAGAGCATGCCATAATTGCTGCAACCATCTCTCCAGACACTACAGACCCTTTAATCACTAATACTGCCGTCCGAACTGACTCTATAAGTGTTATATAGAAGGTAAGTCTGGAGATTAGCCGTTCCAGGAAGCCTGTCCACAGCGCAAAGCCTTCCTGAGAAATGCGTGTCCTGTATAGGCGGGCTGGAAATCGCTCTTTGTTGGAACCTGTGCAAGTTCCGCCATAATACCACTGCTCCCAACACCATCGTAAATATAGGTCGCATTCATACATATTTCTACCCAACCTCCCATACTTCAAAGATTCGCCCCTCTTTCTATCTGTGAAATTTGTTCATACCTGTGTTGAATACATAGTCAATGCGTACTAGTTACTCACTGACATTTACTCCACAAGCGTACTTATAAATCTGCGCATATTTTCATATATGCCCCTTTACATTATGGGAGTTATATCGTTGTTAGCACCCCTTGGTAGCAGTTATACACTGGCATTCGCATCCAAGTTTCAATCCCCATGTTTGTGCTTTATTCCAACTTTTACCACTCGCGGAAATCTATTTATATTTACGTCTATTTTTTATTAAAAGTGTGTATGTGCCTCATTCCAAATGTACCAAATTCCAAAATAATTGAACAGTTTTATAAACGTATTGTGAACAATAACCATACGTTCGGAAAATCTTTATTTTATAAGTGAAGTGTACCAAACTAAGTAATGTAAACTATCTGATAGCCTGTTTCTCAGTGGAGTCATTAATCTGTCCATAGCACAAGGACCTTACAACATTGGCGGTTGATATTGGTACAGTCAGTATTTGTACATTAGCATTTTTAAGTTCACTATAACCAAACGGGGACACAATAATGAAGGTAAATTTTGGTACATTGTCGTTCATATTGTACGCTACCAATTTAAGAGACATTTATACTGGCTGAGTGTGTAAACATGTGAATAATTTCAGGACATTCCTCAGATAAAAGATTTACATGTTATCATTGCATATGTTATCTTTAATATTATTTCACAATTGGTAAATTTCTTTGGACGAACATGGAATCACACACAAGAACCTTGAATTTACAACCTAGAACGTTACCAACTATTTTTAACCCTGTAATTAAATGAGAACATTTTATATACATAAAATTTACATTACTAACTTTGATAGATATTATATAAATAAGTGTCTCAAGTCAGTACTGAAATTTGTTTGATTCGTTTAAAAGTCAAATATTTTAGTTCATGCAATTTTCAGGGGTTATTTAAAATGCACAATAAAGCATTTTTTAAATGATATACTTTCCAAGTTTTTGCTGTATAAATTATTTTTTTCCTATTGTAATAATGTCACATGATTATTTTACTTCATACACATGTTAAATAAACTAATGCTCTTTGCTTTCTCACAACACATAGTTGGCATGCCATAAAGTACCCTTGAAATAGTCGCTAATATGCCCCAAGCAGTAACAGTTGCCATGTTATAAATAAATCAAAAGCTTGCTGATATCGTTTCTTCAGCAGTAATCAACAGTTGACATACTATAACTGAGCCATTAGCATGCTACTAATACGTCCGCAGCAGTAACAGTAGGCAGGCCATAAGTGGTTCATTATCTAGCCGATAATATTTTCCCAGCTGTAGGCAACAGTTGACATACTATAACTGAGCCATTAGCATGCTACTAATACGTCCGCAGCAGTAACAGTAGGCAGGCCATAAGTGGTTCATTATCTAGCCGATAATATTTTCCCAGCTGTAGGCAACAGTTGACATGCACAAATGACGCATAAACCTACTGCCAATATTTCCCCAGCAGTAAGTAACAGAATTGTGTTTGTCGTTGGCTTGTAGGAGTACTGTTGAGTTCTAACTATAATTGTAAAAACCTTGACCCACATTACGATTCTTCAAAGATAGGTAACATTACTCTTATTTAAATGATCTTATTATGAACCATATAGGAAATGCTGACAGTCGTAAATGCGAACTTTAACCATTACTGCCAACAGCTGGCGTACTAAAGGCAAGAAGAATCTTCCAGCAGAGATCAGAAGCCTGTGAGGAAAGCACACGCCATATTGCCTCAATGAGGGACGATGAGTCGTGCTGACTTACGTATTTTGTTGCGTTTGTGGCCAGGCATTGAGTTGTCCGTAAATGACAGAGATGAAGCCTAGCCGAGCTTCTCCATCCCCACCCCAGGTTCCCGTCAAACACAGCTCACACACCAGAAGACCAACTCTCATGCCGCATTGACATGCTCTGAGATCTCACATCTCCGAGTTAAACAGCGTCGGGCATGGCCAATACCTGGGTGGGTAAGCTGCTGTTGGCGTATACACCTAAACAGCCGAAAAGGCATCAACTCGTCAGCAGAAGATGCTTCGAATTCCACACAAACCTGGAAATGACAGCAAGTGTTGCATTTGCAGTCTTCATTCAGTCGACGACCATACTGCACTGGTCGTCTTCTAATCACCATGATTCAACATCGTCGGTTGGGGCCACTAAAGGCTGTTCATGATAAATTGAGCACTTTTGAAATCAGACTTAGAGAATTGTCGCTGCTCGTACCTGCCCTACTTTAACGGGGGCATTGAGTGTCACGCACACAGTAAAATTGGTAAAGATTATATTTCTATCGTTTTTTTAAATGCACCTAAATGTATGAATGAGAAAATTTATAAAATATTTAATTTTATAGTAATTTGATAATTTTACTAAATCGACACACTAGAGTGATGAGGCTCATGACAGAGCTAATTTGACATATAATTAGATATTGAGCAGGTCTTTCAAAAGTGCCCTGTTAACCACGAACTGTCTATACTAGGCTGTGTGACGCTAGAGAGATCCGCACAGCTGTTGGCAGCCATAAAGGCTTCCAATAACCACTCACGCTCTGGCCTCAGAACAGGAGATCCGTACAACCACGAACATAAAATGTAAAAACAAACGCAATTTTTTATCAAATCGGTTGATACTTTTACACTTTTATGTGTAATTAGGAAAATAACTGCAAAATTTTGCATAAATGTTTTAGAAATCCGCAGATTTTCTACAAGTCTTTGGCGAAAATACATAATGTATGACTTTATAAACATCGAGTTGATATTAATTTATACATTTTTGAGTATGTATGAAACACATTAAACACCTGTACTGAATTCTAAAATTGCGTATATTTACTGCTACGTGGCCATTCTATTAACACTTAATTTCAGTGTAGTTATACATCTTTCACTGTGTAATTTTACAATGACCATGTATAAGTAAGCATAATTTATATTCTGGAGTATTTGTGAATTTATACCTAATTATCCGGTCAAATTGTCAGGAAATTTAAACTTTAATTCGCAATTGCAAAAACCAGTATAGTAGTTGTAATTTTACAATACCTTTTCTAATAATTCAAAGAGAACTTCAAGTGTTTGCTTAAAACAAATTACATTATCGCTAATGTATTTGGCAATAACATAGTAATTTAAATTACGTAAATTAAAAAATGTGCAAAAATATCCATACAACAAATAATAAGTTTTTTTCTATAGTTTTAACATTTTATGTGCTATTTACAAATAGAAAAATAATGCTAGTATACAAGACACAAGTTCATCTAGCCGTAGAAGGTAGGACTTCTTCAAACTTCATTTAATTTGACTTCTAGGGTGTAAAAACCATTCAAATATCGGTTTTTCTTTCTAGGTTTTATGAGTGAATCGAGTCCGGCGAATTTAATATACTACAGCAGATAGACTACGAACGCACATACACGCGATGACAAGAATGTTATCTTACGAGTCAGTATTTTCCGTGAAATGAAAGCTATGTTTATAATGTTTTACATATTATTTACTTTTTCAAGGGATTTGTTGAGGCATCTTGAGAAAAACTCCAGTATGTATGCACATCTATTGATTATTTACAATTTTTGAGTCCTCGTTGAAGTTATTTGTAAACAAATTTAGTATTTTTTACCATTGTTGTTGACAAAATATATATATTCTAATAGGTTTATAGATTGTATATCCAGAATATATGTTGTATGTTAACTAAACATCCTGTTCCTCGCGATCATCTTAAAAGAATAGTTCTCATCGGTATTAACAGGAACATAGAGTTCGGGTTACGTTAGGCTAATGGTATGTAACTATGAATTCTCCACTTTGTACAGAAATACAGTATACCTATATATGTCTGCTAATAAATTACCGCTTTGTACGTGGACACATCTGATGTGTACTATAACGACACAGCAGGATCTATAAAATTTGATTTATAATTATTATGGTATATCATTTTAAATTAAATTTTTTTCGTTTAACATTTCTGATTATTTATATTTGGTTTTATTTTAAAATATGTGTAAATGCAATGATAGGGTAGGATAGGCCATACTTCAATTTATAGCAATCATTATATAAATTCTCTTTGGAGTTATGTTCATTTTTTTTGTGTTACCTAGGTAAACATTTAAAAAGAACCTCTGTTTTAATAAACTTAATATTTGAATGTCTAAAACACTATCTTGTTCATGAAAAGGCATCTGGACACGTTGAAGCGTTTAATTGACTGAAATTATTATATAGTATTTATAAAGCTGGATAAATAATTATGCAGAACCAGGTGATATTAGTAAAGTTATCAATGGAAATTGATCATTGAAAAGATCCCATGAGACTCCTGAAATGTTAAGTTTTGGAGTATTTTGAAGTACCCGACGTCACCGGGGAAAGAGGCTTTCCTGGTACCGTGATTTATGTCTCTGATGTATTTTGAAGTACCCGGCGTCACCGGGGAAAGAGGCTTTCTGGTACCGTGATTTATGTCTCTGGTGTATTTTGAAGTACCCGACGTCACCGGGGAAAGAGGCTTTCCTGGTACCGTGATTTATGTCTCTGGTGTATTTTGAAGTACCCGACGTCACCGTGGAAAGAGGCTTTCCTGGTACCGTGATTTATGTCTCTGGTGTATTTTGAAGTACCCGACGTCACCGGGGAAAGAGGCTTTCCTGGTACCGTGATTTATGTCTCTGGTGTATTTTGAAGTACCCGACGTCACCGGGGAAAGAGGCTTTCCTGGTACCGTGATTTATGTCTCTGGTGTATTTTGAAGTACCCGACGTCACCGGGGAAAGAGGCTTTCTGGTACCGTGATTTATGTCTCTGGTGTATTTTGAAGTACCCGACGTCACCGGGAAAAGAGGCTTTCCTGGTACCGTGATTTATGTCTCTGGTGTATTTTGAAGTACCCGACGTCACCGGGAAAAGAGGCTTTCCTGGTACCGTGATTTATGTCTCTGGTGTATTTTGAAGTACCCGACGTCACCGGGGAAAGAGGCTTTCCTGGTACCGTGATTTATGTCTCTGTTGTATTTTGAAGTACCCGACGTCACCGGGGAAAGAGGCTTTCCTGGTACCGTGATTTATGTCTCTGATGACGTCCACTTTCCAGCTATCATTCTGCAGCAAACTTTCGTCCAGTATCCCAGCTCACCACTGAAGCCGTCGGCTATTTAAATATTTTCTTAATGAAACTTTGCGACAATTTCTACCAAACATTCAATAGTAAAGGGTGAGATACAAATTAAGGAACTGGTTAGATGTTTGAATTAATTTATTATTAGTGCTCTAGCTTTCTTCTTATTCCCCTCAACTCAAATTTAGTAAATAAGGAGGTAAACAGTAATAAAACGATCCATTTATATACACTATGCAGCATCATAATGTTATTTTATTCGTCATTTTTTAATGTGTTCATTCCAGTATATATTTCATTCAATTTAAATCATTTCTTTAATCCTTGTTTTATTGCTAGTAGAGTGTTGATTATTTTCAAATATTTTTAAGGTTTCGTGTGATAATATTTTTAAAGTGTTTATGATGTATATGTTGTCCAATATGTAGCGTTTCTCAATGTATTCTCTTGGCGCCCACATGAAATTTTAATTTTCATTCGTTTTTTACTTACACTCCCAATAATTTTATTCAACAAACGAACAGATTTCTTAAAGAGATAATAATACATTTCTCTCGCGTTGTGTGCACTCCTGTGCCATATAGTGATTCAGATGCATGGCCCTAGAGTTTGCGGCATTTGAAAAGTGTGGCAGAGAGAGAAAGAGCAATTAAGTCACATCGGTACGAACCCAGTCCTCCCCACTAGTAGAACATTAGCAGCGGCAAATTAATCACATGTGTGTCTGTGTGTGTGCCTGTATGTAAGCTGTGTCTCGAAGCGCTCTCTCATTTGGGAGGAATGAGGGGGATCTCGAGCTGGACTCGCTGTAATCAGGTTCGTTTAATTAGCGGCTGCCCTTCGTCGGGGGACGTCCCACCTCCCACGTAGCGATGGCACCTAATTAATGAGCGCGCCGACCGGCCGTCCACACGCCGTACAGCTTGTATGCTTTACAGTCGCGCCTGCCCGAGATTTGTCTTGTTACTACCACTTCCCTGTCCAACTAACTGCACACAGCTTTCCGCTCCAGGTCGACTGAAGACTTCTGCCCAGGGCAGGGATGTTAACAGCGTCTGGAGCAGACGCTGTTGATTTATGTCCAGGTCTACAGGTTCTGATAAGCCAGTATGGGAAAACAAGAAAGTGAAATATTATATCGATTAGAGTGTTAATTTAAAACTATATCAGACATATAACATTACAGATCATAGTCGTCAAGGAAAACACAGAGGATGGCATTAAAAACATAAGCGATTATAGACACATACAAACAATATAAGTTAAACACAAAACTCCAGGCTTGCCTAACATGCATGTGACAACAGGGTTTATATTCTCTCTGAAAATTCTACTTCACTTGCTCTGCGGTAACGCCAAATAAAAAAATCAAGGAATAATCATGTGTTTTAAGGAGCAGACATGTATTTATCCAAAACATGATACGTTTAAGATACATATGGATACCTACAATTAATCGAAAGAGAAACAAAACTGCACCAAATATAAATGCGAAACAAACAACATAGATTGTTCTATTTACTACAGGGTACATGGTCAGAGAAATGCTCGACTGTCCTTGGCTGTGCTCAGAGGAGAGCCAAATTCTATATAAACATTTAATTTTACCAGTCTTGAATTAGTGGGCACTTGGCCACTATCACTTGGACTCGGCGAATGGCGCGCGACTGAGTAGGTGCTCCAGTGACTCGGCAGGTAGCAGGGAGAAGACAGTTGCAGATAATAGCGAGTTGGAAGCGAAGGAGCATGAGAAAGGATCGGCTAGGAATGCGATCAGAATCTGCGAGAGGTCGGCGAGGCAGAGGAGGGAAGGCGCACCCTTACTGACCGATCACCTTGGCCAACCAGCATCGAGCTCTGCTTTGATTTGCCGGCGCTCGCAGCCAAAACCAGTAAGCTCCTGGGAGATAAAAAGCCGGGGAACATGCCGAGTGGTAAAAGGTCCTAACAGAGGGCGAAGGCTCCCTGAAAGGCTCTCAAATGAAGCAGCAGCATCAGTAGCAGCATGGCAACCAAACACAAGAGTTCGAGAAGCAGATGCGTCAACAGCTCGACCCGCAGCAAGGCTCCGGCACCTCTAAAATGATAAGATCCAGGGCAGCAAAACCACAAGCACACACACCTCTGGAAAACCTTGTGGTGTGAAAGAAAGTGTGCACAACAGTCTACAGCAGTGTAGTCGGGGTCAGACCCCCTAGACCTAGCCCGCCCTGTGTCAGCAGCTGCTAACGGTCACATTCAGGCAGGTCGAGTTCGCTCAGGCACAGTTCAGCCTTAGTTTGACCTCACTCCAGGAGATACACCCTCTATGGTGCTAGCCCCTATGCACTTCGAAGGTGCACAATAGTCTACAGCAGTGTAGTCGGGGTCAGACCCCCTAGACCTAGCCCGCCCTGTGTCAGCAGCTGCTAATGGTCACATTCAGGCAGGTCGAGTTCGCTCAGGCACAGTTCAGCCTTAGTTTGACCTCACTCCAGGAGATACACCCTCTATGGTGCTAGCCCCTATGCACTTCGAGGGTCCCCGGAGTGAAGTAGGTGCCCGAAAAACAGAAAAATAAAACAGCACAGCTGGGTCGAACGAACAGTCAACTCCTCAAGCACGGATACAGAAGAAGTCAGCCAATGGACACCAGTACCTGGAAAGTGGAAGAAAAACAGGAACAAAGAGGGAATACACAATATACCAAATGACAAGCTAACTCTACAACTGAACACAGAAAATCAAGACGAACCAACAGAATTAAACAGACAACCGATACCAATAATAAGTACAAGTCATGAACACTTTCTGAAAACAACAAAACAAATTGCATCGGCCCCAAATAGCAGGGCTTCATTTGGGTACAGCAAGTTGTGAGGTAATATAACACAGAAAGTGAAGATGATTTCAATGAAATCAAATATCGCTTACTAAAAGGAAATATTCCTCACTACACATTCAAACCAAGGCCTACATTATTTACCAAGTGCTAAGGGGCTTCATAGCAACAGTAATAGAGCAGGAACTACAGGAGCCCCTTAAAGACGAAAACATTAAAGTAATCAGCATCAAACAAATGGAAAAGAAAACTGACATACGATAAATGAGACCCATGCCACTCCACATTATAGAGGCTCTCTTTATTCAAAGGGAAAAAATGATTAACCTCTGCAACATCGCAGGACTAAGAGTGAAAACAGTATCATACCACTAAGAAAATAATCAACTTCAATGTTACAAGTGCCAAGACTCTGGCCACAACAGCAGCGGTTGTGGACAGCAGGAAAAGTGTGCGAAATGTGCAGGAAATCACAAGAACAAACTATGTCCAAAGGACACGGATTTGAGCATCCCACTTACATACACAAATGGTGGAGAACCTCGCTCGGCAGGAGACAGGACGTGTTAGAATTTGCAGGAATAATTAAATAAATGGAACACATTAACAGCAAACAAACAACACGCAATACACGAATTAAACAAGCGAAAACACTTAAGAACTTGCCAAACCTCCACCTGAAATGGGCATAGAAGTAAGAAAATACAGAGCTGTTTCCACCACTCAACTAGCAGGCAGCAACGAGGAAGGCAGACTGCGAAGAAACACTCTTGAACCACACACAAGAAGCATTAGATATATGGAAACTAGTGAATTTCAAAAAGCAATCCACAAAATTCTCAAAATAATGAAAACAGCAGAATCTGCGCCCTCCTCGAAGGCAAAGGAAAAATCAGTCATATTGGAATTAATGAAAATCACCTATTCACCAAAGAAAACTTGCAGCCATGCAAAAATTAAGAAGAAAAGAAGCCTGACAGTATTATTCCAACTACATACCAATATAGACCAATATCAAATGGAGGAGATACTCAAAGAGGAAGGCATAGAAACTTTCAAAATTAAGCAATTAAAGTATAGAACTGAAACACAAGAATTGAGGCCCATGCCACTCCACATCATCGAAGCCCCTACGCATCAAAAGGAAAAAGTTATCAACCTGACAAACGTTGCAGGAAACAGAGTACATGCGTATTCATACCTCGAGGAGAAAAAGCCTCTGCGATGTTACAAGGGTAAAAAATGCAGTAACCACATCTGCTGCTGTGGGCAACAGGAAAAAAAGTCAAATGCGCTGGCCATCTTCACAACCAATTCTGCCCAAGTCATATAGATTCCAGCATGCCACTCAAATGTGCCAATTGGGGCGAACCTCACTTGGCAGGAGACACAAACTGCAAGAAATGGAACGAAAAGTAAATAAACGAGTCACACAAAACAGCAAACAAACAGTACAAAACACAAGAAACAAACAAAGAGATCAGACAATCAAAAACCTTCCATTCCTGCATCTGAAATAGGCACAGAACCAAGAACAGCAAACCAGCAACAAAGAAAATAAAGAAATTAAGGACTTTCCGTCATTAACAAAGCAGGATACAACCAAGGAGGACAAAAGCAAATGCCCAATGCATTTCACAGAACAAGGAACATGCCATACCACTAGGATTGTTGGAAACCATATACTTGCCAAAGAAGAACGGCACTAAAGAAAAAATTAAAGAACAAAAGAAGCCCAACAGTACTTCTTCGATAACGCACTATGAAAGAAGAAAATAAAAGCAAACAGATGAACCTCGCCAAAGAGGTTGAGACAGAAGATGAAGAAATTGAAGTTGTCACAGTAGAAGAAGAAATGGAAACAGTAAGATGACACCTCTGACATGGTAGACTTGTCCAGGTGCTGGGAAAAATAATAAGGCAGGGCACAAGAGGAACACACACAGGGACGGACTGCGGGTAGGACCAAAGTAGGGGACTGCCTGGTAGGATCAGTACCGATGGTAAGTATAACCCACGAACGCTACGCTAGCCGGATGGGCCTGCAGGGAACCATGTAATTTGGGGCGAAACCACAGTCCAATCATGGAACCAGCTAACAATCCTTATTTCACAGTAATTAGAAGGCACACAAAATTTCACACAATTGCAATCACACCACACCACAAATCAACCAACACAAGCATTGATTTTCTCTAACAACCACTATATTGAAGTGTTCAGTGTTTTAATGTTTTCGTTATTATTATCAACATGTTATTGTTAGCATTATAGAACTTATCATATTGTATGCAAAAAGATACCCAATTAAAGGAAGACCCAGCCTTCATGTTAGGGAACAAACTGCTGTTAGAATCAAGTAGTGAAGCTACTCCTGGGCGCATATATTACCCAGAAGAGAGAGGGTTAGTTTAGGAATAAAATAACATTCAAGTTAGACGTTGTTCAGGGGTTACACCTTACAGAAACAAGAAACCCAAAACAAAAAAAAAAGTCCTATAATAACAAATAAAATAAAAAGTTAAAAATCAATACATAAAAAGCAAAAAAAAATTACCACTATAGTTAAAACTTATATTTTCTCTAGCATCTCATTATTCTTAGTTTTTAGGTGTGAACCGTGTTAGACTAAGGATGGTACCATACCCCACACAATACGCAAATCAGGATTTAGGTAAAGTGTCTTCCAGGCCCATAGGCAAGGGGTAGAGGTCGCTTCGACCAGGTACTCTAAATCAAAATGCAAAGAGTTCAATGATCTTGTCTTCCAATGAGTCAAATTCTGTGCTCATGCAGACAGGTAAATATCAGGGATGTGGGGAGCATATTGGTATATTGGGGAAGCAGGTTTTACCCAGCGCTTTGCTGGTTTTACTGCTGCATGAGAATTTGCATATCCAAGCGGCCACAACGTGTCCATTATCTGTCTTCGTAGTCGAGAATGTAGCGCATAGTCGTACCCAGCTGACTGCTTTATCTCCCCTCCTTCTGGTGGTGGTTATAGCAACAGGTATATGTTTACAATGTTACGAATAGCGTATAGCCACAAGACAGGCGAGCACAAGGTCCTCCCCTAAAATAAAATGCCAAGTATTATGGTGAAACAGTAAGCAAGTTGACGACTAAAATATATTATTAATATTATGGTGTGGAAGGGAGGCCTACAAAAATGTTACGGTCATGCTACAATGACACAGTGATTTGCCGCTGCCGTCTCGGTACCGGAGTCGTTTGTTCAGTGAGTGTAGGGATTTGGGAGGCTCTTAACATTAAGGTCTTGAGAGCTGATGAAAGTAAAGTGAGGTGAGTATGGAGTAGAGCCAGAATGAAGGGGCGGGACTTACGGGAGATCCCCAAGAAAACCCACCTACCAGAAGCATCGTTGGGCACGATTCCCAAATATGAGAATCCGGGGACAACCCCGCTGGTAAACGAACTCGGTTCGTCTCCATGAGTGGCGAGTAGTCTAAGAGCTTCACCATCATGGCACCTTTGTATGTTCCGGCGCCGCGTCGCAACAATGGATGTCAGTACGCCATAGTTAAGTGTAGTTCCACTAGCTCACTATAGGTGGCAGAACGATTATCATTACTTGTTTTTAGCCGTTGCCCCCTTATTCGTTTTGACTTACATTGTACACACTTTTACGTTATGATCAAGGAGCAAATTATGTGACATAATTTTATCATTGCATCCTTAGTAATAGTACATCGTTGCATGTGAAGTATGATGCCTGAGGGGCATATCTGAGTTCGTAAGTGACAAAGATATTAATAATTACATTAATTATTAAAATAGGCTAAATTTGATCCCTAATTTATTCGCTCTGCTGCTATATACAACATCAATTAGCTGTCTCCACTTTTACTCTTTCTATTTAACACTAATTTAATTTCATTTCAACTTTAATTAATGTCCTTTATGACTCTCTTGATTATAGTCAACTTATGCATACTCATTATTAGCATGTGTTCAGTCTATCTGTTTCCATCAGTTATAATATCTTTCACTCGCACAGTTGATCCAATAGTCCAGGCTGCAGAAATGTCCTTTAAAAGGTTGACACTTGCAGTCTTCGCCTTCCCTTCTTTACGGCTGAACATTCTGGCAAGATTCCGAGCGAGCGCCATGCTCGCTCGGAATCATGCCAGTTTTCCATTCATGCGCTCCATCTCAAAAACTTCTGGCCACGAGATCTAATACACTTAAATACAGTCTGGGCGACCATCTGGAAGGTTCACCAAACCCCGTGAAGCGTGGAGAGCATAGGTCAGTAATCCCGGCCATTCTTCGATAAACGAGGAAAAACACCACAACCAGGGTCACACAGCTTCATGCCACAGAATATTATCTTGTTGGCCTGGGTTTGAAACTGATATGTCGCTGCCGTCGCCTGCCGCTGTTATCTCATAACGATTCTACATCATCCTCGCTTTCATCTACTGGGCGAGCAAAGGGCAGCCGTGCAGACCTGCACTATTTAATACTGGCTCTCCTCAAGTCTGTTCGTCCCGAACAGACTCTGCAACGTCAGGACTATCGTAAAATGCCAATCGGTCGATGTGAACAATCTTCGGTTTGCCTGAAAGCCTTGGCGACCAAGCTGAAAGACCACATAATTGATTTTCTTCAGAATCCTCTAGAGGCCTTCCCAAATCTTCTGTAGCTTCGGGCAGTACCATTTTCTCCTCCATGTGTCGTACAGCTACATCAGTTTTCGTTCATGAAATACCTCTCCCGACATTCTCCTATCATACCCCATCTTCATCCTGCCTCTGTCTAATCTAAGGTGTTGCGGCCACTTTCTGGAATAACATCTCTTATCGCGATAAGTGCTTTTCAAATGTCCTTCCTGTCAGAACAATGTTATCTAGATAGATTTGACAAATATCTAAAGGTAAAACTTTTTCCATCGGGCATTCGAAAGTGGCAGGGGCTTTACATATCCCGAAATGTATAACTTTGAACTGCCAGGTTCCTTTTCCTTGGACACAAAATGCAGTATTCTCTTAGTCCTCTGGGGCCACTTTGCACTGCCAGTACCCACTCTTCATGTTGAAAGAGGAAAATCATTGTGAACCTGCTAGGCTGTTTTATGTCACATATCCTTGGAAGAGGATAAGAGTCTTTCTTTGTCACATTACTAAGCTGGCGATTATCTACACAAAACCTCAGAGAAACAGCTTTCTTTTTAACAAGTACAATAAGTGATGACAGTTGTTTAACTGAGGATTCTATCTCATCTCACTCCTTCATTTCCTTTAGAATGCCATCAACCGTCTCATGTGAAGCAACTGGCAGTCGTCTTCGTGGCTGTTTTATGGGCCTGGCATCTCCTGTATCAATGTGGTTTCAGGTTCCAGTAGTTCTTCCAAGGTCATTTGGTCCAGACGAGAAGGCATTCCTATTTCTCTGCAGTAATTCATACACAGCCTTCTCCTATCGCCCGTTAAGATTTGGTTTTGTTCGTTTTAGCAGTTCATACAATATGTCTGGTAAAGGACATTCTATTTTTTCTACTCTAGAATCATCTGGAACATTTGGAAGTACCTATGTGAATGGCTTGCAAACACCTATCATGGCTCCCTCCTCAAAACGAATAGTACTATTGGACAAATTTATCATTCTAACTGGATAACTGTCAGAATTAGAAGAGACGAAAGTTTTTCCTACCACAACTCTACCTGACAGTACGCAAATATTTTGTGCTGACTCAATTAGAATCAAACATCTGACAATATCACCTGGACATCTGCCTGAAATGACAATTTTACTAGAAGCAGGTAGCACAGTGGTTTGACCACATACTACTGGGAAACTCTACACTGCCTACCCGTAGCACACCAAGTCGATTAACGATACAGTACTCCAGTCTTTGTAACACATCATTCCCTCAAAAAAAATTCGACCTCTTTTTCACCTGTGTAAACATCGTGCTCTATGCTTATGTCACCAAGTTTCAAGTTCACTTTGCTTTTATCTTTAGCTGGTGTGGTCTCACCTGTTACTGTATTCAAATAAAATTATTCCATGGTGTCGGGTGATAGCTTGGTGGAAGGCTCGAGTATGTCTGGACTTACTACTGTTATGGTGTACCTAGTTTCGACGAACATATGGCAAGGAACATTATTCAGGTTTCCCTCCACAAGTATCGCATCCCAATCCTGTTTTACTGATGGTACATGTAAGAACAGTCAGCGACCTTCGCCCCTTAAGACCAGCGTTTACAAGTTTTCCGAACAAGCTGTATTCTCACCTGCCTCTCACTGCCTTCTATCCCTTTGCTACTTAGGCTGCCGCTGTTGTTGTGGGCAGTAGGCTCTAAGGTGCACCGGCTGTCCACATGACCAGCACTCCGGTCGTTTAGGTGGGTGGCCGCAAGGCTCTGTAGCACGGACCCTGGGAGCGATGTCTCGTAAACATCTGCATCTCCTTCAGTGTCTCCTTGGTGCTCTCTTCGTCGTCTTACGTCAGCGTCTCTGCTAGTACCACCGTCTTGCCGACTCCACCTCCAGTGCTCTGGCCAGGGCGTCCTGCATGCTAGGAGTGCAGCCAGCCGTACTGCTTGTCGAACCTTTGTGTCGGTGATGGCATCGATGAAGAAGCCGACTGCTATGATGCCACGCGCCTCCTCAGGTCACCCTTCCATAGATAGGTGGGAGAGCTGCACAATGTCTTGTCGTAGATCCTGCAGTTGCTCCCCTGGTCGCTGTGTGCGGCTTCACAGCTATGCATAATGGGTATGTCGCAGGTACGTGTGGCCGAAATGAAGCTCCAAGTTCGACACCAGTGTGGGTCCTCCAGTCCATGTCGCTCTGGCAGAGATCATAGTATGCTCAGTGCGAGGCGTCTCATTACTGCGGCGAGGTAGTAAGCCGGTTGTTCGGTTTTCCAGCCAATAAAGGTAGCGACTATTTCAAACTGATGTTGGTACTCCTGTCCATGAAGTCTGGTCATCGAATTGGGTGGGCTTAGATGAAACCCCCTTCCCCGCTACTGTTTGCGAGACACCAATGTTGCCGAACTGCTTGCTATCCGCCAAGGTCGCTGTGTTGGTGACGACTTGTACTGCTTCCTAATTTTTCTCGTCTGACGATGTGGTGGCTGTAGAACTTAATTGTTGAAGAGACTTCCGTAGTTCGATCTCTAATGCACTTATCTTCTGTTTTAGTTCATTCCCGACATTCTCCACCCTGTCGTTTAAACTGTTCACTATTTCAGTCACACTGTCCATTCTTTCATTTACGCTGTCAATTTTCTTGATCACACTGTCAATTCTTGTATTCACTAACTTACTAATGCCTTCTAATTTTCTGTCCACGCTTTCATTAACAGGGTCAATTTTCCTGTTCACATTCTCACTAACGCTATTTACAGTCTTGTTCACACTAACAATTACTAAACTAATTTTGTTTTTTACAATTTTGTTCACATTGTCCTTCGCAGTACTTATTTGAGTATTTACAGAGTCATTCACAATGCTAACTAGGTTATTTACATCTATCTCAAGCTATTTACACTTGCACTCCACTAACCAGCTGGCTACCTAGTCCCTCAGTCAGTGCTCGCAGTGCTACTAGTTCTGCCGACATTTTTCTGGTTAACACTCACTGCTAGGGTTGTATAAAACACTCCTAATTATGTTCATCTGCAGTTATTACAAAAATTGATTAGTCCTAATATTGCTAATTACTAACCAACTGCCTAAATTTATTTACAGTTGATTAAATAATAATTGCCTCCATCCCACTTCTGACACCAGTGGTGGATATGAAGGATGACGCCTGAGGGGCGTATCTGAGTTCGTAATATTTGGGGTCTTAATAATAAAAATAAATAAATAAAATAAACTAAATTTGATTTATAATATTTTCACTCTTCTACAATGTACAGCATAAATTAGCTTTCTACAAGTTTACTCTTTGTATTTTACAGCGAGTGCATTACTTGAGGTTTATTTAAGCTTCAGTTAATGTCCTTAATGTCTCTCTTGAATAAAGTCATTTAACTCATACCCATTATTAGCATGTGTTCAGTCTAACTGTTCCCATAATTTATAAAGTATTTCACTCACGCTCTTTATCAAATATTCCAGACTCCAGCCACAGAACGTTGTCACTTGCAGTCTTCGCCTTCACTTCTTTACAGCTGACCACATCGCTTGCTCTGAATCTTCCCAGTTACGAGGCCCGTCACACCTAAATACAGTCAGGGCGACCATCTGGAAGGTTCAACAAATCCCGAGCCGCGCCGAATGCCTCGGTCAGTAATCCAAGCTATTCTTCGATAATTGAGAAAAAACACTACAATCAAGGTCGTACAGCGTCGTGCTGCAGAATATTACCTTGTCGGCCTGGCTTTGTAACTGATATGCCGCCGCCTGATTGTCTGCCGCTGTTACCTCATAGCGACACTCCGTCATCCTCGCCCTCATGTGCCGGTCGAGCCAAGGACAACAGCGCAAACCCGCGCTTCGTAATATATTATTTGGTGCGATTTAGTTTGTAAATATATGTATATTTTTGCGAAACTGTATAGTAAATCACATTTATTACGTTCACATGCAACGCAATTAACAAATTTCGTTCTCAGCATCCCCTCTCGCTAACCACCTATTTTCTAGTGGTTATTTGTATTTGTTTTTAAATGTAGTATCAAACATAATTAGAAAAACTGCATCCTTAAATACTTTGTATTATGCAAACAAACGCAGTTTAAAAATTTATTTAACTACAACTTTAAGTTAATTCTTATTAATTTTCAGACTTTGGTTTATCTATTTATATTTTTCCTATCATGGTAGCAAACGATCAATACCTTAAAAATCTCGCTTAAAAATAACCATTTCGGTTTTATTTTTTTAATTCATGCTAACATTTGACGAACCAAACGTTCATTATTGAAGGCGCTTATATAATTTTTTATACGACTAACTCGAAATACGTTATTTTTAAATTGTAACTTTCATTTGCCCAGCTCTCTGTACTTCGCCGACGTATGAGCTCGAGCCTATTGGCTTGTGGTTTTCTTGGCGCATATAAGATATAGTCCATTCGCGGTATCTTCGTAGCTTTTGCACAGCTCTTTGTACTTCGCCGACGTATGAGCTCGAGCCTATTGGCTTGTGGTTTTCTTGGCGCATATAAGATATAGTCCATTCGCGGTTTCTTCGTAGCTTTTGAATCGAACCTTTGAAAATCACACTAGGCATAACTTATCAACATACTTTTTTTTTTTTTTTTTTTTTTTTTTTTTCAATAATTTGCGTTCCACAAACTTATAACACTGTGACTAATTTTAAAGTGCTGTATTCTTGAATAAATGAAACTTTGACTTAGTAACTTCTACAAATTGTAATACTTATGTCGTATTAAATGTCAACGAAAAACACTGAGAGCAGTGACGTTTTGGCAACAGCTAGTAAGAATTTCAACCTAGTTTTTTGGTATGCTAATTGTAAACTGAAAGTTGCTTAGTGATGTATTGAATTCTAGGTAGCACTGAAGGAATAATATATAATTGTTAAGAGCTTAATATATCAGCGCTAATTACCGTGCGTAGGCCTTAGTGACATGGAGTTTTTTTTTTTTTTCGTCCGCGGAAGAAAATTATATAGGCGAAGCGGAGCTTGTCGCTTTATCTCGTTCTCTTTATCTTTTCCTCTCTCTCTCTCTCTCTCGCGAAGTATTGTACCACCTGTTTTTATCAGAAAAATTATACATGTTTTAAATTTTATCATATTACATACTCATTACAGCCAAAATAATTATTTTTAATTTTGCAATTTACCACTGATATGAGCTTTTATTGTTTGAATACGTATTATAACATATTTAGTAGTGACGTCGTAACAGCAGTGCGTGTGGAAGATTACTTTTGCCATTATGTTATATTAGATCATTGTGTGTATGATTGCAAATATCGGATGTGTGAAATTTATACATTTTAACCGTGAACTGTTTTTAAGGTGAAATTAATTGCTTGAAAGACACATCTTTTTATCACATCATTGTAACGTTAACCTGCGTGTTTGGAACAAAATTAATGTGCTTACGTTTCTGTTGTTTAAATGTCTGCCACAAAACTCCAACAAAATACTAAGCCCAGCCAGATAAATTTAATTAAGTAACGAAACAAACCTAGAAAACAATAACTACCAATTCATATACATATGAGCGGAATACAGGTATCGGTGGGCGTGTTTGTGTGTATGTTCGCCATTATCTTTCAAGTTTATCGTTGCTACGCACAAGAAATATGCTGTGTATCTTCGATGGACTGGTTGTTCCTACGTTTTAATGTTTATTCCAACTGAGGCTGTCGTTTTAAAGAAATAACCCAGCACATATAAATAACAAGCGGTTAAATACTAAAGTTCTTTCCCCTGCAGTATTACAGGTTTGAACGCAGGCGTAGCATAATATTACCGTGTATTTCATGTAATGTGTTTTGTAATTTATAAAAAATTTGTAAACAATGTAAAATAATAAACCGGAATTACTATCGTCAACATAGACAATGTTTAAAAGTCGTAAATCTGACATAACTTGGTCATAGGCCTAAATTGTACACTTTTGTACGAAATGATTTTGAACAACAGTTGAAAACAGTTAACAAGAATTTGACACTTAAAAGTCACATGGCAGTGTTTATGTTTTCACGTAGCGGAAGGGTAAGTAATCGGTAATCTAAAAAACTACAGCAGGGCTTCAGAAAAGTGTGAAGTAATTGTGAATGGCCTATAACCGTCATTGACATGTAAATGCTGGCCGTCTGACGGTCGACGGTCGACGGCTGGTGAATTACACTACAAAAGTTTGTCATATGCACCGTGAAGGCGCCACACCACAGCGCAAACTCTGACGTCACACTCGAACTAAAGACTGCAGGGTATAAGCATCCGCCCTTATTGGTCGAACGTGCGGCGCGCAGTGTGCTAGGAGTAGCCGATCAAATTCCAGTTTCTCCTTCTCGCGGATTCTCTCGCAAGTAAAGATGATGAGAAATACTGGTGGTTTGGCAGAATAGCTTGTATGCAATCATTTTTTGCTCACACTGGTAGGTTTTTTTGCACAAGACTGGGAAAACAGCAGTTGCAAGTTTTCGAATGTTTAATTACCGTTGACGAAATGCGAAGTTGTTAGCTGAACTGCGGATGGGATTGTCTAAATGGAAACCGTCTAATTCTAGGCTTTGTGAAGTTTGTTAGTAACTGCGTTATTATAGTTTGTAGGTACACATGTAGCGAGTACCCTTATTTTAATATTATTCACCGTACTCAAACTCTTGAAAACAAGACAGTGGTGGCAGCTTTTTCAGTTTATATAACACGGCATGCAAATTATCGGTAAATATGTGGTAGGTAAAGTGGTAAGGTGTGTAATACTCATCATGAAGATTGTATGTTAGAATCTCACTGTAATTTTTAAATATATTAACTTCGAACATTTGAATAGATTATTGAAACATATCACCGTGTTAAGTATACAAAAAATTATATAATTAGTTGGTATTCTTTTTGTTTATAAAAAAAAGTTTTATAGTCCTGTAATGTGGGTGAATGAAGTGGTATTTATCCCTTAAGCCTTTAAGAGAGAAATAGAGCGGCATACGATGCACCCGACTGTACAACATGCAGAATTTGTTACAAAGAAATAGAGCGGCATACGATGCACCCGACTGTACAACATGCAGAATTTGTTACAAAGAAATGCACGTATCAACAACGTTGCCAGAAAAGTACGATATATGTTGCGTATGAAAAAATTTAGGATATATTTTGTAACAAGAACTTTTTTTCCTAAAATTTACTTCTTAAATGTTTAAAAACATTTTATTAATTAAACTTAACCCTTAATTAAAATTTAAGCGTATTTCCAAATTGTATGCTTTATTAAGTAGATTTTATAAGACAATAAACTTCATCAAGCGATACAATTATAATAACTGCTCTAACAGTTTGTACTTAAATTTACAATAATATTTATAATTATGTTTAGTAATTAATTTATTACAGTCACTTAAGTTATTATTTTTATAAGTGAAATGGATGTCCTAAAAATTAATTATTAAAAATATTTTTTAACATTTGTCTTAATATGTCAGAATATTACGATTTAGATTGGTAAAGGTATTTTTAATGTTTTCCAAAGCGTCGAATATTGATATATGCTTAATATGTTTATTAAAAATATACTTATTACATATCAATGTAAAAACTTAAAAAAAAAATTATTCTAGCAAAGTATTTTACTGTGCTTTCTTCTTCATATGCAACTTGGATCGTACTTGTGTGACAATGTTGGTAGTGTATGAACTAGGTTTTAAAAAATGCCGCATGATGTACAGTTGGCTGCAGTGCTGCATTGGTAACCACTCCAATTTTAACTGGATTATGATATCAGAGATTTATAAAATTATTCATTTTAAACTATTGGACATAAATACATTTCATTTTATTTATGTATGGTTCTAAAATTACATGCTCTTCTGCTCCTCAAAACAATAGAAATATTATAACCGCTATACGAAGTATGGAAATATAACAATACCTACAAGAGCACTGCAGAAACACAAAGTTTAATTAAAATTATTAATCTTATTGTAAGCAACTGTAAAATCAAATACTTTTGACAAATTAAAGCAGTATTATAATTATGCAAAATATTAATATAAAATAAAAAGGGGGTTGATACACTTAAAACAAATAAGTCCTCCAGAACTTAAAATTTCGTATATCTCGAACTATGGGATATAAAATATATTTACAGCATAAAAGAATAAAATGAAAAGGGATTCAAATACTATGTTTTGAAAAGGTGCATACAAATCAAAAGAAGATATGTTTTAGAGTAGCCTATTCAAGAGTCTTGTACCAGCATCATTTACGTAATTTACTGATTTTTCTTTTTCTTTGATTTTAAAAATGAAATAAACACTCTGAAAATATTAATATTCATGGATACTATATACAACCAACCAAATTTTGTGTACACAAAGGCAAAAAAGCTATGTTTGGTCCAGGCGTAAGTAAATACGCAGAACAGAGAGAATGCGAGCAAATACGATAATAATCTTTAGGCACTCATTTAAGGAAATCGGAAAGAACAATAGACAAATCGTTCTTTCATAAAAAGGTTTTACTTTCAAACGTAGGGTGTGTTTGCAGCCATAAGGTTATCGTCAACATCATATTTTTGTGATAAACAGTTTCTGATTGGAAATTGACAATGTATATCAGGATCAAGAGTAGGACAATCAAATAATGACATTTCTACGTTGTACTTTTAAGTTGAATTCCTTGTTCTCTGCACAATCTGTGGAAGTAAAATGGTACTTTTTCGCAGTTAAAGTCGTCTGTCAATTTCATATATTGTTCCTTTCGAGACAACTCCAAAAACGACTAATTTTCGTAGCGCACTTACCATTATTTTCATTAATTAAAATCGAGTAATTAAATTTAAAGGGTTGTTTAGAACCTGATAAGAATTGAAAGAAACTAATTTTAAACGATGTATGCAAGAAGCGGCGGACGACAGCGAAACTTCCCGTTCAGTACGCCTGCTGAATTTCCAATATTATATTCAATGAGCACCCTTCAATAAACTGCGATATTGTGTGTCGGGTAACAGGTCATATGACCTGTTGTGTTGTGTGGCAGGTGACAGCGACACTGGCCGCATGGTACGACTGCTGTATTTTGTACTCTTATATTGTATGAGAGAACTTCCATACACTGCAATGTGTGTCGGGTAACAGGTCACATGACCTGTTGTGTTGTGTGGCAGGTGACAGCGACACTGGCCGCATGGTACTACTGCTGTATTTTGTACTCCTATATTGTATGAGAGAACTTCCATACACTGCAATGTGTGTCGTGTAACAGGTCACATGACCTGCTGTGTTGTGTGGCAGGTGACAGAGACACTGGCCGCATGGTACGACTGCTGTATTTTGTACTCTTATATTGTATGAGAGAACTTCCATACACTGCAATGTGTGTCGGGTAACAGGTCACATGACCTGCTGTGTTGTGTGGCAGGTGACAGAGACACTGGCCGCATGGTACGACTGCTGTATTTTGTACTCTTATATTGTATGAGAGAACTTCCATACACTGCAATGTGTGTCGGGTAACAGGTCACATGACCTGCTGTGTTGTGTGGCAGGTGACAGAGACACTGGCCGCATGGTACGACTGCTGTATTTTGTACTCTTATATTGTATGAGAGAACTTCCATACACTGCAATGTGTGTCGGGTAACAGGTCACATGACCTGCTGTGTTGTGTGGCAGGTGACAGATACACTGGCCGCATGGTACGACTGCTGTATTTTGTACTCTTATACTGTATGAGAGAACTTCCATACACTGCGATATGTGTCGTGTAACAGGTCACATGACATGTTGTGTTGTGTGGCAGGTGACAGAGACACTGGCCGCATGGTACGACTGCTGTATTTTGTACTCTTATATTGTATGAGAGAACTTCCATACACTGCGATATGTGTCGTGTGTCGCATGACCTGTTGTGTTGTGTGGCAGGTGACAGCGACATTATTTCGACGAGTAGCTGCAAAAATGTTGCGTGTTTCTGAATAAGCATCGGCCTGTATTTAGAGGAAAGAAAATAAAAATGAATTAGTGAAGTGCTTCAGCATCATCCATTATATGACAATTTGTGCAACAGTTACAAAGATCATAAGTTGAAAGATAATTTTTGGCTAAAATGTGCACAGGATGTAATTAATATTGTAGGTTTTTTTAAAATAATTTTTTATTATTTCTATTTCATTGGACTACATTTTATTGCCATAGCACATTGCCTTACTTGGTAGAAAACAAATTAGTGTTGGAGTGTTTCTTGAACATGTAAACCATAATGGTTCTGTAAACCATTTTTACTTTCAATGTTATACTATTCATAATTTTATATTATTACACATTAAAATAAAACGTTTTCTTATTAGGTAACTTCCGGTAAAATACTATGGAATAAAAATCGCTTTATTAGACAATCACACAGGTTTCAGTAGAAGATGCTATTGGTATACATATTACCCGTAATACTTCACTAAATAACCTGAATGCATTTTCAACAGCTCTTCGTGCATGGCGTAGTCTGAAGTTGTCGAATATTTCTTTCTGGTGGTTAAGTCTAGCAACATTTCTAGAATATGACATCATCATAAACATGCTAATGGCAAAGGCTTTATCTGCTATAAAAAAATCGGGCGAAACGTATTTTGCTCTTGGTAGAATTTTCTCTTCTGCTATTGTAATTTTATTACTGAAATTTTTTATTCCAATAATTGTTTTTTTTATAAATTTCTGTCTGCCCTTTTTCCGTATAAACCTAAGTTAATTGCAGTTAATTTGTTTACCGTTAACACATATTAAAAATACAATATCAGAAAAGCTTTCTACTAGAAATATAATGTTCGATGTTGCTGTGGCGATTTTTATATCTTTACGTGCTTTCTATCAATGTTTCCTGTTCTTACAAATTAGCATGTTCCAATGTTCCCAAAATTCTTTTTGAATTCGTTAAAATTATTTTCTTTTAAGTCGAGCATGGAGGCATAGCAATTGGCAGAAATTTTTGTTGTAGTAGTTTCAATACCTCTTTTGCATGTCTTGCATTATTAAAATAACATATACGGTAAACAAATAACAATGATAAGAACCTTTCTAATGTAGCTTAATAGCTGACAAAAAAATACTTAGCATGTCGTAAAAAAATTATGTGTAATATTTTCATTTCAATGGTTGCGCCACTTGCATTCCGGACACTCCTCATTCCCGGAGCTGGTGCATGTCCCTACGTCGTGCAGCAGTAGCTACCACAGACACGACTCCTCATTCCCGGAGCTGGTACAAGTCACGACGTCGTGCAGCAGTAGCTACCACAGACACCACTCCTCTTTCCTGGAGCTGGTGCAAGTCTCGACGTCGTGCAGCAGTAGCTACCACAGACACCACTCCTTATTCCCGGAGCTGGTGCTAGTCGCGACGTCGTGCAGCAGTAGCTGCCACAGACACGACTCCTCATTCCCGGAGCTGGTGCTAGTCGCGACGTCGTGCAGCAGTAGCTACCACAGACACCACTCCTCTTTCCTGGAGCTGGTGCAAGTCGCGACGTCGTGCAGCAGTAGCTACCACAGACACCACTTCCATTGACGAAGGAACCGCACAGTGAACAACAAGAACGGCTCTGCAGACCAAGCGACCGCCAACTTCATGCGACTGATCTCGGACCCAGCACCTCCTTCACCTAGACTACATGCGACGAATGGCTTCCAGCACTTGAGGGCTTCCAGCACATACTACTATCGCCACCAGCAGCAGTTGGCTTTCGCCTGCCACAGTTACTCCCATCGCACCATCACCACGATCTTCGATGTACACCAGCTCCTACGAATCAGGTAAAGTGAAGTGTTATCCCAAAGCCATCCCCGGGTTACGATGAATGGTGTGACGAATGGAGTACTGACTAGGTGACCTGTTGTTTGGCCGACCGACAGAAGAGGAAGCTGCAGCACTTGTCTATTACAGCAAATTATTTAACAGACTATTTGGCATTTATGCTTTTACGTTACAGCACCTCGGAATAAATCGTGACCCGGTGAAGAAGTGGTATGTTAGGAGAATGTCGGTGAGGTATCTTAAGAAGGAAAACTGTTGTGGCTGTATAACTACCAGAGGCGAAATTTACTGTCCGAAGATACAGAAATGATTGGAAGGCCCCTACAGTTTACCGAAGGAGATCAATGCTGTGGTGTTTTGTATTTGTCGTCAAGGCTCTCGTCCGAAGCTGTAGGTTGTCCACATCGATCGACTGGCACTCTATGAAGGTCCGGGTGTTGCAGAGTCTGTTCGGGACGAACAGGCTTAAGGAGGGGGCAGTATTATGTGTCGATCATTTCGATCGCGAGAGCGAGTGAAGTGTGTGTAGAGTAATGATATGATATCGGGCGATGAGAATAGAGAAATGAAGTTCAGTAGAACACTAGTCCCAAGATCATGTATTTTGTTTAAATAAGTGATCCACCATGATAATACTTTTGCAGCGCGCGCTCATGACCTTCGGCAGATTTCATTTTTGCGAAAATTTTTATTTGAAAAATTTTCTACTAGTTTACTGCCAGAGTTTCTCTCAGCACGACTCGGGATGTTTCGAAATTTCCATGTCAAGGTCTGCGATTATAAAAGTGCGACTGGCCTCCAGGCCAGTAGTTGATGAGTGGATGAGTGGCTGGAGTTTTAACAATCGACGACGAGCGAGAAGAGAAACGAGCGGCGTGAGAAGCGACCAGCGTAAGGAAAATGTGTGTCTGCGAGCATTGGTGCAGCAAATAGTGTGACTTGTAGGCTGGACTATTGGACTGGATGCGTTTTGAAAGACATTACAATTGATGGCAGCAGACCGAGTGAATGTGTGTTATTGACGATTATGAGTTATTTTACTATAACCAGAGACAATAAGAAGGAAGCTATTTAGAGTTAAAATGGACATTATATAATATGAATATCCATACAAATAAATATAATAGAAGTGGCTGTGCTTTCCGAATTTTCCACTTTTCATTATTTCTTCATGTGGTATAATTGATTTCTAAGCCATACCTAATGTTAATATTTTTCATGTCTGTCTGTCCGACCGGCTTTAACTCAAAAACCATTGGATGTATTGACATGAAATTTACACAATCTATAGATATAACACCCTGACTAACTTAATTTTTGTTTCGTCGAGATATCTCAAACGGTTCAGAAAACATGACGGTGATCAGGGATGTACATAGGTACTGGATTAAACTTTTCTTAGGATTACTGCATAAAAAAAGCATTGTTAAAAAAAGTTCCGTCATTTCTCCATTATTTTTTGTCTATGGGCTCTCCAATCCTTCCCAAGAGCCGCAGTGACACAGTAGCTAGAGCGATTCCAAGTGGGGCCGTAGGGGCTTAGTGGATATAAATATATCAAGTGGGGCCGTAGTGGCTTAGTGGATAGAACTATATCAAGGGGGGGCCGCAGTGGCCCAATGGCTAGAGCGATTCTAAGTGGGGCCTTATAGGCTCAATGTAGAGAGCGACTCCATGTGGGGCCGCAGTGGCTTAGAGATTAGAACTATATAAAATGAGGCCTCAGTGGCCCAGTGGCTAGGTATATATTTATCTACTTCATCAAAATCATACAAAATGTGCGAATCGTTGGCAGGGTGTAATTTAATAACGCCATTAAACCTGAAAGAAGCAACATTACTAATTTAAACACAACACCTTTGTGGAACTGTGGTGGGCTTTATTTTATTAACATCATAAAACCAAAGCGAAGCGAAATTTCCATTTCAAAAATAAGAAAACAAGTTCAAAATTTCATGCGAACGAAGTCGCACGGGTCAGCTAGTTGAGAAATAAAAAGAGAGATAGGGTAGATAAATAGATTAATGCTGTAAACAACAGCTATGTGAATTAAATAAAATTTAATTAAATTTATTTCATTTTTATTAAGACCACCATCCTTCACGAACTCGGACCCATCCATCAAGCGTTCTGTAACAATATTATTTATAAATGCATTATCAAATAATTCTTAAATATTTATATAATAATAAATTATTATAATTAAATTTTACAGACCCGATAAGGTTTACTGATATTAAATATTTAACTTTTTATTAAGTATTAAAAAAGATATATTTACTGATGTTTTATTTTTACTACTTAGTAAATGTACTGTGAAATGCTTTGGATAATTACTTATTTTAATAAATTCACCAAATTAATTGAAGGTTTTATTTACATTAAAATGCAATACCACATCCTTTACAATAATAACGAGGATTGCCACTTTACCAAACTAATTGAAAAAACAAATAAGCCTTTACAACTTGACCTCTCGTTCATCTTTTTAAATGGATTTCTCTGCTGAATGCTAACTCATTAAAACATGGTAATTTTAAATGTTATTTTATCAACATCTTCGAAATTAGCTTAACATATCTGCATTAAAATTTTTTGTTTATTTGATTATTAGATTGATTCTCCATATTGCCTCCTTATTTAATTATATATATATATATAAAACAAAAACAGAACATTTATTCATTGATATGAATGAATAAATCTCCTGTATACTGGATACTTAAGGAAAAAACTATAGCCAATATTAGTTCATAAATAAACATGCTTTAATGATTCCTTGCAAGTTGAGTGCAATGAAAGTGTTGAAGTTGGCTGGTATGAGTGGTTTGTCTGATCGCTATGTGTGGCCGTTTGGTATAGTGGGAACGTATTGCTGGCTGGCATGGATGGTTCGTATAGTTGACTCGCACAGTTCATATGACTGACTGATATGGGTTGTCATATGTTCGGGCTGTACAGGTAGTTCGTATATATGGTTTGTCTGATCGCTCAGAATGAGTTTTTGACATGGTGGTTTCGTATGGCTGACTGATATAGATGGATCGTATAGTGTGCTTGTACACTTCGTATGGCTGACTGGAATGGCCGACTAGTATGTTGAGCTCGTATAGATAGTCCGTGTGTCTGGCTGGTACGTACGTTTGACTGGTATTTGACTGGTAACTATATTTGTCTGGTATGGGTGGATCGTATGGCCTGCAGTTGTAGGTGTTTATATGGCCGGTATGTGTGATTAGTATGGGTAGTTGTTATGGGCCATTCAAATTTTTGGAATGGACAATTCGTATTGATGGCTCGTAGGAAATGCTTGTATCGTTCCTTGCTATGCCTCTTTCACACGTTTGGCTCAAATAGTTGGCTCATACAGATGTTTTGTATGGGTGGCTGGTATAAGGGGTGGGTATGGTTCGTCGGCGTCGGTTGGTCTGGTCGCTTGGCATTGCCATTTAGTAAGGTTTGACAAAGTCTTTGCAATTATTTGCGGAGATACAAAGATTTTGCAAATATTTGAGAAAGTTTTTGAAGACTTGTGAAGATTTTGCGTGAAGATGTTAGCAATGAGGTTAAAATTAGGATACTTTTTCGATATTGTTCGGCTTGGAATGTTGGTATGGCTCTTTGTCGTTTTTAGCTAGGGTGAGATGTTTTGCGAAGTATTTTGCTAAATTTAGCGACGAATTGCGATGATTTGTAAAAAAAAAAAATCCGAAGCTTTGCGAAATTATTGCCCGAAGAGGTACGCAACAAAATTCATAACCTGCGACTTTTTTCGAGATCGGTAGTCATCTGTTGGTGCAGATGGATGGTCTTGTCCATTGTTCTAGTCAGTTTTGCAGGAGCTGGTTACATCAGAAGCCAGTCTTGTGTGGAGTCAATCTTTCGTGGAGTGAGTCACTAGCTAATATGGCTGGTCGGTGTAATTGGCAGATGGTCTAATTTGGTCGGTTGGTATGATCAAATTGTATTGTCCTTTGATATGTTTGTGCCATTCACGAGCGATGTGAGGAAGTGTTGACAGCTGATGTAATAGCCAATGCAATATAGATTTTCTGTATAGGTGGTCGAACTAAAGTGGTAAATGGAGCTGGTTGGATTGTTTGTAGTAAGAGGAGATGGTTAGTGATATGGATCGTAGATGGGAAAGGGGAGTCGAACTAATTAATTTTATATACTCTAATTTTTGCGGCTTCGTCGCCAGATGATAACATGTTATGAAGTGGATGATATGGAATATCTCTGGTGGCGAATGCTAAAAGCACGAAACACCAAAATACCTTAGTGGCCAATACAATATGCAAGCCTTTAAAGAATTATTTCCCTTCGGAAATTTAGTATGTAAATAATATCTGACTTCTTAATGCGTGTATTGAATTGTTTTGTATAAATGATCCCCTTTAATTTATTCTGAGTATTTTTTAATAACATTATATGTTTTTAACAATTTACCGATATTTACAATTAGAATTATGGAGGGTGGGTGCGAAGGGGAGAGGATGTGTAAGAGGGGGCGAGAATGGGATGGGGTAGGTTTTTAGGGGAGTGGAGGGTAAATGGTCCAAGGGATGGTGGGTGGGTTGTGTGTTAGGTGTATGGAATGCAGGCTGTAGGTGTGTAGGAGATTGATGCAGGATGATGGTTGGTGGTAGATGCAATGACTGTTGATCAACCTGACCTGCTGGACATAGCTCTGAGTCTCGTATCCGCTTTGCTATTTTAGAGACTGAAATAAAAACCATTTATGCTTTTTTTCGTAATATTTTTTGGAAGGGGAGGCGATTTTGGAATAAAATTCTCATATCAGAAATTATTTTTTGAGTAAAGCTGCCAATTTCCATATTTCGGACATGACGAAATCCAACATTGCGGGCGGCTCCCTGCATCTTTTTTTCATCTCTGTATCCGATGCCAGATACCACTTTCTAAAACGTACTAAAACACGCTGTTGTTATCACACATTACCTGATAAATTATACGTTTTAATAATTTCATTAACTAATCTGTTATATAAATTTGTTAGTATTTTCAAAATGTAATTAATGTCAAGTTACAAGCATTTACAACTGAAAAAAAATATATTATTTCTTCGGTTTCCAGGACTTCCAGATAAGTAACTACAAAAAAAATTAATTTTGCTTTACGGCACATATTTTATCAATATGTACCTCTGAATAAAAAAAATTGTCAATATTTTGTTTTATTTGTAGGTTAGTATAAAAGTATTATCTAGCTATAGCCTTAATTAGATAGAACTTCCGTAACTTATTAAAATTTCTTTATGTTTTATGATTTTTCTAATTTTCTCAACTCCAAACTCTACATTCAACTTGCAATAAAACATTAGTATTTGTTTATTTGTGTATAACAATATGTACAATTATTCCCCTGAATATCCATTATACAGTACATTTTTACATATTATTGTCTTAATTTACTGTTTTATTCGGTATGTATATCTTCCCCCTTATTACATAAAGATTTAATATTGAAAATCAAACTGTGTGAAACATACAGCAAAATTTATGTGGATGTGGGAAAGATTCTTCTTTAAAATTACCTTCATTTTGATGTATTAATATTCAGTAAAAAATGCCATGTTAAAAGATGAATAAGATTTAAAGAAGTAAAGACTAGTTAAAGTTATACTCGTTAAACGAAAAGTAAGTTTTGAGTGTGGTAGATTTTTAAAGAAATAATGATCCAAACTTAGCAGAAAACTTTTACATAGTAGCGAAATGGAGACTTAGAAATTTTTATATCGATATTTCGAATTATAATATAAAAATTCCATATTTAACAACATTAAAAAGCTTAAAATACTAAAAATATTAATATAGTTGTTGATGTCTTCAGTAATTTTAATAAAAAATTAATTTAAGGTTTGTTTATAAATAACATCAAATGTGATATTTTGAATATTTTCAGAATAATCTGATAACAATTTACGCAACAAGAAAGTAATTTTACTATAAATAAAATTATTTCCATGCTAATTTTATACATTTCACTTTTCGTTCTGTTATAGAATATAGTTTTTTCCCCCCATAAGAGCCAATGTTCAGTGTGTATTGCGGGGGAACTCTTGTTTTCCATCAGCTATAAGCAGTAATTGTTTTGAAAGTATCTGTAAGTATATGCAGATAATAAATTACTTTCGAAATAATAAGAATATTTTTCGTGGTTTTTATTATTGTAACATGTGTCGTAAAATTATAGTCACTAAAACGTTGAACACGTTTGATTATACGAACGAACATGAATGGTTCTACGTTTCTGAATATAAAACTTACCATAACACAGATATCGTTATTTTTAAGGTCGTCGTCTTACTATTTTCTGTGCTCAGCCATGCAAACCAAAAAACTGAAAACTGCATGGTGGTCATATCGCCGTAGAACCAACTATGTGGATACTTCAGACCATCTTGCTGTTGACAGCCGTGAATACGTGAAGGCACTTTGGGAGAGTCGGCTCAGGATGGACGAGGTCGACCGCAATTCGAGAGGATCGACTAATCATACGCCAGGTGTGAAGGGATCGCATGACTACCCAGTCGTCGATGCTGGCGAGTGTTGGGCCACATGCGTGCACACGAAGCATTTCCCGATGCCTGGCTTAGGACGAGTAACCTGCGAATTCAGAACCCATTGGGTGAGCTGCCATTAAATCTACAACAGTGGTGCCAGGTTAGTGGAGTGTAAGCTGGTGTCTAGTGCTGAGTGCTGCCTCGTTTTGGGGACTGATCATCATCGCGTCTGGTTTTGAAGGGCTACTGGTGAACACTAGAATCCCGATTTCACTTCAAGTAGCACACTTCTCAAGACGGCCATTAGGTCTGAGGAACCATTACCCATCTCGTCGTATAGTGTCGAACGTTGATGGCCTAGGGTCTTTTGTATGAGATCCTACGCCCACTTATCTGGCTGGTACCGCATGTGCTAAATGAGAGCAGAATAATTTTCTACGGCATATGGTATGGTTTGTCCAGGACTGCCTCCATCAAGTCCAAATAATACCATGGCTTGCTCACTCCCCTGGTAAGTCAGTAATCCAGCCTGTGTGAGGCCATTTGAAAAGCTAACTGTCTATGTGCCACAGTATCCGGGTCTTCAAACACTTGATCCAATACTATCGTGGGCTCGTCTCCCTCAGTACAATATCCGATGTCTGCTGGACTCAATGCCATATTATGTTCGAGTATGATTACAGTACGATATAGCGCGATGCATAGTTAAATATTACTAGACAGCAATTTGTATCTAATTGTAATGTTATATTATTGTGATCATTTGAATTACATGTCTATATCACGACCACTATACAGTTTCAATAACATCCAATGTGTACGCAATTTTTTTGTCCGGTAGTGTATTTCGGGGAATGCACTTTGGAATTATTTATTTCCAAATTTAATTTAATTAAAAAACCAAGCATACACCTTGTGAACCTACATAATATTTTGTTATTTATACTATATCAGCCTCCATGTTTAATTTTAATACGCTAATGTATTTATTTCCAATAATATCTAAATTGTCGTAACTTTCTTCTGAAGTTTGGCAAAAAAAAAATTATTTACTGTCCAGTTTATACCCTATATTCCGAAGGAAAGAGAGGCTTATGATACCACTTTCCTGTCTGTGTGCCTGTGTTTGTATGTGTGTATGAGTGTGTCTGTAGGTGTTTGTGCGTGTGTTTCCTCCACAATTTCAAGCTTGAACCTAATTTTACCAAATTCGGTACAAATATAGTACTGAGTAAGGACAAAATACTTTTTCAGTTTTCTAAAACGCCAGACACTTGCTTTCAACATGGCGATCATTTCCAAATTTAGAGTGATGTGTCCTATCTCGGAAACACCGAATTTGATACAAACTTTTGTATTCTGGCAGCACAAGGTGTCAGCATTGAATTCAGAGGTGAATATTGTTGCCGGTCCCCCAATTTGCATGATAGCACTATATGAAAAAATAAAGATTTTGATTTAAATCTCGAAAACCACTAGTCCAATTTCCTCCATATTTGGCACAAAAGTAATATTATTTTATGCCAATTAAAAGAGACTAATTGAAATTAATTAGTAACCTATTCTCAAAATAGCAGATATATAAATATTTCAGATTTATTTGGTAAACTATCATACTGTTGGACAAATTTAAAACAAATTTTGTACGCTGAGAATCTATTACAAGCAACATACAATCCAAAAAACAAGGACTTCTGTCCGCCCTTTTTATAAAATTAAATAAAAAAAATTATTTGATACCTCGAGAGAGTTTAACACATTCGTACCAAATTTGGCTAACAAGTAGCACAGCCCCACTTGACATGTAAAAATATGGTTTAAGTATGTCAAAAATGTATTTTCAAAATGGTGGCCATTAAGCTGTTTGGACATGATATACCTTCGAATGCATTTAATGAATTCCCACATAACTTTGTATTCTTGTAGGATATATATATATATATACACACCAATAACAACAAACGTGCCTTCAGAGCCTCGTTTGTCCTCCATTTTATAAGAGAATGCAACACACGAATAAATTAATTTTTTGTCATATCTTGGGTCATAGATTCCTTCCAAATATGGCAAACAAAACGTACTGCTATAGGTGCTGTCAGCTGATATGTTTTAGATATGTCAGACAGTTATTTACTAAATGCCTGCTTGATAGCTATTTTAGTTTTGTATGTTATATCGACGAAACCATGTAATTATTTGCAACGAATCCTTGCATGCTGGCTCTAAATATATTACAACAATCAAATTTGTCAACACAAAATTTTTTGTACGTCATTTTGTAAAATAGTATCAAATGACAAATTAAAATGCATATCACACAAAAAAAACGAGCGATTTCTACCAAATTTGGCAATGAGGTAGCGTTATGAAATGCCATGAATACTTATAAACTTTGAGAGGATCAGGCACATATTTTAAAAATGGTGGCTACATAAACAATTTAACACAGAATTTTTTACTTACGAAATTACCGAACAAATTTCAACTCAACTTTGTATTATGACAGTACCAATCGTATCTATCAAAATCCTTTATGTTATACCATGCCCCAATATTTTAATATTACAGATTCGGGCAAGAAACTTTTATTTGGCATAAATTTCAAAATTCTACTTATTTGTTCATACCAAAAGTAAGCTTGGCGCTCACATGCGCATTAAAAAATTAGTTACATTTGACAAAATAAATTAACCAGTGCACAAACGCCAAGTCATTTACCAATTAATTAATTGTAATATAACCAGTATGCTTGCGCACACGTACAAACTTTAGTAATAATTAATTTACCTTAAGAATAGTAAATTGACCCAGAATATTTGCCTTTGTGCAAAAACTTTCAATTCAACAAAACGTGAAAGTCATTCGCGTAGCACCAATAACCTTGCTTACCATAAACAAAATTCCACATATCGAAAAAAACCATCAATATTAGTATTTGTTTGACACTGACACTAAAGCACCAGTGTGACAATTAAAACCTTATTTGAAAGTTACACATTCCAATTAAAATATATGCAAAGAAATAACCAACCACTATGACACACGGCTAAATATGAGTAGAGACTCGTGTTTCTGAAACACGTAATAAAACTCGATTTGTTCTAGTGTTGAGAAATGTAGTACATAAAAAAATTGAATAATATACAAATGAGGAAAACACATTTTGTAATTCACCTTCAGAATCATTAAAGCTTTAGAAAATTTCAAGTACAATATCTAGCCGATACGGAGAAATAGGGTGACACCTAGTACCCATTTATGGCCTCTTCTCATAAAAGAAACACTTAAAAGTAATTCGAAATTTACAATTAAAATATATTGACAGTTACCCAAGGCGACGTGACGTCCTACCAATGCTTGGGTAACTTAGAAATGAACAACAATTCAAGATATATTATTCCTACGCCGATATAAGAAGAGTTTCGTGGCCGAATATGAACCATCATTTTACCAAGCTGTGAGCGGGCACCATGCAATGTTCGTCATCAAGACAACCGGAACAAACACTGGACTCTAGAATATGGTTATCCAAAAAAACATTTAGAATGTCACAAAGAAACCAGAATTTGCAAAATACTGCGAGCAAGAAAGGTCCAGAAACGAAAGAAACTATGCCACAAAATTTACAATTTGAAATCATACTAGCCCTAAGACACAGTCTGCCAGGGCTCACCTTAAATATGTTCCTTCTGCCACCGATATGCTTTACAAAAGATCCAAATCCCCATTTCGCCTCAGAATATGAAAGACTGACAATTTCACACATTATTTCCATTCTCTCGTTCAGCAGGCGTCACAGTTTAATTCAGCAGTCACCAGGCAGAGTAAAGGAGTAGAAGAAGAGCTGAGTGACTCGTGCACCCAGTCAAATAAACTTCGGTCCCCTGGCCAAGTAAGGGGAATGAGTTAGGGTATCGAAGGAAAGACTAGGGGGAGGGAAGGGATCGAAGACTGCCAAGGAGCTTACCTAATGTTCAGAGCACTTCATCGACGACACAAGGTGACGGCACGCCATCGTCACAACACCGACCCCTATTTTATCCTTAACGACCACAATCTGTAAGAGTCATATATACAAACACAATTTACAGAAGAATTATTACATGTAGAACTCAACTCCGTAAATATTCCAGCGTCATTTTGTTGATCGGGAAGTAAGAGTCCCCGGGGACAGCAAGCAACTGAGTAAGTCCACCCAGCGCCAACAGATGTGGTCTCTTCTCGAGAATCACACGAGGTGAACAGCCACAGTAGCCAGGGGGTCACAGATGGCGCAGACAAAAACTCCTACTATAGGAAGCTCCACGCGGCTCGTGGGAAGGCCGGAGACCATGAAAACAACATAGGGCAATTACCAAGCGAAAAAGGAAATAAAACGTTAAAAGGAAAAAGGAAATGAAAAAATCAGGGGACATAACTGAAACATAACAACTAATTAAACAGTTAAAAATAACATCATCTAACTTCCATCTTAGCTTTTAAGAACTTCACGAAAATTTATTTGCTTCCGTGTAGAGGAAAGTTAGCTGATTACGGATCAGTTAATTATGGTTGTAATACTGAATATAAAAAAAATTATTTCGTAATCTAAATGATTAAAACCTCCTCCAAATAGCCAAGTTTGTATAAAGTAACACGTATAGCCGAAAAAAACACAAATTTTTCGTATATGCCTCAAATAGTTAAGAGTTATTCCTTGGACCAAAAAAATTATTAGTTTCACATTAATCTGGTTTCAACATTTATGATACGGACAATGCAGAATACTCGAATATATAGTCGCTGTTAATCATCTTCAAATGGCTGGTTTCTATTGTAATTAGTTTTAACTGGGTAAATAAATATATAACAAACATTTTCGTAATAGTTTAATTACAGTAATTCAGGATATTTATTTAACGTAAACTTACAGAATACACCCAACTCACGGACATGTTTGTGGAATCTGTTGCAGTATCCAAAGGTATCATTCTGCAGATATACACTTTATTGAATACATACTGTAGCTCCTTAACACCACAAGCTGCCTGGCCTTAGGAGACTATTGCGATTATTGAAGGCCTGCGACCAAATTTTTCCGTTGTCTTAAGCAGAATGATATGAAAAATATTTCTTGACATGAACCTAGCATGTCAATTTTGAAGAATTGACTACATTTTTGTGACAACTCACTAAGGCGTGACTTCATTACGAAAAACATTATGTTATGTTTATTATTGAAAATCACTATTCCCTGCATGCAGCACCCTACAAATGTATCAGTAGCTTCCCAATGAATGCAATACATATATCCCAAAAGATGAACATGTTCCTTTTCTGGCTGTACAGATATACATCAGCCTACAGTCACCGATCTTCAACTGTTTCCGCGTCGTAATTTGCTGTGGTTTCTCCCTTGTAATTTTGAAAAATAACTTTAGATGTTCTGGTCGAGCAGACGCCAGGGAAATTATTACAGATGGTTAAGTCTGACAACTGTTATTAACTGTTATGGTCGTTCCTGTGTCTACAATCATATTATTAAAATTATCCGGACTCTTCTCCATCAATAGAGAGAGAAAGGTTTTATTTAATCGAACATACCTCTAGAATAGCAGTGTTCCTCAAATATCCCTCAGACCCATCTTTTCATTGTTGTTAAGAGAGCTGTGCGTCCAGTTTCTCAAATAGTCCACATTCTAAACATCCCTGTACATATGCCGAATCCCATGGCATCCTATAAGATTAAATGGCCTTTGTGACAGCCTACAGTAAATCAAAATATAATTTATTCATTCATATTTGACAATCTTTCTCAGTGTCACTGGCTACGCTATACACCAGGACACTAATCCCTCTAATCGATAGGAAGGCATTCGCATGCTTGAGGAGTCAGGACAATGCGATGACAAAGTATCCGATTTTGGTAAACCACAGTTAGGCTGGATGAAACATCACACACGACTTTCCTCCATCAAGATGACGCTCATATTCTTTGAGAGGTGCTGTGCACCAGACTCTTCTAGGTTTTAAACAAATTATAGTTATGCAGAGCGAAACATTTTGCCACCAGGGATCCTCGCTGCAGGGGAAGGAAGTATTTGCCTCGATGGATTGAGCCATTCGAGTTCACCAAACACTAACCACAAGGCATTAGTTATAGGACTACTAACTTATCACGACCTTTAATGACTAAAATATTAATTTAGCTGCGAAAGAATTCAGTGGCTATGACTGGGACACATTGCACAAGTGCCATGGAAACTTAAGAAAGAGTGTGGGATTACCAGTAGGCCCCACTAGAGATTTCTTCCAGTGACTAATTCATTGAGGTTGGAGTTATTCTTGCAGAGGTTGAATCTCTGCATACATTAAAAATCCTGGAGGGTTACTGTGATCAGCGAAACAGCTGTCCTGAACACACAGGTGAGGTGAGGGTAACACCTTGATCAGCGCCACAGGTGGATCTGAGAGAGAGAGAGAGAGAGAGAGTGAGTCTTAGTGACGATTTGGAAGGCTACTAAAGGCGCAATATTGCATCAGTATTTGTGTTGGTCGACCATTATGTTGATTGGATGTACCTTTGCTGATTTAATGTATCTAAAACCTTGGTTTTCGTGCCCTTCACATTGAGTATGCTCAGAGTGAAATCGCATGTTGTTTTAAGAGTGTCCCTGACATCAAAATTGTGGCTCCCAGTGAGATGGATAGCATTTAAGATGGTCCGTTACATCGACTTCCGCCTCCACATTTAATGGTCAGACCAGAAAATATTTCAAGTTGTGTGGAGCAGTCATACATGTTGTGTATTTGTTGCACTCTCCCATGGGTGATGGGATCAACATGAAACCCAACAGATATGATGTCCTGTACCATTTGAGATAATCTACAGTGACAAATAGGTCAGATGCACATTATTCTATCATAGCTCTTGGAATTGCTTCTTTGGTCGCTAATGTTTCTTCTTAGATGGGCATGTTGAAATTATGGCAAATATTTATCATATATGCAAAACCTCACAGCTAACACCAATGCCATATATTCCAAGTGGAATTAATTGTGGCAGAAATTGGGTTTAAGTTCGACCTACTTTTACGATTCTGGTAATATCTAGAAGAGTATGATCGAAAGGTGTATTTTGTTACTATAATGCAATTTCCTGAATTCAATTTCAGGAAGATGGCGTACAAAATAGTCTCATTTAAGTGTAGACCTAAAAATGGCACACATACGAAAAAATTTGATATAGGACTTGAACACGAATCCTCATAATAATAGAGCATTTGTGTTGTGCGTTGTAGAGGAAATATGGTAGCATATTAGCTATGCAGTAGCGTAATTCCAGTTCAAGGCTTCTATAAAAGTCTTAATCCTTTGGTTTCATTAAGTTAGTTCATTTTTTATGTCAACGAAAAATTTGAAATTGAGTACACTTTACCTAACTGATTTTTAATTAATATAAGTGCTGTTAACTAAGTTAATACAAAATAATAATTTTATTGTAAAACCAAGCAAAAATGAATATCTACATAACAGATTGAATTAAAATTTTTTTGCAATTTTCTTGTAAGATAGTGTTGGGGATGTACACATGAGATGTAAATAGTTTTATTTATTTACTTTTATTTATTTATTTTTTGTGAAATGTGATGTGACTGATGTTGTCAGGTTTGATGATGTTGATTGGCCTGGTGATGTACATCTCGATCTTCAAAGCGGAGATAGGGAGCAAGCTGCGTCCTCGCTCACAGCTGCAGCCACCGCTGTTCACCTACCGCTACGGCTTCAGTTTTGTACTGGTCGTGTCGGGCTTCATGTCCACTGAAGTGGCAGGCACATGCGCCATCTTCCTCTACATCTACTGGCATCAGCTGGAGTGGGGGCGCAAGGGCCGGCACCGCCGCAAGATGTCGGCGCTGCTGGACCATCATGGCGCTCTGTACCCACCTGCTTGCCGCCGTCACCCGCTGCCCCCTCGTCATTGCACACATCCGGACCCCAACCTGCAGAGGAGGTACGTCCATTGCCTTGCAAACTGCTGCAATTAGTTGTCCCTAAAGCCGGCCCTACACGATACCCATTTCTGTAGCAGTTATCATACCCATTTTCTGGTAGCGTTTGTGCTCCCGTTTATTATACAATTTAGCCCCCTCCGTAGGGATCCGGCTCCGGGTATAGCAGTCTACATACCCATGGGCATGCCCTAGACGGTAATAGAACGTGTCCTAAAATTCTGCTATACCCACGGAGCTGCGACAGACAAGATGGCTGACACTCGAGTTGCAACCATGAGGCAATTATATCCGTTTACGAAAAAATTGCGGGTTCTGTAAAACATGTTTATGTACAAAATTGAACTTAATGTACGCGTAAGTAACAGAGTATGTTTCAATTAACTCCCACGGTCATAAGAACAATAAACACGACTTTGAAAATACGTGATAACTAAGAACTTTTACATTCATAAAACCTTTTACACAGCTGACTAGGCAGTTGTGTCCATAGCTCAGTGGGCCCCCTGCCCTCATAGCTCAGGGGTAGGGTGGCCGACCTATAGTCGGAGGGTCGCGTGTTAGCGCCGCGGTGCCTCCGACGTGGCAGATGCTCAGCTCGACTGTCGCACTGGGAAGTCGTTAACAAGTCGGTCTCTCTAGAGCTTCGCCAACGTCAAAAATGTCGCAACAACATCAAATTAAGGTAAAAAAAAAAAAAGTGGGTTGGTGAGTAGGTTGGCGCCGCAAAATTTTAGGCATTGGAGTTCAAATATCCGTATCGCGATATTTTTTTTTTTTTTTTTAGTATTTTATGTGATACATTATTGATATTTGTCATTTATGTTGTTGCTAGAAAACGCTTATTTCTGCAACATCTTTGTTTAAAAGCAATAATACAAACGACAGCTAAATCAATAAACCACATGCAGCCGACTGCACTGTGCAGTTACTTGTGTATTATCGCTTTTAACCAAATAAATTCTAAAAATAAACGTTTCCTGACAACAGCATAAAGTATAAACGACAATAATGTACCACAAAAAAAACTACAAATTTCATTACATCACAGAGATTTCAACTATAAACCCAACAGCTTTATAGTACTAAACCCGCGCACTAACCCTCTGTGCTATACACACATCATGCAAATGTTCTGTGTAAATGCGTATTTTCATGCGTGTAGCAAGAGTGATGTTACCCCCTCCCCCCCCCACACATACACACATATATAAAAGCTTTATTATTGGTATTGTGATATTACTCCTTCTTTTAGACTCCTAACGTATCAACTTGTTTAATTACGGAATACACAATATTGATTATTATGCTTGTTTAAGATGAATATTAAAATAATTTATAATGTTTTAATTAGTTGCGTAAACGTCCATTGTACATAAATGTGAAAACAGTAGACTGCATTGTTTGTTATACATAAGCAGTGTCAGTACTGACATTATTTTCCATGCATTGATTACCTAGTACTTGTACTCAGAAACTAATGTAAATACAGACTTCTGGGGAAAAAAATAGTCTTCGTACTTTTTGGATGTACAACAAAGCTCCTACATATAATATTTTATTGCATTTGTAGCCTTCCAACTGTGGAATGTCTGCCATTTGCGAGTTATTTTTGACTGTCATTTACAATTTTCTGTTAGCACTTTAGGTAACGTGAGGGTATGAACTGATGCATTATTTCTTCTCTTCTGCTGTATAAATTTTATGCCTTCTGTTGTGCCTATTGGTATAACAGAAGGTAACAGAAATCGGGTATCGTGTAGAGACGGCTTAAGGCGCTGTAATCCCAGTAGTTTAAACTCCTGACACATTTATATTGGCACTAAAATTATAAAATGTACACGAACGAGACAAACTCTAAGTAACTTATTTCCCTTCATTTCATTCAATTCGTGTATTTTTACCATTGACCGCCTTACATTTTAAGATATTAGCGGGCCTTTTCTGATATACTGCAAAGCTTTTCTGATTAGGTTAATCAGTTCTCTGAATTATCCAGTAGCAAAATTTAGGACACATCCTATGCTTTCTAAGATGTAAAAATCTAAATTATAGGATTCAAGTCATTGTTCCCACAAATGCACGAAGTATGTTTTGCAGGAAATTATAAAACTTGATTTAATTTCATTTCAATTTTATTGTTCGAAGAGCAGAATGATATGCTATAGAACTCGTCATTTTTATAATACGTTCAAAAGACAGAGAGAGACAATTAAAATCATACATTCAACAATAAAATAACAGTGACATGTACCTATATAACACGTAATACACAAGAGCCATTACTTGTATAATAAAAACTGTTTCCATTTAAAATCAAAATAAATATAGTTACTTTCAGCAAAGAACACACAGTTAACAATACAGTAAACACAGATCATGAACAAGAAAACATTACATATAAAAAAGTAAACAATAAAAAAACACAATCAGGCCTACCTAAGATAAGTCAAGCTGCCATGTATTCTGACTCACGTGAGGTGGCAAGTTGTAGAGTCCCACTTTATGATTGTGTTCCGTTTCTGCCTAGATGATGCCAGGAGACTGATGCTGGTTAATGTATAATACGCTAACGAGTTGTTACTGTTTATGCTGTTGAACAAATAATCGTGTTAGAAGAGGGCTTCAGCAATAAAATATAATGAGTTGAGAATTCATTTTCAACGGAACTGAGTCCTTTCTTCGGCAACGGCATGAGTGCATCCTGAATAGTATTTTTAAAATATGTTAAGTACTTCTTCTGTCAATTGGGGTGTATCCCTCAGCGTGCATATGCCAATGTGTTGGAGATGAAAAGTCCCTTTTCACCTTGTTATTTCTTTTATAACTTTTTGACAATATCATGGTCAGTTTAGCTAAGTTATGAAATTATTTTTTTAAAAGCAAGAAGCAGGTATTCGGTTTCTGTTTGTCAACATAACAGCTAGATAGAAAATTTTTTGAATTCCATTTATAATTAGTTTTGAAACTGACGTAAATTCAATCGCATGAAGTAAAGTTAACCGATGCAAATATTATAATGATAGAATGTGCAACCAAACTGGACTGAAGGTGTAGTGCTCACGATACAGATTTTTTTTTGCTGAGAGGCGCCGAAGTTTGTAAATTCCACATTCCAGGTGATAAATCGACATCCTTAGTCCATTACTGCAGATATCGTCACATGGATATATTAGTAGAACAAAAGCAGGCAAACAACAATTATACAGTTCTTATCTTTAAGGGTTTTCATTCTTATGTGGCAGGAGGTTACATTGGGGAGGTTTCGAGTCCACTTATCTGCACCATTTTGTAAATGAGCGCGTACTAGTTTGCTTGTTTGTTGAGTGGCTTTGGCTGCCAAACAATAACGGATGTTCTTCCGAAATTAGCATTTATTGAACGATCTGAGATGTAACACCAAGAATTTAACTTCAACCCTACTGGATTTACTACTGTAAACGGTGTCATGGAAAATGGCGTTTCTTAAATAAATAAAAAAAAACTCGCAGACTTATTTGCCTTCAACTGTTTCACACTTAACTTAACACATTAAGTGAACCTGCGAAATATATCTGACAGTGGGTGCGTGGATTTTACCACGAACACTGACTATAGCTCCAATGGTAATATAAGTAGAAAATAAGTTTCGTTTAAAAAATTGTCTATAGAATGATTATTTTAGAATTAGAGTTCTTTCTGTTTATGGATATAACACCAGGAACTGTTTTACAGAAACTTATATATAATATATCCAACACACTTCCGCATTGTTACTATATTATGTGCCTTAACATTAGTTTTCAGATTCATTGCAGTGATGACACCGTGATAAAAGTTTAAGCAATGTGCTGGAAGCAGGACTTCCAAAATTTTGACTGAGACATAAGTCAACAGTGCATAATTAATCTGCTGTCCAACTAAATGTGTGACTTCTGCTTTAACCGTCGGAATTAGTGGACACTGCAAAGGAAACATTTTTTATTGCTGATTACAAGAATGTCATGTCGAATTGCTGTATGTGAAAGGTTACAACTTTCTAAGCAATTTGAGGGTGCCAACCCCTATTTAATATATGAAGTGTTGTATTATATACAGTGTCGTTTTGTATGATAACCTGTCTTGTAAACATTATCCTGTATGCCCATTTTCGTCGATTTAGCCGCAAGTGGTTTCCGAATTATTTCTGCACAACACATTTCCAATTGCAAAGAGCCAGGGCTTCTCCCAAATTCAGTTATCACTTTAAGCTCTATGTCATATATCATTTTCCCTATTTACTTGTCATAAGGATTCCGCTCACGCCGGGTTAGCATATATAAACTTCTCATTCTGTATATATATATATGCATAAACGTATATATATATAAGTAGCAGGGTAAATAGTTTTCATGACAAGGAATCCAGGATTCAGATCCGTATCTTGCCCGCCATCTTGTATTCCGCATTTTTCGAATCGTTTGTACAAAATCGCTTGTTTTTACCCAAAAATAACTGTTTCGACCAAAAATCACTTCAGAAATCCATAATTTTACCCTAAAATCGGCGTTTTACCCTAAAAAATTTCCCGTTTTGCCCAGATGCAAAAAAGGACTCCTCCATAAATTGTCTTCAGGGGACTCTCACCACCATCTATAAATTCCCATTTTCCCCTTAAAGTTGCACGTTTTACCCAAAACAATAGGTCATATTCACCTTGAAGACGGTTTTTTTACTATCAATATACCTACAAATTCACCTTTTTCCTTAATAAATTTATAAAAAAAATTTTTTATATTAAATATGTGTTACAAATTCAAGTCCCCGGCGACAATTTTTCTCGAAAAATTTCAGGCTCCTAACCATCACTAAAAGCGTTGACCAATCCCTTCCCTCCACCCAATAAAGAAAATTTAAAAAAATGATAAAAAATATCTAAAATAAATAAGGTAGGCTATATATATATAATTTAAAAATTTACGAAAGTAATTATTAAGTGCTATACATCACCGGACTCGTGTTTCAAGGCGCACACGATCGTGATGTCACATCGATTATGTAAACCAATGCCAAGACAACCATTTTGGTTTTAAGAGGCCCAGTAATCGCAATAAGGACTGCAATCTCAGTCAGCACCATGATCGCATTCATCATCACAATCAGCACTGCAGTCGCTATCAGCACTGCAAAAGGTCATTTTGGCATCAAGAGACAAGGGTCAATCGTCAAGTGTCAAGGGTTAAGATTCAAGGGTCAATGGGTCATTCTTGTAACTGGTCGGTCTGACAGGATTCGATTGTCTGCTTTAAGTGTGACCAGTGTAGATCAGATGGCATGCATGAGTTACAGTGTCTGATATGGTACCTGTGTGCGGTTATATATATATAAGCAATTTGGGGTTTGTCGTGAAGAAGAAGAATATATATATGTATCCAAGGGTTCTGTTTAGAAACTTGCTAGTATTGACTGTCTCAAGCTGCGTACCATCAGATTATATTTATTATTTTAAAAGTGAATATGCTGCTGTAAAGACACTACGTGAATGGTGTGGAATATATAAGGATTCTGTTTTTATATTTGTAGCCCAAAGTGGGTAAATATATATATAATTTAAATGGAAAAGTATTTAATTTCTCGCTAATGCTTCATCCTTCCTACTTCGCTGATGTAGATAATAAGATGGGTTTTGCTTATTTTCACACACATAAATTTCATAAAATCCGAGTAGCATACATAGTTTCCTACAAACCAGTCGAGTCAAAGAATAATTTGCAGATACCCACATCGTGTAGTATTTAGTCTTGTAGATAGGAGTTTTCAAATGAAGTTGAGAGAACTTTTTCCATTGCTCCACAGTACTTTACGTACAATATCAGTACAACTTGAAAAATTAAAAAAATTCTTAAATTTGTTAAAATATATAGATTTTTTTGTTTGACATACCCTACGCCTATTAAAGTAATATGGTTACCAGAAACAGCCATACATTCCTGGACATATAAGAGATACTTGGAAACTGAATTTAACGAGTCTGTCTGCTTCTTAACAGTTAGCAAACTATATTCACCTGTGACTATAAATATGCATATGCTTGCAGCCTGACCTGCAAAAAAAAACGATCTGCTCCATGATTATCGAAAAAGAATAAATAAAACAAAATTTTTTTTATCTATTCACAAAATGAATTTTAATATTCAGACCCTTACTGGAAAAACAACGACATTTTATGATATAGAACATCGCTTTGCTTTAAATGAATTAAACAAAATCAACTTCAAAATATTATAAAGCATAACAAATTGTTTAATATATTAATGAAATTTTACCAACAGAATTCAGTTTCTTAGTTTGGTTCCTTATGAAGTTTTAAACTCTTAAATTAGTGTGGACGTTCTGTAACCAAGTGGTCAGTGCGTTCGATCCTGTTCGAGAGGTCGTGGGTTCAAATCTCCACTCTATATAAGAGCGTTTTTTTTTTATTTTAGCAGATGTTTTGTGAAATTGTGAAATTTACATAATTTATACATTTTAAACCGATTTTACATTTAAAATACATTTTTTATGCAATTTACTGTCATTTCAAAGATTTCGGAAATATTCAAATGATAAATAAAATAAAATAATTCTAGGTATTTATAAATGCGTCGATATATATGTAGGAATGATTAGACAAGGCGGGTCAGCCTCACGAGCTTGTCGATACACTCTCAAGGGCCTGCCAGTAGTGTGGGCAGATGTGCCTGGCAGCAGGCAGGGTGGTGCATCTTATATACAAAATGGTTGCCCTGGCATTGTATAACATTGACATGACATCAAGAGTGTGTGTATACACCTTGAAAAGACTGTGATATACAACACTCAATACTTACATTCGTAAATTTTTTTACGATAAATATATATTTCAATTATTTTTTCTTTCAATTTTTCATGCTTTTTTTCCTTGATTGGGCGTATGGAAGAAGGTGATAGACAATTTTCGTGATGGTTAGAGACTTGACATTTTTAAGGAAAAACTTTCGCCGGGGACTGGAATTTTTAACTTATGTTTTATAATTTTTGAATTTTTTTATAGATTTTTAAAAGGAAAAAAGTGTATTGTCAAGGAAAGTTTTAGAGAAAACGGTGATTTAGAGGTGAAAATTACGGATTTTTGGAGTTAACCACGTGATTTTAAGGGAAGAACGGGAAATTCAAGATGGCGACAACAGCCCCCTAAAGGTAATTTCTGGGGAGTATTTTTTTGCAGCTGGGCTAAACAGGAATTTTTAAGTTAAATAGGTATCCACAGTGGCTGAGCGTTTAGCACGCTCGCCTCCCACCAAGGCGAACCGGGCTCAATCCCCGGCCGGGTCAGCGGATTTTCGCAAATGGGAATCGTCCCGGACGATGGCGCTGATCGGCGGGTTTTTTCAGGGACCTCACGTTTCCCCCCCCCTCCATTCCGGTGCCGCTCCATACTCACATGAATCACCCCCATTGGCTCTCAAGACCTCGCTGTTAAGAGCCGCACAACTCTCTTCACTCACTTTAAGGTAAATAAACCGACTTTTGGGCAAATTAAGTACTAAATTTATGAAGTAATGTTTTTTTGGTAAAACAAGCGATTTTAGTGTAAAAAGAAGAAATTTCGTACGAAAAATTCCAAAAGGCAGAATCCTTGATAGCGGCAAATATCCGGATCTTATTCCTTGAATCCTTTTCATAAGTTCCCTTTACCGTACTACTCATATGAAAACAGACACACAGAAACACACACACACACACACACACACACACACACACACACACACACACACACACACACACACACATATATATATATATATATATATATATATATATATATATATATATGTATATGTATATATATATATATATATATATATATATATATATATATATATATATATATATAATATGTGTGTGTGTAATTTTCGCCGAATAAATTAGTGAAGGTAGCAAGTAGTTTGCTGCAAAAAGACTATTCGTAATATGTTTATGGACAGAAATAATTAAAACACGTTTACTTTTTGCCCATGAAAAAAACATTTCTATAAACATCACCTGAAAGAATGTGTAAATGGTATTCAGTGATATAGCATATGCACAGGTAAGATACACAGGAATACCAACAAATAATGTACTCATATGATTAAGTTAATTGAGCTGTTAGCATGGGGCAGTGGATCTGTACTCATAGCTTAATTAAGCAACATGTGGCATGACTCATCCTTGCGGGACCGCATTCTTATAGCAGTGTAGCACGGGACCAGGGGCAAAGAATGCGATATTGGAGAAAGGACTGTACCACAGCAGAGGGAAGATGGGCAATGTGAGTGCATGACTGACAGCAATAAAATACATTTTATTCGGATACCAACGTAATTCAGGAGATTTAATTCCTAGTCTTTAAATTTGCTGAGTAATGAGTGCTTACAGATGGACAACAAAAATATAACAAACCCACCTAAGGAGAAATGCAATGGCATCCACATGCATAGTACAGAAGAGCACAGTTATGGCTGAAACGCTTCGCATTAGGTTTTTTCACAGCATGTGGTGGAGGTGTTTGCCATTGACAGCAATACACACATGTAGCGAGCGTCAAGTGGCTTGAAGTGTTTCTGGCGTAACTCCTCTGCGAGGTGCCGCAATGTATTCATCTATGTCTTCTGGTATCGTAGGAACTATGTTATACACCCTAACTTTCACTGTTCCCCACAGGAAAAAATCGAAATGTGTCACTTCGGGGGCGATCTTATAGCACAACCACGCACTAACCACCCGTTTGGAAACATTTCATTCAACACTTGCCTCGCCACCAAAGCAAAAAGCACAGGACAACCATCATGCTGGAACTACATATCACGACGTATGTCAGGCGGTATGTCTTCCAGAAGTGCCTGTAAGTTCTCTCTGAGGATATGAGTGTACATACAGCCAGTCATTGTCCCTTGAATGGAGTATGGCTTTGTGAAGTAGACTCCAACGATTCCACACCACATGTTTATTTCGTACTGTCACTAGTGCTCCGTGTGTCGGACCCAACACGGATTCTCCGTCGCCCAGTAGTGCATATTTCGCCAATTTAAGCGCCCATCGTTTGAGAAGATCGCTTTATAGGTAAATAGTATGTTCAGTAGAAAAATTCTGTCGCATCTTACAGGCATAGTAACAAACCTACAAATCTGAACATGCTGCTGGAAATCACCTTTTAATTCCTGATGAAGAGCCTCGTGATATGGATGAAATGTATGTTGGTGCAGTATCTGTAACACATTTGTTTAAGTATTCTTACAAACCTGGAAACTTATCGCGTATCCATGTTGGGGTTTGCATCGACATGTGCCAATTCATCGTGTTGATGCATCTCGCCAGTAGCAGTAGTCCATTCACCTAGTGACAACGGACGCATGCAAATTCTTCCTATTGTTTGCTGTGTGATGGGCGTCCTATTAGGAAACCTTTCGCATATATTTGGACGGCTTGCTTGGCATTTCTGCCTCACTCACTGTAAATAGGTAGAGCGTCCACGGCTTCTCCTTCGTTATCTGCCTCACTCACTGTAAATAGGTAGAGCGTCCAGGGTTTCTCCTTTGTTATCTTCATTGCGTATGTACAGCCACCCACTGCAACACCAATTATCATAACAAATTACACGGACTGGAGCTATGTTGATATGTGGATGCGGTCCCGCCGGGATGAGTAATGGCTCGTGTTGCTTTCTTACAGCTATGAGTACAGGTCCACTGCGCCATGATATATATATATATATATATATATATATATATATCTAAATTTTCCATAATTTTAAATTCGTACAAAGATACTGTTATTTTTTTACGAATCTCACCTTAGCAACTAGTAAGTTATATATTATGTTATGGAGTTAGCTTTAAAATATTTGTTAATTTTTTTATTTGTTAACTAGCTTCTATTTTATGTCTAGTTTCAAGGTGGATGCTCATTCACCCGGGACTTATAAAGAGTTGTTCGTTATTTTTGTTTTATTTTATAGGTTCCATTCCAATATATAATAATATGTTTTTGAGATTTTAGTTATTCTCGTGTGGTATAGTTATAATAACAATTCAAGCCAGTATTTATTATTAAATTACTTATATATTTACTATAAATAAATGTTTGTGCTACAATTTCATTGATCACATTAAATTTTGATATTTCATTTTCACTGATAAAACTCTTGGTATTAGAAATGTATCATTTAAAAGCATCATATATCTTTAAATTATATAAATTTGTGTTTAATTTTGTAATTAAATATTTTAAATTAATAGTGTATTTGAATGCCAGAGATAACTTATTTTTTTATGCACATCAAATATTTCTTATATTTTTTCATAATTTATGTTTATGTTTATATCCAAATAATTCATAAGTGGTTGATTTCGATTTATTGATAAATTTTTCAGAACAATATCGTTTTTAAATTGCCTAAAATTGTAATTTTATATATTATGGTAAATACAGTTTTAAAGCATAATTATTTCAAATACATGTTTTTGTATTGCCTTATTAATATATTTTTGAATGATTTTTATTAGAGAAAAGAAAATTTAGTATTTTTGTTCTTTCAGTTAAATCATTAAATTAATAATTCTTTAATAATAAACTTATTCATTTTATTAATATTTTTAAAACTTCTAAAAGTAAATGTATCATTCGGCGACAATATTCATCGGCATTATATGCCCGAGGACGCTGTGTAAGAATCACGCTCGTTCATCTGTAGTACGTTATGGCCAATCATTAGCTGAGCGATGACAGAAAAGTTGAGACAGCGCCGCGCTGCGTGCGTCTTCTCTTCCTCCACCCTAATTATTTTGTTTACTCGTGCCTAAAATCGTGTGCCTTCAACATATTCACGCTTTCCTATGTTGCGAATAATAGAAATTTATAGCCGTCCGCAGGTGGGGAGCACCTCGCCATCCCTCGCCTCCGCTTAGCTTGTGACATACAGCGAGATGGAATTGCCTTTGTCTTGTTTCAGCCACGGTCATTTTTCCTAAACTTAATAGAGGGATATAGTCCATTCGCAGTTTCTTCACACTTGTTGAGTCAACATTTTTAATAACCACCCCACGTATGACGTGTTTGGTTTTCTGAGAATTCTGCAATGTATAAAATGCATTTCATGCTTTTGTTTACATGAAAGTATCTTATTTTTGTTGAACAGTACTTTTACTTATAATTTATCTGTTAATTTCATTAAATTTGTTTTTATCTCGAATAAAAACCACAAGAAAAATTGCGTGTTTGTAATGCCTGGTACGAAATAGTTCTTATGATGAATATTTTTAGGGTGAGTTCACCTGAATGCTGTGCTTTTTCATTTGGTGAAAATTTCTAGATTTGGTTAACAGTAGAAGGAAAATGTGATTTCTGAGACAACGGCGCCTGGCACCGGAGTCGGATTATAGGGAGCCGCCATTTTATTATGTCACCTGACCGCCATCCTCCATGTCATTGACCTTTAACCCCTGACACATAAACTTTGACCCGTGACCTTGACCTTGAGCCTGGTGACTTCTGACCACAAAAACCGAAACAATTGCAAAAAATCCTTAAAAATATAAAAAAATGTATTTATAAACATTTATTAGAAATCGTTTAAAAAATTATTATTTTTTAAATTTTTTCTTAAAAATTGTTTAAAAATATATTATTTAGAATGATTAAAATATATTTTTTTAATATATATAAATGCCAAGAGCCAGCTTCCCAACATCATGTTCAGTCATTCCAGTGCCCCGTCCACCATCTTTGAAACATATTACCTTTGACCTTGCCCTTTGAAACCCAAAATAATCCAAGAAATAAAAAATCACAAAAAATTACAGAAATATTAGTTAATAATATTTATTTGAAATCCATTAAGATTAATTACAAATACTGTTTAAAAATATTAAAAAAATGGTTCAAAATTATTTAAAATTCTAGACCCTGGTGACTATTTTACCTAACAATTTCCCATTTTCCCTTAAATTTCCCCTTTTTTCCTAAAATAAAAAAATATTGTGAAAAATTTCTAATACATATGTAAAAGAATATTTCTAATAAACTTATATTTCCAGAGGTCCTCCCAGCACCACTAATTACTCACATTCGTTCAACCCCAAGCAGACAACTTTCTCCCTCACCCCCACTTCCCCCACATATACTCATTCTATCGAATACCACCATATTTGTTTTTTTTTTTTTTCGTACCTCATTTGTATATTTGTTACTGGAGGTGGCCAATTATTTTTGCGTATATCGTTGGTTATATATATATTTCACGAGGCTGCCATTTTGGGAGTCAGACATCTTTCTAGGTGCAGTTATCCATGTTTTTTTCATTGTCATTTGTTTTATAGTTTTTGTCTTGCCTTTGTACGACTACCGTATTATATTCGACATGTTTACATGACCTATGTATGACCAGGTGTAAGACATACTTCTTTATATTTTTAAAGTATAGGTTGTGCTGACAGCGCCCTCCATATTGGATTCTATACTCAACACATATGTAGTATCGATTATGTCACCTGCTATCGACCTGTACCGAATGGTGACATTAACCATTCCTGCAAATTGCTTTAATTGCCGTATTAACTTTTTATTCTTAAATGTGAGTCTTTTTATTTAGAATATTTCTTATATATAAATCAGGGAGGTTTCTTTATGAGACGCAGCATATCATTTTACATCAAATTTATTTTATACGTAGTAAAATATACAGGTTTATTGATCTTCTTTGACGTTCGCCACTTGATGTCCGCATCAACGACCCAGGAATTGAAGCAGGCAGGGAAATATCATCACTAGAAGATCGCCCTTCTGTTATGACATTTCAGCATCTTCACGAACCTTGAAGCTGGCGATGCTCGAATATGACTAATCAGTTATAGTGTGCGAACATCGAGTGGTGCTAATTACAATATTTTAACAGATTTTTTTCGGCAATTGTAAGATACAAGCCAATTGTGAAGTATAAGGCAGAGTGCATACTTGTTGGCAGGAATATTTCCATGTTTAGTGAATTCGATCCTGCAGTCGATCATGTTGGATGTAATACACTCGTCCTGTTTACTCACACCAAATACAATAAGCCGGGCCAAGCTCTTAAATGTATCAGGGCTTAATATCGGGGGTTAGGTGAGCCCATTATATGCAGTTTGCAATTGAGTGTGCATCTGATATGCCAGCAGATAATGTCCACTTACGAAGTTCATGTTCATGTCAACATAATGACATCTTCAGCTATTCGAAAATAATTCTACATTTTCTATTTGATATATGTCGAACTGCGAACAGCTCACTCTTACATTGTGCTGTCTTCCTGTCTGTAGCCCAACCTCATTTTCTCAGAAGCAAAGTTGGACTTCACCATCCAGTTAATGCGCTGGCTTGCTGGCAATCCAGGGTATGTCTCCTGATTACACTACCTGAAAGCCACATCGATGTTTTTACCATCTTCCACATTCTTATACATGTGTATGCGCTCTGCAGTGCTCAACTGCACATAAGGCAGAATCCATTCGATAGATTGTAGTTTCAGTTCCTCTGCCTCCAGGTTTTCTCCCGTACCCACGATGGTGTCCACATGTGTATTGGCGAGCATTATCAACAGCTCCTGCTTCGAATTAAAGATAATTCGGTTGTAGACTTCGGCAAATCCCTGTAGCCTGGAGAGCGGAATACATACTTCGAACATGCCTTCGGCATTAATGTGAACACTGTAGACATTTTCGATTCCCCAGCCTGCCATCTTGGTTGCAGACAGCTCATTTGGCATGAACGAAAGGTAATTTTTGATCATTGAGGATATGCCCACATCTCGCGACTGGTCTACCTCGGCACCGTTGAGAAAGTAGGTACTGCAATCGATCAGGTGAGGAATTCCATTGCTCGTTTTTTTTTTTTGTCGATGCTGGGTTGGACCCAAACTCTTTCGTCAGAGTCCCCGTGATTCGCAGGAAAGACTGGCAAGCAAGAGTGCAGTTATCTTACTGTTGGACTGCTATCAGAACTTTCGATGGTAGTATGTATGGACTGATCAGAAACAGCTGGTAAGCATGAAGTTCCACCTTTGTTATGCTGTCTTCGAAAACGGCCGGTGCTTCGTACATTAGGAAATCTTTCATGGCAATCGAACTTGTAGCTGAGACAGCAGAGGATAATCTATCTAGCACATGATATTTCCTTGGAGTCCTGTGACGTGCTAATTGTAGGTTATCACGACACCTTCTTTTATAGCTTCTGGTCGGCGTAAATTTTATTCCCATATTCTCAAATTCAGGCGCCGTGTGATTTATTTGTTTCGAATGTGCACCAAGTTTCTGTGCTGGTCGACGACTGACACGACCACCTCATGTGCTCTCTTCGTGACGACCAGAATGTAAATAATGCTTTTCGGTGCCACGACCAATTTATAGCCTGAAGGGACAATAGGCAAAAATTCGTGCAGCGTATTACTGAGCCTACCACTGAGGTACTTGCCGCTCGCCAAATTGCAGGTTATTCGTATCACATTGACTGGCAAAATGTTTATGGACTGCGACGACATGTGTGTTTTTCCGGCTTGGTAGATTCATGGATCGAACCCCAGCATCGGTCATATAGTATCCGGTTTCGTTAAGTCAATACCTTTGTTGCATCTGATAACACTCTTCAGAGTATTGGAATTCCCATGTAGTTCTAATTCTATGTCGGGGGGGGGGGGGCAGCGAATCTTCAATTTACCTTGCAATGTCATGTATTTCATAAGAGCCTTTAGGTAGCGAAACTTCATATGAAACATTGCCACTTCTTACGAGGGACAGTTTGCAGTCTTATTTATCAATTTTTGGTATCGCATTGTAGGTTTAAAAATCGACTAGACCTATGCTCTATTCCGCCTCCAGGTCGAGTGTTGGAAAATTTACCGCACGCAGGTCTGAGCTACGACCCATCAAGGTAAGCATTATCGATATGACTGATGGTTTTCCTACAGTGTATTGCCTTTTTATACAATTTCTTGTACGAGCGAACCAGGAAGTAAAGACACAAACGTTCACGGTTCCGTGTGTTAGGCAGCTGCTCCGTTTCGTTATTGTGTGTTATTTTGGTATAATGCAAATACTAGCGCAATTCTGGCAGAGGACGTAATTTACCAAAACTATAGTAATAGTTTTCATGTTAACCCTTTTTATGTACGTTACCCAGTGCGTGCCCAGCCCTGCTGTCATATTCAGATTAATTACGGTGCATTCGTGTCTCTTGGGTTTAGCAGGCAAATCATCCCTCATTAACACTCCTCTAAAATTAGGTATTTTCAATTTGCCTAAAAACAGTTCCAAATCCACATTCGTGAGTGCCCGTTTCGGTAGAGATTTCATTATTGACTCTTCCTGCTGCATCGCTTTTGCACACTTCCACCTCATACTGGCCTTAGGTAGAGGCCTTGCCCTGTATTTTTACTCATGGCGATAGCTTCCATGTTTGCACTGTGTCTTTGTGCTTCGGAAAACTGCTTCCGTTCGTTTGGTACTTTGTTAAAGGGTCGTACGATACCACTCGTGGCTCCGATTAGGCATCTGTGGTCCCTGAGTGCAGGCAAAAGTAATGGGAAAAATCCTCGTGTAGATATCTTCTTAGCCTTGCAAGTTTTTCTTCCTTTTGTAAATACATTTCTTTTCACATGTGCCTATCATTTGCTCTTATCATCAATACCCATCTTCACTATGGCGTTCAACAATTTGGAAACATCCTATATTGCTTTTTATTCTCCGAGCCCAGCATGTAATGATTTTCTTATTTGATCTGCCTTCTGTGCAATTATGTTGTCTGCCCTGTGTCTGGCTTACAGATCCTTGTGCTGGGAATAGGCGATGTCGCACTGCTTGCACGCCTCGTCCAAGGCGTTTGTGCGCATCTCGTTGTGTGTCAGCCTTTTAGCTAGCTTAGTTCCTGACCCGCAGAACCTGAATCCGGGAACATGCAGCTCGAGCGGTAGATTGTTGATCAGCGTATCGACGACCCCTCTTCCAGCTATGGTCTTAACTCGTTGAGACATTGCAGTGAAATCAGCGAGAAAAGTATAAATATTACCCTTTCATACATTTTCTTTTCAGTATCATCCTAGATATGGAACAGTACAGACATATAGCATATTCCTATATGACATTTTAGTGAAAATTCAGCCAAAGACAGTATACTTGAAGTGGAAATTTGAAGAGACATTCTAAAATGTGCTTAATGTTATCAAGAGGCTTGTATATGCTACCATCTTCTCCTCCTCTCTTCCTCCTCCCCCCCTCCACCAAATTTACGATATAAACCAAGCAGACGGAAACAGTATACAGATTGTCAAGCAAGATGTATCTCTTTCCATATGCATTTATGCGGAAATGAATTTATCTCCAGCGAATCGCGACATAGAAGCCTATTTCAGGATACATTGAAGTGAATCATCACTGGACCATCAAATTGCAGTTAAATGTGCCTCCTACCGAGGCTGCTGGTAGAAAAGAATGTGTTTGGTTCGATAATATGTACCTATATACGAAATATCTCCAGCAACCGAAATACTGGCAATGGGTACGATTACTACAGGCAATAGTAGGCATAGTTTTTTTTTTCCATGCAGAGATAACAAAGCCATAGTTCTTCCGAGCAAAACACTGTCAAACTCGATACTTGTCTTCAATGACATTGACTGCGAGAAACATACTCGTATTCAAGAATAATTTAGCATGGAACGACATCTATACATGGACTGTGTGTACCTCGGACATACTTATTCGAGAATACCCAAAAACATGCTTCGTGATATTGTTAATGCTCTTTCGCATGGACAACACTAATTTATGCCACGTTTACGACGAATATCTCAATATCGACATGCTGCTATCAGATTTCAAATATACATGTGCCTTGTGCTGGGAAGAGAAATATGGAATTTTGAGGATCATAAAGGACTGGCCCCTATATAACGGAAGATTCAGGTGTGGCTTTGGTCAGATCATTGCAAGCCATCGAAAATGAGTTACAGCATATCAAAATTCTGGCAAAGTAGCCTCGAGCTGCATCCTCACAAATACGAATATGGAGGTTGCCTTGTATTAGGAAGTGTAGGAACTTGTGATTCTGGCAGAAGAATAATTCGAAACGTTGGCGAACCCGAACGATCTGGGGATGCTGCTACTAAACATTTCGTCCTCGAAACTGGTAAAAACTTCATCTCGGAACTGTGCAGTATGTTGGCTGAACAAAACATATTCTTTCGAAATTACCTGTCCAAGCTCGGGGCGAAGATTGAGCGTGGGAATACAGAGATCGTCCGCGATATGGTGGCCATGGACGACACTTGTGTTCAAAGGCAAATTATCGATAGATTGAATGTAGCATTTCAACAATATGAAGAGAATCTGAAAAACCTGGAAAAATATATGATATGTACATTTGATATCTCGAGTTCCCACCTTGTCACGAAAACAGATATTCAAAATTACAAAAAGGGCGTATTGGATGTTTGCAGCGAACGTCTGAACAATATCGGATATATTTTGGTAGAGATTCACGACTAAACTTATAAAAACAGAGAGACAATGAAAATTTTTATTCGGACGATGTCGGATATTGCCAGCGAACTACATCGAGTGATTCAATCTTCCTGCCTAAAGTATTTGCTCATCAAGAGAGCACACATTTCATGCGACCATATAAATGAAGACATTTTTAAGCCCATTTCTTGTCTCGATGCACTCAGGGAGAGGTATGGAGCACCCATAGCAGTGATGTCCGAAATCGACAATGCCGCTAAACCACTGAAGAAGCGAAAACGTGATGAAGTACAGTCAGATCATGACGATGTATCTGATGTGGATTTGACACACAAGAAGAAAGTACGGAAGAGAGTCCTGAAATATAATGCTTTGGCTCGACGATACCTACGATAGTACACATCTCGTAAGAATGACACAACATAAGGTGTATATAGGCATAAAGATAAATTGTTCCTCGGTGCTGACGAAATAGAGTTTCTACCAGGTGAGAGCATCCAATTTGGCAATTCCATGGTATGTGGAACACCTAGGCTATATGAACTTCTATTTCGAAAGGAGCCCAAGGAATTAACAGAATCCAACCAGCTGGAATACAAGACTTCGCTCAAACTCACGCATGTACTTTACCAAAATAACAATCCCGAGACCGGTGTTTAAAAGGACAAAGAATAGGAAAAAATCGGCATTTTCGCAGACTTCTTCAGTGACCTATCACTGAAAGGCGAAGAAGGTGTGAAGAAGATAGACGATAGCAAGAACATCGACTACGTATTCTGGTACGACCCGAACGATCTACTGGATAGGCTCCCGGTTCTGCTTGCTTCGCAAAGTGTGGGAAATTACTCCCACACTAATTAGATAGTTTTAAACTTCGAATAACATAATGCTGGGATTTACATACTATCAGTCAATTGGTCATCTCCAGCTTCAAGGTTCAATAAGGTGCTGAAACGTCATAATGGAAGGCAGTACTTCAAGCGTGCTATTTTCCTGCCCACTTCAATTCCTGGGTTGTCGAGGTAGATATAAAGCGGTGAACGTCTAAGAAGATTGATAAACCTTCACATCTTACTATGTGTACAGTGCATTTTATGTAAAATGATATGCTGTGTTTCATTTCAAAAACTCTCCCTGCTTTATATGTAAGAAATATTTGAAAAAAAAATATTTAAAGCAAAATACTCGCAGTAGAGAATTTAAAAAAATAATACAACAATTTAAGTGCTTTGCAGGAATGGTCAATGTCACCATTCGGTAAAGGCCGACAGCAGGTGGCATAATCGATACTACATATGCATTGGGAATATAATCCAATATGGAGGGTACTGTCAACATAACCTAAACTTTAAACACATAAACAAATATGGGTGACACCTGGTCATACATAGGTGACGTAAACATATGAAATCTACTATGGTAATCGCACGAAGGTGAGGCACAAACTGTAAAACTAATGACAAACTAAAAAACAAACATGGAAGACTGCACTTAGCAAGATGTCTGCCTCCCATCATGGCAGCCTCCAGTAAAATATATAAACTAAAGATGTATGCAAAAAACAACTATGGCCACTTCCAGTAACATATACACAAATTATGTAAGAAAAAAACCAATATGGTGGCATACAATAGAATGTATATAGGTTGTGGGAGTGTATGTGAGGGAGGCAGTCGTCTGCTGGGAGTCGAACGAATGAGATGGCAGCACCTCTGGAATTATAAGGATTATTTAAACAATTTTATATAAGTTCTTATGCATTTTTAGGGAAAACAGGGAAATTTTAAAAGAAAAAGTTAAATTGCAAGGTACAATGGCCACCGGGGGCTAGAATTTCTAAATTTATTGTTTTTTATATGTTTAATAATTTTTTAATATTTTTTATAAATAGTTTTAATATGTTTGTTAATAATTTTTATGTAACTTTTTTTGGATATGTGTGAATTACATATTTTTAATTTTTTAATTTTTATGGTTCTTGCGGTCACAATTACTCGGTTGTAATAATACCACGCGAATACAAAGACTTCTTGTACCATCTGTCAGGGTGCAGAGAAAGGGCCACACCATAACCATCATTTTGGAAATGTTACCGCAACACAGGCACAAATCGTCAAAGTAGTGGACCTTGATGGTTACGAGTGTGTACACCATTAATAAGGAATGAAACAACCAGACCGAACTCTTTACATCCAATGCATTTCAATGTGTTCAAAGTGTGCATGTCCAAAACATTATAAATAATTTACTATGTGTCTTGAGTAAAAAAAATGCTAATACAAAACATTTAATTTTCAGATTTATTCAGCATTTTTTCTAAAGTGTTCGATTCTGAGGTTCAGATAAGTCGTCTCGTTGCTAACAGTTAGTGCAAACTATAGTGAAAATTATTCTTAAACAAAGTAAAACCTTAGAGAATTATAAACTCACAAAAATATTAACTTGTAGAAAGAATTGCTTGTAATTGTTCAAATGAATTCAGAAATTCATCTCGTGAAAACGAAGCTTTAAGAAAAGGGAGAAGTAAGGTAATTAAAATGAATTTTAAAATATAAACAAAATAAAAATCTTACTCAATTACATCAACAAGCATATGCACGATGCCTTAGTCACAGACACAATGACTACAGGAAATTACCTTTGATTTACAGAAATATTTAGCATTACAAAAAATAAATAAACACAGTTAGGTACACGAAATCCGCAAAGTTTTGCCACAAAGGAGAAAAAGATTCTCCAAAAGGGGAATACAAATTTACCCAATCAATATTGTGCCTGGAAACGGCACACACTTCCTCCCTTAAGCGAGGCTGTGGGATCCAGGGAACATGGCCAAGACACAGATACACACACACAAAAGAAATTATTTACTACCCCAAAAAAAAACTAAATTTTAATACTAACAAAATTAAGTTTCCATAGAGGCAGAGGTAGCAGGCAAAGTAATATGACACAGCCTTCAGGCACAACCACAGGTTGAGCAGGAGGCGAGGATTTGAGTTTAGTACAAAACTTGGGTTTTAACCTAATTAACTCCATAAGCAGACAACAAAAGGTTGCAATGCAGGACACTAATATAACGATAAAATTTAAGTAACCTGTAGGTGTTGTTGGACGAGGACGCAAAAGGTGCAGGACATAATAGAAATCGGTACCTTGATGATGAGCAGCCAAGAGGGAATCTATTTCTTTGATAAGAGAATCATTCATTGTAATGTTAGGGAGAAGCAGAACATTGACATGGGATAATTTAGTGACTAGTTTAGGCACATGAATGATTGGCAGGTAAGGTTGTAGTGAACGGCAGAATTAACTGAACCAAAGGTTTTAAAGAAAGGACTCATCAATTCATAATGTGAAGCAGTGTTGATTAAAGCAGGCCCAGATAGGGCTCAGGTGAAGGGGGGAAATGTTTCGGTTGTGTATCTACACAAAAAGGTTACATCAACAGAGGTGTTTGATGCAACAATCCAATGTGGAATGGTCTTGCGCTAAACGGGGAGTCTTAGATTCATAATGGTTTTGTCACAAGATTTAAAATATTTCTTCCCAGTGAAAAGGTTAAACTCACAATTATTTATGTGGCATTTAAAAAAAAAGGGAAATTGGCGGTGTAGAGGGGAATACCATGTGTTTTACAATTCGCCAAGGAAATGTGGATGACAGTAGCAAAGTGTTTACTATCCAGACTAAGAATGAGGTACTCATGAACATTAAGAAGCAAATATCTGTTGAATTTGGAAAATAAGAAGAAAAAAGGGATAGCATGGTATCTTTCAAACAAACTGTCCTTGTTGGCTAAAGGGATGTTGATAACAATGTTAAGAGAGGAATTGTAACTTGTAGCTTGAACGTTACTCGTAACATAAAACATGTAAAGGTTCTCATGCACAACAGGGGCTAACATATGCATAGGTAATGTAAGAAGTTGTCGGACATGTTTCAAAATCTTCAAGAAAGCATCGGCGCTCAAAAGGGTGGTACTGAGTTTCCTGTGTACGCTAGTTTCCATAGCATGTCGGAGGTCAAATCTCTCTAACCTAGGATTTGTAAGAGCTTCACTTACTCTAAGAAGCATCCCATTCAAATTAATACGGTAACTGAGGAGAATCATACCTTCAAGAGTATCATGGAGAGCAAAAGAGAGGTTCTGAAATAAGGTGCGATAGTGATCAAAATATAGTTGACTCAAATTTCTTTACATACATAGTATTATTGGTTACCCTGTCTTCCAAATTTCGAATTGAGATAATCTGATTTTCAACATTAGTCGAAACATCATCTTGGCTATTATGTAAGGAGTTCAAGCATTGTTCGAAATATCATCTTGGCTATTATGTAAGGAGTTCAAGCATTAGTCGAAATATCATCTTGGCTATTATGTAAGGAGTTCAAGCATTAGTCGAAATATCATCTTGGCTATTATGTAAGGAGTTCAAGCATTAGTCGAAATATCATCTTGGCTATTATGTAAAGAGTTCAAGCATTGTTCGAAATATCATCTTGGCTATTATGTAAGGAGTTCAAGCATTGTTCGAAATATCATCTTGGCTATTATGTAAGGAGTTCAAGCATTGTTCGAAATATCATCTTGGCTATTATGTAAGGAGTTCAAGCATTGTTCGAAAAGGGCAAGATAATCAGTGTCCAGGGTTTCAAAGACTGTTTTCAGAATTTTTCCACCTAAACAAAGAGAGATCGCTTTATTCTGGATTGTAACAAAGAGCTTAAAGTCTATACTTCTGACTTGAAGGAGATGAAATAGTTTTTTAACTGGGTGATATTCAAAATAAAATTCAGTTCAAACGACGAGTCGCCTTCAGGATTCCTTTTTTGTTCATGCACTGCCACGATATCGTTGATCATTTGTTGCAACTCACTACACTCAGAGTCAGTGGAAATTAAGTCAAAATTCAAAACCACGGAATAGGCACTGTCAGAAAAGAGAACATCGTCCTCATGCTCGAATAGTACACCAGACTCCAGAGTGGTGATGGTGACCGATGCGAAGGCGGCACTGGCCAGAATCAGTACTCTGATACAGTTAAGAAGCATCATACCTCACCAGGAAAGCAACACGAAAACAGAAAAATGGTACACCCTTAAAAAATATATCCCTAACTAGAAAAATCCTCTTAAAGGAAGATCAAACCAATAAATTTCTCCACAGAAAAGTATTATTTTATGATGATGCCTACATTTTCATAATTCCTAAGCTAGACACACCCAAAAGAACCAAATTACAAAAACATCCAAACAAAACTAATTCTCACACCTCAGACATTTGCTAAGTTCATTTCCCAATGAAATTTTAATTACATAACAAAGTAACTCACTTTATGTTACACAAGACTTATAAACAATGCAAACTTACATGGCAATATTTAGTAGCATATCATTTGGTTTAAAATACAAAATTGCAAAACCTAAATTAGTACTCAATAATATAAGTCGTTCAACTCAAATTAATATACGCCCATAGTGATTCACTTAAATTTAGTACGTAGGATTTTCCTTGCATTTATATAGCATGCAATAAAAATTAGACCTCAGAAGAACTCGAACACATGCGTGATCAGGCTACGGCCAAAACCAAGTCGAGGCTAGAAAATAAATTTTTGCTGGAAGGTATGGAGACCTTCCAGCAGACATGAGACTGGGGGAAAATGAGATACCCCACCCAGAATAGTTTTATTGCTGGCCAGCCAGACAAACAACAAAGTTAACAAAAGAAACTTTCAGTTAGGATCGGCCGCTCCTGAACATATAAATAAACGACAACTCATTTGGACATGGGCGAATGAAATTTCTTTAACTGAGATACGCGTGCTCTAGTAATATACTTCACAGAACTAGGATAAACAAGACTGGCAGTGACGGGCATCAGAAAACGTTGGATCTGGTATGGGCCAGTCCAGCGAAATGAAAGTTTAGCCATCTTCTTATCGACTGCCCTGCTGACAGGGTGAGCTTTGCATAAGATAAACTCACCAACACGAAATGGATTGTCAATCTGGTTCTTATAATTTTCCAGGCTACTTTTGAAGTGAGCATGTTTGAGAATTCTTAAGGGCTGCCGCCCGGTCTGAAAGATGTCCTTGGGATCATTCGGTAACAAATCAATCAGATTCCACAGATTACAGAAAGGATTATTTGGCAAACAGGTGAATATGAGATCAAACAAACTAGCTTTATGTGACTCATGCTTAGAAAAATTAAAGGCCATCTGCAGCCAAGTAATATTTTTGTCCCAACTAGAATGATCTGTCGCATGGAAGGCAATGAGGGTCGTACGGAAGTTTCAATTGAAATGCTCCGCATGCGAAGGGGGTGTGTTGTATGGAGACAGGTTGATGTGTTGGATGCCAAAAGAAATACACATGTCACGAAAAATCTTTGAGGTGAACTGAGAACCATTATCTGATACGATTGAAGATACGATTTTGTAAAATGCGGGTTTGCAGGACACAGTTGATGCGGCATCATCCTTCCTTAAGGGGATGAACCAAACCAATTTAGAAAATGCATCAACACAAACCAAGAACATGTTATTGGCGAACTTGCTTCTGGGAAAAGGGTCAACGTAATCAATAAACAGTTTTTGTACAGGTTTCTCGGCAACACCAGAAGAAAGAAAACCCAGATGTGTGTTTTGAGCAGGCTTACTCAAAGCACACAATTTACAACACCTAACACGTTCTGAAATCTTGGCATCCATTCTTTTTCCAAATAAAATGTATTCGAATAGCCTGTATTGTTTTGCGTGTCCCTAAATGGGCACCAAGGGGTGATAAATGAAAATACTCAAAAACCATGGGTCTCAGATGAGAAGGCAACACAGCACATTTTACATTATCGCGGTATTTGCAATACAAAAGACCTTTAGACAAGCTATAGGGTTTCTGCTCAATACCTGCTTTTAACTATGCAATAATTTCTTTCATGTACTGGTCCTTTTCCTGATGTTCTTTGATATCGGTGAAGCCCAAAGGGAAATCGGTTAGAAATTACGATTTGGAAGAATAGGGTTTTCTCTACTTTTGTTAGAATCATCAAATCTATGAGAAAGATCTTCAGCGACTACATTTTGTGACCCTCTAATGTGCTCTACTCTTAATTTTAGTGGTTAATTGCGAACGATCCAACGGCCAATTTTGCCCAGTTGTCATGGGTGAGCCAAAAGCCATGACAAAGCTTGGTTATCTGTTTCCAGGAGGAACTCTGCATGTTCTAGATACAGCCTAAATTCATCTACACCAAAAACGACAGCTAACCAGTCCAATTCACAAATAGATGACTTTCGCTCCTGGGGTGTGAGAGTGGGGGGCGCAAAATAAATGGGTTGCCTAACCCCATCAAATTCCTGAAAAAAAAAAACTGCTCCCACTGCCAAACTGGTAGCATCGGTTTGTAAAATGAATTCCTTCGAGTTCGGGAATCCAAAGAAAAGGAGGGTTCATATCTTCTTGCTTGAGGGTATCAAAAGCTTTTTGTTGTTCCTCACCTCATACAGAAGGATAAAATTTTTTACATAGCTGATTAAGTGGTGTGGCTTTCTCTGCTGAATTAGGGATGCATTTTCCAAAAAATTGTACCATACTGATAAAGTGGTCAATGCCCTTAACATCCCGGGGCGGGGGAAATTATCTTATACGTCTAGTCCACTCGAGATCTATTGAAAATCCTTGAGAATAAATTCTATGGCTTAAAAATTAAATTTCTTGGACAGCAAACTTGACTTTACCAGAGTTGACTGTTAAACCTGCCTTTTGTATATGTGATAGGACTTCCTTTAAATGATCTAAGTGTTGTTCACATGACTCAGAATATATCACTCGGTGATCCAAATATTTGTAAATATACTTAAATTTTACATCATAGAATATTTTATCCAAAATGCACATAAGCACTTGGCCATCAGTGGCCAATCCAAAAGGTACGTCAGTGAACAGATACAAATTCCAAGGAGCACAAAAAATTGTAATTGGTTTGGATTCTTTAAACAACATAATTTGCTAGTAGGCTGAATAAATATCAATTGTGCTGAAGAATTTTGCTTTACCAAACCAATGAAATGCCGAATGAAAGTCAGGAAGTGGGACAGATTCTATTTCAATTTTTTTGTTAAGTTTACAGTAATCAATTATCATTATTTGTTTATTGTTCGGTTTTGGAACTGGAAAATTAGGGATAGCATACTGTGAGGTAGAGGTCTCAATTACGCCCTAATCAATTAATTCCTGAACCTGTTCTTTAAAAATTTCAGTTTTTGGGGGAGCCAACCTGTAAGGATGGCTAGTGACATAATCATTGTCTACCAATTGAATTTTATATTCCAGAAGGTCAGTAAGGCCTAATTCTGAACTAAGTACTGTGGGAAATTACTCACAAACTTTTCGAATAGCACAACGCTGTTGAGGCTTTAAATGTGCAAAAGTATCTTCAATTGCTCATTGCTGATTTCGGAAGAAAGGGACTGATTCTGATTAGAGTTAGCAAAAGGAAATATTTGAGTGGAGGAAAATCCGAAGAAAATGTGTTGTGCCTACATATCTAAAATGATTCCAACGGATGCCATAAAATCTGCTCCTGAAATGAAAGGTAAACCTTTTTTTTCTGCAACTAAACACTTATGCATCCATGTGAAACACCCAATTTTAAACTTAAAGATTGCACAACACAAAATGGGCAATGCTTCACTAGAAGTGGTGTAACACTGAACCTCACATGCCTTAATGATCTTAATTAACTATAAATCTTTCAATTCCTTAAAAAGTTCAGCAGAAATAATGCAGGGGACAGACCCAGAAACTACCAACGCAATAACTGTCAAAGGTCCTAAGTTCACTTGAACATGAGGTATGTCAACTTTCTGTACTTCAACAACATTAGGGAAATTCACCTGAAAAGTATTATAATGATTTCTTGTTTCACAACTGCCATATGTGCCGAAAAGGTGAGTGGTAACTAAGGTTAATAGACTGGTGTTGGTGAGCATACCATTGTGAGTAGGCAACATTGCCAGAGCGGGAAAGAAAGCTCCCTTTTCGTCCCTGCGGGACTTGTTTTTTCCGAAAATTTACGGCACATGTCAATAAGGTGCCCAGCTTCTTTACAATAGAAACATGCCCTGAAGTTTTTACTATGTTGGCATTGGGATTGGTTACTCTACTTGACTTACCAGTAGCCAATGCTTTAACACCTGCATTGTATGTTTTGTTTTTCTTGTCGGGAACAGGCCATGATTTCTCGGGTACCTACTGGGTGCTGAAAACTTATCTCACTTCTCATCGGCGTACCAAATATTTTGGGAATGTATGGCAATACGGTCAAGCTCTGCGAAAGAATTGGGTTTGCCCATGAATACAAAATGTGACCATTCATGAGGTTCCAAACCCTCTAGAATAGTGTTGACAATGTCACACTCAGACAAAAGTACATGTAAATTAACAGCAGCGTCTTTATTGCTGCTGACATAAACAGGCAGAAATTTATTAAATTCTTGGAGTCTGTTAAACATTCGAAATTGTAACTGTGGCAGTAGTCTGGAAAAGATAAAATAATGGAGGATGGCAGCATGGTAATGGTCAAAACTGAAATGATGTGAGCTGGCATGTCTAGTCCTTTCGCTCAAGGGACCCTGAGTGAAAGGGTAAATGATTGCCAAGAGTTGTGATTCAGGTACAGTTTTTCTCTGCTGCAAATTAACAATTATTTTCAGAAATTCCAAAAACTTTTGCATTTGCAAACCATCGGAGGAAGGGAAATCATGGAGCTTGCGCTCCAGTGATTCTGCCAAAAGGTGGGGTTGCCAATGATAGAGAGGTCGGTGCTGCTGCAGATGACATGAAGAGAGTTGTTGCAAAAAGGGAATTAAAAACGGTATTGTAGGATGTGATAGGGATGTTTGCAGAAAGAGAGAGGGCACCAGGATGGGTAATGGCTTGGGAGGTAGAAGGGAAAGTGACCACTCTCTCATGGGCAGGTGTGGAAAACGAAATGGTGGTGGATGAAGTAATAAGTGAGAGGTTAGCAAACTGTTCCCCAACAGTTGCTACTTGCACATTGGTATGTTGTTTTGAGACTCACTTGTTTACAGGTTACAAACGGCTTTAAACAACCCTTGCGTCTAAACCAAAACATTTTGCAAGGACTGAATTTGTATGTCAGTAAGCTACTCAGAGCGGACAGTAATCAGATTGTGTGTTCTACCTCTGAGGTGTGTGATTCTATTTTTAAAACACATGTACTTTACAGGACTGCGGTCATCATCTAAATTCTCGAAAATTTCCCAAAGGGATATTATTTTGGAAACACACACAACAAATTCTTTTTCAACATCCAGGGCAGACATGGAATTAGAAATTAAGGGGGTATCAGTATTGATGGCTGCACGCAGTGAACTACTGCATGCCACAACAGTTCCCTCAGAGGGTTCAACCACTCTTACTAAACACTCATAAAGGATCTCGTCCTTCAATAAATAATCTGAGATAATGGATCACATCGTGATACACAAGGTTAAACATAACAAGCAAAAAAAAATATCTCATTAGACAATTCATAAACAATCTTACAAACTAGCAAACATTTGAGCAGGGCACACAAAGTGAAACAAAATAAATGTGTCCACAAAGTAAACCTACCATTTGTGCATGTCGTGCCCCAGGATCACCATACATATCACAGGCCTCAGCGCGAAGGATAAAGCGAAAAAAAGCGTACAACATGCAAAATACATGCACACTTAAGCACACTCGCAACTAATCATCAGCTATGCTACCACTTTTTGCTGTCTCAATTACTCGGTAGTAATGAGACCACGCGAATATGAAGGCTTGTTGTACCATGTGCCAAGGTGCAGAGACAGGGCCACACTATAACCCTCACTTTGGAAATGTTACCCCAACACAGGCACAAGTCGTCAAAATAGTGGACTAATAAGGATTGAAACAACCAGGCCGAACTCTTTAGATCCCATGCATTACAATTTGTTCTAAGTGTACGTGTAAAAAAAATAATTTACTAGGTATCTTGAGTAAAGAATGTCAATACAAAACATTTAATTTCCAGATATATTCAGCATTCTTTCTAGGCTGTTCGATTCTGAAGTTCAGATAAATGGTCTCGTTACTAACACTTAGGGCGAACTCTATAGTGAAAATTGTTCGTAAACAAAGTAAAATTATTAGACAATAATAAACTCACGAAAGTATTAACAAGTAGAAATAATTGCTTTTAATTGTTTAAAAGAACTCAGAAATTCGTCTCGTGAAAACTAAGCTTTAAGAAAAGGGAGAAGTAAGGTAATTAAAATGAATTATAAAACATAAACAAAATTAAAATCTTACTCAATTACATCAACAAGCATATGCACGATGCTTTAGTCACAGACACAATGACTACAGGAAATTACCTTTGATTTACAGAAATATTTAACATTACAAAAAAAATAAACACGGTTAGGTGCACGAAATCCGCAAAGTTTCGCCACAAAGGAGAAAAATATTCTCCAAAAGGGGAATACAAAATTACCCAATCAATATTGTGCCTGGAAACGGCACAAGGTCAAGGTCTATATCGAAGGTAATATGAGTCATAGAGGGTGGACTGTGCTTCGGAATCATAGGGCATGACGTCGGGCGGCCAGCTACTATTTTTTTAAATAAATTTTTAACTTTTTAAAGTTATTTTTGATATTAAATTTTAAACCATTTTTAAATAGAAATTTCCATAACACATTTTAGGCGATTTATAAATAAATGCTTAAATAATAAATTTTTTAAACATTTTTAACACTCCTTTTGCAAGTTATTGCATTTTCAGGGTCGGAGGTCACCGGGGTCAAGGTCAAGGTCGTGGATCAAAGGTCATGTGTAAAGGGTCAATTATAAATGACATATAAAATAGAGGCCAAGTGACATCATAATATGGCGGTTCCTCATATTCCGACTCCGGTTCCAGACACCGTTGTCCCAGAAGGAACATTTCACTAATACTGTTAAGCTCTGTTTGCATGGAGCGGTTTATTAATTTGAAAGTAGATGTTAACCAGAGTTTCAGAAAAGTTGCAAGTTATGGCAAATTGAATGTAGTGTACTGAATTGTCCACGTATAACAGTGACAGTGTTGCATAATGCAGTGAAGTTTATTTGTGTACAGAAAAACTAAAGGCCTTAAAGTTAAATTTTTGAAGTTTACAGTGCACCAAGAAATCCAAATGAAGTGGGTGGCTGCATGCAAAATACGAGATAACTTCAGTACTGAAAATAATAAAAATATTATCTTACTAGATAGTTCCAAATCCCCATTATAGGCTACACAGCCATAATATGTAGAAAAATTTTGGAACAGATGACAGTGTATTATTAGGTACATATATGAGGTTAAAAACCTATGACGAATGGAGACATTTTTGTAAAGGTAAAGCAATAAGAGAAATTCATTGTTGAAAATGTACGCTTAGTATTTTTAAAGAGGGCGTAAAACTAAGAAAAATAGGTATTTTACAAAGGTCGAAGACGAGATATAATAAGGAAATGAAAATAACTTATAAAAAAATGTTTATTAAAATAAATGATTACACAGGGGTAACTTCAAGGTTAACACAGTATTTAAACTATAAAATTTAATGCAGCAGTTTATTTAGGCATACAAATATTGGCAATGAAAAGGTCTTTTACAACGTCTAATATTATCCTTATATATTTTCGAACACGAATAACCCAAAAAAAAAATTATAAGTGTCTCACTAAACACATTTCTAAAAGTACAATTGTAAGTTCATGCTCATATACACACACCTAAATATGAAATTGATTCTTTTTATGTAATAATATGTACATTTAACTACATTGTTTAGAATATGTGCCTCTTTGGCAGTACGGGTCATGTATTTTCCCTTTGAATTTGGTGAATGTTGAATTACTGATCGTGTAAATTTTCGCAGCAAACTCGTTTCGTAATTTTCTTTGGATTGTTAATAGTAATATGATTCTTTTTCATGTGTAAAGTTTTCATTTTTTTTTTTTTCATTTAATAAAAAATGCTCATTGAAAATTTATTAAATTACAAAAATTCCGTGAGTTTAACTCCTTTCTAATAAATTATGTCGTTTAGGTATTTCAAATTGCACTCATTAAAAAAATAATAATATTTCACTGAACGAATCGCGTGTGTTCAACGAAGGTTGGCACAGAGTATCGTAATAGTCCAACATGGGTCCCATTAGTGTTTAATGTGGTTTTCTTTGGCGGATATGCCACTAAGGCCACACATATGCCTCCATCATTGATAGTTGCAAAACACCAGATAAGGCCTTAGAAGTGTGAGTCGTGTGGGTCACAGAGCCAAGTTCAGTGAACAAACAGCATGCACCAACTTTGCCCAGCTGAATGAGTTTGAGGGAGGCTACATAGTTGGCCTCCGAGAGACAGGTTGGACATTTGGGCACATTGCTTGCCACTTAAACCGTTCTGCCTACCCTGTTAGTCGGGATTGGATGCAGTGGAACAGGGGAGGGGTGATTTTACACACCCAACGAGAAGGCTTGGGTCGATCCCAGTGGACCACCAGCAGTGAGGATCGTTATGTTGCGGCTAAGCTAGAAAGAGGCACTGAATTTGACAAAGAAAAACAACCCTTGAATATTTGTTGTTTTACGTATGCATTTATAATTTCATTACTCAAGCATGACAACAGTCACAACAATCGATTTCTGGACTTTTAAATATATATTACTCTCACACTCCACATAGTAGTGGCCACGCTCAAGAAATGTAACTGTCACTACTTGAAGTGTTTGGTATACTGTAACATGTAATGTAGACAGCAAAGTAGAACGTAATAATTGTTTTTACCACAGTGAGATTTACAGTAAATTCATCTGATATATTCGTCATAAACAAACAAAATTTTAAATGGAAAGTATACAAGTATAACTTTTGAGATATAAAAGTCACATGTGTACGCAAAAAAAATACTTTTTGCCCAATACTACCAACTTACACGTATGTATTTTTCTACACACGAACATGAACAAAGCTACATTACTTTTTACATCGTACATGATTTTCAATGTAATATTTCAAAGGAATAGTGCAATGGGGATGAGTGACGAGATGGATATATGGGACATTCTCCATTGCGATGTAGATGTCTGTCATTGAAAAACAAGTCTAACAGAAGAAATACTTTAATAAGACAAGTAACATACGCACGAGAAAACAAACAAATGTTTACATTAGAAAATTCCAAGAGGGAATTCAATCCAAAACACGACAGTAATTTGACATATATATATACATATATACACACGATTAACATAAAACTCATAGAAAAACTACAGGCTATAAAACTGCTTGAAAAATCAGGACAACCGTGAGATATATGAAGGAACAAGATGGGACAACACATCAAAGAAACGCTCTCAAACACAGATGCTTTAGCAGATACAACAGAATGCAAGCCAGGTATACTTTAGGCAATAATATGTACATGAACAAACAAGATAATTCCATGGAGGAATCGAGTCAAATGAAACAGGACATCTAGATACATGAGAGAAACTGGTATACTGATATACTGTAAATAGGTTGAGGCATCTAGGACCGGCCACATGAAAAACACCCTCAATTTCAGTGGTACAGAGCGTCTCACTCTTAGATTGCAGTGTGCGGTGTAATGGACATTCACTCTCTCTTTCCAATATATTGTTCAGTAACGGCTGCTGAGGGAGGGCTGCGGGGCGCAGTCTTGCTAACAAAACTCAGAACGCAAAACTCTACTTATCTGCTACTCAGCAAATAATACTGTGTACGAATACAGAGGTTATTTCGCAGCCAATGTTTTTGAGATGGACGAGTCTCTCGTAAGAAAAGAAATTTTTTTTGGAAATTTCAAGTTGTGGGGGAACAGATTATTCGCCCGAAGTGGGTGGAGCGAGTAGATAGAGAGAGAGAGAGAGAGAGAGAGAGAGAGTGACCGTAACAGTTTGAAAACGAAGCTACGGGTGGGAGGGGAGACTTCAGGGGCTCGTTACTTTTCAGCCAATCACATGCTGTATATCAGAGAGAGCTGGGCGTACACTTGCTCTCACACAAAAATAGTTTCCTGGAACTTGGCAGGGCTACCAAAACTGGAACTTCGAATTCCAATGTAAACTGAATGTGTTCTACAGTTATATACATGTTTTGTAGGTGAACTTTTGCGCTCCGCTCTTTGGCAGTTGTTAAACACATTTCTTAGCAATGTTCGTATTTATTTCGAATAGTTTTTAATTATAGAAATCGCTAAAAGTCGTGTGAGCTTCACACATAGTGTCTAATGTTCCTAACAAGTTTGTTGATAATGATGAGCTGTGAGCATCGGTCAGAAGCAAGGTTGAAGAGTTTTTCATGTAGTGCTATGTAAACTTGTAACTACTGAATAATTAGGTGAGTATCATTTAAAACTGTATTACGACAAAGATTTCGAATTATGGTAATAAACTAGAGCTTAAAAATTTTGTACCAGCAAGGCCACGGTTAAATATATCAAAACAACAAAGCCATGATGGTAAACGCAGTGGTTCGTATATGCGAAAATTCAACGTTAAGTTCATACAATTTTGCGGACTGGCTATGAGGGTTTGAAGTTAGAAATGAGTTGTTTTGTTTCACTTTTTTTTTAACTTTTAACAGTGAAACCTAATGATCCTGCGTGGACTGTCAATTGGGTAAATTATTTGAAACATTTGGGAGACAAAGTTAAATAACATAAATCATGTCCACAGCACATAAATAAAGCCAAAACATTTTAAGTGATTAGTATGGTGAATATTCATTGCCAGTTAGATAGCGCGTACAGGTTGAAGAATGGATTTTGTTTACAAATACATTTATTATGATATGCCACTTTCATCATCTAATTTAAATTTGACATGCATTTTGTATGAAAATTAGTAGTGGGTTTTATAAATATTTGTTTAGTTTATTTAAGTTATCATCTTCATCAGTATGGTAGAATTTCGTCTCGTGTAATGTACCATACCACATAGGTATTGGTTGGAAGGCATATAACCTACACGAACTTAAAACAAACAGATCTGAACCAGTGGCCACAGTGTGTTGTCAATTACAAATCGAGCGATGATATGCTTTTCTTCAAACAACAGCACTTAATTTTTGTATTTAGCTACATAAACTACACTTACATAAGCCTGCCGTACGCAAAATATTTATCACTGTGCCTATTTTAAAAAATGCTATTTGTAATGATGAGAGTTATTATCGCCCCAGCACTCCCAGTTTCAAAAGTCAGCAGCCGCCACTGGGTTTCTGTCGTAAACTCTGTCCTTGTTCCTGCGTGCACTGTTGCCTGACGTGTTATCTTTATACAGCTTTAAAATAACGCCATTTTCGTTGCGTGTGCGCCATGCAATCACAACCATAGGGTTTCTCACAGGCTTCAGTTTCAAAGAAGCCGATTATCTTTGCTTCGCAGGATTGGATTCCTTGAAGAGTTGGCAGGGAGGTAAACAGATAAAAATTATCTTAATCAGGCCGTTTTCTTCACCGCCCACTTGTTTCTCAGCTTGCCAGTTACGTCACAAAGCTGAAGCAATCTGGCAACAGTGAGCGCCATAAGCCCTGTATTGCAATCTAAGCGTGAGACGGACTATAGAACAAGATATTTCAGACAAATGTTGCTTTAATACAATGTGCTATTAACCTGATGGTGACCATTTCTCTTTACGTGTCAGGGTACAGAAGATAAAACGGTCAAATTCTTTAATTTTAATGAAATTATAATTTTCGTTAACACTTCTCGACAGTGCGTAAGAAGTTGTAATAAATAGGATGACATTTGAAGAAAAGTAAAAAGTTCGCTGACGGTCATTGACGAAGCAAGCTGCGCCACCTTACAGAACAATGAGCCGAAGTAGCGAAGTTCTGTAACTACAGTAGCGGTCCTGCAGCTGCCATGTGTTTAATTTATACGACCGCAAGCTTCAGACTATGGTAGTAGATATATAATGAGAGTTCCATAACACAGTGTACGGAGCGATCGGGGGTTCCAGGACTGCCATCTTGCATTTACCTTTTTTCCCTCATTATTTCCCTTTTTCCCTCAAAATGTCCTGTTTTTCCAAAAAATATTCCTTTTTCCCTAAAAATTTTCCATTTTTCCTTAACATTTCCCGATTTTCCACAAATTTGTGAAAAAGTGCTTTTTCCTCGTTGCGGCAGATACGTCTCCTCAATATGGCCGAGATACACCTAAACTCAGCCACATTGAGTAGTTGAAGAAATAAATTTAATTTAATTGTGATTTATACAATTTAATATATTTTTATAATTAAAAAGTTAAAAGATGTAAGTTTTAAGTGTTGCATATCACCGGACTTGTCTTTTCAAGGCGCATACGATCATGATGTCATGCCACCATTCTCTCTCGTTTTTTCATGAGCTACCATTCTGTCTTACCTCTTTTTCATTCCAAAGGGTTTTCTCCGTCTTATCGACATCGGCATGTGTAGCGCCATAAGGTTTAACCTGGGGGAAGAGAGTCGGAGGCGAGTTTGGTATAAGGAATTTACCTTGTTCGCCCTCATCGACAATCATCTAAAAAGTGAGGTAAGGTTAGGTCGTTTTGGGGTTAGGATTATCATAATGTTTAAGAAAAGATATGAGTTGAAATTTAAAATATATTTATTAATTTTTTGCAAAACAAGCATAACCATGACCATATTGAATTTTAGAAAACGTAGAAGCAATATTTATTTTATTTTTAAAATCATTATGTACCAACACCGATCATGAACTACAACGCGTCGCTTACCTTATAATAGGGCACTTTTTGGACTTATGCCCTTTTTGACATGGTCATTTATTAATTGAAGCCATTTTATAAATGTACTCATTCTTTCCGAACTGTTGATTCTATAAATATTAATTTCATAACATAGACACCGTATCCGATATCCGTCAAGGTGGTAAGACCCATTTAAGGTCTAAGGCATTTCTAACATGTTCAGTTTTGAACTAAGCCCTTTTTATAAATGTACTCATAATTTTCGAAACATTGATTCTATGCTCATCAAATACATAACATACACACCGTACCCGACATGCAACACACTGCTAAGAAAATTTAGGCCCTGAACCCTTTCTGGAAAATATTTAATTTGAGTTAACCCTTTTTGTAAATATCGCCATGATTTCCAAAATATCGGAGCTATGATCATCAAAATCTAAAATATAAACACCATTCCCGGTATCCATCATAATTGTAAGGGCATTTGGGCTCTAAAGCCGTTCTGGCAAGGTCAATTATGCATTAAGAACTTTTATAGACATGGTTAGTCATGAACTCACAAAGTATATCATCATCAAACACATCTTTACCGATGTAATAAAAAATTCATTGCAAATTTTAACCAAATTCAATTTGTGCCTTGGTAGATGCTAGGGACAATAAATGGAATATAAATTTCGGATTTTGTAGTTCGATCCTCGGTCAGGGCAAGTAATGTTATTTCATTGCCAATTTTAATCAATTATTTTTATATATGATTTGGGTAGGTGGTAAGGGTAATTAATTTAATGTTAATGTCAGATTTTGGAGTTCGATTCTTTGGCCAGCACACGTAATATTAATTCATTTCTGATTTTAACCTAATTCGATTTGTGACTTGGGTAGGTGCTAGGCTTACTTAATGTTATTGTAATTTCGGATTATCGAGTTCGAGTCTCGGTCAGAACACCTAACAATATTTTATATCCGGATTTAACCAACATTTAGTTTGGCTTTATATTCCTTCTTATAGTAATTATGTAATGTTATTTTTGGATAATCGAGATCGATTCCCAGGGGGTAAATTTAAAATTAATTAAAAAAATCTGGGAAATGCAATTTTTAAGCATTCACTTACGATCACTGCCTATCATATTACCTAATATGTGTTTACTGCTCAAATAACGTGCTATATGTACGATGCCATGTGTCGAAGGTCGAGAATGGTGGATAATGCAGTTATATGATGCAATCATGTAATTAACATAATCGTTAAAATCCATACTTGTGTATACAAGCAATGAATATTTACTAGGTATGCATATACACACATGAATAATTAACAACTAAACATTCACCAAATTAATATATCCTCTCAGTAAAATAGCCACAAACTTCAATTGTCATATAACTTTTCGTTTGTTTCAGAATTTGCAATTAGTATTAATTTTGATTATTATTATAATTGGGTGTGGAAGGTATAACACTAACGCTATGCTAGAATTCACTATACACACTTATCAAGTATGCACATTATATGTAGAGAGACAAATTTCTGCTCCCGAGGAACTACAACTCAAGATTAAACCTTACCGTAATCATATTTTTAATATGATATTTTCAAACGAAAACTGTTCCTGCTTTATTCCTATCAGTTCAACGAACCCTAACAGGAAAAACAAATCGTGTATGCAGTTTCAACATATACCAACAACCACAGACAGAAAATATCAATGTATTACTCTGAAAAACCATTTCATCATGCAATAGCAAAACACACACCTAACACCAACAACAAACAAGACTACAAGGTCAAACACACCTAAAGTGCCTTTATAAACATGCTAACTCATAATTTCCCAAATACCAAATCTACAGGCATCAAATTCATAACACACACACACACAACTCATTTGCACATACCATACCAAGCAATTACAAAACCCTTAACGTCAGTCATCTCAAGCGAAACAAAATACTTAACAACTAAATAAAAATCTATCATACAACACAAATGAACAAATCTCCATCATATGTATTCCAATACACATTATCACACATATATAATTTTAAGTATAATGGTATACAAAAAGAAAAAAGCCTTACCAAGATTCCATTTATCTAATTAACTACAGAACATTAATTAAAACCAAATTAAGTTCCAAATAAAACACTCATCGCACTCAAATCGTGTTATCCCATACTACATATAGCAATCAAAATATTTTCATTTGATAAAATCTCTATAATCAAAGAATGTTTGTTTAGATATTCTCTTTTTGACATTTGATTCGATCCTTCTAGATTACTTTGATCATATCTGCGTAACAAGTATTTATACAAATAAACCTTTTTTCATCTCACAAGAAGCTTAAGTTTTGTTTACATGTAACTATATTTGTATACTGCGAAAAGCATAAAAATTCATGCATACATACTGATTTAGTATATTCTTAAACCTAAATGCAGGTATGTATAGTTATACTAACACATTCTTTGTTTCTATTCCTTACTATACACGATATTTCATTAAACCCACTCATGTTAAACATTAAATATTAAGTGATACTTTAAAATTATCGTTCTTTTTATATGTCAATAAGATGAAGACATGCTATTTTCATATTGTGTAATGACACAATGCTAAGTATTCATTACACAACAAACATCAACATTTCATCATGCAAGTCGATGAATTACCTAGCATTCCTGGTCATAACCAATGACATTATAATCTTTTTAATTATTCTAGGAAGAATGTTTTGTGAATGGCTAGCTAATTATTACAATATTTCGAGGAACATCATGTTTGTTATCTATACAGCTTAACATTTTGAGAAACTTTAAAAAATTTGTATCTATCATGATAGGCTTACATCAGTAGAGTTGAGCACACATACACATTAACAATCATCATGAGTAAAATATGTATATTCACATAACAAAAATACGTATATAGCGAGAATATTTAGACATAAGTAGTATATTCGTGGCGATTCAAGAATCGTACAAGATAATTAGATATTACATTTAATCGCGTATTAAGCAAATTAACCAAAATATTGGTGTAATGAATATCTAAATGCAACTAAACTCCTCAAATCTGTTTGTGAGGTAAGGCTTAATCGTTTTGTCGTTGATTTCGCCAATATCTTATGAGTGTAGGACTGGAAGGTATTTACATTGAAAGTAAAATATCTCCATAGTGTTTTCCTCTGCCGTGAAAGTTTTCAAGAATTTACTTGCTATGGTTACACAAATTGAAATAGGCCAGGGTGCTGCTGATGCTAATTCTAATAAAGTGACCTTTCACCTTGTAAAACATCTCTGAAAATCCACGTCCGAGTCTACTTGATTTTTACTTATCCACACATCAGTCAATGCACATGCGTACGTGTTGGCCAGTAACATATAGGTGACATGTAATATATGTAAATTAATTTTATTGGAGACATGCTTTAATTTTTATGTATACATTTACTTTAAAAATTAAAGTTTCGTAGAGCAATGTAAATACAAAAATGTATTTTATAATTGAGAAATAAACTTTTGTTTAAAATGTTTATCGAATCGTGTTAGGTACCAAAGTGTTGGTATTCAATTGTTTGTCGCGTGTAAAACTGTTTGCAAACATTTAGTTTTATGTCTCTCTGTCTTGAGAGTCGCTTATGGTGAACAATGTAACATATTATATTTTTAATAAAAGTATTGCCATAACAATTTGGATATATTAAATTTCTAAATCATTTCTAATATTATTTTTATGGAGTTGAAATATTTTATGCGGAATAAAGCTTGTTTGGATGAAAATGGAATGATGTTTCATTTAATTCAGTTTTTAGTATCTTCCATATAAAATATATTTTTCCTTTCACAGCGGGCTATTCGCTTGGGGGCTCTGATGCAGCAGCCCAGCAGTTGGGCGCTGCTTTGGGTCAACATGTTTTCGTCCTTAGATAGCAAGGTTGGATCAACACAATTCGAAGGCCGGTGGTCGTGGTAAGAGGGCTGGAGCACGCATTCCACATTCTCTCGGGAGCCATAAGTCCTGAGCGAGCAGTCCGTCTGCTTGCAGAGAGCAGACAAAACACACTACATTTCTCACATTAGATGTGTATATGTATTAAAGTCGTATATAAAAGCTTCGGGGATTTATTAGCTTCCATTAATTGAAACATGTCATTATTAATTAAATTGAAATGCTTTGTCGGGTCATTAGGCGAACGTTGCGAGTGACGAGTCGGAGCGACAGACAGGGCTTGATTGGACTATGCCTTATAGTGGGATTGATGTGCGCCGATATACAGCGTGTTTTATACATGCAGGATCCAGCCACAGTATTGCATTTTCATTGACTCACTTGGTTAGGTTTAAATGAAATTTGCATGTGATATTTGGGAATACATTATGAGTGAGTATAATAGAATGCACTGCATTTCATCTGCGAATTTGTGTTAATATTTATTTCTTTGTGCATGGATAATATTTATGTTTCGTTTTGTAGGGCTGTATGTATTTATTCTGTTCGTTTCTTAAGGGATTAGGTGATTTATGTAAGATGAGGTGTGGAAGTATTTGCATATCGATAACTTCATAGTGGTCTTAAAAGCCGATGGGGTATAGTGAAAAACATGTACACCATTGTGATTAGGATACATGGACGACATATAATGGATTTTAATATTCGTTTTTTAAGATACCTGGATTTTTGGCGATTTCTGAAATGCACTTACGATAATTTGGCTGTAATTTATCTTTAAGACACCTCAGCGTATGGTGTGCATCTTTTTACAATGTTTTTTATTAATTTTGTCTAGTTGTCAGTTGATTGAATCGTCTATATTGATAAGGAGATATTTTGTGATAAAATCATTACAATATAAATGTTGTGTTTTATTTGTTACATCTTGTAGTTGTGTTGTGTTAATTGGTTTAATTAATTTGTAATAATTGCATTTTTAATGTGAAGTTTAGTTTGTTAGCATGTATCTAATCAAGGAGTCATGTAATGGCATAATTTTTTAATTAGCAAACTTTCGTTGTGTATTTGAATATAAATCGTCTCTTTTCTTTAAAATATTTGCTTCGACAAAATATTAAATTAAAGACATTTACTTTCCCAAATCTATTTATTGGCGAGTGCTCAGTATGCATGCAGAGAGTGAGGTGGACGGATCTCATGTGCTGTTTCATTAATGACAAGTGTTCCATTAGTCATATGCATTCCATTCTCATTATTCCTCCAGACATGCAACGGTGCACTTCGATGCTCTCCCCAAAAATGAATAACACTTATGCCACTCTTCCACCAATTTCTACACCTATATGCTTAATAACAATATACCTCTCGGCTTAGTCGGCTCCCGGACGTCAGAGAGTGAGGGTCGCTCTTCAATTACACATATTTTCCCTGAAAATAAAAAAAATCCAAAATTTTCCGAAATTTTATAAAATGGCGATTGTATAAGAAGGTACTACTACGCAATGCGCAAATTAATCAGATTGTACGATGAGCATTTTTTTTGCAAATTTGAGAAATATATTTTTAGCTAGGCTTCATCCACATGTGATTCACCTCAGCAGTCCCAGAACGCCCCCGTCCCTACTACTAAACACGTGTTCAAATTAAATTATAAAAATGCCATATTTGATTTTTGTGAATAGTGACAAGATAAATAGTACACTAGAGGTGTACTGCAAAAACATTTCAAGTTAGTACAGGTCAGTAATCTATACGCATGCTATGGTTTAGTATACTAAGGGTGCACTACAAAAGTTATTTCAAGTTATTTAAAACAAATATACCTTAATTAATAATAAACTGATGGTGTATGAATATGTATGATTTACTACCCTGTTCCATAGGGAATAATAAATATATTATATACATGGGCACAAAAAAGAGAATGAACTCTATGGATAGGCACTTTTTATCAAAAATGTTGTTCAATTCTCTTGGCTCAACAACATAAATATGTGAACGTATTTAAATAGTTCTGATTTGTATTATCCTGCAACATCATTCAAACATCAAACTATATAATCCTGCACAATATCTAACTTATAATATGATTTTTGTATCATGACTCACAAAACATATCACTATTGGCATAAGTTTCAAGATAATGAATTAAAATTTTTTTTTTCAAGAAAGTTTTGCTTTGAGTACAAAATTTCCTTTCAATGTTACATTTTTAAAACGTTAATTATGCTGAGTACCCGCGATTAGTAGTGAAACATGATAACCTCACTACATCACATACCAAGTTTTGGAACCCAAAATTATGTGTTTAAATTGATGTAATCATTAGCAAATATTTTAAATGAAAAAAAAAAGAGTTATGTAAGAACATTCGTTGTGATGAGAGTCCAAGCACGTTGCAGGAACATTCCGAACATGCAGATACAAGATAATATTTTGGGAACAATTTACTTGAAAATTTGGGAAATCCCATGTGTGGTGCCAGCCAAATTACAGAACATTGTTCTCCCGAACGACACGAGCCGAAACACAGCTCACATCCCAAAACGGGCTGCAGGCAGATGGCTAGAAGTTAGTATCAATGACAATCAATTTGGCCACGTGCACCTTGCACCACCATAAAAAAAAAAACAAAATGTTTAAATTTAACAGGATAAACCAACGAATATCACATCGACAAAAGGAATAAAACACTGCCAGTACACTTACCTAAACATCGTAAGAAGCTAACAAACACATTATAAATTTAGAATCAAACAAGCAGTAGTAGATTGTAAGATGGTTACATCTTGAGAGTCAAAATGGATAAGAAGGCATTATCCTTAGGCCGGCAGTATATATGAGAGAACGTTCTCAGAACTGATTTAGAGCAGTGAATCGATATACAACTCGAAAGATGAAAAATTAGTTGAAAAAACTCACAGCATGTTATTAATGTTTTATAAATCGCAAAAATTAAGTTTTTTACTTAATTATTTACATTAATAATTTCTAAAACACAAAAATAATCCTTTTTAGATCAAACAGTGAAATATATGCATGTATCACTACAGCAAACACAATTAATTTTTCTGTAATATCAGGTTATTTAACATCTCGTAAATGAATAAAAAATTCATAATTATAACTGCAGCACTTTTTAAGACTTAAAAAAATTATCAGTTGAGTAATTAATAAATGAGAGCATAATAAATCGAATTGCATTAAAAATTACATAAAAATAAATTAGATACAAGACAACTGGCACACACTCCTTTCCTGAAACCAGGACACCAAGGCAAGGTGCGGCAAGAACAAAGGACATAAGAACAAAAAATTACCACACAATGAACAAATACAAAAAATAGTTTTTTTCCTTCAAAAAAACAATAATCTAACAACACATTAAGAGTTGGATGAGCCACTAGATACTACAGGCAATGGTAAAACCACACCACGTTCTTGGGTGGAAGACTGAATAGAGGGGGAGGTTTGCATTACAGTACAAATTTTGGATTTCAACCAAAGAATCATGACGAATGCTATGCATCAAACCACAAGAGAGACAATGCTTTTGAAATACCATTCATGTGTTCAGGATGTGGATGAGAATGTGGGAGAAGAAGTTGCATCACATCTCTGAAATTGGTGCCGTGAGGCGGGGAAGCTAGAAAGGAAACAAGATTTTTTATGAGTGAGTCATTAGGAGAGAGATTGGGTAGATTTGAAATTTGGAAAGATGTGAGATTAGAAATAAGTTTAGGGAAGTGGAGTATGTGAAGGGTCGGATTGAAATGAATGACATAATTACATAGCCAAAAGTTTAAAGTAATGGCTGACAATTTCGCAATGTGAAGCATTGCTGAGAAAACCACTTCCAAATAATGAATGGGTAAAAGGAGGTGGTGATTCTAAAGTGGTTCTGCATAAGATGGTAACATCATTAATAAATTAGGTAATAAACAGCCAGAGCGAGTGAGTTTTGTGCAAGAAGGGAAAATCAAGAGATGCAAACGTTTTTTTCACAAAAATCAAGATGAGGTTTACCATAAAACCAAATTGAATTCGCAACTGTCCACAAGGGTATAAAAATTGAGATCTGTGCAGGGCAGATATTAATTCCATAAATATTGCATTTCGATAACAGATTGGCGGAAACGGAAGCCAACAGGTTCATATCCAATCTAACGATCCGAAAACCTGATACCCTCATTGACAAATATCTGTTTATGGTAAGCACAAGTACAGGGGACGTAAAAACCTGGTAGGTTTGAAACATATCCTTATTGGTTAGAGGTATATTTACTATAACATTGAGAGCGGAATTTTAATTGATAGCTTGAACAGAGCTCAAAACATAGTAACTGAAAAGGTTTTCCACTGTGACTGGAGCAATCATGTGCAACCGGAGAGGAAATAAGTGTTGTATTTGATTTATGATTTCCATGAAGTCCTTTGAAATACGAAGAGTGGAACTGAGTTTACTATGGACACTATTCTCAATGGCATTCTAGCCTGGGCTAGCACTAGCCAAGGCTTCACTTATTCTAAGTAACATGGTACTTAAATCCAGTCTAAAACCAAGAATCATGATTCTGTTCTCAATTCAAGTGTGGTTTGGTTAAAAAAAGAATACAAATCTATCTTTACATTGTTCAGATAATGAACAGCTAATTTCTGTATACTCTAAGTTGTATTTAAAATGCAGTCATCATGATCCTTAATCACAATAACATGACTGACCACATTAACAGAAATCTTATTTTCAGTATTTTCAATTAAATTGAGCCTCTTTTCCAAATTTTCCATAGTTCCAAATACAGTTTTCAAGATTTTTCCTCCTAAATTGAATATTCTTCGTATTCCAATTTCAAAGAGGCAAAATTAAAGTTCTCATCAAACGAGCTGCTGTCAGTCTGAAACTTTTGATGTACACTAAATACAAAGTTCAACATAATGTCTAAATCTGCACATTCCTCTTGCAATTCATTAAGGTCGAAATCCAAAACGACAGAATAAACATTGTTTGAAAACTTCGTATCCTAATTTTTCTCAAACATCACACCTGTATTTATAGGGTTTACCGTGAATGAAGACATGTAAAAGACACTGACAACTGCCACCCAGATTTGCAGAGCAAACATGGTCAAACCAGTGGGAACTGAAAAAATGTTACCCCTTAACTAGTAAGGTGCCAGAAGGAAAAAGTTTAATGTGAAAACAGGTACCACAAACCATTGAAAACAATTTATTCCTACATTACACTTACAAACATTAATGCTTAAATATATTCATTATTTTTAGATTACCAGAACAAGGGCCAAATTTACAAGAGTTTCACATCTAAAAAAATTACTTGGGAACAAATTCAATACACACAAAAATACCAAATTCCCAATTACTGGACAGTTTAACCATAGAAATTTCCAGAATATATATATATATATATATATATATATATATATATAATCAATTACAAGAAATTGTTTACAGCAAGGGAAATTAGATAACACAAGAATAAAAACCACCTAATTTAGTAAGGACTTAATTATAACCGCTGGTTTTTCATGAAATATGAGCACTAAAAATAAATGGATCCTAAGATATCTCGGTTCAATGGGTGATCAGTCCATGAACAATACGAAGTCAGGATCACACAATTAACAATAATTACTGAAAAATATTATGCAATAAACACACAGTTAGGGTTAGCTACTCCTAAATTGCTCAACAAATAGAATTATTTTGTATCATGAAATTTCTTCAGATACGAGACATGAGCTCTTGTAATTAATGCTCCTGAACAGGGATCATCTATAGCGGCTGAGACTGGCATAAACAAATTTGGATTTGATATAGGCCCGGCCAACTGTAAGAAATTTTTGCCTTTTTCTTATCAACTACCTTACTGGCAGGTTGTGCTTTGCACAGAACAGGACCACCTACACATAAAGGGTTATCTTTGCGAACTTTGTTTTACATTGTACCACTCTTGAAATGAGCACATTTTAAATTCTTGAGGGCAGATTCCCACACATTACCAATGTACTTAGGATCGTACGGCAACAATTCATTTACATGCCACAAATTAGACAAAGTGTTATTTGGGGAGAAAGTAAACATGAGATTAAATTTGTTAGTTTTGTGAGATTCATGTTTGGCAAGATTACATGCCATATGCAGCCAGGAAAGGTATTTATTCAAATTGGTGTCATCCGTCGTACGAAAGGCAATGAGTTTTGAACTAAAGAGACAGGACTAGTATATTGTGAAGTAGAATTTAAATTACTACTTTATCTAATAAATCCTTGACTTTCTGTCTTAAAACTTCGAACTGGGGTGGTGCCAATCTATATGAATGACACTAACATATATATATATATAAGCAATACTCTTTGGTATGCTAGTAATTTAGTAAGGCCTAACTCAGTAGTAAGCCCCTTAGGAAATCTTTTGCATAATTTTTCAATAGCAGAACACTGCTGTTCATTAAGGTGTCGAAAATAACCAATGATCTGGTTGGACTCGGCTTTATTAACATGAGAAGTAGTCTGTTTTGTTTGTGAGCCCACCAATTGAAATTTTTTTGGATAAAACTTAAGTAGTAATATTTTCATCTTGCATATCAAGTATTAGGCCAGTAACAACCATGAATTCTGTGCCCAACATAAAATCCAACCCCAATTGTTTGGACACTAGACATCTGTGATTCTCAGTAAAATTATATATTTTTAACTTATCAGCAGTGAAACAAGAAACTGGCAAGGGCTGCCTGGACTCAGTGAAACATAGGACATCTGAAGGTTCGACTTACTTAATTAGCACGAGTTCCTTCAATTTCTCAAAAATTCTCACAGAAATAATGGTATGAGCAGATCCAGGGCCAACAGGAGCACTAACCTATAATGGTTTAAATTTTACCTCAGCATGTTGTGTCCTAACCTTTTGACTACCCACAACATTGGGGAAATTCACGTGAGATACTTCAAAACTTTTCTTTTTTACATGGTCTTAAGCACCGAACCACTGATGAAAATGTTGACAAAGTTTCTCATGGTTAAATAGTTGAGCATTATACTGTGAATTGGCAAACTTGCCTGAATTTCGAGGAGAACTGCTTACTTGTTGCCCTCACATTACTTGTTTTTCCAGAAAGCGACACTGGTCAATCTTGTGGCCTATCCTCTTGCAGTATATAAGTCGTTCACTGCAAGAGACTCAGACAAAGAAGGGGATTTTTCATCCTTTGTATCCGGTGGCTGCTTTTTTCCTTCAGTGACAACATTAGAGGAGGAATCATTTGACAATTTTTTTCTATCTGAACCATGAAATGACCTGTGTGTCTTCAAGATGTATTCTCTCTTTGGTCTGCATATCTTATATTTTGTAAATGTGTGCATGCTCTATCTAATTCAGCAAAAGTATAAAGTTAGAAAATTAAACTAACTGTGAACGCTCTTGAGGTTCCAAGCCCTCTAGTATTGTGTTGGCCACTTCAGCTTCGGGTAAATTTAAATGCAAAATTATTGTGGCAGTTTTAATACTACTTACATAGACTGAAAGTGCTTTGTCAGGTACCTGTAAACTATTCAACATTCTCAGTTGCAACTGAGCATGCAACCATGAGTGTATAAAAAAAATGTATGTCGGCATGGTAGGCATCAAATGACATGTATCGTGACATAGCAAGACTTGCCCGTTCACTCAGCTCACCTTTAGTAAAAGGAAAAATTACTTCAAGCAGTTGTGCTTCTGGCACAATTTCCCTTTTTCGGAGTCTGATGATAACTTTGAAAAATTATAACAATTTGCGTACACTCAAACCATCGTTAGCGGGGAAGTTGCGAAGCATGTTTTCAATAGGATGGGTGATTTTGCCAAAAACTGATGAGTATGTGAATGATTGCGAGGGTGAAATTTGGACAGGTGTACTAGAAACAGTAGTGGAGTAAAAGGAATATAATGTTTGGATAGGTGTTGTGTTGTGGATGGATGTGTATGGAATGGTGGTTGAGGTTATGGTGGAAATGGATAGGTTGCCAACTGGGTTAACCGAAAATGATTTGGTAGTGACAGGTACGAGTTTTCGAGGTGGAGTGACATTAATGCTGGCAAGCTGTTGTGTGACTGAGGTGATGGCAGTGGTGGGGACATGTACACCGGTATGACCTATGATTGAGAGTGACTTCAAATAGGTAATTGACTCAAATAATGATTGAGTTTGAACTGCAATGCTCGGAAGTGATTTTATTAGGGCCTCAGACAATTGCTCGGAAAAAATGGTAAGTAGGTTATTAGCACGTCTTTTGCGACGTGATAAACGATTCTTTATCCTGGGTTAAGAACCGGAGTCTTCATCACTAAGGTTATCGTAAAACTCCTGCAAGGAAATTATGTTAGTAGTGCAGGTACAATACTCAGCCTCTACATCAATATCATCTAACAATTCCAATGAAATGGGCACATTAGCATTTAACGCAGCTCGGAGCACATTTCTAAATGCCGCTGCAGCGTATTCGGCGAATTCTAGCCTTTTGATGGTGCACTCGTAGCTGCACTCATCTTTGAGCAATAGCTCAGAGACCATTAAAAGCCATGATGAAAAAATCAAATAGACGAAATTGCACTCAAAAATTACATACACACAAGAACAAAATGATGCACTTAAAATAAATTAATTGTGTGGCACAAAGCGCTTAACATCACCGCGCACGAGCCAGTCCCAAGGGGTCAAATTTAAAAAGCATGCAAAAAAAAAAAAAAAAAACTACTATTCACAAGAGGGACAACCAGTTGCTGCTGCCGCTTGTTATGTTGCATCTAAACGAAGTCCACTTGCATCCCATAAGGAACACTCGTCACAACATGAGGATGCCACATAAGAGGAAGGTGGCACTTAGTTCCTATGTGGAAGTGTTTTTTTTTTATAGACAGAACACGTTATTGGAGTTCTCCTGTCGTGCTTTCACATTAAGAATATAAGTACGTAAAAATAATACACACAAAGTGTACAAAAGAAATAAAGTTAGCAAATATATTTATTTTTAATGCCACAAATAAACATAATATTTAGAACTGTAGATATGCTTATAACAAAGGCACTAGTTAACCATGTGTTCAAAGAAAATTATAAATAGGCCATGTTTAAATGTTGTGAATAGTGACAAGATAAATAGTACACCGGAGAACTAGAAAAATTATTTGATGTTAGTGCAGGTCAGTACTTTATAAGCATAATATGGGTTAGTACAATCAAGGTGTACTATAAAATTATTTCAAGTTAATTAATATTAATTGACTATAAATAATAATACACTGATTGTGTATAAGAAGTTATGAGTTATTATCCTGTTGCCACTTTTTTATCATAAGATATTGCTCAGATATCTTATTAAAACAATATATACATCTACACACATGTCAACACCTTTAAATAATTCAGCTTTGTAATATCTTGTAGTATCATTCAAACCGCAAAACATTATAATTCAGTACAACATTTAACTTATTATATGATTTTTGTATTATGACTCACATAACATAACACTATTGGAATTAATATCCGGATATTAAATTATTATTTTTTATTATTTTACAAGAAAGTACCCCTTTTAATATTAAATTTCCTTTCAGAATTACATTTTAAAACGTTAATAACATGTTTCAGTTGGTCATTCTCAATTATTCTGGGTACCCGCGATTAGTAGTGTAACATTATAACTTCACTACAACATCACATACCAAGTTTTGGAACCAAATATTGTGTGTTCAAATAAATGAAAAAATTAGCAAATATTTTTATTTAAAAAAAAGTTTTTTTTACGGACATTTGTTGTGATGAGAATCCGAGCACGTTTAGGGAGCATTACGATCATGCAGACAGAAGATAATATCATACAAAAATTTTATTTGAAAATATGGAAAATTCCGCCTGTGGTGCCAGTCGAATTACAGTACATGGTTCGCACGAACCAGGCCACATCCCAATACGAGCTCCCGGCAGATGGCCTTAAGTTAGTAACAACGAAAATCCATTTGACCACGTGCACCGTGTACCACAATTCAAAGATGAGAGAAACAAAACGTTTAAACTTCTACGGGATACAAAACGAATATCACGTCGGAAATAGAAATAGAAAACTGCCAGTACACTTAGCCAAACGGCGGAAGAAGCTAGCAATCACATTAGAATTTTAGAATCAAACAAGCATTTAGTAGATTTTAAAATGATTATGTGTTGAGAGTCAAAATGGAGAAGAACGCATTAACCATGGGTCAGTCGTAAATATGTGAGAACGTGCTCAGAACTCATCAAAAGCAATAAGTCGATAGGCCTATCCAACTCAAAAGATGAAAAATTAGTTGTACACACTCACAACACGTTACCTTTTAATTTTTTTGTAAATCGCGAAATGATGTTTTATACTTTATCAGTTACATTAATTATTACTAAGACAAAAAAATCATTTTTAGATCAAACACAGAAACTTATGCATATATTACTAAAACGAACACAATTTCGTTTACTGTTATATCACATTATTAATTAACAACTTATAAGCGAATTAAAGAAATAATAAGCATAACTGGAACACATTTTATGATTAAAAGAATTATTAGTTGAATAATTAATTAAAATAGAGCATAATAACATGATTTGCATTATATATATAAATTAGTGCCAACACAACTGCCACAATATTTATGTGTAGTAACAATTTTCTGCCCTAATTTTTTACTATATTCCTTCTTGGAATTTTCCATTTATTTATACATATATTAATTTTCTCGTCCATAGGTTACTTGTTTTATTCAAGTATATTTTATTGTTCAGTCTTGTTTATCCATAACAGACGTCTGCATCGCAATGGCGAATGTCCAAAAATTTCCATTTAATCATTTACAAGGTCATCATATTTTTTTTACCTTTTTAAGTGATATTTCTAACATCATTTTAGGACAGACTACCATTAATTTCGTTGTGTATAACATCATAACGAGCAACTTCCACCCATTCTTAAACAGGTGTTTATTATTACATTCATTAGTTGTTTATCTATCTATTAGCTGCCTATCTTTTTTAAATAGGACATTTAAATACGATTTGGAAAAACTTGTTTTCAAAGTTTATAATGCTAATTTAAAAAAATATGCAGTATATGAAAAATTACATTTCGATATGACATAATTATAAACAAATCTCGTAGAATCCTTATTTTGGGCCTTTGCAAATATAAAACAAAATCAAGCAAGTTTTAGCTAAAATCAAATAAATTTACGAATTTTTCAAAAATGCTCATGCAGCTTTTTTGCCAAATTTAAAAAAACAAGAAATATAATACAAAATCAAGTATATTTCTCGTTTCCAAGCAATTTTTTCATGTTTTCTAGAAATGTCAATTTGTGAAATGTAAGTGTAAATATAAGTGTAAAAAATATAAGTGTAATCAATACATGCATTTTTTTGTTCTAAAAATTTCAAGAAAATTTTTTATTCTTCTTAATAAATTACTTTCTGTATAAATATAGATGAAAATTTATAAATTAAGCAAGCATTGTAAAAATGCAGCGAAATATTAAATATAGAAAGAATTTTATCGCACAAAGAAACCAAAGTTAAACATATTAACACCTGTAAAAAAAGTTCCGCTGAATATGTTAGATATTATTATGAATTAAATAAAGTATTATGCTAATGTGGAAAAAATATATATTATCTACATATAAAAAACCTAAAAATACAAATTCACACAGTACACTAGTACATATTCTAAATCATATTCAACATAGAAATAATTTAACACAAACATATACAGTATGTAATAAGAATAAATCTATAAAATTATTTTCTACTTATAAAAATACTAAGGACAAATATACAACATGTAAAAAATGTTTAATGAGAAATGTTATCATATGAAGAAATTTAATAGTATAAATTATTTTATTACTAACATAATAAGAAGTTAAGTAATTAAAAAGCAATTTAATTCATTATTATCAATAATTTAAAAATTTGCTTCGAATTTATTAACTTATATATTTTTTCTTTGTATTTGTTCATGTACTTTATAAATTTTATTACTATTAAATACAACTAAACATAATTTTATAAATTTCATAACAATAATTTAGGTAATTAAAGGCAATTTAATTATCATCAATAATTTGAACACTTTTACCTTTTTATTCATTTATAATTTTTACCTTTATACTTTTTCTTTTCTTTTTAAATTTTATTCATATTGAAAACAATAAAGAATTTCGGCAGAAAATCTAAATGCTTTAAAAGTGGCGGAGTGAAGACCTACTGCTAAAAGTTGAAAAATAATAAATATATAAAAATTGAGAAAAGATAATTTAATAAGAAGTATTATTGCACAACTTCAAAGACAAGAATGCAATTTTAAAAAACCTTTGGAGAAGGTAAATGATTTAAAAGTTAGGGAATTAAGAGGTAAAGCTATAAGCTTTAAAATAAAAAATATACAGACTAAGAAAAAATCATTTCATTATTTCTCATTCACGGTTTATTTTAGATGAAGACACAAAGATTAATTTTAGACATTTACCTTTTGCAAAATGCAGCTTAATATATAATAAAACCAAAAAAGCATTATGAGAAATATTTTATTTTTTAAATAATGTATTTGTAAGCCCTATAAATGAAAATAACCGGATAACATAATGGAATTTAAAAAAATTACCTTTTCCAGACGTTAATTCCAAAGAAATATGTGAAAAAGATTGAAAGGAATTATAAAAAATATTTCCTTTTTCTACTAACGTATATGTAAACAAAAGAAATAGAAGAACCAATAAAAATTACAGAGTTAATAAAACTTTTAAATGTATGATATCAAAATATAACATTGGAAATGACTTCAATTTAGTGAAGCCAAATCATGTTTTAAATGTTTTAAAAGTTGATTCGGGAGTTCATTTGATTAATTTATGAAGAAAATTTTAAAAATGAAAAAAATGGAGAACTGTTTCCTGACAATATGAGGATTATAATTGTGGGGCCAAGTAATAATGAACAAATAATTAGATGTAAATTTTGTTTATAAGAAAGGATGGTCAAATTTTAATAAATTGTATGTTTGCTCAAAAAGTTTTAATCATCCAAAAGATATTTAGTTACAAAATTATATTGTTGAGTTATCCAAAAAGTTAACAGGTAAATATAATGTGATACTTTTTAATGATGTAATGATTCCTTTAGATCAATGTGAAAATTATTCTCTATCTATATTTGATGTTATTTTAGACAATCAAGATATAATATGTGATTATTTCTCAAGATCAAGACATAAAATATATATGTATTTTATTTAACTCAAACTTTTTTGAAAATACCTAAGCAATTGGTGAGAGATAATATGAAGTTTATATGTATATTAACAAGATGAAACTATCTTAAAACAGATACATAATTACTTTGTGGTAGAGATATGACTTCCGAAAAATTTAAAGATACCTGTGCAAAATGTCAGATGAATATGGTTTCATAACATTATATTTGAGTAGAAAAATTAAATATGGAAGATATTGATATAAAATTAAGAAATTTATTAGATTTTTTAATGTGTGCAAATCAAAGATGTTATTATATATTTAAAATTTTAGCAAAATAATCTTCCTATTTTAAGATTTCTTTAATGTATATTATGAACATTAAAATGAACAATGGATGTTTGTTATGAACATTAACATGAATGTTAAATTTCTTATGGGTGCTAAACATGCTATTATGTTTGAAATAAATAATTATAGAAAAGTATTTAAATTCACAAAGTATTTAAATTTACCAAACATCAATTTTATTAATCCAGGAGTTATGATAACAATAATTAAAACGTAACCATTTAACATATATTTTATTACCTTTTTTAAAGACTTTTTCAACCAAATACTCATCAAGATAAAAGTTGTTCATTATTAATTGAGCACTTTTGAAATCAGTCTTAGAAAAAGTAGCTGTTCCGAGTTGCATATATTTTAATGGGCATTGAGCGACCAGTGCCCAGTAATGTTGATAACGATGGGGGAAAGTAATTCCATGTTTTAAATTCTCATAAAAAGTGTAAGTTAACCATTTGTGATAACTTCAGTTATTTCACATTTAAGAGTAAAAATATACAGATTTGTAGAATATGATTTATCTGATCATTTCAGAGTTTCATGTGACCGATGCATGAATAAAGTGATGAGGCCCATGGCAATGTTAATTTAACATAAGGCGGTAGAATACGCAATGTGCAAATAAGTAGATACTATGCAGGTCTTCCAATAATGCTCAGTTCACCATGAACTACATTTAGATAGTTTTCATAACTTTGTATTCATAAAAACCTCCTTTTATTCCTTCTCATTTGATATCTTTAATTTTGTAAGTGGGTACATCATAATTTAAAACTTCAATAATAGTATATAATTCTGTTATCCAATTAGAAGTATAACATTTTACAATAATGTGTTTAATTTCGCTATCACTAACAACATTGCCGACTTTGTATTTCAGTTTAGTAAACATATATGTTTGACATAATTTATTTCCATTATTCTTATTAACTTCAATTGGTTTTTTTATCAATAGTTCTATGTTTTGAATTGTTATATTTTTTCACTAATTTATCTAATACATTTATTAATTTATAAATATCATTCAAATAAAATTTTTCAACATTTAATTTTTCCATGTGCGATTAAGAAATTCCACAACACTAGCTTTTATTTCAGTGAAGAGTAGAATAATGATTGATGTTATATTTTTGCTTAAGTTCCTTAAATGTTATATTATAAAATTCAGAACCATTATAACTTAGTATATTATGTGGTTTTATTTACCTCAGTGTTCATTCTAATCTATTTACTACATTTTTAGTTGTTTTATAATTTATAGATATTTTTGTCATAATATACTTATATCCATTACTTATATATGATATACATTAAATATTACCATTATGTATCTCAACAAGATCAATTTACCACAAATCATAATTTTGATATGAAATTACTTTTCTTTGTGGAAAATTCTTTTTTGTAAACATTTATGAAAAATTACATATTGAACAATTAATTTTCTGAACTAGTAGTCCATTTTTCATGTTTTCATTCTTATATTATTATTTTTAGTAACCTTATTATTCTTCAAACACCGTGTATTCCACATTTAATAGTAAAACATATTTAATCTTTATATTTCACAAATATTCCTATTGTAGTCATTAATCCATACTCATTAACAGATATTTTAATTTTTTTATATTTTAAAAGTTATAATATCACCTCTGTTAACATTAAAAGTCTTACTGTTATCCATTTTTGAGATCCCTTAATAACAGTCACATTATCATCAGGTAAATTGAAACTAGCAGTAATTATCTTATAAACATTACCATCCATCAAAACAGAAAAGAAAATTAATTTATTTTCTAAATGAAAAAAATATGTATATATATTTTTTATTCGACTTTGCAGGTAAATAAAATATACGAGATTTTTCTTCACTGCATTTTTCAACTTTCGAGTTAACAAGTGTATCACAATAATTCAAAATTGATTTGTTTAAATTTTATATTCTATAAGCTTTTTCTTCATCATAAACTTCTTTGCTTTTTTAAATTTTTGATTTAACAAGTGTTTCACAATAATTTAAACTGACTGATTTAAATATGCAATGTAACATCTGTTCCTTTATCAAAAAATATTTCATTGACTGCGTCTTTTCCATCTGTAGGATCAATCTTATAATTAATTCTATGATTTTGAATAGAAACATAATCTTTTGTATAAACAAAAATTTTACACATTTGATCACATAAAGCAGAAACCATAATATTATAAATTGTATCTACATCTGTGTTTAAAGTAGAAACAATAGTATTATTTCTTAAATCTGCATCTGTTTTTAAAGGATAATCATTATTGTAAATGTTTTTATATTAAAATTTGATTAGCTTTTTCCCAAATATATAATTCAGTTAATAACAAAGAAATTAAATCGGAAAACCTGAAGTCCATCGAAAAAAGGTATAAAACAAATAAACAGAGATGTCCACAAATAACTGAAATAAAATTCAGAACTCGATTATCGTTGTAATAAATATTTTTCTAATTCATCGGATGAAAATTGTTTATTTGTTTATGCAACATAAAATGCAAATAGTAAAGTTCAGAAAAATTACGCCGATACAGGTAAAATTGTTGTTCAAAAATGAGAAATTATGTGGTTAATTGTTAAAAACGAATCTAACACAGCCATTGCAATGAAACAAAAAAATACAAAAATCCTAGAATACCTGTTAGTTTTAATTATTGGCAACCTTTAGAAAAAGAAGTTCCTGTTGGATCAATTGTTTTTAATTTTGTCATAAAATACCAATTTAATAATTTACAATGTGACATGCCTGACTTTGTAATTGTAGGTAGAAAGAAAATCACGTTGAACAGTATGTTCATGCTTGTAAGTTTGATCAATCTAATGGAAAAAAATATTTACGTTAAAATTGGAAGAAAATAAATTTTTCAAAAGAAAATTGGAATTTAGATATTGAAAATGGTCTGTGTGATAAAATGTTTCTTCCTTATAATGATTTTCAAAATTCAGAGTCAAAACTATATACTATATATAGAAACAATGAACTTTATTATAAACGAACTGTAAACAATCATGGTGATATCATTTATTATGCATTTTGTGGTCAATGACTATAATATGTTATTTATTTATATATAGAAAAACAACTGTAGTTAAAGAAAAAAAAAATTAGTGTGGATTTTAATAAAACTACTTAAGCAAAAACTATTTCCAATTTTGTTCTAATTAGCCAAATGAATCTAACTTATTATTATTTGAAAGAAAGGATTACTGAAAATACATAAATGATTAAAAACAGGAAATGGAGGAAGTAAACTATTTTACAGAAACATCACAATATTTCGACAGTTTAATTCAAACTTTTAGACATATAGGTAAGTTTTTTAATATTTTAAAACTTTTACAAATTTTTTAATGTATAGTTGAGTTGTTTTATCGATAAAAAAATCATTTTCTTAAATCCAAGTATGTTTTTTAAATAATTCGTACATGATATAAAATTCTCTTAATGTGTCAATTGTATGATTTTTCTTTAAATTTCATGATTTTTTGGCTTAAATTTTCTTGATTTTATTTCGGCTTAAATTTTTTCTTTATCTTACGAAATTTCATTCTTATAAAATTAAAAAAAATGGAATCACTACTCAAAAAGTTAAACAATCCTTTTGAATTGACAAAACTACAAGACCTAAAAGAAAAAAAACATAACGTTCTTTTTTAATTTCTATTATACGATTTAAATTTGAAAAAAGAAATTGGTTTTATTCTAGACTGTAAATATAAAATTACATTACCAGATCGCTATATAAATACAAGGGGACGCAGCCCTTGAAATTTTTTTTGTATTGTCATGGGGCTAGAAAAGTTACCATGTTAAAAAATTTCGGTTATTATATAAAGACTTTAAAAAACATATTGCATAGATACATGATGCGAAATTAACTCAGGATTGAAGCGACTGCTGCCCCGTTTGATATTTCTCTATCCACTGAGCCACTAAGACCTCAATTGGAAACTCTCTATCCACTGATCCACTACGGCCACACTTGACTCAACGTTAAAGCGAGACATTTCAAGTAAACAAAAATAATATTCCATTACCTCTATATCTCTATGCAATAATCTCTATGCATTAATACAAAACTTTTCATAGAAAAAAGTAATTGAAAAATGGGTTTTTTAAGGTAAAAAGTAATGATTGCATAATCTGATCTTGCTGAAGTTCGAACCTCACCTGTAATTTACCCTGAGGATTTGCTCTGCACAATTTGAAGAACCTCTGTTGAGTTTAATGGGACTTACAGGTATTAAAGAGGGACAGAGAGACAGACGGAGATCGTCTCACCTTTAGTAGTAGATGCTTGATAATAATCCTTTAAGATTAGTAAATGTGAAACAAGTTTTTATAACATATAAAGGTTTAAAAGGTACGAAAAATGGAAAAACTATTTATTATACAGAATTCTCTTAAGATATGTATCAAATAGAAAATTTAGCAAAATGTAAAGATATTATCAAATCTTGATATATAATTATCAATTTTATAAAATAATCAGTATCAAAATTATAAAATTAAGATGAATTAAATTTTGCAGAAATGTGAGGTTACTTGCGTGCACAAATTTATGTTTATAGAAAAACAGGCCAGTGTTGCTTGAAAACGAGAAATTTACTTGATTTTGGCTTAAAATTTGTTGTTTCTTTAAAGTGGCACAAAACCTGCACGGCATTTTTGAAAAACTGGTAAATTAGTTTGATTTTAGCTTAAAATTGCTTGATTTTGCCTGATTTTTGCTTAAATTTGCAAAAGCCCAAAATGAGGATTCCATAAAGATGAATGAGTTGCTTCCAAACGAGAAAATACTTTATTCTAGCTTTAATTTGTTTGATTTTTGATGATATTGTGCATTGCGCCAGCTCTCTCAAACATTATCTACTGTTGTTGCTCATGCAGAACCTCCCAGACGATGCTGGGAGCAACACCATTGCATGCGTAGCTGATCGCGTTGTTTTTGACGGGCTTTATTCAACATGATGCAGTACAGCCTCTTCCAATTCGAGAGTGTGGCGTCACTTTGGAACACCACAGTCGTAACTGTAGGTGGTTAAGGTACCTTGTACCCGGAGCCGTTGCCTAATTGTGGAGAAAAGCGTGTGTTTGCGTCGCACGTTGTGTATAGCGCTCTTGGTACAGCCGACGAGCTGCTCTTCCATGACCTTCAACTGCACCATACACGAGGATCATGTCTGTGTATTCCGCAAACATGTATTAAACCATGTTAAAAGGAACCGCAAAGGAACATGAATGGGACTCGAGGAGGGATACTGTGGCGGGATAGACGTCACATGCCATCAGTTGGTCGTCTGATATAATGCACTGCCTACCCATTTGCATACTAACACGAAAATCCGCGACATTGCTCTTTCCATCAGTGTAAGTGGTAGAGATATATATACTGTAACGGTACGTTTCCGGACATGTGTTCCTATTCAAAGATCTACTCAGTCTCCTCTACGGGTCCTACAAATATGTAAGGGGAATTTCCGAGTGTACTCGATATATTTAGTGTTTTTGAACATCCGTTTTCGTGGTGAACAGGGAAATTGAAATATAGGCCTTTTGGAAACTTCCAACTTTTTCAGATCCACTTCAGTTTGCATGGTCGTCACATTCAATCAAACAGTAGATTGCTGGATACACTAGTTAGATGTTTGTTTTGGCTGAAGAATAGCGAACTAGTTCTGCCTTCACGGGTCCCATAATAGCCCCGAGCTTTGACAATTATTCTGAAAAGTTTTTTTTTTTTTCTCGGTCACAGAAATCACAATTTTGATGTCAGTCCAATACTGGGATTCAGAACGAAATATTTGGTAGCAGAACCATCCGATTGTTCATATTCGTCTATATTTTGAATTATTCTTCTGTCGGCATCGCAGATTCCTTCACTAAGTTAAAACTCACAAAACCTTTACCTACATCATAACCAGTAGGAACAGAGAAGGTGATGGAGTGTTGGATCAAGAAAATAAATCACAAAACATCATGAAATATTTTTCTGAAAGACCATTAACTAACACGGACAAGCATGTATGCATGCAAACTAAAAATGTCATATTTTTGTGCAATTTTTTATGCGCAACAATTCCCTAGCTAAAACATAAGACAATAAATTTGCTATGATCATGCCTTTACTTCCTTGTTAGATTCAACAAGTAAATGAAATTAATATCTAAAATATGGGCAGGAAATCATTTGCGGTCGATGGCACATAAAGTGAAGGTATGTACTTCCGATTTGCATCCAGTAAACTTCACACCACTGGTCAATTTTAGAAAGTACAATTCAATGTCAAACATCAGTTTTAAAATTTGAAATATGTAGCTCATGCAGAACTATAATGGCTCTGACGCGGTTGCCCATAGGTTTTTGTGAAATAAATGGCATTACAAGGTACATATAAAAATAACTATCTCTCGACAGACTTAACGATGTGGAAATCCCAAAACCCAGAAGAGTGATATCAGACGAAGTAAACACATCGACTGTTTGAAAACCGATACAATCGGACCGTTGCTGGGTTGCGAGCTATGTGCATATTCAGCTGGAAAAACACACGAATCATCACAGCCAGTAAACATAATATCATTTAGTTATGCTGCAAAGGATCAAAAACATATATCCCGATGGCAAACTGTGCAATTATCCCCATGACATTTCGCCGAATGTTCTCCCCAGTTGTAAACTGTTTGCATTAGCACAAAAATCTGTTATGATCAAATCGTTGCAAACAAATCACACAAAGTGGCCATATCTATCGTCTACAAACATAGACATTTCGTAATCTTTCGAAAAAAAGATATCACCTTTTGCCTGCAACTGAGGAGTTGCGATAATATATAGAGTATCCCAAAGAAATTAACCAAACATTGCACCAAACTGGTTATTGTTTCTCTACTAGTAACTCCTTAGCAGTATTGGACTCAAGGTCGATCGCCATGGGTGATTACATAAACATATAAATTCCATTTGTTTCTGAAGACTGCTTGGTAAATGTGACATTTCATATGTGCCATCCCACTACCACTACCATCGAAAGATCGGATCGCTGTCAAATACCAAGACGTCTCCACCCTCCAATGCCAGTCGTTCCTGAATTTCAGGGCGACTGACAGAAAAAGATAGATCAAAATCGAATTTGAAGCATGTAATATATTGCATCATGTATTTGCTTAGTTATGACGAGGACCAGACTATGAAACTTACATAATAACGACGATAAAATATTACTTCTTGCTTTTGCCGTACAAACATATATTGTCAAAATGATTACATATGGATTTGAAGATGACTATAATGTTTATATATATATTCACATACACGGAAAATTTGATGTCTGTGTTCCATGCTCAAAGCCGCTGGGTTTTGCTGAAGCTGCAAACATACTATCACCAATTTCAAGCAATATTTCGTTCTGTTTTTAACAAACACACCTAAATGTTATTTTGGTAATGAGAGACAAATTGGAAACTGTAGAACTGAGGCTTCATTCTACCGAATGGATGCTCTCTCATGTTCAGTTCAGCAATGCCAAACATATAAACATGCTGAAGAACATAGAGGATGGCAAAAGTCAATATTGGGTTTCAGATTTTTAAATTTCGAGACATACACCAGAATGACGTAAAGCAAGCTTAGTAATTACTTTATGTTACTGAATATTGTATGTATATCTTCTTTGATCTATAGACTTTCAGACATCACAATGTGAGGCTGAATTGATTGCAGTTAAAAAATTTTCAAACAAAAATAATTGAAATATTTTCAGCAAATGATAGTTAACCACCAGTGAGGAAATGTACATGATTGTTCAAAATAGGAATAGTTCACTAGCATAGAACGTTTACGCAAAACTAAAAAAAAACACATTGTGAACATGCTCATTTCCCGATTACAAGATCTGTTACAATAAAGGATATTACATCATTCATGGCATTCGATATGAATAACCAGGTCGAGTGTATTACCTAAAATGTGATATTAGAATATCGAATTAACGACACATGGAAATATGCAGTCACACATATATATTATCTGCCTTATATTTCATGACAAGCTCACATCAAAGAATTGCGGAGACAAGTTCGTAATACACTATCTTGAGTACTGCAAAGAATATACAAATATGATGACTCTAAAGCAGTATCAGTTTAGTTGCCTTCGTAAATAGTCAGCATCAAGATTTACTGCAATCAGTATGTTTTCCAAAATTCATGATCGCTACTTTCTTAAGAATATTGCTGTGTCAGATATGATGATAACATGTGAATTTTAGTCCTTAAGACACCATATATATGTACACACTTGGACAAAATTAATATCCAATGAATTCAGCGCAATTATAGGTTACAAGCAATGGACACATACAATAAACAATGAACCTACCAACAATTTCAATTCATTGAAGTTTATTTTCCCCAAATAAATATTAAAAATGACAGTTGAAATAGTGACAGCAGATGACAACACAATTAAAATTACCATGGCCATCAATTAACTTTCCTAAGGCTAACATGACTAGATAGTTTACACAAAAGGTAATACAGATAATTCTCCGCCTCAGTGTTTACAATGGCACAAATCTCAAAACTCAGTCAACTGGTGTTTTCAATTGAGAGTTTCAATTAAGACACGTGAAAAGTGTCGTACATTCACACCGGCAAAGGCCAATAATACTTTCCTGCATATTAAGGGGGAACCTAGGCGTGAATAAAAATGCACAAATACGCAGTTGACGACCTGTCAATAAGTCACCATCGGGGAATTCATTTAAAGAATTTACGTTCATAAAGTGCCTTCAAAAGCTCGGAAACCATTCTAGTAATTTACACCTATGATGGTGTCAATTGGCATTAATTAGTGCGTCGATAAGACATTTGTGATGCAAATCCCCGAATTACAAGTTGATTTAAAATTAGGCAAATACAAAGCTAACATTTAAAAAAAACTTGGCAAACGAGCGCATCGCGACCATAGGAGGCCCATTAGGAGGTGCGACTATAAAAGAAACAGATTAAAATTTACTCTAAAAACTTCATTAAAAATTGATAAGCCATTCAGGCGGCACAGATAAAATAGGGGAATTGGCCATCACAGTGCCTGAAACTTTAATGAGACAATACAGTTAAAAAACAAAGTTACTATATGCTTCCTCATCCCGGGCATGAGCTGTGGACGCACCAGACAATAAACAACATAACACGGCCAGGCCAACGATTCGACTACTGACACTTGTGCACTCTGAAGTACGCATAGCAACTACACAAATGTAACATATTGAAAGGCCAAACTACTGCCAAAATATTAATATGCAAAAGTACCAGAGAAAACCGTGCACCCAGCTGCTACCATGCACTACACACGTGCCAAAAATACCAGCCCAAATAATGTGCGCTGTCCACAACACACCAGTATTTCCACTGTGGCTCCTCAACCCTATACAAATCACTTAGAATGTACCACGATTTAGCTCAAACAATTCACTGCTGTCGCATTACAATTTGAATATGTTGCATCGGGCGCCGCGTGGTCTAGTGGTACTCTGGCTGGAGACCATGAAGATCTCGTAGTCGTCGAAGGAAGAATGGAGCCGGACGGGGAACAGCTCGCACCCAGCTGACCAAAGCACCCCTCCTCGGACACTCTCACGTGACACACCAGGAGGGGAGGAGGGTTGTAGGGGGAAAGACATAGAGTAAGGAACGAACCTGAGCGGCGAGAATTGGAATCAAGCCGCGCTGAGCATGGTAAGAAGAAAGTTATTCATTCCCAAGTACTACCATGGCCTAAAGGGAAGCGAAGGCAAGATACCACATACCTCTGCTACCTTCTGATGCAGTAATCGAAGGCAAGATACCACATACAGTAATCGAAGGCTCTAATTCACGTGACAGAGCCCAAACTAATAATGGTTGTCCTACATGTGTAAATGAGACAAGGCAGTCGTCGATGAGCAAGCAGAGTAGGTTGACTTTCACTTCGCAATGTGACGACCTCAGCCCTTCGGAGACATCGGGGGTTTTAACCATGCCTCACTCGCAGCATTAATTGCAAAAAGAAATGTATACCCGACGGGGTAGGAAGCAATCTCATCTCAAAATTTCCCATGTACCACGGCCATACATTTATAATAGTACTACAACCCACTTGGCACATTTCCACAGTTAAGTTCCTGCAACATAGAGTTAATTGTTCTTTAGGGTGACTTTGAAACAATGTTCTCATAGGCCACTTTTCTGTGAATTACGTACATTTAATGATAAGTTGGCAAATATACAGTATTCATAAGCATTACATTACCTTCCACAGTTATTATAAAAATATTAAAATTTCTGGACTCTTTTGAAATATATTTTGTGCTCAATTTGCTCTCACATATTTCACCATCAAAGTCACTGAGCATGAGTTTACTTGCAATTCTGAGATCATGAATAATATTTAAAATCTTTTGGCCTATCACTTTACTACAGTTATATTCAATAGGAAACACGCGGGTCTTCGCTAATAGCTGGATCACAATTATGTACACTGAACGGCGACTTCCTGATGACAATGAAAGAAATCGTTCCAGCTAACCCCCGTTATAAAAAGAACATCGCAGACATACCTGAGGTAGGTGCACATCTAAACGAGCACGCAAGAACAAGGCAGCGAATAAACCAGTTGTGGCCTTACGTACAGAAAACCAGATGCGACGACTCGGGAACAGCCTCGGGAAATTTGATTCGCCGTCGAATGCGGCCTGGAACTCGCTAGGAACACTACTCCCTGATTACACGCCACTGTGAGTAATCGCCTTGCCCAGCGACTGGTCTTCCACACTGATGGTCGATTCACACCCGTGAATTAATTCGTATTCGTAACTAAACATTTTTGTGCTTAGCAAAGCTTCTTACACATATTCTTAAAATGAACGTTTGCAACGAACATCAAGATCTTCACAATATCGGGCTACGATATTATCAACCAAACAAGAGAATATTCTCCCGTTCTCAACACGTCAGCGTAGTCAGTCACTGCAGAGGCAAGAAGAAAGAGATCTGGCACATCGTAAACTTTAGTTCGTCTGTCAAGGAAACTACTTTGAATTCGGCCTGTAGCTTTACACTGTCTTTAGCAAAATACGTGATTGGTTCGTACTCCAATGTAATGCCAGCACGAGCACACATATGGGCGTAAGTGAAGTAGGCGTATTTTGTTTTCATCATATTTCACGAACAACTTCACGTCTGTCGGCACTGTCTGCATTTTACCGGGCACACGCCGCACGGCCTCACTGCATAACGACTGCCCTGACGACTCATACTCCACAGGTATCCCGCCCGGCGTCTAGCCCGCAACTCACCTGCCACTTGCCTCTCAGCTGACTGCCCGACCACACACTGCCTGGCGCAACACCCGCGCAGCTGGCCAGGTGACATCATGTGCCCTCTAGGAGCGAAGCCTGACGGCGATCCTTCACACTGAGTCGTAAATTTTGTTTGCAAACAACAAACATACAAGTTATATCACCATAATTATTATATAATACTTTCATACCAAAAATATATACGTGATACACAAATATGCAATCATAAATACTGATGATATAGGAATAAGGCCGGCCTTTTCCTATAAAAAATACATACTTATATCTAGTTACAAAATATTAACAACTCGGGTTATCAAAGCAACAAACGGTAACCTAAAACCACATTGACTAAAACTGGTTACTAAAAGTCTGACCATTATGGTTACTAAGAGTTACCAACGGTAACCAAAGCCCTAACATTTCTGGTGACGATAATTAGATCGTCACAGTAAACTCGGTAATAAATATAATGAGCCACATTGTTACATTTGCGATCGGCCAAAACATAAATGAACCTGCAAATTGAACACTCATACCTTGTACAAGAGGTTTGTGGGTAAAGATTTGAGGGGTACAACTAGATATGAGATCGACCAATTCGAATTGATCTTGCAGCAATAAGGTCTGTCAGCATTTGGTATAGTGTATACCTAGAAGTAGGAGCATCTCCTCAATTTCTGTCTGCTGTCAAACATCATTGGTCGAAGACTTGTGTGTTTCATCCTGCGAAGCTTCCATACTCAGTCTCACTAGCATCAAATATAGTTACTAGAATGCTGGCTACATCCACATGAGCATAGAAAGTGGCGACAGCAGCAGCTTACAACTTTGAAGGTGTTCGAACTTTCCCATGTTGTGCGAACCGAGTCAGTAACTGGTATAGTGTTAAGAGCAAGAAAGTGTGCTGTCTTTCACACCTGCTCATAATCAGTTCCTCCTACTGACTTCGATAATGTATTGTTTTATTCTGCTCACATAAATGTTCCTACATATTGCACAAAGCAGTACTCGCAGCCATCAGTCGATACTCTGCAGCTGCTAGCTGAGATTGGTGAAGCCTCCTGCGAGATGATCGTCGATGCTGTGCATCGATCAGCATATCCATGATGTGCATACAGCTCGGAACTCAATACAGTGCCACTCGCAGATGCTGCTGCCCAACGATGAGTCTTCTCAGGGCTGTTAATGCCAGCTTCATCCTATCGTACCTGTTATTGGTGAGCCTGATGTTGGTCCTGTGCTTATCGAGCTGGATTTAGCCACGCCAGAATTCGTCCACCCGATGTTCTACTGGAAGCCAGGTGTACAGTGCAACTGGTGGACAATCTCAAACAAGGGCATCTACATTTATCTACATTTATCATAGTTCGAATATTCATGTCAACACACTCTGAAGCCAAAAGTGAAGCTCTTTACACCAGTGGCACCAATAACATTGTGATAGTTCAGCAGTGGAGGTTCTGCTGCTTTCTGCCACATATAAACATATAAACTGATTGGCTGTGGAATCCATTTACGAAAATTAAGATTCCTCACAGCTGCATATTTTAAAATACATTTGTTTGGCCTCTGTTCCTACAAGATAGTAGTGCATATTGAAGATAATCCAAATATGATTGTGATCATTTTTATGTGGTAATTATTACGCATTCTCCAATACCTCTACTATAAAATTAATATAGTGTTAATTTTTGTTACTTTTTACCTTTGAGTAATCCCCTGATGAATGTTTGCTTATAAGGATTTGAGTATGAATAATTTACTATAGTGAACAGAAAAATAATATATACAAAAAAAAACTGAAGCAGCCAAATGTTTGGGTTAAAACAGATTTAGGTCGGAACTAGCCTGTATTCGAATAGATGACCACAGGAATATAAATAGGACAGCAGGTTAAAGGCTTCATTGTGTCAGATATGTCACCCAGAACAAGCCCCTCTACATAAATCATGTAGTCATTTTCAATTCCTGGGAGGGAGGGGTGAATTTGTAAATAGTATAATGGATCAAAATCTTTTGGAAGTGCCAGTTCGTCGACTGTATAGTCTTAATCAGCTGAAATACATTATGATGGCAATGGGTGAAAGTCCAGCAGCACCATCTTACAACAAAATCAACTTCCACTGTTGCATAACCGGCCATACCACCAGTGTTTGGAACACTTCTTGGACCATGCCTTCATCATACTTGACCGTGTTGTCACTGTGTTGGGTCATGCTGTTCGCCTCTCCAGATATTTAACCTTATTTTTCGTTCTAAGTACCTGTAGTTCTGCCAGAATTTACAGGAAATTTACCTGAGTCAATGTCAGTTTTAATTGGGGTCTTTATAACAGCCATTCAGTACTTTTTATGTAAAAACAGATCCACCAACTGTGCCACCATCATCTGTTCCAGTGGAAACTGTACATTCGATCTCCTATGCTAACGCAACGTATTGTTATCAGCTCCACAGGTGAAAGACCTTCACTCTCAACTTCAGTGTGTATTGATATGAACATTCTAGTTATGAAAAGAGTCAGTGTTTTGTAAGATTTGAATATAAAATATGTGACACCCATTTATCCTGCCATCATAAAAAGCATGGAGATTTAAAATCTGCAGCTGTGCTGTACCTCTCTCATCATAGTTTTGGTGTCACTACAGAAGTAAAGGGTTGTGCAAATGCCTAAACTTCCAAACAAATCATGTTTTAACAGTATTTTCTGAATCTGATTTGTAACTATAAGCGATTTTTCCCAGCCACGTAACATTCCTGGATCGCCAATGCAGTATTAGTGGGGATTTCACAAAATACAGTAAAGAATATACATGTATAGTTTCCTTTATTTTACTTAGGAATATGTGTTTTTACTGGTATTGTCTTTATAGATGGACATTACATTTTAAAAAAAAATGTATGCGTAACAGTGGTTCATTTTGCTTCTTGTTTACACACTGTTAAATTCTGATTTATTAAACACTTGTTTTGCAATAAAGATATACGCTTATAAACATGGAATAAAAATTCTCATTAAATTTGAAAACTTCATGTTAAAAAAAAGCAGTAAATAGATCAAGTTCCATATATTGCGAGTTGAGAAAAAAAATTGAATTTTCTGGGCCTCATCACCATCAGTGGATTTTTAACCAAAAGGTTTGCAAAGCGTGACATGGGTGTAGTCTGCTGGCAGATGGTGAAAACCTTAAATTTTATCACACTAGTGATTATTGGTATCAGGAACACACAAGATAATGGTCAGTAGCAGGAGTACAGGAGATGGGTGGAGGTCAAACTAATTAGTCAAAAACCACTTAGAAGCATCACTCATCTACTGGCCACACAGTCAAGAAGACATGATCTGTATAATTAAAATTTCGAGCCCTACATGTAGCGTATGTCTGTATACTTTTGATTTCTTTTTTCGAAATTATTTCAAATTTTTATATTTATGAAATTTTTCTTGTTTTTCAATTTATAGTTAGTTTTCCTTTACTATTTAATTAAAACATATTTTCAACATTACATTTTGTAAATAAATTTGATTTTTACTTTAAATTTTAGATTTAAATAACTTTAATTTTAAAACTGAGGCAAGCATTTTTCTAGTTTGTAGGATATTTTCCGACTTGATAATTATTGCGATTTTTCCGCTGTAGCAGTCTCAAGGTTATTCCAAAGTCACCCTGGAATAAATACCAGCATTACCTGAGATCGAAGTCACTCCAGGTCGAGACCAAGGTTAAACAAATTGGCTTCATAACAATAGATTTTAAATGGCTCCTATTCCCAAAACCAGCACCAACGTTATCGAATTTATACTAATAACTAGAATAGTGATACATATAATAGATTTCAATTTACAAAATATTTGTAGATGTTTGAAGTGGTAGGCATTCTAAATATTACTTTCGGGTAATCAATCACATCATACCTAGTTTACTGTGTGATTATCACTCTGACCTTCCTTCCAACTTTCTGTGTTGTGTCCGTAGTAATCAGGTGTTCATTGAAATGAGATTTCCTTAATGAGAAATGTTAAGAGTATCGATGATGGCCAGTGGATATTCTCATAGCTATTTTTATCACAATAAGTGTAAACTATCATTTTATTGTTGTTTTAATTTATGTCTTTATGTTTGAGTGTATGTGGTAATTAAAAGCAGAAACCATTCTTCCATATTTGTGGCAGTGCAATGAATGTTATATATGATTAAGCTGCTCACAGTTCACTATGTTCGAATTACTGTTTGTCTGGCAGGTATTACCTGGAACGTGCGGGCAACTCTCTCAGCGCTGAGGGCTCGCCTTGCCCAGGACGCTCCCACCTGCCAATCGCGGCAGTCGCTGGCTCTCTCTGCGACATCAGTATGTCATCGTCCTTCTACAGCTTCCCGCCGCCCGCCTCTGCAGCTTGCCACCATTACTATCCGCATCACCCTAGGGAGGAGCTCGGTGTAGCCACGCCCCCGCTGGCCGACATGCCAGTACGCCACCAGTATTACCCGTGCCTCCCGGTGGAGGAGCTGGGAGTGGCCACGGCTCCACCGGCCGAGCTGCCAGCTCACCACCACTACTACCCCTGCCACGCGGGGGACGAAGTAGGTGTGGCCACGGATCCACCGGCCGAGCTGCCAGCTCACCACCAGTACCACCACTGCTCGCGGGTGTCGTTCCCGCGCGATGCCACCACCAATACGGTGTCCACCACCGTGGACATTAACTCGTGTGGCGGAACAGAGGGAGCGCTCGACGACGACGACGAATACTCGCCATCGCTGCAGCATGAGAACGAGTTCGTGACTTTCGACCTGGAGGAGCAGCCTGTGGTGCCACCGCTGCCGGCACGGGCGCTGGTAGAGGAGGCGCGTCGCCTCACCTTGGATGCGCTGCGGCGCACCACACCAGTGTAGCAGCCACGCTCCACTCTCTGCATCGCTTTGTGACTGTGATGCTAGAACTAACGAGGCGTTAATTGCAGCAATACTTTTTGACTGTGTTCTCGTGTGGCGATTGCTGTCCTGCTGATGATATCGGAACATGTGAACTTTTAGCATACAACCAGCAATTGACATCTACCATATCATGTTTTACCAAAGATTATAAAATTAATGTTTATGTTATATACTCCTTTAGATGTTGTATTAGTTATGAAAATATATATATTTACAGAATTGATATGCTGGGGAACATGCCTGTTAATAAAACATTTCTTACTTTTAATTTAAAAGTTATTACAAACAAATTGAAAGATTGAGGCTATAAAACAATGTATGAAAATAATTTATCTATTTTTGCTTTCACAATTGAGGCATTTATATTTTAACAGAGTGCTGTCTATAATCCTTCATAAAATTGCAGTTAACCAAGATACACTCTACAGCTAACTAATTAAATTTTTTTACAAAATGTATATAACTGAATGTACTTGTAGTGTTATTATACCGTTGTTATAAATAACATATTTCGTTTTACGTTTATTGCATAGTCGTTGTCGCTGCACATCACTTCATCAAAAACTCATTTTTATTGCTCTTATTTCTCATATGTTAAATGGACAATATGTAGTAAAATGATTCTTCACTCTGTTATTTCTTTAAAGAAGTTTGCGTACTACAATGTTAATACTTCTGTGACATTTTAACTTCTTAATTGCACTTTTCAAGTAAAGCTGATCATGTATGTGATTGTTTTCTCAAGCATGTTGGGAATGTTTATTTGAACACATATCCTTAAAATTAATAGCAGAATTACTGTTACATTTTAAGACAGAAGTTCTATGTGAGTGAGTGTATGAGAATTGCCGTTAATTCCTAATGTGAAATGCAAAAAAATATGTACATTTAAAATTTTAATTGGCCAACTTAACTAAATTGAACATGTTAAATCTAAGAAGCGGAAAACGTTTTACGGTTTTTTAGGCATTGCGACATTTCAAAATGGTTACCGCAAATCTAATTTCCATCCTAGTGGTAATGTCAGCATTTGATGTGCGATACCAAAAATAGGTTTCAGCCCAATCGTTATGTTATTGACTATTTCAAAACATAAAGTTAGCAAATTTCAGGATTTGAGTTCATGAGGCTGTGGTATTATTGCAGAGAGAGTATTAACTGTAAATTCTAATGTGTATAAAGAAAGATTCTTAAAATTGCTAATAATTTACATATGAACCATATCCAAATTGCAATCCAAAAACGTATGAGAAAATATTTGTGTTGCGTGAATAAATGTTGCGCTCTTTCGGTAGAATTGAACAATTTAATAATTTATTATATTTCGTTAATTCAAGTAAATCATTGAAAGTGTTTCCTATTACTGGCAGTCGCAAATGTGAGTTTAAATAATGAAACTATTAATTCGTATGGATAAATGAAAATGAAACTCCTATAACCAGTGGTAAATAAATATTTGTACTCCTGTGTTAATGCTAACATGTTCTATCTGTGCCATGATTGCATGCTGTGTTTATTTTAAATTTACCTTCTTTATCTAGGAAAAACACGAAAATATTATATTTATAATATCCTAAATCTGTTCCTGCAACATAGCACTTAGATTTAATTAAGCATGTTCCCCAGTTCAGAAAGCTCTTCTGAGAATTACACCATGCTTCTGGATTGTAATTTATTCCTGGTTACAAGGCAAAGTCATTAATTTTATATTCATGCTATTATATATAACAAAACTCTTCACTTTATTGTTTTCTTTCAAAGTACCCTATGTTGTACAGTCTTAACATGAATTAGTGGCAACTGCTTGATATTAGCGAAGATAAAATCAATTATGTATGCGTTAATTCCACTGTAATAACTAATAGCAACGTACATAATTTGTTGACTGAGATCCGCAGACTTCATAATAATTTAAATTACCTCAAATGAGTTCCGCTGCTTTAAGCGAGCTTTTATAATTGCATTTCGGAGGATAACAGTTGGTGGCTGGCAATTAGGTGTATTTTAAATTATTTATAGTGAGTAACTCAAACCGCTAATTCTGCTTCAGACTGTAATCGCTCTCGTGCGTGTATACTTACATAGAGATGGGATGTTGTTCCTTAGTTTATAAAAGTATTATGTAATTAGGATGTTGAGTTTTGGGTTATTTTAAAAATATTTTGATACACCCTCACAATACCCACATAACTCTTACCTGTGAAACCAATATATAAACTGATCTTGGACCTTCAGAATTACCACTAATCAGTTGTTATTGTAAAAATAAAAATGTTGTCCAAGTGAGAGTTTCAGTGGCACATTTTATTTTGCAAAATGTTGGCGTGAATCACTTCTTGTATGTTATAAAATATCAGTATAGTGAACTCCCACAGTGAATAAAAGACTCGCAATAACCATATTTTGGCAGTTTATAAAGTGATGTATAATTCAAGAGAGAAGGATTAAGGTATTCTGAACACTTTCCCGAGTTTTCCACTCAAACTTTGAAAGTACATTCCGACATTGTTGTAATGAAAGGGTTTATTTGTATAACTGTATAAGCTCTCCTGTCCCATTTTAGAAATGTGATCTAAGGTATGTTGACTGACAATCCGCTTTAAAATTTGTAATGGTTATATTATGAATCAGATTTTTTTTAAATATGGAAACATGTCTCTGGTACACCTTTTTATATAATTGGGTGTGTTTTAATGCATGTTTCCCTATATTTCAGCTGAAGATTAAAATTGATAGCAAAATGTTCCTAAGACGATAAACATATTTTTTAATTTTTTGGTTGAATGTATGAGATATGTTGAATAATATATAAATGAATGGATAAAAAAATCGGATTAAAATGACGTTTTGTGAATGCACTTTTATGCAAATCAATTTGTAAACTATGTTTTATACAGAGTTAATAAAATTGAAAAACATGATTTCACATAACTGTTCGAATGAGTGACGATAACCTTTAAAATCACTATCAGAAAGCAGTGAATTTATACCTCATAAAATAATCAGTAGAAAGATTGTGTCTTTAAACTGTTTGAAAATATATACAAAATAAAACATTATTTGTTTCTGGTTACCTGTGGAATCCATTACTTGTTAATACCTTTCCGTGAAGTTTAAAGAGTACTGAAGATGTGTAAATCTTATTCTAAGAAAATGTGTCTACAGTTATGATCTAATGCTGTCGGGTAAGGAGGGTAAAATGAGACTACGTTTCGTTTATTGAAAATATCTTGTTAGAAATAAGATATTTCGGCTTGAAAGATATTTAGTAAACAGTTAAATGCATTCTATCACAACTCATGTAAAAAAAATATACTGTTATTGGTAAGGTATGGACACAGCAAAAAATGGGGTGTGGCTGTGTTGGGGATAGGGCCGTTTGTTTAGCGTGAATACGTCTACGTTGACGCGCTCGGACTGTTTGATATTTTTTTACGTCCCCGGCACCGCTCGGTTTTATGGGCATCGCTGGATTGCTTTGGAGATGCTCTTTCCAATGTTACACGATTTGTGTATTTCGACGACTTGCCTTTTTGACGAGGATAGACCGAAATTGTTCTTAATTTTTACATTAAACTCATATAATTTCACCACTAGCACGCTACACAAATGTTTGATAACTAAAACGACTGATATTGAAAAGAGCTGTCGATTGAAACTGAAACGAGCGTCGCAGCTTCTCCTAGTCATAAGCTATACTACGCGGAAGGTGGAAGTTGTGAGACGCGGCGAAACGAACTCAAAATTGTGACCCCCCCCCCCCCCCTTTTTCACTTATCACGAAGCTTCGCAGTCATCATTCAACGTAACATATTCTTTGATCCTTTGGCAATAGATTGGTGTAATTTTATTTTGAATATAGGCTATAGATTCGGAGCTTCAATGCCAAACTGTATCACCCAATTTTGTTATCATTGGATTTTCTGGATTGCCTCCCACTGTGGTTGCAATATTAAAGACGTATTTCTGTCAAAATATTATGTTTAATTTTATGATTGTTATTTATATATGTTTTGCTTCTGTGTCACATTTGTAAAATATTTGCAGGTAGACAACTAATTTTAGTATTGTTATTATTCTGAATTCAATACCAAATTTTCTTAGTCCAAATTGTAAAAATTTAATAAACTATTAAATGTAGACCGTAATCAAAATAGAAACATACGTAAAGAATTTCCTTAAAACGGACAATTAAACTTGATTCTCGTTTACGACATATCATTTAAGTCCACATTCCGCAAGTCAAGAATTGTATCCACAATTCACAAGTTGCCCTGGTTATATATTAGAAAATGATTAAACATCACCTGATGTAACAGTATATCCACTGCATGGTTTATTTAACGAAGCAAAAACCACATAGGCCAAGCTGTCTTGAAGTATTTTGGACATGTAACTTCTGATAGCTGGTATCAACCATAAATTTAGTTGCAGTTTATGTAAGAGATATGGTGGTTTGTTGTTATGCATTTCATTTTTGGCATTTACTTCCTGCTTCAGCTATTTCAATTTGAGACAGAAAAACGTAACTTCGTTTCGAAGATGACAAACGGAAATTAAAATAATACTATATAAACCAACAGCAATGATTATATTTCGCACTTCAAGAAATACCTTTCCAAGAGCTCTGATATGTCATCAAGTCTAAGTGATCGTTCATTACGGCACAAAAACCGTCGTATGTACTAATTGTAACGCTGATTTAACTGCCCAATAAACGACATAGGGCACGTTCGCGGATTACGCCACGAATTCACCATTTTTTGCGCCATACATTTTAAAATTATAACAATAAAGTTATGACTTTTTTTTCAGGACGCAGCTGTATCATTTGGGAACACATCGCATATAAATTTTTTCCAAAATATACAAATTATAAACAGATTTAAACATTTTTCTGTTGTGTTTTATAATGGCGTTATTACCAGATATGACGTGGAACTTCGCGATGGCTATTTTTTTTTAGTAAAAATACCAAAACTTAAAGATGTACTGTTTACAACACATTCATTATTCATAAAAGTGTTTACAAATTCGATTATCAATAGAAAATTGTATATGTTGACAAAAATAGTAGAAAATACCTTAGTAAACACTTAGAAAACTTAAACAAATCATAGTGGCTTTAAAATACACAAACATGAATGAAAAAAAAAAAACTTAATAGGCAGTTATTTCTTTCAAATTTTCTTACCCAAATTCAATCAAACAATTTAAGTTCGCTTAGTTATTTACACAACTCAGAAATTGGCCTAATCTGAAAAGAGTTTACTCACGCTACACAAACAATGAAAGAAATAGAAAAATGTGAAAACACACATTTAAATATTCTACCTAGATTAATATTTAAGTGACAAACATTTTTTAATATAATTAATTAATAATAACTTTAAAAATATTAAAACTAATTTATTTAGGCTTGTAGGTTTAGGCCTAAATTACGTCAAGGTAAAAAGATCTACAATAAAATTTGAATACAATAACTGAAAGCTACCCAAATCTGCCTATAAACAAAATGATATGTTTTAGTAACACTTCGGGAAGTCATGTAGAAGTAATGTTATAAAATTGTAATACTAGCGAAAGAAAATCAGACGAAATTGAATGACTTAAAAGTCTTTCCTAAAACAAAAAGCGAGACACAAATTTATTATGGCCCATCCTAGTCCCAACATATTTACAAGCCTAATTAGATGTTAGAACATTTTAGTCACTGCTGCTGCTGTTTTCAGAGAGCAGATCACACCCATCGTCACACAAAGCACATTTTGAAATGTTTCCCTTATCGCATATTTCGTGGTAGCACACTTTACACTCCACACACTGGATCCACGGCACGTTCATACACTTGTCGTAGTAGTCCCCACACTGCATCTCATCATTATGCTTACGAACTTTCACTCTACATTTATGCACAGGCACAGTAGGTGGCTGGTTGGCATTCCCTTGAACACCCTTGGAAAACAATTGACGAGTCACCAAAGAAGCTTTCACATTCATGGAATAGCGGGTTTTCTGGGTGTTTCGGATCATTTTAGGCTTGGGAATCAGACTATGTACAGTCGCTAATGATGTTGATGTAGTTGGAATGTGGTTGACGGTTGACGGTGCTCTAGGTGTTGCTGGTATCATGGATGTCTCCAAAGTGCAATAAGTTGCAGAAGAACTTGTAGACCTAGCTTGTAGTGGTGTGCGATCTTATACATCACTAGGAGCGAAAGCTGTCTATGGGATTACTTGTGTATTGAATGGGAATATACCTGTAGCTCTAAATTCAGACATTGCATTCTTAGGGGTAGTTGCTTGTGTCAAGGCTTCAGTAAACAGATGTCCGAACTGTAGTTTCCCCAGTGATCTTCCTGCATTTTTCCTCCGGAAATTGTCCACTACCGAGTTCCAATAAACTTTTGACGACATAAAAAAACTCTTGTCTAGGGATTGTAAATCATGTCTTCAATGTGCAGTCAAACAGAATAGCTGTATCCCTAAGCTCTCAGCAACGTCAAGCACACTGTTATCTTAATGACTGCGGTGACCATAAAATATGAACAAAACTTTTCCCGGTATTCGGCGCGAATTAAAGTGACGCAAGAAGTTGCAAAATTCCTCTTTCGTAATATACCCTTTAGGGGTCATAGCAGAAACACTGCTATTTGTAAGGTCATTCCTCTTTCGTAATATACCCGTTAGGGGTCACAGCAGAAACACTGATGTTTGTAAGGTCATTCCTCTTTCGTAATATACCCGTTAGGGGTCACAGCAAGCACACTGCCACTTGGAAGGTCATTACCGAACTCTTTCTTTGAATACTTCCCTTTAGACAATATCATAAGTGGAATCTATTTTGTGACAGTAGAGTTAGTGCAAGCCGCAACAGTTGCAGTTTCCTCTTGTTCTCCATGAGTTACTGCTGAATGTAGACGTTTACAACCTTTTTCAACTAGGACTAGATGCTAACAATTGTAGGTCGTCTGTAATCCACTCACATCGACAGTGTAAATGATGTGGGGCTGATCGTGAAGATTAATATCGTCTAGAGTGTTTCCTTGCAATTCAAAGTGTGCACTAACGATTTCCTTATTCAACTTCATGAGCCTGCCATAGCTAAGATTCGCAGCCTTTCTTAGCACAATATAATTATTTCTTCTCATGAAGCCATAAAACCAGTCTTTGCCCGCTTTGCTGTTAGAGAAACGATGGGGAATTCGTTTCTCATCGCATATCTGGAAAGAAAATGAACAAATCTGATTCCTAGTTAATCCGAAACCTACGTGCTGCAATTTAATCACCCTTATTCTTAATTTTCCTCTATATGAGTACTTAAGACTGCATTACGCCCAAGTTTACGTTTCGGTGTTTTGTCACCTCTTTTCAACCAATCCCTCAGTGTTCTTCTAGAAATTTTATATTGCCTTGAAGTTGCTGCCACAGACAATCCTGATTTTACATTTTTTATTGCGTTCTGTATATCTTATGTTTTCCATTTTGTCCTTACATTTTGGCACATCTTCCTCATTGTAACAATATTTTCATCTGTAATTTGGGGGAAAAGAAAGTGTGTTACACCCTTTGCAAACCTATTAACGGCACAATTCCAAATTTAAATTAAAACTGCTACCAATACGCCCGTGTGCTAAACATTCTCCACATCGTGCATTGTTTCATTCGATACAAATTTAGTAATAATTATTAAATTTTTACAACACCAAAAATGAAGTTACAAATTATTATCACAAACACAAAATACATTTAACTATAGGCCTTAAACACTATTGGTGTTAGCCCTCGTTATAAGAGAATTAAAACGTAGCGTTATTGCCCAAGTCTCCACAAGAGAAATTAAACATGGCGTTATTGCCCACCATGCACATGACAATATTTCCCGAAACGACATTTCCTTTTCTAACCTCAACTGAATATCCTAACATACCACAAAAATATTCTTTTATGACATAAAATATATGCTTTTAAATACTAAATACGCTGGCATATAACACTTATCGTGTGTAAGTTGCTTTGTAGAAAGAAATCGGCTTACCTAAAAAGTTGTCGCGGTTCAATATAAGATTGAAGGGTTGGCAGCATGTTCTCTCACATCAAAGTGGAGATTTTAGCATCGAGCTTTCAGAGTCGCGAGACTTTTGTAAGAAAAATCACATAATGTAATAACTACTTACGCTGGTAAAGACCTGAGCACAAATCGCTGTACTATGTATTTATATAACAGCAAAATATACCTTTGTGAATATGAGTTATAGACCTTATTATATACCTATATGCACATAAAATATGCATATAATGTAAACGAATTATATTATTAATGTTTTATATACAGTTAATTTTATGTATAGTCCCATTATAAATTTGTACGTTTTAATTATTCATATGCGTATATATGCTTAGCCGATGATACCTGTGAATTTCCTTTTATCCCAGGCACCTGCTTGGGTAAATAGCTTATGGGAGTTTACTCAGGGTTCTCCTACGTGGTTTCTCATCTCCTAATTCCTGTTTCCTTTTTAATATCTATATATAAAACATTTGTATCTTCTCGTTGAATTAGACAGTTAAAATTATTCTGTGGACAGTTGCTCCTCATTATAAGTAAAAAGCATACTGATTCTAGGCAAACAAATTTCTAGATTCTCGACTCCTTCTGCTGGAAAAATTGGTGCTGAGCACTTCGTTTCCAACAGCTGACTCGATAAAAAAAATGCATCCCGCCTAGGGCAGAGTCAGCTGATGCAATGAGAGGAGCTGACTGCCTTACTGGAGGAAACTGTCAGACACTTCCGATAAGCTAGAGGAATGATCTTGGTGAGATCAGGTGACTGGAACACTGATGGCATGCAAGGGCGTGGGGAAATGTGAGTACTTCGATGAGTAAAGTGTTGGCATGAGTAGGCCGGCAGGAGTCAGTAGGCTAGAGTCTGTTAATAGGTAACCGCCGGCAGGAGTCAGTAGGCTAGAGTCTGTTAATAGGTAACAGCCGACAGGAGTCAGTAGGCTAGAGTCTGTTAATAGGTAACAGCCGACAGGAGTCAGTATGCTATTGCATCTGCATCTTTGTGGTAACAAGATATACATAATTTCTGACTGAGATCCACCTTATATACTCGTAGTAATAGCGGACCCGTTCGCACACAAGGTGAATGCAGATTTCAAAATATATAAAATAAAATAATGTGTACTACATAGAGCAAAGGTACAGACAGTTAGTATAGCATCAGACGTACTGACAATATCTTCTATACCAACCTCAACAATCATTCCGCTCATACCAGTCGTGACATCCATTCAAATCACATTGATTACGCTGGAGATAGAGAACATACAGATTTTACCGACTATAAATTATATTGATTATTATTTCCTGGGTAGACATAACTCTGCGTTCATGAGTCGCTGTGTAGAAACAATTTTTCACTCTGGTGAACTCCCATCAGGAATACAATTATTGTGCTCAGGGTGCAGTTACAATGTGCCTCGATGTTATAGACTTTACGGAGTCCTGAATGGTCGTGTTTTCCTGTGTTCTGGCTCGAAGACGCTACCAGCTATTTCCCCTGAAGAAATGTTTTTTTTCGTGTTACATATGCGAAAGAATTGTTTCCGACAATAAAAGGACTTATTTAATAAATCAATACAACAGACACTTGGAGTGTACCTGATAGGTATGGACTTCCCTACCACAAACAGCGACACGAGGAGTTGATCGAGTTGAAATGAATTGCTAAAGCTGGATAACTTGTAGTTACCACAAGAATACCGGTAGCCAATAAAAAGTGCGTCAGTTTCTTGAGTATATTATTGAAGTATGTTTCTAGTTGTATGACAATTGAGATATGATTCCCATGGTATATGTTTCGGGGCATGTGAAACAATGGTGACAACGAGAGAAAATCACCACACGAAGGCTAACATAAGCCTTAACCAACACTGAGTGTCCAAGTTTTGGGTCCCCAGAAAATATCAGCCAACGAAATTATCAGAAAGGAAATATCCTAGTTGAAGGCCAGCCAACTCTACACCAAATGTCCCAGAGGAGTACATGAACCGAAAATTCTCCGCTCAGTGTGATGCTTCAGTGTTTTACAAAACAAGTTAGTTCAACATATGATGCCCAGCCCTAAAAAGAAGGAAACTTACCTACTTGTTCCCATCGGTACACAAGTGTGGGAACACTTACCCACAACACACTTATCATCAAACTCCAACAAAAAAAAAAGAATACTTTAAAGCGATTAAACAAAAAGAAAAGTTTAATAATGCAGCAAATGAAACAAGAATGTTTCAGAAAATCGCCAATTTTTTAATATACCATCTTTTAAGTTATAAAATCTAATCTTATTTGTTAACATATGTCGCAAGTTTGGGGACAAGAAATAAATAGAAAAACAAATATAACTTTTAACAACTAACAGTGACACAACACATAAAGTAATATCATCTTAGCCATCTCATGCATATCCTAGACATGAGTATTTTTATTTTGTTATATTTCTTTATAACTTTAATCTTTTTATGAAATTAAGTTTTAATTTTAGAAAAAAACTGGTTTTGCAAAAAAAATAAAATTGCTAGAAAGCAATTAATTAAAATTAAAAAGAGGATGCCACAGTATGGCACACATGATTATGAGACAAATTATTTTGAGTTAATTTTTTTAGGTATCAATTTCAGGTTTCATGTAGAGGTTTCATTTTTACTGTTTTTTTTTTCAGTTTTCTGGTTTTGTTATTTAGATTGGTTTGTGAGGTATATTTCTTTTTTAAATTCTTTATTGAGCTTGTTTTGAAATATTTTCTTAAGGTTCCTAATAGATAAGTTTGGTTTGTTCGGGGCCAACAGGGATCGGGAGTGGCTCGGTGTCTCTGACCTTCACCTTTTTTCCCCCGAAATCACTCTTTTTTGCACAAAGTCGTACGTTTCAGCCCAAAATGCCTTTCAATATCCCGTTTTTCCTTAAAAATGTCCTGTTTTTTGTTAAAATTGTCCAGTTTTTCCTTGAAAATCACCGAGCCCCTAAAGAGCCACATTTCTTTAAAAACGAGCTAATTCGGGTGATAAGAAGGGCTCACTTCATACTTCAAGAAGAAACAGTGAAGAATCGATAATATATAATAATCGTAAAAAATTTTCTTTATAAAATTAAGTATATTTTTATAATTAAAAATTTATATACGTAAGTATTAAGTGTTATATTCACCGGACTCAACTTTTCAAGGCGCAAATGATAGTTATGTCATAAAACAATTATGTCTCGATTTTTCATACTCTATCTTTCCATATTTTTCTCTTTCTTTCTTGTCTCTTAGATTTGTTCGACCAATTACTCACACTTGTTCGATTAGTCGTATTTTGTTCCACTTCACTGTCTACAGAGTTCCTTCATTGCCTGCTAGAGTGCGCAAATAGTCGGTGTGTATATTTATTTACGAATTCAAAGATGTAATTTATACATATATGAGAATGTATATAACAACTATTGTAAAGTCAATTATAGGCAGGACTACGAAAAACATTTCATGTTTTAATATTTTAAAAATCAATTCAATCGATATTTTTTAATCAATATTCTCCGTAATATTTTAATTTATTCAATAAATTTTTACTTTTGTACGAAAATTAAGTCGCCTAGCCTTGAAACCACGCATGCATACATGCACACACGCATCATCAGTATTGCAAGTCAGACTTACCAGCTGCGACAAGTGCGTGCACTGATATCCAAAGTTAGGCATCACATTAGATTGGAAAAGGGAAAGGGGGGGGGGGGGTTTGGGAGGCCATTGACTTCGAGGCACTTAGCTGACCAGCTTTGTCATTCAGATTTCATGAAGCGATACGTTGATAAATAAGTATAATTATTGTAATTTATTTGGTTTATCAATAAAAAAAATTGCTGATTTTCAAAAATAAAGTAAAATGTAGTTTTCATTCGTTTGTATTGAAAATTAAGTTTAATTAATTTAAATTTGTTTACTTTCACACTTTCCCATTAGAGCTGGTAACATTAAAAAAAAGGAAAATATTTAATATTCGGATATGATTTGATTATGGAACCTTTTGATTGATAGTCGTGCATGTTAGCCCCTGGACCGTAAATCTCATGGCAAATTTGTGCATAAAACTTTAATATATATTTTCAAAGGAAATTAGAGAATTCCCATATACAGTTACAGAAATTTTGTTAATGATTTTTATATTTCTTTTTAATGAGCGCATATATGTCTTATAAATTCTATATTTTAGATCAGTTTTTGGGGTTATTTAAGGTCAAGGGATGTACTGTATGTATTTATATATAAATAAATAAATAAATATATATATATATATATATATATATATATATATAGCACTTTAAAAAATATGTAGCAAGTTGAGCTGTAAACAAGTGAATTTGTGCATACATTTAAGTAGGCCAATATAATTGGCGAACTCTTAGGAGGCAGACAGACTCACGAAATGTTTAGTTTACAAGTCACTTTTCTGGCTCCAGGAGGTATGTTAAAAACCTTATAAGCCTAATGGGTAGCTTTAAATACAAATTATTTTTAACGACATCTGTTTATAACACACTGGTAATGATACACAATTAAAATAAGACGTTAAATAAAGTTATTTATTATTAGATTGAAATTTTTTTTAAGTTGTACTGAAATTTTATGTAGAGTAGTACAGCAAAAAAAGTTCCCTCGGCTTAATTTCAGGACTTCTCTCTTCAAGAATAAATACTACACAATGTTAATTATTTATTATCTCGATTATTTTTCATAGGCATAACTATCCTACTCGGATTATATTCAACGTATGTGTATGTGGATATACCAAGCACTTTCATATTCTCTATGTATCAGGCAGGATACAACACCGGCGAGAATTTAAAGACATTTTTTACTTATACATATTAATACTTCAGACTAACAACATAAAAACGGAAACCTTACATTTTGCATTCCATTAATGTAGTATCTTTTCTGCAGAATACTCCATTTTAACATAATTAATATAATCTGCTTACACACAGCTCAATACAGTCCATCCCAGCAAGCATCTAACCTGTAACCATGGTCATATATTTTTCTCTAGAGAGCAACCAACCTTGGCCATATATTCTTCTCGACAAAGTTTCCAATCTGCCACTTTCAAACAGCTCCATAAAATGACTCGACTGCATATATGTGTGTATGTGTATATATATATATATATATATATATATATATATATATATATATATATATATATATATAGCAAGCTGGCATCTTAACATTCAATGTTCCACCCATTGTAATTCATGCTTTACCGGCCATCACCAAACCTACATAGGCCAGCAATAAAAATTATATTTTTAAGTTTGCCATTCTATGTTAAAAATTTAAGTATATATACTATTTTACACAAAATATATATTAACCATCCCAGGCATATTTTTCAGAATTATTTATTTATTTTTCAGATTTAACTTTTGTAAATTTTTAAATATTTTATTTGCATGTAGGAGCTTTGTTACTCACCTTTACAAAAATGTATTTACTCCTCATACTATCTGCTCTACAAGTCGACATCAATCAAATATATACTAGTCACTATAACATAATGTCTACCATATAATCCCAAGTTATACCAGGCTACCCAATACACCATCTCCTATAACCAACTAAAAACTCAATTCAATCACACCACCCAAACCACAAACCACAATAACCATCATAAATCAAACAACAATACAGCTGAGGCCAGCCCATAACATAACATCCATTCTACTTGTTCTACCAATCAATACCGCTTATAACTACAAACCATACACTCAAATATAACTCTAGCATACCTCATCCTGTCGTCCACACAGACCATACAAAGTAAACATACAGCCAATACCAGTGACACAATCTACTTCTTCTCTTATTATCCACCAAGCCGACTGAAACGAGTCAAATTATACTGACCATCAATAATAAACACTTTTAACTCAAGCATGCCTTAGAATTACAGAACCCACCGATACACACAAATACTGTCCACTCCATTCGACATACACCAACAATCACAAGACAATTAGTTCTTCCATCACTTCCTGGGTAAACTATAGTTGCTCTTTGCAATAACAGCAGACCCTTGCCATGCTTCACCATCGAAAAATATACTGAGTCCCGATCGGATGGTGCTACATTGTCTATCATCATAGGCATGCATGCGAGTAAGCGCTATGGATGGTGAGGAATCCAGCATCAGTTCATTTTAGCTCGAGAATTAGTCGATCAATAGCTTTTCAATCAGCATCGTCCATGTACCATATGACAAATGGCCGATTCTCAATACTGCATGTAATGAATATGAATAATAATCTCCGTATATAAATTAATACATTCATGCATCATACAGATAGTGAGCGAATGTAATATCTGTACATATAAACGGGGGCACAAACCAAAAGACTGCGAAATATTGATAGAGCTATGAAGCTAGGGAGCGATGGAATTATTGAAGTATGGAGCTTTGGATTTATGGAGCTATGGAGCTTTGAGGCTATGGATCTATGGAGCTATGGAAATGTGGAGCACAAATTCTTCTCATGCCACCCACAATGCCGACTGACACCAGTCGAAAAACAATAACCTCAAATACCAAACACTGTTAAATCAAACTTTCAACAACAATATATGCATAATACTGTCCATGCCACTCGACATATACCAACAATCACAGGACAGATATTCTGGAAAACATATCACCCAAAATACCACATTTTATAACTCAAGTCATACCATGCCAATCAACATGCCACCGCCTATAACCAAAGAAAACCTCAATTCAACCATAACACCCATACTATCTTCTCTACTGACAATCAGACGAAATATACTTACTGTTTACTAGAATTCAAGTAGAACTTAGCCCACACTGGCCTTACCAAAATAATCACAATTCCAACCTGTTTGTCAACACATCAGACACCAACCAAGTATCATACCACCCATCAAATAAACCACCTGATTAAATCAACCATCAAAACCAACAAATATACTGACACGCACACCTAAGATATAAAAAAAAAACAAAATTAGAGTAACCCTGCAGACAAGGAGTACATGATACTATACCAACAATAACCCCAGCATAATTCAGTCATACCACCCTGATCACATTGTAGTTATTCAATGCAACAAAACAACTGCTGACATTATATCACTCCTACAATATCCATTAACTCCACCAACCAAAACATACTAGGTGGCAACACTCCAGCATACCGAACATTAATATAAATCACTCTATCAACCAACCTGGTGACATAACTTCAGCATACTTAAAAAACATATCGATAACCAATTGGTACTGAGTACCAAATCAGATATAATATCATTCACCATTACCATAGTGTGCATCAGCCATGCATCGTCGAAAGCCATACAACCCATCATACTAACACACGAATATATTAACGAACGACCACAGCAGAACCATACCAACAAAAAAAAAAAAAACAGCCCAAATCATATAATACGTTCTAAATCACGCATATCTTATTCGTGCTGTTAACAATATAGACCATATAATCCACGGTATTTCGGATTACTAATCAACCATAACAGTCAACTATATTGAGTATTATTTCACCTCATCTAACTTCAACAGTTACACATATAAACAAGACATACCAGCAGCCAAGCCAATCAAAATATTCAAATCATGAGCTCCAACACTGCTATCATAAGATCAATACTAATAATTTAACCATCTATGCCATCCATACTGTCTTAATTTACCATATCATACCATACCACCAATATATCATACCATCTGATCATACTAACCGACAATACCAGTTAAGCATTCTTCCCTTATCATACTAACTAAACATCCCATCAAACCAACAAGCTCTTACAAACTAATCCCACAATTAAACCATTCTTACCACACCATCAAAGCTACACGTGTGTCATTCTATCCAAAACAACCGAACATGGATCAGGCCATACCAATCAACATAATGGCTACACCAACTATAGAAGAAACTAACTGTAAAACCAAGTCATACTGACAGGTTATACCTTCAAGATATATCAGCTATAAAAACCATACAGGTAGCCCACACTGGCAGACAATATCACCATGTTACTCCATCAATTTCAGACATTCCAAGATACCATACCCACCAATAGGATTCTAGTCAGACATACAAAACATTATCAAAATAATCTACCAATAACAACCATGCAGAGTGATCATACAGCATAAACATTCTAAAACACCTCTACCAAAGATGAGCCTACACACAATTCATATCACCAGGTAGACGAACATAATATTTAAGCAATTGAATTCCGCCTTCTATACTAACCACAACACCTGTCATCTAACCTCCTGCCCTCCTGTTTTTAAATGCATACAGAGCCGTCACACTCAGAGACAAAGCTATTCCATAAAAATAAACTCCCACCTACTGTAAACCAAAATTACAACATTATCCCAATCACAAATTTAGACATCGCTACTAAAGTACTGATAGGCCATACAAGCAAGACACACCACCAAACCAGTCAACCAATGAATATGCCCAGATCATCTTATAGAATAGTTTAAATAACAAGAGATTCTACACTCACATCACTAGCAATCTCTCGAGAGATTAATTATCTCGAATGGTAGACACTATCATACCCGACCATAATGCAAAAGAGATGAAGACGAAGGGTAGGGTAGGGTGAGCCAAGTTCGAATATTACCACTAGGGGAGGTGCGTGTCGATGGCAAGACATTTGTTTCCACCACCCGACCAGATCATATTAACCTAATATGACAGCCTGCGAGGGTATCCATACCACCCTTGCGAATTGCAACTCTACTGTTCGCAACAGAAGAAATCTACCAAGCTATCTCATTGCATAAAACATACATAGATATCGTCCTTCACACACCACCCTATGCAAACGTCTCAGCAGACGAATTACTGTCACTGAGAGTTTTATCAGCATCTCATACAAACCAACATTTCTTGGCTAAAAAGTAAATATCCATTTTTACTATACTTTCCACGCAAACAAACAGAATTAAGTTAACACCTAAACCTGCATTGCTTTCTACCAGTCTGGTTTAAATAAACAGACCAACTATTTATAAATTTAGTAGCAGTAGTAACATACGAGGGAAGAATATATAATATCTAAAATCCAGCCATGTGTTATTAAACAAATCGTAAAGTATATAATGCATTACTTTTTTTTTATATTTAAACAAAACTCTTTAACAAATTAGTATCTCCATATACATCTTACATACAAGAAATAAACAGCATATATATATATATATATATACCTTAGTCGTATATAATGCAAAGGCGAATAATATATTTCTACACATAGTCGGAAGGACATACGTGCGCACATTCTACCAGCCCTTGCCTATAAAGATCCTTGATATGTAATTTACTAGAGAACACATCCCTTTCAGTATTTTATTTCATCTCTAATATAGACAAACATATTGTACTCTCCTCGCAAGCATGTTGCCACAATACCAGGATATTATATTTACTAGAGAGCATTCACTATAAGAAATAGTTATGTTAGAGCCATCTAAAAACCTACAAACCACTCACTTAAAATATTCACTTTAAAATCAATTAAATATTGCATTTGTTTGATGGATTCATTTATTTTTCAGACATATATATATATATAATAATTTATTTTTTTACATAACCCGATATGTCAATGCTTCATTTACAGGAATGGATACCTCACACATATCACAGTTATATTATTAATTAAATATGTCGACCAGCTTTCCCCCAATGTCCAATCATTATTTAATGTTATATCAAACAACTATGTAGCCCAAACATCCATTTGCCCATCGAAAATTGTTTAAAATATCTTGTAATATTTTGATGTCATATAGTCGCTGGTAAAAAAAAAGACCAAATTTCCATATATATATATATATATATATATATATATATATATATATATATATATATATATATATATAATCATATCTGATATACCAAAACACTTCTTTTCACACTATCTAGGACAACAAAACAAACACATAAACATATATATGAAACAGTGCATCATATTTCTTTGATAAAATATATCACCATATAATATCAAAATACTCACACACATTCAAATAATAACAACACCCATACAGTTTATCATAGTCAACGATCCAACATAATGAAGTCTAATTCCAATAGACCATATCACCCAACCAGCAATACAAAGGATCGAGCAAAAAAAAAATTATAACTATCAATACTCGCAGACTGTATCATGCCATACCGCCCATTTAGTCGGGCCATAATATCGTCTAATAACAAACATACTACCGTACCACACTGTCAGAACATACCAATTACCCAACCAAATATTCCAAATTCTCACCAGCCATACTATCACACAATATCATCCATTTGCAAAGACACATTGCCAGCAAAACTAACTTACCTTTCAGACACGATATATTAAACCATGATCCAATCAGTACCACTAACACCCGTTGAAAAAATGTTTAACTTATAATATTTGAGTTCATTTCATACTGCTAAAAAAATTAGTCAAACATCCATTTCTACATATTCTGCCAGACAAACGGTCTAACTTGTAATACCTCAAGTACCTGAATAGAACATAAAAACACTCAATATCCACAATCCATTCCATTAGAACAAAGCAGTTATACCAAGCACTTTCCTTCATACCTTCCATGACAACAATCCACCATATAAGCACGCCTATAAAATATTCCAGCGAATTACTCACACAAATTATATAATCTTTATCGCCATATCTTCTTCGCATCATCATATCATCACACCATAATCACATCTTCATCGCATCATCATCATGCAGACTTGTACTTCATCTTCAATCAGTTACGATTTAAACAACCGAATATAATTTCAAAGCATTTGCTACAGAAGGTGGATAGCATTTTTCATCTCACATTAATTAAGTTATGTTTCCCTTCCTTTATTCCAAGATAACCCTTTACTGGAGAGATAATTTCATTAAAAAGTCTCATATGTCCCTTCTAATTACCATTTAAATATCCAGCCAAGCACATCTCAACAGCTACACCAAAAACGTATATACACATATTTGTTATTCTTATATCCTCAGAGCATACACTTGTTTAGTGTATATTTAGATATTGCATACAACCAAAAGGAAAAAATATATATTTGATAATAAAATTAATAAATAAAGCATAAGTCTCCATTATGATTTATCTTTATTTCACACTCTTATTAAACATCTAATTGCGAGTACTCAAAGTACGCTTATTCACATATACAGCATTGCAGTTAACACATATGTCGTTATTGTAGCTGATGGCAAATGGACAGGTATCATCTTTATGTTGTCTGCCGTTAAACATAGTCGCGAATGTCTTGCTACAATACTTGCACTCACTTTCCGATGACCGACAAACAATATATTTACACTTCTTCTTATGTCTATATAGGATATCACTACGAGTAAACACTGTATCGCACTTATCTCAGTGGAATGACTTGTATGCTGGACTGAAGAAGCAATGACTACTTTCATGTCGGTGCGTATTACAACTTTGGCTAAAAGTATTTCCACATTAACAACATTGATACCTTAATGCTTATAGCGACTCTTCAGAACTCTTGTTGTCGTCGATGCTGTTGGCGTTACAGATGGTAAGTCTTCAACTATTGATGCCATCTTTAGCAGAGTACACGATCATAGTAGAAAATCCCACTCATGAAGAACCCTTCCGCTACAGTAGTTGGCGAAATTACATGTGTTCTTACACAATGCAAGCTTATACACTGTTTTCAGTGTATGTTATCCATTTCAACTATCTTACCATAGATCTACTGTGTATGAATACGTAAAAAGCAATATACTTGATGCAATGTTGTCAAAAGCACAATCAACCTGTTCGTTATTTATCCTACGAATTAATCCATAAAACAAGCATTCGTCTTTACACTTATACATCTTTCAATGTTGAATACTCCTTTTCTTTTTCTCTTGCAAACCCATTGTAGTTCATGTCGTGCATACATCTGAGGAAAATCTTTAGGCAGGTAGGTATATGACTTCAGTAACTGTGTCGAGTGCTGCAAGTGATTTAAAATTTCCATATTTCACATTAGCTGATAAAAATTACCAGTCTGCCAAATTAACAAAGTAACATTTCCACTATACATTCACGATGAGAGAGGGGCGTTTTCGATTATTTGAATCGACTACACACACGCTGCTTTTATATGTCTAAAAATGATGTAGCTAAGTGTTGTGTCACTCGAACTCAGTCAGAGAAAGAGAACCCTTACTGGAACGATAGACGATCTGCGAATGAGATCAACTCGACTGTCTCAATATATGTATGAAAATTAATTACATTTCCCAGGATTCGAACTAACGCTAAGCTTCAAGAAACTAGAGCTTAAATCCAACGTCTTAGACCACTCGACAACCTCACAAGTTCAAAAAAATGTTGTATCATATAAACTCTTAACCTTATCCTTGAATGTCGTCATAGGATCTTAACCTTACTTACCGTATGTTAAAAATCATCCATTCAAAACCAAACGAAACAAAAATTTTTACCAAAATTATAAAAATGGATAAATAAATCATAAAACCTTTGACATTGGGAGTACTCTGAGAAAATTCAAACATAAGTTCACCCAGAAGAAAACTCATATAAACATATACAAATCTATATGATAGTTATATGTAAGATATGAATATATGATATAGGAATATATAAGATAGGAATATGCATAATTATATATAAGATAGCAATATATGTAATTATATATAATATAGAAATATACATAATTACCGGTATATTGAGATAGGACAATACATATAGTGTGTTTTCCTGTGGGTGAACATATGTTTGCACTTTTTCCGAGTGCTACCAGTCGCAAAGGGTTTATGATTTTTTCTGAGTATTTAAAATTTTTGTAACAAATTATGTTGCCTTTTGTTTTGAACGGTAGATTTTGAACAGATGGCAGAAGGTTAAGATCCTATGACATCATTCATGCATAAGGTTGAGAGTTTTTACCATACAAATGTATTCTGAACTTGTCAGGTTGTGGATCAGTATAAGACGTTGGATGTAAGCTGTAGTTTATGTAAGGGTAGCGTGGGTTATAATCGTGGCCAATGCAATTATTTGCAGACGTATATTGAAGACAGTCGGGTTGGTCTCATTCGCAGTTCGTCTGTCGTTCGAAAAAGGGCTCTCTTTCTCGGACTGAGTTCGAGTGACAAGACTTAGCTACATCATTTTCAGGCATATGAAAGCAACGTATGTGTCGACGCTACAAATAATCCAAAATGCCTTTGTCTTATCGTGAAGGTATAGTGAAGATGATTCTGTGTTGTTCTAACGGTCTGATAATTTTTATCAGCTAATTTGAAATATGGAAATCTTAAATCACTTGCAGCACTCTACACAGTTAATGAACTCGTATAACTACCTACCTAAAGAAATACTTCTAATAAATGCACAAAATGAAACAAAATGGATTTACAAGAGAAAAATAAAAGGTGTATCCAACATTGAAGTATGTATAAGTGTAAAGACGAACTGTTGTTTGATGGATGAATTCACAGGTTAGATAATGAACAGGTTGATTATCATTTGTATAACACTGCATCAAGTATATTACTATTTACATATCCGTACTCGGCAGACTTATAGTGAGATAGTTGAAATGAATAATATCCACTAATTATTCTGTTGTGAAAACAGTATGTAAGCTTGGATCATGTAAGAACAGATGTAATTTCGCCAACGACCATGGCGGAAGGGATCGTCACGAGTGGAATAATCCACTATGACCGTGTACTCTGCTAAAGATGGCATCCATGGTTGAAGACTTACGATCTGTAATACCAACAGCATCGACGACAGAAAGTATTTCTGAAGAGTCACAACAAGCATTATGGTATCAATGTTGTTATTGTGGAAATACTTGTAGCCAAAGTTGTAATGCACGCTGACATGAAAGTAGTCATTGCTTCTTCAGTCCAGCATACAAGTCATACCACCGAGATAAGTGCGATACAGTGTTTACTCGTATTGATATCCGATATAGACATAAAGAGAAGTGTGTCGATCATTTGTCGATCATCGGAAAGTGAGTGCAAGGGTCGGGACTAGGTTGAACGACAGACAACATCAAGGAAGTACCTGTATGTTTGCCATTAGCTACATAGACATAAAGAGAAGTGTAAAGGTACTGTTTGTAGATTATCGGAAAGTGAGTGCAAAGGTCGGGACTAGGTTGAACGACAGACAACATCAAGGAAGTACCTGTCTGTTTGCCATTAGCTACATAGACATAAAGAGAAGTGTAAAGGTACTGTTTGTCTATCATGGGAAAGTGAGTGCAAGGGTCGGGACTAGGTTGAACGACAGACAACATCAAGGAAGTACCTGTATGTTTGCCATTAGCTACATAGACATAAAGAGAAGTGTAAAGGTACTGTTTGTCGATTATCGGAAAGTGAGTGCAAAGGTCGGGACTAGGTTGAACGACAGACAACATCAAGGAAGTACCTGTCCGTTTGCCATTAGCTACAAGACCTACATATGTATTAACTTCAATGCTGTATATGCGAATAAGTATACCTTTACTACTCACAATAAGATTTGCACTATAAAATTAGCATAAAGTATATGTTTTAGTGTATCTAAGTAATACTATGTATTTTAATAAGTGTGTAAAATCAGGATAAAGTGTAGGGAAGACTATTCTTTTTATTCATATTATCATCATAATGCATTTTTTTTTCATTCCTGTTGTATGAAATGTATTGATATATACAAAACAATTGTAAGCTCTGAGGTATAAGATCTTTAAATATATAAATATATATTTGGTGTAGCTATTGAGATGGACTTTTCTGGCAATTGAAATGGTAATTAGAAGAGATATACCAGAATTTTTGTCGAAATTATTATTTCAGTAAAGTGTTATCTGTGAATAAAGGAAGAGAAACCTCTATTAATTAATGTGCGATTGAGTATGTTGTCTACCTTCAGAATCAATTGCTTTGACACTATATTTTGTGTTTGAGATCGTATTTGGTGAATATTAAATATAAGTTTGCATGATGATGATGATGATGATGCTGTGATGAATATGTGATTATAATGTTATTATACGATGATTTTATGATGAAGATAATGTGATGATGTTATGATGATATGATGACGATATGATGAGATGAATTTATACGAAATGGGGATTATGATGATGATGTGGTTAGTCTGAGTAATTCTCAGGAATATTTCAAAGGAATGCTTACGTAGTTGTTTTGTTATAATGGATGGTATAAAGATAGTGCATGTTATAACCGATATGGTATAATGGAATGGATCATAGATATTTATTATTGCTATGTTCTATTCGGCAATTTCAGTTATTACAAGCTAGAATGTGTTGCCTGGCAGTATATATAGAAATGGCAGTTTGAAATGTTTTTTAGCAGTGAGTAAGTTATGAACTCAAATATTAAGTGTTAAACATTTTTTTTCTATCTGTGGTAGTGGTAATGATGAAACGCCCTCTACCCTGCAGGGTTGTCAGGAGTACCAAACTCTACTTAACTCTCACTACCTGGTTGCAACCCCTACACGCCCCGCGGGGCAGAAAACAATCTCGTCTTAAGAAAAATCTCGCGTTGCGGCCAAAAACGTTATTCCTAATGCTAGACATTAAATTCAATCATTCATGATTTGAGCAGAGGTGCTTTCAATCACAGATAGTAGATATTTCATGAATGATGTTCGCGTACCCCATGGTTCTGTCGTAAATGACATAAAAGGAAAACTTAGTAAAACCACAGTTGTACACATGCACGTAATTGCTTTGAACATCTTTCCATTAAATATTTCTAAAATATTTGTGTACTTTAGACAATATGATACAGTTGGTTAATCTCATATAGGGCTATATCTCATCACTGTCTGCTCCAGTTCAGCCCAATTGTACCATTTATCATACAACATGATGAATACAAATGCGTGGTACAAATTAGAGTAGTTACCGGAGCAGGACACGAGGAGATCAAATCTTCCCGCTACTAAAGATTCAAACATATGTTACTGCAAGTCGCCAACCTCAGGACAACCACTAAAATTATGTAATTTCATGCCTCGGCAGCAGCACACTCTTAGCGTACTCAAAGAAGAAACTGCCATGCAGTAAAGGCCCAGCTCAGGATGCCGACCCCGCAGGAGTCAAGAGGCGACTGCAAGTCGCCGCGCCGTCATCAGATGGAACAACTGACTACCTCGCAACTCGCCACATCACCGCGGACACATATCAAATGCAGGCTTTCCAAGATGAACTCTCTCATTGCAAAACCTCAGCGAGCTCGCACAGTGTTCCTATAATACGTACTCAATTTAAAGGTACGCTGCCCATTTTAGTGACGCAAATGTTCAGGAATATGTCCAGGAATTCAGGAATATGTTCATATGTCCAAGAATTTCTAACAGGTATTATCACGCACGAACACTCATGATAGAGACGTTTGTTACTAAACTTGCATACTTCCACGTGTCCGTCAAACAAAACTGTAGCAGACGACAATTTGAATACGCCCGTTTAACAAATTACTATGCAGTTCACACAAGAATCCCGGCCGCAAAACGTAATATCAATTATAAGGTATACGCAGGTGGACACGCCTTTCGAATATATGAAAGAACATTCAAAAAAAATACTTCGCTGATTTTACAACACATTTTAGATAAGCTTCTGCCACAAACAATCTTCCGAAAACGTCGCCTAGACCATTTCACGGCTGGTGAACGTGAAGACGATGCCAGCCGGCGACTGGAACACACCAGACCAGCGGTGACAGACTCACCTTGCTCGCTTGGTATCTCACACTCGACTCACTGAGAAAGCAACACTACCTACCGCGCACAGAGCGTCCAGCCTATGACGATACCAGCCGGCGACTGGCCCACACACCAGACCAGCGGTGACACAGACTCACACATTGCTCGCTTGGTAACTCACACTCGACTCACTGAAATAGGCAACACTACCTACCGCGCACAGCTCGTCCGGCCTATGACGATGCCAGCCAGCGACTGACACACACACCAGGCCAGCGGTGACACAGACTCACACCTTGCTCGCTTGGTAACTCACACTCGACTCACTGAGAAAGCAACACTACCTACCGCGCACAGCTCGTCCGGCCTATGACGATACCAGCCGGCGACTGGCACACACACCAGACCAGCGGTGACAGACACACTCCTTGCTCGCTTGGTAACTCACACTCGAATCACTGAGAATGCAACACTACCTACCGCGCACAGCTCGTCCAGCCTATGACAACACGCCCGCTCGTGGCGCACTGCGATAGCCACTCTCAACACTTCAGTACATGGCACGGGATAATAAAAGTATAATTAAATGCAAAACATAACTATCACAGATAATTCTTTATAGCATAAAAATTATATATGCAAAGTATTAACAAAATACCTATATGGCGTAATACTTGTCCGGCCAAGAAAAATATCACACATTGAATATTAAAATACCCTAGTGATGAAACTGATTCGTCGCAATGAATGGATCGAAGTTAAATATATATGGTCTCTATAGTATGTTAGTTTTGCTGGTAATGTGTTTATGCAAATGGTTAGTATGGCGTGATAATATGGCTGGTGAGAATTTGGAATATTTTGTTGGATACTTGGAATGTTCTGAGAGTATGTATGGTATGGTTGTATGTTTGTTATTAGATGATGTCATGGTCTGACTAAATGGGCGGTGTGGCACGATACAGCCTGCGAGTGTTGACAGTAAGAATTTTTTTTTCTGATGGAGCATTTCAATTGCTGGTTTGGGGTTATGATCTATTGGAATGAGATTCCCTTAAGGTTGGATCGTTGTCTATGAGAAACTGTGTGGACGTATGTATTATTTAAATGTGTGTGCGTTTTACTATTACATGATTAAAGATTTCGTCAGAGAAATTCTCTGGACTATTTCAAAAGAATGTTCATACGATAGTTTTTTGTCCTGGATAGTATGAACAGATGTATTTTTGTATAATTCATATGATGTAATGGAATGGATTGTAGGTATTGTTCAGATATTATGAGATATTACAAGTTAGAATATTTTGTCTTTAAGAATATGAATAAATGTAAGTTTAGTCTTTTTTTTTAGCAGTTTCTATGATACGACATCAAAATATTACGAGATATTTCAAACAATTTTCGTTGGGTATATGGAGGTTTGGGCTGTATTGTTGTTACGTATGATATTAAATTATGATTGGGGATTGGAGAAAAGATGGTTTGACATATTTAATTAATAATAATAATGTGATATGTCTGAGGAATCCGTTTCTGTAAATGAAGCATTGATATATCAGTATGTGTAAAAAATTAATTGTTATATACAAGTCTGGAAAAGAAATCAATCCATCCAACAATTTCATTTTATCATTAATTTAAAAATGAAATTTTTACGTGAGTGGTTTGTAGGATTTGAGATGTCTCTAACATAACTATTTCTTATTGTGAATGCTTTCTAGTATATATAATACCCTGGTATGGTGGCATCATGTTTGCGTGAACAGTTCAAAATGTTTGTCTATAGGAGAGATGAAACGGAATACTGATATTGAATGGTCTCTATCAAATGAAATATATAGGATGTGTATAGGTAAGAGAAGGTAAAATGTTCGAAACTATATCAATCCTAATATGTATAGAAATATATTATTCCCCTTCGTGTGATTTATGGCTAAGGCATATTTGTTATTTATTTCTTGTATGTAAGATGTACATGGAGACACTTATTTTTTAAAGTGTTTTGCATAAATATTATTTTAAAAAGTAATGCATTTTAACCTTTATGATTTGTTTAATTAGACATGGCTGAATTTTAAATATGATATATTCTTCCCTCGTATGTTACTAATGTCACTAAATGTATAAATAGTTGGTGTATTTAGGTAAACCAGACTGGTAGAAAGCAATGCAGGTTTAGGTGTTAACTTAATTCTGTTTGTTTGCGTGGAAAGTATAGTAAAAATGGATATTTACTTTTTACCCAAGAAATGTTGGTTTGTATGAGATGCTGATAAAACTCTCAGTGACAGTAATTCGTCTGCTGAGACGTTTGCATAGGGTGGTGTGTGAAGGACGATATCTATGTATGTTTTATGCAATGAGATAGCTTGGTAGATTTCTTCTGTTGCGAACAGTAAAGTTGCAATTCGCAAGGGTGGTATGGATACCCTCGCAGGCTGTCATATTAGGTTAATATGATCTGGTCGGGTGGTGGAAACAAATGTCTTGCCATCGACACACACCTCCCCTAGCAAAAATGTTGGAACTAGTCTCGCCCTCCTCTACCCTTCGCCTTCATCTCCTTAGCAAGTTCGTTGGCAGTACTCGCATTTACCATTCGAGATAACTAACCTCTTGAGTGATTTGCTATATATATATATGAGTGTGGTCTCTCTTGTTATTTAATCTATTCTATAGGATGACGTGGGTATAATCATTTGGTGGAGTGTCTTGCTTGTTTGATCTATCAGTATGGTAGTAGCGGTGTCCGAGATGTGTGGTTGGGACATTTCGGTAGTTTGGGTTGACAGGAGGATGGAGTTTATTTTTATGGAATAGCTTCATCTCTGAGTGTGACGTGTTTGTACGGCTTCTAAACAGGAAGGCAGGAGGTATGATGACAGGTGTGATAGTTAATATAAAAGGCCGAAATGTATGGCTTGAATATTATGTTGGTCAATCTGATAATATGAATTATATTAGGGTCATCTTTGATAGAGGTGTTTTAGAATATTTATACTGTATGGCATCTTTGCAAGGTTGTTATATGGTTGGTAATATGTTTTATTAGCGTGTCTGGCTAGTAATTTTTTTGTTGGTATGGTCTCTTGGAATGGCTGAAATGGATGGAGTAACATGACGGTATTGTCAGCCGGTATGGGCTGCATGTATGGTTTGGTTTTTTTCTATATCTGGTACATCTTGATGGTATAACCAATCGGTATGACTTGGTTGTACCGTTAGTTTTTGGTATTGTTGGTATATCTATTATGTTCATTGTTGTGACCTGATCCATGTTAAATTAATTTGGCAGTGTCACAAAAGTGTAGCTTTGAGGTGTGTTAAGAATGGTTTAATTGTGTGATTAGTTGTAAGAGCAGGCTGGTTTAATGGGATGTTCAGTTAGTATTAGAGGGACATAATGCTTAGCTGGTATGGTGAGTTAGTATGATTAGATGATATGATATTGTAGGGTATATGGGAACTTAAGTCTCTATTGTTGTCACGTATGGTTAAATTATTAGTATTGATCTTATGAAAGCATGGTGTAATCTTATGATTGGAATGTTTGGATTAGCTCGGCTGCTGATATGGCTTGTTTATATGTGTAACTGGTGAAGTTAGATGGGGTTAAATTGTAGTCAATATTGTTGACTGTTATAATTGATTAGTAAGTCTGTTGTTAAGTATGCTGGAGAAATATTACCTGGTAAGTTTTGGTTAGAGCAGATACAAGTAAGGATGGCTGTTATAATCAACTGGTTTGTTGGTTCATAGAGCGATTTATATTAATGTTCGGTATGAGGGAGGTGGTGTCACCTAGTATGTTCGGTATGCGGGAGGTGGTGTCACCTAGTATGTTTTTGTTGGTGGGGTTAATGGATGATATAGGGGTGGTATGAAATGATTAGTTATGTTGCATTTTATAATTACAATGCGATATGCGTGGTATGAATAAAGAATGCTGGGGTTGTGTTTGGTATAGTTTCGAGTACTCATGCACTGCAGAGTTGCTTATATTAAGCTTTTTTTTGTATGTCTGAGGTATGGTTGTCAGCATTTTTATTAGTTTGAATGGTTGATATAATCAGGTGGTTTTTTGATGGGTCGTATAACATTTGGGTGTTGTCTGAAGGTATGACAAAAATGTTGGACCTGTTAATAAATTGGTAATGTAAGTGTAGGCTGAGGTCAGCTTGAATTCCATTATTGGTGAGTATATTTCATCTGATGACAGTTGGTAGAGCAGATGGTATGGCTATTATAGTTGTATTGAGTTATTCTTTGGGGAAATGGTATGTTGATTGGCCTGGCATGACTTGTATTGTAAGTATTAGTATGGTGGTTGATATGTTTTCCAGAATATCAGCCTTAAGATTGTTGGTGTATTTCGAATGGTGTGGACAGAACGTATGTGTGCAATGCTAACGCAATCTTGATTTAACAGTGTTTGGTATGGGTGGTTATTGTAATTCTACTGGTGTCAGCGTGCATGGTCGATGGTATGAGAAGAATTCGAGCTCCATGCTCCATAGCTCCGTATCCCCATAGCTCAATAGCTCCCTAGCTCCAAAGATGCATATCTCCATAAATCCATTATTCCATATCTTCCTAGTTCCATAGCTCCATAGATCCATAGTTCCATCGTTCCCTAACTCCACAGCTCCATCTATATTTTGCAATACTTCCATTTGTGGCCCTGTCCATCTGTATAGAAATTACATTCGGTCACCAAATGTATGATATGTTAATATATTAGTTTATATACGGAGATAATTCATCATGTTCACTGCATGCATTATTGAGTATCAGCCTCTTGTCTCACGGCACATGGCCGATGATGGTTGAAAATCTATTGACCTACTAATTCTCTATCTAAAATGCACTAACCCTGGATAACTGTCCTTCCATACCGCCCAATCGCGAGCATTCTTATGATGATAGCCAATGTAGCACCATCTGATCGGGACTGTGTATATTTTTCGATGGTCAAAAGTGGTGGGAGCCTGCTGTTATTGCAAAGTGCAACTACAGTTTACTTAGGAAGCAAAGTAAGAACTACTTGTCTTGTGATTTTTGGTGTATGTCGAATGATGTGGACAGTGTTTGTGTGTCGGTGAGACCTGTAGTTCTAAGGTATGCTTGAGTTAAAACTTTATAATATGGATGGTCAGTCTATATATTGACTGGTGTCAGTTGGCTTGGTGGATGATATGTGAACAAGTTGATTGTGTCATTGGTATGTGCTTTATGTTTGCTTTGTATGGTCTACATGGACGAATGGTTGAGTATTACTAGAGTTGTAGAGGGTGGTATGGTTGTTAGGCACAAGCAATGTTGGTTGGTAGAACAGTTAGAGTGGATTTCATGTTATGATCTCAGATTTTTAGTTGCTGAAGTTAATATGGATATATTGCTTTGTGTATTGGGTGGTGCGGTTGAATTGAGTTTTGCTTTGGTTGTAGGAGATCGGCTGTTGGATGGGCTGGTATGACTTGGGATATAATGGTAGGCATGGTGGTGCATTGACTAGTATATATTTGGCTGGTGTCCGCCAGTAGAGCAGAAATATGAGCATTAGGAAAAACTTTGGAAAGGTCAGTGTTAGAAACAAAGTTTCTACATATAAATGAAATAGGTAAAAAATTATATAAGTTAAATTTGAATAGTAAATAAAACAAATCTGAAAAATAAAACTGGGATATGATATGTAAGTTTATATATACACTTAAAATGTTAAACTGAAAAGGATAAACATATTGCTGGACCATGTAAGTCGTGTGATGCTCCGTAAAGCAGATCACATGCTTGAGTTGCAATGGGTGGAACATTGAATGTTAAGGTGCCTGCTTGCAATTATAAATAAGTAGTCGGGTTCATTTTATGGAGCTGTTTGACAGTGGCAGTTGTGAAACTTTGTCGAGAAGACTATATGGCGAAGGGTTCTGGTATGTCGCTTTCTAAAGAAAAATATATGACCATGGTTTCAGGATAGAGGCTTGCTAGAATGGACTGTCTTGAGTTGTGTGTAAGCAGATTATACTAATAATGTGAAAATTAGTATTCTGCTGTAAAGATGCTTCGTGAATGGTGTGGAAAATATAAGGTTTATGTTTTTATGTTTGTAGTTTGTAAAATATATAAAAGAATAAAATTAATTTCTGGCTGGTGTTGTATCTTGCATGATATATAGAGAATATTATGGTACTTGGTTTATTCACAAATACATACAGTGAATAGCATCCGAATAGGATAGTTATGCCTACGAAAAATAGCCGTGATAATAAATAACTGACATTGTGTAGTATTTGTTCTTGAAGAGAGAAATCCTGAAATGAAGTTAAGATAACTATTTTGCTGTACTACTTTACATAAAGTTTCAGTACAAATTATAATATTAAATACATTTTTTTATTCAATAATAAATACCGTTTTATCTCTTATTTAATCCTGTATCGTAACCAATATGTTATAAACAGAACCCCCCCCCCCCCCCAAAGCAATTATATTCTAAGCTAGCCACTATGCTTATAATACAGGTTTTAAACATATATCCTGCAGCCAGAAGTGATACTAGGAAACTAAAAATTTCGCCATACTACCTGCCTTCTAATAGTTCGCAAATGATGTTTGCCTGCCTAAATGTCTGTACATATTCACTTTCTTACAGCCAGACTTGCAACATAATTTTTAAAAAATTATATATATATATATATATATAAGCTATTCAGACATTGATTGAAAAAAGAAGAGCAAAAAATGAAATTATTTTAATACAGTATATCGCTTGCCTTTAAATACACAAAAAGTTCTCTAAATCATAGTATTCATGTCATCTATGCACTCATTAAAAAGAAATATTAAAAAACATTAACAAGATTTCTTTAACTTTACGAAGTAAATCACCAATTTCGCTTGGAAATATATACTAAAATTTTAAGCACCTTCGTAGCATGAGATGGTGGAGCAGCGGCGGAGTTAGCATCGCGTCCGGTGTGCGGAGTTCTGTCGCCCCGCGCTCTTAAACGGGGCTCTGTTCCGACGCGAGTAGTAATAGTTCTATATTAGTGTCAGTCAGTCACGTCTAGGTTTGTCCAACATGTCTAATGTGCGGGTGAATACCTTGCGTATCGTGTTTGCCAAACGACCTTCGGCCATGGAAATACATGAATGGATTGATACGGTTTTAACTGTAACAGACGATCAAATTGAAGCTATTCAACTGGATGGGCACCAGAACTGTTTGTTTTTAAAACTTGTTTCCTCTGGACCTCGTGAAGCGATACTGCGTCGCACCAACGGCCAGTCAACTTTAGTCACCGCAGACCAGGAAAGGATCAACGTCACCATCGAACAAGCCTTCGATAACTTAAAACTGGTAAGAATTCTAAATTTGCCCATAGAAATAGACAACCAAAAAATTCAGACGGAGTTAGTGAAGTATGGTCGACTTGTTACATTACAAGATGAAGTATGGAATCATAAATACAAATTCCAAGTAAAAACGGGAGTATGCATGGCAAAGATGGAGATAAAAAGACATTCCATTTTACGTTTCAGTTGACGGCTTTCGGCCAGTAATGATACATCCCGGACAACCACGAACGTGCAGTTACTGCCAGTCTCCTACTCATGAACGAATTGCGTGTCCTAGTTTGCAAGAAAGGGAAGCACATGCAATACGCCGTTGGGGGATGAATAGGGCAACGGAAAATCTCGCAGCTGACACGCCTATACTGTACACCCCTGCCCCGCACTCTCCCCGAGAGGATTACCCTCCACTTAGCAGACGCGAGCAGCAAGTTCCGGTACAAACACCTGTCGGTGACTCATCTCCTGAGCATGCGGCTAACCTCAACACCTTAGTGACCACGCCACGCCAGATACACGTGGAGGCGGCTCAAAATACTGTTACTGCTCGCGCAAGGCTATCACCACACACACAGAATGTCTCGCCACTACACATTCCATTGTCCTCTGCTTCATGGGTGGACAGCATGGAAAGGGAGAGCGTCAACAATGCGACCACACGACGGGCGCATGTAACAACTGCGGATGAAAATATGTTCGTAAGAGAAAAGCGACCTTACGAACGCGACGCCCGGGCCACAAGAGTAAGTCCTGTTCGCAAAGCGAAGGTGTTATCGCAGAGTGAACAATCACAGCTACAAGACAGGAAGGAATCTTTGGAACTAGCAAAGGCCGTTATAAATAAAATGTTTTCCTTTAGCCAAGAACGTCCTGATAACCCATCTAACAATACGACCGGCACATGTGTGCATCCCCACCTGTATGCCCTATTACCGGCCCCCATTTTTCTTTGTCCACTTTTCCTTTTTGTTCACCTTTCCATTTCCTTCTCTCTGATACTATCACTACATTTTTGAGGCACACATGATAGAGTTATTGACAATATTAGCTTTAAATATTTGTGCAGTCTCGGCCAGTGTGCGATTGGCGGCTCTAGAGACATTGATTCGAACACAGGCAGTGCACATTGCATTCTTGCAAGAAGTAGCGATTCAAGATTTTATAGGGTTTCATACCTTCAATGTGTATACAAACGTTGGAGACCGGAGACGGGGGACAGCGATTATTACACGTGCGGGGCTGGAACTTGAAGACCTGCGCTACCACCCGTCAGGCCGAGTGATGTCAGGACGAATAAACGATTTGTCGCTAATCGATGATTTTGCTCCCTCCGCCTCCCAAGCGAGATATGAAAGAAATCAGTTCTTCTCCGTGGATTTGATTCCGTTTTTCCATCCACCCTGTAATCAGTTCATACTCGGTGGAGATTTCAACTGCAGAGTTCACCCCCATGATCATCAGGGTGGCATTTATCTTACTAATGCTGCCCTATCTACTTTAATAACTTGCTTAGACTTGTGTGATGTTGCATCTAACTTCCAAGGAATTCATTACACCTATGCGACTTGGCCGATTCTACGAGAAAAAAAACAGCATATACATAAGGGGCATCGATATGACGTTCTTCCGGTATCGTTCAGCGATCACTCTGCAGTTATATTCACGTATGAAAAGTTTGCGAATGTAACACGATTTGGCAGAGGGACATGGCGTCTAAATACGTCTTTATTAGACAACTCAGAAGTAAAACAGGACTTCCTAGCTAATTGGGTACGTTGGCATAGCAAAAAAATACCAGTTCCCCTCTGTGGCGATGTGGTGGGATGTGTGTGTAAAACCGAACGTCATGAGGCTTTTTAAAAGGCATGCGTACCGAATAGCAGAAGAACGTAGGGGAACACGTGCATTCTACGAACGTATGCTACACGAACTTCACCTGCAGGCAAACAATGGTGCACACGTAACTCCACGTATTAGAGACACGAAACAGAAGCTTATGCATTTATTGAGTGAATAGTTTAAAAATTGTCATATTATGATAAATTATAAAAGTCTATTCGCAGAAGAGAAATTTAGCATGTTTAGTATCATTAAGGAACAACAGCAAATACGACACAAGGTTATCAACCAGCTTACTGACAGTGATGGCGCTATTGTTCGGGACCGGCCGGAAATAGTGCAAACGCTTTGCAGTTACTTTGCAAATTTATACTCGAAACAAGACACGGACGATGCTATGCTTCCATCAGTTTTGCAGAGTTGTGAAAACAGAATTAGCTGTGACAGCAAGACGGTCATGGAGGCGCCATGTTTAGATGCGGAAGTTAATACAATAATACAGCAATTGCCATCAAAAAATTCTCCTGGTATTGACGGTATTCCATATGAATTTTACAAAACTTATTGGGAAATTATTGGTACCGACTTGTGCGAAGTTGTTAGCGATGTGCTTGAATGAGGGGAGTTTTCTAATAAAGAAGGGATAATTGTTCTTATACCCAAAATATCCCGTCCACTTAAACCCGCGGATTATAGGCCAATTACACTTTTATGTGCTGATTATACAATAATTGCTCGGTATTGTGCGACCATATTAACCAAGTGATTATCAGATATTATTGGTCCCGGCCAGACATGTACTGTTCCAGAACGTTCCATTTTACAATGCGTGCTTGCACCTAATGGACATTCAATTACTTTCGTCAATACAACACAGTAAAATGGCCATCTTGAGTATTGATATGGAATGGAAAAGGCATTCGATAGAGTCGATCATTAATTTTTACTTCATGTTATGCATAATTTCGAATTTACAGCCAATGCAGTACAGTGGGTGCGGATGGTGTATACTGGAATTTGATTACAGCTGTTGGTTAACGGATTCCTTACCCCACCAATTAAGATCGAGGGTTCAGTTCGACAAGGATGCCCGCTATCCATGATTTTATTTACTATCGCCATTGAACCTCTGTGCAGAATGCCCAGTGTCCACTTGCAAGGATTTCCTGTAGCAAACCTGACCTTTAAATTAAATGCCTATTCTGATGACAACACATGTGTGGTTCGTTCAGAGTGGGAAATTACAGAGACGGCAGAATGTTTGGACCTTTTTCGCAGTGTCTCTAATCTGCGAGCGAATGCTAACAAAACTGCCGTACTGGAGCTCAGCGCGACCAGCGAGCCATTTGACGACGTTTCTCCCTAATGGAGGGCCGAAACTGTTAAAATATTGGGCGTGCACTTCCACGCAGACGCCACTCTTATGTTGCATTATAATTGGAACATCACAATAAATAAACTCCGTGCTCGTCAAATAGAAATGAATGATCGTCGTACAATTATTATACAGAGGGTTACTTTAATAAATGTATTCTTGCTTGCGAAGCTGTGGTATGTGTCACATATATTCCCACTACCACGTCAACAAAGTGCACAAATACTACAGATTGCTGGCCGCATGTTGTGGAAATCTTATATATTTAAATATTATCTAGGCCGCAACTTTATGTTTCCCTGCAAGACGGAGGCCTGAGTCTAATTAATCACGTTTTGAAGTGTGATGCCTTATATCAGTCTTCAGCAATTGCAACAATTTTGCGCCCAGAGGACATTTACGCAGCATTACAGAAAATGATGTGGTCTGAAGTTAGACGCATGCCACTCAATACCGTCAGGCAAAGGAAGCACTCGCAACTCTAGTAGAACACTTACCGGAAGGGACAGTCGCATCAGCGAGATATTTGTACATTCGGGCTTCCAAAACGTCGGCTGTCATACCATCTGTTGTGAATCGCACCCCAACCATCCGCTGGAGGCTCCCATGGAAAATACTTGCCGATCCTAACCTTTACTCGGATCTTCGAGCTGCAGCATTCGGCTTCTACAATAATATCGTGACAACTCAGCAGCGTAAATACAGCATTCACCTGACAGCTGACCCTACATGCCCGCTGTGTGGCAACACCGACACGGCCCTTCATAGGGTAATTTCCTGTGTTTATGCAGCTCGCATCTGGTAGTGGTGTCGCGTATGAGTACGAAAAATAATTCGCGATGAACGTGAAAATGTCAGCGACACGCACATGCTTCACTGCTATTTCTTCACCTTCCCCTCAGTTCGACGAAGAGCTGCGGACTGGTATATACTTCATGCGATCGGTTTTTTTGGTGACCATTCGACACCGGTGACAGTTCAAGACTTTGTCCAGCTTCTTCGTCAAGATAGGCGGAACATGGCGCGGCGTGGCACATTGCGTCAGTGGTACGGCAATTTTTTATTTTCATTCTGACGTTCACGCCTACAGGAAGTGCGTGTATATTACCGAGGTTGGGTGTACGCCGTGCGCTGCCCACCCCTCGGTCCTTACAAGTGTACAATTTAATGTTCCAGTAGTAATCGTCGATAGGTGGTAGTGTTATAAGTCAGTGTCACGTGTTGGGGTGTACGCCGTGGGCTGCCCTTCACGTGAAATAATTTTTTATGTGTTCATCGACTTTGTCAGTAAAACCAGTTCACCAAATGTTCATATCGTTTTGTGCCCCAATGTAAGAATTGTGTAGATATTTTAATGAGTATTTTGTTATTGTTTATATTTTGGGTTGAATGTGTACTGTATATAATAGGTTAAGGGTAAACGCCTCTGTATATCGTGTGTGATAATAAATCTATTTTTAAAAAAATGGCAACGTAACGGTCTAGAGTTGAAGGGTGCGCGAATTGGATACCGGTCACCTGCGACAATTTTTTACTTTGTTAAATTACGGTAAATAGCACAATATAAATAGCAAACTACCGTAAATATGTTTATTTCACGTAATTGTTTGGCTACATTCAATAAAATCAATTAAAATAAAAGTGGCTAGCATTCTCGACTACAAATCAAATGGTTTCGGGTTCAAATCCTTTCTGAGTGTGATGCTAACTTATTTTTTAATTGTTACCAGCTGTCATGGGAAAGCGTGAAATTTAGAAAATTTTAATTAATTAAATTTAATTTTGCACTATAAATACATTATAAATACATTTTACTGTATTTTCAAATATATATTTTTCAGCATTTTTCAAATGATAATTAAAATAAACATAAATAATTCTACTTATTATGAAATGTATCACTTGATAGATATCTGACTGGCAATGCCGGTCAGCCGAGTGCCTTGCGGTCAATGGTCACCCTCCCCCCCCCCCCTTCACTACCCAACAAGCAGTGCCTAGCTATGGACGTCACTGAACGAGCATGTCGCAAACCTGTTGACACGAGCGTGCGTGAGTCCGTGCGGGGTTACAAGGCTAGACGACTTAATATTGGTAAAATATTAAAAACCAATTAAATAAAGTAAAATAGTAAGGAAAATACTGAGTTTAAAGAATATCGATTGAAAATATTTTTTAAGTATTAAAATCCAAATATGTTTTACAAAGCCCTGCCTTTAATGTACTTTACAATAATTGTTGTATACATCATGCTGTGTGGATAAATTCCCTCTTTAAATTCATAAATAAATAGACATACCTACTATTCGTGCACTCTAGAACGCTATGACGGAACTATGTAGATGGTGGAGTGGAGCAAAGGCGACTAATGGAACAAGTGTAAGGAATTTGTCGAACGAATATGACAGATAAGAGAGGAAGTAGAGAAAACTCGGAATGATAGAGCATGACAAATTGAGACAAAACGGTTTTATAACATCACGATCGTATGCGACTTGAAAATACTGGTTTGGTGATATATAACACTTAATACTAATGTCTTCAAATTTTGTAATTATAAAAATATATTTAAATCTAAAAAAAATATTTTTTTAACTATTTTATTTTGACATCATGATCGTATGCGCATTGAAAGACGAGTCCGTTAATATATAACAATTAATACTTGCAACTTTAAAGGTTTTAATTATAAAAATAGAAATTATTTTGAGAAATTATTTATTAAAATAATTTTACTACATTTATACATCATTGATTCGTCTATAAGTATGAAGTAAACCACCCAAATCACCTGAGTTGCCTGTTTTTTGCAGAAATAGAGCTCGCCAGTGGCTCGGTGCTTTTTGAGGGGAAATCGGGAATTTTTTTAGGGATATAAGGAAAACTTTTAAGGCAAAAGGGAAGTTTTAAGGCATTTTTACTTTAAAACTTACTGTTTTGTGTGAAAATGAACGATTTTGGGGGGAAGAAACGGGTAATTTTTATTCGAGGTCAGAACCACCAAGTCGCTACCTGACTTAATTTCGAGGTTTAGTTTTGGGTTTTGTTTTGCGGTTTCTTTATCGAGGTTTAATTTAAGGCATTTTTTTTAATTTTCGATTTGTGGTTACAAACTTAGGTTTGGCGTTGACTGCCATGAGATGTGTGGGAATGACTACATGTTATTGAGCTATTAAATTATTTTTTCCTCCTCCTGTTTAGCATGGCTGACGTTTTTGCCACTGGGAAACTGTATTCATATCGCGGGTTAAGGCTCTTAACTATTAAGCATTTGGGATGGACACAGAGACATTAATATGTTCATACCGATTAAGGAATACATTTAAGACATTTTTTCATGAATATTTTTGAGGAATGGATTTGAGGGATATGTATGTATATATATTTATATATCGGATAGAAATAAAATGCGAGGGCCAGGAAAACGAGAATTATCTGAGTAATCCTGCCAGTGTAAATCATAAACCACGAGTCCCATGTGTTGATATCTGATGGTGCACCAGTTAGGTAACGAAACTGGCTTTTCGTGTCGGAAGGCGATCGGAGTTGGAAGGACGCGAGGTGGCGTCCCAGCCCAATTTCATTAGGCACTAAGGGAATCTTACTTTATATCGGCTTATATTAGGAGGCAAGTGCTGTGGCCCCAATGTACACTTGTGCTAGATTAGTGTTATACAGTTCCTCCGGGGACACAGGCATCAGGCGGAAGAATGAGGAGGAATGACACCAACTTGAATTTATCACATTTTCCTCTCAAAAATTACCGTTTTTCCCTAAACATTTATCACTTCCCCCTTAAAATCTCTCTCCTTCCCTCAACATTTTCAATTTTCCCTGAAAAACAACGAGCCCCCATATGAAAAAAACATGACCCCCATTTGCAAAAAAAAAAAAAAAAACAGAATACCAAAGATATTTTTCGACTCATTGGAGGGATTGAAAGGTTGGTTTTAACCCTTATAAGGCCTTATTTTCTCTCTAAATGGCCCTTTTTCTGGGTCAGGAATCATGCCCCTGATTCGACTGCCATATTGTATCCAAATTACTTACATTCATTCGACCCCACCATCGTGGATTTCAATTTCCTTGGTCAACTTTGTTACACCTCATTCTCTAACATTCCGCCCACCTTAGCCTCTTTTGCTCCAATCGTTCGAACAGCAATCTTGTTTTAGGTCAATGACCTTGACCTTTAACCATAGAAATCTTCTATTTAGTTTGTCATTTGTGTTCACTAGAAAAGTAAGTAATGATGTATTATAAAAGGGCCAGGCATGTTGAAATTTTGTAAGAGCTCTCTTCAACATGTACGACAGTGAAGGTGGTCATGTCAGCAGGTAAATCTATGTTTACCAAATGTAACACTCCCCTGTGTAAGTGTATATTTCCCACACGTACATCCTTCCTGCTGTCGTGTCGCAAATAAATATCCCCCCTCTTATATTGTGTTTCAAACTCTCCCTCGTCATTATATAGAATGAGTCATCAGCTCTGCGATAAACGGCGAGAGAACGTTCCTTGCAAAATAACAGTTAGGAAATATCTGACAACGAACGCCAGGAAACCACTCGTAAGGGCAGGAAACCCTTGTGAAGATTGGGTTGCATTTAAAATCTTTATTTATTTACACTGAATCATGTGATATTACGGCATGCAATTCTGTAAACATGCCAAATAATTCAGGCACTGTAGCATTCATGTACCCTTGTTGACCTACCGCATACCCTACATAGAAAAATGGGGGTTGCCACCCTTTCACATATCGAAAAAAAGGGTCGTTGTACATCGTTACGCAAATTATGATCACGGCCTATGAATTACCATTGCAAGGCGTAAATAAAAGTCCTTTTGGTAAGAAAACCTACGACGAATGTTTTGGGAGAAAAAGGACCTCCAAGAATTTAAATACCGCGTAATGCTTATGAGGTTGGCTAAATTGTGATATCGACCGACACGTACTGCTCTAATATAATGCCAATTGTTTTATATGACAGGTTGGCATTAAATTTGTTCTACTAGGATTGTTTCGATATAATTAATTGGTTATTTGATCAATGATTGCATCAAGTATATGTATATTGTTGCTGTTAAAGTAGTAATAGAATTGTCTTCATAAAGACAGTTTCTTTAATGTCGGTTTATTTGTGTCAGATCTTTTATGTCATTGTTTTGTTCTTACTCTATGCGATGTGTGCATTTATTGATCTGTTTACATTGCAAATTAATTACATTACATGAGGGTGGATTTGCACCTTTGGGACAAATTTGGAGGAGATCTCGTAAAAACAGTGTTTATGAAACGACCGATGACCGCTGACGAGTCTTGTAGGAAGGAAACAGCAGCAATGGAAACACAAATGTTAGTAACACGTTACAAATTGCGACATAACATTTCGTCTACAAGTTAACTTACATGAGGTGTTCAAAGTGTCCTCCCTGACTCACACTACACTCATTACACTGCCATAGCTGTGACTTTAGAACTCTAGCAAATATATCAGGCCTCTGGCGCAATTGTTCACAAGCTGCGAATATTCACTCCACCAGTTCTTGTCGTGTAGCAACTATAATGGAGTACACGACACTCTTCACGTGCCCCCCAAAAAAGAAATCCATGGGAGTTAGATCGGGGGATCGTGGTGGCCATGCAATAGGTCCCCTCACCCTATCCAACACCCTCTGTAGGTGTTGTTCAGATGTTCTCGTTCATCACGGCTGAAGTGCGCTGGGGCGCCATCATGCTGGAACCACAGGTCTCTGCGTATCGCGATGTATACGTCCTCCATGATCAGTGGAAGCGTGTTCTGCAGGAAACCAAGGTAAGCTGCCCCATTCAAACAGGGTGGCATAATGACAGGACCCAGTACATTACCACCAACAATTCCAGCCCAGATGTTGACGGAAAATCTCACCTGGTGGCCATGGATGAACCTGGCATGTGGTTTTTCTGCAGCCCAGATGTGGCTATTCCTACTGTTGAAGTAGCCTTCTCTTGTAAAGCATGCGTCATTACTGAACAAGGTGCTTGCAGTAAAGGCAGGATTAGCAGGCAGTAACCACTGGACATACTGAACACGAGGTGCGAAGTCGTCCGGCTCCAGTGCCTGCACGTTCTGTAGGTGGTATTCATGGAGAGAAAAATTTCGCATTATGCGGTATATGGTTGATTGGCTTGTGCCCATAGTACTGGCAATGACACGTGTTCTCGTTGAAGGCTCGTTGGCGACTCTCTGAAGCAACTCTTCATCGAACACTGGTGTTCTCACGTGGCACCGTACGGCACCAGTGTGCCGGGGACGAAGTGACCCCGTGTCGCGAAGGCGCTGATGTAGTCGCGCGATCATGATGTGGTGTGTGGATGACGTCTGTGTGTAAACCGATGTTCGTAGATGCAGAGAGCCCGTCGTATGTTCGATCTAGTCTCGCCGTAACACGTTGTTATGTCGGACAGCTCAGAGAACGCATAGCCTGCTATTCTTACTGCATCTGTTCGTTGCCCTACACACATATTTAGCAAGCAGAGAATATATAGATGGCGTGGTCAACGCCGACCACTTCACGAGACGTGCAATCGGAATCGGTGCACAACAAAACAAACTAAGTGCACTACAATGGGGCGTGATACACAACGTCTGAAACATGCGTCGCCGGCCATACGTTGTTTCGCAAACAATGTTCGTCTTTGAGCGATTTCTTCCGACTTCGGACGTTGTCACAGAGGTGCCGACTGAGGATGCCAATCACGTGTTCCACCCCAAGTGACTTTAGGTCGAACATGTTTGGGCGAAACAACAGTTTCAAATTGTTGTAGGCCAAACACTTTTAGAGCACGTGGTACACACCCCAGTCTCACACAAATGTAATTTAATGTAAATGAAAGAGTAAATTTAGCAATTGCTAACAACAATATAATAACCTTTATTGAAGACAAAGAAACAAACATCATATAGAGTGATGTTGTCAACTAACGTACATTGTACATTAACCAAAGAACATTCAATAAATGTCACTCAATAATTTAACAACACAAATAAACACATACTTGATGTATTAATTAAAAGAATAACAATTAATTACATTAAAACAATCGTAGTAAAAAATATTTAATGAAAACCTTTCACATAAACAAATTGTGATTATGTTACAACAGTACTTGTGTGTTGTTATCAACCGTTTAGCAATCAATCCTCATAAGCATTGCGTGGCATTTTAAATCTTGGAGGTCTATTTTGTAGCAAACCATTATTCGGTGGTTTTTTTACCAAAAGGATTTGTTTTTACGTCTTCCATTAGTAATTCATAGGTCGTGGTCATAATTTACCTAATCATGAACGGCGACACTTTTTTCACTTTTTAAATGGGTGGCAACCCCCATTTTACTATGTACGGTATGCGGTAGGTCAACATGGGTACTTGCATGTTACAGTGACTGAATTGTTTAGCATGCCTACAGAATTGTATCCCTAACTATTACATGGTTTCAGTGTAATTAAATAAAGTTTGTAATTGCAATCACATCTTCACAAGGGTTTTCAGCCCTTAGGAGTGGTTTTCTAACGTTCGTTGTCAGACATTTTCCAACTGAAATTTTGCAAGGAACGTCCTCTCGCCGTTTGTCGCAGAGCTAATAACTCACCCACCCTGTATATTTATTATTCCACTTCAAAATTAGGTTTGTCCGAACATTTCGGCGTCTAGAAAGAGAGTCCTGTCCCCACGAGGTTCATATTATCATGCCCATTAAAGCATTTAGTCCAACAATTAGTCGAGGTGAAGAAAAATTTGCAAATTCCGATATCATGTATTAATTAGACTTCAATAAAGAAATCCAAAAGTGTAGTTGAGAAAATTTTACATTATTCCACCAGAATCTGTGTACAATTTCTGTTCAAATTGTGAAAAAATTTATGAAAATGTAATTTTCATATATATAATAATAAATCACAGATGTTTATTAACAAACACTATACCTATAAAAGTGATATTTGCTAACAGAAACAAATTAAGGTGGCAACTCTAATATGAACTCGTATATATTCAACTGGGTACCAGTTAGGAACCAAAATTTGACAGTGGCAGTCGTGAAAGACACTAAATCTCAGCTCGTGTATGCAACTGGAGTATAATATCGAGCCAAAGGTTGCTGATCCCTCGACATCTGAGGATGGCAAAGTGCTATCGGCTTCTTCGGATGGGACACCTGTGGGAGCAGCACCATCATCTTCTTCTTCAAGCATGGCACCGACCGTGCAATCTATTTCTTAAGGTATGGCAACGACAGCACCATCGAATTCTACATAACGGACACCTGAAAAAGTGAAGCCATTGATGACTTCGTCAATGCTTCGCTGCTGTTACTGTGACAAGAAATTTGCCTGCAGTGAAAGTGCAAGGGAGTATGTGAATACCACTAGCAATAAGGTTACTTCCTATGCTATGCGAATACGTAACAGGTGCATACATTTTTTCAAACATGGTGGTAAGCTAGTGAAACTTAAGAAATACCGCAAAGGTTTACTTAATACGCCTAAGAAACTACCTTTACAAGCATTTGGTGGCACCACATCGAATGGATTCTAATTGAAACAATCAGCATTCAAGGATATATTCTTTTAAATATTTTGTGATTGTAAATAACTCTGTAAGGAAGAAAGGCATATCGGCTAACCTGGGCCCCATGAAGGAAATGCTAATTAATCAGTTAATAGATTAATTTAAATAACGTACCTTATAATATACATTTTTTCTGGAACATACCTAAGAAAAGTCTCAGTCTTTGGATGAAACAATCAGTCTCCGAGCTCCTAAGACGGCAAATCAAGCTTTATACAATGTTGATTGTATTCAAGAGGCTGTAGTGTCCTTGAAAGAAAAACTTTGTATTGAAGAAGAATATATGCTAAGGGTTCTGGTTGAACGCTTGTCGTTCAGACTTCCTCGAACAGCGTATTAACAGATTATATTCAATTTGTCGAAAGTGATACTGTTGCTGGAGGAATGTAATGTCGATGTTATGGAAACTTCTGCGATTCTGATTTTGTATCATGTTTTTATACTGAAGAAATTAAATATACTATGTGATAAAAAAATATATTCCATAATTTGCAGGGAGGAAGTATGCACCAAAACAAGTAAAATATATCTAATAAACATGAGTCCTTAAACCCATACCTTAACAGCTATGAGCACTTGTTCACCATCACTACTATGAAACTGTGTGTCTTGAAACTGCATACATGTTGAAACAAACAAAACATTTTCAGTCATTGTATGGGCAGGAATTATTGACGATAGACTTAAAGGACCTCATTTACTAAACAACAGATTGAATGGTGCAATGTAACATGATATAACAGCAAACTAATTGACTTTCTAGCAGGAGGGTATGCCATACCTTCAAAGGTTAGACATGTGGTTCATGCGTGATGGAGCGCTTGCCCATTTTCCCCGAAATTTCCTAGAACACCTAACACAGGCATTTAATGGGCGATAGATTGGTCGGTGATGTCCAGTAAGTTGTCCTTCACGTTCCCCTGAACTTAGTCCCTTGGATTTCTGGTTGCGGGGACATCTGAAGGCTTGGTGTATGCAACATCCATCAATGATGTACGTAGAAGCAGTAGATGAACGCGTCATCAATGCCAGCACATCCTAGACCAGCTAGGAGTATTTCAAATGGTGTGTGATTCTGTACGATGCAGGGTACAAGGATGCATTACTATGAATGGGTGTCACATTGAGCACCTTCTGTAACGATGACGAACAAGTGCTCATAGCTCTTACGGCATGGGTTTTCGGACACATAATTGTTACACTTTTTTTTTCTTTTGTTGGTGCATACTACCTCCTTGCAAAACATGTAATACTTTTTTTTTTTTTTAACATCGTGTTTATTATCTCAGTGAAAAGATTTTCTTTCTCGTTCATGTTGTAGCCTGCCTGCTTTTCTGATATAGAGAATACAATGGCCTTGGATTTCATATCTGCCACTACATGTTGGTATTCTAAGTGATCTTCATAATAAAAATAGATTAACTAATGTGGGCAAATTGTAATGTTAGTACTTAAATGTATGCTGTAATATACTATCGCTGAGTGTGCACAATCATTGATATGGTAACAGACGCATATGTTGAAATGAATTGCACAAAAAATGAGAGTAGGATAAAATTGTAATACATTATCAGCAGTATGGATACAAAAGACCTGGAACAAGGAGGGCAAAGGTAGAGCTAGATTTGACCTTGCTTCATTGCAGTACATTTCAAAGAGAGATCATACATAATTTCTTCATGACTAGCCCTGCTATAGAACACCACCTGTAATTTTTCTGGTAGACACAAATGACAAACTAAATGGAAGATTTCGATAATTAAAGGTCATCGTCATATAGCATAATTTAATTTGATGTAAGTGATTAAATTCAAAATGGTTGTTTTAGGGAAGTGGGCAGAAAACGGCTAATATGGAATGATAGAGCTTGAAGTGGAACAAAGGTTACTAAGAAAATTGAAATCCACGATGGCAGGGTCGAATGAATATGAGTAATTGGGAGTCAATATGGTGGTCGGATACGGAGCATGATTCCTGACCCAAAAGAAAGGTCGATTTAAAGAGGAAATCAAGCTTCTTTGAAGTGTTAATAAAGAGCACCAAATCATTCGAATGGCTCGAAAAGTACCTTTCGCAGATCCTTTATAGAAAATTGGGTCTTGGTGCTTTTTTTTGAGGAAAAAGAGGTAATTCTGAGGGGGAGAAGGAAAATTTTGAGGGAAAAAGGGATGTTTCAAGTAGAAGATGGTCGATTTGAGGATAAAACGAAAATATTTTAGAAGAGAATGGGAAATTTCATGATACCGTCATTCCTCCTTGCTCCTTTACCTCACGCCTGTGTGACCATTGGAAATATATCGTACTACTTGCGAGTTAACTTTTTCCAAAAAAAAAAAAGTACAATTTTGGAGAAACGAATATTGTTTCTATCTAGAATATGTGGTGTGTTTCGTACCCGAGAAAGGAGTGCACGTGAGACAGTTTTCCCAAGTTCAGCATCTGAGGGCTAAGAATGCTAGTGTACGCCACGTGAGAAACTGCCCCTCCGGGATTCAAACCAGACTCATTAGTGTTGGGTTAAAGCAGCAATGTACAGAAATGTCTGGCATTGAAAATTATCCCCCTGCACAAATATGTGTCCTGAGGGAAGAACACTGTGCGTGGCAAAGTCATATGAGCAAGTGCTCAAGCCATTGAGTGCTGCGTCGTGTAAGACAAGATTCTTTCTAAACGGGCCTGGGAGCTCTTATCGCTGCAACCCTGGCCTGATATTATAATTCATTCTTTTTAACATATTATATTGCAGTAGGCATTCTGACCTGAGTTTTTTCATAGGCTGATGTTTTTATGCATGGGTAAATGATCTTATGTACATCTATGTGTATGTTTAAAATTATTTCGCCAATTTATCGCTAATATGCTTAGGCCAAAAGTCACCGATAAAAATTTCCACTTGACGTTTGTTACACGTCGAGCTGCTCTCACAGCGACGGCACCCTGCACCGACATTATTTAACAATGATTAAATGGGAGAAACTAATGTCTCTCAGATACTCTGACAAAAAAAAACACATCCAGGCTCCTGACACTCTTCTGTCTTGCTGATGTATGTCCCCCATCCTCATCTGCTAGAAAAGTAATTGAATAAAACTGCGTTTAGAATATGATCTCCAACCGTTCAACACAGGAAAAAAATTATTATTTTATAGCTTACACGTAACAAAACATACTAACTAAAGATACCATTTCTCGTTCATCAATCACACGCCTACTTCCCGGGTCACGAATTCGCAAATTACTGTTTCAAACAAGGTTTCAAGTCCGCCATTTCTCTGTCGCAGTCGAACCAATGGACCCTTGTCCGCATTGCCATCCACGCGAACATTTCACGGTGTACGATTACACCAGACTCATCAGTGTGCGCTTATTTCGTTATATTCTGATTAAGTTTCCAAGTGGAGTTCTCAGATACACTAACACACATTTCATTTACCTTTGAAATGTGTTGTTCCTTTATATCATTTAACATTAATTTCCAATGTCCTTCTGTCTTCCCATGGGTAGTGAAAATGCTCACTATTTCACAACTTTAATTCGTCTAAGTTTCACACAATAACATGTAGAAACAATATGAAACATTACATATAGAGCTACAATCCTAAAAAAAAAAATAATAATATTTTTCCTTAATTCATCTAGAGATCCGACAAAAAATAATTTTAAAAAAATAACGCATTTTGTCAAAGTGCCGACATATAAATCTGAAATGAAAACGGGATAATTTCAGTAAAATCAATTCACAGACAGTATGTCAGGGATCTCATTTCTACCATGCTAAGGCGCCTCTGAAAACATATCTCTTGTTCTAAGAACACTCTTTAGGTGATAGAAACACGATTGCAGCCCACTCTAGAGGCTCCGCTACTGAAATTACGGTTATTTCAGCTCGCTGGCCGACACAGCACAGATAGATGTATCTGTCATGGCGCTCTATACGACAATCTCACAACACATGGGGCCATATGCACAGACTCGCCTAGAAATGAAGCACCAATATCACTTCCTGTAGTGAGGATTCCAAGTGTCACAAGATGTCGTATACTCAGACAGCTTTAATTTAAGGACTAATACGGATTCATGAAGTTTAAAATACGAGGATACACGATCTCGGCCGAAATTAATGACGTCAGCAGCTCTCAGCCAATAGGAGTTCGCAGAAACTATGACGTCTGATTCTTCTCGTAAGAAATAAAATGGAGAAGTTTGTTCCTCGAAATACGAATATTATTCTTGTACTGTTTTAAAACGTAATTTAAGTGCTGGGGTCTACAGATAACGCATGTATAATTATAAATACTGCCAGTCAGATAAATAATTAATGCGAAATTGCTATATCTAAGATATTGTTAAAGAAAATTTCTGAAATAATGTTATTACGAGATTTTTGAAGGGGTATATGAGGTAACGAATTAATTAGATACTAGCAATATTTCACACACACAGCTCCAGCGCCAAACATAAGTTATTTAATTATTATTTGAACTAATCGACGAAATTTAAAACGGTATAATTTTTTTTCTCTCTGCCCTATTTGTAAGCGTTAAGTGGAAGCCCAGTGGGTAGGGCGTCTCATGGCGAGCCCCTTGCGTCTACAAGGAGAGGAAATCATGCAAGGAGACATGCATCGCGGCAGAGAGGGATTGGGCTGCCATGGTCAGAACTTTGGGGCCATGACTACCTCCCTTAGTGTACTTATAGCTAAGCTATAACTAAAAATCTGTAAACTTGTACGATTATATATATTGCAAAAGCGTTATAAAACCTGTGTAATATGCTTATTGTTATAGAAGCATAGTTTATTTCGTAAATGTAGACAATCTGTAAACTTTAATATTCTTTGTAAATTGAAGCGTATACATGTAAATAATTTACACTTGCACACAAGAACAACTAAAAAAAAGCCTGTAGCAATAAATAAAATGTATTATCTTTAGCGCTACCTCGTGACGGTAACGTGTTTATTAGTATTACTAACGATTTAACACGTTAATTTTCTAAACAAATATGGATGAAACATTACAATATGATCGTGTTCGTAGTGTTCCAGTTCCATAAATACATTCTCTTAACAGGAATATGTGATTATGCAGCCCCGTACACTTTAAACACAATAAATAATATTAAAAAATGGGTCATGTTACCATCATTTTGCAGAAAATCTTCACTAATTGTTAATTTATGGAGGTCGTTCGGCGACTAGATTTCTCCACTTAGAAAGTAAGGGCCAATACAACTTAAAGTAACTGAGCATACACAAAACGAGCAATCTAGTGCCAGTTTCACTTAGCCTCTAGTACTAGTGGCGACTAGATACTTCTCTACATGCAGCCATTTTCGACACTTTACTAACAAGGATGACTATTGGTCAATGCAGCTGAATATACGAAACGAGCCGTCTAGTGACGATTTCCTCGTGTTTCTAGTGTTAGAGGCTACTAGATTATTATCTGCATATGGCTCATGCACTTCCACAATATCCACGTGGCTAATTATTAATAACACAAAAATTAAATTAACTATATTCAACAGGCAATCACTTTGAAGTTAATTGCTACAACTTTCGCACTTTCAACTCCATAGATTAATTATATTGACCTGCCCTGTGTCTGGCTTATCACTTAACATGTAAAATAAACTTTAATCCGTGGGCCTCAAAAATTGAAAATAAATTCACTTTTTATCCCACTTAATCACACTAAGTTGGTGATACGCCCAAAAACAAATACGTCCGTATTTCTCGACAAAATTGCCCCTTCTAAATGCACACCATTTCAGTTCACTACAGCTTCACATCACTACCACAATTAACTTAAATCTCTAATTCCTCATCCTCGGCAAGGCGCTCAAATAAACCTATAAATTAACTTATGCAATTCCAGGCAAAAGTCTGTGTGTAGAACATTCTAAGATCTACAGTATCAAATACTCGACAAACTCCACAAAATTATATATGTCACGAATGCAGGCAGCTTCCTCCTAATAATTAGTATATCTAATACGGACGTAGCTATAACAATGAGAAGAAAATATTTTTAATTCATCACTCAATTTCCATCCCTTTTTTTGCGAGGAGTTAATGTGCGAGTTGCCGAGTTATTATGCTTAACATTCTCTTTTTTAAACCTTTAATATAATTAGGAGGGGGCTGATTAATACAACTTAACCTCAGCATTTATCCTTTTTTAATTGTTCATTGATTTAATTTACACATCGACAAGAATTCTAGTAGTTAGGTTTGACCGGTTCTGGTGCAAGGACATCTGGCACAGGAGCCAGGCGCCAGCCGGCCGTCATGTTGTGACATCACCATCGACCATCTTGGAATTTAGATGTCATTGACCTTTGAAAATTGACCTTTAAAAATTGACCCTAAAACCCAAAAAAAAAAATCTGTAAAATACAAAAAAAAAATCCAAAAATATTACTTTCTGGTAATTAGGAAAAAAAAAAGCATTTTTAAGAATTAATTCAAAAGTTATTTATATATCATTTAAAATTTTATGAAAATGCATGATGAAAAAAAATGTTAATTATTATTTTTAAAATGTATACAAATTATTTTAGTAATGGCCGCCATCTTGGTCAGTGCAACCATCCGCAATATTGCCACGCATCATGGCCACCATCTTCTTATCCTGTTTATCATGTTCATTCGAACCCACCATGTTGTTAGGTGCGTACGACCGCCATTTTGGTAGGTGCGTTTGATGCCATATTTGTAGCTTATCACCTGCATTCGACCACCATATCGGTAAGCTATCACCTTGATTTCACCGCCATCTTAGTAGGCTCTCACTTCGTTCGTCTGCCATATTGGTAAGCTCTCACCTTTGATTGGCCGCCGTGTTGTATTTCGTATATATTCATCGCCTGTGCGTGCTAGTGGATTGATTCATCAATGAGGTGACATCCACATTTTTAAGATACTTTTTTAATCTTAGGTTGTGCTGTTGGTGCCCTCCATCTTGGATTATATTTTCAAAACATATTTAGTCTCGATTCAGCTGCCAGGGGAGTTGGCGACACTTATATTGATAGACTTTTAAAAAACCTGCAATTTTTGTCATTCCTGTTTTTTTATATTGTCTCAATCGACAATTTACTTTTTTACATGCATTACTTATGTATTTTGATTTTGTTATTAAAAACTTTAGAACTGACTATATCAATTTTTTATGTTCAATTAAAGAAAATGAAAGCATTATGGTGCCTATATAGTTCTTTTTTCCATAAAAGCATTTTGTAATTTTAATTCCAATCATTTTTAATGACAAATATGGAATAAATGAAACTCGTAATTACGTCTAAAACATATTTTATTAGGTAAAATCTACATCATTTCCAGTCACATATTTGATCGATTCACATCGACTGGTCCCTGGTATAAGTAAAAGCGGACTTCAGTATATTCGTGAAATTCATGGCCACACAGGGCGAAGATCAGTGCAAACTCTATGCTGCAAAAGTTACACCGATATGCTGGTAGTACAGTGCTGACCCCAGGAGGTTTCCACTCGTCCAAAGGTCCAGGAACCGACGTTGGTCATTGGAGGTCATCACATCAATGTTGAGGTTTGCAGGATCGCTTTCTTTTCAGAACTTACACTGAAGAATCGATGAGCCTCGCAGTAAAAAAATCCAGACATTCTAAACGACGAAAAATGTTAAACAGCCATTGAACATCGAAAATTCTCGTCACATCGTAATTTAAAGCAGAAGTATAGCACTAACTAGGGGTAAATACACGCAGTATGGAGATGAAGTATACGCCCCACAAACGATAAAAATTAAAATAGAATTACACACCCAAAACCTACAAAACATTTATGAACCGGTGACGGAAAATATTTGCAAGTGTATGTCCCAATAACGATGAACGAATTGCAGGGCCAATGACGAACAAATAACGAAAAATGTCCACACAGGCACAGAACTATACTGGCACCGAAGGAAAAATGTCACAAAAATATGCAGCCCACCAACAACATAAAAGTTACAGGACAATCGGTGGACAAATGATAGGATCAGCAATGACAGGACCAACGAAGACTAATATTATTAAAAACAGAATGAAATGCTCACTCATGCACAGAACTATACAGATGTCAATGTAATATATATTGTATGAAGCCCCCTTAACAAGGAAAATTACTAATTAAATTTCATTACCAAAAAAATTAATAAATATAGAAAAAACTCCCCGCAATCACAGAAGTGCACAGTCTAACAACGATGAAAAAATTTTAAGACCAAAGACGATAAATATACTAAGGAATACAGAAAAAAAATACTCAGCGTAGGTACACATGTACGCAGCCCAACAACGTAGGTACACATGTACGCAGCCCAACAACGTAGGTACACATATACGCAGCCCAATAACGTAGGTACACACGTACGCCGCCCAACAGCGTAGGTACACATGTACGCAGCCCAACAACGTAGGTACACATATACGCAGCCCAACAACGTAGGTACACATGTACGCAGCCCAACAACGTAGGTACACATATACGCAGCCCAATAACGTAGGTACACGTTTATGCAGCCCAACAACTTAGGTACACATGTACGCAGCCCAACAACGTAGGTACACATGTACGCAGCCCAACAACGTAGGTACACATGTACGCAGCCCAACAACGTAGGTACACATGTACGCAGCCCAACAACGTAGGTACACATGTACGCAGCCCAACAACGTAGGTACACATGTACGCAGCCTAACAGCGTAGGTACACATGTACGCAGCCCAACAACGAGGAAAATATTTCAGGACAAATGCTGAAAATTATCAACACACACAAAAGTATGCTCCACACAGGTACAGAAGTATACACCCCAACAATGATAAGAAAATTTCCTGGCCAACGCTGAAAAATATTAACCCCACCAATAATGACAAATTATAATAAATACAGAAAAAATGGTCTGCAGAGGTACAGAAGTACGCAGCCAAACGAAGATGGATAAATGCCAGGGCCAATGGCAAAAAATAACATTCTCAGAACTATTCAGACGTACGCACCCCACAGACAAAAAGTGGTAGAATTAACAACGAATCAACATTCGCAGAAGGTTGCCGAACTATATGATGAACAAATTCCAGGATCAACACTGAAAATATTGACACACAGAAAAACGGCTCCACACAGGCACAGATGTACGCATCTGCCGAAGAATGTCAGGACCAATGATGACAAATAATAATAATAATAAATACTGAAAAAAATCACACATGGAGGTGCAGAACTATACACATGCCAATGAAATATGTGTAGTCCAAATCTCCAAACAAGAAAAAATACAGAAACAAATTTCCCTCACAAGTAGAGGTATGCGGCTCACCAAAGAAAAACGATCGCACGACCAATAATAAAACATTTTAATTAATACAGAAAAAATGGTCGCACAGTATTATACAGGCGCCATCGAGGAAACACAAGTAAACACAGCAATCAAGAATGACTAAAACGCCCCCTAGACAGACATATGGTTCGAAGAACCAGCAAGAAAAAAATAATCATCCAAATGTCATTACCTAGTATTGAATAACTGTAAAAATATGGAATAAATATATAAAATAGTAGAAAAACAGTCATGAGGGAAAATGATAGTAAATCGACGCAAAAGCAAAAAACATGTTTCAAATGAAATGTCACCTCCAGATATTTTCGCGGGTACCGTACATCTACCATTTGCCCCTCATAATTCCGTTGGGTGGATAGTAGTATGAAAATAAGCATTCACGCGCAAGGGCGCGAGGCGTTCGGAGCTAGAGCCAGAGGATCGCCATGGTGTTACGTCACCAAGGGCGGTGTTCGCTGCGAGTTGTTCGTCACGCTGATTGGAGAAGGGGGTTCACCCCCGCCCCCTGCTGGGCCGGGTTGGTAGGCAGTGAGAATGAGAAATGAAGCTCATGTCCAAATAAAACTAAACAGAAGTCGAAGCATGCTTGCACTGCAGATGAGATATATCAGTGCCTCACGTGTTATGACACATTTCGCGTGCTCGTCTGATTTGCATTTTACAAAGGAAAACATCTTGGATGTCATTGACCTCGACCATAACTTTGAACTGTTACCTTGACCTTAACCCCGAGGATCTTTGACCTAAAAAAAAGCGAAACAACATTTTAAAAAATTCTCAAATATTTCCGGAAATAAAAAAAATGAAAAAATAAGAAAACTTTAATTATTAAAAACTATAAAAAATATAATAAATTATTTTTAAATTATTAAATGATTAAAAGAAATTACAAAATTTTTCCAGAGCAGGCTAGAGGGATCAGCGATGCCATGCCAGAAGAGCTGGACTAAGGAACCATCAACTTTGACCTTGACCTTTAACGTTTGACCTTGAAAATGCAAAAATATAAAAAAATCACAAAAAATTACAAAACAATGTATTATTAAAAAATGTACTATTAAATTAGTTTTATTATTTAAACATTATTTTAAAACCTGTAATTTTTTAACAAAAATTTTACATCCGAAGGTTACCCATCACCATGCCCAGCAGACGACTGATGATTTCGTCCCCCCTTCCCAAATCCCTCAAAAATTCACATTATGTCATCTCGAATTTTCATTCACAATTTGTTTATAAATTACTGGTGGCCACCATTATGGTTCTCAACCTACATATTGGTAAGCGACGACTATCTTGGTAGCCGACCACCATCTTGGTAGATGGCCACCATCTTGATGGACATCGCCCATCCGCCATATTAGAAGCCAATGACTATAACCTTCACTCAGTGGACTTGATTAACATTGAATGCTAAAACTCGAGAATAATGCATAAAGGTCAACCAGTATAATACCTAACAGAATACTGCCGCATTATTAAATACAGACTACATCGACCTTGACGCCATGAACTTGAATGACCTTGAAAAAACTCCAAAATAAATACGTAAGAATCAACCAGCATAATACATCACAGACTATTACCACCATATTAGATACATACTACTCTGACCTTGAACCCATGGCCTTGAATGAACTTGAAAACAAAAACTCGAGATAAAATGCATAACATTCTAAAACTTATTATGGTACTAACTACTGCATGAACGTCTTTATTTCATTCCCAAGCGAACTGTCAGCAGTTATAATGATGGACATTAAAAATCCTACAATTTTCCATCCTACTTCGAAAAAAAAAAAAAATTCCAATTAATGTTTTAGCTACATGCATGATTCATGACTTTTACTACGTGCTTAATTAATTAAATATTTTTTAATACATATTGTCGTTAATAAAATCTTAAAGGTCAACAGGGGGATATTACACACAATAAAAAAGAATATACAAATTAATTTACAATAATATTATATTATTTTGAAAATAAATATTCAGAAGAAAGCAGTTCATCACATCATCTAATATAACACATATCCTTAAGTGCTCTTAAAATATCGAAACCACATATTTCATGTTCGAGTAATCCCCACGTTGCTGCTTATCGAGCAAATATCTATGTCTGTCTACAAGTTTTTTGGGATCTTCAGTAAACTTATAGTAAATGTAACCAATATATTTTGCATTCTTCGCATCATTTGTTGAATGAAACTCGTTGGGGAAATGCATGGAAACGTCGAGGGAATCATCATCGTCTTCAACATTACCTCTGCCATTATAGTCATCATCAATGCTGTCTTTATGATCAGCTTCACTTCCTGCTGCATCCTCAATATCAAGATTACTACTCTCTGTAGCAGGAATTGTATGTTCATTATTGTTTAGTACTGATGACCGTTTATTTTGAAGTTTTTCGACTTCACGCGAACAACTTGCAAGTGTACTGCACTCACTCCATCTTTAGCATTAATTGTGGTGTCAAAATCATCTGCTGAAATGGTACCCATCGATGTAGCAAGAGGTATTGATGACATTACTAGCTGGGTACCAGTAGATGAACCCATTCCGCAGAAAACGATGAACTGATCGAACACACGCCTCTACCTTCTCCTATGTACCAGACAGTCCTCAACAATGGTCAAAAATCCATATTTCTATTTCCTGCAAAGGTACACATATCTTAAAAATCTGATAGAGTCTTGTCCGTATTAACATGATCATCGTAAAGATGACAAAAATTCGTATCATCCATGCGAAACAGCACCAACATGTTTGCATTGTCGCAAGGCAGTTGTTTTTGTATGCGCAAATAATTTTGGCCTAGGTACACACAGTCCACATTCGTGTGTCAACCAATGCTAAATTATTCTTGAGTGCAAGATTTTTTCTCTCAGGCAATGTCGTCGAAAACAGATATCGAATTTTGCAGTACTTCGCTCGGAGGTATGACGTCTTCATTATCACGGCATGGAAATTATTTCATACCTTTCACAGCCTGCAGTGCGCAGGCCAGTTGCCAGTATTTCGGTTGCTGGAACGATTTTTAATATAGGTACATGTTCTCGAAGCGCACACAATGCTATCCTTCCAGCAGGTTCAGTAGGACGCACATCTTGCCATAACCCGATGGTCTCGCGATGATGCACCTCACTGTATTCAGAAATAGTCTTCCATGTCATGATTCGTGGAAAAAGCCGTCATCTTCAGCATAAGTGGAGCATTTGGAGTAAGTGGAGCAAGTGGAGCAGGTGGAGCTAGCTGGTGGAGCAGGTAGATCATGTAGAGCGAGTAGATCATGTAGAGCGAGTAGAGCAGGTGGAGCAGGTGGAGAAAGTCTAGCATGTGAAGCAACTGTAGATTGCACAGTATCTGTGCTGCAAATTTTATAATATCTTGTTAAACACCACTACCTTAAAACTCACCTTGGCCGAATTTGCTGTAAATGCTTTACCACAGAAGCGACAAAGTTGTTGCATTATTGACATTTTACGTCCGTACGTTCCAAGTCTAGAATGATACTGAAAGTGAACTGTATAAAAGTAGCATATTTATAACTTTCTCGCCCTCTCATGCCAACATTCATTTTGAACATAGTTGGAAACTCAGTCGCATAATCGACACTGGTGACAACCAGTTAGCGATGATGCAGGTCACAGTCCCATGGTCGTCGAGGTCAAAAGACGGCCCTTTGTATTCACAATTCATTTCCACAGCATGGGAGAACTCCGAGAAAAAACCAAATATTCGTTCGTGCAAGGAAAAAAACATGCAGGTATAAAATTTATTCTACACATAATTATGTATATTCCTATATTATATATAATTGTATACATAATTATTCACATTCCTATATTACATATAACTTTAGATAATTACATATGTGACAATATTATATATAATTTTCTACATAATTATTTACATACCAATATTATATATAATTCTATAGATTACTATGAATATTGTTAAATTATATATAGTTCCATACACAATTCTGTAAATTCGTATTATATATATGATAATACCAGTGTGCTTTCTTCTGGCATGAACGAGTATTTTTGTTTTCTCAGAGTGCTTCCGTGCCGCAAAAATGAATTATGAATACAGAGGGCCTCCTTTTGACCTCGACGACCATAGGGCTGTTACCTGCATTATCGCTAACTGGATGTCGCCAGTGTCGATTCTGCAATAGAGTTTTCATCTATATTCAAAATGTATGTTGGAATGAGAGGGCGAGAAATGTATAAATATGCTCCTTTTATACATATTCATTTCAGTATCATTTTAGACTTGGAACAGTACAGACGTAAAATGTCAACGACGCATTTGCTTTGTCGCTTCAGTGGCAGAGCATTTAAAGTTTTGTGGAATTTGCGACGATATGAAATAACGACCTGTGGAATGAAAAGGTCGAGTAAGGCTTTTAATTTAAAATTCTGCATGGACAGTTTTATCGAAGTGATGCTTTAACGAGACATTATTAAACTTGCAGCACTGATTCTGTGTAATCCCCAGCTGCTTCACTTGCTTCACCTACTCCAACTGCTCCACTTGCTCAAATTGCTCCAGTTGCTCTACCTTATCCAGTTGCACCACCTGCTCCACCTGATCAACTTTCTCTGCCTGCTCTATATGCTCCACTTGCTCCACCTATCCCAGTTGCTCCAATTGCTCCACTTTCTCCACTTGCTCCACCTGCTCCACTTGCTCCACTTCATCTAACTCCTCCACCTGATCCAGAATATTGCAATAGTAACAGACTGCCATGCAAGATGTTACTCCACCCATATGCATTCATGCTGAAGGTGAGGATATTTTCCACGAATAACGACATGGAAGCCTATTTCCGAATACAGTAAGGTGCATCATCGGGTTGTGGCAAGATGTGCGTCCTACTGAGCCTGCTGGAAGGATAGAATGGTGTGCGCTTCGAGAACATATACCTATATTCATAATCGTTCCAGTAACCGCAATAATAGCGATTGGAACATGTACTGCAGGCAGCGGAATGTATGAAATATTTACCATGCATTGATAATGAAGTCGTCGTACCTTCGACTGAAGCAATGCGAAACTCGGTATTTTTCTTCAGTGACATTGCCTGCGAGAAACAATCTTGTATTCAAGAATACGTTAGCATGGGTTGGCCCACGAACGTGGACTGTGTGTACCTCTGCCAGACTTATTCGCACATTCCCCTAAACAACTGCTTAGCGGCAATGCAATCATGTTGGCGCTGTTTCGCATGGACGGTACGAATTTACGTCATGATTATCATGTTAATATGGACATGGCTCTATTAGATTTCAAAGATATGTGCGCCTTGTGCTGTAAAGAGAAATATGGATTTTTTAACATCGTTGAGGATGGCCTGGTACATAGGGGAAGTTACAGGTGTGGTTTCAATCAGTTCATCGCTGTCTGCCAAGAGGGTTTGTCCACTGGCAACCAGCAAGTGATGCCATCAATACCTCCTGCCCCAACGATGGGTACAGTTTCTGCAGACAATTATGACCCCACAGCTAATGCTAAAGACGGAATGAGTGCAATACAGTCAGTTTGTGTGGAAGATACACTTGCAAGATGTTCGTGTGAAGTCGTAAATCTTCTAAATAAACTGTCATCAGCTTTAATTACTAATGAACATACAACTCCTGCTACAAAGAAAAGTAAAATTGATATCGAGGATGCAGTAGGAAGTGAAGCATATCGTAAAGACAGTATTGATGATGACTATGTTGGCAGTAATATTGCTGAAGGCGATGATACATACATTTCCCCGACGAGTTTCCTTCGAAAAATGATGCGAATAATGCAGAAGATGTCGGTTATACTTACTATACATTTACTGAAGATGCCAACAAAATTGTAGACAGACATATAGTTGCTCGATAAGAAACAATGTGGGGATTACACGAACATGAAAGAGGTGTTTGAATCATAAGAGCACTTAATATTCGGGGTTATATCAGATGATATTTTAAACTGCTTTCTTCTGAATATATATTTATAAAATAATAATAAATATTATTATTTTTTTTATTTTTATTTTTGTGTGACGTATCCCCTGTTGGTCTTTAAGTTTTTAATGACGACAATATGTTTATAAAATATTTAATAAATTAAGCATGCAGTCAAGTTAATGCATCGTGCATGAAACTATACCATTGATTGGGAAAAAAATATTTTTTAAGATAAGGATGAAAAATGCTGAGTTTTTTTATACCTATAACTTTAAGCACGAACAGTTCGATTGACATACACTGTCAATCGAGACATTGAATTTTAAGTATTTTACTCGAGTATTGGGTATCAAGGTCATTCAAGGTGATTGTATTAATATGTTATGTATTATGCTGGTTGACGTACTTTTATGTATTATTCTATGGTTTTTTGTTTTCTAGGATCATTCAATTTCATGGTGTCAAGGTCGTTGTAGTCTGCTTCTAATATGGTTGTAGTAGTCTGATATGTATTATGCTGGTTGACTTTAATGAATTTTTTCTCGAATTTATGTTTTCAAGGTCGATCAAGTTCTTAGGATCGAGGTAATGATCATTGGCTTCCAATATGGTGGATGGGTGATGTCTACAAAGATGGGGGTCGCCTACCAAGATGATGATAACCTATCAAGATAGTCGTAAAATTCCAAGATGTGGGTTGAGTACCAAGATAGTGGCCACCAGTAATGTATAAACAAATGATGAACGAGAAATCTAGACGGTGGAATGAGTATTGGTGAAGGGAGTGAGTGGTGAAGGCATCAGTCGTCTACTGGGCGTGATGCTGGAGGGACCATCGGAAATAAAGGTTAAAAAAAAACCCTCTTTTTATAAATTATTAAATTAAATTTTTTTCATTTAATGTATTATATTATTATATATTATATATTTATTTTAATAATAATTGTTCACCATTTATTTATTTATTTATTTTTTGTAAATTTCCTTTTTTTTTTTTTTTTTTTTTTTTTTTTTTTTTTTTTTTAGGTTAAAGGTCAAAGGCTAAGGTCATTGGTCATAGAACCTAACTACAGCTCTTCTGGCTCAGAGTCGCTGATCCCTCTTGTCTGCTTCATAAAATATGTGTCATTTCTGAGGATCTCTTAAATAATTATTAAATAACGTATTAATAATTTTCTACAATAATTTTTGTTTTTTTTATTCTTTTAGAAATATTTTGAAATTATTGCCCTTTATCATTAAATGTTAGAGCCTTTCATCTCGACTTATTACATGCCAAGAGACAGTCACCAATCTTGATTATATTTGGTCTGTGTGTTTTATCGAACTGTAATGAGTAGAACAGTGTAAATTTATGGCTGGTGTTACATTTGTTTTATAGATAAATAAAATGAAGTCGAAGTAGTTTTCCAAGCTTGTGAGATCTTCATGTGCACATGCTGTAAGCTGTTGCCCTAGATTTTAGTTTATGGTCTCTACTAGGCTCTTACATGCTGGATTAAATGCCATGGTTTGAATCTTTTTTATTCGCATATTTCTTTAATAATGTGGCTATGAGCTCATTGTGAAATGATGACCCTCTATCAGTTAAAATCTGGTGTGAGCACCCGTACTGAAATATAACATATTTAATAATGTTTGCTCATGCGAAATCAATTGCTTTTATCGCCTGAGTTACAACAAATCTGCTAAAAAACTCTGTCATGACTGATATATATTGGTGGCAGTTTCTTGGCTTATGCAGCGGCCCTTGGCATCAAGGGTCCATGACGTTAATAAGGGTGGTTGTTCAGTAGGTTGTAGCTGCTCCATGCGTTTCTGGCTACTCATTTTAATGTTCTGACAAATAGAGCAATTCTTTAAGTAATTATTTATAGCATTATTCATTGTATCCCACTAGCAAACCTGCTTAGTTTTTTAAGTGTTTTAAATGCCCCGAAATGACTTCTTTCAGGTAAGGAGTTGTAATGGGCTGTTATTATTTCATTTATATAGAACTTTGGTACCAATGCTAGTTTCTTTTCGCCTACTGGTGTGTGAATTTTTAAATATTTTCCCCCATTTGCCGTTATATCACGTCTGGCTAGCTTTATATATTGGGCCTGCTTTATTGGGTTATATTAAGGCGATTTTTAGCTTTTGTTTATGCGTGTCTCGCACACATTCTCCTGAAAATGGCGAGTTTTGTGTTGTTTTCTATTAGACACAAAAGTAGTTCCTGGTAATTTTCAATCTTAATGTGTTCCTCTTCGTATTTGTACACTGATAAATATTGTGCTGCACTCTTCAACTTTATTATTAGAAATTTACTTTTTGATAGGGGGTCTACACTAGTAAATTTAATTTTATTTGGATTATTTTCCTCTATAATTTAAATTGTTACTTGGAAAATTTAGGCTACAATTTTTGCAATTTCTGGAAGAGGAATACTCTCTGAGTTTATTATGGCTTTAATAATTTTTCCTTTTTCACAACCGGACTCTCCATTCTCAGCAAAAAGATTTTTAATATATTGCCAGTTATTGCTTATGTATTGGGCAATATCCTGTTTTATTTTTGTTTCTTTCTGTGTAGTTTGGTACAAGCTCTCCACTAGCATCCTATATACAATCTTTAACATTCTTTCCATTATTTTAAATTAAACAATTGAAGTTGTTAACATTAATACTATTAACTGTGCTCATGTACTTTTGGTATTCTATTCATCTCATCTGCTAGTCTGTTTAGATTTCCTTTTGCTATTTTTATTTTTAAATCGTTCTCGGCCAATGCTATTTCAATTTTTGTATTCTGATATTATGTTTTGCCATCATTTTCTAATGTCTAAGTTGGCTTGATCTGCCTCTATAATAAATGACCTAAAATACCATTCCTGTCTAAAATAGATGCACATTTATTTTATAGTGCTACCTAGCTCTCTTTCTGTAGTTAACCACTATGTTTCGTTTAAAGATAACTTTTTTGACACAAAAGTTATAATGTTTCTCTGCTTACAATTATCCTGTTGTTGCATCAGTACTGCCGCTATTAATAAGTCAACCGTTTTAACGTCAATAAATCTTCTATCAGAAGTGGGGGGTTTATGAACACAATAAGTAAGCAAACGATTACTCAAAAAAAGACCCACTGGTTTATTAACAGTAACTTAATACAGAAATACTGAATTGCATTTAACTATAACTCACACTGTCTACAAGAAACATTTGATTCTTTGTCCAAGACGCAATACTGATATCAACCATCTCACAACATTTATAATCCTGACTTGGAAATACCGCATCATACGCTCCGTTCAAACAGCCCCACCAAGCGCTTATGTAGGATTTTACACTCACCACTAAATGAGTAATATAGTTAACGTTAACGCCTGGCTTGTCTTGTACTGTGCCACAATGTCGTGGTGACCAGATGACTTATGTAGGGTGCACGTTGGTCCAAGCATGACATTCTACATCGCTATAAATGACAGCTTCACATTGGAAAATTGGAATTTATTTCAAATATGTGCAAACGAACTTAAATTAAAATAATGTCATGATTTGATTTTTCATTACATTAGTTTTCTACACTATAGTTAAGGGTAAAACCTACTATTAAATGTATTTCCATTTAGACGAACCCTTGAGTGGTAGTCACTATCACGCCCAAAGTTCAGTAGTTTCCCTCACATAGACGTCGGTATACGTGTTTTAAATAATTATGGGTGAAAGTAGTTAATATATTAAGTTAACGATTTCTGTGCCTGTATTACATATTATTCAAGATATAAAAAAGAAAGTAAAGTGTTAAAGGACATATCCTTTTCGTGCTATAATAAAAATTAATAAAAAAATTTCAATTTTTACATTATAAAACAGGTTCTCCACACTACCTTTCATTATATGAACAGTGCAAAATACAATGAAATTTTAATTTATATTAGGTACCAGATGTATATACTGCCCTGTAAACTCCTTCGATTATTTTGAAAATAAAGACGTTGATTCGACTTCGTTTCGGTGCCTACAACACCCAAACTACGAACGGTAGTGTCGCTCACTAATTACTAGATATCTGTACGCGTATCTTGAAGATAGCCTGATAAAGTAAGAGAAACTCTAAGCCAAGACAGAAGTCCCTGTAAATGGCGACTGTGTCAGTCAGCTGCTACGTGAACTCAGCCGTGTTTTGAGTTTGGTGACGAGGGTAGTAAGTTCTGCTGCTTTCGGAGCGGTTCACCTCTTACTGTGTTGCATCTGCTGGCCGTAGCGTGTGTTAGAATCAGCTTATCGCTGGATGGGGTGGCGAGTCTGTACTATGGCAGCCTTCACTGCAAAGAATATAAACACGTATCTAATCTGATGAGCAGTTTGTGCGGCAGAGAACATGCATAACCAACTATTCGCTCACAAATGTTCCATGTTGACTGCGTTTATATAAACGCTGTTAAAAATAATGTGTTAGCAAAATGTTTACTATTTTAATAATCACTATTCCGAGACAGCTAACTAAAGAGGAAATTCGACAAAATTTAGGAATAGAAATAAAAATGTTGTTTACGTAAAAAAACACTTAACTTTCAAATGCTTATCGCTGACAAGTGTTGCACATAATGCAATACTCACACTGCTTTATGCTTTAGCTTGCGGCATATTTTCAGTGTTTTCATAAATGCCTTGGAACTTACAGTACATCTAATCAATATAAATGAAAGAATAACTCTGACCAAATCAAGTTTTTTTTAATGCCGTGTAATGGCTGAGCTCAAGTGAGCGTAGCGGTGGGACACAACTATCGAAGGATTACTTTATCTACACTTTTTTTTCGTCAGGGAAAAAGGCCAGCAATTGTTTGAAAAAATCCAAATATCTCTTCTATCAAGCTGGCTGCAGATTACTGCACTTGTGGGATAAGTAATGATACGCTGATAACTTCACGTTATGAATGAGAGTGGCAAAAGTGGTGGCCTCCACATGATGCCAAATTACCGATTACAACAGCCTCTTAAGAAAAACCACTTGTGGCTTCATCACAGTCAAGGCATTGTTCTAACTGTCACTAACCTTTACACATTTAGTATATTTTAACATTTAGTATATTTTAACACAGGCCAAATTAACATGGTCTGACCATGTCTTGATTACTACTCATTCTTTTAGAACAGTTGCTTGTGACGCAGTTGAACACTATTAACATTTATGCTTCCCTCTATATACAGTCATTGGATACTTAGCAGGTACTCAATTCTTAGATATCTCTAAATCATAGGATATGCCATGATGTTTCTTTCTCTTGCCTCTCAAGAAATGGCCTACAGCCTAATAATAGCTCTATAGACGTGCTTTACTCATGTAAATTAATCAATTCTAGTTCCGATTTAATTTTTATGTTTACTTTATATTATTCAGTGAGACACTGAAACCGATATTGATATCGTTCGCAGCTTACACTGAGAAAAAGGTTTGTCTCGCATTCCTTACCAAAGAACAATTTAAGATTTCCTTTCTCTCTTTGCGTGCGAGTGCTTGTCTGTTTCTCTGCTGTCATTGATATTATTTCTATGGTATTTTCACTATGTAATAGTAACAAAATTTTTGGAGAAACATTTATTGATTTTGAAAAATAGATAAACAATCAAAATGTTTTAATCTTGAAATGGTTCATTCCGCTGCAACTGAAAAAGTATTGTTGTAAAAATTAAAATTAAACTAAATTTATATTTTAATGCTTTGTTATTATTAACTTATGACTTATTTATTTGCAGTAGTTTGTGTATTTCCTTCTTATTAATGGATTGTATTCGGGCGTATACGCTAATTGCAGACAAATTAAAATAATATTGATTTTTTCAGTTTGACAAATCAAAAATGAGAGACCGTTATAGCTCTGACAGCAATAAACAAGGTACAGAAAATTTCGAAAATGTAAATTAGCTTACGTGCATACAGAGATTGTTACGATTACGACATAGGAAGCGAGGCCGGTCAAGACTAGAATATGGCCAACGGTTGTTATTAAGACAATACTCGCAATGAACGGGAACGTAACTGCAACGACGGAGAGTGCAGGAATCTGCACAAGTTGGGAGAATAATCAGGTATGACTTACACATTGGAGTTGTAGCTATGTCATCAATATCTAATGTAAGTAACCCCGCTCAGGCTACAAGGGAGAGCCAATAGGAATCAAAGATGTCGGTGAAGGTGGACGAGAACGAGAAGTATGGTGGACATTGCGACTAAGGGCTGGTGTGTCAGTCGGGGCTGGTCCTCCCTGCACACCAATCATCGAGTCTCTTCACGCTAGGGTAAGAGAGCAAGCCCGGGTACTCATCAACTCGTCCAGCCTTACTTAACTGTCCATAACCCTACCTCGACTCCTAACCACTCTAGCAACATCACATTGTATATATCGTTAATTAGTTTCACTAAAGATCCCCTAGACTTGTTAAATGAAAATTATTTAATAGTCCCTTGACTCCCCTTCCTCATCTGCCCTACTTGAACCTTTTGAATTATTCTCTTCTTAAGATCATATATAACAACATGTATATTTAATTAAAATATGCTAATGATTTCAACCATCTAGCGCATTACAATACCTTAGGACATTTTATACCTTCTAATCTATTCGCAAAAATGTGTTACAAATATTATATAAAATATTTTGGTAGTAAAATAATAATTTTCCAATTTCAAAATTCGATTTAAAAACACCACCACTCAGTCAAGAGTTATTTATAAATATTTACTTGCAGATTAGCAAATACTTTAAGTCCAAGAATATTTAAAATATAAATTTTTACTTAGAAAGGCTAAGTTTTTAAATTTAAATTTTAGGTACCACAATCTCAAGTAACATACAATATCTGGAAAAAGAAAATATATTTACTACCAAAAAGAAAACTTTTTATGAATCACTGTTTATCTGACTCACGTATGTGGTTATGTCAATAAAGGCCACTTAACTCCGTCCATTAGTTCTCTGTATAAATGTTGGTATTAAAACGTATTATTTTTTGCCAGAAATTAACTTATCAGAATATATAACACAAATTATACCTTTATAACTAGTTTATAACTAGTTTATAACTAGTTTGTAAGTAATGTAGTTCAACATCGCTTCGAAGTTATGTTAAATATCACTAATATTTCACTTGAATTGACGTTTCGTGATATTAATTCTCAAATATAAGGAGAAAGAATCATATATCTATTAAATTATGGCCTAATTAGTTAATAGTTAATATTAACCACACACTTGATAGTAATTCTATTATCCATTAAACCACATAGAATTTATCAGCTAGAACATAAATTTTGGTCTGAAATTTTACATCTACTTTGAAAAAGATATTACATGTTCCTGAACATTTTTATTTGCACTAGCCATTTACTTACGTCAGAGGATATTGATCAACTAAGCATTTAATTACCCACAAAATTCACTTATTCTTATAACTATAAACAGACTTTTCAACTGAATAGACTGATATAGAATATTGTCTTCAAAAATTACAATTTTCGAAAATGAAGTCTTGTATCAGTAAATCTCGTTTGTAAAATACAGGTTTCCTTTATAGGCCTGTGGGTTATTCTAGGGGAGCTCTTATATAGAGTTCATCAATAGAGTTGGGAATAAGCAGAACGTAAAGGTGTATGTGAAAGTGATAATAGTGTAAGAATCAATTTATTTCCAACCACTAACAAATAGTCCTTTGACTAATCTGTGAATGTTCGTTTTTAAAGTTTATTGGCGAATATTTCGATTAATCAAGATTATACTATACATCCAGGGGTCTGTGGCTCTGGTAAAGTTAATACTAGAGGCATGACGTGATAAAGTCCACAAATGTGTAAGTACGATCAAGTGCAATAGCGAAAGTACACAAAAGCCACACATTTTCATTCAACAAGTAACTAACTTTTCAAGTTCTGAGACTTATGCGAATATTTACTAGTATGAACGATTACGCGATGGCAGCAATACTACATATACGTACAAAAAATAAGCCTATTCTTGTCTGCATTACATGTAAAATATGTCTCAGGAATTAAAATTAAACGGAAATTAGGCAAGGTTAAGTGGAGAACAAATTTAATTGGATTATTAATTTCAGCATATTATTAATAGCAGTGTTGAAGATCTAAGTTTTAAGATAATGCCAGATGGAAATGAGAAGAATTAACGTAAACTAACTGGCGCGTGGCACACATTTACAAATTTGGCATAACTCAATGTACTATTTGACCTCGCCAAACACAGGAATATTATAGGAAATTATTAGTTTTCTTGTTTACTAACTCCTGCACATTACCTGTAATTTTGCCTGACTTTGTAAATTACATGTTTTGTTATGTTTTCAACCGGAATCCAAAGATAATGTTTTAAATCTTGTAGCAGAGCTGTGCACAGCGAAAAATATGATCGGCAAATCTGACAATGATTTATTTCAAATTTAGAAGCAAATATTACAGTCATTTTAATAATAAAATGTATGTAAGTCTGATAAAAAATCAAGTGTGCTAAACACGCGACAACTTGGAGTTTTTATTGAACTCTCCACATTCGCCTGCCCACATCCCTCTCACAAGCACCCAGATTTCACTCTAACCCAATCTACTCTTCATCTCAAATTCTCCCATACCACTCGCATAATTCGCAGTTCATTTATTCGCGTTCGTCAAATCTGGTTAAAGTCATGTTAAATCGGGCAAATCATTTTGAAAATACATAACTGTATATACTTATAGACAGGTGTCACTTTCTCAACAATATATTGCCATTTTTAATGTTCCTATAAGGAATGTGTAAAATTAAATTTATTTTATAAACTTTTATACAGTATACAGATAACCCTTAGGCCCACTATTAATAAATAATAATTTTTTTAGAAAAAAACACTGCTAAAATTGTTTGAAACAATATTTAGTAAACATAACAATTACAAAACTCTTCATTTTAGTTTGAGTAATAAAATTCTAATGGAAAAATAAATACTTGGTACACAGGAAGTGAGACGATTATAATTTGCTTCTGTAGCACTTTAAATAACATAATTGCTTTTGAATATTTGTTTTGTCCATGATTTTGAATGTGTAAAAAATTAAGGTTTTATTGAAATTTTAAATGTAAATTTTGTGACAAGCTATAAATGTAACGTGAAATGGAATACAAGTAAAATTTCAATTTATATTATAAAGAGGTTCAGTCCGAAGAGGGGAAAATAATATATTATAAAGAGTTTTAAAATGCCTTGTTTTGTATACAGATTTTTACCTGACACGAACACACATTTTGGTATATAGAGTTTTTTTTTATAAATAATATTCATTATATAAAAGTTGTTTTCGTAACTGCGTTTGATAACTGTGTAAAATTATAAATTTTTTTTTTTTTTTTTTTTTTGGAAATACTTGTTATTCTCGGGTATTACAGAATTCAGAACCCATGTTGTATCTACCTAGGCAGTGAATCTACATTTATTCATGGTATTTGAGCCGAACGTTATGGCATATTTTTTCTACATACTATACAATATGTGTAGTATAAACGTTACTTTAACTGTGTTATTGAAATTTTGTAAATTTTCTTGGAATTTTTCACCCTTGTTTGTGACGCATTATGACGTTATTCCTTGCCAATAAGGTAGACGCATTTGATACATGCAGCAGTATGGAATATTTGTTCGTGGTTTGAGTAAGCCAGTGAATTAAGCCCGGTATTGATTAATTTCTTTGGTAACTAGCTTATCTTTGTTAACATTCATGGTAGGTATATTTCATTACAAAAATCTAACGAAATTTGGAAATGTTGCAATTTGGTTCAACAAGTTTAGGCTATAAGTAGGCCCTACTATTTGGAGTTGACTCAAGTACGATTTAGTTACCTCGGCACTCTTCACATTTGTATTATAAGTAATTTACATTCTTTGTTTTAGCGTCGTAATGAGAAATGCAGCTCACTCTAACCTCAAATGTTTCGTAAATATCTGTTCGTATAGTGATGCGTTTGAGCCTTTCCTATGATTTTCGAGCTATTTGTCAACCGTTTCACTAAACATACTTTTTTTATGTTCTTTGGATTTGTCTTGATCTTTGTTGACATGCCAGAGGAGCAATAACAAGAGGATATATCATGTTCCCTGTGAATATACTGTCTATTGAATAATTGTTACAGAGTGTTGGAGCGTGAGTGCAATTCTACGTTTGCTAGGTTAGGAGAGCTCTGTACACATTTTGCCTCAAGACTTAATTTTAAGGGAATTTTCCCAAAAAGTTTTAATTCTTTATACCCACAAACCAGTCAATAATATTAATCTGAATTCTGTTACGGGTAGTGCTTGATATCTAAACTAAATATTTGAAGTGGTAAAAACTTTTATCTTTCATGTTATAGATGCCGGCAGTCACGTAAATTTCTGAAGTGTGTAATTAGCATCGATGGAATTTTCCATTGAATCGTAACAGGCATGAAAGATTTCGATCAAACATATTTGCTAATCACAGCAATCGTCACGAATAATTTGTTTTCTTTAATTTAACCAAATATGACGTTTTACTATTTATGAAGTTAAATAAAATAGGAATGCGACTACGGGGCTAAGTTAATTCCAATATTTGTTTGAAAAATTCCTCCGGCACACAGTATTTAACATGGAAATGCCCAAAATTTGAATTGTTTTTCTTCAGCTCAAATTATTTCCTTTGGGAAAGTAGACTTACAAAATAACACCAATATCTGTCCCCTCCTGTTACTTTTTAATCATTGAAAAGATTATAATAAATTTCTGTAGGAATATGTTTCCACTCACTAACGACAGTGACGGAGCAACCTTTTATAAAAACGCTTCTTCTATAATTATAAAACCCTGCGAGTTCAAAATGCTCAGTGTAAGTGTATAAATCCACGATGTATGCACACGGCGCAGACCGACATAACGTAGCCAGTGATATCGCTTCTGAAGCTGTTCGCGGATTGGTCTCCATATCTGAGCGACAAAAGTATTGCAATAGGCAACGGGCAAATTAAAGTTCTGTAATAACCAGCAAGAGGTTATAATGACTTGCCCAATTGTGCCACAGTACAACCGCTTTGCGAAATTTGGTGAGATTGGGATGATTGTTTTTTCGAGATGTGATATAAAAACTTTAGTTTTTATGAAGGACTGTTTTACAAACAGGGGGAGAAATGAGGTTCTACATAGAGAAATGAGGTTCTACATAGTAGTCTGTGGTGATAATTATTGGCCAGATTTTGTGCGAACATATTAGTTAACTCCGTATATATTACATAAAAATTTTTATTTATCATTTGATGCTATATTACAAAATTGTGCAAAAAAAAAGTTTTTTTGTGTTGACGAATTTGTTTGTTACAAAATACACTGCCATAATATAAAATAAAAATGGAATTACTTAAATGGTTCCGGCGATATAGAATGCTAGGCTATAGCTATATGGCCACAATTTTAAAAGTAATTGTCTGACGTTTGTATAACCTTGTTACATCTACTGACGCTGTGCTACTGGTTTGCCAAATTTCGTAGCAATCGGTCAGTTGCTTCCCGAGATATCACATGACTATCTTTATTCGTGTGGTGCGTACTTACAAAATGGCGGACAAAAGAGGTTTTTCTGTAGACACATTTTATAGTTGCAATACATACTGCCAGCAACGAGAGTTATGTTGAAGTTTCGACGATGTAGCATACAAAGCTAATAATTCGGCGTTTAGCATCAACCATAAAGTTAATCACATTAGTTATTTCGTAAATTATCGTTTCAATTGTGTAGACCAAAGTAAATTTTTTTATCGTAATATTGGCTATCAGATGCAATTATCTATTGCAGTGATGGAAATATATTATCACCAAATTCTGCCAAAAATTATTTGATGTAATTTTTTTAGTATATATTACAAATAATAATCACTAAAATATGATCGTATTCGAAAACGGTTAAATATCCTACCATATAAAATGTCTATACATGAATGTTTTACACTCTCACAGCATTCGTGTCGCATTGTATAGTTAGCGTGATACCTATAATCTCGAACTTTAAATGCCTTAATTACATCGCAATGCGTAAACTGTTATCTTCTGTCGATAATCGTGTGCTCAGCGTAAGATTACATTATCAGCACGCGGCATTAAATACAGCTATAGACAATAAGTTGTGCAGTCAGTCTCGCTACGTGACCAGCTCTTCATTGATTAGCAGGTAAAAGCATTTATAAAATTATATGATTAATATTACAAAATTAGCACTTTACACATTTTCATTGGGTTGTGCTTCTGCGAGTGCGTCCTTGAAAATTATATTAAAACAAATCTCAGACGATTTTATATGGTGCAGTTGTAATTGTTTGGGCACTTATATTTGTGTTGATTTATTTTTAGAGGCTCATCGAAAAATCTTACTATAAAATACGCCCACCGGGCCAGCTTCTCGTCATTATAAACGAGTAGTGGAGATATATGTTATGTATGTGTCGAATAACATAAAACGTCTCATATTACCATTAGTAATAAAATTTTGTTACAAAGGTTTTATCCTTAGATAGCGCAGTCAATCGAACGTTCTATTTTAGAAGACAAAATTTCTGTATTTATAATGGCATTTTATGCAATAAAAATCATTTACTAAATTTATTGGCTACGTTTTCATTCAAGCAGAGTATAAAAATACCGACATACGAAATGGTACATTTCTCCTTTTAATTTTATAGAGGATGATGATGGTAGTAATTTGCTGTTCTTGTATCTAATAGTGGTACAAACAGAATGAAAATTATGTAGCTTAGAGCTCTACGTTTATTTACATGTATTTCCACCATATGACTTATATTATTCTGAGTGTAAAAATAATAAAAATTCATGCAATAAAAATAAATAAACTGAAACTCAACATCTATTTTTTCCACTAAGAATATGACAACCTCGAAATATAAGTTTACAAATCTCGAAAAATGTTTACTATTTTTACCGTTGGTGTCCAGTGATAAGTATATATCAAATAAATCATACAACTGAAACACTTAATTTAAATTGTTCAATAAATTGCGAAAATATTTAAAAGAATTTAAAATTTCGTTCATATATAGTGTTAAGGGACTATTAAATTATTAATCAGTATAATCTAGGTAAAAAATATTCCAATAATTTCTAACACCTTATTATTTTATCGGCTTACGGTGCTGTGTCTTAGATTACAGAAGTAAGCTTCTGCTTGTTAACAATTGTTGTCACACACTCTGCGTTCTCTTATAGTCTATGGCAACTGTATGCCTCATGACGTCGACGCGCGAACATCATCCTTGTTGTTACGTTGGTACGTTATATCGCTAAGACTTCCTTCATAGCAGTCGTATGAGTACTCTCCCCAAGTAGCAACATACGTCGGCCCAACGGTTGGCATTTCGTTGCAATGGTTGGCAATATGCTGGGTTAGAAAAAACACGTCAACACTTCACTAAAACAATAAATGTCACACCATGTTGCAAGAGCAATTTTTTAAAACTATAAAATGGCTGGTTAAATGTTGGCAACAAGTTGGTAGATTTACTGTTGGTAATGTGTATGTATATGTATGTTGGTCAAAGTTTGAAAACCAACATTTTATGGCAAAGTTAGGGAATAGATATTAATAATTAAAACGATGTTCGTTTCCTGCACCTTATCAAATACACATGTTTTCCCCGATACTGCCAATTTTTCTTTGAAATATGTGTGTTAGGTTTTATGTTGGGACAATGTTAAAAAACAAACGGATGGCGATTTGTACTTTTTTATTTGGGCCAAAAAATGATAAAATTAACATATGTTCTACAACGCTCAATAATAATTTTGGAGTGAAACAAAAAAATTTTAATGTTTGTTTAAAATTGAGATTTTTTAATAGATAAATGTTTTTGTTTCAAATTTAATTCGATGGTCGAGGTTAGCTGAATGTTGGCATTAATTTGGTATGTAATTGTTCGGCCAACCCTTTACAACCAACACTTTAATGTCGAAGTTAGGGAATAATTATTCTTGATGAAAACAATGACTATTTCCCGTGTTATATGAGATGTAAATTTTGTTCATGATAATGGCAATTTTTTCTATTAGATATGTTGAGTTGGTTTTACGTTAAAACAATTTTGGGATCCAAACGGTTGGTGTTTGACCATTTTTTGTTAGTTGTGCCAACGTTGTGTAACCAACATAATTCCAACAATGCATCATAGAATGTTTGGGATGAGGAAAAGCCAAATTTTCCATGTTTGCTTAAACATTTGGTTTTGTAATAGATAGTCTAATTGTATTTAAAATATATTTTGATGGTTATGGTTGGCTGATTTTTGGCAACTAGTTGGTAAACATACAGAAACGTTTGTTGGCCCAACATTGGCTTAACGTCTGAATCTGGCATTGAACCAACGTTGTCCAATCGTCAAAATGTCACTCAGTGCAACGTTGGCCCAACATGTATCTTTGTGTTGGTTGCAAAACTTTAATATGATGCTAAACCTACTTTATTAGGCAAATTAATTTTTGGTGTTCTAAACTCTTTCCTAAATTCCCTTTCTTTCAAACATAAGCAATATCAATCAAAAAAAAGTAAAATGGTTTTTGTTGGCTGTACTTTGATTTATTATATGTATACAACAGATCACCAATATTATACGATAGAAACCCAACTACTAACTATTGTTAGTTTTATATGGTTGTTCGTAGTATCTTGATAGTTTGCTAAATAATGTTCTTTTCTCTTTCAGAAAGGTATTCATACAGTCATTTATCCAGTTAGCAATGTTTTGCGAACATGTGTTACTGTATAGCTACATGTCAACTAATAAGCATTGTTTGGCCAACGTTCTGTATAACCATCAGTTTAAGTCAACATTAAGGAATACGTATACTTAACTAAAACAATGCCCCTTTCCTGTATTTAATGAAGTGCAAATGTTTTTCACATAACTGACCATTTTTTTTATTTCAAATATGTTTTGTTGAACTTATTTTGGGGGGGTTAATGTTGGAGACCAAACAGTTGATAACTAGAACATTTCTTTAGTTTATTGGCCGGTTTGGCAAAAATTATGAAACTAACATATTTCCAACAATACTCAATATTATGAACGCAATCAAAAATTATTAATTATTGTTCATGTTTGTTACACATTAGAATTTCATAAATACTATTTTGGTTTCAAATACATTTTAATGAACATGGCAGAAAGAACAAGGCATTCAGAGAAAATACGTTATAAAAACTCAACTTTCACAGACTCATATCTCCTTTAATATTATCTTTATTTATGTGGTGTCCTGTATATTTTCGAGTTTATTTCTCCCACAGTTTGGGCGTTTAGTTCCCAAATATTCTGTAGTTATCATTATAAAGAACATAGTCTCACTTGAAACAGTCATAATTTCAATACGAGAAAGCTTATTTTTTTTAATTGATAACAAAAACAGAGGGAATGTCTTCACACTCATATAGTTATTACACACTCTAAATCGGAATCAGTTGATATTTATAGATTGATAATGGAAACTGCTCCATTTGGAATCGGTAGATACATAAAGTTAAAAAGTTCAGTTAAAAGAAATCTACTAATTCAAACAGTATAAAATAAGATATTTATAATTAATTAATAAAAAAGCATCCGGATCTAAAAAAAAGTGAGTTACTATGTGAAACCAATTAATCACAGTCATGTTGTTGCGAAAAATATAACATATAGACAGAATTTGTAGATGAGGTTAGGACTGAACTTCCACCCAAAATGTGACGTACTCCGTCTTTCAACGCTACTACACGAAATTCTTTCCTTTCATTTGTACTATACAGGAATATATAATGACAAACGGCCATAAGTTTTGTCATATGAAAAATATTTCATGCTCTTAGTTAGGCTGCACGCACACACACACACACACACTTACATGGCAAAAGTCATGGGATAACGGTTTAAAAACGTGTAGGGCCCCCTCTAGCACGAAGAAATGCAGTAACTCGACGTGGCATGGACTCCGCCAATGGACGGAAGACCTCTGGAGGGATGATAATCTATGCTGTCTGAATAGCTGCCCAAAGTTCCCTGGTTATTCCAGGTGCAGGAGCTTGGGTGCGAATGGCTCTCTCCGCCACATCTCATAAATGTTCGATTGGGTTCATGTCAGGAGAACGTGCTGGCCACTCCATTCTCTGTAACTCTCCAGAATGCCCTTCGAACCAGTCCTGTACATCCACAGCCCGATGAGACGGCGCATTATCCTGTTGGAACATCCCATCGTCATGAGAAAAACTGAAATCCATGAAAAACTTCTAATGGTCACCAAGGAGAGTTTTGATTTGGTTACCATTGAGTTTTGTGAGTAAATGGACAAGTGGACCCAACCCATGCCGTGTGACACACACCTCACGCCATTACGGAACCACCAGATGTATGTCCTCATTGGGTTTGCGCCATACCCGAACATTACCATCAGCCCAAAACAACCTATATCGTAACTCATTGGATCAGGTCACATGTTTCCGGTCCTCCAGGGTACAATTAGCAACCTCACAAGCTCAAGCAAGGTACCCAGTATCATGTTGTTAACAGGTTCACACTGGTGGGTCTTCTGCTTCCATATCCCATGGAAGTTAAAGCACGTTGCACAGATCTGCTAGATTCACGTCTCACATCTACTGCATTGAATGTCGCTGTGATTTGACCAAGTGATGCTGCTCTGTTAGCAAGAAAAATTCTACCCAACCACCGCTGGTCAAGATCATCAAGTAACTTTGGACGGCCACTGTGTTGTCCACGATGGATCGTAATTCTTTGATTTTGATTTTGATATTTCCCGTACACACGTGGTACCGTGGATCGAGGAATATTGAAAGTCTCCACAGCTTCTGAAATTGAATGTCCCATCACTCTGGCACACACAACCATGCCTCGTTCAAACTCTGATAACTCACGCTGCCTTACTATGAGCATGTAAACCACAGTCAATGTGAATGACACGACCACTTATTGACAACTGAGGCCAGTTTAGGCCGTGCTACATCGTTCTGAAACGGTGGCGCCACGAGTCATTCAATTACAAAGTGCTATACCATGAATTTTGTGATGTAAGTGTATATATATATATATGTTCATATATAAAAGAGTTATGTATATATATATATATATATATATATATATATATATATATATATATATATATATATATATATATATATGTATATATATATATATATATATATATATATATATATATATATATATATTCAAAGGTAATCGACGTTCAATTTACTTAAGATATTATTCACGAGGATATTACTTTTCCCAATATTACTTTTGCCATTTTACAGGTAACAACACATCCAATTATAAAACTTTTGTTTTTTGGAGAATGAGTGATAGTAAATTTATCACTTTGACAGTTGGCCGAAGCGTGCGCAGGGCATCAGAGTACCAGATCCAAATATCGTCCTCCAGCTTGGTTGACGTCACAAGCAGAGATCGCGTTTGGAAGCCTGTCGCGGACATTAGGACCGCGGTGTTGTAGCGGTTAGACTACTCGCTCGTCCTTGCATTTCAGCTTTGCTCCATTCACTTCAGGAATGGTTGGTTTTGCCCCAAAATCGCCTTCTCTATTCCCAATAGAAAATGACCTTATCGATTCCTGAATGTATTAAAGCGAATCGAGGCTAGGTTCCTATATGCTCCCCTTGTTCCGAGCCAGGACCAGCTGCTATGTTTGTTTATATTAGTGAACCCGGGAGCCCTAATTGATGTGGACGACCAGTGACCTTGAACTGGAAAAATTTGTCAAAATTGTTGGAAAATTTTAAAATAAAAAAAAATTATAAATTCTGAATATTGTTTTAAAATTATATATATATAATTTTAAAACAATATTTATATATAACAATAACAATATATATAATATATATATATATATATATATATATATATATATATAACAACATTAACCAGATATGAATAAATACCGAAAACTCATTCAAAAATTAAAATACTATTTCTGAAGAAATTATACTATTTTTTAATTTTACAAAACACATGCACTTTCTACCTACACCAATCCATTCAACAATAGATTTTATCGGCATTAGACCAGCAGACTGCCAGCCCACGTTTACAGTGTTTATACCTAAAGTATCATTTAATCTCGTGGTTTTAAAATGTAGCATCAGAGATTCAAATGTCGTTTCTTTACGAACCTATTGTCGATGTCGATTTGTGGCCCCAAACTTGAAGTACACAAAATTATACTCTCCAATTTTTTTGAAATAATTGAAATGTTTTCAGTTATGCTTTCCGTTTGAATTTTAATTACAACGTATATCTCAAATATTGCAATCAATGCAATGAAGAAATGCACGAACTATACGTGACGAGTAATAACTTCAGCATCGCAAAAAAAAAATCACATACTTCAGATTCGTTTAAGGAGAAACTGAAGATGGAGGCAACTCCTACATATTCATCCATGATGTTTCACAATTTTTTTTTGGAGTGGAGAATTTACTCACCCGTCGGCCAGTCGAAACCTCGTAACACATAACTCGGGCTTGCATCATACTTTGAGCCACTAATCACTGTTTGTGTCTTGATCTATGACCTGACACATTATGTACATCGAGGAAATATTTGTTGCTCTATCGTCATTGCTATTGGCATAGCTCATATCATACTTTGAGCAATGTTTCGTAGCTCGCATATGGGTTCGTGATATGGCTCGTGAAGAGCTTCGCATCATTTTCTGATAATCAGTACCTTCTCGATCCGCTGCATGATCACGGTGTGTTCGATTATTTACGAAGCTTTTCTAAAAATCTGCGAGGATTGTCACGTTTTCGCTAAGTTTTGCAATTACTTGCAAAGTTTTTTCGCGAAAATGTTAGCAAAGATAGTATTACTTGTTGAATAGTTTCGAGATTGGAGGTGATTGCCTTTTGCAATAGATGGTTTGAATGTTCGGTGTGTATTACTATTAGGTCTGTCCATTGTTATAGACAGTTCGGTAGGAGTAATTCTCAGCAGGAGCCAGATTTGAGTACAGTCAGTTTTTTTTGGTGCAATTAGTTTTAGGTGCTGTCATTCTTGGGTGCCGTCAGTCTTGGGTGGATTAATTAATTGGTTATATAAGACTTAGATGGAGTAAGTTTTGGGTGGCGTGGTCCTAGTATTAATGACCAGTCAATATGGATGATTGGCTGGTCAGCATGATCGGTTGGTATGATTAGCTGATCTTGAAAATCGTTAGCGTGATCGGCTGGAATGGCCTTTTGGTATAGTCGGATAGTGAGTTTTGCTGGTATGGTTGGCTGGTATATTTGGTTCCAATTTTTTGATGGTATTGTTGGTTTTCATTGCTGGCGTGTATGGTAAGTTGCTTAGTATGGCTATTATTGTCTGCTTAGATGTGACTATCACAAATGTTTCGAAAATATTTGCCAACTAGGCTTATAAATTGCCTGGAAAAAGTCTGATATAATGAGATTCCGTTATGCTAGTATTGTGAATTCTAAGTTTAAAGCTTGCCTAAGGGTTAATTTGTATCGTTAAAATCTTGTGTCCAGCTGAGTAATCTTTGCTACACCAAAGAGAAGCCATTCGTGGCATGCTGTTCAGTGATCGCACATATATCTCTATCCCCATCAATAACTGCTGGTTCAAGTAGTACTCAATTTGAGCTGATTATACTTGTGCAATAATTGCATAATTACTAGCAGACCGATAATACCATGCTATTGTGATGGAAGTGTCAAAACTCAATATAACTTTACCATAATAATAGCTACAAAGGTCAGAAAGGAGATGATCTATCATAATGTGATATCAAGCGAAGAACTGTGGTATGTGGCAACTTTATGCACATTATTTTATCTGCACAGGTAGCATTATAAAGTGACCAACAATCAATCACGAGTGAGAGTGAAGGGATCATGGAGCCGACGAAATAGTCAATGAAATATAGTAGTGGGGCTCAGGCTTCGAACTACATTGAGTAACTGGAGCTGGGAGAATGTATTGTAGTGTGAGGTGTATTGGTACAGTGGGGTTGGGGAAAATAACTTTAGTGAACGATCAGATGAGGAATGGTAACTTATTAGTGTGAGTGTAGAGGAACCGACTAATCAGTCAAGCTCACATGAGTAAATGGGATAAAGGAAACTGGCTGGAGTGAGGGGGGTGCATAGTTGGGTATTGCGTTGGTGATTATGGTGGATGCTGAGAGTATTCGAGCTATGGCGAGTAAAAGGTGAGGTCTCGATCTATAGAGAGTTAATGGTGAGGGGTGAACAGTGGGGAGGTGGGTTAGTGGAATGTATGTACAGATATGGAGGTCGACCAAAGTATATATGATAAGCGTATCCAAGCTCAGCGCGCTAAATTATATAGAAATCATGCAAATTAAATCCAAAATCTTGTAAATTACTCTTTTGATCAAAAATCTTTCAAACTGTAGTTCAAAATATAGAAATGTTAAAGCCAAAATCAAACAAATTTTAAGACAAATTTAAGCTAAATCATTTAATATTGTTAAAATTTCGGCTCCTTTTTATTTTCTTCATCTTAGTAAAATTTTCTTTATAAATCAAAATTGGAATCTCTGCTCAGAAAGTTAAATACTTCGTTTGAATTCACTAAACTTCAGGATCTCGATAAATATAACTGGTTTCCTGCAACAGATTTTCAAATTTATGAATCTAAGTTTGGTAAAAAAAATTAATTGTATTCTAGATGGTACGTATATAATTTAATTACCAGATCGCTATGTGAAAATAATAGATAAAAATACTTTGAACCTATTAAATGAGAAACTAATTTCTGTGACATATAAATGTTTAAAAGAAATGAAAAATGGAAAATTTATGCATGATCTAGAATTATCTGAAGAATATTCATCCAATTTTGTGATATTTTTATTTTTGACTAATTGATTTGGCTTGCAAATTTAGAGTAAATTTGGATTATTTGACTGGAAAAGGACCATGATCAGCGGTTTTTTTTTTTTAATAATTTGCTTGATTTACATTGCAGATTTGGATTAAATTAGATTTTGTTTTTGGCTATAATTTGCTTCATATTGAGAATAAAATTGAAGAGATAAATGACGTCCCCAGAATATTTTGAAAAAGTTGCTTCAAAATGAGAAATTTACTCGATTTGTAGTCCAATTATTCCGCTGTGCTAATATCCGCTTTATATACCTAGTATACTTATAAAAAGATAATTTTATGCATTAGTTAATTTTTTTTAATTCTTTTCAATTAATTTATTTCTTTATAAATAAACAATGAATGCAGTTGCCTAAATTACTTTGCAGCATTACTAACATTTTTAAATGTTGCGATTTTTCAAACACTACTTCCTATAGATTAGATAATGCATCTGACAAAACAAGAGAATTAGTTTTTAAATTTTTACCGAAATCTACAAAAGTTAATATTTTTGCTCTTAGAAATCAGTCGAGACTAAAATGAACTACGTGAAGTAGGTGAGCAGATTAAGCAAATTGAAGAAGTATTAAAAAAGTTAGTAGAGCTTCAAATATAAAATTTTTGTTTGTATCAATTTTATTTGTGCCGAATTTATTGTTGTCAAATTTAAGAAATTTTTTTTTATCAGAAACAGATGGGTTGAAAAATTCATCCCAACTTTTGCAGTTTCTGACTGGTAATTTTTTTGCTTTATCTTAATAAAATTCTCTCTTTATAAATAAAAGTGGAAACGCTATTCGAAATGGAAAACAATAACATATGTAAGCAATGTAAAAAGTGTGTTAATGCATAAAGCATTGAATTTTTTCCACCACATAAACACACAAAAGATAAGCACATTTACACGTGTAAAATATGTTACAATGAATATTCTAAACGTCGTTATGAGTCAAATAAAGAGAAAGTACTATGCGAATGTGGAAAATATGTATAAAAGGCAAATCTTGAAAAGCATAAAAATACAAAATTACACCATATATATGAAATTTTACAAGGCGATTATTCAACTAAACCATGCTCTGAATGCATTATGTGAATAAACGTGTTGATTATTTTTCATCTGATAAAGGCGCAAAAAATGTAGTGAATATGCTATACGTCATTATGAGTAAAAAAAAAGAGACAGTACTATGAGAATGCGGAAAATATCTATATAATCTATCTCTAAGAAAAAACATAAAAATAGTAAATCACACAATACAGCAATAGATATTCTAAATGAAATTCAACGTGATAATTATTCACCGACCTTATAAATTATATTTTATTTTATACGCATGACATCGCTCATTCCAATAAGTGATCTGAGAAAAAAGATACTGCGCGAGTTAAGAGTTATGTGTAGAGATTTAAGAATCAAATATCGGTATAATCTAAGAAAAGCTGATAGAATTACAACTATTATACCAATAATTAAAAATGAACAAAGAAAAACAAACTTTGCAAATTTACCTTTTCCAAATGGCAAAATAATGTATAGAAAAGACAAAAAAAGGATTAAAAGAAATGTCCCCCTTTTCTTCTAGTGTATGTGTAAACAAAAGAAATAGGAAAACCAATCAAACTTACGCAGTTGAAAAAACTTTTAAATGTATGTTATCAACATAACACATTGAAAATAATTTTAAATTTTTGTTGCCCAGGAATTCTTTAACTTCAGTAAAACAAAAAGTTTTAAAAATAATGCGCGATCTACTTATAAAACTTAGAGCGGTGAAATCTAACATTAAATTTATCGCCCAATTCCGAAGCCGGAAAACTGATGAAAAACGACTATTCGACGACATTCAATCACATATATTTACAACATTGAAAGAAGGAGACATTAAAAACATTTACAAAAAAAAATTCTCACACGAATAGAAAACACTGAAAAAAAGTAATTCAGATTGTGTTTTATATAGCATAGTTGGGATGGAAATTAGCTAGAAATAAATATAATCCATTAAACCGAGTGTCTTACATTATTTTACCAGAAGCAATTAGGAATAAAAAAGAATGACCGTCATTACTATGTATACTTTAAAAGAAGGCAAAGTCAATAATAATCAATCAATGCAATTAGATGAATTAGCACTTCACTCTGTCTTAAGACAGTAAAGTTTTCCGCTGGATGTAGTATATTCTAGATTGTTGCAGTAATATACTTCTACCAATTGTGTGATAATTTAAATATCTAACCAAAATGTTTGCGATATAGTTACGTTTACTACTCTGTCAACAAAGATTACAAATTGTTTTATCCCAGTATACTTAATAAATGAAATTTTATGACGTTTTGAATTCTCGTATGCTCACCCAGCTGCAATGTGACAATAGACTTTAACTCATAATACTATGTCTTCGCAGTTTCAGTAACAACAGGACCTTTTAAATGGTAGATCATAATGTTATCGCCGTGTACATTGAAATTTATAATCGCCCAGAGCAAGTTTTGTGGTAAAATCTTGCCATTCAGTTGATATTAATACCACAGTACTATTTTGAGAAAATAAAATGGAGATTGTTTCTGTCGCATGCTTATCGTACATGAGTGAGCTGTGAAACAAATATACATTTGGCAATTCCTTATTTGCACTTTCGCATATATGTTATATGCAATATAAGAAACCAGCAAACATTTGTGAAATAATCATTAGATATGAAGAAATAAGGTCAAACTCTTATGAGGCACTGCTTCCCCAAATGTTTACGAATACTCTATGCGGCACTGCTTCCCCAAATGTTTACGAATACACTATACGGCACTGCTTCCCCAAATGTTTACGAATACACTATGGGGAATCACAGCAACTACTGTTTTCAGACCCTGAATAGTGGTAAGCTGAGTCACGTGTCATACACTGTTATAAAAATTCCCTTACTTTTAAGGGAAGTCTCTAAGGTAAATTACCTCATAATTGTAGAGTAAATTTCATAACAAGTAAAGTTCTATTTCCTAATGGTACGGAAAAAGTACCTGACAAAAGTGGAGGAAAAACCCCATACAAGTAAGGGAAAATTAACTATATTGTTATATTAAAAAATATCCCTCAGTATTAGTACTGATAATTTTTAATTCATATATCCTCCGACAAATACTAACCGCAATTTCCACACTAAAATACTCGACACATGCTGATGGGTTGGAGCTAACCACGGTCCTTCATTAAGATAGGCCGATGCGCTATACGTTACGCCACGACGACAGCATGATAATATTACTGAATATCAGCGTGTTAAATGATTGTTTCTTCCGCCCGTCCCCTCCCCCTCCCAGTTTGTTGCTGAGACAATGCTGAAGAGATACACGCGTCGTAAGGTTATTTTTCCCATATCGTATAGGATTTTCCACTACCATATACATTGAGTTTACTCCAGAGTACAGTAATTGTACCTTACCCGTAAAGAAAACTACCTTTCACCCACAAGTTTGCGAATAGAACACTACACATTTCAGGTAATTTTTCCAATATTTTTACAGTGTAATATCCAGGACGCCAGACTCACCTGCCTTCACCCCTCAAGGGCCGTGGATATTAAGTGGTTAGACTACTCGCCTCCCACCAAGGCGAACCGTGTACAATTTTTAGCTCTGACGCTCCGGATTGTCGTATGTGGGAATATTTTCTCTTGGCTATCTCTAGTTTCCCCGCCCCCGCATTCCGGCGCTGCTCCATACTCACCTCACTTTAACCACTACGGCTCTAAATACCTCGTTCAGGAATTCTGCCCAAAACATTCCACTCCACTCGTATGCTGAAATAACTATCCATTACCATTGATCAGTTTTAACAGCAAATAGTAAAGGGGCAAAATTAGGACTTCGTAGTTTTGTCATTCTAGTTTTACTAAGAGACAGCACATCGTGTTGGGTTTATATTTACCGATCCTATCTCACGAAAATACGCCAGCTCGTAGTTAATATGGTTTATTTAAGAGTGTTAGTAGAGTTTTGAAATGGAAGTGACAGAAACCAGACAACTACTTATAATCATAGCAATGCTGTCTCTTGTTCGTAAGTTACTAAATACGACCTTTGTACTTTAAAGAAAATTTTCACGTTTTTTCACGGATATCTGATAAGCGCTATAGGAATTCAAACCTTGTGATTTAAACACAGAAACCATAGCAAATGTTTTTTTTAATCAAAGTTATAAATCCTTTAATATAAGTCCCTTGAATAACAGGTGGAAAAATTACAAGTATTTTCAAGCTCTAGTTAATTTTAAAAACGTGTCTTAGAAAAACATAATTTAAAAATTTAAGGAAGGAGTGGAAGAATACTTTTTGTTTGCGTTTATTTGCAAGCAAGGTAAACAAATTATATTCAGTAGAAAAATCATTGTAATAGGAAATACATAATTTAAATACGTTGTATAAGAACACTGGAGACAAAGTTTTGTAATACTCTTATTGCTATAAATAGACGAATGGGTTGGGTAGCAATACTAGCACTGGGTCATATAGGAACAGGGCGAATCCACTAACTCACCGAATTCTCTTTGTTGCATTCAAATATTAAATGACAAAGTATAGTAACTAAACTAAATTTTTACAGTATTAAATGGATTGACGCTAATAGTAATAAACCCTCTTTGCTCTGTAAGTGCCTGATACTGAACAAACATACTTTCGCGTAAAATATGTACCCCAGAAAATAGCTTCGAACATTCACGGATAATAAATTTATCGGGGATATTTGAAATTGCAGCAGAATGAGAGATTTTACGTATCAAAATAAATAAAATCATCGTTACTAACTAACCTGAACAATGTTAAAGAGTATTCTTTAGCTACTAATACTAATGTAAAACAGTGGTGGCGGTTGCCAACTAAAAATTCAAACCACCTACACGATCTTGCAAGACAATGAACAATCACAGCAAGCAGAATTCAGAACACATGTTGAGGCTCTTCGTCATCATTTACACTAAGCAGTCCACGAGACACACATTAGTTTTATAGTGGTTTTTCGCACTGCTACTTGCCACATAGTGGATGTCTGCACGCGTTTCTTGAAGAAAACCTGCTTAGTTAGGATAAGTGCACAGCCGAGACAGAAGTGCCCGTTATAACCCTTTGGCTCGGTCAGTTACCAAGTAATTCCGGCCGGGATCTGAGTTAAATCACAAAGATAGGGAAGTTCTCCTGGTTCAGGTATTTCACTCGCCTCCGGCTGTGTGACAATCCCTAGCCGTAGCGGATGTCGTTTTCTAGTTTGACTTTGGTTTTTGCTGGCACTGGGGTCGTGTCTGAAATAGGTACAGCCTTGATTGCCTAGCCGGTTAAGTAAACTGAAGTGTTATCATTGCGGCAATATTTGTGCATGCGTAATAATACTGTATTTGCCGGAAAATTTAACTTTAGGATGGATACATGGGCACTTAAAGACAATGGAGTACTTCTCGATAAGGCAGTTTTTCAACAGATGTCCACAAATAAAAAGATGCTCCGGTAAAATTTTATAAAGAACGAATATTTTTCAAAACATGTGGAGAGTAACATTTGTGATAAAAATTGTTCTAACTATATCTTCTATGCACGTGTTTCTGTTATCAGTTATGGAAATTTCTAATTAATACCACCTTACTGTTATTTAGGGTTTTAGGACATTTTAAGAAATGATCACATATTTTTGGAAGCATTGTCATGAGTAATAATAAATAGCCGTTCCTATGTTTTAGCAATCTTCAGTTTGATATTGACTTCTAAGTATAAAGATTATTCTTATTTTTGCAAAACTGCTTCAAACCTAACATATTTTCGAAAACTCTTTCAACTTGTATCCAGGCGTCCCCTTTATACCTTTGAAATATAATCCGTATAGCATTAATCTGACTTTTTCTAGCAACACTGGAAAGAGTAAAATTCATTGTTAACAGTATATGTAGATCTTTGTATGATTCGCATTTACCAACAACAAATATTACTTCTGAAATATGGTTATATATGTTCCAGGTAATATGGCGAATGAAGAAAAGAGGAACTTAACTGCGAGGGATATAGAGAAACTTGTTGGAAGGAAAGTTACTAACCTGGAGACAAAGAAGTTGACAGCTCCTGGTGATAATTATGGCAGTTTCATGCTGGCAGTCGATGCAACTCTGGACTCTGGGAGAAATGTTGCGCTTGTTGCAAAGATGTTCCCTGTCAGTGACATCGGTCAAAGAATTTTTCAAAGTCCTATAACCATGAAGAAAGAAATCGGTGTGTATCATGTGATCAGCCCCGAGTACAAGAGGATACAAGAAGAACAGTCTGTACCTCCATCGCAGAGGCTTCACGTGTTCTGCAGCTGCCCCGGAGCGCGACTTACTCTCGGGGATAACGATGAGGATCAACTGGCCGACGAGAATGCAGTCCTGCTGATGGAGAACTTGAAAGTGCAGGGATATAGGTCAGGGGACCGAGTCTCAGGCTTGGACAAGAAACACACGGAGTACGTGCTAGAGCATCTGGCCAAGTTCCACGCCACAGCTATAGCAATCAAGATGAAGAAGCCACTCGTATTCAGGAATAAGCTACTCAGCATCCTTACTCCTTTAAAGATTAAGCTTGGCACCAAACAAGAGGCTTTACAGCGTTCTGAAAACTTTCTTAAACATTTGCTGACAATCCCGGCATGCAACAGAAACATTGATGCATTGAAAGTCCTATTCATGGAAAACATAGAATTCACCCATAGTGACAAATTTCGGCCAGTCATGGAACCTTATGCTACATTCACGCACTACGACCTCTGGACGAACAACATGATGTTCAAGTATAAGACCGAAACTGACGAAGATCCCGTAGATCTCAAAATTGTTGATTTTCAAGTAAGCATGTGTGGATCACCAGTATCGGATATAATGTTATTCTTGTTCACGAGTACGCTATCAGGTATAGTATCTGATAACATAGATCACTTTCTTGAATTTTACCACAGTTATTTCGTGGACTGGCTGAAAATTCTTGGATGTGAGACAAAGTATTTTTCATACGAATCCTTTTTGCAAGAAGTGAAAATTGTGGCTCCTCTGACATTGATTCAGATAATTTTCATGTTAATGCCAATAACTTTGAACAAAGAGCAAGTCGAAAAATTCAGCGAAGCTTCTCTCAATGAAGACCAACTTCAATTTAATGATGTCTATATTTTAAAAATTTCCGAGTGCATTGACACTTACGTTGAAAAGAATTGGCTGTAAGAGTAAATCGCCAATAGAATAGCTATTTGGATCAAACGAACTACAAAAACGTAATAAACTGATGATTTGAATTTAAACTGAAACCTGCTGATTTAAATCTATTTTTTAAATCCTTACAGTACACAAGAAGTATGGAGAAATTTTCAAGTAAACATTATTTCCTTAACAAAATCATTTTTGTAATAAATGCAGTCCACTGCAAATGAAAATTTCTTTGCAAACCGAAAGAAAATACTGTATAGAATATGCAAATATTTTGTTTAGAGATTCTCTGAAAACCGAAATACTGCTATATTTTTCATCACTGTTGGTAAAAGTACATGATATAGGCCTACGTTGTTACAAATAAAGTGGTCTTAATAATCTGACACCGTAATCACTAATTTTTGAAGAACTTTGGTTTATTATTGCAATTAAAAAAATACATTATAACAATTTTAATATTTTTAGGCATCATATAACTGATATGTATTTTTTTTTCACATGTTTTGTGGTTTTAAACAGTATAAAAACATATAACTTTTTTAAAATAATAACTTTAATATTAATGCTTTATATACCAAAACACGAAGCTAGAAACAACATTGTAGTAGATAAATATTTACCCGTTTCTAAACAAAGAATGCAATGGAAATTAAGATTTCTTTAACTTTGTTTATGGATCCTAATTTTGTAAATCGCCATAGCTGATGGTGCGTACTTTCTACAATATTTATTTTAATATATTTTTATCTCAAAAGTATAAGGGATTCTTTGAAGTTTCTTTCTTTACAAGCTTGAGTTATTTTATAATAATATTTTGACGATATATTTAGGCATTAAAATTTGCCATAAGTGTTATTTACTCCAATAAAGAAGCGCTACTCAAGATCATAAGTGATTAAATGTGAAAAAATTAATTTTGAATATACGCCTGCACATCAAATATTTTTTACTGCAATATATCTTGTTACACGTGTGGTCGCCGGGGAAGGGGGGGGGGGGGGATATCTGAGTTCGTGAGGGATGGATGTCTTAAAAAACAATTAATAGAAACTATATTTTATTTCCAATTTATTTACTCTGGCATTGGCTACATCATTAATTAGCTGTCTACAGTTTTACTCTTTTTATTCACTAGTGAGAAAATTTTTAATATATATTGCCACACTAATTAACGTCCTTCTTAATGACTTTCTCTCTCTCTCTCTCTCTCTCTCTTTCTGATTCCAGTCATTTAACTCATACTCATAATCAACCCGTGTTCAGTCTACGTGTTAGCCACCACTTATAATGGCTTTCATTCACCCCATCTAGTCTAATAGTCCAGCCGCATTCCCAGACACCCCATTTCGTTGGTCGCTGGTCGCCTTCTCCTGTTGCTCATCTGCCATCGCTCGGAACTCCTCCACTCATTCATTTATCCACTCCAACTTAGACATCCAGCCGCCGGCGATTATCGTCACTGGGGCGCTTCTCCCTCAGCGCGGGGAATTACAAGCTCTTGTCCTCCCAGTGGTTTATCATGTCTAGAGTCCAGGTTGGGGACAATAGCCCATCCCGCCCGGCTGTCGATCATACTGATAAAACTTCCGGCAATAGATCAGTAGTCGGTCTTGTTTTAAAGCTGACTGCGTAGCGCCAGGGGACTTGGTACCAATGAACTGTTTCCGCTCCTTCCCTGCCTGCAGGAGGGAAAGACGAATGGTTCCTAAAACCCCAGAATTTTAAAATTTACGACTTGTTGTGAAACCGCCATGAAGCCTGGATTCCTTCGTGACGGGTTTTGGTTTTGTTGAGGTGGAATCTAAACCGAAATATTGCAGTTGTCTGGAAGAGGTTTGAGAAAGCAAGGCATTCAGTACATGTACGATAAAATAATAAAATAAACAAATGTGTTTGTGCAACAAATTGTATTTTGTTATGTTGGCAGCATTATGTAAGTCAGTGACAATAAAATAAAAATATTGCATTAATTGATACGTGAATTACTTTAATTTCAATAGTAGATAAGTATATAAATAATTACATTTTACTTCAATATTAATGTAAATATTAATATTCTTTGTGTTTTGTGTTGTTAGAATTTAAACATTTAGTCATTTTTGGAACCAATAGAACAGTAACGATTATTAATAATTGATCATGCACGTTTTTGGCTATATTTGTGTACATATATGTTATAGTGTTGCTCGAGAGAAAAGCGGACAACTTTTTGGGAGTAGGGGAAGGCACAACACCGGAGTGATGTGCACGATGCGGGAGGGGGGAGTGAGTTGTGGGAATAACCGGAGAGATGTACATGATGCGAGAGGGTTGAGTGTTGGGAAGGTACCGAAGCAATATGCACGGTGCATGAGAGGAATGGTGGGCGAGAGGAAGGGGCACCGCGGTCGATGTGCTTGATATGGGTGGTGGTAGGGGAGGGAAACGCACTGGAGCGATGTGCACGGTGGTTGAGAGGGGTGGTGGAGTAGGGGCAGTGGCACCAGTGCGAAGTGCACAGAGTGTGATGGGGTGGAGGATGGTAAGTCACCGGAGCAATGTACACGGTGCATTAGAGGCATGTTGGGCGGGAGGAAGGGGCACCGGGGCGATGTGCTTGTAATGGGCGGAGGAGGGGGAGGGAAAGGCACTGGAGCGATGTGCACGGTGGTTGAGAGGCGTGGTGGAGTGGGGACAGTGGCACCAGTGCGATGTGCACAGTGTGGGTGGCGGTGGAGGAGGGGAAGGCACCGGAGCTATGTACACGGTGCATGAGAGGCATGTTGGGCGGGAGGAAGGGGCACCGGGGCGATGTGCTTGATATGGTAGGTGGTGAGGTTGGGAAAGGCACTGGAGCAATGTACACTGTGGTTGAGAGGCGTGGTGGAGTGGGGGCAGTGGCACCAGTGCAATGTGCACAGTGTGGGTGGCGGTGGAGGAGGGGAAGGCTCCGGAGCTATGTGCACGGTGCATGAGAGGCATGTTGGGCGAGAGGAAGGGGCACCGGGGCGATGTGCCTGATATGGTAGGTGGTGAGGTTGGGAAAGGCACTGGAGCGATGTGCACGGTGTATGGGTGGCGGGGTGGAGAGGGGACAGTGGCACCAGTGCAGTGTGCACAGTGTGGGAGGTGTGTGGTGGAGGGGAAGGCACCAGAGCAATGTACACGGTGCATGAGAGGCATGTTGGCGAAGGAAGGGGCAGGGACCGGGGCGATATGCTTGTAATGGAGGAGGAGGGGGAGGGAAAGGCACTGGAGCGATGTGCACGGTGTATGGGTGGCGGGGTGGAGAGGGGACAGTGGTACCAGTGCGATGTGCACAGAGTGGGACAATTTTCGACAATTCAATAGATATTTCAAGGAAATAAAGTTAATTTGTATCAAACTCGTAAAATTAGTATTGCTTTTAGTTTGTCTAAAAAAACAGTTGCTTGCAATGGAACACTATACCTGACTGTACAGCACGAAGAGATCATTAAAAATTGCAATTGTCATTACCAAAATTTTAAGAAAATTTACCAAATACATCGTATACGAAAAGACAAAGCATAAGTTTTGTACCAATGGACTACAGTTTGCTTTAATTTGCTTGTATGAGTGTTCTAAAAATTAATTACTAACGATCCATGTTTGATAATTTTTAAACGTATTCCCATTTATATCCTCCAGAAAGTACATTTCGTAAGTAAAAAAAATACAATTCATCTTGAAATTCTATCACACTAATAACTCTACTTGTATATAATCAAATAAGTAAGAATGTTTACAAAAATTTTAACAATTAATGAATTTCATCACTTGTAATATTTTATAAAGTATGATTAAAGATTTCGTCATATTCATGCTTGATAAAGAATAAATATTTTTATTTTTAACATCGGAATCTTGAGAGACAGTGAGGGTGAAGCAAGGTTAGTAAGATGCTGCAGTGGAATGCAAGTTTGGGAATTCCTGGGTGCAATGGGGGGGGGGGGGGGGGGGGAGAAGATACTCGAGGTAACTCGCCGACCAACGGCATTGTCCGGCTCAGTTCCCACTTGTGTATATGAGTTAGCAAAATGTGCTTTCTAAAGCATCAAGCATGGGAACACTAAACAATTTTAATTTTAAATAAACTATTTTCATTTAACTTTACACATTTACAATCTAGCAAAATATTTTACAGTGCTTTCCTCTTTCAGGTGCAGCTTAAATCGGGATGTCTGACAATCTTGTTAGTGTCTGTACTACATATTAAGAAAAGCTGCGGGTTGTACAGTCTGGTGCAGTTTTTTTTTAAAGCTATTCTAGTTCTACCTTAACTATAATTACTGTAGTTATAAACATGATACTTCCTATGTTGGAATTTTTATTTAATTTGCGCTTTTGTATGTAAATATAGTTCATTTTGTAAACACACAATACGTGTACCATATTTACTAGGCCCCCGCGTAAGGTAAGCCATCTAATTATGTAGTGTATTGTTGTGTATTTAATAACATGCGTAATACGGTGTAAAGAGACCTCTCTTCACACTTGTAACAAATACGTGATTTCATTATGTAGATGAGCAGCAGTGACATGTGCAGTAGTGTGCGACGAACATACCTGTATGAACATAATTTATGTAGTGTATTGTTGTGAATTTAATAACATGCGTAATACGGTGTAAAGAGACCTCTCTTCACACTTGTAACAAATACGTGATTTCATTATGTAGATGAGCAGCAGTGACATGTGCAGTAGTGTGCGACGAACATACCTGTATGAACATAATTTATGTAGTGTATTGTTGTGAATTTAATAACATACGTAATACGGTGTAAAGAGACCTCTCTTCACACTTGTAACAAATACGTGATTTCATTATGTAGATGAGCAGCAGTGACATGTGCAGTAGTGTGCGACGAACATACCTGTATGAACATAATTTATGTAGTGTATTGTTGTGAATTTAATAACATACGTAATACGGTGTAAAGAGACCTCTCTTCACACTTGTAACAAATACGTGATTTCATTATGTAGATGAGCAGCAGTGACATGTGCAGTAGTGTGCGACGAACATACCTGTATGAACATAATTTATGTAGTGTATTGTTGTGTATTTAATAACATGCGTAATACGGTGTAAAGAGACCTCTCTTCACACTTGTAACAAATACGTGATTTCATTATGTAGATGAGCAGCAGTGACATGTGCAGTAGTGTGCGACGAACATACCTGTATGAACATAATTTATGTAGTGTATTGTTGTGTATTTAATAACATGCGTAATACGGTGTAAAGAGACCTCTCTTCACACTTGTAACAAATACGTGATTTCATTATGTAGATGAGCAGCAGTGACATGTGCAGTAGTGTGCGACGAACATACCTGTATGAACATAATTTATGTAGTGTATTGTTGTGAATTTAATAACATACGTAATACGGTGTAAAGAGACCTCTCTTCACACTTGTAACAAATACGTGATTTCATTATGTAGATGAGCAGCAGTGACATGTGCAGTAGTGTGCGACGAACATACCTGTATGAACATAATTTATGTAGTGTATTGTTGTGTATTTAATAACATGCGTAATACGGTGTAAAGAGACCTCTCTTCACACTTGTAACAAATACGTGATTTCATTATGTAGATGAGCAGCAGTGACATGTGCAGTAGTGTGCGACGAACATACCTGTATGAACATAATTTATGTAGTGTATTGTTGTGAATTTAATAACATACGTAATACGGTGTAAAGAGACCTCTTTTCACACTTGTAACAAATACGTGATTTCATTATGTAGATGAGCAGCAGTGACATGTGCAGTAGTGTGCGACGAACATACCTGTATGAACATAATTTATGAGTAGCCAGTGTACAAGTATAATTTGCAGTTCTGTAGGGGAGAAGTATCTCATCGTGTGTAAGACGATGTGTGTTTCTCTTCCGCCCTTTTATGTAGAACAACATGTAAGTGTAACACTATAACCTAACTTATTGTGCAGCATACCTAATATTCAACACACAGATAAATGACACTTATTGTTGCATATATTCCCACTTCAGGACCTACCAGCATGTGTGATTAAATAAAAAACCTCTCTTATACACCTTACTCGTTTTAAGATTGAGGTTGTTGGCAAACTACAGAATAATAAACATAGGTATGTTCCACAACAGAAGAACACAACTAGTATGATGATTCTCAAGCTCAGGAATCAGATGCAGCAGACGTGAAGCACTCGCCTTGCAGATACCACTTGTAGACAAATATTTATTTGTCTTACAGCTTAAAAGTGTGTTTAGCATATAAAATTAAATTATAATGTTCTCATTCATAAAATAGTAGGGAGATGTAAGGTGTCTGCGCATATACAAGAAAACATTGCGTCCGATAGGTCAGTTTCGGCTGTAACACTTTCAAATTCAATTATAATCAATTATTATTTATTCTCAGCTGAAACATAATTAAATGTAAGACCCCGAATGCCAATAAGCAACATATTAAATTATGAAAAATCTATCTGCTCTAGGTAGTGGTTGGCCTATCTGTTATTAATTACACTATTGCGTAACGTAAAATGTTCTGACTTGCAAAAAATAAAATATAGACTTCTTTTAAAATATAATATTTTAGTTAAAATTGAATGCAAATTATGCTCCCGGCTTAACTTGTGTCAGTAGAAAACACTTAATCTTTTAATAGGGCGTCTTGTGGTTGAAGTGTGCTGAATTGAGATTGTGGGCGCCTTGCCAACATGGTAACGGTGGAGATGTTCTGGAATATCTGTAGTTTTGTCTGTTTTGAAAATACGCGAAAGATGATATACCAGACTTCTTAAGATGATGTAGGGTTGCTCTCGATGAATGTACCATTTAATTCGTAGGGAAATAGGACGGGCGATCTTCCAGGTGGCTCAGGCTTCCAATCAGATGTAGAGTAGGAGTTCTTTATTGCATGGCTCACGGCTCACGGACGCGGCGTCATCTATCAAACTAGCTAGTTCCTAAATAGCTGCAAAAATACGAGGAGGAGCTATTCAGCAAACACCACTACGCGAAAAACATAAACTAACTTAAATGCAAGCTGTAAAACTAAACCCTAACAATCTATATTAAAATGCCTACGCCCTGTCCAGCTCTGGACAAGCGTCCTTATCTACATCTGTCTGTGTGGGAAGATCTTGACAGAGAGAGCGATCCTCCTAACATCTGAACCTATGCTAAGCTCACTGTCCAATAGGAGCGCAGAATTCGAACCTGTCAGCCAATCGGCAAACTCAGTATTCAAAAATCTGAAAACGGCTCACAGCAAACGGCCTAACTTACAAGACCATAGAATTACGGGTCTCGAAGAAAATAATAATTGCATTTTAGAAAATCCCTGAATCAATCACAAAAGTGTGAGACCAAAAAAAAAAAAAAAAAAAAAGGAAATAGATATTGTTTAAAATACAAACAAAAATAAAATCTTCCTCACTAAGACTTGTAACCATTAATTAATGCCAATCGTACAGCTAATATTCGAAATCCTTATCATCACTAAAAATTAAAATAAAATAATAAAAAATAGACTGAAAGTAAAACGTATATAAATATCAGCAGGTTACATGTGTTAGAGGTATAATATGAGAAATATGGGAAATAAATCATAAATTATTAATATCATTACAAGATGTGAAACATAATATGTTACAATTTATTTATTGTTCTGCAATACACGCAATAGAAGTCGTCTCAACAATACAAAAGAAATGCAAACAATGTGGATTCCTAACTAAAACTACAAGCGTGATAATTACGCAAAATGATAACATTGCATGAAATAATGAAGTAGATACATTTAAAGCAAAAAGAGCTCGTGCAGTTAAAATGTTGTATATATATCTATAAACATGTAGGCGAAAATTCGTTTGCATCATAAAGTATTTATTGACAACGGATTCAGATAGTTAGTTTTAAACTTTGGGTGCCAATAAACAGATTTTATGGTTTGGGGTAGCCTGTTAGAGAGTCTTGCATAATCATTGGTTATTTTCGTTATATTATATACTTTTATTACATTCCCTATAAACATCGACATTTTCGTTTGTACGTATTTGGTAGTTATAAATATCGATATCTTTATGTAATTTACTTTTGTTTTTAATAATAAGAAATATTTTTTTTACAGAAGTATAGACATCCGACAGTAAGAATGCTAACTGATTCGAGACTTAATTCTTTTCAGGCACACTTTGAAGGAAATCACCAGTAACAGTATTGACTACCATTTTTGCATTAAACGCTATTTATACGTAGGGTTTTTTTTGCGGTCACTATGTTATTAAGTAATATCATATTACTGACATAAATAGTTTGCGATTAGTAAACGATAGTGTAAATGTATGGAGAATAGTACTGCATCGTGCTAAGGTGCAAATTTACATACAACATACAACAGTAAACAGTATGACTAAACTTACTAAATAACCAATCATATATAACCCCTTTTCTTTCATTCAGTATTTATTAGGTACTTACAAAATTCTCTTACAGTGATATTGGTTGTGTGTGACACTATTGAATTACAGAGCCAAATAAATTTTCCAATATAAAATATTTGATAAAAATCTGATTATAAACGTACTTCATGATATAAAGCTCTGACATGAGCAAAACTATACTTAAAAAAACTATAAATATACAAGCTCTCAAAAGGCCAAATTAAGGGGCTTGACTAGAATGTGTTTAAAATAAATATTTTTTGTTGCAGTTAGTGTAGCAACTTACAATCCTTCTCTAAGTTTACCGTGACACTGTGTACAAGCACCATACATAAATATTATGACTCCGATACAAAGATAATTCAGCCCAAAATAGGCCGGACGTGATCAACATTCCTATCCAAATTCATTTCCAGTACAAGTCACAAACAATCTCTAGAACATTACGTCAACACTCAGCGCAAACGCTGTGAAGTTAAACAAGAATAAGGAATTCTGACAAGCTAACAACTCACTGAACTCCATTAAATAATTGAAATCACATCAAGACTGGGATATACAACAGTGGCGTCAAATCCAGAAATGGTGTAGAGCATCGCCTTAAAAAGAGAACTCCTAAACAAATTGCAATGACAATCGCGTTAAGGCCTGCTCAAACAGTAATACATTTCGTGCCAAGTAAAAGGCCTCTCGATCATAACATTTGGCCCCAATCATTAACTCGTTTTAAGATTGCAAAACTCTTCCTTAATATGACGTTGCCAGATATCAATAAATTTATGTTCTAATGTGAACCGCGCATGAAAGCAGCCTTACACAAAACTGCAGCATAAAGACACCCTCGAATGTGGCACGATCATAAGAGCATCGGTACACTTTCCACACATTTCCTGATCAAAACCATGAACCATAATGAGTATGTTAATGCCAGGGTAGAATAAAAAAACATTTGCATAATACTGTACATTACTCACGCGTGCGTTCACAAGTACAAAATAACCAGACCACACAAAAACTATATTCAGGCTCAATACTAGAATACCATTTAATTTCACCAAATATTGGTAGTGTAAAATACGAGCACGACGTAAAAGTGTATACGCATGACAACTTAACTGTCCGAAAGGTGGCGGTGGGTAGCCCAGTAAAGAACCTTCGGAACTAAAATACAATTTAAAAATTTTGTTTAAAAATCTACGCTCATGTTAAAATACGACAGTGAGCTGACGACAAGGACACTATCCAAATACTACTCGTCGACGAGGACAACTTGGGCAATCAAGTCACTTACAACGACGATCTACGAGCACTGTAAATATAATACAATTGTGGTCTGTCCTGAAAGGACTTACAGAAAAGCCAAACAAAGCACAGCAAACCAGCTAAAATGCAAAAAATATTACGTGAATAGACATCAATTCGAAAGTTAATGCCCACTATCATAAGGTCTGTCGTCACCTCACCATGTACGTTCCACTGCCTCTAATGCTTCCTCTCTGGTCACAAATCATTTTGAATAAATTACCAAATAATGATATTAAAATTCAGTTGAAGGCAGTCGATGAGTAGAATACCCAAGTCTGCTTTCCTATAAAATAAATAATGCCTCCAAGAAAATCAAAGACTTAATTTACAAATTTCATCGAAATCTACAAAGTTTATAATTAACACACTACGAAAACATTAACAATGAATATTTACTTCGTGTGATAGGGGATAATAAAAAAAAAAAGTGTCAATTTTGTTTATATGTAAAATTTTTTAAATTAATACAGTAGATGTCAATTGTAGATCCTAGCACAACTTATGAATTTGACTAAAATTGAGCAAATTTCTCATTTTCAAGCAACTTTTTTCAAAATCTTCTGGAGACAGTATATATCTCTTCAAATTTACCGTAAATTTTACCAAATTTTACTCTAAAATAAAGCGAATTTGATATAAATCTGCATTCTCAATCAGGCGCACTTTTTTTTTTAAAACATGCTTCGTTCAGTCTGAGCAGTGTCCTTCTCGGGAGTGAATGAAGATAAATTTAAGTCAAAAATGGCAAAATTTAATCTAATTTTGCAAGATAAATCAATTAGTCAAAAATATCACAAAAAAGTATGAAAGTTCTGGAATTTCATAAAAAAATATGATGTTTTATCTTGCAAATAAGGCTCTAAAGAAGACCGCCTAAAGAGTGAACACAATTTGAAAATTGCTTTTGACTTTGACCATAAATGTTATTGATTTTTGAGTTGCACTTTGAAAGATTTCACAGGAAATAAAAATTTGCCTGTATTTGGCTTGAAATTCCTTGAATATTAGTCAAATTATTGAGTTGTCCCAGGATCTGCAATAGACATCTACTAATCAACACATCACAGCAAACCAGCTAAAGTGCAAAAATATTATGTGAAAAGACACCAACTCCAAAGTTAACCCTGCTACTGTGCTGGGGTCCATTTAGACCAAAATCATTTTTGTTTTTTAGATTAAATCAAAATTAATATTACTTTGTAGCTCCATGACATTGCATATTTTATGGTTCTAAGAAATACATATGATTTTTGTAATTATCTGTGCAATAGTTTGTGCGTAAAAAAAAATATTTTACATTTGCTGTGTTTGGGTCGTTTTGGACCCTAATGGAAAAATATGACCTAATTTATAGAAATTAGTACATCTGCGGTTTCCCGCTTACAAATAAAATTCATAGCTTACACCAACATATATCAGCGAACGTTCTGCAAGCATCCTTCCTTTATTCAGCATAGGACTTTCCGAAATATTTACTGGTTTGGGCTTGTCTTTTATCTGTTTAATTTTTTTTATATTTATTTGGTCAATGAAACCGAGAATGTTTGTAATATTATATCGTAGATTTATAACTATTAATTTTTAGTTGATCTAAGACATACTTGAGAGTTTTATGAAATTATTACCAATAGTTTTCTAGTAATACAAATGCTATACCTAAACTGTGTTAGGGTCCTTTTGGACCCATACATAAATATCACGTATATGTTCAGAAACATACATATACAGTTGGGGAAATTCTCAGCTTTCGGCTAAATTAATAATAATCGGTGGACTACACACATGAGCTTACCCTGATTATCGCAATAGAAGGCACTTTCCTCAGCAGGAACTCTCCATTTGACAGAGACTCTCCATTTGAAGGGAATTCCCGTTCTGTGTGGATTGCCTCGCTTGACTGGGACTTCCACCACTTCATGGACTGCCTACTCTGAGGGGAATTCCCACTTGATAGGGAATACCCTCTTGAGAGTGACTCCCCACGCAAAGAGAACTCCCCATTCAAAGGGAATTCTTCTCTCCTCGTTTGGAACAACAGTTGTATTTCTTTCGACAAAAGTGCTGCAATTAGAATGTGTTTAGTACTGTTTGCTGATCCTTAGTGTCATTCATGATTGTTCTCAGTATTGCACGAAGTTTCACAATAATGGCTCGTTGATTATCACATATAGAAATCGAAAATATCCTGTCGGCTGCTTCAGACGACAAAGAAATTGCATCTGAATTCGAGGATCACATTTCCGGCATTTCAGAATCATCTTCAGGAGAAGAGACTGGAACCACTGGTGTTTCTTACCTATTGAAGGATGGTTCTGTTCAGTACAGTAGTGAACCTCTTTTACAAATAGGAAGACATGCCGCAAAGGATGTTCTGAATTTTACTCCAGGACCTACCAGGTATGCAACTTCACAAATTTCAGATGAATTTTCTGCGTTTCTATTGTTTTTACTAAAGATATTGAAAGCATTATCCTCATAAACTCTAATGTTGAGGGCGTTCGTGTGTATGGGGATGAGTGGAAAACTATTGATAGTGTTGAAATTTTTGCTTACATAGGTTTATTGTTGTTAGCTGGAGTTTTCAAGTCATGCAATGAATCAACAGAAAGCCTGTGTGATGCAGAAAAAGATAGGCCAATTTTCAGAGCAACCATGAGTTTGCAAATTTTTTTTTTTTCAAATATCGCGCATTTTGAGTTTTGGTAACCGTGAAACCCGTTCCTCCAGGAAGCAAAATGACAAGTTTGCTGATATTCGTGACTTATGGGACATTTGGGTAGAAACACTGCCAAAATTTTTCAACCCCAGTGCATTTGTTACAGTTGAACAGTTAGTTGTATTTAGAGGAAACTGCCCTTTTTGATAGTACATGCCTAGCAAACTGGCAAAGTATGGTTTGAAATTTTGAGTTCTCTGTGACGATGAAACAAGTTATGTATGGAATATTTAGCCATATACTGGCAAATAATCAAACCAGCCTTCAGAAAGAAATCAGGGCCTAAGAGTGGTTCTTGATTCGTCTTATGATTGGAAGGGACAAAATATTACTTTTGATAACTTCTTTATGTCGTATGAACTTGGTCAAATGTTACTGAAAGAAATGTAACTATGATAGGAACAATCAGGAAAAACCAACCTTCCATTCCAACTGAACTGCTCAACACCAAGAACAAAGAAGTATTTTAATCAACTTTTTGCATTCACAAATAACCACATGCTTGTGTCACATGTTCATAAAAAAAAAGTGTGTTATTGTTCAAAGTACATTTCATTTCGATAAAAGCATTCCTAATTCAGTATCTGAGGAACCACTAGCTATTTTAGATTATAATGAGAATAAGGGTGTTGTGGACACTTTTTATAAAATGGTTTCATATTACACGAGCAAAAGAAAAACTAAAAGGTGGCCAGTTATAGTGTTCTAAAATATTCTTGATACTTCAGCAGTGAACGGGTACATACTATTTACAAAAGTAAATCCAAAATGGTAACAGAAGTCACTGGCAAAAAAGAAAACGTTTTCTTAAAAATCTGGGTATGTCACTGGTTCAGATAAACATCGGAAGAAGGGAGGTGCTTCCAAGACAAAAAGCAGCTGTTGAAATTGTGAGAAGTCTTCAAAGTCGAGCAACTGAAGATGAACTCTCAACTCTTAAAATGTCTGGTGCGGCAAGCAGTAGTAGAAAAAGGGTCGCTGCTCCTGTGAATTGAGTCAGAAAACAAATATCAAAACACTTGTAATAAATGTGGAAAATGCTATTGTAAATCAGATTTGTTTCTTCAGGTATGCACAAAATGTGTTTAATGTTAAACCGTATCTGTTATTTAGCCACTAAAATGAATTTACTCTGTGTAAACTTTTGGGTAAAATATGGGAACTGAATAATGTATTTAGATTTTACCTATTTGCAGCAAAAATGTGAGAAACTTTTTTCATACTTAACTGCAACTGTTATTTAGCTACTAAAATTGACTAAATAATATGTGTTAATTGAGTGGTCATTATCATTGTATCTGGATTCTATTTATTTGACCCAAGTATGCATAAAATGTGCGACACTGAACTTGAACTTTAACCAAAAGAATGGAAAAAATTATTTGTCAAGCTTTGCGCAATGTAACATTTTCATGATTGTATGTAGATTTTATAAAATTTATAATGTTAAACTTGGGTTATAAACATTTATAATTTTACTTTTCTCTTATAAAAAAGTGAAGGGTCTATTTGGACCCGAGCACAGTAAACGAGTAGTTGACATGAACACAGCAGCCGGGTTAAGGCCCACTATCATAAGGTGCGTCTTCAACACACTATGTTTGTTCTGCTGCCTTTAATACTCCCTCTACGGTAACAAATCATTTTGAATAAATTACCAAAATAATAATATTACAATTAAGTTGAAGGCAGCCGACCATTAGAATGCCCAAGTCTGCTGTCGAGTCACTTCACACTCATGATTAAATGAAGCAGGCCTCCCAGTAGATAAGCGAAGAGGTCAAGTAGGCTCAAGCCGATATCCGGTATCAGAATGATTAACGATACCCTCGTACAATATAAAATCATAAGGTGTCGCAAGGAGGAGGAGGGGTAGGTGGGAGAAGGGGAGGTGACTGGAGAAGGGAGGGGAATCGGAGGCGATCAAGGAGCTCGAACGACAGCACTTGGACGACGGCGAACACTGAAACTAATCAGGGGGCACTAGTGTGAAACGGTAAAGTTCAAAGTTGCAAAATAAACGGCGCTGGTAACGCCCTAGCGATACACAACTATACAATAATTTCTTTACTACTTATGGCTTTTAAGATGAAGGCCTTCACTTATTATCTTCACAATCCGTAAAGGAAATATGGTTGGAAGATGTGCTTGGTCAAAATCGCTTATCGACATCATACACGGTTTCTTTTCGATGGTTCGTCTAGAAGGGCGAATTTCCTTAGCGAACGTCTATTCTATATTAATGAATAATAGGTATGATATAAATTTGGACACTTCTAACCAGAATAGCACTGTGATAGATTAATTTAAAAGTAAACTGTTTGTTTATTTCATATATTTGAAACAAACCTTGGCAAAGTGGGTAATGGCTAAAAGCTGTGCTACTAAATACGCACTGAAGTGAACGCCAGAATGACCAAATATGGCGGATGATTATAACCAGTCTTAATAGTACCCTAGTCGGTGACAGAAGTGTTGCCTATCAGCACAGACGCTTCACTGCCCCCTTTGAACATGAGTACTCTCATATCATGAGAATGGTTGACAAATGTGTTTTTCACTTATGTTATCCTGTTCGTTTATTTTTACGTGCTTACATCTAGAATCAAAACCACGGAAGATGCTAGGGATTTAATGATTTTACTGCTGTAAATTGCAAATTAAAAATTATTCATGAATTGAGATTATTTTGCGAGATACGTCGTTTTAGGTTAAATAGATTTAAGAGCAATGGTGCACGAAAATCGTATATTTCTATACTTTTTGTCACAATTTTTTATACAGGGAATTTTTCGAAATTTTTGGTTCGATAATACGTAAATAACAATTTTGAACATCTTATTTAATGTTTAAAAATTCTTTCTGTTCGTTATTCTCGGAGCTCTGATTAAAGATAAGAAAAAAATAATTTTCTTTCTTCCATCAGTGCCCCGAGAATAATTAAAGAAGTGATAATCTAACAACGTAAAACGCTGTTCAAAATTATTATTTACGTCTTATCGTGTCAAAAATTTCAATAAACTCTTTGGAAAACGACTTATATCGAAAATCGGATAAATATACTGCCTTCATGCACTATTCTCCTTATTCAAATTAATCTTATCAACTCATTTATTGTTTAAACTTAAATTGTTTCTGGTGAATGTTAAATAAATTATTTACCCAACATATTGCTTTAGGGGCCCATTTGTCCCTCAATGATCACTTTAAGCTATTAGACGTTTTATGGTTATCTCTCGCATCTGTAATGAGGAATCGCATCACAAAGTTTGAAACATACATTCAGAGGTACGTTGTACACAATTTGAATTTTAAGCAATGGAAAACTGCCAGTAAGTTAGATTATTATTACGCATTATTAAAATGTACAAGATATGACTATTTGTGCTGAAATCAAACGTTTTCATAATGACTTGGTTGAGTGGAGCGTGTAATGTTTGACCTGTCATGCCACTCGTCTCAATTTTGTTAGTACCAAGGCTCAAGAGAACTCGATGCTGTCTGGTGTCCTTTGGACGTTGCGTTCTGGTGTGTGCTTAGGTAGCATATACCCCGGCTAAATCCGATCCAAGTCAACTGCCAGGCAGGAAGTTTGAGTGGGGTGGTACATCTGATAGGTGTCCTAAGACCAGCTCAGCGAGGACAGAGACTCGAACAAAAAGACGAAAGCTAGCTTGATCCCGAAACGTAGCAAGTGTAGGGACTGCAAAACACAGCCAATCGATCCTTTTGCGTCGATGAGTTTTCTGCATGATGTGTCAGAAAACAGTGGCCAATAACATTCGATCGGTAACGGAGAGTTCTATAATACTGATCTATCATCCAGCATAAGTTGGCTGCACTTGGATTCCATGGACAAGCTATAACTTATAAGCCTTAAGATCACTGTGATATGCGCTGCTTGTTATTGACAGTATTACGAAGCACCCAGTCATTAAACTGTAGAAAAATGCAATAGTGTCATAAGAAAAGAAACTCCCCGCTATATGTCGTGGCGATCCGATGTAAGTGTGTGAGTGTGGTAAATACATTGGAAGCATTATTCATTACATTTCTGCATTTGTCCAATGTCGCTGATTTCAGTGCCGTGATCCATGAATGCTATATCATACAAAGTCGTTATCTTCTTATAAGTGGGAACTCGAATAACCAACCCACCAGGGTTTCACTTATGGAATGGTGCTTCATGTTCGTAATAGTGAAAGCTATTGTGTAACATAGTATTTTTATATTTTTTAATTGTATCAAATTATTAAATGTTGTTTAAAGAACAGGCAATAAAATCCACAGACATTGATATTCTGTAGGAGTATTCATTAAGAGTGCTGTCTTTAATAGTGTAAGTAATACATACAAATATGTATTTTCTTAGCTCTAAGCGAAACATGAGAGCGCCTGCCTTCCCTTGAAGGCCAATCACAGGAAATATTAAATCGGAAAAAATTTTCATAAAGCTGGCACAAGTTTTAATCTCTCTAGGACGTGAGTCTGTACTAAAGTATATACCAAGTTATACTCCTCGGGAAATGTGAGCTTTGGACGCCATTATTAAATAATGGTGTCGAAAAGCGTATCTATGCAATATCTCATTTCCGGAACATTTTATTAGAAAATTCCAAGAGAGCTTTTCAAAAGTAAATTAAATTTACTATCATACTGGTTCTTCGTTCTTAGAATATTTTGTGTGAGCTCAACAGCGTACCAGTTATGACATTAAGAAACAAGGCACTTTTGTTTTTATGTGTACATACAATTCAACTTAAAATGGTTTCGTAATTTCTTACGTATTTTACTCAATTGAGGCGAGATATTTCTCAATTTTCTCTGAATTTCTAGCTAAATTTAATCTTAATTTAGCAGTATTAAATAATTAAGAAGGTTTCGGCCAGTGTGTTAAAACAAGGGACACTGGATGCACTTTAAAGTAATAGTTGCGCCTTCCATGTTTCCAAAGTTAGTTTATTTCCTTTATTTTATTTTAATGTGTTTTGTTATTCTCTCCTTTATATTTCTTCGTCCTTCTTCGTTTCGAGGATGGTAAAATATCTGGTCTATTTTCATCCTTTTATGTGAGTTTCATTACAGTTAGCGTGTAAAGAAACTCTATAAGTTGATGGTAAAGAACCCAATTCTTCTCCATTGCCGTCCGCATTTTATTTGTTTACGTTCGTTTGTGATGAATATGTCTTACTTACTTTATAATCACTTTCATCGTTCTCTTTGCCATATTCTGTAACCTTCATGATTATGAGGCAATACATCATCTTCATCTTGTCTTGAAATAAACTTCTCACATTGAAACATAGTTTCTTCTTCTTATTCGTGTAACGTATCATCATATTCTTCAACACATTACCGCATGGCTGCTCCCAGAAAAAAAAATGAAAGTTGTAATACATAGAATTCCAACCTTACGAGAGCCGTGATGACCTTTGCAGTCTCCTTTATATTTACTCGAAACTGCTTTCACAACCTCTGCGGTGCTGGCTCTTGGTCGTTGCGACGGGAAACAGGTCTTACTGTGCATTGTTCCAGCCCCAGTTCTGAACCTGGTGGTACGTTCTTAAGGAATGTTGTTGAATAGCTACTGCAGCAGGTGGCCAATCTAAAAGATTGAAATAGATTATAGATAGTGACTTCTTTGAGTGATCGCTGATTTTTTCGCATATCTGGGTCCATATAGAGCTATAGTGTCATTACCCGCCTTTTCAATGCATTCTTGATGTTCTTTCGTATACTTGAAAACCTTGCCTAACGCTTTGCAAATATTTGTTTCTAGACAGTATTTCCAGAAATAAAATTTTTCCGTGAGAGAAAAACAAAATTGTAGTAATGCAACAAACTCAAAGCATGTAGAAAAAATTTTCCCTGTACATTATCTACAAAGTTTAAACTGAGCGTGGATTTTTTTTTCTTACTTTTATCTCCTTGGGCCATGTTTGAAACAATTGAACATCGGACTTGGTGGGTGCAAATGCAGTCGTAAGTACAAGAGTATCCATGCCTTCATCTCCTGCTATCACAGAGTTTGATCTCTGGAGACATCAGTCGCATCCTGAATAAGCAAACTATCAGCTTCATATCTATATTATTTTACCACAAATCCTGCATCTCCCAATTTCTGGCACAGTATGCTAATGACACTTTTTTTTCCCACTAGAGAAAATCTTTTGTTGATACACTGTCACGTTCATAGACTCTCATACATAACAGTTTTACACTGGATACCTTCATGTGGCGAAGACATTCTGCAGGCTTGGTGCTATTCGCAGTTTCTTTACATCAACCAAACACAAATGCAGTGTTTTCTATTGAATCTTCTCTCATATTCAACATATTTTGACTATAGCAGAAAATGTTTCATTCCAATGCCGGACTACACAGTGAAATAGAAACCTACCATATACTATGTGAAGTCTGTTTCCAAACTGCACATATAATCAGAAACAGAGGTACAGAAATAATATATAATGGAGTATATAAATGTTCGCATCCCTTTTTTATTGAAGAAAGTAACTGGAAAACCTTAACTGCCGAACAATGATGCGCAAACATCAAGTAATTGACCATGGGATGGGCTGCTTCACAATAACTTAGGGTATCTGATAAAACAAGAAAGCGCATCAAACTACGTAACTGTTGAAAAAGGGAATTCAGGAAGTGTGCGTTATTTCTTGTTGCATACAAATTAATCAAATGTACACTAACCGAGGAACAAACGAGGTCCCGAGCAGATCGTAAATTGTGCTGAAGTGTATTTAATGTACTTGGGCAACAACGTACAGTATTATGTGCCTGTAAAGCGAATACCATATGCAAAGAACCTGTTACAAAGCAAATATAATTACTTTCGAAAAATGTTCTAGACTTCTTTCAGATGTGCCGTAAACGAACTATTGCAAAATTACACTTTTCGCAGCAATTTCCTTTTTTCCAGATAGCAGCTGGAACTCACCTCGGTGTGAAATATAAACATTATTAGGATTTAGTAGGTTGAGAGCCATCGGCGTCTAGCGTCGGAGCGCTGGAGCCAAGGGTCGCTATGTTGTGACGTCGCCACGGCGGCTATCTTGCATAAATGTGACCTTAAACTTGACCTTCGACCTTGACCCTGGTGACTTCTGGCACTAAAATTTAAAAAAAACTCCAAAAATTAAAAAAATTAAAAAAATATTAAAATAATTTTAAAAAATTATTTTTAAATTCTTAATCATTATTAAAATTTTTTAAAAAGAACCCAGAAACTTCCCATTTTCCCCGAAGCAGGTGACAGGGATCAGTGACTCCAAGTCACGGATCAGTGATTCCAAGCCAGGAGAACACGACCCATGACATTTGATCTTGACTTTTGAAACCAAAAATAAAAAAATGCAAAAAATTCCAAAAATTCCCAGAAATTCCCGAAAATTGCATGAAATCAAAAAAAAAAAAATCGAAAAACTGTATCATTAAAAATATTTAGAAATTATTACTATAAATCATTATTATACAATAATCTAACAAAAAACTTAAATTTTCAGAGGTGGCCCCTCACCCATATCCATTCCGCCATCTTGGTAGGAAACAATCTTAGAAGGCGACTATCATCTTGGTAGACATCACCTATCTGCCATTCTAGATTTAGACTACCTTGACTTTGAACCCATGTTGTTAAATGACCTTAAAAAAACTCCAGAAAAAATACAAAAATTTTAGCAAGCATCATGCAATACATAATACCACTGCCATATTCGATCCAGACTACCTTGACCTTGTCCCCACGACATTGACTGACCTTGAAAACAAAAACTCGAAAAAAATACATAAAAGTCAGCAAGCAAAATACATTACAGTGTACCACTGCCGTATTGGATGCAGACTACCTTGACCTTGCCCTCTTGACATTCAATTCCCTTGTTAACAAAAACTCTTGAAAAAAACGCAAAAGTCAGCAAGCAAATTATGTTACAGACCACTATCGCCATATTGGATGCAGATAACCTAGGTCTTGAGTCCATAATTTTTAATGACCTTGAAAACAAAAATTGGAGAAAAATACATAATAATCAGTAAGCATATGACATTACAGACTACTAACACCGTGTTTGATGCAGGCGACCTTGACCTTGACCCTATGGCCTTGAAAGATCTTGATAACAAAAACTCGAGAAAAAAATACATAAAAGTCAGACTTTTACCACCATATTAGATGCAGGTGACCTCGACCTGACTGAATGATATTTAATGACCTTGAAAACCAAAACTAGAGGGGAAATACATGAAAGTCTGCAAGCATGTTACGTTACTGACTACTACCACAATCTTGGATCGAGATGGCCTTGACCTTCGAACATAACCTGGTGACCTGTGGCCGTGAAACAAAAAGATCAAAAAAATATTTTAAATATTTAAAAGACTTATTTACTCATCACTCATTCCTTCAATCTTCAGCAATCGTCCACCTCAATCGCAATCTTTCCATCTATATTTAGCAATCCTCCTCAATCCTACTCGCCAATCCTCCCCAATACCCCTCGACCCTCTTAAATCCTCCTCACTAATCCTCCTCAATCCTACTCTGAAATCCTCCTCAATCCTCCGCTGCAATCCTCCTCAATACTTCTCAATAACTACCAATTCCCCTCAATATTCAGCAATTCTCCTCCTCAATCGCAATATTTCCCTCAATCTTTAGCAATCAATGGGTTTGTCATCTGCTTCTATCCATTCATGTAAGAAAAATGATTTACCCACTATGTCCAAAACTTGTACATGTTGACAGAATTAATGTCTGTGTAGGCAATCATCTATCCATGCATTTTTATACTAAAATATTTATTATTATTCTATATGCGGATGTTAACATTTATAAGCGAATGTTCATAGCACCACTTTAAAATTGTGAGGGATAAAAGAATACGACACACAAAAAAATAAAGATAAAATTGGTACATTCTCCACTTGCTGATATGTGAAACACACACACACACACACAAACACCTACACACACAAACACGCACGCATGAAACCAAATTAAGGTAAGAGTAAACAGGCCACCCATTACATAAATAGGAAAAAATTGCTTAGTAACGAACTAAAATAATATACTTCATGCCCCGAACAAAGCTACATATTTCCGAATTGAAGCTATATTCTGAGGTGAAAAAATCCTAGTATTTTAAGTTATAGTCCTCTGGTACCTTCGTAAGACACATCTATGTTTACACTTAGCTGTAAAGAGTCTAGCATGTGTCCACAAAAAATACTTTTACCATAGAATTGATATGTTAAAATATGGGAACACTCTTAGAATACCCACATACTCGTTCGCCTCTGAAGAAAACATGCAGGTACTTATAAAACAATATGTAATTCAAACATGTATGTAGGCATTTGTAAATAAAAAAACAAAAATCGATTTTTTTTATATTTCCATATTTATATATAAATGATTATGTATATAATAAATTTAAAGTATTTTTATATTTACATATTTATATACCTATAACTAAACAGATTTATATATATAATAAATGGTAATTAATGATTTATTTGCACCATCCAATACCTAAACTTATACATAAATGTGTATAAAAATAAAGAAAATGGTTTAACATTTTATATACATATACCTATACATAATTATGTAAAAATTAAATTAAAAAATATTCATATTTGCATATTTTATACTTATACATATAAATAATTATGTATTAAGTAGATTGGAAATATTTTTATATTTACATATTTATATACCTGTACCTATACAAAATTATTTACAAAATAAATTTAACGTATTTTCATATTTACATATTTATATACCTGCACATAAGTATCTGCGTGTTTTCTTCTGGAACAAAAGAGTATATAAGTTTTCTCAAAGTGCTCCCATATTTTTACATATACATTTTATGGTGGAAATTCTTACGTGGGCACAATCTAGACTCTTTACTGCTAAGTGTAAACATAGACTTTTCCTCTGAAGATTCTGTAAGATTACAACTAAAATTACTAAGGGTTTTTAAACTTGAAATATCGCTTCGATTCGGAAATATAAATATGTAGCACTGTACGGGTCAAGAAGTTCATTATCTTAAAAACATTACTTGGCATTTTTTTCTATTTCCATAATGGGTGGCCTGTTTTCATTTACCTGAATTTGTTTTCATGTGTGTGTGTTTGTACGTATTTAGTGTATGTGTGTTCGACGTATAAGCAAGTGGTTACTGTAACAATTTTTCTTAATTTTTTGTGTTTCGTTTACTTTTATCCCTCACAACTTTGAAGTGGTGCTGTGAGCACTCGCTTATAAACATTAAGATCTGTATACAAAATAATGATAAAGACTTTAGTAAAAAAATGGCCGAATAGCTGATTTCAAACACAAACATTAATTCTGTCGACATGTACAAATTTGGGAGATAATGGGTGAATTGTTTATCTTATTTGTGCGGAAGACAACAAGCCCGTTGATTAGTATAGGTTGATGGAATTATTGCGTTGAGATGATGGATTGCTAAATATCGATTAGGGTTGCTGAAGATTTAGGAGTATTGCTAAAAATTGAGGATCATTACAGAGGATGGTAGAATATTGGGGAGGAATGGTGAGGAGGATTGATGAGGGTTGATGAGGTCTGAAGAGGATTGAGGAGGATTAATGAGGACTTAGGAGGATTGACGAGGATTGGTGAGGAGGACTGAGTAGGACTGAGGAGGATTGGTGGTGATTGAGTAGGACTGAATAGGACTGAGGAGGATTGGTGGTGATTGAAAAGGATTGCAAAAAATTGAGGACGAGGGTTGTTGTAGATGATGGAATGATTGCGATTGATATAGAGTATTGCTAAATATTAGTGGAACGAATGATAAAAAAAAGTCTTTCATTAATTTATCAATATTTATTTTTGTGGTTTTTTGGGTTCAGGGTAAAGTAATATCCGGTCATGGTAGAAGGTCAAGGTCACCAGGATCGAAGATGGTGGTATTAGTCAGTAACGTAACATGTTTGCTGACTTTTATAGATTTTTCTGTCATTTTTGTTTTCCAGTTCATTCAAGGTCTTGTGGTCAAGATCGAAGTCATCTGAATCCAATATGGCAGTAGTGATCTATAATCTCATATGCTTGCTGACTTTTATGTATTTATTCTCGAGTTTTGGTTTTAAAGTTCATTCAAGGTCTGTTCTATCAGCTGTTATATGCTGCCTCCAGCATACAATTGTTGTCAATCCCTTGTGTAACTCTTGAGCATTTAAGGGTGTTTCAGTCAAAATCCTCGGTATGTCTGGTGTTAATTCCGGGTCGAAAATTAGAGATCGTTCTCTAGTAATCACCTCCCAAGGAGTCCGACTCGTAGCAAAATGCACTGTGTGATTTATGTAAAAAAGTGCCAAGTTTAAATTTCACTTTTCGCTATGCGAAATGTTTTTCGCTCCCAACATTTATGTTCTTCACTGTGCAAAAGCATTGGCAAAGTATAAATTTTCTTTTGGTCCACACAGGACAGTGTATTGTGACGCTATGCTTACAAACAGCATTGCGGCAACAGCGACAACTTTTTCGATTTCTCTTGTGTCTCATGCTGCATTACTTTTCTCTTGTATCTCATCTGCATTATCTTTCTTGCCTCGTTGTCCCCTTGCTCTTCCAGCTATCTGACAGGCCAATCAGAGGATCTCCATTTGAACGATCTACTGGAAAATTCTGTAATCTATGGGTGTAAGTGTAAGTACATAAGTCATACTGTGTTCTTGTTCGCCTACTTATTTACCAGATACACACATTCCTTACAGAATTATTCTGTCAACACATTGTTCACACCATTTTATTTTATGCAGTGTACCCAGATATTCACATAATCCAACCACGTTGGGATAGACAATTAATTTAATTATGTGATGCACTTTACCTGTACTTCAGGTACTCTTCCACAATGAGCTATACAGCACATCTCGTACGGACTTAGCTGTGCAGACTCACTCATTGGGTCAGCAATTCTCACTATATTTAATGACTCACTTTGTTGCCAATTGGTGGGTGTACAAAACATTAATAATTAAATAATACCCTGTTGCTGTCATGGATGTTCCTACAAGCTCCATGTGAGTGTGTGCTTTCCAGAGCTGATTACTCTTGCACACAATATATCATGTAGGTTATACTTACGTGTATGCCAGTAACCATACATAGATTAGTTTGCGGGGTGATCTGCTTATAAAATGAGCACTTATATATTCAGCACGTAAATAACTTTTTTCCTTTGGCCACTGCTTGCTGACTATTCAGTGTTTTGAGATGTGATTAGTACCGTCTATTTCATTAACTCCAGCCAGGACCAAGTGCCTTTGGCACTCACGAGCACTTTCGTGTATATGCTAGGGTCGGTGTGATGCCTTCATGAAATTCTTCACTCGTATGAAAACCGTGGTTTTCAAACACAACAATAAAAGAAGAATTTTAAAAATAAGTGTGACCAAGCAGAATAGCTGACTTAAAATATATTCAGTGGAAAAGTGTAACATTACCTAGGCTGCAGTTGTAGAATTGCGCGGTGCAGTCCTGGGTCGGTAGGTTAGTAAGCTTATGGTTATTATCACCGTCTAAAAAATCAGCATTCAACATTTACACCATTTCTGTATGTCCATTACAGCAAGTCAAGTGACAGAAAACTTCATAAAACATAGGTTTTTCTCTGGATAGGAAAACAGGTTAAACTTACCCTATGGCAGAGAAGTCAACACTGCAGATACGTCCTTTTTACGTGATAATTTTTTTCTCTTTTGCTATTTCTTTTTATGTCCCTGCAATTGTTTGGTATAAAGAATACTTAAAACCCGGATGGCAATAAAAGCAAAGCTAGAAAACACACACTAATCTACTAGCAACGTTAAAAACGGCCATGCCTAGTCTGCTTAAACCCTATGACGGTGACGTATCGTAACTTGCCAGTGTCTGAAATTACTCGTTAACATCAAAAATTAAGAATTATAATCCTTTACGTAGTTATAACTAGCTTTAAAATGGTTGTGCTCACTATACAGTCTAGCTCTGGTAAAAGTCACTCTTATCTCTGGTTTACAGTGGGCGTAATTGTACTGGAACCTCCCTTACTTAGGAATTCAAAATGGTGTCGCTTGCTTAACTGACACCAACTGAAAACTAACCTGATCTACACAAAAAAAAGATTTTATTATTAAAATGTCAGCTTTCTGCTTAGGACTTATCTTTAATTCCCTAGCTGGATTGAAGGTAGGATGTTATCGCTGGAATTAGTGCGTTAGGATAAGGTTCTTATTCCAGGAGTTAGCTCTTCGCGTAAATAGACGGCGTCCTCAAACCTGGCTATCTCCTGACCACTAAACATCGCAAAAGGTAGACTGGCAACTGACACTACATTACTGGATGTAGACTTCTAGGTAATAAGTAGACGGCGTTCTCAAACCTGGCTATCTCCTGACCACTAAACCTCGCAAAAGGTAGACTGGCAACTGACACTTCATTACTGGTTGTAGACTTCTAGGTAGACTTCAGGTAAAGGTTTACACACCCAAAAGTTAATTGAAATCCTACCTCTCTGTCTTCATCAGACAGGAGGTCCTACCCTACGTCTGACTTGGTTGGACGCTGCTAACAAAGAGAGAGTTATTCTCTGCGGACTGGTGCTAGCCAATCAACAGTCAGCGTTTAAACCTGCGTGCCAATGGGGATAAAAAATATGTATACCAACCACATGAACCACTTCAAACGGCCTAACTGCTGAAAAACCAAAGAATACGTGATCTCGGAACTGAGATACAATAGAATTATAAATCGAAACAAATACGAGATCAAACCAAAAATATATAAAGATAATACATAAACATAATTACAAAATTAAAAATTAAGTATGCTGTCCAATATAACATAAAATATTGCCACAATACCACAAAGTTTTAAAAAATCCTAAATTCTAAAAATAAATAAATAATATATAATTTACATAAACATATTAACTTATAGGTGACAGATGTGAAATATATTGTATATAATCTTATACGACAATATTTGTAGCAATAAAAATAAGAATGCATGACATGCACCACAAAGATATTTTTACGTGTATTACACAATTTGGAATTTTTTGGATATTTTTTTGGGTTTAATGGTCATGGATCCTGCTCTCTTGGCTTCGAGTTCCTGGTATAGGCTGTTCACGGTAAAATGAGCACTTTTGAAAGCCCTGCTGAAGATCTACTTGTATTCGCGTTGTGTATTCTTCTGCCTTAAGCAAAATTAACATTGCCATAGGCCTCGTCACTTTATTCATGCGTCGGTCAAGTGCAACTGTGAAATTATTACAAAATAAAATGTTTTGCAAATCTTCTCATATTTACACTTAGACGCATTAAAAAAACACAAAGTGAAAGAAACAATTTAATTTATAACGAATGGTTTCCTGACACTTTTTGTTCGACGTTAAGAAATGGACATACTTTCCATTCATCTGTTACCAACTCTACTGGGCGCATGTCACTCAGTTCGCCCGTTAAAATATATATGCAGGTAGGGTTAGTGACATTTTTTAAAGGTTGATTTCAAAAGTGCTCACTTTATCGTGAACAGCCTTTACCTGGCTTCGAGTCACTGATTCCTGTCGCCTGCTCCTGGAAAAAAATTAAATTTTTCTGGGGGTCCTTTTTTAGTAACTTAAAAAAATATTTTTAAATTTTTTTTTAAATTCTGTGGAATTTCTAAGATTTTTTGGATCTTTTGTGGGTCTTTTATTTCAAAAATTACCGGGTCAAGGTCAAAGGTTAATTTCAAGGTCAAATTGATCCAATATGGCCGCTGGAGAGATGTCACAAAATGGCAACTCCTGTCTTCAGTGCTCTGATGCCACACGCTGATGGCTCTCAACCTACTAAATCCTAATACTATAGACTTATGTGCTAAAGAAAGTAAAACTGTTTCCAACTTTATGGTAATTCTTTTCTAATTCGATGATAATTGTTTGCTCTCATGAGTGGTCCACTAGCTGTATAATACGCCACAAACTCCGCTTTTCGGCCTCTCGCTGTAGCTTTAGGCAAGTGGCCAACTAGAATATCTTTTATCGTGTGAAGCTGTTAACTTTCCCCAAGTTAAGAAATTGAAAAACGGTTTGTGATGACTCAGTTCAAACAAGTCAGTTATATATAGCGGAAGGTTTTGTTAGAATTTATATATCAGCACTACAAAATCTTAAATAATATTGTTATAATTTTTTTTAAATTTTGTTCAAACTATACTTGCTACAGTGGCGGGGATCCCACGATAGTCGATCATGTGGGGTAAATAAATATAAACATCTATGTTACTACATTGTTATATAATAAAACATCTGGAGAGTACATTCAGTAATATAAACATCTATGTTACTACATTGTTATATAATAAAACATCTGTAGAGTACATTCAGTAATATAAACATCTATGTTACTACATTGTTATATAATAAAACATCTGTAGAGTACATTCAGTAATATAAACATCTATGTTACTACATTGTTATATAATAAAACATCTGTAGAGTACATTCAGTAATATAAACATCTATGTTACTACATTGTTATATATATAAAACATCTGTAGAGTACATTCAGTAATATAAACATCTATGTTACTACATTGTTATATAATAAAACATCTGGAGAGTACATTCAGTAATATAAACATCTATGTTACTACATTTTTATATAATAAAACATCTGGAGAGTACATTCAGTAATATAAACATCTATGTTACTACATTTTTATATAATAAAACATCTGGAGAGTACATTCAGTAATATAAACATCTATGTTACTACATTGTTATATAATAAAACATCTGTAGAGTACATTCAGTAATATAAACATCTATGTTACTACATTGTTATATAATAAAACATCTGTAGAGTGCATTCAGTACTATGACGTTGGGGGAGCATTTTTTATATAAGTAAATCCACTATCTTACTCTATATTGTAATTGTTCCACGTTTAGAATTATCCGAAGGCTGATGAAATATTATGAATTATAGTGGTCGGCACAGCAGGCTGCTTGTGATGTCTATCTCGGTCGGTATCACATGGTTAAAATACCCATGCTTCCGCTCTGCATTACCCTCATATTGGCATGGCATAACGCAGCTTGGCCTAATTACCCGGCTGGTAGAGGGGATTCCTGCTTGCCAGGGTTTGGCCAATGAGAGAACCGATTGCGGTATTTGGCTTTCCTGATTACCGCTCATGAGTGATGGAGTGTTCAGGTAGGCCGTCGAGTTAAGGTATGTTCACGCTATCGTAGCAATATAATTTATTCTCTACTAGTATTAACGTATCAGAATCACTGAAATTGTATGCGTTACCTAAATATATGAGTCAAAGCTGCATCTTTATGTTTATTGAAAACGTTCATAATTGTTTGGAAGAAGCATCCGTTTTTAATATTGATGGCTGAAATGGAAAAGTTTCATCCCGCACCATGATCCTTCGAGATAACGATAACGTAAATATAGTTACTGGTGTTTACCTTCAACTTCTTGTTACATTTACTTTTACATTTGGAATGGTTAGTGAATGTGATAGCTCAAGATTGCAGAAGAGCTGAGGTGCTCCAGTGGTATGGAAACCAAAATTACCAGATCAAGACATTCCAATTGAGTTATATAAGGAGACTGCATGAGTCCGCAAAATTACTGGACGAAAGCATACAAAATGTGCTCGCTCTGACATGTATAATAAAACATTTAATTTAAAGTGTATAAAAGAAAACAATACAAAAATACGTAGAACTATTATAATAATTACATTTTTCATGGAGTTTAAAATATTATGAAAAGTAGAGAAATCATAAAGTCAAGGAGTTTAGAACACGTTAATTAATCAACGTGTATTAACTAACTATATTTCTGAAGTATAAAAATAACAATAAAAATAATCAAATATAAAAAACTCCTTCGCTTTCGTCTAGAATAGTTATTCAATAGAATTAAATACTTTAAAGTTTATATTACATTAAATACTTTAAAGTTTATGATTTAGAATTATTTATATAATAAAATATTTTATAAACCGTCAGTAAAAATTTAATTAGAAATCTTATTCTATAACCGTTTATTATTGTAATGTGTTTTTAAACTAGCAGAAATCAAGAATTTAAACAAAATCTAATGGTTCAAATGTAGTTTATATCTAATTATAGAGAAACATTCGTTCGAATGGGTTAATATTTCAAGAGATCCAAATGTATCACAAGATTGTGTAGACAATATTGAAAGAAGATACATGGGATTACATTTAAAATTAACAAACATTCGCAAATGTAAAAAAAAAAAAAAAAAAAAAACATAAATATAATCTGTTGGCTGTTTATTTTCGAAATTCTTCCATTTATCGAAAGTATTTATGATATCACTTGCACTATTAAGAAGGTTTTAGTAAAATTGCTTCGAACGAAACGCATTTCTAAAAATTTTTTACTTGAATACCGCAGTTTAAATAAAAGAGATATGTTTTGAACACAACGAATAATAACAGATTTTGTCATAAAAATATATTTGTAAGTGTCCTCCAAAAAATTCTATAAATTGAATTACTGCAAATATTTTAATTTTTTAATAATTGCAAAAACATAATTTTTAAAAAATAAGATATTCACTACTTAAAGGGTCGCAAACTTATATTTCGACGATGCACCAAAATGGCAATGCACAATATCGACTTACATGACGACACCTTTCTTCGGCGTGGTCTGTGTAAATGTGAAGTGAACCAGACTTACGTATAATATCATCCAACATACACCTTGGAAAATATGGCCGTTACTAATTCCGCCGTGTCCAGACCCGTTACTGCTTGACAAGCGAACTGAAATGCCACGACGTATGGCGCGGAGATTATATTAAGAAGGTTAAATAATTCGAATGAAAACCACTTTATTCGAATAAATTTTTATTACCAACAATAGATAACTTTACACTGAGAATAATGTGTAAGTTGAATCAAACAAAGTTTGTTTTGCGCAATCACATTAATTGTTTGTATATGAGCAATAAAATATTTTGTTTTTGAAACCAAACTGTATAATCGTCCATATTTGGTTGCCCGCAACAGTAAAATTTGATTGGCTCTACGTACATTAAACCGTTTATAACCGAGATCGCTTGTTTCTGAGATTTATCCCCCACCAAACTTTACTATTTTATCTACTGCCGATAGGGAAATGTCTTTAAATACATGCATTTTATATACTGAACAACGAACGTAAATAAATATTTCCAGTTATACCTATTTATACTGTAGTTTCCTATTAGTTTCCTATATTGTTGGGATTTTATACCATTATTAAGCATTTATAAATATACTAACAAACCCTGTTACTATTCTGTTTGCCACAAAAATTACATACAAATTTTCTAGCTTATATGCGAATGAAGACTATCAAATGGTTTGTTATATATATATATATATATATATATATATATATATATATATGTTAGACAAAACATTTTGTTTAATTTTATTAGAAATTTTGGAACCAATAGAGAGGGTATATATATATGTATATACAATACAAATTAAAAAGGCATTGATAATAAAATTGCATATCTTCGAATTTATGAGAGGAAAAAATAATTGCAATATTGAATAACGAAAAGCCATTTAGAATGGTGTTCACTACAGTACTCTATATTAGGTGCAAACTATCTTATTGACTCTAGTGTAGTAAGCACTACTTCGTATTGGTATTATATTTTCGTGGTATGTTGAAAATATATTTTGTATATAACATTCTACAATGTATAAAGTAAAGATCTACACTGATTAGTATTATCTGTACTTGTTACAACTCGTCCAATAATTTCGTATTTGTTGGTACTATTTTACTGGTTCGAATGTAGTTACATCACCTATGAGTTCTTTAATGTTTAGGTGTCATTAATTGGATTTTTATTGAACCATTTATTTGCTGGAAACTAAATTATTAGATTTTATGATTTATAAGAATTTGGTTGACGAGCCAGATTAACAGCATGAACGAAAACGAGTTTCCTATACTTTATGGGCATATTTCGATAAACCAAGAATGCATGAAGAATGTGAGAAGTGTGGAAATCTTCACTCCCAGAGGTCTGGTTCATTGCAATCATAGAGCCTTAACTGCGCTATGACGTCAAAACCGCACAGTAAACCCCACTGTGTTTGGCTGATAGATATTGAACAGCACCGTCAACAGTAATGCAATGAATCATGTGCCTGTAATCCTTCTTGTTGGTCTACTTTACATTTACGATGTTTCTGCCTAATTAATGTGGGCAAACAATGCTTCGCATGGCATTGTGTGAGTGTAAGCATAGTGTTTTGCAAGTGTTTCTGCAGTGTTGAATATACTGGGATGTAAGGGGCCTCGATGATCTAGACACAGTAGATGGGTTAGTGTGTGAAGTTGTTTACGATATTCGCCATGGATGTGGTTGGAATAAAATCACTATGATGGCTTGTGAACCAGTAGCGATATAGTTAATTTTAATCACTGTACCTGCTCTGAAACAAAATATTCTATAGCGCTTATTAATTGGTTTGTGGAATCATTTGAAGATACATATATTTTTCATATCTGTCTTTAGCAACCTCCATTATCAATGGCTACTGGAGTTCTAAGCATATCTCAGGGGTAAGGACGTACCGTCGGACATGAACAGCTATTCTGAGGCATCTATTTTTCTCTTGTTGCGAAACAGCTAGTAAATTGGCACAGTATGCCCTAGCTAGGCGTTCCTAGTATAGAAGTGCTGTATTAGATATGTAAACAGTATAATTCCGCCATTTTGTAAGGAGGCTGCTTTTACCACTGGATACAGGACACAAAGCTACCAGTTTACTGATTGTACGGTGGCTCTTTGCTATAACAGGGCCTAGCCATTCCAACGCTCTGTCCGTAACCACGCCAAGGCTTTTACATCGGTTTTACAATAAATAGGTGTAGTAGATCCTTCCCTGTAAATATTACAGCCTCAAATTTTCCTGTATTGATTTTTATCCGTTATTTTGAAAACAGCGATGTGTGGAAGTGAGAAGAGTTTTCTCAAGGCGTGTAGGGAACAAAGAGTGAAAGCCAGATGCACAGTGGACCCAAAGTTAAGCAGCGTACGTTACTGGAAATTACATTTACAGACGGCTTTCACTGGCGGATTTTAATAAAAATGTGATATGACAATTCAGCACACTTCCCCTGACTGATAAGTAACGCACAGAGAAGTTAGAAGTGTTGTGATATCTAAACATCTAGAGAACTTAAGAGTCTGAAGTAAAATGGAGACTAAGCAACGACGAAACAAAGAGGCGAAGAAAACGGGAACGCACTGACAAAACCTACCGACCAATGGCAAACACACAATTTCACCCACTTATTGGGAGCGAGCCTGCCGGTGGAGTGTCAGTGCGCATGGTTCTGCTGGGGAGCTGACAGTTGGTGAGTTTGATTCGTGGACATCGTCAGGAGAGGAAGACTAGTATCCGTTATTGTTAGTGTATGCCTTTAGTATGAGCGTGTGCCATCCATCTTGTAGCTGTGACTAGTCGTCGTGGAGCCTCAGTGTGTCTCAGGGGTGGAGTAGCCCCTCTCATTTCCCCGGCTCGAGCGTCGAAGCTGCTCGCAGGAAATGAAGAGGAAATTGCACGCTCTGCAGACAAGTTGGTGATTGATGCTGGGCCGAGGTGGTACTTCTCATGCCCGCGGCGGAGTCCAATTAGCATCTCTCCGACCCTAGTATGTGCTCTCGGCGACTCCTTGCACTGCCTGTGGGCGATACTACTTTATTTCTAGATACGAACGGACTCCTCGACTAGATTTTCCTTTTTAGAGTTGGACTCGTTTCACTTCTGTGAAGGGTGAAATACAGAGCAAACTTATTTACTGAATAAGAATCAGTAGATATCTCAGTAGCACATATTACCTAATAAACTACTCTTTTATTTTAAGTCCCTCCAAAAAAAGGTAGAAATTATATATATTTTTTCCTTTGCCGTTTCTTCTGCCAAATTCAGCGTTGAGGGCGGCCCAATAATCACTCTTCTTGAGTGTCATGTAATGCTTGTAATAAGATTGATCCAGTAAGAATTCTTTTTTAAACTTCCATAAGCATTTCAGAAATACTCTTCTGGCCACTCTGTTTTTCACGAAGGTTCCCGTACGTTCTCAATACTGCACTGGTATATACGGGTGCTGTACCAAAGAACTTACAAGGAAAGACTTGTAGCGCAGCTGTTTAAAGAGAGAACATAAGCATCACAATTTATTAATTGAAGTAAATTTTATGGTACTGTCAACTTATACTTTGTCAGTAACTTAAAACTTACACATAAAATAAGCGTGGATATTTTCTAAGTTGGTAGACTACGTGAATAGTACAACTTGCATGTGTGTAACGTTTATTTTAACTCTAGTCTTAGTTTTCTGGACAGTCGGATTCAGAAAACTTTAACTTCAGGTTATTTCTTGATGCAAACTCATGTGAAGAAATATGAATTGTTATTCATGCCTGCTGTGACCATGCCTAAAAATAATTTCAATCTAAAATACATTAAACGTTATGTGGAATACTGTGCTATAAGACAGCTGGGGTGGTAGAGTTGCGTAATTCATTGTGATCAACATAGAGTGCACTAAAGCATTTCAAATGCCTGGAACAATTTGAAAACATCAAATTATAAAAGTCCACAACCTCTATAAACACTTCCAGACCTCACAAGCGATGCCCAGATGGAAAGGAACTTTCTTCCGGAAGATGATATGAACACATTGATCACAAGCATGCCACGGCATGTTAGGGACTTGTATAATGCACATGGAGGCCATACATGGTAATAAGCTGTAGTGGCAAGAAAGAAGACCTCCCTAATAAGCGACACCATTATGTTAGTTACCCATGTAGTAAGCCACACTCAGCTGACTGTGGTTTTACTACTGGCACTGCTGGGTGACAGCTGGCACTCAATACTTATGGGTTTACACAGATTTCCCTGTCATGACTGACTACTGGCAACAGGACATTTGGCATGTCATCAATGGCACATTAAGGGGATGTTAATGGAAATGAAACTGATGGCTAAGAGTGGGTTTACTGATAATGATCTACAAATGGCTTGCCAACCATATTCCAGCACTGGCAGTGCTTAATGTATACATTTTTGGGTCATTAATGGCCCAGAAAACTTATAGGTCTAAACAACAGGCTCTGCTATGGTTAATTGCTGGCACCAGACCATTTTGCATGCCATTTATGGCCCATTGATGAAATGTTGATGGAAATGAAACTGATAGTTGATGGTAGGTGAACTACTAATGTTGCATAGATGGCTAACCAACTGTATTCTAGTAATGGCCGCACATAACCTATATAAGTATTGCTGGTGAAAGAATAAGTAACCATCTATAAGCTATTTTATGGCTGTGAAGTGGTCCATCGATGGACCATTGCTGGTTCAATTTGGCTTATTATGGGAATTTTTATGGCTCCCACTCATCGCAATAACTTTTTTTTTCAAACTACACACAAGTATATTTATTAGGTAACTTGCCTATTTGAACTTACTCCTTACCTTCTTCTCTGGGAGGAAGAGGGTAAATGGTTCTTAGTTCAGTCGTTTTTCCAGATTTCAATCCCATAAAGGCCAAAAATGTTTAGTATGTATGGGAGCGAGATATTGGTGCACTCTGATTGGTTGTTGAATGAAGGGGAGAGGGGGAATGAGGAATGTCGATATCAACAAACTCTGGTGAGTACTGGGTGTGAGATTCGATCCCAAGTTCCTTTCCTTAGCGAAACTAAATCTTTCAAAACATGCAACCTATTTGTAACCATCTCGAAATCACCAACAGGTGCATAGATAAAGTGAGCATTAAATTATCGTGTTTTGGTTCATCGCCGCATTTGTATACAACTCAAAAGAGTGTCGTCAAAACTGCGACTCATTTTAAAAAAAATCGTTTTTTTTTTTATATTCAAAAGTATGTCACTCGTCAAAAAAAAAATTGAAACTTCTCATTATATACATATGTATATATATATATATTTTTTTTATCAACTTCGCCTGTTATGGTACCGAGCAACGTGATGTTAGACTTTAAATTCTTTCATAATTGTTTCCATAAACTGCTCGTTTCCTATTAATTGATCTGTGATTACCTCCACTATAGAGTCGTGCCCGCGAATTATCGTGAAAAAGTGTTGCATGAACAAATAAGTGGATAAATTAACTTTTAGAATAAGTTTAAACACCTATCTCATTAAATATATGCAATCTGATGTCTTGATTTTATTTTTCTCTCATCGTTCGAAGTCCAGGGGCGAGGAAATTGCCATAGACGATCGCCAGTTTCTGGCACCGGTCTTTTCGCCCACAGAAAATCATCGGGAGCATTAGTAGATTGAAATCTTCAAATTGTAGTTTTTCGTTGAGGGCTTCGATCAGAAGCGGTTGATAATTTCTGTTTCTAACAAACAGATTCGTGCATAAACCATGTACTTGGTCTGCGGTGGTTGACTCTTCGGCCCGTGTCCGAATTGTTTCCGGTAAACACCATTGCAGCGTCGATAAAAGAACTTGTGTACGTTTAGCGTGGATGCTTCACGGTCATCGTGCCTGAGCAGAGGTTAAATGTAATACTCGAAGGCGGCATCGGGTATGGATGCGTTTTTCATAAACTTAAACAATAAATAACCTAGAAAATCGTCCGATCCCAGCGTATTTTGTGCTTCGGAACTCGCAGGTAAATCGTCTTGCTTTTGTATCTCTACGCGTGTATGTTCGGCAAGCGCGAACGCTAGGCAGAAACCCATTACTGACACAAACAATATATGCAACAGCTAGCTTATTCGATCAAATTCCGTCACGTAGAATCGGAAAATTAGCCTGATTCAAACAGGGAAACCATGTTTGCTTGATTGGGTTTTCCACGAGTCTGAATATATCTAGAGTAAATTCTCCGATCATTTTCGGCGATTTATTCGTCAAGTAACGGGAAAAATTTGGTTTAGTTGGTTGGTTATCTCCAAATGTACACCCATCCATTTTGGCAGAATTTTAAACATTTTGTAAAAACACTATTTCGTGGAATTGTTTAGATCTTGAACTACGGATAAAATTGAATCGATTTTGAGTTTCGGGTTGAATTTCAATAGAGTTTCTAAATTGATTATACCATCGAGTAGAAACAAGTTCATTTTGACAATTTTTATGAACGTTTTACATCGTACGTGAATATGATATTGACGTTTGAAAGTTTATATTCTTGACTATCCAACATTTTAATATATCCATCTCTCACTTTATCGTATATTTTACTTGTTGCATTTAAATCGAATGGTTCGTTCAAAGAGTAATATTTATAAAAATTATTCAAGGCAACGTCGTTAGTAGGAGCCATTTTCTTCTTTGGGTTGCTGTGTCCAACTATTTCATTTATCTTATATATGCAGCTCGCATGGTCAAATCGTTAATATTGTTTTTATAAACTCGCTGTTTAGTAAAAAAAATTGTGGCCGAATGGAGAGTGGTTGTTTATTTGAAGAGTGTTTTTAGTTTATAGAGAGATATTCAAACACGAATCTCGTATGGAGACCATCCAATCACCATTGTCGAAAAAATTTATTTGGAAACACTAGGTGACCCTGTCCGAATTATTTTCCTAGCGAATGGAGGGCCAGCTCGCAACTAGTGGCAGGGAATTGTTTGCTACGCAATTCATTTCGAGATCGGTGATTGTAGCATTATATGAATTTGTAATGACTACATACCGATCGAATATTCTCCATTTAGTGCAATTATAAAATCTTGAAACCATCCAGTGATATATGTTTACTGTGGTTGACGACTTGTGTCTTTCCAGAGTAGTTGTAAAAAATGTATAGCGTAACAACAATACGAAATTCTTTCTAATTTGCCTGTAAACCGCTAGTAATTGGCCTTTGGAAAAGAAACTGTATTTGGATTTGGTTGTATCTTCTACCAATAAAGATAATTGCTAATCGTCGAAAACACTTTTGTTATTTTGCAAACCGAATAAAGGAGCCCCTACAAAGAAATACACGTTTCACGTGTTTGTAAAATTCTGCTTCGTCGTACCTTTCCAATAATATTCGCACCAGTAAACCACCTAAAGAATGGCGGATTATATGAATTTCCAAGGGAAATGAGTTTTTTGACAAGTATTTTTCCATTGAATGTTTTACTGAATATGCAGACTGCAATAAATATTTGCGCCAATCCTACGTGATTCCTTTAATTTTAGCTTCCGGAACATTTATATACAAATGTGAAATGAAACTCGAATATACAGATTTTCCACATACGGAATATAACACTTTACCTGGTTGTAAAGTATTGTCATTTCATAGTTGCTGAAAATATTTATCGATATTTTTCTGAAGGGAAATTATTTTGTTTGGAAAAACGGTAGTTTTGAATTTATTGTCTGTAATTAGCGAAGATTCCTATAATACCGGCACTAAAGAAATAATTTTAGAATCCTTTTTTTTACACACACGAAAGTACAAGCAACGAGATTTATAAAAATTATGTATGAATACCCACATGTACCTGCCGATGAAATAACACCTAGTATCTTACATGTAGTCGCTGTATTGTGATCTGCGCAGAATACATAATCCCTTTTCTACCTTCTGGAAAGATGGCAAATATAATAAATCACTCACACATAACAGTGCAAAAAGTATTGATGCTGTTCTCACTGCAATACGAAGAAATAAAGTGTGTTAGTTAAAAATGTCGGAACTCGAAGCGGCGTGCGTGGTGATGATATTGACATCATATGTGACGTAGATGGAAGGGGAAGAAGGGGAAGTGTGAGCGGGAAGATGGTTTCGCTCCAATTATGGTATTGAAAAAAGTACAAGAATGCCAATTGGGTGAGAGAGTAGTTTTTTTTAAGACAAGAGAGGGGATAGAGGGAAGGAGGTCACTCTCCAAATATGGAGCTGGAAAAAACCAAACGTGCTGATTCGATGGAGAAAAAAAGGCGCAAAAAACTTTAGCTTGAAAAGTGTTACATAAGACCACCACATAATCGCTTAGGTAATTGTTCCTTATTGCGTATCCTTATGGGAAAACCATACAAACAATCCGAGTGTACTATCAAGTTACCATTCTAATGGTTTATTTTGCAGTTTAGTGCCGTATCGCATACCCAAGCAAATTTTTCTCAAAAACTTTACAAATTTTCTCTCGCGAATCGCATGATGGTGTGTGCGGGATGTAAAATAACAATGTTGAACGCCAGGCAAGTTATTTATTCATCGTCGGACATAACTCATCGAGCATGGAGGTCGGAACTAAATGCAACTTTACAGTGTCGGCGAGACAGGGCAGTGTCGTGGGAGATTCAAACTTGTATCCAGGCAAGATAGTCGAGTTGTGTTTACTCTGGTACCTGATCTAAATACCCTCGGCAGCACACTATAGTGAACGAAATTTTGTGCTCGGGAAAGATGGTGGTCACCTGGTCGAGTTTCTGCCGCCAAGTGTGCATAGACTGGATGTTGATGTACAGGAAACACATCGACGTGCCGGGCAAAGTGGTCGAGATCGATGAAGCCAAGCTGAGCAAGCGTAAGAATCGTAAAGGACGTAAATTTCATGGCCAGTGGGTTATGGGGGGAATACAGAGAGACGACTCAACGAAATTCTTCCTGGTGCCAGTGGAAAAGAGGAACTTGGCGACCCTGATCAAAATCATTCGCGAGTGGATCGCTCCGAGCATGACGATAATTTCAGACTCTTGACACAGTTGCAGCAACTTGTATATTCACGGCTACCGTTACATGCAGGTGAATGACAGGAGGCAATCTGTGTACATCGAAAAGAGCGGATTGGTAAACTCTCGAAATACGTTAAACATGAAGAGAAGAGAGACGTTGACGGTGCACACTCAAAACATTGAGTGAATTGTTGTTCTGTGAGATAAGCCATTGTGTAAGGCCGGTTTTGGATCACCCATTAAATTATCCTCCTTTCACCCAAATTCCATGATTTTTACACAAAATTAAACCATTTTTTCATCGATTTCAAGTCACTTTTTCTTGTTTCCACAAGCTCCATTTCTCATCAATTTCTAGCGAAAACAGCCAATTTTCATCAAAAAATCAATGCATTTTAACTAAAAAAAACAAGTAATTTAATCGTTTTCAAGTTACCTTTTCTACATTCTAGAAGTCTCATTTGACCTCAATTCTCAACTCTCCAAAACAAGCAAATTTAAGCAAAAAATAAAGAAATTTTATAGTTTTCAAGCTACTTTTTCTACTTTCTTGAAATTTCATTTGACCCAAATTCTCATCAAAAATCAAGTATATTTACTCCAAAATCAAGCAAATTTACCACTTTTTCAAAAAATGGTCGTGCAGGATTTGTCTTGATTTTAAAAGCATCAAATTTACAACAAAATCAAGCTTATTTCTCGCTTTTCAAGCAACAATTCAGGTTTTCTAAAATGCTAATTTTGCAAGCGAGCAATCTAAATCCAGTTAATTTATGCCAAAAATAAGCAAATTAAGCAAAAATTCGAAAGAAAACATGCAGATTAATATAATTCTATTTTTTTTAATGAATACAATATCATGCATAGATTTTCCATTTTTCATTACTTTAAACCTTTATACCCCACAAAAACTTGTTTCTCATTTATTAATTTTAAATCATATTCATCAATTATCTTTGCATTCCGATCTGGTAAAGTGATTTTATACTTTCCATCTAAAATGCAATTAATTTTTTTACCAAAATTAGATTCATATATTCGAAAATTAGGGGCTTCATACAATTATGAAATCTCTAGATCCGGTAGTTTAGTCATTTCAAATGAATTGTTCAACTTGTTGAGCAGAGCCTTCATTTTTGTATTATTTATATTAAAAAAACGAATTACTAAAGAAAATATTTTTTTCATTCTCTTAATAAATTAATTTTCTTATCCAGTGCCAGTGACCAATAGCACATGCTGCTTGCCTTAGCTGGACCATGGGGGATAAATGTTATGTGGACAGATTATTCTGAAAAATGAAGTTATCCAGTGGTGCTAATGGCTATTGGACATGGGAAATAGGAAATCACTGTAAGGAAAGTTCATTTCAGATTAAATATAACCAGGATGGGCACCAGTGCTCCTCAGTGTGAGCATTAAGGTCAGTGGGATCGTGTGTTCAACCGCCCTAAATATTGCTTCCTCCCAAGTCGCAGCTAGTCTGCGTTGCCCATAAATACTATGGCAGCGTAGTTGATATTGTAGTATGTGGTAAGGCCTGGTCTAGATCACGACATGTACCAAACATCGACTTATTTCCAGAGAATAATTCAAGTGCCTATACTGGGGGCTGTCAGTCTCCCCGTACTCTAATTCACTCCTGCAGAGACTGTTTTTGTCTCCTCCAAACCATTAAATTATACGTACAAAATAACAGGTTACACTACCAAGAATTTGCCGTTGAAATAATTATAAGTATTCGAGTCGTGGAATATACTTATTTTATTCCAAGTTCCTTCCTAAGATGCACATACAAACCTTATCCCGTTTTAGCAGGATACATAATACTACAGAAAAAGGTGACAAAGTGGCTACACGAAAATTATAAGTAATTACACCCCGGCCATGTACAAATGGACTGGGCTGTGAGTCGGCTCATTCCATGCACTAAGAAATAAATAGGTTCCTGTATTAAATAACCTATTGCAAACTACTTGATTAGTACAAACAATTAAGTGTCCGGGGAGGACACATGACGTACGTACTTCTCACATGGAATTCGAGAAGCGACTATCTAACATGACGGTGGGCGGCATGCTCCCTGGCTCCGAACCCTGCCACCATGTCACGTGATTTATAATTACATAAAACACAATATTTAAATGAAATTAATTGGATGATTATGGCCCTGGATGAAAATGTGGCATATTAAACATAACAATTTGAAGCTCTTGTGATTAAATGAACATATAAAATATATGTGAAACTAAACATAGCACTTACCTCTAAAGACACTCTCCTCAAATTTGTGCATTATGTCTCTCCTGTGGATGGCTCTCAACATGTCGGAATTCCCTTGCATACATTTTTAGGGCTCTCAATTTTAATACACAACACAATCCAAACACTGGTTGTTACAATTTCAACTTAAATGAGTTATTTGTATTTTTGAGGCCACTTTTGGCCACGTGGTTGTTACACTAAAGTGATCTGTGTCCACTGTTCATAAACAACACAGCACACTACTGGCTTTTGACTGTATTAGTACCGTCCAGAGTACTGTCATTTAGAAATATATTCCATTAATAAACATGGGCAGGTGCACAAAACAAGACAAAACAGAAAACCTTTGAATTATTAATATTGCCACTGCGTCGGGTCCTAGCACAAGGCTGTGTGACGTGTTTATTATAGCACCAGTTGTGCATGTAAACACACTTGTCAAATAAAAATACATTACATACATAAGAACTCTGCAAAAAGACACAAATGATCAGAAATACACAAGACACTAAATTGCATGGGTAATATACCTACTTGCAAAACATTTTCCACATTCCAAATGCGACACAATAGTGCACACAATGTGGCATGTTTTATACCACGTGGTCACAAGGGAACCGACAATAATATTGACTTTCTGAAGGGCAAGGAAGAATTACATGAATACATTAAACACTCTGTAAATAAATACAATAATAATAACAGAACACAACAGATCCACAAAACAAACATAAAATAAGCTACATACATATTAACAGCATGCCTATTTCTGGCACATACTCATGCACGCACATGAAACTCTAGTTGCACTCATATGCTCTCGTATGGCACTGAGTTGAACTTGAGCTGGGTTCTTCAAGAACGTGGTGAACAGTATAGGGGTCAGAGACGTGACACACGTCAACCCCAATGCTCATAAAATTGTAGAGCACAATGTTGATGAAACCTCAGGGTCGTTTGGCCGCCAACCAATTGTGGCTTCCCCCAATGATCAGCATTTTCCAGGTTATGTGTCGGTGTAACTTACATATCTATATCCATGAATTCCTTGAGTAATGAGGGCTGTCGGCCTCCCAAATAATGCCAGCTCACTCCCAGGGGGTTATTCAGATTCCCCGATGCCACTTACGAAATATGTCACATTTATAACATACGGCATAAGTGGTCGAGAAGCGAACATGAATGAATAAGATGCTGGAAATACTCATCAGAAGTAATTTAATCATCTCTCAATTCACACTTGGGTTCGCCATTCAAGTGGGAGACCACTGAAACTGATAAAACAACACGAGGCTTACATTGTTTAAGGTGGATAAAATTAAGCCCCCGGCTGTGAACAAAAGGACCAGGGCATGAGACAGCCCCCGCTCCGGGTATGCAAATACAAGGTTCCGATATGTTAATTTAAAAGCAGACAAATTTACATTGTGAATGATTGAAAAGCAGTGAGGGCCCAGAGTGGCGCAAAAAAAATGTGGCTGTCTCGTCACACGTCCAAGAAGCTACCACTATGGTGGCAGGTGATTGGTCACTGCTGTGGCCGGATGTCATATGACTTATGTGACTCTCAAAATCATGAAAATGTGTGGTGAGATGATATGACACAAAACTTGAATTATTCACCAAAAAATCTGAACACTCAATAATTAAAAAAATACACTTCCTACTAAATAGTTATGAGTAGCTTGGCTGCTTGTGGCATGGGGTTTCCCATATTGGCAACTTAACTTACAATATCCTGCTTTTGTAGCGGTGGGCACAGGCACATGGGAATTTTCCCAACTACAACTTACTATATTTAAACACTTAATTTTCAAGGCAGAAAATGTTAGCATGTACACTTACACATAAAAACAATTGAAATAATTTTATTTCACAAATGATAGCCTTTCGCCTCGCGATTGACCATTTTGCCATATCTATTATTAATATCATATATGGATTGGACGGAGTGGCCTCTGTTGTGACGCGACCAACATGTGGTCACAGAACAAATGAACATCAAAATGTAATCACGAAACTCTTAACATAACATGACATTTAAAGGTATTTTACCTTGGTTCTTTCATGTGGACACATAGGAAATAAGGAAGGTAAATAAACAATCTCTTAGCACTCACATATTACCCATTTCAGTGCAGTCCCTTGACCAATAGAACTCTCAGTAGGACTTGTAGTATTACTTATATGTACCAATAACACACATTACTTTAACACTGGCAAATAAACATATTATTACCCTTCAATTAAAATACATAGACACAACCCTGAATTAGCACACATGACACTCGTGCATTTTGTGCAAGATGTGTGACACTTGTTGCACACAAGTGACAATGAACTGTGTGCACGTAACACTAACTGAAAATTTAAAAAGCCTTTGGAAAAACACATCTCTAAACTGACTTGCACTCATGGTGCACGCATACTACACTTTTGTGATAGGATGTCTGACAGTGCCGCAGAGAAAGAGACATGGTGAACATGTTCACCGAAATGTTTCACATTAAACGCACCCCCCCCCCCCCAACTATCAGGAAGCCATTCACTCGCCTGCTCGCTGCTCCCTTGTCGCTCAGACTTATCATCTGACAGGCCGTCGGAGATCTCTGAGCGGTTGCAGGCTGTAACGCTAATGATGTCCTCTCGTCGCAGGTGGGCAGGGTGACTTCTAATCCCTCACTATCAGCGGCACGGCTGCATTAAGCACAGCAGTGTGCCCACATCCCGTGTATGCATGCTATGGTGGCCAACTCACGTGGTGCTATGCGGGGGGGAGTGCTGTGTCCTCTGTCTTGTCCCCGTTGCTCTTGCTGCTCTCTGCTTGGTGTGGTCGATGCAGGATAGTGTCGAGAATGCCCCTGAAACACTGTGTGGCTTTGCCCCCTCACCACAGGCCTGTTGATGAGCTGGCTGAAGTTGACCGGTGTGCTGATGACATCACGATGCCCTCAGGTGGAGTCTGCACCTCTTGATCCTGGCCATCCTCAGGTGACTCCCCTTGCTCATATTATGTGACGTCGTGAGATATAGGCTATCGCTGACTGGTGATCCACACCGGTGGATGCGGGTGATGGTGCTCAATGGAGCTGCTATGGGCGTGTAGGCACCCTGCATCACAGCTGATTGCACACAGTGCTGGGATCCGGCCGGATTAGGCATTAGTGGGGGAGGGATTATCTGGCATCATAGCGCTGCCCAGTTCAAGACGTACAGCATCCCTGTGGAAGATGGCAGTGCATCTTCGGCTCAGCTTCACCACGTAACATGTTTCTCTGTTCTTTCTGATAATTGGGTGCAGGCCAATCTAACGTGATGCAAAGTTTGTGCAAAATCCTTTTTGACTGGCAGATTGCAAGTGCGCACGTATGTGTACAAGCTGCATGGATGGGGCATGGTGGAATCGGGTTGCCACTTCTCTCCATAGCTCCGCTGTCTCACTCGCACTTCCCACAATTCTCTCGCCCTCCTGACCTCCTCTCTTCCCCTTTGCTGCCCACGTGCTCCCTTACCCCGCTTGTGAACTCTTTGGGGAGGGGTGAAGGTCTCTTGCCGGTTGCTTTGTTTACCCTTCCTTGCAATGTAAACAATGCCGCAGGGTGCTCGGCCCACGATGCGTGGTTATCGCCATCTCGTAGGTGCAGCTGTGTTTTGAGCTTCTGGTTCCTGTACTTTGTTGGATTGGTTCAGGTATGATAGATTGCCATCATGTGATGTTTAACGCATCACATTGTGGAAAAATCCAGCCACACTTGTCCCATAAACTGGGTGCTATTATTGTTGAGGAGCATGCGCGGGTGTGCCCAGGGGAAAAAAAATCATTTTGCGAATTCTTATCAACCTTGCAGGGATGCATACTCGACAGGGGGTAGACTTTAGTTCACCGGGAAAATATATCCGTGACAACAAGTATGAAGCGCTTCCAGTTCTACTTTAGCGGATAAGGCCCCATGAAATCAATGACTACAGTCTCGAAGAATTCTACCGGTTAGAGGGGCTGTTGCTGTTGCGTGCCATCTGCATTTCGTCTGTCTGGCATTGACATGTCCTGCGATCGCAGTGCGTATTTCAGAACAGCTAAGCACAGGAATGTAAATATGTCAGTCCTCACTGTACACGCCCATGCATGATTCCATGCAGTTATTTAACACAGGCCACTACTCTACTGTTTTGTTTTGTTGCACACTGCTCCTTCCATTTTTGTTCTACAGGGCACATGGACTTTTCGCAAACGATGAGATCCCATAACTTTGGGGGTGTTTTGGCTGGTACAGCAACATTATTGCAGTGGATTGTTGACATGTTACTCATGTACTCCGGTGGAGAAGGGGGTAGTATGTCCTCCCAGTCTTCCTCGTTTCATGTAATTTCTGTCCCAGGCACCTGTGACGGGTGTTCTGCCAGTTGACTATCTTGCCCCGCGACATGCTGTACTTCGAAATCGAAAGCGTGGAGAAATAGGGGCCAGCGAGTCAACTGGATGTGGCTCTCCCAGATGTTGTGAAACCACAACAAGCAGCAGTTGTCTGTGTGGAGCATCAATCTTTTGATATTCTAACAGGTGCCTATATATCTTAAGCTCCACCCTACTGCCCAACACTCGCGCCCCTTTTCACTGGCATTGGTCTGCATATATTGGTATTTGGTAGGGTCGTATCGTGCAAGTGTGGGGCCGACTCGGAAAGCACACTTTAGTCACTCGAAATGGGTTTGTTGGGCCACCGTCCCACAGAACCAAATATTCGGGGACATCAATTCCATCAGAGGCGCCGTGATCGTAGCAAAGTTGGCGATATTCCCTGAGCCGGTTCACTAGCCCAAAAATATTCTCAGTTTTTATATGTGGCTAGTGCGGTGTGGTCGTCAATCAATAGCAACTGTTCTGGTGTTGGGCAGCTTCCTCTCGTCGTCGACGTTACCCAGAAACTGAATACTTGCTCTCCCCATGTGATACTTTTTATTTGTTCAGGTCAACTCATTGAGGGCCAACTGCTGGAGGACTAGGGACAGGTGCTTTGTGTGGTCCTTCCAGGATTCCGAACACACCATGCCATTGTACATGTATGCCAGCGCGAAGTCGCCGATGTACCCATCCAGAGCGCTCACCATCATGGCTTCTAAGGTCGACGGTGCACACTTCAGGCAAAGGGCATAGCACAAAAGTGGAACCGTCGCCCATTGGATGCAGTGAACGCGGTCTTATGTCGGTTCCCCTTGTTTGACTGGTACTTACCAGTACCCACTCCGCAGATCGATGGTGGTCATCACTTTTGCTCGTCCTAGGCTGTTCAGGGCGTACTTGACATGGATGTACAGGAGATGTGCTCTTCGTCAAAAGGTTGAGGCAGTGGAAGTCCACACAAAACATCCACGAACCGTCCTTTTTCGGAGCGAGGGTAATTGCAGCATTGAACTCGCATTATGAAGGTTCGATGAGGCTGTGCCACTACATCCCCGTCATCTGCTGTTTAATTATCTTGCATTGGTGGGGGTAATAATGGCGAGGTTGGTCGTATATCGGGGTCACTGTCGAAAATAGTATGCTGTGTTCTGCCACTAGTCTGGTACTGCAACCATAAACACATCGCTTCTTTTATGGTGGTCCAAGATGTAGACTATTTGTCTCTCCTTTCTTCCGAAATGGATCTGCCAAGATGTGGGCTCCACTACCGGGGCAGTAGTTGTTCCGTCAGCCATGCTACTCCCAGGATCACATCCTCCTGTATCTTGTTGGTGGCGAAAACAATTGTGGTGGTCTCGATGTCCCGCACGCGAACCTGAATATCCAGTTCTCCTATTATCTCTCTGTTGTGCTGTCGATTCACCAGCTGCATTGCTCGATGTATGGGTTTAACTTGATAGTTTTCGACAAGCCTTGTTTGAATGATGTTGTGCGATGCTGTGGTGTCGATTAATGCTCTGTATGCATGCTCATTTACCTTGATGCGGATAAGGATGAAATTTCTGTCTTCCTCCCCCAACTGACTCATGGCGATTCAGGGTGATGTGCTTTCTGGGGTTTCCATTTTATATACAGGCAGGTGATGTTTGGCCACTCTACCCCGATCTCCCATTTCCTGGTGCAGTGTAGGCTACTACCTCCAATATCTCTCGCAGTAGTATGGCTGATTCGTGATTGCTAATGAAACAAATTTGACATGTGGCAAAGTCGGGGAGGCTTTCATTTCCCTGTTTCTCCAGAATGCTCTTACTGCATGCTTGTCGAAAGGTGAATGTCTTAGGAAAATGTGTAGTGAAAGTTTTGTGAAATTCCTTCCACATCATGTCATAGTTGCCGATCCTGCACCACCAGTTCTTCACATCGCTGAACAATCGGACACCGATGCAGCTAGGCCAGTCATTATTGTCAACTCTGTACCTGTGTACGCAGTCTGCACAGTATTGTAGGAACCCAAGTTAATCCTCACCCACAACCCCTGTGTGACTGGAATTGTACCGGTGTCGTCTGAGTGTGTTGGAGCATGATTGGTCGGTCTATGGCGTGATGTATCGAGGCGGCAAATGAAAGGTATTCAGTGTGGTTGTATGTCGGGGGGTTCTTGGTGTATACTCCGTTGGGGCCAGGATGCCGGGTGACATCCTCGTGCACGTCGGATTCCACGATTGTTGCGATGCTTGTTGTGGATGTTCGTAGCAATGGAAAATTCCCTGAATGAGAGAGTTCACTTTCGGTGGTGGTACATATGAATGTTGATTCTGGAATGTGGGTTCAGTCTTAAATTGCAATGTGTGCATGACATCATGTCATGTCGGAGTAGGCTGACAATGTGTGCAGTCGATATAATTTGGCCCGTGCCACATCGCCTCCTCCTCAGGCGAAATGCACGTATGATGGTAGGTACGATTACACTTTGCACATGCGATTGTTGCGACCTCCAGGCCACTGCATGTTTTGCTGTAACTGCACTTGTGTAAGGTGCACAATAACTGTGATGGCAGGGGAGATGGCTTGTTTTTGGTTTTCAGACAGGTAAGATTTTTGGTACACATATTGGATTTACAAACCTTTAACGGTGGGTGGTTTCAAACAGTTAGTATACAAGTCCCCAGATTTTCCCGCCATGATTTTGTGAGTTTACCAATGTAGATCTCAGCATTGGTGTCAGTGATGTTTTGTTGCAACTGATGTGCAGTGACAGACCCATTGCACATGCAGGTTTTCCCTAACAAAACATCCAATGAGAATTGACTGGTGCTAGTTGTGACATGAAGGCACTTCTTACATAGTGAAGATGTTTTCCCATTTGTTTACTGCCATTCCAGCATGGAAGTGCAACGCAGTTGACATGGAGAGTCAATAGTGCTCATGTTGTTGTGCTTCACCGGGTCATGTGGCCTCGTGGCTCACAGCCATCACCCAAGTGTACATCGTGGTAGGGGTGGCATTACCTGCATGGTGCAGCACAGATGGAGGGAGCAGCAGGTGCCTCACTTCCCTCTTCTGGACTGGTCCACAATGGCGTGTCTCCTTACATCATGACAGTGGTGGCACACAATATGGCAGACTTCGATGTTTACTTTGGCACCAAAAATTTTCCTTTTTGTTGTACTCTCCCAATTTTGATGGTTCTTGTTCTGAGATGTTGTCATGTACAGTAGAAATTCGTGATTCAGGGAAGTTCGCCAGTAGCGAGATGGGGAGCTGGAGTTCAACGGGCCTATGGCATGTGAGAGCACTTGGTCGCACGTGGCTCACAAAGGTTTTTCATTAATTTCGTAATGATTCTGGTTTCCATAAAAAATGGTTTTGTGTGTGGTAATGGTGAGGTTGGGTTTTGATGGGATATGAAAGCCACATGTAAAGGCCAGCCATCTGATGCTTGCTTTACCTGGACCATGGGGAGTACTCATCAGACTTTATTTAATCATCTCTCAATTCCCACACGGGGCACGTACACTTGGGTTCACCATACAAGTTGGCAACCACTGAAACTGATAAAAGAGCACGAGGCTTACATGGTCTAAGGTGAAAAAGTTAAGCCTCCGGCCATAAACAAACAGACCGAGGCATGAGACAGCCCTTACTCTGGGCAAGCCAATAAAAGGTTCAGATACATTAAATTAAAAGCAGACAGAATTACATTGTGAATGGTTGAAAAGCGATGAGTGCTCAGAGTGGTGCAAAAAAAAACATGGCTGTTACACCACATGTCCAAGAAGTAGCAGGCGCAAGACCTGGTGATTGGTTCCTGCTGTGGCCGTATGTCATGTGACTTAAATGACTCTCAAAATCATGAAAATGTGTGGTGAGATTATATGACAAAGCTTGCATTAATCACCAAATAATCTAAACACTCCATAATTATAAAAATATACTTCTTACAAAATAGTTAGGCGAAGCTTGGGCGCTTGTGGCCATATCGGCATTTTAACCTACAATGTCCCACTTTTGTAGCAGTGGGCGAACAGCCAATGGAAAAATTCCCAATTACAACTTAATACATTCATACACATAATTTTCATGATAGAACATGTTAGCACGAACAATTAGAAATAAATAATTTTTTAAATAATTTTAGTACAAAACTCGTGGTCTTTCGCCATGTGTTGGCCATTTTTCAATATTTATGATTGATATCATCTATGGATTGGAAGTGGTGGCCTCTGTTTTGACGTGGCCAACGCATGGTCGCAGAACAAATGATCATTAAAACATAAGCACAACACTCTCAACCTAACATGACACTTGGAAAGAGTTTTGTCTTGTTACTTAAATGTTTATTCATAGGAACATGAGGAAAGTAGATAAACAAATACATAGCACTCACATAATACCTTTTTCAGAGTAGCCCTTTAGCGAATAGAACTCAGTCGGGCTTGTATTCCTTACACATACCAATAACACATGTGACATTAACACTGGCAAATAAACATATTATGACGTATACATTATTTTCCCTTCAAAACAAAATACATAAACACAAATCTGAATAAGCACACGTGACACTCGTGCACACTGTGCACGATGTTTAACACTCGATGCACACAAGTAATACTGTACTGTGCGCATGTAACACTTTCTGGAAATTATAAAAGCCATTCGAAAAAACAAACTCTACACTAACTTGCACTCGTGGTGTACGCACACTACACTGTTGTGATGTGGTGCCTGGTGGTGACGCAGAGAAAAAAGCGTGGTGAACGAGCTTACCGAAGTGGTTCACGTCACACATTGTTGTTTGATGGATAGCTACAGAAGAGGAGTGATGTTAGGTTGTGTTGCCCTCTGCTGTCGAAAAGAAGTTGGGTATCTAAATGTATTATTTTTATGCAGTGATATTCCCTGTTAATTTTGTTTGTAGTTAATTAGTACTTAAATGTTTATTTTGATTAAAAGTTTATTTTATGCAGTGTGAACTAACAGATAATAGCCAAGTGCTTATTTTTGCTGTTCTGAAACAATTGCTTAAAATAAATCCTATGTTATTTGTGTTTTTGATAGTCATAGACTATGTTGAGATCGTGTTTACCATTTACAATATGTAACTATATTTAAATTATGTTTGGTTAATAAATCTTATAACATTTGAAATTATAATTTCATGTTGTTGATTTAGTGAGAATAGGACACAGATGACAGGCAGGTGGGAAATAAATATGTTTGGTTTGGTGGAAATGAAGTGTGGCCGTTGTTTGGTTGTTGAGCGAATTAGAAATTTTGGAATTTTGTGGCCTTTAATTGATGGTCTTTTACACAGTTCGAAGGAGCGGTTGATCAATTTTTGATGTTGGAGTTTGTTATTGTTTAGTCACAATCTGTTGGGAACAGCATAAGAGTTTGGTTTTTAGCCGTTAGGGGCAAGATAAGTGGTCCACAAACCGCAACCCTTCTTTTGATACTGTTAACTTAGGGCCAGTCTTACCATTTCTTGGTAAGTGTCTAGGGTAATTAATCTTCTAGGCAAATTACAAAAATCGTCTTACCATCTGGTGGTAATGCTACCCAGAGAATAAACTGTCGTCTACTTTGTCTGCATGTTGAAACTCTGGGTAAGGGTCTACACTGGAGATAAATATGGCGATCCTGCCAATCATGTTTACATTTGAAATGGAGGTTATGAACGAGTTACATGAGGTAATGGGAGACGATGATGATATGCTACTGACGAACAAATATGATTTTAGGGGAGTAGACTTGCAAGGATTTCCACAGAGAAGCATTTGTTCAAAAGGTTGCAAATTTTACAAACAGTAAGTTTGCGTGCTTTGTGAATATTGTATTGAACTGTTACTATAATTATTGAAATGCTCTTGGTCTAAAAAGCTTAACTTTAAACACTTTTATAGTGTGAATGATATTTCTTTGTTTGCTTGTATCGTAAATTCAATTAGTGCAAGGTTAACTTTGTTTAAATTGTGTATTGCTTCATCTGTATGATAGCAAACAGGTACATATGAATCACGTTTTATTTTTCATTGAAGTTAATATTTTCAAAATTGCTATGATGCTATTTCAATATGAGCGAAATTTGCCACTGATCCATCAAAATATATTCGCCTCAAAATACCACATGCTCGAACGAATGCATTCTCACAAAAGACATTAAACTATAGGCCCTGGAAACTCTCGTGTTCCTTTTTTTCCTTTAATGAAATAAACAGAACCCAACAAACTTAACTTGGCAATTGAAAAATAAAACAAGTTGGAATGCCAACCTAGCTTTAATATATCCTACAGTCGTTCAGTGCCTGTTATGAGTAAGGAAACACGAGGAAAGAGGTAAATGCTAGTGTTTATTGGATTCAAACATTTGTTAACAAATTAATTTTTCTTCAGTGACAAAACAACTGTGGTGAAAGGTAACATTGTGACCACACTACTTTTCTATAACTGTCAGAATTCATCCTACTTACATGAAATATACAGTATTTATATGTAAACAATAAATAATTTGGCTAACTTAATTACAACCGCTTTCCAAACCAGTATCACAATGGTTCACTGTTCATTGGTTCAAAGCTCAGCAAGAAAGTGGGGACTACAATTTCCGCATTCCATTTATAACCATTCGTTCTGAAGTGTTCTTTATTTTTCACCTTTGCAAATACACAGTGTTTAGAAACATGTTTTTACCCAAGTAATTGAATCCCATGTTTATTTACCATCATTTTCGTGACACCTGTATCACCAATAAAATTATCAGATGACATGTAAAATATATGTTCATGGACTACTGCAGGACATCTTAATGAAGTAGATCTGAAAGTTAATTTCTTAGTGCAGGCTGTAATGCGAATAAAGAAATTGACTTCTTTTAAATTGCATGACTATGGAAACAGCTGATGAATCTCGTGTTTGTTACTGCCAATTCCAAGATGAGATGTAAATAAGGGCAATGACTGCCTACTTAGGATAGCTTTAAAGTTGAGGATATTATAATGCAATATATCGCAGTTTTGACATGATTTCTTATCATGAAATGTTGCTATGATTTGTGATTATTTAACTAAAAAATTAATCCTGTAAACTGATTTCCCTTGAGCTAAAATTTGTGACATTTTATAATTCATGTGAGGCTATATTAATATTATACATTAAATGAAAAATTGTGTTGGACACGTGCCTTTGCAGCAAAGCTCGTGTATCAGACACAGAAAACCTAACAAGAATAGTTGGCAATAGGTAGGCCTACATGGTGAACACAGAGAACTTTGTAGTAGTAGGAATTCTGTTAGTAAGTAACAAATAAACGAAATAAAAAACTACATATGGACACAACAAAAACAGACAACAACAGTGGTCTTTTTGAAATTAAATGATTTTTTTTTTGCAGAATTCTGTGTGTATATGCACCTGTTGACAACTATTCCTGTTTGGTTTTGTGTTTTTGTATGTTTAATTATAGTTTTCTGCAACCTTAACTCTGCACAACAGTGCATATTCAAAATAATTTATTATTTGTTTCAATTTTCAATATTGTGAACATCATTATAAGGTTGTCAAATTTCTTACCAATCTTTCAAAGTCGAGCACCTAGTTCTACTGCAAAAGTTATCAAATGCCTCTTCCAGGAATGCAGGACTTCTATATAATTGTTTTAAATTTAATTTATTTTTCTGTACTTTTGTCTGTAAATCCCATCTATTAATGCTATATGTTGACTTATACCACGTGTGTCACCTCAAGTTGTTACACACATCCCATCTCACCAGTACCCACAACCCTACACCACCATGCGAGAAGTGTTAGTGCACAAGCCAACGTTCCTCATGAGTGCATGTAGCACATTTGTGTCATGCACCAGTGCATGTATATATCTTGTTGGGTTGTGTTTTTATATGTTGTGATACAGCACAAAGTGTAGATAATGTGTTTGCTGTAATTGCGAGAGCAACATGTATATTTGTTTACATTTTCTGAAAGTGTGACTGTGTTTTGACATCGCGTGACCAGAGTTCCAGGTCATGTGACATGCATGTTTAGTATTATTATTTTCCAGAGTTGATATATGCTTTGAGATTCACTTTTTTAATGAAAAAAAAAATTAATTGCATTGAAATGCAGCCATGCAATGTTTGTTTACCTTTTCAATATTTCATAATTTCATGTCTACATTGCGCCTAATATAATAAAGATTCATGTAATCATTAAGGAAAGTTGTGTAAACCGGCTGGGTACACTAATAATAACTATAAGACTGTGATATTTAGTGTTGTGTTTGCTAGTTGTAGAATGTTTATTTTCTGTGATTTACATGTGGCCAAGGATTGTTGTGGTAGTAAGGTGACATAACCAACAAGACTGGCCAGCAGGGCCAAATGGCGGAGGCCACACACGAACAGCAAGTCAGTGGACAGTGTCTGCCGACAATAATATAATATATATGATTACCATTTATTTATTTTAGTGTATTTTAGGAAATATTATGCATTGTTTCATAAAACCCAGTGTTCTAAAGTTGTGCATAGATGAATGTGACATAAGGTACAGTACAAAAGAGTCACTCACAACGTGAGCAAATCACGCCAACCAGGTTATGCCATGGACAGTCGGATACGACAATTGTAAACACACTCTGACCACCCACAACTAATTTTATTTCTCAGTGTATATTTTTAAATGATGTTTAGAAGTGTTGGAAGGTTTTTTTTGTCATCTGTAAATCATTACCATATCCACCCTCATATCATGTAAGAGAAAATATTTTAATAATGGGATTTGTGTGTCACGTGGGAAGTGGTGGTCAGGCATCAATTTCCTGTGCAGCCATGTTAGCAGTTGCATTTTCGGCACTCAGTGAGACATCATCATACCAGGCCTCTCTGTGCCTACAGAAGTTTTACCGATCATGTAGTGTGGAATAGCTAAGTTTTAATTTACTGGAACATTTATATTCTTTTCAAGTCTGGAGAGAGCACCGCCTCGCAACTCCGGTGTTTTTTATACACCAAGGGCGTAAATAATCTTAAGCCTTTTGTAGCCATGTGCTATTTTTTGCAGATTAGGAGCTCGCCGAGCCGAGTTGCGTATCAAACTTTGTAAATGTCCTGTGTGGGAAATAGAAAAAAAAACTCTGGAAACTTTTTTTTTGTAATTATTTATTTTGGCCTCATCTCGGCCTTGTGACCAAAAAATGTGCATGGAGAATACGAGCGATTTATTTTTCGGGTTTGAGGGGGCCCATAACACCCGCCAGGAGTGTGTTATGCGTCGAGGGAGGCTGACAGCTTTCGCTAACACAGGTCTCTGGATTTTATAACCACAAACTTAGCAGTTTACAACTTTAGCTGTGTGGATGCAGCAGATGGTTGGTAGAGGAGGTGCAGCCACTATGGGTGACCGGCCATACGTCCCCAAAATCAAGAGTCATCATGTTCACTACTGAGCTGACTGGCCCCACCTTGGCAACATTTTCATCCCAGATACCAAATCTATTATTTGAGCCTTGTCTCAACCCAATTAGCTACTGGCAAACCTTTTCGAATATTTACAAATTTATGCCAAGCGCCAGCATCAAGAAATCAGGGACAGAAAATTGTGCAAATGAGCAATGGAAATACAAAGGGATGGAGCAGATCACCATCTTGCCACCAGGGAAGTCAAGTGTGATGCAGTGATACTACCCATTTTGAACATTCCATCGTCGAGGGGATGTGCACCTCCTTCCACACCTCCTTCACAGTGCCATGTAAACCACCCCTACCGCACCACGCTGCTGGGTGACTGCTGCGTGCTACGAGCCACGTTGCCCAGCGGATGATTACAGGGACTTCCGTTTCGGACTACATCCGCATCACGCATCTGTGCGAAACATCATCATGGGCTTCTACTTCGATGTATAATCAATAACATGCAACAGTGCGGGAAATTGAAGCGTACGAACTTGCACATATTTTCCGACCATCAGCCCGACTGCAACTGCAAAGTCATACCAACCGCACCCACCCCAGCATGGCTACAGATGTCCTTTACTGGGACCCACACAGTAGCTTCCCAGCTAGGTTGGTGCCATTTCTATGAGAAATGTGCCATCGCAGACGAGTGAATACTACCACAATACTATGACGAACTCATTTTGTGTAGGATATGCAAAACATTGAGGTACAAACACCACACACAACGATTATGTAAATGCATGCGATGCGAGCGGAGGGGGATGTTTTGCAGCCCCTTTGTCCTGCGGAGTGCCTGGCTGAAGTGGTGTATCTGACATCACAGAGCACCAATATGGCCACTGTCTGCTACCCTTCTCGCTTCTCCTACATAGTTGCCATTATGGTGGCGTCCCTTCAGATTCCGTACGCTTTTTCACACTTACTGTGTGCATTGGTTCTCCGGCGTCTTGAGGTGTGTAACAGCATCCCATTGCTCCAGTGATGCACAGAAGGTTTACTGCATGCCTCCTTGGTGTTGGCATTGGCCAGAGAAAGCGGGAAAGCTTCTTACAGGAATTTTGACATTTGGAAAAGTGTGGGAAAATTTTGGAAAAAAATTGCAGTTTTGTCCGATACTATGAAAATTTGGCGGAAGAATATCACCACTAAGTTGGGCACCATTTGATGTTAGGATGGTAGAGCAAAAGTGGTCAACTTAAAGGTTGGAAGATGGGTAGGATGTTCACCGGCATTTCTCACCAAACCTCTGCTGTAGATGTTGGGTGCCAGACATTGAAGTAGTGCAACATCAAGTTGTTATAGGTAGAGCTGACATCTTTCTCCGGGTCATGTGCCGACAGCCAAGATGGTAACCTTCAGATAGTTCTTCGTCTGTCGTAGTTAATTGAAAATACATTACCAATATTATGCATAGTGCACAGTGAGGTCTTAGGGTGACTCACACAACCAAAAATTAGGTAAACAAATAACAAAATCACCAAAATACACGTAAAATCACTTGATGTAGAACACAAGAATTGGCTCGAAAGGTGGAGGCCCACACCCCTAAAGCCCGTAGGGAACCCGATTGAAGACGCATACTCACATAAATTCACTGGGTTTATATTAAACGTTCATCAATAAAACAACTCACAATCGGTTGCCGGGCTTGATCCGCTGGCAGGGTTACACTGTTCAAAACGGCACATGGCCACAAAAGATTTATGGTAAAGGTATGCCTTCTTAGGCTATGCTAAACCATAGGAAAGAAGGGGAGATTCTGGTGTGGCTAAGTAAACAAAGTTTCCTGGATGCTACAATCTATTGTGATGAAATGATAAGTTCAAAAGTTGAAGCGCCGCCCGAGCGTTTGAAAACACGACCCCATCCGTTCGTACGTCGGCCTCCTCGAGACACTGTAGAATGACTAACTGTTCCATCATGACGTGTTGGCCAGGATGGCGGGAAAGCAAGCCACACAGACTATTTTCTTGTGTACTAAAATCACATTACACTTGCACATGTTTCCTATCTGGCTGCAAACATGGCATAAACAAACACGCTGAACATTTAAACATTTAATACATGGCAAACACTGAACGAAATGAGGTATTGATGAAACACATGGAGAAAGAATATAACATAAAAGATAAAACAAGTACACTCAGGCCCGCAAGGAAACTTCAACCATATAGCGCCTTATGCGATGACATTGCATGAACAGGCGTTCTTGAGCATTTAGTAATGATAGCTTATTTGCCTTGCATCCTGTTTCACTGGGTTTATGTTCGAAATGTGTGCATGTGGGAGCACATATTTGCATTGCACCATGCTTCACTTTTGCATTGCATTTTCTCTCGACACGAGCACTGTTAAACGGCACCCCTGGCCGCACTCATGTTTTAGCTTCTTTCGGTGTAACGGATGAAGTGCACTACTGGATCAGTGTGCCGCAGACGCCATTAACGGCGGGCAAACAGACTTGGGGAGAGCGGATTTCGTCAAATCCCCCCCCCCCCCCCCCTTGGGCAAGACTATTGCAGCCATTGCATAATTCGCAGCAGGAACACATCCTCTTTTTCTTGTGGCGAGGTCGTCAGATGTAGGCTTCCCTACGTGGCTGCAGTTTCCTGATGTTCTTTGGCTGCTTTGGATGTCTTCGCCTTCTTGAACGCCACAGGAGTAGTGAGCTGGCCGACCTGCTATCCTATCAGTCTCCTTCGCTACTCATTTCTTGACTTGTCTCGCTGCTGTGCGTGTGCTGAGACTAGTAGCGACCCGATCGTGATCTCTGGCCTCCCAACTCCCATTGCGTTGCATGTTTTAAGTAGGCCGTTCCATGGCGAAGGGTGCCTCTTCCCCTCCCACGTCTTCAGAAGGTAGTACCAGGGCTGTTTCCAGATCCTCAGCTGTAACGATTGTGCTTTATGGCACTGTGTCGTCGGACACTTGAGTGTAGCCCATCGGGCTCACCCCTACTGACACCTGTGCCTCGGGTGATGCTGGACCCAATGTGACTCCTGCTGGTAACCTTTCTTGAAGTGCTGCACCACTTCCTCTTGCAGGGCCTTCACAAAGGGCTCATCATCCCCTTCGCCATCGTGGGTCTCCTGGTCGTCCACTTTGTCTACCTGATGTTCCTGTCCCTTGCTGTTGATATTTACATCGGGAGTTCCTTTTCCCTCTCCTCTCTCCATACCACCATCCGTGGCAAACATCGCGGCCTCACAGCTTGCAGTATTGGCCTGACGTGGACCTCTGGTGAACCCTGTGGTGTTCGGCGTCAGTGTATCAGTTGCACAAGTTGGCCCGACCTCAGCTGGAGGTCCGGGACAACTTTCCTCTTCCTAGTCTACCCACTGTTGCTCATAGTGTGCCAGGTCGTTCAGGCTGCTCCAGGTGTCTTGCTTGTCTTTACTGGGGACATCACGAGCAACTGCTCGGATGTCGTCCCAGCGCATTCTAATGGTTTTCCTCCCCACTCTCACCAAGTAGATCGTCGGGCGAATCGCATTGATCCCGCAGTGTGGCCCTGAACTTCTGGGTGCAAATTTCTTACAAAAGTTCTTCCTTCCTGATGACTATGGGTGTGTCTTCATGTAGACAAATTGGCGAGGTATGAGTGCTTTCGGAGGTCTGATACTTTCTGGCAGCCACCGGTCTTGGGTTATCCACACTTGTTCTTGCTGGTCGCAGTAACTGTGCTGGTGCCTCTCTTCCTGTGCACCACTGGTCTTTGTTGCACTGCTTAATTTTGCACCTGGGCAATTTCGTTTGCTAGGCAAGATTATGTTCTTTCTCAACAGCACCTGTGCGGGGATTTTCTCATTGTGGCATTTACTCTGCTGTGGAGTGCGAAGAGTGCGGTAGGCATGTGAGCAGCCCAGCTGTTATGTTGCTCACCTACATGGAGCCAGAGTTGCACCTTCAACTCCTGGTTCGCGCCGCTCTGTGGGGTTACCATGGCGCAGATACACAGCAGTTTCTAAATTCCGCACTCCCCAGGCCGTACATAGCTATCACCAACGCACACCTGTAAATTGCGTCCTGTTATCCCTCAGGGTTTCTCTGGGATAACCCCAGAGAGGAAAGATATCACTCTGCAAGTGTTTCGCGATCAGTCCTGTTCTTGCACTGCTTATCGGCTATGCTGTCCGTTATCACTAAAATAAACCATTTGCCCACAGCTGATTTGGGGTACGTGCCCATCGAGTCTAAAAATATTGTTTTGAACCACTTTCATGGCTGTCTTGGCTGTTGTTGTTGGTTGCAGTCTGTCCTGTGTGTTTTAAATACATTACATAGTTTTACACCTCCGTACTTCGTTTCTCACGCAATATGTTAGACTGGGACGAGGAAAATTTTCCAATAAATTCTCTACTGTTTGTTTGGACCTTGGGTGTCACGCCATCGAATTGGAGTGTGCATGCTTAAAGACCTTTTCCTGGCATGCCGTAGGTATAGAGAAGCTCCATATTGTTTAATTGTGGGGCAAACAGGTCTCCGCGTGTCCCTCCATGACTCACTATCCTGTGGCATATTTCCTCTTCCATTTTTCCTTCGTCTCCCGGGCGAATGCACGGTTATCTTTCGCCATTACTACCTACTTGTACAGTTGTGTTCGCTTTGTTTGCATTTGCTTCGGTGAATGGTTCCTTCATAACAGGTGGCAACACTTCCTCCCACTCTTCATCGTTGGTTACCGTAACGGTTGTGTAAGGTGTCCTTGACAACGTGTCAGCGAGCTCATTTTCTTTACCTGGTACGAGCTCGATAATGAAGTAAAAGCTTGTAATAGCACTGCCCACGGCTTTAGCTTGCTACAAGCCTCTCACATGTTATTCAGTCAAACCAGGCAGCGATTATCCATTCTTAAAGTGAAGCGTCTGTACTCTACATATAGAAGGGACTTCCTCACTGCCCAAATTACTGTGAGGCATTCTCGCTCATTGAAATCGTACCTGCGCTCGCCGCTGCCGAGTTTTGCGCTTGCGAAATCTATTGCATGCATTTCTCCCACATCACTGTACTGGTAAAGTATGGTGCCCATCCCCTCCTGGCTGGCATCTATTTGCAGGTATACAGGGCACGTTGGGACATACCTTGCAAGTGAGGGGGATGATAGGAACTTTTCTTTGATTTTCTGAAATGCTTCTTCTTTCACGCTACCTCCACGTAGTGCTTCTGTAAAGACAGCATGTCTGTTAGGGTTGTGGTGATAGTGGCAAAGTGTTCTATGTGTTCCAGCAAACAGTTTACTAGGCTAAAGAATTTTCTCATTCGTTTACATGTTCGTGGCACTTGTCACTCAATCAGCCCCAGCTTTTCGGGGTTTGGCCTATTGCCTGCTTCGCTAACCATGTGACCAAGGAACTCGAGATAGGTTTTCCCCAAAATACATTTTTCACAATGCACGTTAGACAGTTGATCTCAAGCCTTTCCAGAACTAAAGATAAATGAAAGAGGTGTACCTCCCATGTCGCGGACCAAATTACCACATTGTCTAAATAGGCAAGTGTAAATTCGACTACCAAACCATCCAGTATTCTCACCATCATGCTTTGAAATGTTGGCTGTGCACATTTCAGACCAAAATGCATGGCGCAGAATTGAGATCATCGATCGGCCGGGGCTTTGAAAACAGTCTTCCCCCGGTCTTCCTGGTGTACTGTTATCTGCCAGTAGCCGCTACGCATGTCAAGTGACGACATTATTCTGGCACTCCCTAAGGAACTTAATGCATCCTTGATGCTGATTTAGGGGGTATCGTGCTACATGTGACCTTATTAATAGGCCTGAAGTCGATGCAAAACCTCCACGTCCCATCCTTTTTCGGTGCTAACATGATAGCGGGGTTATACCTTTTCCAGGTTGGCTCAATAACCCCATCTGAAAGCATCTCTGTGATTTGTTCCTTTATGATACGGTCCTCTTGAGGCAGGTAACTACACGGGCTGCTAAAGATCGCCTCTTCTTTCGTTAAAGGAATTGCATGCTCTGCAACCCTAATCCTATGTAAGGCATCATGCTTTGAAAAAACAATTTTCCTCTTGGTTAACAGGGGTTGAAAGGCAGCTTGCTTTTCTACAGGAAAATTCTAACAATTTTAGTTCTGGTACTTGTTCATTTCTATGGCTGTTTACATTGTAAATGGTACATCTCTATTAAGCCCCAAAATGAATATGTCTCTTGGTTGTCTCCATGATTGCATTCTTCTCTGTCAACCAAGGCACTCCCAAAATGGCATCTTCCATTATTTCATCTGTTAAAATTGCAGTTTTGACTGTTTCAAGATCTCTAATTCTTATCGTTACTGTGGCCTGTCTTACTACTGATATCGTGCATTGACCATTTGCAAACTGTTCACATGACCGGTTGAGGTTATGCCACTATTGTTTACAAAGTGGGTTCGACACACATTAAGGGATGCGGCTGTATCTATTAAGACATGACATAATAAACCATTCACGTGTAAGAACTCGTGAATTTAACGCTCTGGTTACTGACCTTACTTATTAACGCCTGCTGAGACATTACCGTCGGACTGTTGTCCTGGGGAGGTGTAAAATGAATAGCAGGAGACTTTACCCCTACAACCTTTTTCCTTGCTGGTCTTCGCTGCTGGCAGGCCGCCGATGGGTGGTGCTGTTGTTCCGATGCGAGTTCCGTGGGCAGTCGTTATGCCATTGGAATTGTGGTCCCGGGTAATACCGACCGAGCATTGGAGGTGGTTGCGATCAGTCCCACAGAGCGAACCTGTTCACATTCCAGTATGCACTCGCGGTTGACATTACTGCCGCCTCATGCATGGTTCTGAAAATGGTCTACAGTGTTCACATTTGGTTATTCCTCTCTTCTGAGTTGGTTGTCCTGTCGATACACCCAGTAATTTTCGCTGTGGTTGTTATCGAAGTCGCGAGATCATTGGCACACCCTTGCACCTCCCGTTTCACATCGCAGTAAACCCACACTGCGTTCAAGTATGATTGCAGTGTGCATAAATTTTGCCAGGCTGCTATTCAGTAGCGGGACGAGAGCTGGCCAGTATTCGGTTAGGGCAGTCTTTTGCAATCACTTTCAGCACCTCACGCTCTGTCAGTCCGGGGCGAAATCTCCATACTAGGCGGATCTTGCGATTTGTGAATACCGCCAGTGACTCCCATTTCTGCTGTTCTTGAAGGGTTTACTTGCTTTGCATCTATATTGACGTAAAGGTTCCTCCTGACTGACACTGGAACGCACGTAGGAATTCTCCCCAGGTGAGTCTGTAGGGGTTCATTGACTTCCACCACTGTCTGGCTTCCCCCTCCATCTGTTTTCCTACACACCTGGGCCAATCGTCCTCAGAGACCCCATACCGCTGTAGACGCATATGGTACAGTCCTGGACGGACGAAGGCGGATGGATCTTCATTCAGCTGCCTGGAGAAGTTTGGCAGTGTTTGGAAGCAAGTTGGAGTTGGTAGAAACTGCAGATCTGTCCTGTGGCTTCCACTGGACGTTGTTTCTACAGCACTGTTGACAGCTAATAGTACATTTGGAAATTGTGTGGATGTCTGGAATTGATTTTGCATACTAAAAACACTGCAGTAATGTGTGGGGTGTACATTGAGGTGGAGTAGTAAGTCTGCATTGGTGGAATGTAGGGTGTGATTTGTATGGGTGGTAGAGTGATGTATTGAAGATTATTTGCCGACGTTGGATGTGACTCGTGCGCAGAAGTCCTGGGTGGCACCCCATTTTTATTCTGAAAATCCAGTGCTGCAGGTGCCTCCTTCCTTGTGACAGTGCGGTCTCCAAAAAATTACTTTTCATTTTCTGTTGTCTACTGTTCCATCTCGGTCTGACACATTGCATGTACTACAGTTGTGAACTCCTCCATTTGAATTATCCGGGCACCCTGAACGATCTCACATATTCATCTGCTGCAATTCACCTAAGATAGTATCTCATTTGTACAGAACGTTCCTGGACGGCATTGGTTGTATGTTGCAATGTCTGCATAGAAACATTAACCCATTGATGGTTTGCAGTTCATTATCGTCCAGCCACTCTGTGTGATATTAGTTATTACACTGTTTAAAGTTTAAGAGAAGTGTGCCCCGACCTGGGCAAAATATATAGTGGCATAAATTTATTGCTTGATTGTCGGAAAAGTTTGTACAAAATTTTTGTTCCGGGATTTCTGTCTGTGTTTTGCCTGTCATCACTTCCGTGGTTGACCACAATGCAGATATTCGCTGGGCTGGTGTGACGTTCACATGTGCAATACTTCGTGCCTCACTCGTAGTTGGCAATTAAGTCTTTCGGAAGTAAGCGAAAGCAATGCGGACACAGCAATGTCGTTGCATCACTAAATATTCGGCCAGCCATTTTGTCGATGGGTGAGTTCATATGGTCACAGAAGAGCCCACGTGGGTGCACGATATTCAGGAGCACATTCGGCCGTGCGGCACGGAGCAGGTGACATCACTGCATGGAAGACCTGCATGGTGCGGGGCGAGGCAGGGGTTAATGGTCGGCGGAAGAACTGCTGACCTCCGGTGCGTGGTTAGCGGGTAGCGCAAGAGGGAGGTCATTTTCTTTTTCTCCATCCAACATCCTCCTCGAACGTGTGCGGCGCAGGTGGAGGGGGAGACTTTGCATCCCCTATATCCTGCGGAGCGCCTGGCTGGTGCGGCATGGCTGATGTCACAGAGCACCAAGATGGCCACTGTCTGCTACCTTTCTAGTTTCTCATTCGTAGTTGTGATTGTGGTGCCCCTTCAGATTCTGTTCACTTTTTCACATTGACCACATGCATTGGTTCTCTGGCATCCTGAGGCATCGTGATGGCGTACCACAGCTCCAGTGGTGCACAATAGTTCTTCGTTACACCTTCTTGGTGTTGGCAATGGTCGAGGAAAGCGGGAAACTTCTAACAGGAATTTTTAAATTTTGAAAAATGTAGGAAAAATTTGGAAAAAATTGCAGTTTGATCCGATGCTAGGAAAATTTGGCGGAAGTAGATCACCACTAAGTTGGGCGCCATTTGACTGTAGAATGGTGGAGCAACAGTGGTCAACTTAAAGGTTGGGAGTCGGTTAGGATGTTTACCAGCATTTCTCACCAAACCTCTGGTGTAGATATTGGGGGCCAGACATTGCAGTAGTGCAGTTGTTATAGGTAGAGATGACTACTATTTCTGGGTCGTGGGCGGACCGCCAAGGCGGTATCCTTCTGATAGTGTCCCATACGTCGTAGTTAGTAAAAATATGCTTCCAATAATTTAATTTTCATTTCTGCAATTTCATCTGTAAATCCCATCTTTTAGTTTTCTGCAATGTTGTTTTTACAGAACTGCGTTGGCATTATTGTTTTGATATTCCTGCTTAAAGCCAGTAACACATGGGCATCTTTCTTGTACAAGAAGGTGTACACCTTTGATGTAAAAATGTGTACAAGAAGGTGAACACTCTATCATATGCTAGTCTCCTGCCCATACCATACACACAGTACTAGTACTTATAGGAGTGATCTCTGCATCGACAATAGTAGCAGCTGTTATAAACAAACGATGGAGACGAATTAGATGGCGTACAAGGCCATAGATTCGCCAATGAGGCGAAGAAATAAGTAACATACATAGTGTGTTGAACGATGAACTTCGTAGTGAAGATCCAGAGTGCTTCAAAAATTATCTACGAATAGATGAAAAACCAAACGACTCACACATGATTAAATCTGTTTTCCAATCTCGCATGTGCGGGAACTATGTAAAAATGTGAACGATGCAAATGTAAACAAACTATGTGCCAGTTTTATTTTCACCACAATACAAAAAGATTTTACAAGCCAAAGAAATCAAAAATACAAAATAAAAATCTGTATTCTACCCTCAAATTAACAATTTAAACATTAATAAATGTATGGGAACTACATAGATGTATGAAAACGCAAATATAAATAAACTACTTGTACAAGAAGGTGCACGAAAGAAAGGACCGTCTTTAAACGATTTTAGCTAGCATGCAAGACCTTGCATGTTAGCTACTAGTATACAAGTTAGCAAGTTACACGATGCTAGTTAACTTGCACAAATAGGTGTACACCTTCTTGTACATGAAAGATGACCGTGTGTTACTTGCTTAAGCTCGTGGTAATCATTTGGTTTTGTGTTTTTTTTTTTGTTAGTGTGAACTGTAATGTGATTATTGAAATGTGTATTTGATGCAGTGTTCCGGCCAGTTATTCGTGATACAGTCATACTCTTGTGCTGTTCAGATACTGTAAAGTGATAGTATGCCAATCACAGATATTTTTTTACATGCATACTTTCTGGCATTTTATTTTGGAACTTTAGTGCAGAATTATGTATTACTGAAGTTTAGGGATTTATTTAGCAATATGTTAATTAATCTAGTATGTCTGTATGCAGCAGTAGGCTCTGTCACCATATTTGTAGCCTACATCTTGATTTTATCGATTGATATGAGTAACTCTTATTTTTTTAAGCCATTTGAGTTACTTATGCATGGATATTTTCAAACCTACATATTCTATTTACACAATTTCAGTTTTAAAAAAAACCTTATTCCAGATTTTATTGTACACCTGACAATAGAGATGGCCCCATTGTTTGACTCTATGCACAAAATATAATAATGTTTTAGGGTTATTACTTCCTCGAGATTAGATCAAATTAATGTAAAAGCATATTGTACTAAAAGCCACAATTTATAATATTTTCAATAGAGTTTTTAATAGTCAACATTTTACACCATACATTTGATACAAAAGGACTGATAAAGGGTGCGGTTACAAGAGTGCTGCCAAACACATTCAGCAAAATAAATTCTGTATCCAAGTCTGAACAAGTTTAAAAACACAATGTGTTTTCGTGGACACACTCAAAGCAGAATGAAATCAATGGAAATTCTAACCTCAACACAATAAACTTCATTGAGTTCAACAAGTGCAGGTAGCCCCACCAAATCCAGCAATATTTATTATTCTGCTTGTTTACTTCGAAGCATTAAATAGGACCATAGCAGAGAAGAGCAGTCGTTCGAAACTACTTACTGGTAATTCTGAAGAATTGGAGCTTCCTGAAAAAAAAAAAAAAAAAAAAATCACAAAATGGTATAATTCCACTCTACTAATTAGGCCCCTACACAGAACACTAATTTACTAGGGGCACCAATATATATATATATATATATATATATATATATATATATATATATATATATATATATATAATATAAAACCCAAAAACGATAGTGGAGACGGCTATACAGATCAGGGAAAATGTGGGCTAAAATGACTAAAAAATATACATAATCGTACAATTTTTTCACATAATTATGTTAAATTGCAAAAATACCTAATTGAACAATACATATATTGACAGTATTAACAATACCAGCTACAAATACGATAGTGGGGAGGGTTATGAATATCAGGGAAATTACGGGGAAATACAATAAAATTACATGTGTTCTCGTGATGAAATAGGCTACTACGCTGCAATATCCCTCTAGTTCATAGCCCTCCCCACTATAGCATTTGTACCGTGTATTGATATTGTCAAATTAGATACTGTTTTAGTTACAACTTTTTGCAACTAAACACATTTTCATGATACAATATTATTACGATTACATCACAAATAGCACAAAAATATGTTAAATTGCACAACGCACACACATTTTCCAGTGCAAATAGGCTATGCATGAAAATAATTTCTAGGTAAACTCCAAGCTTATCGGATGTGTGATGCTTCGCATCACCACAAAAAAAATTGCTGGTCACGTTGAATTACTGTTTTGGGTATCTACTCCCCTGCTGGTGCTGTGACGCTTGCTCGGTGGGTAACATTGGCTACACTTTAACAGTATTTGTCAATGCAAGGGGTTATGCTTGAATATCAGACTTATCACAGTAACATGTGGGTGTGTGTATTTGTAATATTGTGTATTTAGGTATTGTTTGGTTAGGTCATTTTGTAAAACAATATTTTGTTGCAAAATAATTGTAATATTTTATAACAACAACACACATCATTGCAAAAAATTTATAAGGGGCAATAAAAAAATTTACAATATTACCAATACAAGTTACAATTGTAATAGTTCGGAGGGCTAAAAACTGGAAGTAAATTACGAAAACGTACATATTTTTCACTAATTTTACCCCGTAATTCCCATGATCTGCATAGCCCTTAACACTATCATAGTGTTATATTTAATTTGCCTACTACTCACCGAATTAATTGTATTTGATATGGCGTAGATCCATTTTATAACACTACACAGACACACTAATCACCACACACATATTATAATTTAACTTTTTCCATGTTATAATAGCACAGAAACATTTCTAATTTTACGCCATTATTAGATATAACACACATCCAACAACATAATTGCAAGAAAACACCCATTTAAGCACTCCTATATCCCACACCTCCGACCACAACCATACAATAGCATCCGACAATTTCCCACTATCAACCTGACGGCAACCAATTTTAAACGCATTGATATTCTGTCTTATTGGTCACAATGTATTTAAAAGTAACAAGGCTTTATACATCACCCGTTTATAAATACCGTCTCTCAATGTGGTTCTGTATCGTCTATGAAATGTATTTTTATTCTACAAGTAATACATTACATAGTGTTATCCTCTTGTGAATCTAGACCAGGTAAGCCTTGCGTAATTCACCAGAATTACATACTGTCCCACATCTGCTCGACACCTGTGTTGTTTATCTGTACAACCTCAGCACCATGCTATAAATATTTCGTGTAAATTACGTTTTATACTTTAATAATTCATTTCAAATGTATTCTCATATTTAATACCATTATGCGATCCAATATCAATTTATTATATGTAAATTATACTTTTTTTTATATCGCATAAACACAGCAATCTTCATAACCCTCCGCAATAACACATTTTACTTTTTTACTGCAAACTACTTGGGCCACATCCAAAATTCCTAGTAATTAGGATTAGTAATAATCATATCTAACATGCAGGTAATATTTTCCGGATTTTCGAAAAACCCCATTATTCAGAATTACTGATAGCTACACAAAATAACGTGGGTACAATACAGTGTTTAATTTAAGTATTACATATCAACTCGCAGTTTGATGATAACATTTCGCATATTAGTATGCAACATAAGTTAGATTATGTGTTGCACACTGCGAATAATTAAAATATTAGTCCTAAAGTTTACCCACTATTAAAATGTATCACTTTACGTCTTTGTTAAACATAACCACAACTTAATTATCTTTATAGGCCTATTTCCTGCTAAAGTGCTTAATGTATACCAGTATTTATTGCAGTTTATATTTGTACATATAATTCGAATACATGTAAGTGTTTGGCCACTAATTTAGAAAATTAATGAAAATATTTATCGACGAAATTAACATACAGTGCCCATGTTTGTAAAAAAAATGCAACACTATTTGTTTTGTATAGCAGTGTGCTACGTGCCATGGACTAATTGTAAATAAAATGCTGACGGTACAAAACTTTCCGATTCAAAAAATTCAGGTTTGTAAATGTCCAGGATGAAAATATATGCTTTATCTTTATACTATAATAGTTTCAGATTGGTCAGGTAACAGCTGACGCGTTGCGCCTCAAGAGGTGATGGGATGTGTTCGTGTTCCGCCTGGGAACAGGTGGAAAACAGGAACTGGTGAAGTGCCCGGCACCACATTCGGTAGAGAGAACGATATTGAATGGTGTAGTACGGCCGACGGCCTATGGCGGCTCTGGATACGCGGTCAATATAAAGGAGAGCTAATTAGTCAGTTAAATTATGTTGAATGTAAAATATTTCCTTTGGGGCGAAACTGTTGGCCACTTCCCAAGCCTACATTATCACTTAATTTACTCTGCTTGAGGGAGGCAGACTCTGTAAATACTATACATACACAGAAATACACTTTAAAGTTGATGCTGCTATGAGGGCGCAGTACTCGATGAACTCTGGAGAGTTAATACAATAAAGCACATCTAATTATGGTATTATAGTTTTACTGCCACAAAACTACAATGAAATATTGCTGCACATGAAAATGTGTACCTATAGTTAAGCGGACCCGGCGGTCTGGAACTGCCAGTAGTCACTACTATGGAAAGTAAGAGTGCCTTAAGTTAGAGTTATGTAAAAAGCCACGTCCCGCACATGTATGCTACTTCAGGATGCAGGGATACCTCCCCTCGTCTAAATAAAAGTACCTAAATGTTCTTGACTTATGTTAGCTATTGTGATGAAAGAAAATGTAGACTACATTGAATTGCTGAAGGAGTGTGCAGAGCTTCCCATCTGCCCTGCCAGTTGTCTGGAGTGCTGAAGTCTGACTAACGACATTGCGTCGGCTTCGCCGCACGTTCGGCGAAACCGGCACCAAAAACGAAAACATGAAAAACAGAACTTAATAACTAACATGATAAATGAAACTGACATTGTAAATAATTATACTTAATTAACTAAAACACATTGGTAACAAACTCGTGAATGCCGAAGACCCAGATATGGCTAAGAATGTGACAAAACAAGTATGTCACCACACATGAAGGGTGAAATTAAATGAAACGATGCCTCAGCTGGCTGATTCTCGATAGACGATTACATGTACACACATATAGTTAACATATTAAAATCGGCATTCGTCGTAATAGTTATAATTACAGGAATCCATATGGTTGTGACGACAAACAGATTTCGTCACTAGGGGTGGAGCTACATCCTTTCTTCTATGATATGTTTTCTACTCCCAATGCTGGAGCGGGTGGTTTCCGTAGTTAATTTTGGTGCAATCACCACTACAAAGGTCTAAAAATGCTCATATATAATAATGCTGCTAGGGAACCGTTCCCCAGTTTAAACTTCCTGCGGGAATGTGATTCCCCATCTTTTGACACTACTTGGAGCCACGTTGCATTCCGGATTCGGTCATGGGTCCTGTCGATATCGCGCACATCGGAAAGCTATGGGAATAAGCTGCACTACTTATCCCAGTGTTTCCTCCAATGGCTATTGTGTGTAATGGTCAAGACTTCACAGGACACATGCATTTAGGCCACATATCCATTTTTACAAGAGTTACCTCTTGTGATGAATGTAAAATATTATGACCCGGGGCCACGAGTTACAGGGTGGCAAGAAAATTGTAAATGCAGTTCTTGTCGACCTGCACTAATCGAGACCGCGACCTAATGTCAATCGGTCGAATTTTGCTGTGTTATTAATGCGTCTGCGATGGAACAAATGGGCACAGGTGATACGTGGATGTCAGGAACACATCAAACGTCCCTCTCTCTCTGGTGACCATATGTTCCTCACAAACCCCCAAGGGACTGCCACTCCGCTAGGCACTACAGGATGTCGGCGGTCGAAAATGGTTGAGGGTCCTCAGGTTGTAAGGCCCGTGATGAAGATGTGCTGAGCTGATGGTGAAGGGGGTTGTTCCCTCGATGCTCCTTCTTCTCGCGAGGGGAAAGGTATGCTGTCTTTTGATGGATTTGATGCTCCTTCTGATGAACCTTCCCCCATGCCCCTGATGTCGTCCATTGCGAGGTCAGCCGGTATCATAGTCTTCGTTCGCATCGTGGCGAAGACTTGGGGCAGCTGCCCTGTGTGCTGATCGGGCCCGCAGTTTCCCTCACTGACTCACTTTGTGCGATGTCTTCCAAAGGCAGTGTCTCTACAATGGGTGTCGTGACAATCAAGTCTGGTTAACTTCGGTTTGCAGCACCTGCGATGTTAATGTCATGATTTGTTTGAGACAGCGTGACATATTCCTCTGTGGGAGTATGACTACTGGGTGTGGCAGTGGGAAATAGGTGCTGAAGAGCACTCCCATTTGTTTTTAGCTTGCCTCTGCTCCACCATTGGGCGTTTCCGCTACATGCTCTTGTCGATTGGGCCCCTCCTCTTGCTCAGGAGTTTCTGTGCTGGGTCCTTGCATGGCTAGGCGAAGGTCGTCGCGGTGTATGGCCACCTTGCGCCTGCTGCTGACCTTGATTAATTAAGTTGTATACCCCAGTGCTTTTACAACATATGGTCTGCGCCACTTATAGGCAAACTCTGCACAAAATTTGCACTTTGCGCTGCTCAGCATGTGCTCGCAGATGTAAACATGTTTTCTTGGTCTGAGCCTCTTTGGTAGGCGTATTGTTGTTGGTACCCATTGTGCTACGTACCTCTCCTGATGAATGTGTGCATTTTACAGGCCTTGCTCTCGTCGCTGTCACCTACCTGCAGCACTTTCTGTTGCCTCGCAGCTTCCTTCCTTCCAGAATGGTGGCTGGTGACTGACCTGTGGCTAGGTTCACCCTCCGCCTGATTGTGAACAAGGCCGCTGGCAGATTTTCAGCCCAACTTGCACGGTTTCATCCTACCAGTAGGTGCAACTGAGTCTTGAGGTCTTGATTCCTCCCCTCAGTTGGGTAACCCGCACATGGTACATGGCCATTGTATGATGCTGGACTACCCACCTGGTACACAATTCTCTCAAATACTTCCCAGTAAATTGTATACCATTTTCTGTTAAGAGATTGTGTGAGAAGCCCCATCGGGGGAAGAATTCAGTCTCCAGTACATGGGTTATGTTGCATGCCCGTGTACTGGAAACTGGGTATACTTCCATCCATCTTGAGAATGAGTCGCCCACCACAAGAATGAGTCTCTTGCTGTTAGGGGTGCATGGGTACGACTCCATCAGGTCATATGAAATGGACTCGAATGGCTCCTGTGGCTTTTGCAGTTGTTGAATTACTCCACCTGCTCACCTACTCTTGCATAGATTACATCTTACACACCCTCTCTGGTAATGCCGGGCCAGTGGAAATGGTTCTGCACATTTATTGTGGTTTGTGATGCACCAGGGTGGCCTACAAATCGTGCATCATGTGCATGATATAGCACCTGTGCTCGTACACTTTAGGGCATGTACAGTTTCCAGGCTGCTTCAGATGATGCAGTCGTGTCTCGATGTGTGTGCCGTTCATTCGCCACCACTCCTATTCATCCTCCATGATGGGTGTGACATGACATTGGGTGTCTGTACACCATAGTAGTGTAGTTAAAAGGCTGTCTGGCAAGTCGTTGACCTCTAGTTCTGCTTCCTCAGGAGCCTAGATGATAGCACAGGTCACGTGGCCCCCGCCAGTTGTTAGGTGGTTCACTGTGGTAGGGGGAAATAGGTCGTCCCACTCTTTTTAGTCCACTGCTACAGTTTTGTCTGGCTTGCGCGAGTGCTCGTCTGCTAGCTGATTCTCAGCTCCTGGTACCTGCTCCACCTCGAAATCGTATGCTCGGAGGTGGAGTGCCCAGCGTGATAATTGGCTCCTGGCCTTTTTCATGGTGTGAGGCCAGAGTAAGCACCAGTTGTCAGTTCGTAGTGTGAACTGTTGGTACTCTAGGCATGCCCTGTACCATTTCACGGCCCACACTATGGCCAGACATTCTCACTCGTTCATGTCATATCTACCCTCAGTTGCCCCGAACTTTGCACTGCTGTATTCAATGATGCACTTCTCTTGCTTGTCTCCAATTTGATAAAGGACTGCTCCCAAACCCTTCTCACTTGCGTCTGCCTGAAGATATAAATGGCCACTTGTGTTGGGTCGAGCCGAGTTCCAGATATGATAAAATTCAATATTGATTGCTTTTGTATCTTAAATAGCTGACTGGTATTGCTTGAAAATACAGTTTTAATATACTCGATGTTATACATGTTGCCATTTACTTCACACATTGATAAACGCCATGTGCATTTGTTTACAAAATACTATCGCAGTTACTTTTACACAATTTTGTGCTGTTGCCTATCTGCCGTGCAGTGTTGAGTACAGGTACACTTTTACATTCAATTTACACTTGCAGTGTCGAGTGACTGTGTTCGACTTGCATCTGTTTTGGCTTACAGTTGTGTATTTCGCATTATGTGTTGTCACGTCTAACCAGTGTATATTTACAAAAGTTAAAACGTCTGATGACCTTGCAAATAAACAACCCAGCTTAGTGGATTGTTTTGACAGATGCGGACCCTCACTTGATGTCAGTTGATGTATTTTGCTTCCCACTAGAATCACTGTACATCTGTTGATGCACTCTACTGTGTAAACAAATCTAACACCTTACAAATGAATAATTGTACAAATAGTGTGACAAATTAAAAAATAAAAACCCTTGATATTATTGATGTTGATTGTAGTGTTTACTGTACTCTCTTAATTGCATTGTTAGATAGTTGTCTGAAGTTCTCAGGTTACTCAACAATGACTGTAGCTGTCTGTTGTGAAGCACTTTTGTTACACTGTTACCTCTGTCGTATGGCCTATTGTCCCCGTGTTGTGTTGAACAGACTACCAGTGTGTTGTTGGTGCTCTCCTGCACTCTATGTTCTACTGTTGCTTGATTCACCCGAGTTGGGAAAACCACTTTCGTAGGGATGAACTTGCACTATGATGTTTGAATAGCCCTTGTTGGACAAGCCAATAGACACATTGCACCTCCAGAGGTCCTGGAATGTGTCCATATCCCGCCTGGGAGCAAGTGGGGAACAGGTTCTGGTGATGTGCCCGGTGCCACGTTCAGTAGAGAGAACAATGTTGAATGTGGTCGTGCAGTCGATGGCTTATGGCGGCTCTGGATAGTCGGTCAATATATAGGAGAGCTAATTAAATTGTCAGTGCCTTTGGGGCGAAGCTGGCCACTTAGTATGCCTATATTATCACTGAATTTATTCTGCATGAGGGAGGCAGGCCCTGTAAATACAAAATATACACTGAAATACTCTTTAAAGTTGATACTACTATGAGTGCGCAGTACGCGATGATCTCTGGAGAGTTAATTCAATAAAGCATGTCTAATTATGAAATGACTTATATTACTGCAAAGCTACAATAAAATGTTGCTGCACATGAAAATGTGTACCCTTGGTTAAGCAGACCTGGCACTCTGTACCTGCCGGTGGTCACTACTGTGGAAAGTAAGGCATAGGGCTTAAGTTAGAGTTACATAACATAACACATCTCGTGCATGAAGTCCTGGTATGCTACTTCAGGATGCAGGGAGATCTCCCCTCGGCTAAATAAAAATCCTTAAATGTTCTTGAGTTATGTTAACTGTTGCGATGAAAGAAAATGCAGCCTAGATTGAATTGCCGAGCTTACCGAGTGCCTCGCCGGTTATCTGGAGTGATCAAGTCTGACTATTAACATGGCGTCGGATTCGCCGCACATCCGGCGACACCGGCACCAAAAATTAAAACATGAAAAAACAGAGCATATTAACTAACATGATAAATGAAAATGACATTGTACGTAATTATGATTATTAAACTAAAACACATTGGTGACTAACTTGTGAACACCAAAGCACCAGATATGACTAATAATGTGACATCAGAGTATGTCACCACATTTGAAGGTTGATATAAAATGAAATGATGCCTCAGGTGGGTGATTCTCGATAGATGATTATATGTACACGCTTATATTTAACATATTAAAATCGGTGTGTGTCGTAATTGTTATAATTACAGGAATGTGTATGGAAGTGACAACACACAGATTATCGTCACTAGGGTGCGGAGCTTCTATGATAGGTCTTCTATGATGTGTAATCTACTCTCTATTCTGGAGTGGGCAGTTTCCCTTGTTAATTATGTCGCAATCACCATTAAAATTGCCTTAAAATGGTCACATTTATTAATGGGGCTAGGGAGCCACTCTCCAATTTAAACTTCCAGTGAGAATGTGATTCCCCATCTTATGACACTACTTGGAGTCACGTCGCACTCCGGATTCGGTCCTGGGGCCCATCGACATCGAGCACATCTGAAAGCTATGGGAATAAGCGGCGCCACTTATCCCAGTGTTCCCTCCAATGGCTGTTGTGTCTAATGGTCGTGACTTCACAGGACACACTTGTTTGGGCCACATATCCATTCATCACGAGAGTTATCTCTTGTGACCGATGTAAAATATTATGATCGGCTGCCACGAGTTACAGGGTGGCAAGAAAAGTGTAAATGCTGTTCTTGTTGACCTACACTGATCGAGACCGCAACCTAATGCCGATCGGTCGAATGTTGCTGTGTGGTTAATGCATCTGCGATGGAACAAACAGGCACAAGGGATACGTGGACGTCAGAATCACGTCACAGCTATGTACTTGGACCCGTTAAACACTACACATAAAAATCTCTACTGAATGTTATGCGTAATTCGTTGCAGAAACTAATTTAAGATCCATTTTCAAGTACTGGATCATCTGGCAAAATATGAAAGCGTGTATACACAATCATAGTGTACTTAGAAGTTGTGCTGCAGAATTGTGAAAACTGTGTATATCTTAATGGCTGCAATATGAAAAAAATACACAACTCTGTCTAGTACTACATGATTCGCATTGCTATTATGATAAAATTTTTGTCTTGTATTGGTGTAACTTACCAGTTAATATGTACACATTAATTAATGAAAGCAACAACACATGTTTCCAGTCAGACATCTTTGTACATTCAGAAATTTTCTTAGGCCTTATCTGACAAATTAAATACCTGATTTTGTCTGAACCAAGCGTAGTGAACCAACACAATATCGGTTGTGTGGCTTGCACCAGTGTAAGTACTGAATAGAGAATTAAGTATGTGTATAGTGTGCCGGGTATTTTATTGTCAACTCTTTGCACCCTAATATAAATTCTACAGTGACTGTAGCACAGCCTTTGTGCAAGTGCCCTGCAGTGAGTTGAAAATATACAATTACTTTGATGGAAAATTATACTTTCAATTAGGGGATGCACTAGGTGTTTAAAAATTTACAAATTGTGTGTAGGCCTATTCACCCGTAGCAATATATATAGCTTCATCAGTGTATTGGTTTTTACAAATGTCACAGCTCAAATAATCATTCTACTGAATAAACTGCTTGGTTGGTGATTCTTTCAGATACCCTACACATTTAGCCAAAAATTTATTTTCAATTTGCAAGTGTATAGATGACTCAATATCAGTACCCTAGTCCACCTTTCTTTACACATTTTGGACATGGTAATTGAAAATTTAACTTATGTGATTTTCAAATAAATGCGCGTTTGGGCAGTGTGATTTAAGCAAGCATATTGACAAAATTTTTTTTTTCCCCCTCTTCCTTTTCAAATTGCCGAGGTGGTTCTTCTTAGTGACCAACCTTGCGAGAGTAAACTATTGTTCCTTACTACAGGACAGCATGGCAGCAGTACTCCTCAGCATTTCTGCTCTGTGGTGGCACTGAACATTAGCCAGGCATGATCATCCTGAATCAATAGAAACCCCCCCCCCCCCCCCCCCGGGAGGCCCTGGAACAATGCAAGGTAGCTGGGGTAACTTTTCTCCATTACCACAAAGGTAGATTGTATCATTCACGGATCAAAAAAAAAAATTTTAATTGGAAGTATTGCTTAGGAAACCCTAAAATAGTGCATTAAGTGTAGTGTTCCAAATTTTATTGAACCTGAGAATATGAAAAAAAATTCAGTGGTTTTTAATAATTGATATAATTAATTCTAGACTACTTGTATGCTGTTACAAACAAAGGGAATTGCCGAATAATTATTTAAATCCACAAATTTAGTGTAATCCCCACATTCATGGCTTACAAAAATTAATTGCAAAAAATTTCCTAAAATATTAATTATTGGTGTGTGTGCTTGAAATTTGTTAGTGTGGTCATAGTTCATAATATGGTTTGAAATATAATCTAACTGTATGATGGTACCCTTACTGCACTGTTTTTATATCTATGTTATAAAGATTTTATTGTGCTTGTTTTGTAAAATTTGTCTACCTGAATCATGTACCTGTCAATCATATTCTTCGCCGACCAAGAAGCTCCAAGTAATATTAATTTTACAAGTACTCAGTACCAACTATTTAAATTAAAAAAAAAAAAACTTACACTAATAGTGACATGTTCAAATATGTCATTGCATATGTGCACAAAATTTTGAGCTGTTATTACTTGCTTAGCACTTGGTACAGTGTGCTATGACTGTGATGGGACACCATGCGTCCCTCTGGCCAATTTGACACCCATTGTGCTTTGTAGGTGCGCAGTTGGGATCCGTACTCAACAAGCGGAACAGTGTAGTGCAGTGATGTGATACCCAAGTGTGGACGCAACGCGACACATATTATAGCACTTGATGTCTGAGCACCCGCTGTTGTGCAAGGATATAAAAGTATAACTTTATTTTCAGATTCATATCTTTTTAAGGGTTTTGCATATGATTTGTAAACATGGCTGTCCAAGTGTTTACATAATTTGTGCAAGGAAATAACCCTAGTGCATTACAGTGTCATTAAAGATTGTTTTTCAGTGTTTTGATATGTATCATTCACAACATGTGCCATCCTCGCCTCATTTATCCAAATGTAAACAGTGTATTTTAGTCAATGTTATTTTTAAGAGTTATTTACATATGCTACAGCAAAAGGTAAGGAATGCAGACTGTCAATATTTATTTTGCAATGTTGAGAAAGTAGGTTCATGTGACCTACCGGCCCGCCAGCCGCAGCACGCGCGCCACAGCATGCAAGTCAGTCAGCTATGAGCATCTTGGGGGTATGGTTGCATGTTACCACGGCTTGGAATTCACATGCTCAGGCAGTATTCAACTTTTGTTTCCAATCATTTAATCTCCATAGTACTTAATTAACCAGAACCATTGTTCTTTAGCTGTCCGAGACACCACCCTCCTCTTCCCCCATGCTTGCATCGCCTGGGGAAGCTTAAAACTTGACCAAAATTTTGATCAGCTTTGAGAAATTTTTACAGCATTACCTGATGTGCAGGTTTTGAAGCAGTGAAGTGTGATATTGTATGTAAAGTGTAGGCCTGAGAGTATTGTTAATAAAACTGCATAGTTACACACTGAGAACAGATCATGTGGCCATTATTTCTTGGCCTTCGGGGTCTTAAGGGCACAGGCCAATGAAATACCTGCACTCTTTTACCTAGTGTACCAATATGTATATTTCTTTATTTGTTAATGTGCAAGTATCGTGTGTATTTGTAGGCATGTGTCTAGCCGATAAGTCACTGTGTCTACTCAATTTGAGAGTATTCGGCGACCTTTCGTATGTAATAGTACTACGTAACATGGGTGTGTGAGCTGACCCGAACAGGCTACTGCGCCCTACGCACTTTGAATATTTTATGGCGCATTTATAAGGAGCAACAGCACAGGATTGCATTAGTGATCGGCCGAACGACCCTGGAGGAAACCTCGTCTCTACCGACTCACACAACATCGTCCAGCGATGTCTAGCACCCTGGGTAAAATCACCTTTAAAATATCACCGCTCCTTAAATCCTGATCTACCCACTGAGGCAACACAGTGCCACTTCAAAATGGATTGCCCGCACATGTGGCTAATTCCTACCACCTTCCTGAAATTTTGACAGTCGTCAAAATGGCGCCAACTTAGTTGCAGATCCTGGAATCCCGGATTCCAAAAATTCTTCTTATCACATTTACCTAAAACATTTCCAAAATTTAAATTCCTAAATTTACCCACAATGAGGGAGCTGCATAGTCAACTTGGAGACCGGTACAGCAAGGGGCAGCATATCGATGCCTTTGGTGCTTGCACAACACCAGAAAAGGTTGCACATGGTCAGCAGGAAAAGCGCGCCAAAACATCAGGGCCCTAGCCATTGCTGAAACGAGGACGAACAAGGGCTGCCGGGTGGCCGTCTTGAGACAGCAGACGTGATATCACCAGCGTGACACCCTGCCACTGATCAGCGGAGACAAAGACCAGGGGAGCATACCTGCACAACCCCTCCGCTGCATGACATCACCGCCCGCATGCCACCACACATCAAGAAGGAGGAGAGGAAATGAACGAGGGAGAAAGGAAACCAAACCAGTTCCCCTTTCCCATGCTAACCGCTCACCGCACGCCAGCAGTCGGCTGAGCATCCACCATAATTTGACCCCTATTCCATGCCGTGCCTTGCAGGTCGGCCACGATTACCAGTGCTCAACTTCTGCATCGCGCTTCCATGTCGCGCACCCCAGTACCTCTGTGTTCGTGCTCCTGTACTCCGCACTTCCATGTACGGGTGTGTGTTGGCAAGCCGGACAGATGGGAGTGCATTGACTCTACTCTGCCCTCATTGTCTGCGAGTGATGCCGACAAATTTAATCGCCAAATATAAACTAGGTACCACCTTTTGCAGGTGTAAACACAAGACCAGCCCATCGATCAACCACACTGCGATCAACCGTGCTGAAATGCACACAGTGGAGAAATTAAATGAACATTCGGAACAATGTACCAAAATTCAAGCACCAAGTCAAAATTTAGCACAAACTAGTAGCTGTTTGAATATTTTATGCACTGGGCAAGAAATATTATTACTTAATTGTGGGTAGTGCCTCACTAGTTTTCACCAGGAACGTCTTAGCGCAACCTAAGCAAGCACACAGTCGGAAATGAAATTGAGCTGTGACAGTTGCAATGAGAACTTTGGCCCACGACCACTGGCATGTAATTGAAATAAGTTTATAGTGGATTAGCGATACAGTGTTTTGGAGAAGCCAATTTAGATATCACAGTACCGAAAAGTAGCGAAGAGGAAACACAGGAAAGGCGTCCAGCAAATAGCGGAGAAGTTGCAACACTGAGCGAGCAAGAGCACATGGGCTGCGCAAGCGAGGATGGAGTTAGGTGCGGAAACGCCACACGTCACCCCGACCCACGTGGTCGCCGATGTAAACAAAGCAATGGAGATGCAGTCAACTCTGCCTGTCCCAACCCTGTCCATGGTTCCGCTACCTATGCAACCATTTACACCATACTTAACCCCATTATCTGCCTACTACCAACAACACCTGTATCAACAACCCATGTAACTGCTGTTGAAGTTTTCAACTAAAAATCTTTCATTACCTCATCCATGTAAAAGCCACTACACAAAAAAGGGTCAGTAACTATTGGTTATGGTACTAATTTCTATGTATCTCCTCATTTAGTGCAAGATGTGCCTTCTACACAAACTTGTGCAGGAAATTATCGTGCAAGGTCGGCATCTCGTGCAAGTTTGGCACTCATCTTGCATTGTGTGAATTCTGCTTTGGCGATGAACTTTGTAACTTTTTAATAATTCTAAAAACACTCAATCCAAAGGGGAATCTTTAACCTACCACCTCCAAGTTCAAAGGATCTCTGGCCCAAACGTCATAAAAACAATCGAAAAAGATTACAAACTCAATATGAAATTGGGAGTACAATTTTTCATCACCCAGTTGACGACCGAAAAAAGGTCATCAAGGTGGTATGAATTAGTACATGTACGGGCAAGCCATTTTGACGTGGTGCTGTGGCGCCTCAGTGGGCGGAGGTAAGATTTAAGGAGCAGTGAAATTTTAAAGGTGATTTTACCCGGGGTGCCAGACATCGCTGAACGATGTCATGTGTGTTGGTAGAGAATAGATTTTCTCCAGCATCGTCCGGCTGACGACTAATGCAATCCTGGACTGTTGCCCCTTATAAATGCACCGTAATATATTCAAGGGCGTAGGCCGTAGTGGCCTTTTCGGGTCAGCTCACACACCCATGTTACATAGTACTATTGCATACAAAAGCTCGCCGAATACTTTCAAGTTGAGTAGACACAGTGACTTATCGGCTAGTGACACACCTGCAATTACACATACGATACTTGCACATTAACTAATAAAGAAAAATACATACTGGTACACTAGGTCAAACAGTGCAGGTATTTTAAGGGTCTGTGCCTTGAAGAGCCCAAAGACAACGAAATAATGTCTGCATGATCAGTTCTCAATATGTAATAATGAAGTTTTATTAAAAATACTCTCAGACCTACACTTTACATTAAAAATAACATTCCACTGCTTCAAAATCTGCCCGTTAGGTAACACTGTAAAACTGGCTCAAAGCCAATCAAAATTTTGGTGCAAATTTAAGCTTCACCAGGTGATGCAAGCACCGGTGGAGAGGGAGGTGGTGTCTCGGGCAGCATAAGAACAATGGTTCTGGTTAATTGAGTACTGTGGAGATTAAAGAATTTAAAACAAATTTTTTCTGCTGCCCGAGCACATAAACTCCGAGCTGCGGTAACACGCAACTACACCCCCGAGGTGCTAGTAGGTGACTGATCTGCACGCCGTGGCATGCCGGCTTTGGTTGGCAGGCCGGTGGGCCATGTGGATATACTTTCTCAACATTGCAAAATACATATTAACACTCTCCGTTCCTTACCGTTTGCTGGAACATACGTAAATAAATCTCAAAAATAACATTGAATAAAAGACACTGTTTACATCTGGATGAATGAGGTGAGAATGACACATGTTGTGAATGATACATAATAAAACACTGAAAAACAAGCTTTAATGACACTGTAGTGCACTGGGGTTATTTCCTTGCACAAATTATGATAACATGTAAACACCTGTATTTACTAATCAAACACAAACCCCTTAATAAAATATAACACTGAAAATAAAGATATACTTTTAACCCTTGTGCTACATCGGATACTGTGATGTCACGTGCTAAAATCTGCATTGTGTTGCGTCCACACTTGTGTATCACAGCACTGCTCTGCTCGTCGAGTGCGCATAGTAACTTCGCAACTCGGTGGCACCGCTGCTGTCAAATGGGCTTGTGGGACACATGGCACATGTCAAATCCCCCACCCCCTTCTCTGAGCACATTTGTAGCTGTCCGACGTCACACACAGAAGGGGCACTGATTCCCTGGTTGTCTTCTCAGCCATAGCTGGTATGTGCTTCTTCCTGCCTCCTCCCGGTTGAGAATTGCTCGCTGAGGTACCTTTCTTTTCCGACGCTGCTCATTGTTGTACATGATCCTGCCCTCGTAAGCTGTACAGGCCGATGGCGGTCTCCTCTGCCGATGGGATTCGCGGGATCAGTGCAAGCCAGCCGACACACTGCCGTCGCTGTCACTGCTGCTCATGCTGTATTCTTGCTCCTTCCTTGGGTAATTTTCAAGTGCTGGCTGCGACCCATGCCACTGACTCCTAGGTGTGGTGGTCCAACCTGGTGTGACTCTCCAGCATCCTCTGCTACTCGTGCTGATTCTTGGGCTGCAATTCCCCTGTCTCCCAGCAGTGCTTCTTCGATAGGTGTTACTTCATCCATTTGCATAGCTGCTGCTGTTTATGCAGGTGGTGGTACTGATTCTGATACGGTGGAGATCGTTGGTGCCTCACCATCAAGCTTCACCGAGGGTGTTTATTCCCTCGCATGTTGCTCACCACCTCCCTCACTTGTTTGCATACCTTCTCTCCTCTCTTGCCGTACCGGGGTGGGAGTGCTAGCCTGTACTTCTCCCATGTCTCATTCTGTGTCCGTTCTCAACCAATCCCTGGGAGATGTTGCCACATCTGGTGTAGAGTACACTTGCACATCAGGTGGGGGCCCCTCCGGCCGAGGTGCTGGCCCACCTTCCTCTCCTCCCGCTTGCTCTTCCTGCTTGGCAGCTCTTGTAACGTCGTAGGTGTTGTGGTCACCAGGTCCGTTCTCGGTGGGGACATCACTGGGTGCTCTTCTTATGTCGTCTCGGTGAGCCCGGACTAGTCTCCAGCCCTCGCAGACATAGTAGGTAGTTGGTCCAATACTTCACACCATTTTGTGCATTCCACTCTACCTTGCTGCCAGACCCGCTCATAAGTTTTGTTTCCCCTTCGATTGCTAGTGGACTCGCAGATATACTTGCCGCCCAGTTAATAGTGCCAGCAGTGTTCTCATGGTGGTTGGGACCCATCCTGGGCCGTACTGCTGTTGGCGGCGTAGCTTTTCGCGTCGCTCTCGGTGTCTCCTTTCTATCTGTCGTCTACTGCTCTCTGCACTGCTATTCATTGGTTCTTGCAGGCATTGCTTCTCACCCAGCAAGGCTAAGTTGTGACCGAGCAGGTTCTTGGTTTTGGCATTCGTCCCGTGGCTTCATTAACACACTGGCGAAGAGTAAAGAGGATGGTGGGTAGGTGTTAAGCCCACATGTTGTGTTGCTCACCCACTCGGAGCCGCAGTTGTACCTCTTCATTACGACAGTCTGTGAGGTTCACGTGGGAATGGTAAGCTGCTGTCTTCAAGGGTACACCTCACACTGGGTGCACTTCTCCTGCCATCTCCTGTGGCGAATTGAGTGGCATTATCTGTCAGCATTTCTTTCGGATATCCCCAGCAAACAAAATATCCCTGCTCCAATATTTTGCAATGTATTGCACATGTACGCCACGGAGTGGGAATTCATCTACCCGGCACGAGTTGTCAATTTCAACTAATATAACCCTGTTGTCATTCATTCTGCATGGATAAGGTCCCATTAAATCCAGACTTACATATGTGACTTCGGTAGCGCAAAATACATGCCAATAAAGCAGCAATATGAAGTCAACAAAAGAGAATATCTGGCTGGCAGAAGTGTAGAGTTTTAAGATGTACCGACAACTCTTGGTGTACCAAATGATTCCCACTCTGCAAAGGCCTTCTGTGTTTACATTATATGAAATAGAGCCACAGTAAACTGACCAGCTGGGCCCTCTTACTTCAAACTTATGACTTCAAAGTACAACATGTGGCTGGGGAAGTCAATAAGCTGGCAGACCATATTTTCTGCGAATCAGGTGACACAGTAGCACGCGACGAGGAGGAGCTGGAAGTCTTTCTCCTCCACCCCTCCCTAACTCAGCGAGCAAAAACCTCCGTATCATTAACAGTACAATGTTCCATCATAACAGCATTACCAGCTGCACCACGATTAGAAAAAGTCAATGAATATGTCTTATAAAAACAGGCAGAGTATCTGGTTGCATTAAGGTGGAAAACATATGTGAACAGCAAACAGTTGACAGATGGCGAGTGAATGACAGTTGAGTAAAGTATCGTGCGGACATAAACAATGAAAAAAGGACTATTTTTGTACCAGCCACAGCCAGCTAAACTGTGCTAAACTGCGCCCATACTAACAACCTCACCGGTCAACCAGAAGCATTGCAGATGAAATGCAATATAGTTCGCTACTTTCATTGGCCAAGCATGTCGGCACATGTGAGACAGTTCGTGTGAAAATGTGTGACATGCGTTCACTATATAAATATACACATAGATGGCAGCCTACAACAAAATCATACCAACCAACTGAACCATTCGAAACCGTAACACTGGACTTACTAGGCTCCTACCTGCACACATCAACTGGAAAAAGATTCATTTGTGTGGTCACAGATATCTTTTCTCACTGGTCTGAAGCCTACTGAGTATTAAGATAACGGGCCAGAACAGTGGGGAAGGTATTCGAAAATAAGTGTTTCTACCACTGGGGGTACCTGAGGACACTGCTTACAGATAACTGAACACAATTTATAGGAAGCATGTTGAGGGAATTTTGCACGAAATGGATTGTGCACCACTACATTATGGTAAATTACCACCGGTCTGCAAACTCCACAGACCAGCAAATCCAAAATCTGAAAACGCAATTGTGCTTGCACGTGGGTGATCATAATGTTTCATGGGATGAACAGCTGCCAGCCACCTTGTTCGTGCTGCGGACAAGAACAAATATGGAAACTGGAAAAATTCCAGCACAGCTGCTCCAAGGCAGTGACTTCATCCTGGACGAGATCACAAGCAGAGCAAGAGAGTAAAACAACAGTGCGGAGGAAGGGGTAATCCGGGAAGAAAGGAGGGTGCATGCGATAAGAGAAGCAAGGGAGAAGATTCCCCTTACACATCCTGCTCGCTAACAGACACAACACGCACTCCACTCCTCCTCCAAGGAGGCCAGCGTGTTTATGTTCGGTCGGACCCACAGTAAACTGGGTTCAAAAGCTTCTGCACCGGATTTGTTGAAAAATAGAGCGTCCCACACATCATCACTCAGGGGATTGGGTGAAACATGCTACAAAGTCCGTTTCAGCCAGCAATGCCCTGCCATTTTCCATCGAGATGCATTATGGCAGGCAAGCGCTGGCATCGCGACGTCTGATGTCGGGACATCTCCATCCGATGTAAATGGAGACATAAAAATTCATTCATCATCTGCCTACAACAATGCAGTGGCATCACAAAAGCAGCATGACAGGGCCGCAAAAGACACTCACACTTCTGGGATGTGTCTACTTGGGTACTAAAAAGTGACAATGCATCTGCCAGCACTGTACAATCACACATCACAAAACTACTGATCAATTATGACATAAGGAGTGGCTAGCCAGGGCGGACACCTGAGAATAGACAGGATCACCAGGTGTGGACCCCACCTGATGTTGTCACATTGCCAGTAAGAAACCAAGCCACTCTGGTGTTAAAATCATCATCAGCAGCAGCAGCTGCATCGGTATTATCGATGTACAGGAGAGGTGACATGCTAGCACAGTATGCATGGGATGCCTATACTCCAAACCAACGTGGCCCACATCACACCGAGAGCAACAGGTCAGTGATGAGTCGGGATCAAAGAAGCACTCCTACCATCTCCTATGCCCTAAACAGGCTCGTCTCCTCAGGTATGTCACATGCACAACATGCAGGAACTCAACAGTATCTGCCAGAGATATCAGGTCACCGGCATCCACACCAGAACCACAACCACATTCATCATTTCGACGACAACTGACCGGAGAAAACAACTTGCGGCCACAAAGCAGAATTCAGCTGTCAGTAAAGCATTGTACGAGATTGGTGGAGTAAGCTTTGACAAGTGAACATCTTCGAGAAGGGAGGGCGTTTGATGTATATCATGCATTCCACCTAGCCTGTTCACCATGTCATCAGCACTCAACACACTCAATTCGCTGAACAGCCACCAAAGTGCAGTAGTATGCATCAGTGTAAATTCCATTTGGTGCAGTGATTCCATGCACATCTAATTAGTGTATATTCTCATCATGGCCACAACCGCATTGGGTACGACATGATCTAAGTTTTGTACATGGTAAATCAGTATATGTACCACATAATATACAGGTTAGTGCATAAGTCATGACCACAATGTTGTAGAGTATGAATACCGGTGTGTGTGGATAATGTGAAATAGACTCAGGACAGGACAAGGAAATCACTAATTGTATGAACAATAAAGAACATGCCAACACTTGTACACATCCTTGCTCAAATGCTCCTGTCCATGTTGCAACTGTCCGGTATGGCAGGGCATTATTCTCAACAGTTTATACCAATTCCCTGTGACACGGATAATGGCTATTTTGATGTACAAGCGCTGCTCAACACGGGTTACATCCATCTGACACTGCGGTCACTGGACAACCAATTTCACTTTGCTCTCTGCACTCGTACAGGCCTACCCTGCGCCATTTCACATAGTCAACGCACACTAGGGCCGCCTGTCTTCCCCGCGACACATACAATGATGTGCACCAATAACAGTTCATCACAAAATTTAATAGTTTACATGAATTATGCCCCTACCCCCTTAATACAGTGCATAATTTATGTACATGATGGTTTGTATTATTAAGTGTTAAGAGAGTTATGTAATTTTATTTAGTCATTATGTTTTGAGAGTGTCATGTGCACACTTGTAAATTTATGTGCCACATAACACACGTCTTTTCATAGTGCTACAGAGTAGAATAAAATTTAATATAATTTTTACCGTACCACAATCCCTGAACTCTCCATTCTTTAGTAATAAATTCGTTGTAGATGTATAAATTCAGTAACAATCAGTATTTTGGCCAGTAACAGGTCGAATAATTGAGGTTATGTCGTCCTTATACAGTAAGCACCATGCAGTAAGTGATTGCCATGTGGTTGCAAAACCAAACTTTTATGTAAATATTACAATATGAGTGTTTTTGTTTGATTCAATTTGTGTACAAGAAAGCATGTGTAAAAGTTTGCATGATCATAAATTTGCCTACAAAGGGACCCATTATATGTGACAGAAACATCCATAGTAAAACCAGCATTCTACACATTTAAGTTTAAGGCATAAGACAAGTAGCCTCCAAAAAGGTTTGTAGAAAATATTTTTTATAATATTACAAATAGTGTTTATATACATAAATGAAAGTGTTATCGTATTATTTCCCACCATATTCAAGATTCAGACACAAGCAGTTCCATTAATGTAAAACATTAAATTAAACTATGCTTTTTTTTCATCATGTTACAGGAATGTGTAGCCAGTGAGACGGCTCTGTGCCAACCCCTAAAGAAGTTATGACATCATCTTGTAGTTGAGTGGACGTATGCATGTGTCCTCCCCAGGACATCATCATTTGATTTATCATTAAGTATAACAATAGCATAATGATGGTAATTTTGGAACCTTGTAACAGTTTTTCATCCAAAGAGCATGCAACTCAGTGACCAAGTCATATTGTACATGATTGGGGTGTAATGCACAAATTAACCATATAGGATTCGTGACAATTTTGTCAGCAACAGTGCACTCCTTACTAAGTGGAGTATGTAAATTTCAATGCCTATCATGATGGCTTATGTGAATAAAATATTATCACCCTGAATTAGAACAATTTTTATTTACATCGAACATATGATTATCATATAACCTGCTTTCACCAATTTACATAAAATATAGGCGTGGGAATGGCCTCAAGGAGTACCTATCATAGTGGACAAATTTTTAGATGGAGTTTTGATATCTTCTACTTTACCAGGAATAAGTGGATTATAGAACTTCGTCATCATCACTAACATCAACGAGATGGCAGAGCATCAGGGTGCCACTTTAGGGTGAACGGACCACAACCCATATCAACATCTCATGCTCTCTACTGAAAGCTGACACCTACCTGGTAACAGTGAACCTCACAGCTATTCATCCTAAACCACAAACATTTCCAGATACCCGAATTGTCAGCATGTCAGTTGTCGCCCTTCTGTGTGGCTTATCACACACACCACACATCCAACATACCGCATGTCATCCTGTTCTAATGTTTTACCACTCCTGATAACCAACTGTTCATGTTTCATCATTGCAGCAAGTGTTCCTTGTCCTTCTTTCAAATGTCCCATGCCCGCGGGACCATGTGCGACCACATCTGTTACGGTAGTAGAACACAATCAAATGCCTAGGTTAACATATTTTTGCTACTGGTGAAACATTGCCTATCAACATTCACAAATTCGTCCTGATTTTTACAGTCAAAGGAAAATTCAACACACCAACATTAACAGTCGTCATTGTTCATCACACCAGAAAACTCGCCATCTTGGAACACCCACCACAGATTTGATGCTAGCCAGTGCATCATTTTGGACCATTGCATTGCCGAGGGGAAGACAATGCCTGCCACGCCCCTCCACATGCATCGTTCCTTGCAGGCAGTACTATCCTCCTGCATAGTATTGTGTAGGTGACAATGGAGAACTAAGAGGCTACGTGGCATGGTGAAGTAAAGAAGAAAGAAGAATGTCATCTCAACATCAACTGCACCATGCTCACGACCATGAGCTATGAGGTTGGCGGAAAACGAATGGAGAACTGTCGGGCCCATGTAAAAAAAGGTTTACGATGCACACCAAACCCAAATCTGCCACCGATCAATCTACCAACCCGCTTCCGCCTGCTGCATGCAGCAGGAGTGGGACAATGCATATTTGGAACTCAGTGGTGGAATGTTAGCATGAACTATCTCGAAATGCCACTAAGAAGGGTGCACATGCTGTTTGCGGCCCATGGAAATTAAGGGATTCTTGAACCCAGTTTGCTCGCCAAATGTTTGCATGTGTGCAGCTTTATACAATAACATTCAGCAGTAAACATCAAAATTCTGCAACATGCTCAGGAAATGTGCAAACATAATGCAGTGTGATGGACATGCGAATGCAAGTTTAGTATGTGGGCGGTACTTTAGATTATAATGTAAATGGTGGATCTCATCATGGAGATGTGATACGCCGAAAAACCCAACATTACATAAAACTCTTCTGTTGTTTCCAAGACACATCCTACCGGGATAGATTTCAATGGACGAAACTACAAGTGAAATCAAAACCCAATTTACCGGGAGTGCAACAACAATACGAGACATTCTGATAACTGGAAATGGAAATACACTGAAACATTTTTAACCAAATAAAAATAGAGTCACAGGACACACTACAGCTGACAGTGTCATGCCCACACATCATCATCATTACGGAAGCATCATCTGCTGACATGTCCATTGAGCATTCGACTCTTCTCTTGCAAGAGGCACCAAGGCGATTCGGGTTGAATACCAGACCATGTCACTCCGGATTTTTGTAAGTGGGAATCATGCTGGACGATGCTGCTGGCCGATGGATTTTCTTGGGGTTCTCCCATTTCCCCCACCTCTTCATTACAGCATTGCTCCATGCTCACCTCAATCTCCTGCATCGGCTCTCAAGACCTCGCTGTTAAAAGCTGCCCAAATCTCTTCATCACTGAATTGCAAGATGCATAAGCACACTGGAAATGCAAGTCCAGTCGTAAATACAGTGATTCAGAGCAGCAACTCCACACACCAAAGATATTCCAAATACCCCTGACATACTCTGGGACCACCAACAAAGACTCAATCGCTTTCATCCAAGAATGCGAGAACTGCCTCCGCCGTTACAGGGTTGACATTGAGTATTGGACCAACTGTGTGGGTTGACAAATATCGTTATTTCGTTATTTTATAAATTCGTGATTTGGTAGGTTGCAATTTGGATATTTTGACAGTCACTTGTTTACCACTTGTGGCAACACATTATTACATTAAGAGTGAAAAATATTTTTATCTCAATTTTATGTTTAAGAAAGACTAATATTCTGTAATCATCACTGGAATACTACGAATACATTAATAAATTAGATAATAATAAATTGTGGAATAAGGACTTAAAAATTTATTTTTTAATAATATATCTACAAAGCACAACACTTCCTTGCTTTTTTAAAACATTCCTAGTGTATTTTATATAGTGTTATATGTTTTAAAAGTAATTTTATTTACATATTCACGCCTGTGTTTGTAAAGGAAAAACGAACAAGGTGATGATTTTATCATTTCTGTATTTTTTCTAATATAAACTAGATACAATATACAAAATACATCACTATTTTTGTATACAAAGTCAGGACACGTGATCATTTTGTGAAGAAAATCTACCAATACGGACACTGCCAGATCTGTTCCTCAAAAATGGTTCATAGAAGAGAGTTGGCTTTAACGAAAGGTGTCTCAGCAAACTTAATACCACAAAAAGGGTTTTTCAGGTCCTATTCAGTTATAAAAATTGGGTTAGGGTTCATTACAGGTAGGATGTGCGCTGAACATAATAATATATTTTGCTTTTAAGCTTTCTAGAGAGCTATAGACGAGCTTTGAAGTAGACAGAGATAAAAAGGAAAGAATTCTTAAAAATTACAGAGAAATGTGGATTTTATTTCTTATAACTCAGTAAAATTTTTTAAGTACGGAAATTATTGTTGTGTTCAGAAAGGATGAGATTATTCCATTAAAAATTTCAATAAAATAAAATATAGTGAGGCAAAAGGTATGTATTGGTTTAAAATGGAAAGACCCAACAGTGAAGTTCCAGTATATTAATTTTTAAGTATTGTCTGCAAGTATGGTAGTTTAATGCTGCAGTGTTATATAGAGTGGTTAACCGGTATTCTTGAATTCTTTTGCAGTTTAATAATTTTACCCTCAATGACAGCAGTACCCATCGTAAAATTAGGTTTTCTTTCCATTTAATGGTGTTTAGTGATCATATTGACACATTTTACGTAAATATTCCTTTTATATTCCACAATTCCCTTGATCTTCATTTACATGCCCAAATTGTTATTAAAAAAATGTATTAGGAGAAATAAATGCATATCTTAAGAGTATAGATAATGCTAAAAAAAAAAAAAATAGATTCTTTATACTGTTATTTCTCCTGTTACAAGCTTTTTTTATTCATACATTGTTTCCTATATGTTTTTTAATCTTGTATGAATACAAACAGAATGGTGTAATAAACATACTCCTGATTACAGTAGCTGTTCTATATTGGTATGATCTAAGCGGTACATTTCTGAGCTGCACTGCTACTACAATAATAATAATAAAAATAATAATAATAATAAGTTAACCTAGGAGAAAAACATCCTATATGTAGGTTGCATATTCTAATTACTACTGGGCTCAGTGGCCTGGGATGGTTGAAATTTAGTTTATAAGCAACAACTATCAAAAACACACATATTTATATATATATATATATATATATATATATATATATATATATATATATATATATATATATATATATATATATATATATATATATATATATATGTGTGTGTTTTTGATAGTTGTATATATAATATATATATATATATATATATATATATATAAAATTATTCTTTTCTGTATGGTTTTTTTTTTTTTGTGTTTTCAATGTAAAGATGTCAAGGTAAATGTGCCATGCATGGAGTCCTGGAATGTAACCTCAGGATGCAGGTAGGCCTCCTCTTGGCTAGATAAAATTACTTAAATGTTTCTCGTTTACAATAACTATTGCGATGAAAGAATATGCATCCTAGATTGGATTGCCGAGAAGGGCTCGTGGAGCTTTAACGACATGGTGTCGGTTTCGCCGCACGTCCGGCGAATCCAGCACCAAAAATAAAAGATGTAATAATGGAACTTCATAATTAACACAATTAATGAAACTGACATTGTTAATAATTGTGATTACTGAACTAAAAACACATTGCTGACATACCTGTAAACGTCGGAACCTCAGATATGGCTAAGAATGTGACATCACAAGTATGTCATCGCACTTCAAGGGTGATATTAAATAAAATGATGCCTCATGTGGCTGATTCACGATGGATGTTATATGTCAATTTTATAATTATTTCATAAATACCATCATATGACGCTATGATGAGAATTATTAAATAGCGAAAGGATATGAAGACACACACCTTGCACCATTAGTGATGAAGCTATGCCCTGTCTTCTATTAAATGTTGCTAAGTTTTTATGCTGAAGTGGGGGGTTTCCCTATTTAATTGTAGTGCAATCACAGCTAAAAATTACAGAAATTTTTCTGGTTAATTAATGTGGCTAGGGAGCCGCTCACCACTTTGCACTCCCTCCGGGAATGCGATTCACCATCTTTTTATACTACTTGGAGCCACGTTGTACCCCGGATTCGGCCACTGGGGCCCATCGACATTGCGCACATAGGAAAGCTGTGGGAATAAGTGGCGCCTCTTATCCCAGTGTTCCCTCCAATGACTGTTGCATTCTAACGATTGTGACTACTGGACACGCTCATTTAGGCCACATATCCATTCATCACGAGAGTTACCTCTTGTGATCAATATTAATTGGCCACGACCCATGGCCACGAGTTGCAGGTCGGTAAGAAAAGTGTAAATGCGGTTCTTGTAGACCTGCACTGATAGGGACAGCGGACTAATGGCGATTGGTCGAGTGTTGCTGTGTCATTGATGTGTCTGCCATGGAACAAATTTGCACAAGGGATACATGCACATCAGGAACATGTCAAACACCCCCCCCCCTTCCTGGTAATAGTTTGGTCCTAACTGTTAGGGGCAACATAATGCTGGCAGTCACAGCTGGTTGCGGGGCCCCAGGTTGTAAGTTCCGTGATAATGCTGTTCTACGCTGCCCTGCCGATGATCCAGGCGATGACCCTTCTGATGCTAGTAAAGTGCCACTGTCCTTGCTCGCCGAAAGGGGTTGTTCCCATTGCAAATGGTGCACGCTGGGCCAATGCAGATGATTACGTTGCTTGGAGCCGCAGGGAGGGGTCGAGACCGGTTCTTTTGCCGACTCATCGTCGCTGCTGCTGATGCTGTCGCTACTCCTCGGCTCCTCGATGCTCCTTCTTCTGGCGAGGGGAAAGGAATGCTGTCCCTTGCTGGACTTGTTGCTCCTTCTGATGAACATTCCCCTGCACCCCTGATTCGGTCCTCCGGTGCGAGGTCAGCCGGTATTTTATCCTTCTTTGTCGTCATGGCGAAGTGTTGTGGGCAGCTTCCCTGTGGGCTTTTCGGGCCTACAGTTGCCCCAACTGACTCGCTTTGTGCGATGTCTTCCAAAGACAGTGTCTCAATACTGGGTTACGTGACACACTGGTCTGGCTCACTTTGTTTCGCAGCGCCTGTGATGTTACTGTGTTTGTTTGATATGGATGGCGTTACCTCTTCCCATTACTACTCTTTTTCCCCTCTCACCCTTATGTACTTATAACTGCCGTGTGTTGCAGTGGGGTAAAGGAGCCGAAGAGTACTCCCATTTGTGCTTGAGCTAGCCTCTGCTTCACCGTTGGGTGTTTCTGCTACATGCTCTTGGCCATTGGGCCCATCCTCTTGCTCATGAGTTTCGGCACTGGAGCCGTGAATGACTAGGCGAAGGTCGTTGCGGTGTATGGCCACCTTGTGCCTGCTGCTGACCTTGATGAGGTAAGTTGTGTACTCTAGCACTTAGACCACAACATGTGGTCCGCTCCACTTATTGGCAAACCCTATAGAAGATTTTCACTTTGCACTGCTCAGTCTGTGCTCGCGGACATAAACCTGATGTCTGGGCCTGAGCCTCTTTGGTGAGCAGGTTGTTGCTGGTACTCTTGTCCTGTGTACTTCTCCTAGTGAATGTGTGCATTTTGCAAGTATTGCTCTCAGTGCAGTCGCCTGCCCTCTGCACATTCTGTTGCGTCGTTGTTTGTATGTTAGATTCTGGACTATCCAGTAAAGGACAGCCCCCTTCCCTGAATAATGGCGGCTGATGATTTATCTGTGGCTAGGTTCACCATCCGTCTGATTGTGAACAAGGCTGTGGCCAGATGTTCAGCCCAACTTGCGTGGTTGGTTCCTACCGCAGATGCAACTGAGTCTCGAGGTCTTGATTCCTCCTCTCTGTTGGGTAACCCTTGGGTGATACACAGCCATTCTATGATGCTGGACTACCAACCTGGTACACAATTCCCTCCAATACTTCCCTGTGAATTGTGTACCATTGTCTGTTAAGAGATTGGTTGGGTAGTCCCATCGTGGGTTGAATTTCGTCTCCAGTTCACGGGCTATGTTGGGTGCCCATACACTGGAAACTAGGTATGCTTCCGTCCATCTTGAGAATGAGTCATTCACCACAAGAATGAATCTCGTGCCATTAGGGGTGCGTGGATATGGCCCCATCAGATCCTGTTGTTTTTACATTACTCAATATACTTTCCTACTCTTGCAAAGATTACACTTTACATACCCCTTCGCATATTGCTGGATGTCACTGGTGATGCCAGGCCAGTGAAACTGGTTCTGCACATTTCTTGTGGTTTGTGATGCGCCATGGTGTCCTGCAAATCGTGCATAATTTTCATGATGTAGCACCTAGGCTCGTGCACTCTCGGGCATATATAGCTTCCATATTTATTCAGAACGACATTGTCATACCTCGACACACATGCCATTCATTAGCAACAACTCCTATACACTCTGCATGATGGAGGTGGCACGATGTTGGGTGTCTGTACACTGTAGTTGCACAGTTAAAATGCTGTCCTGCAACTCGATGAACTCCAGTTCTGCTTCCTCAGGAGCCTCGATGATGGAGCAACTCAAGCCGCCCTCGCCAGCTGTTGAGTGGTTGGCTGTGGTAGGAGAAAGAAAGTCGTACAACCCTTCTTGGTACACCACTACAATTTCGCCTGGTGAACATGAGAGCTCGTCTGCTAGCTGATTATCAGCTCCTGGTACGTCCTACACCTCAAAATATTACACTTGGAGTTTCGTAGTTTGAACTGTTGGTACTTTAGGTATGCACTGTTTCATGGCATACACTATGGCCAGACACTCTCGCACGTTCACATAATATCTTCTCTCAGTTGCCCCGAACTCTCCACTACTGTATTAAATGATGTGCTTCTCTTCGTTATCTCCAAGCTGATAAAGACCTGCCCCAAGCTTTTCTCACTTGTGTCAATCTGAAGGTATAAATGGCCACTTGGGTCGTGACCAGCCAATGTCTTGCACTCCCTAAACTTGCTCTTTATCTCTTGGAAACTTGATTCGTGCTCTGCTGCCCTCAGAAATTCATGTAGGGTGACAACCTGTCAGTGAGAAGTGTGGTTATGGCAAAATCTCCAATGTACCTGTCGAGTAATTGGACCATCATTGTTTGAATAGTTGCCAGTGCGCACTTCAAGCTGAAGGGCATTGTACAGATATGGAACCTTCTCCCATCTGGAGCTGTGAACGCCGTTTTATGAGGGTCTGCAGATCTTATTGAAACATGCCAGTATCCACTGTGCAACTACAGTGATGCCATGACCATAACCTTGCCCAAGGTTTGCAATGCATCCTTGACACCCTTGTAGGGAGGCGGGGTGCTCAGTGTGATTTGTTTGTTTGCTCTGAAATGTGGGTTCACTCACATCCTAAGTCAGGATTTCTTCAATCTGATCTTTAACAATGGCACATGGACGTTGCTAGTAACTTTTGGGTCCAAAGTAGATAGGCTGGTCATGTTCCAGTGGAAGACAATGCTCAGCTACGGTCTTTCGATGGAGTGGGTCTCCTGCCGCAAAAACTTTGTATTGTTCATCTAGAATGTGTTGTACCATATCCTTGTATTCCAGAGGGACCATATGATCGAGTTCATCTAGTTGCACTATGGGCTCATTACCAGTGGGTCGGGATTCGTTGTCGTACACAATTCACTTTTCCTTCATGCCGAAATGGATATTATGGATGGCTGGTTCAACAATGACTTTTTGTTCGTTGAGCCTTTGTATACCCAAGATGGTGGTTTCTCTAGTTAATTGTGTTTCAATTACCGCTAAAAATTACTGATAATAATCTAATTAATTAATGCATATAGGGAGCCACTCGCCACTTTGCACTTCCTCCGGGAATGTGATTCACAGTCTTGGAACCACATCGCACACCAGATTCCGCCACAAGGCCCGTCTACATCGGGCATTACGGAAATCTGTGTGAATAAGCAGCGCTGCTTATCACCGTGTTCCCCCAATCGCTGTTGCATCTAATGATTGTGACTTCACAGGACACAATCATTCAGGCAAATTAACCATTAATCACAAGAGTTAAATCTTGTGATTAATGTAAAATATTATGACCCGTGGCCACGAGTTGCAGGACGGCATGAAAAGTGTAAACGCCATTCTTGTCGACCTGCACTGATCAGGGACACGACCTAATGGCGATCGGTCGAGTGTTGTGTGGTTCATGCATCTGCGATGGAACAAACAGGCCCAAGGGATATGTGAAGGTCAGGAACACATCAAGTTATTTATGTCAAAAATGTGGTCTCCGATTAATGCAGTGCAAATCGCTCGGAGTTAAAAAGGCTTCTGAAGAGATATCCTACGGATAATGCTACTAAAAACTTTGTTTCAGATTGATGGAGAAAGGATAGTGACCATTTTTAATATGCCCCATTAATTAAGGAGTAACAGAAATAATTTCAGAAATACAACATTTATATGGCGAAAGGAGTTGCATCATGGGAACATATCATTAAGTTGAAATTGGAAATTAAGGAAGTTTGTACCATTTAGTGAATAAAATTACATATGCTCATGTTCATCCTAAAGATAAAGATAAAATAAGGGATCTATAACTGCTCAGATTTTCAGTCACTTAGGTTCCAGCGCCATGAACGTTTTAGCAGATGGTTTTCATGAGGAAATGCCTCATGAGGCCAAGGTGAGAGCTGAGTTTTTGTTGTTTATGAATAAACTTTTGACAGTGCCAATGGTTGTTCCATACTTGCTCCTGCTCATTGCCCTCTGTGGTGTTGGGTTTCAGAGTCTTCGGGTCATCTCAGTTTTTGGAATGGAGCTTTAGTTGCGCTAGACAGTTTGCAGCTTGTAGATTGTGTTACTGGCAAAGTGACTCGACCACCAAGCCAGGATGGATAGATAACCACAATTCGTTCTATGCAGATGCTATGGTTAGAATTTAAAAGTATAGGATTTTCTTTTTTGCAGCCAAGAACATTAAAACAAGATGAACTGGAGAATGTTTTTTTTTCAGCTTTAGAACAACATGGAGGAGATAACAACAACCCAACAGCTTGTCAGTTCACTGTGGCATTAAAAATGTGTTTTCTCAATGGCTTGTGTTTTTCCATGACTACATGAAAAAATCTGCGAAGATGATGAAAGCAGACTTTTGTGGTATCGTGGTCGCTTTTCGACAGCTGGCACCAGAAAGACTTCAACCAACTATTGTATGATGAATTCTTGTATTTCAGATAATAACATGGAAGAAGCAGATAATGACTCATCCCTAAATAATGGCTCCAGTGACCTGAGTTTTACCGAATGTCTCTCTGTAGCATATGTTTGTGGCTTTGTTGCTAAGAAATTAATGAGTGGTGTTTTGTAATGATTGCGATATTTGCAAGAGAGATTTGTCTTTAGAACCAGATGTTTTAAGTGTTGATGGAGTGAGTGAAGTTCACTGCATTATTGATGCACAATATGCTGGAGTCAAGCTGGAGCATCTATCACCGCAACTTGGAAATACTGTTGCTGCTGTAAATATTTATAAGGAATTTTTACCTGATATTTTAAGTACAGATAGTGTTGGCAGGCAGTTGTGTACAGAAATCAACAAGAAGATTCCCCTTGGGTGAGCTGCAGTGTTCATAGAGAGCAGCTAATTTACTTCATTAGTGTTGACACTTGTTGGCAGGATAGAAAAGAATTCAATGAAGTTTTCAAGGGGGCGATGGAGAGGTCTATGAATGATTATATCCTGTGGGGCCAGACGCCATCAAGGCAACATTAATGTTGATGCTGCATTTCTTAAAGTTTTGATTGCAGGCCGTACGGCTGGACGAATTTCCTCGCTGTTGAAGTGTTGACCTCTGCCCCATTGATTACTGCACCAGATGAGTGATATTTGAGAAACGGCAGCCCATTGTCAGCTATGCACCATTGTTGATCTTGGTGGAAAAATCACCTAACTCTTATACGTGCGTACATGGACTGTCAGGGCCTCCCACAGGCCCATACAATGCGAAATAAAACTCAGAACACTTGCAAATTAAATTACTTATATAGGTTGGCTGAGTGGGTATTGTAAAGGCACATCCTCTGACATGTATGATGTGACCATAAAGAAATTACGTAGCATCAGTTCATCTACGTATTTATTATATTATAACTACATTCACTTCTATGAGGGCACTTGGCACAAAACACTCTTGGCTATTCGAACCGGCCAAGTGGGGACACTGTAAATGCACCTTGCGACAATTAATGGTTATGAGAAAACTGAAGCTCCATTTGGCAATGCTATTCCACCCACGAATGAAGGTTACTTACCGGGCGGCCAGATGAAAAGAAAAGGTTCCACGTGAGTTAGAGTCTATTGCTGTTAATGTCCAGACACAAACATGATGAAGGCCGCCCGGAATGCGTGGAAAAACGCTCGAGTTCAACACACGTACTCCACCTCCATTGGTTGCTACACGTTGACTGACTTCCTGCTCGAGGTGCGGGTTCGCGCTGAAACGTGACTACTTTATGCCATGCCTTGCATTACCTGACCTTGCAACATGTTTAAGAACTAAATAAACTTTTGAAAATTCGAAAACAATCCTGCAATACAAAACCCTTGTGAATGGAATGAACAAAGCACTGCGTGAATGATTAAAATAAATAATGTTACATAACTCTTACATGGTAAACAATTAACACTCTAACTAAACAAAACAAATGATAAATCGTTTAATTTAAACAACAACAGTGTCTTTAATTAGGCCCTTGTGATCCAAGTTCAAAATAGTTGGCCTATTTCATCCTCCCCTGCGCGTCTCGATGGGAACCACAGGCTGCTCTTAACTGGCGTGACATTGTACTTGCACTGCACCTTATTGCCCCAGCGACCTGGTGCACACTCTGTGCTGCACAAAACATGCAGCCCCGCTGTGCCGACATTGCAAGCTATGGCTGGACAAACGGTCTTAGGGGTAAGGGCACGTGGCACACGTCAGTGCCCTTGTTTAATATAATAACCATTCATCAGTTTTGCAGGATATGCAATAACATGCCTAGCTTTTGTTCAGTAGGCTGAGGATTCGACCCCAGCCAGTTTCACTGGGGATGGTTTTTTCCCGAAATGATTTTTCCATTCTCACTCCAGGCGATTACTAATGCAGTGAAATATTATGTGGCTACTTAATCATCGCCCAAAAATTCTATATTATTTTTGGAAGTGTGTAATATAAATAATAATGTTATAAAACATCTGCACAATATTGTTTTATTACTTTGTTTTAAATGCCCATACTTTTTAAAATATGTGACTTTTGGTCTAAGTAACTATTTCAAATGGTCTGTTTGTGTGAAAGACTCAACATTATTATCGAAACCGTTATTTTTGGTTAGTAAGTGTTCCTGTCAGTTTTTCACTTCTTTGGAATGTTGTGTTACATGTTAAACCAATATATATATATATATATATATATATATATATATATATATATATATATATATATATATATATATATATATATATATATAAATTTTTTTTTTTTAGTTTTATATAAGTATTAATGACTGCAATTTTAAAAGAATTAAATGTTTTTTTCGTGTGCACATCAGGTATGTTCATTCATTTCAAGAACACAGAGAGGTGACATGTAATTTATGCATATTAAGAGTACAGAACTACACAATAAAAAACATTTGTCTATAGAAATCGTATGGAATGGATAGGCATCTGCGATTTCACATGCATTTCATATTATTTTTGTAGCTCAAAAACATTTTCTGTTACTGCTGTAGTATTTGTTAAAGACTGTTCCTGTTAAAGTGAGCACTCTAGAAATCAACCTTTGAAAAAAAAAACTCCTCCTGCAAGTGCATATGTATAATCATGTGTGTTACCGCACAGACTGGAGATGATCACACCCAGTTATATTGGCAGTGAAATGTTAAAAGTAGTTTTACGAAATAATGCGTTATTGCAAGTGTAATGATAAAAGTTATGGCTACTTAAGATGTTTGAAGTTTACTTGAAACATTTTAAAATAATAATTGGTGTTAAGATGATGTATCTACTGTAACTCATAATTATATTGTTTCACGTGATCGGTGAAATGGTCGAAACCAATGGTCCGTTGTTGTGGTTCCTTCATGCTTGTTGCTTGGATTTGCATGTGTGGAGTGGTTGCGAGGCAAGCTACAAATATGGAAACTAGAATTTGTATTGTTTTAATAATTCTCATTTTTTTCAGCTTATCTGCAATCAGTATTGTTATATTATAGGTCGTATAGCGATTTTGTGTAAAGTTTGTGTGCCAGGAAACTACGTTCAAATATTCAGCATCAGGAGGACTTAATAAATCTCGCCGAAAGTATTTATTCTTAATTCGTTGAGGAAAGATAAAGCGGTGCGGGGTTATCAAACGAGTTGCAGAAATGATGAAAATTTCAACTGCAACTCTCCGGAGGTAAATGTAAATGTGTTTTTACGACTTGTTTTCCCGTACAGTTTTTACGATGTGTTTCTCAGCTTATCCCTAGTACGTTATTTAATTAAATTGTTGAAAAAGAACAGGTAGTAACCGACAATTAGAAACATGATATTATAAACGGAAAGTTAAATAACAATAATAAAGAAAATGAACGACAGGAATAACACAACATTATTATATTCATGTGAGTTTGCGAAGTACATGTTATACGCTAAGTTTGACAAATAATATAAAAATTTATCTGTACCTGTCTATCTACGTCCATCTGTTTAACCTCACTTTCAAATCTGTCTTGATATCAAATACAAATTTGGCATACAATAATTATACATTAATTTTACACGTTTTTATATCGCTGTGTTATTTTGTAATGTAGGCCTAACCTCAAACTTGTGTTCCTGTAGTTATTGATCCCAAGTTACAGTGTTAAGTTTTACTATTGTTAACATAACTTAAAAATCACAATTTGATGCTACACCAATGGTTCCAACCTTATGAACTACAAAATTGAAGCTGGTTTTGTCAACTATATGCCTATAGCTGTTATGTTGCCAACATTCTTTCTTAATGCAAGTATTGTTTTATTTACTAATGCTTGCCATAAGAAAAATGAGAAAGTATTTACAATTAATTGTCAACAGTTGAAGAATAATTCCATGCATAAATTTCGTAATGGATGTTTGAAAAGATAACTACCTATCTTTTGAGAAATATTAACGAAGATAATATGCTTTCTTTAGTGGACCATTGTGTTTGTTATAGCTTCCATGTTGGCCGCAAAAAATATTTTATGCATTGAATTTTAATGTGACTGTAAATTACACGGCATAGTCAACACACCCAGACTCCCAGAACTCTTGTTTACTTGCGGATGCATGGCTTTTAAAGGTTAGATTACATTATGCAGTGTAAGTGTAAAATTAAGTTTTTCTAAAGAAGCTGTTTGAATCAGCTTTCAATAAGGGGCGGGCTAGAATTGACATACCTAAGACATTCACAGTTATAGCGATAAGCATTCACAAAACACAAAAGCAGTGCCCTGGCTACAATTGATATATTATTAATAATATTAGTTTGTTTATGTTGCTACATTTGTACCGAAGAAATTAAAGTCTTTATATCGAGTTGGTCGCAGGTTAAAGGGTAAAAGAGTTAAAAAACTTCCGTGGTTGTGATTATCCGGAAATAAACAAAAGAAAATATCTTCTGAGGAATTAAGTCAAAATACACCTTAGATAATAATAACTTGCCTGTAAGAATTACTTTTATAATATGTCCTTTACATTATCATTTTGCTGTCATTTGTGGATATGTATTGGTTTTATATTAATAATAAGACATATCTTTCATCTTTGTGTGTGAATGCATGAACCATTTTTGGAAGTATATTAATTTTCTTTGAATGTGTTTCTCATTTAAGTTTTAAGTTCTGTTGCATTCATTGAAATGAACGAACCACGACAATGATGAAAGTCAATGCACTTTACCTGCAAAATTGGTTTCTTGAGATCTGTGTGGGTTTTACAAAAAGGAAAAGTCGCACCCATTTGGACCACCAAAGACACCGGAAATGTGGTCGGCTACGGAACGGAATTTCACTTAGCTATAAATAATATACATTTGTTTTAGAATTATTTTGTTCAAATGAAGGTGGTCCCAGTTACAAGCCTGGTATACCCTTCTTTTATCACTTCAATTCACAGTATAATTGTTCAGTACATTTTTGGAGGGTCCCAGAAGGGTACGAACACAGAGTAACAGTCAAAAAAATGTACATATACAGAAATGCATTTGTTGAGACGTTTGGATTTTTAGTGTAAAATGTTTCTATTTTATACATACTTGATTAGCCTATGTTGAAATATATTAATTTCCATTTAAAATGTGCATATAAAACTACTCTAAAAATGTATATATACATTCACATGTTTGATCTATTTTACTTTTTTTTATATTACATGATTTATATACTACCATATTAGCGCCGTCACATTAAGTTTATTAGCACCATCTACTTCCATGCAGTGGTGTACTCTTTGCTCGGCCCAGATCGCGTCGTTTTTCCTAGGTGTTCTACCTCCCTTCCTTCCCGTTTCCCCATAGTGCGTCGTTTTTATTTCTCGTGGTTGTTTATTTAAGGCCTTGCACAGCCTCGCTTACACTTCAGATGTCTGCTACGTTACGGCGGTACCTTATGCCTGCAGGATCTATGTTTTTTTCCTGATTGCTATGATGCACTTCACTTCGGTCAGCTGAGGCCAAACACAGCTACCACGTTTTTGAGCTGACGTTTTACTAGTCACGATACAGAGCGATGGGGCGCTTAAAAAACAGCGAGTCGTGGGAAACTTTAAGTTTGCAGTACAGTTTTTAAATATTTGGTAATTTGTGCGACAAGTGGTGTTGAACCTTGTGTGTGCAGCAGTACTAGTCTATTTCAAAATCTGGATTTGGCTGCCCTTCGAAACTATTTTTCTGCTTAACTAAGATGTCGCATTACTGTGTGTGCTTTTTTTAATGTATCATGTTGGTCATTGTTCACTGCCCAAGTTTAATGTTTGCTGTTTCATGGTTTCAATGACTTCATTGCTAGGGCGTTCATTTTTCAATTGTTTGTTGTTTGTGTTGTAAAGTTTGTGTCTATCGGAGATTTGACATGATCCAAACGATTTTATATATTACAAATTTTCTGTGTTATATGCATGATATATGTTACATGTTTGATATACATCATATATAATACTTGTTTTATATTCATCACATATGTTACATGTTTTACATATTACATTACATGTTTTATATATAATATTAAACATGTTACATGTTTTACATGTAGTGTGTATGTTTCATGTTTTACATATATGTTACATGTTTTTATGCCTATATTATTTATATACAATACATTCATTTAGACACTTCATGGATACTGTGTACTACAATTATTATGTAATTAGTTTTAAATGCTCATCACTTAGGGTCCAAAACATTTAGCTTGTCCTGAAAAGTAAACATTGATTTTAACATGTGGTAATCACATGGCAGTCACATGGCAATGTTTATTCATATGTGGCGGAAGGATACATAACTGGCAAGAAAGTAGAACTTTAGCAGGGCTTTCTAAAGTGCTCACTTCATTGTGAACAGCCTATACATGCAAACATTATGATGGCCTGTGAGTGGATTTTTTTACTTGCCCACATTGATAAATTAAAGTTTTTTTTTGTCAAAAAAAGGTTGGTAAATCTTTGTATATTTGAAAAGTTATTCGCAAAACTTTAAGCAATACCAAATCATCACTGGTACGATTATAACGATGTCATCATATTTGAACTTCCCAAATTATACCGTCGTTTACTAAAATGTCTACAATAAACCAATAAACTTTTACATGAAAACATAACTGGCAGATTTTTTGTTTGAAAAATGCTAAAACGAAATACAATAAGCTATATGTGAAAGTAAATACAATTTTTCAGGTGGTCAGTGAATAAAAAATTAAAGAAGCCTGGATTCTAATAGTGCAGTGAGTTCTAGTACATAAAAGTTCAATTTTTCATTGACGGTGTCTGGCTGGACCACTGGGGGAGAAAGGTACTGGATAGGTATAATGAAGAATAATGTGAGATTTTCTGGGTAGGGCGCCAGCTCAGGGAGAACACGATGGTGCAGGGGTCGTGTGGCCGACGGCCTGCGGCTTGTACCCAATGTCCTCCGCCTCCAGAAGTGCTGTTGCTGTAGATCTTGCCATTATAAACCCTGTAAAGTGCCTGGGCTAGTTCGGATGTTGGCCTCCCCAATGCCATTCACTCCCGAAGGGATGTAGGCCACTCCGTGCCATTAATAATATACATCCTTTAAATGGTCGAAATTAGACCAGAAATAAATAATAAAACTGTCTTAAACACATGTTTATTTATCTTCGAATTCCTTTAACAGGCAATTAAGTTCACATTTCGCCCTTCAAGTGGGTGACCACTGATACAGACAAAATGTGTATGGCCTTCGTAATATTAAAATGGATATTTTCATCCTGGCCGTGTACAAACGGACCAGAGATGTGGGGTGGTGCTCGCTCTGGGATAGTAAAACAAAGATTCCAGTTATTTAACATAAATTAAACAGAATTACATGATGAATGGTGAAGCATAACTATACAGGTCCAGAATGGCATTGCGATGCGACCACCCCAAGACAAATTTCGGACTCTATTAAATGGCAGTTGTTACGGAGCCAGCTGGTTTGCCGGCACCCCGCCTTGGATCACGTCACTGTGATCGGCATATTATATTATTATAAATAATGAACTGGAATGGCTCGTGGTCATGCAAGTGAAATTAACATACCGAATATCACTTTATAAAAACACAAAAACCCTTCAGTAAAAATATATATAAATGATTAGGTCCATGGCGTGTAATGTTGAAATACAAAACTTAACCACTTATTGGCGAGCACCTTTAAAGTGAGCCAGGAAATAGTGGGATGGTTCTCAAGGACAACTTAACATCTAAACAAAAATTTTAACCTTATAGAACTTCATTACGTGTAATAGAACACTTGAAATAATTGTAAATAAAAATATAACTAGGGTCAGGAACAGAATTTCCACGTGGTGTTCTCAATTGCAATTTATAGTGTCACGACATATCTGTGGAATCACTAGGAAAGACTCGGGACCCCATCTTTCCCACTTACATGAGAGGTGACATAATGAAATATGTGGCCATTATTTTGTTTTACTTTATGGCACTAAACTGACTCTCTGTCTCCCTACATCACTGCAAACTTAAACATAAAGATAACCACATGGGTTCTCGGTGTGACTTCAACACACCACATGAGCATACACGGACACTTTTACTAAATAAATGCATAAAACAAAACACTCTTAGAACTAACATAACACTTTAAAAGGCCACTGCCTTGTACTTACGAGTGAGGAATAGGAACACAAAAATAAATAACGAACACATGTGTACACAACATAACCCTTCAATTACACATCAACACTGATTTGAGAATTATAACAAACAATTTTACGCCGTTCAACTGTATTAGTGCACACTGTGCAGTAAACAGAATGACTTCACTGAGCAGTGCAAAAATAAAACAAAACAACACAATACTTAATAGCACTTTCAAAAGGTAAACAAAAACTTGTGTCCTTCCTAACCCTTCAGAAACATAAACATAACTCTAATATTTTACACACAGACATGTGGTTACCAATGATCGAAGCGCTGTGGTCACGTCAGCGGTGGACTAGTTGCATGGAGCACATAGGAAATGGGCTTTAGGCTTGTGACTGACGTCAAGATGCTCTTGGCAACCAGTTATCATGAACATTAAAACTTTGTGAATGTCATTAAGGTGGTTTATCGAGAGAATGATGGATAGGAACGGTGGCAAGGGGGGCTATTCAGAGGCAACCTCACTCTTCCTGTGACTTAGCTCTACAGAAGAGTGTGTTACATACATCTTTGTGTCTATTATTGCCAGTATAGCAATATTTTTGGGAAATGTTACTATGTGACTATTAGATGATTCAAATACTCCTGGCCATTTCAATTTTTTGGGGCTTTATAAGTCTTCTTTTTCACCTATAATTTGGATACTAAATATAGTTCTGAAATGTATTACAAAGTTCTGTAATAGTGGAAATCTATAAACTCCAACAAAATCTAACACTTCAAAAGGTTAATATTTAACTATCTATTTGGTGGACATGCTCATGCATTAAAGGTAATTTTTTGGAACTTTTTTTAGCTGGCCAAAGATTTTTGGGAGAAATTTTTTTTTCTCCCAAAAATCTTGGGTTTGGTTTTTAAGTACAGTTTTCTAAATAAATTTGATAATGCTGCCAAAGGGGGTTAGGCAGTTGTTATAAATCCCGAAATATGGCAGCACCAGCAATAGTTCTCAGCTAGTTCCACAGATAGCGATAGTGGTTTGTTGAAGTATCCCTACATGGCAGTAAATGATTGATACGAGCTTTAACATTGCTGTAAACAATTTTACCTTATAAAATTGTCGACAGGCAGTGTCATATCATCAAACCAAGCATTCAGTTTCTTGGGCAAATTGTGTGTGCACTATATTATGAACATATTTATCTCAAATTTACTTAAAAACATTCATTAAACTAAACAAACATCACACGTTTTCTACAATACTGTTACATTGAAATATTGTGTGTCATTTCCACTGTCTTACCCTGTTAGATCATGTTGTGCCTTATGATGTTGGTGCATGGTGGTTGGAATGTCGTCGAAAAAAACTTATTTAATATATAATATTACATACAGATTTTACGTACGATACGAATCCCCCCAATAATTATTAAATGTACTTTTGACATGTCTACAAAACAATTTTACTGTTAGTCAAGGTACAGGTTAACATACTCACTATGTAAATATAGCCTAACAAAATTACGTAGCATATGTGGTGGGCACACAATGAATTAAAAGCAATGTACATATTTATTTGTAAATAAACATACAGTGACAATAATTTAAAAAGAAACATGGCAGACAACTATAATATATATATACAATAATATGCACATGCATAAACCTCTTCACTAATGCAGTCGAGACACCAGTTCGAACGTACGCTTAATGTACTGCTGTATTCTGGTGGCTGCTCGGCGAATGTGAGTGTTGAGCACTGATGACATGGTGAACGGACATATTCGGGATGTGTGGCACATGTCAAGTGCCTATTCCCTTTGAGGCAGTTCACTCAGCAAAGCTGCTTTCCTTATGTCATACAGCACCACACTGGTGGTCGAAGTTCGTTGTGTCGATGCAGACGATATCTTCGTGTTGGCTGCTGAAGATGTGATGACTTGGGCTATGGTTTTGATATGTATGGCGGCATCGGGACGATTGCGATAGGCAATAGAGAATGCCCGCATGTTGTGCACTTTGCGTGCCGAATGGAACTAGTCAGCTTGGAACCGCAGGGTGGTGAGGAATGCTCCTCTGTGCCCGAATTGTTACTGCTACTCTTGCTTGGGGTTAGTTGCGGGCAGTAACAGCATGGAGTGCGGGTGTCCCATCCATTCCATGCTAGCATGTCTCCTGGCTCGATCATCAATGGACCCATAGTTGATGTTGATGATACTGTTGACACCGAATTACCGGGGTGTGTTACAGGCATCGTGATACAATGATATTGGACTGGCACATGGCAATCCTGGCCATCCACATGTGGCCCCCTGTCTCATCACTCCTGACATCGTAACACACTGGTAGCTGTGTGATTAGTGCCAGTATAATGTTGGCACGCACACTGTCACCTGTCTGTGCCCCTGTGGATGCAACCGTATCAGATATCCCAGTGGTGTGTGTGCCTCGCATGGCATTGTGTTGTTGTTGTGTTGCCACATTGTTGTTGTTGACATGACTTGGCTGACCTGTTCCACCTAGCTTTTCATCTGGTGATGGTATCTCGGCGGCGGGTGTCGCGACACTGGCACTTGCTTGCTGTATTGCATCCCAATGAAAAATTGCTGCTCATCTAGGATTCAGTCGAACTTTGTAGCACGAGTATATCAGAACTAAGTGCTGATATGAGGCCTGCTCCACTTTTCTGCTAATCCAGCACAAAAGGCTTTCAGCCCAGCTGATTGAGTGTGTGCGTACATACACACACTTACCAATTTTGAGAGGTGACAGGGGACGTGTGGTGTTCGGTAGCCAGCATACTGCTCCCTCCTCTGTGTTTTTGTCTTCGCCCCTCATTCCGCTCCTGAACTCTCGCGGCAGGGGTACATCACGACCTCTGTGTTGATGTGTGGGAGTTTTTCCTGTTGCCACGTTTGTCTTTGTTCTCAGTGTAAACAAAGTGGTTGGAAGCTGTTTTGCCCAGGAATTGTGTTGGTCACCGAAGTAACTTTGTTGCTTGAATGCTGTGATGTGCTCATGATGGGCATTGTTGAGAGCACATGTGAGAGGAGAGCTACACACGAGGTTGATGCCGGCCCATGGTCGAAGGCGATGCCCCACAGGAGAGAGAGACAGAGAGAGAGTGACCATGGGACAGCAGGGTAGGCGCTGACAATGAGCTAACAGGCGTGACATGGACGTTAATACGGTCGACCCCCTCGAGAGAGAGAGACAGAGAGAGAGATTCATAACCCGATGTGTGATCCCCAATCAGCGAGGCTGCCGAGGCTGGAGCAGCGTCGGGAGGAGCTAGTGTCAGGGTATTCCAGGAGCAGGGTCGAGACCAGCGTGGGCAAGGGCGTTCTTTTTCACCACATCTTCACTAAACAAGCAGATGGAGGAGCTCCGGTCGAACAGATGTTGTCTATGGTAGGTGATTTTCAGTAGAGTGTAAGAGCGAGTAGGGTGCGATACGAGTCAGGAAGAGCGACTAATGAAAACTAAAGTAATTTTTGAAACAGGAGAATTAATAATTATTGATTCAGATAGATAAGATCTCAATATATATATACTAAAGGTAGGAGTCAAGCAGTGTAACATTTAGTGCAACAGTGTAATTTATAATTGTAACTGAGAACAGAGTTGCTATTGTAATAAAAAGTGTATTGATAAATAAATAGGTGGTAGTGATTTAGAAGAGTTAATACAGTGATCCTGGTTATTATTTGGGGGCCTTTAGCCAGGTTGTGAACAGTTGTTGGGCTAGGATATTGTAAGTATGTACACATGGCTAGGCACCACAATAAATGGTGGAGGTACCGGATAAACTGACACCAATTTCTCCACCACCCTTTCTAAAGGCATGTTCTTTAGATGCCAAGGACCACTTCCTGTCAAGCAACAAGGAAATAAATACATATTGATTATGAGAGAATTTTTTAAATTGCTATACCATTGCTGCGACGGTAAAAAGCAATGATGTACAAACTTGTGCAGCTTTTATCAAGGATGTCATTTTGAGTTCGGTTGCCCTCAGCAGCTCTTAACAGACCGAGCAACATCTTTTAACAATTAGCAAGTTCCAGAACTTATAAGAAGTCTGAAAAAACCAAACTCCAAACTACATCATATAATCCTGCATATAATGCGCTAGTTAAAAGCAGGAACAAGATAGTATCAAACTACTGCTTTAGCTCAGCAAGAACATCATAATTGGGACTGTTATTTACTCTTAATAATATTCAAGCACAATACTTCAGTCAATATCAAAACTAAGTTTACTCCATTTTATCTGGTGCATGGTGTAGAGGAAACGCAACCAACGCATGGTGTAACGAATAAATGATTGGAGTAAGGTGAGTATTCTTGTGACCAATTATGCAAAGACAGGGATCAAGAACGGCTGAATTTTGTTGAGGCACAAAAAAAAGCAGAAGCGCAATTTGACAAGCGATAAAGAGCAAACAAGATCAAGATAGGTGTCTATGTTTCGGTTAAGAACCAATTGCGCGCTAAACCTCTCAGTTTGTAAAACAAGGGTCCATAGAGGGTACTAGACATGGTATGTCATTCCACAGTAAAAATACAAACGAACTAAATAAGCGACCGAAAATTCGATAAATTTAATACACGTAATATTAATCTGGCTAATGTGTAATACAAACAAATACACATCATCCAATTGAAATAATTGCATTTTCTTAACAGTGTGCATCAGCATGATGTAAATAATTCTTGTTACAGTGTGTATGCATGACTGTTTCTGTGGAGTGCGAACAGCGTAACTCAGTCCATTGTGCTGCCGGAGGCAGACTTCCATACCGCCCAGGAGTGAAGTGAGCTTCCACCACCTACACTCTGTGCCTGGGGCGCAGGTAATGTGACGGGTAGCGGAACCTGTCGACAAGGACGGCGAAATGACAACGTGTCATGTTCCGGCACAGAGAGTGGTGGACTTCTGCACTACCAGTGTATCGTCACAAGCTGACTGCGTGCTCAGGTGGCTGTGTCATGTAGCCCAGTTCCTCACAGTCGCCAAGACATGTGCTGATAATGTCATTTTTGTAATGTGTTCTATAATTTTTTGTTGACTTCAGTGTCACCAGGATTAAGAACACATGCTGGCGTCTATTGGATGCCAGAAGATGTGGAATTCCTCTATGAGGAATCCATTCCATTATACTATTCACTCACCATACAAGTCCAAACTACACCCACATCCTTGGACATGTGGTTACATGGGGAATGTAGAAATAATACTTCTATCGATTGTCTTCATGACAAGCAGATTTACAATATGTGAATATAGTTCAGAATGGGGTTTTCACAGAATTTCTGGCGAAGTTGCAACACACACCCGTGGACGCTATGGAATTCAATTACTCGGCGAACTAGGAAGTTGGTATTGTCATTTTCTCACCAATAAACACTTACATACTCTCATAGCTAATGAGGCACCAATAATTACCCAGCTGAATGAGTTTACACTACGAGTAGTAACTTCTAACACAGAGCTGAATATCGCAGTAAAATATTTCGATTGAATCAAAATGCAATTGGAAGAAAAAAAAAAACAAGTTGGCACAAACAGTCAATTCATTATATAACTTACTCAAGGAATATAACCCCATGGTGGAAAGTATCCCGGTTATTAAAACTTACAATCATCTTTTCACTACAGTTATTTTGCACCTCGTAAATAATTTGGTGATGGAACAGCAAGTTGCTACTTATATCTAATATTGCCAATACAAAAAATTACCATTACACGCAGTCTCTAAGGAACAGTTGATTTCAGATTTGCAAAGACTGAAAACGACATTCAAAAAACTATACTTACGACTCAGCATAACGACAAGTAACATAGTTCAATATTACATGCACGCATTTGCTGAATGTTCATTCTCGGAAAATCAGGTCCTCATTAAAGTAAAAGTCCCATTATATAAGGCAGTTGGTGATTGGGAAATTTACAAGGTATTCAATATACAATATCTATATAACAACGAATCATGTCGCAATGAGACACCATATAATTTGATAGCAATAAGTGAACATTTTTCGCGGGTTAAGGAACTTCCAGACTCACCAGTACACAAGTTCAACGTCTTATATATTCCGAAGGAGTCAGTAAACAGTGTAGTTAACGAGTGCATTAGGGAAGCCGTAATATCAGATGACTATGGAAACCTTTCGACTAAATGTAAGTACACGTGTTCAACAGAAAAATGTACAGTTTTGACACAAATTCTGCAACGCAAATATGTACTAACCGACCCTCCAACAGGTTTACAAATTTAGTGTGTAAATGCGTCTCTCAATCGGGTGATTTCTCACAACCAGGTAGGAAATTTAGAACCATTTTTGCCATGTTGGTGTCAGGTACAAGTAAGAGAGCCGACACTTATTGAGGCTATGCACATTTGTGACGTGCGGGCACCGTGCGAGACGGCCATTACTACTGTATTACCTATACACTGGCTGCTAGAGAATTCTTTTGCGCTAGAGCAATTGTATATGACGAATGGAAACCATTACCATAATTTCACTACAGCTCTTCCCGAGAATTGGCAAATAAAACACATTACTTTACCCATAATTACTCAGTTTGAAGCTACTACATTCCGATGCCAATGGGCGCCTAGTCCAGTGTTTGATTTCCTTGAACAGGATGCATACAATTATGTATCCAGTGGATGCATAATTTGGTTGTTATTGGTAGTTGTGGTAATTTATGTCCATATTAAAAAAAAAATGTCCCAATTACTACGACAAGTGGTTCGTAGCGACAAATTATGAAATATAGGCAAATGTTGCAAACCAGGTTCTATGTCACTTAAATCTCACATGTCACACAATTGTCTTTTAGCAAATTATATGGTTGTAAATAGAAGAAATCAATGTTATGTCCATTCGTATAATGCTGTGGATACCATATAATATGGATGTAGTGCAGTCAAATTAAATAATGTAAAATTAGATAAATCTTTTTTTAAAATATGCCTGTGTATATTATTGCTTAGTATCGCGTACAGCTTTGTATGTTATTAATTGACCGCATGACATTTCAGATTAAGTACATTCATCATGATCCACCTCTTTTTTGCATTGTACATTAGCAAGTTTTACATAACTAATTGGAGTAATATATTTAGGACTCCCCTGACAATCTGAAAATCGTCACCATAAGTGGTTAGGTTTTTAATTACTACAGGTAATTCTAAGTAACCATACTGGTCAATCGTTTAGTATCCAGTTTTTTTCTCTGTGGCTTTGGGTTACTGTTGGTACCTTTTGGCACCAATAGTTGTTACATATTGGTCTCTATATTTTACTATGTATATTTTATTTCAAAAGGCTGGCCTTATTCATATAATATGTGTATTTATGATTGCATGTTTATGTATAATGTATATATTTTTAATATAAAAGTACGAAATAATAATTATTTTAAGATAACATTTAGGTTTATTGTGTGCATACAAAATATACGATTAGTGTGAATGTATGCCTTTAGGCTTCACTCCTATTGGGTGCGTGACGTCACCTGTCCAGCTGTGCGGGTGTAGCACCAGCCAGTGTGCGATAGGGCAGTCAGATGTGAGTCGAGCAGCAGGCGAGTCGTGGGTTGATCACTGAGTGAGAGACTTGTGTAGTATGAGTCGGGCAGTGGTTATGCTGTTAGGCCGCGCAGTGTGTGAAAAGTAAAATGTAGACAGTGCCAACCGACGTGAAGATGCTTTTTGAGAAATATAATGATAACTAAGCACGACTACATAAATTACGCGAATATATACACTGTTCGTGTGAAAAATATTTCTTTCTGGAAGATATGCACAGCCCATACCTATTGCCTAAGAATGTTTAATTATGAGTCCGTAATTATGCACGAGCATGATTCAAACTTCAGTGCAGAAGATCTGTCGCCAGGCAAGGCGACCATAAAGTGTAGTATTCCTGGCGAGATCTGGGCCCCATTCGACGGCAACTGAAATCCACCACAGCTATTCCTGAGGCGCCGCTTCTGGTTTTCCATATGTAGGACTACAGCTGGTCTACTCACTGTCTTGTTCCTGTGTGCACATTTTGACGCGCTTCTCAATAAAGTATGTACACGACGTCCTTTCGTTGATGGGGTTTGCTGAAACAAGTTCCTATGTTTGCATAGAAAGTCGTTGTACTGTGTAAAGAATGACGATCCTGCTATAAGCGAAGTCTCGCACAATTCTTATTGAAATAAACTTTAGTCAAGTGATAGGCCAAAATATGTTAAATACAGTAGTATTCTTGCCATCAGAAATGCAAATTAATTCATGCTTAGTGATTTTGAAGGTGTTATAAGTGCGAGAAAATGGAGGACATTTTTTATGACATGTCTTAATGAATTCGATCATAAAATATATAAAATATTATTTTTAGGTGGTCGATATTTTTTAATATGCTCTTTATAATAACTGTGAAATAAATGCAATAGTGATGGACACTTTGTATTGGCCTACTTATTAAATGTATGAAAATCACTGAAAACAGGCCTAAGTGAACATTCTTTCTGAACCATCCTAAAGAAATGTTAACTGAATTTTCACTAATTTTATATACATGTATTCAATGTTAATCTCGGTTTCCATATTTACATCCATTTCATTCATAATTATCAACTGTTTCATGTGTCGCATATTTTTTCCCAGTACGTCGCACTTGTGTGCACAGTGTTTTGCTTTAGCGATAATGTTCCATGCCGGTAGGGGACAGGTGTGCCAACTTTCATCTTTCACAGCACTTTCGGCTGCTGCCACAATCTTCTTGCGTGTGAACACAGTGCTGGGCGCTTGAGTCACTGAACATGCACATGGTCACATTTCTGCTGCATGACGAATATTGTTGAAAATTGTTCATTTCACGATGTAGTTTGGCTGGCGCAATGAACCCCGCATATCGTGTTGTTGACATTCGGTATGATGGATGATGAAGGGTGGAGAGAGGGCATGAAAATCTCCTAACTAGCACACCATGGTGACAAGTATGTTGCTGAGAGCTAAGCCAGATGTAAACAAACACACGTGGCTGAATTATGTTTGTGTGTATCAGTTTTAAAGACGTGCTGAAATGTCTTGCTGGGAATGGAATGTAATTTTTGGTTAATAAACTGTCACATTATTTAAGCACTTATTTTAGGCCTCTGTGCCCTGGGCACTGGCTAAATTTCTACATATATAGAAGTTCGCTTTGGCCATGGGAAATTATGTGAGCAATGTTCACATATGAAACATGGTGCACTAACTTCGCAATGTGTGTTGTTGATGTGTTCCTGATGTCCACGTATAACTTGTGCCTGTTTGTTCCATCGCAGACTTATCAACCACATGGCAACAGGCGACCGATCGATATTAGGTCACGTTCTCGATCAGCGCAGGTCGAAAAGAATGCCATTACATTTTTATTGCCGCCCTGTAACTCTTGGCCGCAGCTAACAACATTTAACATTTACCACAAGAGTTAACTCTCATGATGAATGGTTACGTGACCTAAATGAGTGTGTCCTGTGAAGCCATGACCATTAGACACAAAAGCCATTGGAGGGAACACTTGGATAAGCGGTGCTGCTTATTCCCATGACTTTCCCATGTGCGCGAAGTCGACGGGCCCCGTGGCCGAATCCGGAGTGCGACGTAGCTCCGAGTGGTTTCAAAAGAGGGGAATCAAATTCCCGTAGGAAATGTGATGTGGCGAGTGGCTCCCTAGCAGTATTAATTAATAGGAGAATTTTTAAGCATAATTAACGATGATTACACCATAACTCACTAGGTAAACGGCCCACTCCAGCATAGAGAGTCGATATAATTCCATAGAAAACAGAGTGTAGCTCCCCCCTTAGTTACGAATTTCGTGTGTCGTCACATCCATACACATTCCTGAAATTAATTACATAACGACACACACTGGTCCTAAAATTTTAATTATAAGAGTGTACATGTAATTATCTAATGAGAATCAGCCACCTGACGGTCATTTAATTTAATATTATCCTTCAAGTGCGGTGACATTCTAATGATGTCACATTCTTAGCCACATCTGGGTCTCCGACCTTCAAGAGTATATCACCAATATATTTTAGTTTAGCAGTCTTGATTATGTATAGCATCAATTTCACTTACCATGTTATTCATTAAGTTCAGTTTATTCATATTTTCATTTTGGCGCTGGATTCGCCAGGCATACAGCGAAACCGATGCCATGTCGTAAATCACATTTCAGCACTCCAGACAACAGGCAGTATGCTCTGCGTACGCCCCTCGGCAATCCAATATGGGCTGCAGTTTTCTTCATTTCCATGGTTGAAGTAATTCAAGAAACTTTTGTACTTTTATTAAGCCGAGGGGAGATCTCCCTGCATCCTGGCTTAACATACCAGGACTTCATGGCCGGGACGTATCTCATGTAATTAATCTAAGGCCCACACCTTATTTTAAAGTAGTAGCGACCACCCGCAGGTCCAGAGTGCTGCTTCTCTAAGGTACACATTCTCAAGTGCAGTAACATTCTGTTGTACCTTAACAGTAATAAAACAGTCATATCATAATTAGGAAAGTTTTATTGCATTGAACTCTCCTGATTTCATTGGGTACTTCACTCTAATAGGAGCCTTCAAATTTACAAGTGTATTTCAGTTCATTTTGCATTTATGGGGCCTGCCGCCCTTAAGCAGGGCAAATTCAGTGGTAATATAGGCGTGCGAAGTGGCCGACAGCTTCGCCCACTGGCAATATTTTACCTTTATGTAGTATAATGTACAGATTTGCTCAGCTCTCCTTCAAATCGACCGCGTATCCAGAGTCGCCATAGGCCGTCGGCCGTACGACACCCATCACAAATCGTTCTCTATAGCGAACTTGGTGCCTGCACATTATCGGTTCATGTTCCCCACCTGCTCTCAGGGGGGACACGAACACACCATCAGCACCTCTGGAGGCGCCGCACAGTGGTCTGTAGTGGGTAGAGCACGATGTTAATCTTTCTGAAGACTTTCTCTCTATCTCATGACATGATGGCCGACGACCGTTGGCCCTCCCTCATGTCCGACGTCTTGATTAATGTTACCAGTACCGATGATATTGCCGCCAGTCACACTAAATCCAATATTGCCTTGCCTAGTAAGGGATGTAGGTGCCCCTTTTACACCATCTCACACCTGATGAGTTATTCTGGACACCCATTGCCTATATTCAACACTTGATAAAATCAACTAAGATAAAAGAAGTTAAGTAACCATTAGGTGGTTATTTGTAACAAAAACATCGGCATCTCACCTTCATTTTTTGATTATTATTATTTCCCGAATGGGAGACTTACATTTGTTACCCCACCATTAAAGCAAAGCGGGCTCTGATGCTGTATAATGGCTCTAGCACTTACATGGTTGAAGAAAGTGTTACACCTTGGCCATGTAAATACGGACCGAGATGTGAGCGACCAAGTACTGCGGGCTAGAAAACGAACAAGGTTCCTGTAAACTAAATTAATAAAACAGAATTACATGATGAGTAGAAAACAAAGTTGATGTTTCTGGAGCACCGCGACATGGTTGTTATCTCACGACGTCTAGGATGCTACTACTCTATACTTGGTGCAGAGCACGCTTGTTGGTCAAGACTCCCGCCACACTTATCATGTGACATGATTTATACAAAACAAATTAAATTGGATGAGCTGAAGTGCACCCTGCAATGCCAATGAGATGAACATTACAACAAACCCTTTTTAACAAAATGCAAAAATACATAAAATACAAATATAACAATAGAAATTCACATTTAACCCCACTGTGTTTCAGTGGCAACATAACCTCATTTGATTCACTAATAAAAATGTGGAAAAAATCTTTAGAGCCTTTCCCCAATAAAGTTTATCTTTCTGTACATATATAGTCTCTATCAAATTACGTGAGTTCATATTTGGTTGTCAACAAACACTTCTAAGCTACTTTATAATATACTATTAGCTGCATTTTGGTCACATGTCTGTGTAAACCGGTTCACTTCAGTGCGAGGTTGCGAAACGTAACATGAAAAGGCAATAATTCAGTACTGGCATTATTGTCTTTACTGGACAAACACAATGTGAAATATTCAAAATATCAGAATACCCATAATATGCATGAAAACTGATATGATTAATTACAAATTACATTATTAAACATAATACTTTCGACAATGATCTCGAGTGTGGCCCGTTTACAAAACAATACAAAATGGCGACTCTCACACATGAACTGAAACAGGGTAAAAATTTACATCACTCTACATAGCATTAAAATGACCTAAATAAAAATGTAAAAAATTGAGACTATTTGTCTCATAATTACGTGAGGTGCAAAGAAACATAGGATTAATAAAAACCATTCGACATGACACTTGGTAAACCTACACATAGCCCTTGATAAATAACCCTGAAACGTAGCATTGAAAACATAAACATTGGTAAGTGGCAGTCAGTGAGATATTTGTAGGTTGTAGAAGTATATACCTCTATTGTTATGCACATTGATATTTCAGCCACGCACACCAATACACGATACGGAACTCTTTACTTGGAAAAACCTTTAAAATATATTACACTACATGACACTCACAAGTAGGCATTGCAGGAAAATATACACATAACCCAAATAAACAAAGTACTCACATACTCCTTAACATATTAAACAGGCCATAAAATACACTTTCTACAAGAACGCTACACAGCATACACATACACACCACACTGGTTCCATGACACAGGTGCTACTCCGTGCCTTTTGGTGCATACTGGGTGCTCAAGGTGGCAGAACATGTTGAATGGCCTAAGGCCATGGAGTTGTAGACATAAAACGCCCTCTCCTTCGGAGGCCATTCACTTGGCATGTCTCTTCAATCTTCAATGCCGCATCTCGCTCGTGCAGAATCTTCTCCCATGGTCGCAGTTGTAGATGTGCGATCCTCGCTACTGTAGTGAGCTCTGCACCCACATGGTTACGAGCTGTCAACATGTGTTCCCTTGTGTTGTTGTTTTCCTCCAACTGCACATGGCCGCAGATTGTAAACAGATGGTTCGCTATGTTTTGTTTCGCTTCTACCAGTCCACATGGTTGTGAAACGTAAACACTCTCTTCCCCTTGTTGTTGTTGTGCTGTGAAGTCACGTGGCTGCGAACTGTCATCCGTGTTCTGAGGGTGAAGAGGGCAGCAGGGAGTTGTTTCGCCCACGAGGCGTTGTTCTCACACATGCACAGATGCAGCTGAGTTATCAGGGCGAACGCCCCATTTTCCACATATGTTTCGTCATGTACGGCCAGCAAATTGAGTCCCGGTATCTCTCAGTACGGTATGCAGGTATCTTCAGCATGCAAAGAACTCACATTCTAGAAACTTTCCCATGGTTCGACCGTGTGCACTTGACATGTAGTAAGCTTCAACCCACATGGAAAATAGATTGGTGATGACAACAATTAATCTTTTTCCTGCCTAGATGTGTGGGTATGGGCCCATCATGTCCAGCACGACAATCTCGACCGGCTCTTGAGGGGTGAGGGGCTGTTGTAGTTGCACACCATCTCTACATTTACTCTTGTATCTTTTGCAGGCTGTATAGTTCGTACAAAAGTGCGGACATCGACGGACACCCTCAGCCAAAGGAAGTGTTTCAGGATGTTCCAACACAACTGTTCAGAAGTGGGATGTCCTGCAAGGTGATTGGTGTGTGCGATTTGTAGAACAATGCTGCGAGCAGCATTTGGTACATACATTTTCCAGGAGTCGACCATGGTGTTTGCACGTGATTCAAAGGCACCATTCAACACAAGTAATCGATTATTGACATGTTGCTCGCATTCTGAAATCCGCTGTTGTGCGATGGGTCAGAGTCTCCTTGCTTGTTCATCGCATGTCTTCTGAACAAGACAAATTATGGTGCTTGCGGTAATACTGTTATGTTTGAACATTGTACATGTGGCACAGTGTGTTTTCATGTGTTGGCGGGGTAGGGAGTTAAGACTTTCTCCCACACTTCCTTATCATGAGCGATTTCTGCCCCTGGTGTTCGGGAGAGGTGGTCAGCAAGCTGATCCTCTTTGCAGAAAATGTGCTGTATCCAGAAGTCACACACTTGCATTAGGAAGGCCCAGTGTGAGACCTTGCTCCTGCTCTCTCTCGTGTAGTGCAGCCACAGTAGGCAGCAGTTGTCAGTCTGCAAAGTAAAGCGTTTTTACTCTAGCAGTTCTCTGTATTTCTTCAAGCTCCACACTATGGCTAGGCACTCCAATTCATTCACGTCGTACCGCCGCTCTGTTGGGCCGAACTTCGCACTCCCGAAATCCACAATTTTTCGCTCGTTGTCGTCCGACTGTTGAAAGACTACAACACCTAGCCCCTTCTCACTCGCATCCGTTTAGACATATATATGTAGGCTCGGGTCGTGCCTTGATAGGGCTCTGCACTCGCAGAAACTCCGCTTCACTTCCTCGAAACTTTGTTGTTGACTTTGTGTGTGGGCCATTTGAAGCGTATGTTTAGTGACATAATTTCTGTTAGTGGGGCAGTGATGATGGAAAAATGCTCGATGTATTCTTGGAGCCAGTTAAGCAGCCCAAAAAGTTTTCTCAACTGTTTGTGGGTAGTGGGCACAAAGTTAAGCTGTTCTGGTACTGGTCTCCGTCCATTCTCACTACTGAGGTGGCGAAAAAACTGGATGTCTTCCTTGCCGACAAGGTACTTTTTGTTGTTACAAGTTAGACAATTTATTACCAAGCATTCGAACACGAGTAACAAGTGGTGCAGATATTCCAGCCACGATTCAATCCACACAATCACGTCGTCGAATAATGTCAGTGCACAAACACCAATCAAATCAGCCAGTACACAAACCATCAACTCCTGGAAGGTGGACGGGGCGAATTTCAAGCCGGAAGGCATTTCACAAAATTGAAAGTGGCATCTGTTAGGGATGATGAATACTGTATTCTGCTGATCTGTTGGTTTTAAAAGTAATTGCCAATAACCACTGCAAAGGTCGATAGTTGTTAATACCTTTGCTTTTTAAACAGCAGAAATCCACCCAAAAATGCCAGGTGCCAACTTTTTTTGGTGTCTAGGTGATTGCGGATTTAAAGGCACTTTCCTACAGTTCAATAACACCCTCAGCCAGCATCTCTGCTATTTGCTCCTGTATTATTTCCTGCTAGTGCGTGCAGAAACGACGTGGACTGTCATATGCCATTGTGTCCATAGTAAACGAAATATCATGTTCTGCTAAGGTGGTTCTGCGTAGTGGCTCAGCAACAGTAAATATGTCCCTTCGTTCGTTCATCAACTCTTGTACAGCTTCGCAATACTCTGGGGGAACTGCATGGTTGAGGTCATTTAAGTCAACCGCAGGTGTGTCATCCACTGTTCGTGGTTCTAAGTTGTAGACGGGTCTTTACATCCGAAATGTATCCAACGTGCGGTGGGTTCAACGACTGCCTTTTGTTCTACTAACTAGAGAATCCCCAGGATGATGTCTTTCTTGATGTCGCAGGAAACAAATTCCATGGTGGTTGTAATGTCGCCGATGTTGATTGTGGCTGTCACTTCGCCGATCACCATTACCTGTATGCTCACGTGTCGCAAATTTTATAGTTTGCTTGTTTTGTTTCATTTCAGCCGGATTCACGTAACTAATGTGTATGAAATTGTGCGATGCCACTCTGTATACGTATCAAATTATTTGTCTGGCTCGTGATTTGTTCTAGTGAGATGTTGGTTGTATTCTGTTGTTCTAGTAATGGCCTGGGGTGGGTGGCATCAGGTGGCCCTACCCATGGAGTCAGCTTCTTGGTGGCGACCTGTGTTGTTGTTGTTGTGTTGGCCCACGTGGAAAGTCTGCTCATATTGTACAGTTGTTGTCCCAATGTGACCCATTGCACCACCTACAGAGGTGCGGAGCCAGCCTGTTTCCATTCGCATACCTCGGTACAGACGCATTTTTTTTTTTGGTTGGACTCCATCTCTCTAGGCCATGAAGTAGTGTTTTTGACTGGAACTGAAAGTTGTCTCTAGACACTCCATTCACCTCTTCTCCCACAGGCGAGTTCTTCGGTTAGTTGACATTCGCTTTGCCGCTTGGCTGTGGGTTGTCTTGGTCATGTCATGATTGCACTGGGATGACAGTTTCTAACAGGAGTACAGTTTGTAAAAATTCCTTTTCATTAGTGTGAATAGTGTATGGTAATGCAGGGTGGTGTTATTTTCTGGCTGAGATGGCAATTACTTCCAAGATGTCCTGTAGTGACAGTTCCAGGTGGAAGGTACATAAGAGATTAATCTTGCTGGTAGCAAAATCGTACAGTGACTCGTCGACCTGTTCCCGCATGATCGTCTAGCTGCAGGCTCATAAAGATGTAAATGTGGTGGCGAACCTGTAGTTTATATTCTTTCTGAACTCTTCCCACATCAGTCCATAGTGGGCTATACTGTGCCACCAGGTCTTGGGGTTAAAAGTTGTGGTTGGCAACACTGATGCCTGCTCACACACACTGTTGCTGTCGCCAGACTTTTGTAGTGATTTGCCATTGGCACTGTGTTCAGGAGGGGGTTGAATGTGTGACCGATGGGGTAATACCACCTGTGGGGCGTGGAACAGGTGTTCGTCCACTGTGTTGCGCCGTACCTCTTACTGATTTTCACGTCGATACTGCATCGGTGTAAGGCACATCTGGCATACACTTTTTCTGGTTTGTGTTAATGCTTGTTGTACTAGTTCCGAACTAGGCTGTTGCTGTACGCAGCAGCAACAGTTGGTGTCGTGAACATTCCTTCTTGTAGTTCGCTCCCAGGGCATAATACACCCCTCGTGGTAGATACGTTTGTAGTTTGTACACGCAAGAGTGGCAGTGCCGTTGCCATCCCACCAATCATTGTGCACAACATTTACTCAGAGTTCTTTGTAAATGTTACTTCGCTGGTTCCAAGTCCAGGACTACAAGTCGACATGAACAAGACTGGTTGGCATGCTGGGTCAATAAAGCCCTTGGCCTGCAGTGATTTTAAGCAGTGGTTTGCAATTATATTTCTGTATTCCCCATACTGATGCGAGATAGCACGATATCACAGATTTCCTTATTTACCCTTTCAATCTCTTGCCACATCTGTTGTATGTCGGTGGGGTCCTAGCAAATGCATGCATTGTTGCTATCCGATCCGAAAGAGAATGGATTGGATGGTGCAGTGGAGTGTAGACATTGGATGCACAAAGAAGCTGGTTTCCACATTTGTGCTCTGAAAATCGAAAAATCCTTTGTCTTGGATGTGGTGCTGCTGACATAGTGACAGCATCTTGTTTTATGTTGCTGAATGAAATGTCTATGGTTTGTGGCTGACACCCATGTGCACAGTGCAGTAGGGGTGGTCTTCCCCGCACAATGTGTCATGGAGGGGGTGAGAAGTGGCAACCTACCCATGACACTTGTTGTACAAGATGGGGGACCTAAGTCACCAAGCTGGGTGCACGATGACGAGGTGATCTGCTGCAAGATGGCGGCAGACAATAAACTTTTTGGAACAATTTTCCACGTTTCCTTTTCCTGGGTTTCTTTGTATCGTTTTGATGTTGTATTGAGCCATATTGCTTCTTGAAATGGCAGGAAGCTCTGCCAGTGGTAAGAATAGTGAGCAATGCTCAAGGGAAATGTATAATGTATACCCACATGGTTGCAAGTGATGTGCTGGATGATGGTACAAAATCCAGGTTATCGGGAGCAGGTTACATGGTCAGTAAATAAGGATGAACATGCAGTAGGGAGGAACTGGAATAGTTGCCGGGAAATGATAGGCCTCACATTAGGTGCCAATTGATGCTTGCCTGGGCTGGACCATGGGGGAATGTAGGTTATGTGGCAAGGAACTGATAGGTGTGGGATGTCTCCGGTGGGCACCAGTGGTCTGCAGTGTGTAGAGCACGATGTTAATCTTGCTAAAAACTCTCTCTCTCTCATGACATTATGGCCAACGACTGTTGGCCCTCCCTCGTGTCCGACATCTTGATAAATGTTACCAACTAATATTATGTTGCCGCCAGTCACACTAAATCTAATATTATCTCACCAAGTATACCCTTATATGCGAGCCCACTCTTGCTGAGTTATTCTGGCTACCCAATGCCATTATTCAACACATGATATAATCAATTAAGACCAAAGATGTTAAGTAACCATTAGGTGGTTATTAATAATAAAAATGTCCACATCTGAACATCACTTATTTTATTTTGATCAATTCTTCAATGGGGCACTTACATTCATTACACCGCCCTTAAAGCCAGGTGTGCTCTGAAGCTGCAAAATGGCCACAGAGATTACATAGTTTAGGAAAGCAATACACTGTGTCTGTGTAAAACACGGACCGAGGTGTGACCGACCGAGCACTCCGGGCTAGAAAACGAACAAGTTTCCAGTAAACGAAATTTATAAAACAGAATTACATGAGATGTAGAAAATAAATTTGATCTGCCCACAGCACCGCGATGCAGTGGTTGTCTCAGGTGGAGATCTCTTGTCAGTCAAGACTCCATTCACACGTATCATGTGACATGATTAATACTAAACAAATTAATTTTAATGAGATGAGGTGAATCCTGTAATACCTAGAGGATGAACATTGATACAAACACTTATCAACACTGCACAATTACATATAATCAAAATATAAGCATAAATATTCATGTTCAACCACACTGTGTTTCCGTGACAACATAACCTCACTTGATTCACTGGTGAAAAAAAATTTTATAACTCTTTAGGGCTTTACCCAAATAAAGTGGATCATGTCTGCACATATTTTATCTCTACCAAATTATGTGATTTGATATTTGGTTGTCAACAAACACTCCTAAAAAATATTAACATATATACTCTGTGTTTTGGGCCATTTGTCAGTGCACACTGCCGCACCTCGGTGCGATGTTGCAGAACATAACCTGAATAGGACTATTTCAATTCTGGCAGTGCCGTCTTTACTGGACAAACACAATTTAATATATTAAAAGTATCTGGAAACCATTAAAATGCATGAAAACTGATGTGATCAATTACAAATAATATTATTAAATTTAACATGTGCCACAGTGGCCTTGTGTGTGAATGGTTTGAGAACTACGCAAAATTACATCTCACACGCTCAGTAAGCTAAATAGTAAACATAGTTTTGTCTGACTGGGTGATTACGTATCTCTTAGAGGAAGCCATTGGCAAACTCTCCCACCTCCCCTTTTCCTTGTTAGCCAAAACATTGTCAGATGATGCTTCTTGTAGTGTTGTTATAGTGAATGAGACATGAACAGTTTTTGAATATTAATATACTGTTACATGTGTTTAGTTAACAGCTGCATATAAATGGCATTGCTGTGTGGGTGTATTTCAAATATTTGATGTGTATTATTTATATGTTTCTACGTGTGTTTCGTTAACAGCTGCATGTAAAGTGGTGTTGCTGTACGTTTGCATGATTTCAAATATTTGATGTTCATTATTTATACCTTTATATCTGTTTTTTAGTTAACATCTGCATATAAAGTCGCATTGCTATGTGCATGCGTGATTTCGAATATTTAATGTGCATTATTTATATGGATTAACTGTGAATGGTTTTTATGACGAAGGTAATTATTTACATCCACATCTGTTTATCACAACCTAGTACCTATACCTAGGTGTTTGAAACACAGTCGTGTAATGTGACTGCCACAGTTCCAAAAAAAATACTAAGCCCAGCCCGATAAATTTCTATAAACCTAATAAAGAGTAAGTAGCAATACATAGAGATATAAGCGGAATAATGGCACCGTAGTCTTATTTGTGTAGATGTTCACTGCTATCTTTTAAGTTTTGACAAGCGGACGATGCCCATAAAGATTAGAATGGGAATTTTCTGAAGTGGTGATGATGAAAGAAAGGAATTAATATACACAGGGCGCCAGACACCTTCAGGCGACCACAATTATGATGCTACTCCTCTTTACATCAAGGTTGTGGGCCGTCGACCCAGGACCAAACTCCTCAACATCACTGCTGAATTGTTGTCATCAGCCTGTAGGTTATTACTTCAGATGAATATTTTTTCCTAAATGATAGCCCAACTACCGGCTATACACCATTGTTAATGTTGGCAGGAAAACTATCTACTCATTACCCTACGTACGTGGGCTGTAATGGCCTCCCACACACCCATCAGATTTTAACAAAACTGATTACACTAAAAATGAGAACTTACGTGCTTATGTGGCTGTGAATAAACAAGTGACTTGAAATCAAGTTATTTATTACGTTTACAACTACACCTTTTCTCCGAGGGAACTTTACAAGAAACACACTCGGCTATTTTAACCAGACGTTCGGAGAGGCAGGAAAATATCCGAGACAACTAAAACATTTACGTGCACATTAAGATCCCCGGGGCGATGCTAATCAAGCGGGGAATGGAGGCGGCTTACTGGGCGACAATATAGTAAATGTTCCAGATGATGACGTCTACTGTAATTATATGTCTGGTTTCAAAAAGTTGATGGTCACCAGTTTGCGTGGGAAATGCTGGAGCTTAACACACATACTCCACCTCCGTGACTTGCTGTTATAAGACTTACTCTCCCGCCTGATACAGGGGCTCGCCATGGCTTGCCATAGTGCCTAAACTGAACTACTTTCTAAGATTACTTGCATCATTGACCATTGGGTTAGTGAAAGAATGTAAATAGAAATATGAAAACAATACAAACAGTCTTACTACATAAACACTGGTGAAATAGGATGGACAGAACAGAACACTCCCAGGAAGATGAAAATAAATTAATACACATTTCGTTGAAAACTCACCAAAATATAACAACATCTTCAAAATAACCATAAACATTTTAATGAACAATACAATAAAGTCTTTTAATAAGGCCTGAAATGTTCCAGTTCAGTACACAGGCCTAATTATTTCCTCTGTGGCATCACGCATTGCTATGGCAACTACCGGCTGCATTTGCATGGCGTGCCCTGCCCTTGTGCCGCCCCTCATCACTCCGGTGACTGGGCGCACACTCGAAAAAAGATTGTGCACCCCGCTGAGTTGGCATTACAGCGTACGTCCGGACAAAAAGTCTTAGGTTGTGGGACGTGCATGCGTCAGTTTTTATCACAACAAATAAGCAACACTGCAACACTAGGTGTGTGCTTGAATTTAATGTGCCTTTTTCGTCAATAACAAAAGAAGAAATACTATAGTTCTTTACCTCGCAATTGTAACAGTTTTAAACACAGTCACAGCAAAATATTGACGTGCATTACGTGCAATGTGCTATGTCATGGAAAACAAATATCTTAATTAAAAATAACCACAAGAACTTTCGTCAATTCAGGCATTTTCAAAGAGTTTTAATGCTGAACTAAATAATGTCAGTAGCCGAAAAATGTTAAAATTCGTTTAGAATGGTTTTGAAATAGGCCTATAACAATTTTTTATCATTTAAATCGTGGGTAAAATGAGTGGAAAAAATGTACTTCATAATAATATTTAAACAATGAAATTAATGATATGACAAAGAGGCAATCAAAAAACACAAACCAATACAAACACCTAAATTGATAGTGGGGAGGCAATGAAGTTCAGGAAATTATTGGGGTAAAAAAACACAAAATAAGTACTTTTTCATTATAAGCTTTTACCCCTCAATTTTCCCATATTTCATAGCCCTCCTCACCAGGTCAAATATTGATGCGCCTCATAAAATCTTTGTTCTGTATAAGTAATAGAGCGGATTTATACAATTTTCCGGATTTTTTCTGCTTCTTAAATACCCCTCTGCATTACATTATCTCGACGGTATGTTTACATTTATCGGAAACTGCTTTCCGTGAGCACCCATAAAATATAATTTCCATTACTGTCTCACACACGAAAATAAAGATTTTGATTTGGTACGAAGTCATTCCACCAAGTTTGTGGTTTAATGCCAGACTGCTGTAGTGTGTTAATTATTTGTATTGCAGTTTTGAGCCGAAACACCACACCCCATTGCACATTAAATATTTCCGAGAACTCAACTAAATGGAAACATAAATCACGTACATGTTACCTACAATGCATAGGCATATACACTGCATTCTCAAACATGCAAGCTGGATTTATATTAATACAATAAAGGGCGAGTGATTGGGCCTGGATCACAGGGGGAAAAGAGGTGTGGTGGATAGGAATTGTTCTTTGCCAGGGTTAAGGGCGTCAGCTCGCTGTGTGAGCATAAAATTACACTTGGTAGAGACTCCTCCTCTAGGGTCAAGATGCCCGATGACCATTGGTCTGTCCCCATGCACACGTCTTGATAGATGTTGCCAGCTGTAATACCTTTTCACCATGTGTGAATTACACTCCAATTGCCTCGTCTAGTCAGGGATGTCGGCCCCCCTTATACGCCAGCTCACTCCCGAATGGTTATTATGGCCACGCAACGCCAATTTTAAAGACACATGGTAGAAACAAACTTACGAAAAAGGTTGAGTAACTGATAAGTTGTAATTACAATAAAAATGTCAGCATCTCAACAGTATGTAGTTATTATAAATTCTTCCCCACCAGGGCACTAAAGTACCCAAAACCATTGTTCTAGCCAGGCGGGCTCTTAAACATATAAAATGGCCATAGGGCCTATGAAGTTACATGGTACATTACGCCTCGGTCGTGTAAAAGATGAGCCAATGGTGAGTTACCGAGTACTCTGGAGAGCAATAAACAATGGTTCCTTTCATTTGGTGCAGAGGCCGCACACTCGCTGATGCTCCCAACCAAACATCATGTGCAATAATTTTACTTAAGATTAAACATAATAAATGAAATGGGTTCTACAATGCTGATGAAATATACATATGATAGACTCTTAATAACAAAATATAAAATCACATCTTTGAAATATAAAAATAAATACACTTGTTCGACCAGACCGCATTGCCATGGCAACTAACCTCACTATCGTCATGTGTAAAAAAATATATAATATGTTTAGAGTGGCTGTGCCCAGTGAAGTGTATTATTTTCATACGATTTTTGCTCATTGCAAAACATGTGAGTTCATATTACTTGGCATAAAGGAGTTCAAAACTGCTTTTGCAATATTGTAGTGACTATTTGTCACATGGCCGTGTGCACGGATCCACTTTGATGCGTCGTTTTGGAACATGTTAGGAAAGTCCAGTATTTCAAAACTGCACGTACTGTTAGAAAACACTTTAATAATATAATATGTAAATGAACGGTAGGTATTGCATAACATTTACATTAATAATTATTAACAATTTTAAAGAGACGTCTGCGTGTAACTCTAGCCAAGTTTGTGGCCGTTCTAATAAATACACAAAATGGTGCCCCTGAAAACAATTAATTATTGCGAAATGCAAGATTACACTCAGCACACTGAAATAATAATAATAAAAATACTAGGAGACATTTTGTCTAGTACTTACATGATATAGGGAATAAGGAAAAATGAAGCAAAAATATCTGACCCTTAAAAATGTAAACGCTAAATGTAACCAAAACCATGTGGCATTCGACTTAACACATGTACACTTGCATTCGTATCAGTATGTTCCTGGTAGTGTGACAATCTAAGTTTGCTTACTTGTGCACATTGATGCACGTTGCAGAACATTAAAACTTGTGGCGAAACAACATATGATATTTACACTTACACTATTGGAATTGTAAATGATGACGAATACATACAAAAATAAATATACACTACTACACATTCCCTAACAAATTACATAACCCTAATTATAACTTTATATGCCCCTGCACTTGACACATAACACACACACTCTGGACTGGTTCACCGACTCAGGTGCTCCACTGTGCTGTTGTGTTGCATTCCTGATGTCTCTATTGGCACGACATGGCGATTGGCCTGAGACCTAGGCACTGTCGACGTCAAACGCCCTTCCTTTCGGACACCATTCACTCGGCGTATCCTCTTCACAACCCGTCACAGCATCTCGCTGGTGGCTAAAGCTTCTCTCATGTTCGCAGCAAATACACACGTGGCTCTTGTTGTTGTTGACATTGAGCTCTAGGTGCACGTGGTAGATAACTGTAAACACATTCCACGTGTTGTTGTCTTCTCGCGAATGCATGTGCCCAAAGATTGTAAAGATTGGCTTGTTGTTGCTCTGCCGGCCCACGTTGTCGCGGAATGTCAACTCTCTCTCCCTCTTCTAACATTCGCTGCTGTTTTGCTACAGGCACACGTGGTAGCAGGATGTCAAAATTGGCTTGTTGTTCTGCTGGTCCATGTGGTCGTATTTCCCATGCTGTTTGTGGTACTGTGTGGGCTGCGGTTGTCCAGGGCGCTGCAGTCTATGCACGTGTCATACTGTTGTTAACTTGGATGTTTTTTTATGTGGCATAGCGGGGAGGAGAGTTCCCCTGCTAGCGATTCGTCGCTGCTGCTGTCCTCTGCTTCGTACAGGCTGCGTCTGCTTGGAGGGGGAGTATCCTCGCCACGTGCTCCTCGCACCGACACACTTCCTGTGTCGGTTGTGTTCGCTGGTAGGGCAGGTTGCTGATATCTCAGGGGCATGTTTACCTTTAGTGCACCCTAACTGTTTGTTGTTACGTCATGTCGTGTGTTCCTCGGCAGAATTAGGGTGACATGATCATCTATTTCCTCTCTGGATGATGTCTTGCCAGCCATGGAAGCTGTCAGTGGGCTCGTTGGCGTGGCAAACAGCCTTCTCACACTCGTAACCTCCACGACCGGTGTTGTAGCTCTCTCACTCTTTGCTAAACCACTTTGTTGAGATGCGTTGTTGACTTGTGTGCTTGTTAGCCTGAGGGCATTGTGGTGAAATACTGCTTTTCTCCTTGCGCTCAAATGCACCTCGTAACACGTATCCCCTTATTATTTGGTTATTACTTGTGGGCCGCTCCACTATTCTCCTAGCCCGCTGCAGAATCTCTTCTGCCCTGCAGAATGATGATGCACCTTGACGTATACACACTGACCTGGTTGGAGTCATGGTGGAGGTTGGGTCGAGACCAGCTTCCATTGCGTGATGTAGCACCATAGGTTTTCTCTCGCTTCTCTCACTGCACATGCATGCCTCTCCTTTCTCTTCTCCTACTTCTGTGCAGCTGGCATGATCTCTTGCTCCTCCCACGAACTCGCCTGGGAGCATCAGGTCATGGCCCTGTACAGCTGGGCTGGCGTCATTCCCGTGGCATGTTTTACCCGTGTTCTGAGGGTGAAGAGGGCGACAGGGAGTTGTTCCACCCATTCCCGATTGCATCTTACAGTCGGGTTTGTGCGCAGATGATAAACAGCTGTTGTTATGTGGCACACACCCTATATCTCGCACATATTTCTCCACATCTGGTGGTAAATTGGGTGCCCTTGTCACTTAAAACCGTGTGTGGATATCCCCAACGTGCGAAAAACTCATTTTCCGCCACTTTTTCCATAGTGTGAGTGGGCTCTGGGCACAGGAAATGCTTAAACCCATCTGGAAAACAAGTAGGTTACCACATCAATGAACTACTTTCCTGTCGAGGAGCGAGGATACAGACCCATAAAATCCAAGGCTACCGGTTCAAACGGTGCTTTTGGAGTGCGGGATTGCTGTTGCTAAGCACCATCCGTTCGTGGGCTCTCGAACCTGTTGCAAGCTGTACAGTCGCATACAAAGGTGCGCACGTCGACCAAACTCCTGGCTAGTGAAAGTGTTTCAAGATATTCCAGCAAGTTTGTTCAGCGCTGGGATGTTCTGTAAGATTGTTGGAATATACGTACTGCAGGCAGCAAGTGACATGTTAGTTCTCCATACGTCAGTGTAGTTGTTGGCACGTGACTCCAGGGTACCGTTCAACACGCACCACTGGTCGTTGACTCGTTGCTCGTATTCCAAGGTCCACTTACACATGACGGGGCACTCAGCTTGTTTACCACTTGCGTTTTAAGCTTGATAAGGGAGGGTGTAGTTAGTAGCATGGTTATGTTCGCACACTGCATGTGTGATGTGGCCTATCTTCATGGGTTGATGGGTGGAAGGAGAGGAAGGGGAAAGACATTCACCCACACTTCCTCGTCCCGCCCAATCTCTTTAGGTGTCGTTCGAGACATGTGGTCGGCGAGTTGGTTTTCGAAGCTTGGCACGTGCTGTACTGCGAAATCTTATTCTTGCATCAAAAGAGCCTAGTGTGTGAGTTTACTTCGACTCTCCTTCATTCTGTGTAACCACAGTAGGCAGTGGTACTCTGTCTGCAGTATGAAGTGTTTGTATTCCAGCAGTGCTCGGTACTTCTTCAAACACCACACCATGGCCAGGCACTCACATTAATTGATGTCGTACTGTGCTTCCGAAGTCGACGATTCACAGCTCGTTGTCTTCTGACAGTTGGAAAATCACCACGCCGAGTCCTTTCTCACTTGCGTCCGTCTGGACGTATAAGTATCAGCTGGGGTCGTATCTCGACAGTACTTGGCACTCGCAGAAACTTCGCTTCACCTCCTCGAAGCTTTGCAGCTGTGCGGGTTGCCATGTGAAACATATGTTTGGTGACATTAACTCAGTCAGTTGTGCAGAGATGATTGAAAAGCGCTCGATGTACTCTCGGAGCCAGTAAATTAATCCAAAGAATTTTCTTAACTGTTTCCTTATTGTGGGTACATGTATACTCTTCGATAAGGTTGAGTTGTTCTGGCATGGGTTTTCTCCTGTGCTTGCTGACTAGGTGACCCAGGAACTGGATATTCTTCTTACCAATATGACACTTCTTGTTTGCACATGTAAGACCATTTATTGCCAAACTCTCTAACACGAGTGATAGATGATGTAGATTTTCCGGACATGATTCACTCCAAATGATTACATCGTCGAGATATGCCAATGCGCAGGTGCCAATCAAACCATCCAGGATGAGGACCATCATTTCCTGGAAAGTTGACAGAGCGCATTTCAGGCCGAATGGCATGGCACAAAATTGAAAGTGGTGTCCACTCAATGCGGTGAATGCTGTTTTGTGCCGGGCTATGGATTTTACCGGGACTTGCCAACACCCACTGTAGAGATCAATTGTTGTCAGTACCTTTGTTTTCCCCAGTGTATCCAGAGCGTCTTAAATGTGGATATACGGTGGTGGAGCACTGAACGTAATTAGATTAAGGTGGCGCAGGACCACGTAATAATGCCAAGTGCCATATTTTTTTGGCCCCAAGGTGATTGCTGAATTAAATCCGCTTTCTGACTGTTCGATAACCCCTTCTGCTAACATTTCAGTGAATTGCTCCTGAATTATTTCCAGTTCATGTGGGTAGTAGCGACATGGGCTATCGTACAATGGTGTGTCGTTAGTTAACGGAATAGCATGTTCGGCAACGGTGGTTCGGTGTGGCAGGTGGGCATCGGTAAATATGTCCTTGCATTAATTTAGCAGTCGTTGTACAGCCTCACGATACTCTGTTTGAACTGCATGGTCGAGGTTGTCCAGGGCGACAGCAGGTGTGTCGTCTGTGTCTCGAGGTTCCAGGTTGCAAACCAACCGATGTTCTTTAGGTTCAAAATGTATCCGCCGAGTGGCAGGTTCGACGGCTACTTTTTGTTCTACTAACCAGGGTATACCCAGTATGACATCTTCCCTGATGTCGTGGGTGACAAAGGCTGTTGTTGTTGTTGTAATGTCCCGTAATTTTACCATCACTTTAATTTCTCCAATGATCTCGCCTGTGTGTTGACGTGTGACTAACTGAATTGCCTCTATGCTTTTCTTAATTTCTGCTGGATCTGTGTAACTAGCGTGACCAAAATTATGAGATTCTGCTGTGTCTACTAATGCTTTGCAAGAAATATCATCCACTTGGAATGGGATGCATATGAAATGGTCAGTTTCACTCATAATCTGGCCTAGTGTGCTGCGGGGTGCATTCTGCTGTTGTTGTAGAGGTTTAGGGTGGGTGGCATCAGGCTGCCCCACACCCACAGTCTGTTTCCCGATGGTGGTAGATGTTGTCTTGTTGATCAACATGGAAAGTCGGCCCATGGCAGACACTCGTCATCCCAGTGTGGTCCGTTACACAACCTACAAGGTCGTGGAGTTGCTCAGTTACTGTTCGTAAATCTTGGGGCAGTTGTGTTGTGTCGATTCGAATTCTTCACCCTAGGCTGAGAATTTGTCATTTCCGGGGCGCCGCAGTTTCAGGAACTCTTGCTACCATTACTTCCGCAGGAGGGTTTATTGGTTTGTTTACATTTGTGTCTCGCTGCAGTTGCGGTGAATCGCGGTTGTTACCCGGTGTTGCGGTACTGTTTGCATCCAACAAAAGTACAGTTTGAAAAAATTCTTGTTCCATCATGTGAATGGCGGAAGCTAGCACTGGGCGATGCTCCATCTTGGCGGAGCTTGCCACTACCTCCAACATGTCTCAAAATGAAAATTTATGATGATATGTTCGAATCAAATTTTTTTTGTTGGTGGCGAAATTACAGAGTGACTCGGCAGTTTGTTCTTTCATAATGGTCTGACTGTGTATGCGTAGTGATGTGAATGTTGTGGCGAACCTGCATTTAAAGTTCTTCCGGAATTCCTCCTACATTAGCCTGTAGTGGACTATACCATGCCACCAGGTCTTCGCGTCTCCTGAAAATCTCTCGCCGATACAATGCGGCCAATCTTCCTGATCAACCTGATTTCTGCTCAAGCACTGTTCTCAGTCCTGCATAAAAGCTATGGAGTCTTCACATGCTGTATCTGCATAGGTTGGTAGTGATTGGAACCTAGCTGGTGTCGCCCGGTATGGTTGGCAACATTGGTGCATGTTTACATATTCCATCACTAGTGGTGGGGCTGTGTAAAGGGCTGCCATGAGTGCTGTTTGCAGGAGCGGTGTCCATGTCGAATACTGTGGCGGATGCGGTAGTACCAACCCCTGGTGTGTGGAGCGGGTAATCGTCCACAACATTGCTCGGTACTTCACGTTGGTTTTCTTGACAGTATTGCATCGGTATCAGAAACGTCTGGCTAGCGTTCTCAGCTTGCAGATGTGTTGGCAGGCCTATGGTTTACTCTGTTGTTCAAGCACACAGCGAGCATAATCCATGTCATGAGCATTTCTCCTTGTTATTCGTTCCCACGGCAAGATGCAACCTTCACGGTAGACGCATCTGAAACTAATACATGCCAGTGCGGAAGTTCTGCTTCTGTCACACCAGTTGTAGTGGGCACACTTCCGCAGCATTCTAGTCAGTAGCGATCCCGCTGGTTCCATGTCTATGGGCAGTAGTGGGCATGTACATAGTGATGGCAGGCACACCGGGTTGACAAAACCCTTGGCTCATTGTGGTTTCAAGCAACGGTTACATATGTTCTCAGTCTTCCCCAAGCTAATTGGAGCTAGTGCACTGTTGTAGAGTTCTTGGTTCGTCTTCTCGAATCCTTATCACATGTACTGCATGGCTGTGGGATGACATGTGTTATTGTTCTCCCATCCGAATGAGAATGGATCTATAGGTACAGTCATTCGTAAACCCCAGGTGCATAGAGTAGATGGTTTCCCATTAGTGCTAGGTAGAACACGATGACAGCAACTTGGTTATTCTGCTGGGCCACGTGTCCATGGCTCACAGCTGACACACACGAGCATGGTGCGGTAGGGGTGGTTTCTGCGGGCACGATGTGGTGCAGATGGAGGAGTGGAATGCAGATGGTCACTTCCCCTCGATGCAATCTCAAATTGGCCGACCTATGTGACCAAACTGTTTGCGTGATAACGAGGCAGGTTTCAAGATGGCCAACAGCAATGCTTGAATTGGCACACTTTTCCATTTGGCTTACCGCTGTCTTTTCGTTGTAGATTTTCCATGTTCCGTTGAGCCCTTCTTCTTGTTGCAAGAAACGAAACTCTGCCAGTAGCGGCATTGGTAAGCAGAGTTCAAAAGAAAGTTATTTATATACACCCACGTTGTCGCACGTGTACGTGTATTTCTAATACAGAACACAGATTTTATGATGCGCATCAATATTTGACCTGATGGGGAAGGCTATGAAATATGGGAAAATTGAGGGGTAAAAGCTTATAATGAAAAAGTACTTATTTTGTGTTTTTTTACCCCAATAATTTCCTGAACTTCATTGCCTCCCCACTATCAATTTAGGTGTTTGTATTGGTTTGTGTTTTTTTGATTGCCTCTTTGTCATATCATTAATTTCATTGTTTAAATATTATTATGAAGTAAATTTTTTCCACTCATTTTACCCACGATTTAAATGATAAAAAATTGTTATATGCCTATTTCAAAACCATTCTAAACGAATTTTAACATTTTTCGGCTACTGACATTATTTAGTTCAGCATTAAAACTCTTTGAAAATGCCTGAATTGACGAAAGTTCTTGTGGTTATTTTTAATTAAGATATTTGTTTTCCATGACATAGCACATTGCACGTAATGCACGTCAATATTTTGCTGTGACTGTGTTTAAAACTGTTACAATTGCGAGGTAAAGAACTATAGTATTTCTTCTTTTGTTATTGACGAAAAAGGCACATTAAATTCAAGCACACACCTAGTGTTGCAGTGTTGCTTATTTGTTGTGATAAAAACTGACGCATGCACGTCCCACAACCTAAGACTTTTTGTCCGGACGTACGCTGTAATGCCAACTCAGCGGGGTGCACAATCTTTTTTCGAGTGTGCGCCCAGTCACCGGAGTGATGAGGGGCGGCACAAGGGCAGGGCACGCCATGCAAATGCAGCCGGTAGTTGCCATAGCAATGCGTGATGCCACAGAGGAAATAATTAGGCCTGTGTACTGAACTGGAACATTTCAGGCCTTATTAAAAGACTTTATTGTATTGTTCATTAAAATGTTTCCGGTTATCATAAAAGTGCACAAAGATGTGGCCAAAAGACAGCTATTTACTAATATATTTTAGGAGTGTATGTTGACAACCAAATAGTAAATCACACAATTTGGTAGAGATAAAATTCGTACAGACCTGATAAACTTTATTTGGGTAAGACCCTAATGAGTTATTTATATGTTTTCACCAGTGACTCATGTGAGGTTATGTTGCCATGGCAACGCAGTGTGGTTTAACATGAATATTTAATATAATATTTTTATTATATGTAATTGTGATTTTGTTTATAAGGGTTTGTTTGAATGTTCATCCTATTGGCATTGCAGGTTTCAGCTCATCTCACTTAATATTATTTGTTTAGAATCAGTCATGTCACATAATACGAGTGACTGGAGTCTTGTCCGATGAGCACTCTCTATGCCAAGTAGAGATTAGTAGCTTCCTAGACCTCGTGAGACAACTACTGCATCGCGGTGCTCTCGGCAGATCAACTTTATTTTCTACTCCTCGTGTAATTCTGTCTTATAAATTTAGTTTGCTGGAAACTTGTTCGTTTTCTAGCCCGGAGTACTTGGTCACTCACACCTCGGTCCATGCTTTACACGGACAAGGCACAATACTTTCCTAAGCCATGTAATCCCTGCGGCCATTTTGCAGCTTTCAGAGCCCACCTAGCTTTAAGGGCGGGGAAACGAATGTAATGTGCCTCATTCAGGAATAAAATAAAATAAAATGAGTGATTTTTAGTTGCGGACATTTTTATTGTGAATAACCGCCTAATGGTTACTTAATCTCTTTTGTCTTAATTAATTTTATCACGTGTTGAATAATGGCATTGTGTAGCCAGTATAACACATCAGGAGTGAGCTGGCATATAAGACGTGCCGACATCCCTTACTTGGTGAGATAATATTGCATTTAGTGTGACTGGTAGCAATATCAACGATACTGGTAACATTCATCAAGACATCGGACTCGAGGGAGGGCCAACGGTCGTCGGCTATTATCACATGAGAGAGAGGGAGTCTTCAGTTAGATCATCATCGTGCTCTACACACTACAGTCCACTGGTGCCACTGGAGACATCCCACACCTATCACTTCCTAGCAACATAACGTTCATTCCCCCAAAGTTCAGCACAGGCATTGTGTCAGCAGAAACCAAAACAGTCGTTATGCAACAACCGGCAACAGCAATTGTACAGACAGCTGAGTGTGTTAGTTAGTCACATTACAGTGATGCTCTGTGCCTCCAGAGGTGTGGATGATGTGTTCGTGTCCCACCTGAGAGCTGGTGGGAAACAGGAACTTATGATGTGCCCGGCACCATGTTCGGTATAGAGAAAGATTGTTGATGGAGGTCGTGCGGCCGATGGCCTATGGTGACTCTGGATACGCGGTCAATATGAAGGAGAACTGAGTGAATCTGTCCATTATTTTACATAAAGATAAAATATTGCCTGTGGGCGAAGATGAAGGCCACTTCGTGCACCTATGTTACCACTCAATTTACCCTGCTTGAGGAAGGTAGGTCCTATAAATGCAAAATGAACTGAAATACACTTGTAAATTTGAAGGCTCCTACTAGGGTGAAGTACCCAATGAACTCAGAAGAGTTTAATGCAATAAAATTTTCCTAATTATGATATGACTGTTTTATTACCGTTAAGGTACAACAGAATGTTACTGCACTTGAGAATGTGTACCTTAGAGAAGCAGCACTCTGGACCTGCGGGTGGTCGCTACTACTTTAAAATAAGGTGTGGGCCTTAAATAAATTACATGAAACATATCCCGGCCATGAAGTCCTGGTATGATATGTCAGGATACCGGGAGACCTCCCCTCGGCTAAATAAAAGTACAGAAGTTTCTTTAATTACTTCAACCGTGGAAATGAAGAAAACTGCAGCCCATATAGAATTGCCGAGGGGCGTACGCAGAGCATACTGCCTGTTGTCTGGAGTGCTGAAATCTGATTTACGACATGGCATCGGTTTCGCTGTATGCCTGGCGAATCCGGCGCCAAAATGAAAATATGAATAAACTGAACTTAATGAATAACATGGTAAGTGAAATTGATGCTATACATAATCAAGACTGCTAAACTAAAACACATCGGTGATATACTCTTGAAGGTCGGAGACCCAGATATGGCTTAGAATGTGACATCATTAGAATGTCACCGCACTTGAAGGGTAATATTAAATTTAATGAGACTCAGGTGGCTGATTCTCGTTAGATAATTACATGTACACTCTTATAATTAAAATTTTAGGACCAGTGTGTGTCGTTATGTAATTAATTTCAGGAATGTGTATGGATGTGACGACACACGAAATTCGTAACTAAGGAGGGAGCTACACTCTGTTTTCTATGGAATTATATCGACTCTCTATGCTGGAGTGGGCCGTTTACCTAGTGAGTTATGGTGTAATCATCGTTAATTATGCTTAAAAATTCTCCTATTAATTAATACTGCTAGGGAGCCACTCGCCACATCACATTTCCTAAGGGGAATTTGATTCCCCTCTTTTGAAACCACTCGGAGATACGTCGCACTCCGGATTCGGCCACGGGGCCCGTCGACTTCACGCACATGGGAAAGTCATTGGAATAAGCAGCACCGCTTATCCAAGTGTTCCCTCCAATGGCTTTTGTGTCTAATGGTCATGGCTTCACAGGACACACTCATTTAGGTCACGTAACCATTCATCATGAGAGTTAACTCTTGTGGTAAATGTTAAATGTTGTTAGCTGCGGCCAAGAGTTACAGGACGGCAAGAAAAATGTAATGCCATTCTTTTCGACCTGCGCTGATCGAGAACGTGACCTAATATCGATCGGTCGACTGTTGCCATGTGGTTGATAAGTCTGTGATGGAACAAACAGGCACAAGTTATACGTGGACATCAGGAACACATCAACAACACACATTGCGAAGTTAGTGCACCATGCCTCATATGTGAACATTGCTCACTTCATTTCCCATAGCCAAAGCGAACTTGTACATCTGTAGATATTTAGCCAGTACCCAGGACACAGAGGACTAAAATAAGTGCTTAAATATTGTGAGAGTTTTTGAACCAAAAATTACATTTAAGAATATGTATTCCATTAATCTGTATCCATCGACATTCCATTTATTGCACATTTATTATAAAGAGCATATTAAAATTTATGGGCCTGCTAAAAATAATATTTTATACATCTTTAGATTAAATTAAATAAAACACATGCTATTAAAAATGTGCTACCTTAACTCGCACACATATCACTATAAAAATCGCAAAGCCGAGTTAATTTGCATTTCTGTTAGCATGAATACTACAGTATTTAACATATTTTGGCCTATCACTTGACAACATTTTATTTCCAAAGCATCCACTGGATATATAATTGTATGCATTCTGTTCAAGGAAATAAAACACTGGACTAGGCGCCCATTGGCATCGGAATGTAGTAGCTTCAAACTGAGTAATTATGAGTAAAGTAATGTGTTTTATTTGCCAATTCTCGTGAAGAGCTGTAGTAAAATTATGGTAATGGATTCCATTCGTCATATACAATTGCTCTAGCGCAAAAGAATTCTCTTTCAGCCAGTGTATAGGTAATACAGTAACAATGGCCGTCTCGCACGGTGCCCGCACGTCACAATTGTGAATAGCCTCAATAAGTATCGTCTCTACTACTTGTACCTGACACCTACATGGCAAGAATGGTTCTAAATTTCCTACCTGGTTGTGAGAAATCACCCGATTGAGAGACGCATTTACACACTAAATTTGTAAACCTGTTGGAGTTTCGGTTACTGCATATTAGGGTGGCAGAATTTGTGGCAAGGCTGTAAGTTTTTCTGTTAAACACGTGTACTTACATTTAGTCGAAAGGTTTCCATTGTCATATGATATTATAGCTGACCTAATACACTCGTTAACTGCACTGTTTACTGACTCCTTCGGAATATATAAGACGTTGAACTTGTGTTCTGGTGAGTCTGGAAGTTCAGTTCCTTAACCCGCGAAAAATGTTCACTTATTGCTATCAAATTAGATGGTTGCTCAATGCGACATGATTCGTTGTTATATAGATATTAAATATTGAAGGCCTTGTACATTTTCCAATCACCAACTCCCTTATTTAATGGGAATTTTACTTTAATGAGGGCCTGATTAACCAAGAATTAACATTCAGCGAGTGCACGCATGTAATATTGAATTATGTAACTTGTTGGTATGCTGAGCCGTATGTATAGTTTTTTGAAACTCGTTCCCAGTCTTTGCAAATCTGAAATCAACTGTTCCTTAGAGACATTGTATAATGGTAATTTACTGTCATGGCAATATTGTATATAAGTAGAAACTTGCTGTTCCATCACCAAATTATTTATGAGGTGCAAAATAACTGTAGTGAAATTATGATTTTAAGCTTTAATAACCGGAATACTTTCCACCACGGGGTTAATTCCTTGAGTAAGTTTTAAAATGAATTGACTGTTTGTGCCAACTTGTTTACTTTTTCCTCCACTTGCATTTTGATTTAATCGAAATCTTTAACTGTGATATTCAACTATGTGTTAGAAGTTACTACTCGTAGTCTAAACTCATTCAGCTGGGTAATTATTTGTGCATCATTAGCTATAAGATCATGTAAGTGTTAATTGGTGAGAAAATTACTATACCAACTTCCTAGTTCGCCGAGTAATTGAATTCCATAGCGTCCACGGTTGTGTGTTGCAACTTCGCCAGAAATTCTGTGAAAACCCCATTCTGAACTATATTCACACATTTGTAAATCTGCTTGGCATGAAGACAATTGCTAGAAGTATTATTTCTGTATTTTCCATGTAACCACATATCCAAGGATGTGGGTGTAGTTTGGGCTTGTATGGTGAGTAAATAGTATAATGGAATGGTTTCTTCATAGAGGAATTCCACATCTTCTAGCATCCAATAGATGTAAGCATGTGTTCTAAATCCTGTTGACACTGAAGTCACAGAAATTATACAACACATTACAAAAATGACAACAGTAGCCGACTGTCTTGCCGATTGTGAGGAACTGGGCTACATGACACAGCCACCTGAGCACGCAGTCCACTTGTGATGATACACTGGTAGTGCCGAAGTCCACCACGCTCTGTGCTGGAGCATAACGTGGTGGCATTTCGCGTCCTTCTCGACAGTTTGCGCCACCTGTAACATCACCTGTGGCCCGGGCACAGAGTGTAGGCGGTGGAATCTCACTTCACTCCTGGGCGGCACGGCAGTCTGCCTCCGGCAGCACAATGGACTGAGTTACGCTGTTCGCTCTCCACAGAAACAGTCACACATTCACAATGTAACAAAAGTTATCTACATCAGGCTGATGCACACTGTTAAGAACATGCAATTATTACAATTAGATTATGTATATTTTTTTGTATTACCCATTAGCCAGAATAATATTACTTGTATTAACTTTATCATATTATTGGTCGCCTATTTTGTTCGTTTGTATTTTCACTGTGGAATTGCATACCATGTCTAGTACCCTATATGGACCTTTGTTTTTAAAATTGAGTGGTTTAGCACGCAATTGTTTCTTAACCCAAACATAGTCACCTATATTGATCTTGTTTATTTGTGCCGCTTGTCAAATTGCGCTTTATGATTTTTTTGTGCCTGAACTAGATTTTGCCATTCTTGATCCCTGTCTTTGCATAATTGGTCACACCAATATTCACCTTACACCAATCACTTATTCGCTACATCATGTGTTGGTCGCGTTGCCTCTACACCATGTATCAGATAAAATAGAGTAAACTTCGTTCTGAAAATGACTGAAGTATTGTGGTTGAATATTATAAAGAGTAAATAACCGTCCAAATTATGTTGTTCTTCCTGAGCTAAAGCAATAATTTGATATTATCATGTTCCTGCTTTCAACTAGCGATTAACAGGCCGGATTATGGGATGTAGTTTGGAGTTTGGTTTTTTCAGACTTCTAATAAGTTCTGCAACTAGCTAATTGTTAAAAGATGTTGCTTGGTCTGTTAAGATCTGCTGAGGGCAACCGAACTCAAAATGACATCCCTGTTAAAAGCTGCACAAATTTGTGCATCATTGTTTCTTACTGCCACAGCAATGGTGTAGCGATTAAACAATTCTCTCATAACCAATATGTATTTATTTACTTGTTGCTTGACAGGAAGTGGTCCTTTGGCAACTAAAGACCTTGCCTTTAGAATGGGTGGTGTCTAAATTGGTGTCTGTTTACCCGGCATCTCCATCATTTGTTGTGGTGCCTAGCCATGTGTATATCCTATCAATATCCTAGCCCAACCACTGTTCACAATTTTGCTAAAGGCCCCGAAATAATTACCAGGATCACGGTATTAACTCTCCTAATCACCATCACCTATTTATTTATCAAAGCAATTTTTATTACAATAGCAACTCTGTTCTCAATTACAATTATAAATTACACTGTTGCACTAAATGTTACAATTCTCGACTCCTACCTTTAGTATATATATTGAGATCTCTTCTATCTTAATCAATAATGATTAATTCTCCTCTTTCAATAATTACTTTAGTTTGCATTAGTCGTTCTTCCTGTCTCGTATCGCACCCTACTCGCTCATGCACTGTACTCAAAATCACTTACCATTGACAACCTCTGTTCGACTGGAGCTCCTCCATCTGTTTGTTTAGTGAAGATGAGGTGAAAAAGGACGGCTTGTCCAAGCCTGGTCTCGACGCTGCATCTAGACCATCTCAGTACTGGCTCCTCACGATTCTGCTCCAGCCTCGGCATCCTCGATGATCGAGGATCACTCCAACCTCGCTGGACGATGAACCTCTGACACACAGCCAGTTACGAATCCCTCCTCTCTCTCACTCTCTTTCGAGGGGGGTTGGCCGTATTAACGCCCGTGACCTGCCAGTCAGGTCATCGTCAGAAGCCTGCCCCGCTGTCGCATGGTCACACTCTCTCTCCTGTGGGGCATCGCCCTCAACCATGGGCAGGCGTCAACCTTTTGTGCAGCTCTCCTCTCACATGTGCCCTCAACAGTGTCCATCATCAGCACATCACCACATTCAAGCAACAGAGCGACATCGGTGACCAACAAAATTTCTCGGCCAAACAGCTGCCAGCCACTTTGTTTACACTGAGAACTAGGACAAACATGGCAACAGGAAATACTCCCACACAGCAACACAGAGGTCGTGATGTTCCCCGGCCGAGAGAGTTAAGGATGGAAATGAGGGGCGAAGACAAATACACGGAGCAGGGAGCAGTATGCTGGCTACCGAACACCATACGTCCCCTGTCGCCTCTCCACATTAGTCTGTGTGTATGTACGTACACACTAGCAATCAGCTTGACTGAAATGCCTTTGTGCTAGATTTGTAGAAAAGTGGAGCGGGCTGCAAATCAGCACTCAAGTTCTGGGATACTCGCGCTACAAATTTTGACTGAACCCAAGACGAGCAGCAATTCTTCATCAGGATGCATTACTGCAAGCAAGTGCCAGTGTCGCGACACCTGCCGCCGAGATGCCTCCACCTGATGAAAAGCTAGGCGGAACAGATCACCCAAGTCATGTCCACAACAACAGTGTGGCAACACAACAACAACACAATGCCATTCGACAGACACTCACCACCAGGACATGCTACGCAGTTGCATCCACAGGGGCACAGACAGGTGACAGCATGCCTGCCAACATTGTACCGGCACTAATCATACAGCTATCAGTGAGTTACGATATCAGGAGTGATGTGACTGGTGGGCCACATGTGGATGGCCATGATCGCCTGGTGCCAGCCCAATCTCATGACATCACAATGCCTGTAACACACCCTGGTAATTCGGTGTCAACAGCACCTTCATAATCAACAATGGGACCAATGATGATCGAGCTTGGATACATGCTAGCACGGCATGGATGCGACGCCCGCACTCCGTGCTGATGCTGCCCGCAACACACCCCAAGCAAGAGTCGCAGTGACAATTCGGGCACAGAGGAGCATTCCTCACCACCCTATGGTTCCAAGCGGACTAGTTCCATTCGACACACAAAGTGCACAACATGCGGGCATTCGCCAATGCCTATAGCAGTCGTCCCAATGCTGCCATACAAATCAAAACCATAGCCCAAGTCATCATGTCTTCAGCAGCCGACACGAAGATATCATCTGCATCAATGGAAAGAACTTCGACCACCAGTGTGGTGCTGTACGACATAAGGAAGGCAGCTTTGACGTGTGAACTGACTCAAAAAGGAATAGGCACTTGACATGTGCCACGCATCCCGACCATGTCCATTTGCACGTCATCAGTGCTCAACACACACATTCGCCGAGCAGCCACCAGAATACATCAGTACATCAAGCATATGTTAAAGCAGTTGAATAGCATAAATATATATATATATTTGTTCCCTCAAATCAGTGTTGATGTGTAATTGAAGGGTTATGTTTTTTACACTATGGCTCGTGTACATGTGTGTTCGTTATTTATTTTTGTGTTCCTATTCCTCACTTGCAAGTACATGGCAGTGGCCATATAAAGTGTTATGTTAGTTTTAAGTGTATTTTGTTTTATTTATTTATTTAGAAAAGTGTCCGTGTGTGCTCATGTGGTGTGTTGAAGTCACACCGAGTACCCATGTGGTTATATTTATGTTTAAATTTGCCATGATGCATAGAGAAAGAGTCAGGTTAGGACCATTGAGTAAAACAACATAGTGGCTACATTTCCATCCTTTGATGTCACATGAAGTTGGGATAGATAGGGTTCCCAAGTCTTCCCTAGTGACTCCACACATATGTAGTGACACTATAAAATGGAAATGTGGACACCATGTGGCAATTCTGTTTTTAATACTAGTTGTATTTTAATTTACAATTATTTCAAATGTTTTATTATTTGCAATGAATTTCCGTCAGGGTTAAATTTGTTTATATATCGAGATGTCCTCGAGAACCATCCCGCTATTTCCTGGCTCACTTTAAATGTGCTCGCCAATAAGAGGTTAAGTATTGTGTGGCAACATTGCATGCCACGAACATAATATTTTATATATATTTTTGTTGATGGGTTTTTGTGTTTTTACAAAGTGATATTCAATGTGTTAATTCCACTTGTATTGCCGCAAGAGGAGGCTGAAAGCCCCACTAGCCCAAGCACTTTACAGGATTTATAACAGCAAGACCTACCTGGAAAATCTCATAGTATTCTTCATCGTACCTATCCAGTACCTTTCTCCCCCAATGGTCAAGGCAAACGCCATCAATTGGCTTTCCCGACTAGGGGTTTTACCATCAGGAATTACTTCCTGCCTTTTTCCTGCCCACAAAATAACTTTGTATTTTCCTATGTGCAGATTATCCTGCTTCATCAATTGTAAAATGTCCTGTACACCTGTTCACGTTCCTCCATGACCATGTGTTGCCATGTACTCACAGCTGTTGAAGTCCAGTTGAGCCTTAACATCCTTTAAAAAATTTACTACTGGCAAATTTCTCCAAAATTTTACAATATGCCACTTCTGGATTGCAAGGGGATGCTACAGGACGACAACAACAAGTTGGCACCAAAATCAGCATAACAACAGCATCGGAAGACCGCCATCTTGAGCCTGCACATTACTGTATCGATCGCCACAGCCTGTGATGTCAGCTCTACCACCATCTTAGGCTCATCCCAGAATGAGGGGATAGAAGTACCTACCACGCCCTCTCCAACCATGTTGTGCCGCACGGGCAGGGAACCACCCCTTCCATGCTGCCTCCATGTGGGTGACAGCCACGAGGCCATGTGGCCAAATGTAAACAAGGACTTCAACGATGGCGACCTTCTCGGGTCAACCACCCCACGTAATCGACTTGGTTCGACCGGAATGACAAACTGTAAACGGGAACCCAACTTCACTGAGCAAGAAATGTCTGTGTCCGCACTTTCAACACAACCATTTTTCCTGGACTTCCTGAGGGAAAATACGTGCATTTTCCACGATTTCAATGCAACAGCACAGCTTCAAACAGAGATGGAGCATAATAATGCAGAACTGTCCGAGAGAGTACTGGGGCGTACCATCACCGGCATCCTTAAGGATGTGTGTGTGTGCACTGTATGAGACTCGCCAGGTCCCGGGCTTTGCTAACCCTGTCCATGTACCCGCGCTCTGCACATGCACCAGCTACAAAATCATACCAGGACACTCACCAACTCACTTTCGGCGAATCTTACAAAAATATGTAAAATACAGTTGGTATGAAGGAGCGGACACAGCAACACTCGAGAGCACTTGGTGTTTCCGAGTGTAACACATGTAGTGTATTTTATCACAAGAACGTTCAACATAATGGAACACCAAGGATAATATTTACATTGACTGTGTTTGATGTAACGCATAAGTATAGCCTTTCAACCAGCAAAACAGCCTGCAGTAGTTATCGCGGGAAAAGCTGGGAGTCAATCGGACTGCACCCAGGGGAGAGGACTGCCTACGTCAACCAGTGTTTGCAGAGAAAATACAGAGCTGTCATGTGCTACACGGGCTCAGTGTGTGCAACAAATCTTTTCATTGCGCCTACCTGTGGTCAAGTGTGGAGAGGCAACGCCATTTAAATTTCCCCCTTCACATGCCACTCCCCTCCTGCAGACAGCAAAGGTGCCGAACGAAAACACCATAACAGAACCTGTTTTACCATGTGATGAGTAAATACAACGAGCTGTGGAACATTCGGCGAAACACCTTCACATTTAGAAACACTGCCGATCTATGCAGGAATCGCAAGCGACAATCCAGTAGTATTTTTACATGAGTGTGAAAGCCACCTCAGCTGATACGGTGTTGAAAGACGACTGGCCGAGCAGTATCGGAGAACGTCTCAGTGGCGATGACAAGGTTTGGTGGAGGGGAGTAACCCACTACGGAACCGTCTGGGACGAGTTCCGCAACACCTTCCGGTGCCATTTTGCAGGTACGTTTAAGTCAATTTGGCCACGAAGTAAAATAATCCTGGAGGAACAGGGTGAGGAACCCCTGTACAATTTTGTGACACGGAATATAAGCCTGTTGCGAATGTATCGCCCGGAACTGTCATTGAAGGATATCCTGGAAGTTGTGGCCAGTACAGCGCAGGCTGAATATAGTGCTGCACTCGCACCACTCATCCACTCGACAGAACATGACTTCATACAAACTGTCATCCTGCTGAACTCCAGTATCGCCCCTCGACCACTACTTGACCAGAGCGGTGGACAACTGCATCGGGAAAGTGCTGCATTGAAGAAGCGGGATACAACTAATGTGGAGAAACCGTAGCCAACAGTAACATCAAAATCCATACCTATTTCAGAATCATCCAGATCTGTAGCAGCTTCAGCGCCGGTAGGCAACAGTGTAACCACATCACACTCGCAATTTACAAGTTGGGCCCCATTAAACTTGTGTTTTGGTACCGTGAGCTACACTGGAAAAATCGGTGTTCACGTAATGAAGTAACAACAGACCTGCACCACCTTCGGGAAACGCCCGATTGGGGTAGGCCAACCAGACTTAGGTCACCCCAGTGCCTTGAAACCTGACCAGACACCACAGCAAATTTCCATATCGCAGATCACAGGAACATCAAACGGCTTCATTCGCATTGACGTACATGTCAACAATCATCACTGCAGGGCACTCATTGACTCTGTTGCATCGCATAATTTTGACCGACCAGCTTTCATTAATGTCAGTTAAATAGTAACTGTTAATAATACTTTACATCTTGCAACTCATCAACACAGAAGAAAAATCACAGGGGAAGTAGAGATCACCGTTCGTATATGGGACATCGAAAAAGTAACAACAGCTTATTTTTCCAATGTGCTCAGAGAAGACGTAATTTTAGGTGTCCCATGGCTGTCTGAACAAAAAACGTCCGTGGAAACAGATACTCAACGAATCCACTTTGGAAGGAAGGAAGACACACCGTGTACAACCTGAAACCACAGTCAAATGGGTCAGAAGACCAGGTGAAATTATATGCGTTGGATCATGCAGTACCGCCAGAGCATTGGGACGCCGTGCAGTATCTCCTTGACGAGCGTCGGGACGTTTTTTCAGCTGCCGATCCGCTACGCCGCACGATGGTAGCAGAACAGACAAACCGCTAACCACTGACATGCCAGCATATGGCGGCCGCTGCCGATACTACCCGCACCAACGACGCATAATTAAAGAACAGATTGCCAAGATGCTGCAAGAAAGAGTGATCGAGCCGACGGAGAGCGAATTTTATTCCCCCGTTACATAGGCTCCAAAGGTTCTTGGTAATTTTGCGTGGATTTCTATAAACTAAATGAGGTGTCGAAGAGTGTTCCGCCGCCATACATCCAAATGAAAGATGCCCTCAACTCGCTCAGCAATACAAAAGTAACGACAACAACCAACCTATGCAGCAGGTAATCGCAAGTCCCAGTACGCCCAGCAGACAGATATAAGATGGTGTTTACGGCGCCTGATGGCAGACACTTCCAGTTCAGTGCAATGCCATTCGGCTTGAAGTGTGCTCCGGCCACTTTTCAGATGATGATGGTGAGAGTTCTGAATGGCTTCGTCGGAGAATTCGCCGTCGCTCATCTCGATGACGTCATCATATGGTTATCATCATGGGAAAAACACATCTATCATCTCTCGCTAATGCTGGAATGGCTGACTATCAATGGTTTGAGTTTCACCAATCACAAGTGTTGTATAGAGTAAGCTGACATCTAGTTCCCAGGTCATGTTGTCAACGAGCATGGCAGTCGTCCGACGGAAGAACAAGTAAGAATCATCGAGCATCATGCCATCCCCACCACATGTAAACATCTCTGGAAATTCTTCGGGCTAAATAACCGGGTGAGAGAGTATACTAAAGGCTCCGATATCACCACTACAGCAGTCTTTAGCCTGCCAAATATAATTTCGCCAGCGACAGCTGTCACCAGAGACATCACTGACAGTGTGACAGCTGGGTCATTTGCGGCCAGGGATAGCTGTGCCATCTGCTGCCAGGGATAGCTCCCAGATGACTTATCCGCCTGATAGCTCCGTGACGACTCCTGGACGCCCTGCATCCCTTGTTCTCTCAATAAGTTCATCAGCCTCTAAGTCGGCCTCGCAGGAGCCGCAGAACCACACCGACTTATGCACAACACGATGCCACTGTCGTCATCAGCGAGAGGTTTAGGAAGGACACAAGTTTTTGTTTACCTTTTGAAAGTGCCATTAGGTGCTGTGTTGTTTTGTTTTATTTTTGCACTGCTCAGTGAAGACATTCCGTTTAGTGCGCAGTGTGTACTAATACAGTTGAATGGTGTAAATATATTTTTATTATAATACTCAAATCAGTGTTGATGTGTAATTGAAGGGTTTTGTTGTGTACACATGGGTTCGTTATTTATTTTTGTGTGGTGTTTTAAAGCGTCATGTTAGTTTTAAGTGTGTTTTGTTTTGTGTATTTATTTAGTAAAAATGTCCGTGTGTGCTCATGTGGTGTGTTGAAGTCACACCAAGAACCCATGTGGCTGTCTTCATGTTTAAGTTTGCAGTGATTCATGGAGACAGAGAGTAAAACAAAATAGTGGCAACTTTTTTCATCATGTGACATCACATGTAAGAGGGAAAGATGGGGTCCCGAGACTTTCCTAGTGATTCCACAGATATATAGTGACACTATAAAATGGCAATGGTGAACACCACGTGGCAATCTTGTTCTTAACCCTAGTTGTATTTTAATATACAATTATTTCAAGTGTTTTATTATACATAACGAAGTTCTATCACGGAAAAATATTTGTTTACATATTAAGTTGTCCTCGGCAACCATCCCGCTATTTCCTGGTTCACTTTAAAGGTGCTCGCCAATAAGTGGTTAAGTTTTGTATTTCAACATTACACGCCATGGACCTAATCATTTATATATATTTTTACTGAAGGGTTTTTGTGTTTTTATAAAGTGATATTCAGTATGATTATTTCACTTGCTTGGCCACGAGCCATTCCAGCTGAAAATTTATATTAATAAAATATGCCGATCATGGTGACGTGATCCAAGGCGGGGTACTGGCCAACCAGCTAGCTCTGTAACAACTGCCATTTAATAGAGTTCTAACTTTGTCATGGGGTGGTCGCATCGCCCTGCCACTCCAAACTTGCATAGTTTTCCTTCACCATTCATCATGTAATACTGTATAATTTAAGTTAAATAACTGGAATCTTTGTTTTACTATCACAGAGCAACCACCACCCCACATCTCTGGTCCGTTTGTACACGGCCAGGGTGTAAATATCAATTTATAATATAACGTAGGCCACACACAATTTTTTTGTCTGTATATGGGTTCGTCCACTTAAATGGCGAAATGTGAACTTAATTGCCAGTTAAAAGAATTGAATGATAAATAAATCAACACGTGTTTAAGACAGAATTATTATTTATTTCTGGTCTAATTTCGACCATTTAGAGGACGTATGTTATTAATGGTATGGAGTGGCCTACATCCCTTCGGGAGTGAATGGCATTGGGGAGGCCGACAGCCCAACTAGCCCAGGCACTTTACAGGGTTTAAAATTGCAAGATCTACAGCAACAGCACTTCTGGAGGCGGAGGACATTGGGTACAAGCCGCAGGCCGTCGGCCACACGACCCCTGCACCATCGTGTTCTCCCTGAGCTGGTGCCCTACCCAGAAAATCTCATATTATTCTTCATTATACCTATCCAGTACCTTTCTCCCCCAGTGGTCCAGCCAGACACCGTCAATGAAAAATTGAACTTTTATGTACTAGAACTCACTGCACAATTAGAATCCAAGCTTCTTTAATTTTTTAGTCACTGACCACCTGAAAAATTGTATTTACTTTCACATATAGCTTATTATATTTCGTTTTAGTATTTTTCAAACAAAAAATCTGCCAGTTATGTTTTCATGTAAAAGTTTATTAATTTATTGTAGACATTTTAGTAAACGTCGGTATAATTTGGGAAGTTCAAATATGATGACATCGTTATAATCATACCAGTGATGATCCGGTATAGCTTAAAATTTTGCGAATAACTTTTCAAATATACAAATATTTACCATCCTTTTTGGACAAAAAAAAACCTTTAATACACTCACTTTAATTTATCAATGTTGGCATGTAAAAAAATCCACTCACAGGCCATCATAATGTTTGCATGTATAGGCTGTTCACGATAAATTGAGCATTTTAGAAAGCCCTGCTAATGTTCTACTTTCTTGCCAATTATGAATCCTTCCACCATATGTAAACAAATATTGCCGTGAGACTGCCATGTGATTACCACATGTTAAAATTCAATGTTTACTTTTCAGGACAAGCTAAATGTTTTGGACCCTAAGTGATAAGCATTTAAAACTAATTACATAATAATTGTAGTACAGAGTATCCATGAAGTGTCTAAATGAATGTATTGTATATAAATAATATAGCCATAAAAAAAAGTAACATATATAATATATGTAAAACATGAAACATACACAGTACATGTAAAACATGTAACATGTATAATATTACATATAAAACATGTAACGTAATATGTAACACATGTAACATATGTGATGAATATAAGACAAGTATTATATATGATGTATATAAAACATGTAACATATATCATGTATATAACACAGAAAAATATGTAATATATATAATGGTTTTGATCATGTCAAATCTCCGATAGACAAAAACTTTACAACACAAAAAAACAAATGATTGAGAAATTAACGTCCTAGCGATGAAGTCATTGAAACCATGAAACAGCAAACATTAAACTTGGACAGTGAACAATGACCAACATGGCACATTAAATGTTGTAGCTGTGTTTGGCCTCAGCTGACCGAAGTGAAGTGCAACTAAGCCATCAGGAACAAACATAGATCCTGCAGGCATAAGGTACAGCCGTAACGTAGCAGACATCTGAAGTGAAAGCGAGGCTGTGCAAGGCCTTAAATAAACAACCACGAGAAATAAAAAACGAGGCACGAAGGGTAACGGGAAGGAAGGGAGGCAGAACAGCGAGGAAAAACGACGCGATCTGGGCCGAGCACAGAGTACACCACTGCACAAAAGTAAGATAGTGCTAATAAACTTAATGTGACGGCACTAACGTGGTAGTATATAAATCATGGAATATATAAGAAAAGTAAGTAGATCAAATGGGTGCATGTATATATACATTTTTAGAATAGTTTTATATGCACCTTTAAAAATGAAAATAAATATATTTCAACATAGACTAAATGTTTAAAATAAAAATAGTTTTCACTAAAAATACAAACATATCAACAAATGCATTTGTGTATATGTACATTTTTTTTTACAGTTACTATGTGTTCGTACCCTTCAGAGAACCTAAAAATGTACTGAGCATTAATACTGTGAATTGAAGTGATAACAAAAGGGTATATCAGGCTTGCAACTGGGACCTTCTTCATTTGAACAAAATAATTAAAAAACTAAAGTACATTATTTATAGCTAAGTGAAATTCCGATCCGTAGCCGACCACATTTCCGGTGTCTTTGGTGGCCCAAATGGGTGCGACTTTTCCTTTTTGTTAAACCCACCCAGATCTCAAGAAACCAATTTTACAGGTAAAGTGCATTGACTCTCATCATTGTTGTGTTTCCTTCGTTGCAAAGACTGCAGCATAACTGAAATCATATATGAGAAAAATAATCGAAGAAAATTACTATACTTACAAAAATGGTTCATGCATGCACACACAAAGCTGAAAGAAATGTCTTATTTTTAATGTAAAGTCAATACTTATCCACAAATTACAGCAAAATTATAATGTAAAGGACAAATTAAAAATGAATTCTTTCAGGCAAGTTACTTTTATCTAGAGTGTATTTTGACAGAGGCAGAGGCAGAGGTCAACACTTCAACAGTGTGGAAACTGGTCCTGGCATACGCCCTGAAACTCCAAGGTTAAGAGAAGCAGCATCAACATTGATGGTGCCTTGAAGGTGTCTGGCCCCACAGGATATAATCATTCCTAGACCTCACCATCGCCCCCTTGAAAACCTCATTTAACTCTTTTCCATCCTACCAACAAGTGTCAACACTAATGGAGTAATTAGCTCCTTTCTATGAATACTGCAGCTCACCCAAGGGAAATCTTCTTGTGGATTTCTGTACACAACTGCCTGCCAACACCATCTGTACTTAAAATATCAGGTAAAAATTCCTTATAAATATTTGCAGCAGCAAGAGTATTACCAAGTTGCGGTGATAGATGCTCCAGCTTGACTCCAGCATATTGTGCATCAATAATGCAGTGAACTTCACTCACTCCATAAACACTTAAAACATCTGGTTCTAAAGACAAATCTCTTCTGCAAACATCACAATCATTACAAAACACCACTCATTAATTTCTTAGCAACAAAGCCACAAACATATGCTACAGAGATACATTCGGTAAAACTCAGATCACTGGAGCCATTATTTAGGGATGAGTCATTATCTGTTTCTTCCATGTTATTATCTGAAATACAAGAATTCATCATACAATAGTTGGTTGAAGTCTTTCTGGTGCCAGCTGTCGAAAAGCGACCACGATACCACAAAAGTCTGCTTTCATCATCTTCGCAGATTTTTTATGTAGTCATGGAAAAACACAAGCCATTGAGAAAACACATTTTTAATGCCACAGTAAACTGACCAGCTGTTGGGTTGTTGTTATCTCCTCCATGTTGTTCTAAAGCTGAAAAAAAAAAAAAAACATTCTCCAGTTCATCTTGGTTTAATGTTCTTGGCTGCAAAAAAGAAAATGCTTTAGTTTTAAATTCTAACCATAGCATCTGCATAGCACGAATTGTGGTTATCTATCCATCCTGGCTTGGTGGTCGAGTCACTTTGCCAGTAACACAATCTACAAGCTGCAAACTGTCTAGCACAACTAAAGCTTCATTCCAAAAACTGAGATGACCTGAAGACTCTGAAACCCAACACCACAGAGGGCAATGAGCAGGAGCAAGTATGGAACAACCATTGGCACTGTCAAAAGTTTATTCATAAACAACAAAAACTCAGCTCTCACCTTGGCCTCAGGAGGCATTTCCTCATGAAAACCATCTGCTAAAACATTCATGGCGCTGGAACATAAGTGACTGAAAATCTGAGCAGCTAAAGAAACCCTTATTTTATCTTTATCTTTAGGATAAACATGAGCATATGTAATTTTATTCACTAAATGTACAAACTTCCTTAATTTCCAATTTCAACTTTATGATATGTTCCCATGATGCAACTCCTTTCGCCATATAAATGTTGTATTTCTGAAATTATTTCTGTTACTCCTTAATTAATGGGGCATATTAAAATGGTCACTATCAATTCTCCATCAATCTGTAACACAAAGTTATTATTAGCATTATCCGTAGGATATCTCTTCAGAAGCATTTTTACTTCCGAACGATTTGTACTGCATAGATCGGAAACCACTGTTTTGACGTAAATAACTTGATGTGTTCCTGACCTTCACATATCCCTTGGGCCTGCTTGTTCCATCGCAGATGCTTGAACCACACAACACTCGACCGATCGCCATTAGGTTGTGGTCCTGATCAGTGCAGGTCGACAAGAATGGCGTTTACAATTTTCTTGCCACCCTGCAACTTTTGGCTACGGGTCATAATATTTAACACTAACCACAAAATTTAACACTCGTCATGAATGGTTAAGTGGCCTAAATGAGTGTGTCCCATGAAGTCACGATCGTTAGATGCAACAGCGATTGGGGGGAACACTGTGATAAGCAGCGCTGCTTATTCACACAGATTTCCGATATGCCCGATGTCAACGGGCCTTGTGGCGGAATCTGGAGTGCGACGTGGCTCCAAGACTTGGAATTCCGTTCCTGGAGGAAGGGCAAAGTGGCTAGCGGTTCCCTAGATGCATTAATTAATTAGATCATTATCAGTAATTTTTAGCGATAATTGAAACCCAATTAACTAGGGAAACCGCCAGCTTCAGGATAGAGAGTTGGTAACATCTGATAGAAGAAAGGGCGTAGCTCCGCCCCTAATGATGAAAGGCGTGTATCGTCATATCGATACGCTTTTTAATAATTCTCAACATAGCGACACTCGCCAGCTTTTATGTAATAATTATACGAGTATACATGTAATCATCCATCGAGAATCAGCCAAACTAGTCATTGTTTCATTTAATGTCACCCTTCAAATGCGGTGACATACTCGTGACTTCACATTCTTAGCCATATCTGAGGTTCCGACATTCACGGGTATGTCACCAATGTGTTTTAGTTTAGTAATCATAATTATGTACAGTGTCAGTTTCATTAAACATGTTACTTATGAAGTTCCATTTTTTAATGTTTTTCATTTTGGCACCGGATTTGCCGGATGTGCGGTGAAGGCGATGCCATGTCGTTAATCACACTTCAGCACTCGAGACGACTAGAAGGACTGGCGGTAAGCTTTGCAAACCCCCTCAGTAATTCAATTTAGGTTGCATTTTCTTTCATCGCAATAGTTAACATTACTCACGAACATTTAAGTACTTTTATCTATTCGAAGGGAGGCCTTATTGCATCCTGAGGTTACATTCCAGGACTTCACGAATGTGAGACTTTTTTTTATTTATTTTTAACTAAGGCCCACACCTTATTTCTACAGTAGTGACCACCGGAAGGTCATGAGAGCAGAGTCCACTTAACAAAGGGTACACATTCATATGTGCATCAACATTTCTTTGTGCCTTTTCGGTAATAAAATATTTATACCTCGATCAATGTGTTTTATTTCTTTAGCTGTCCTGAGTTCATCGGGCACTGCACTCTCATAACAGCATCATTTCTAAAACTGTATTTCTGTGTATATGTTTTGCATTTATGGAGCCTTCTACCCTAAAGCAGGGTAAACTCAGTGATAATATAGGCGTGCAAAATGGCCAACAGTTTCGCTCGTTGGAAAGGATATATTATATAATCAACCTAATTTAATTGACATTTAAATTAACTCTCATTCATATTGACCGTGTATCCAAAGTCGCTGTAGGCCATCGGCCATAGGACCCCATTCAACATCATTTGTTTTCTGGACATGGCACCAGGCACATCATCAGTTCCTGTTCTACACCTTCTCCCAGGCAGGACACGAATGCTTCACAGCATCTGTGGAGGTGCAGCACGTTAAGTAGCTTGCCCAACTAATGCTAAAAGAACCTCATAGTGTAAGAAGAGCACCAATAACATCATTAGTCTGCTCAACACAAAACGTGGTCAACAGGCTACGCAACAAAGGTAAAAGGGTGACAAAAGTGCTTCACAACAAACAGCTACAGTCATTGGTGAGTACCCTGAGACCTTCAGATACCTATCAAACAACGGAAAAAAATCAGTACCGCCAACACTACAAACGAAATCAATTATATCATGTGATTTTCTGTTTTCATTTGTCACACTATTTGTACAATTATACATTAACCAATTTATCACATTTGTTTACAGTGTAGAGTGCACATGTGTTACATCAATAGACATGCAGTGATTGTAGTGGGAAGCAAAATACATCAACTGACGTCTAGTGAGGGCCTACATCTGTCAAAACAATCTGCTAAGCTGGGTTTTTTTACTTGCAACATTATGAGATGTTTTAACTTGTGTAAATATACACTGGTTAGACGTGACAACACGTAGTGCAAAATACACAAATGTAAGCCAAAACAGATGCAATTCGAACATAACCCACTCGACAATGCAAGTGTAATTGCTTGTAAAAGTGTACCTGTACTCAACACTGCATGGCAGAAAGTCAAAACACATCACATGTGAATAATTAAGTGTGTTGAGGCTTTGTAAACAAATGCACATGGTGTTTATCAATGTGTGCAGTAATTGGCAACAGGTATCACAATAATCGAAGTCAGACGGTATTTTCAAGCAATACCAGTCTGCAAAACCAAAATACAAAAGCAATCGAAATTTAATTTTATTATTTCCGGAAGATTTCCAGAAAATTTTGCCAGCATTTTTCAGAAATAAAACATTCAAACATTTTGAAAATAAACAACAAACTTTCAAAGGTGTTTTGCGGAAATCATAAGTCAAGAACCCGTTACTAATTTTCAAGAAACTGTTCAAAGAATATTTTCTGTTTCAAAGCAACAGTATACGGGGGAAAAAATACATGTTATGGAGGCATCTGGAAAACGTGTTCGCTGCAGGAAGTGAGGCACCAGCGAAAATGGAAATTACCCTCCTCCCACATAGTACGACCGATGGCCAGCTGTGTTTCAACACAATGTTTGATCTTGAAGCCCGTTCTCTTCAGCACACTGCAGTACGAGATGCTGTCCGGAAATATTTGAACTGTTGTACGAACGCAGGCCAAGCGAAGGCAATTATGTTTGATGTGTGTCCAACCCACATTAGGAACAACTCCATTTGAAGAAATAAAATGTCTGTGTAGGGAAACACAAAATTTGAGAATTTGCAAAGAAAGAATAAACACAACAAACAGAGCCCGAGTGGGCTAAACGTGGAGTTGCACCTCAGATACTACTCTGCCCATTTTTGTGCCGGTTGTCGCAAAGTACAACCCATGCAAAATAAACCAGATTTGCCAAGCAAATTTGTTTGTCAATGTAAATAGCTGCTATTAATCAATTTCAGCACCACAGTAAACATGGTAACGCATTGGCAAGATGGCAGGTGCACAAAACGTATTGCGTGAGCTGGAAGGGGAAACAGAAACTTAAATTGTGTACAGTGTGCACACAATTTTAATCCGAAATGTTTTAGCCGGACTGAAAAGGCAACCACAGATCAGCATGGCCGTATTATCTACGAGACATACGAACACATTCTTTCTCGACCAGATACAATTTCTAAAGCAGTAAAAACAGAACATTTACAAATGCATGAACAGTATCAACAAGAAATTTGCAGGCACGGGTCACACGAAACTGTGAGGTGTGAGACGTGTGGACGAAAAACACACTGGCAATTTCTAACGGGACAAGGCATGGCAAATCAAGCCACCGCAAGATTCCGTTGCGGACAATGCATATTCCCATATCCGCGGTCAGAAGCAAAGGCAGTAGTAGGCGCAGAATTGTCTAGTGCACACCACTGTGCGCAGGAACATTCAGAATGGGCCAGTGTGTGTACCAAAGTCCACTGGCACATTCAATGCTCTTACCCAGAAGAACAAAAGCGCAGCTGAAAGAGACGTCGCAAACCACTCATGTCATGTACCCACAACAAAGCATTCATAATAATCCAGAAATATTTACAGCCATTAGGATAGCTGACGAAGCTGATACAAACCCGACCCGATTTAGGCAGCTACTTATTTTTTCAGGCTTGCCAAATGAGGACCCATAAGTATTCCTAAACGACTGCACAACACGTTTAGAGAGATACAGGCTGTGCCAGCAAGAATGGCCAGACACAATTGGCCGCGAGACATGTAATAGGTGGAAAACAGTCAGTCATTACGGCGTTAAGTGGGTAGAATTTCTCAACAGCTTTCAAAGTAGTTTTGCCAATACCTACTCCTCATTGCAACCACACAGTAGGGCTGTTTTAGAAGTGCAAAAAGCAGGTGAATCCCGACCACGTTTGCAATGTGGAATATAGTGCAAACAAAAATCTTTCATTCACTCATGAGTGAGCATGAGATCCTCGAAGTAGTTACGTGAACTGTAAGAGCAGAAAACAGACTAGTAATGGTTCCGTCAATACACAGTAGTATGGAGGACTTTAGGCACTCTGCCACAATTATGGACCAAACCAGCTGAGAGCAAAACACCGCTGGGTGCTGGTATAATTTTCGCCGGAGAAAAGATGCAGAGCAGAGGGAGCAGACAGAGGAGCAGCCGTCAAATGAACAAGGTAGTAGGGGCAGGTGTCTTCCAGTCAAGAACATACCCCGAACCCAGGATAGCAGCAAGGACATCAGCAACCTCGGGCATGTGAGGAGGCCCACAAGAGCCACCATTTGCATGCCGATACTGCAAAAAGGAATTCAAAATGCACTGGCACAGCCGGTGTCCAAAATGCAATCATCCACAAAACATCAACAAACCACCAACGGGAAATTGAATGTTTGGGTAGGCGAGCCAGATGCTCATTACCCCAGGGTAAAATGACCCATTGGAACACTGCCTCCTCAACAAATAGAGCAGGCAGAAATCCAGGATAATCAACCGGGCATTCAGCAAATCACCAAAACATAGAACATATGATTAGAATTGCAGTTCAATTAAATTAGCAACAATGCCAATCATTGACTGACATTAAAGATAATCATTATTAAGTGTGCATCGCATTCGTGGAAACATGCGAGTTTACACCAAGTACAGAGGTACTACACATCAAAACGAAGCAGAACATGGGGGATTAATGGGAGAGACAATGACTACTGTCGGAATTAGAGATGTGGACACAATCACCACAGCCCTCATGTCTGCGAACCTCTGGGAGGATGCCATCTTGGGTATCCCCTGCTCACCGAACAAAAAGCCATTGTTTAGCCAGCCATCCAAAGGATCCATTTCGGCATGAAGGAAAAGTGAATGGTGTACGACAACGAATCCCAACCCTCTGGTAATGAGTCCAGAGTACAACTAGATGAACTCGATCATGTGGTCCCTCCGGAATACATGGATATGGTGCAACACATTCTGGACGAACGATGCGAAGTTTTTGTGGCAGGGGACCCACTCTTTCGAAAGACCGTAGTTAAAAATTGTCTTCCACTGGAACAAGATCAGCCTATCTACTGTGGACCCAGAAGTTACCACGCACATCAATGTGCCATTATTAAAGATCAGATTGAAGAAATCCTGGCTGAGGATGTGAGTGAACCCACTCGCAGCCTCTACAACAGTACATTTACATTAGCACCCAAGAAATACGGGACTTGGTTCTTCTGTGTGGATTTCAGAGCAAATAAACAAATCACACTGTGCACCCCGCCTCCCTACAAAGGTGTCAAGGATTCATTGCAAACCCTGGGCAAGGTTAAGGTCATTGCAACACTGTACTTGCATAGTGGATACTGGCATGTTTCAATAAGATCTGCAGACCCTCACAAAATGGCGTTCACAACCCAAGATGGGAGATGTTTCCACTTCTGCACAATGCCCTTCAGATTGAAGTGCGCACCTGCAACTATTCAAACAATGATGGTCCAGTTACTCGACGGGTACATTGGAGATTTTGCCATAACGTACCTGGATGATGTGGTAATCTGGTCCAAAATCTGGGACTACCACATACAACACCTGTCACTAATCTTGGAGAGACTAGCTATCAACAAGTTGTTGTGTGCGAACAACAAGTGTCACATTGGCCTCTCATGCATCCCGTTTCTTGGGCTCATGGTCGGTGAACACGGAAGCTGAACAACAGAAGAGCATTTAGCCCTCATTAATGACTACGAGGAGCTATGCTTGAGGAAACAGCTGAGGAAATTCTTCGGGTTCAAACTGGCTGCGGGATAACATACAGGATTTTGCAACTATAACTGCACCACTCACTGACAGGTTGTCACCCTACATGAAATACCTGTGAACAGCAGAGCACGAATCAAGTTTCCAAGAGATATAGAGCAAGTTCAGGGAGTGCAAGACATTGGCTCATCACGACCCAAGTAGCCATTTATATCTTCAGACAGACGTAATTGAGAAGGGCTTGGGGCAGGTCTTTATCAGCTTGGAGATAACCAAGAGAAACATATCATTTACTACAGTAGTGCAGAGTCCGAGGCTACTGAGGGTAAATATGATGTGAACGAGCAAGAGTGTCTGGCCATAGTGTGGGCCATGAAACAGTACATAACTTAAGTACCAACAGTTCACACTACGAACTCCAAGCATAAGATTTTGATATGTAGGACGTACCAGGAGCTGATAATCAGCTAGCAGACGAGCTCTCGTGTGCACCAGGCGAAACGGTAGATGTGGACCAAGAAGAGTGGTACGACCTACTTTCCCCTACCACAGCCAACCACTCAACAGCTGGCGAGGGTGGCGTGGGCTGCGCCATCATCGAGGCTCCTGAGGAAGCAGAACTCGAGGTCGATGTCTTGCAGGACAGCGTTTTAACTGCACAACTTCAGTGTACAGATACCCTACATCGTGCCACCTCCATCATGCACAGTGAATAGGAGTTGTTGCGAATGAGTGGCAAGTGAGTCGAGACACGACCACGACGTTCTGAAGCAACATGGAAGCTATACATGCCCGAGAGTACACGAGCCCAGGTGCTACTTCATAAAATGATTTGCAGGCCACTGTGGTGCATCACAAGCTACAATAAATGTGCAGAACCATTTTCAATGGCCCGGCATCACCAGAGACACCCGGCAATACGCGAAGGGATGTATAAAGTGTAACCTTTGCAAGAGTAGGAGAGTAGATGGAGTAATGTAATAACATCTGTACCTTATGGGGCCATATCCACGCACCCTTAATGGCAAGAGATTCATTCTTGTGGTGAATGAATCATTCTCAAGATGGATGAAAGCATACCCAATTTACAGTGTACGGGCACACAACATAGCCCATGAACTGGAGACGAAATTGAACCCCCGATGGGACTACGCAACCAATTTCTTAAGAGACAATGGTACACAATTCACAGGGAAGTATTGGAGGGAATTGTGTACCAGGTGGGTAGTCCAGCATCATGTAATGGTCATGTATCACCCATGGGTTACCCAACTGAGAGCAGGAAACAAGACCTCGAGACTCAGTTGTGTCTGGGGTAGGAACCAACCATGCAAGTTGGGCTGAACTTCTGCCTGCAGCCTTGCTCACAATCAGACAGACAGTGAACCTAGCCACAGGTAAATCACCAGCCGCCATTATTCAAGGCAAGGGGCTTCCTCTTCCTGGAGAGGTCAGAACCCAACAGGCAAACAACTACGCAACAGAGTGTGCAGAGGGCAGGTGTCAGTGCCGAGAGCAATACTTGCAAAATGCACACATTCAACAGGAGAAGTACATAGGACAATAGTTACCAGCAACAACCTGCCTACCAAAGATGCTCAGGACCAGACAACAGGTTTATGTCCACAAGCACAGACTGAGCAGTGCAAAGTACAACTTTTGTGCAGGGTTTGCCATAAGAGGAGCAGACCACATTTTGTGGTCAAAGTGCTAGAGTATACAGTTTACCTCATCAAGGTCAGCAACAGGCACAAGGTAGCCGTACACCACGAGGACCTTCGCCTAGTCATTCACGGTTCCAGCGCCGAAACTCATGAGCAAGAGGATGGGCCCAATGGCCAAGAGCATGAAGCAGAAACACTCAATGGTGAAGCAGAGGCTAGCTCAAACACAGATAGGAGTGCTCTTTGGCACCTTTACCCCATTGAAACATACGACAGTCCTACGTCCATAAGGACGAGAGGGGGAAAAGAGAAAGAGGTCACACCTTCCAAATCAAACAAACACAGTAACATTGCTGGTGTTGAGAAACGAAGTAAGCCAGACTGGTGTGTCATGACACCCAGTATAGAGACACAGTCTTCGGAAGACGTCGCACAAGGCGAGTCAGTGGGGACAACATCGCGCCCGATCATCCCACAGGGAAGCTGCCCACAAGACTTCGCCATGACGCTAATGAAGGATATAATACCGGCTGACCTAGCACCGGAGGACCGCATCAGGGGTGCAGGAGAAGGTTCATCAGAAGGGGCACCAAGTCCAGCAAAGGACAGCATACCCTTCCCCTCGCCAGAAGAAGGAGCATCGAGGAGCCGAGGAGCAGCAACAGCATCTGCAGCAGCAACGATGAGTCGGCAGAAGAGCTGGTCTCGAACCCTCCCCGCTGCTCCAAGCAATAGAATCATCTGCATTGTCCCAGCGTGCACCATTTGCAATGGGAACTACCCCATTCGGCGAGCACGGGCAGTGGCACTTTACTAGCATCGGCAGGGTCATCGCCTGGATCATCGGCAGGCAGCGTAGAACAGCATTATCACGGGCCTTACAACCTGGGGCCCCGCAACCAGCTGTGACTGCCAGCATTATGTTGTCCCTAATAGTGAGGACCAAACTAACACCAGAGAGGGAGGTGTTTGACGTGTTCCAGATGTGCATGTATCCCATGTGCAAATTTGTTCCATGGCAGACACATCAATGACACAGCAACACTCTACCAATCGCCATTAGTTTGCTGTCCCTATTAGTGCAGGTCTACAAGAACGGCATTTACACTTTTCTTGCCGATCTGCAACTCGTGGCCATGGGTTGTGGCCATTTAACATTGATCACAAGAGGTAACTCTCGTAATGAATGGATATGTTGCCTAAATGAGTGTGTCCAGTAAAGTCACGATCGTTAGAATGCAAAAGCCACTGGAGGGAACACTGGGATAAGAGGCGCGACTTTTTCCCACAGCTCTCCTCTGTGCATGATGTCGATGGGCCCCGTGGCCGAATCCGGAGTACAATGTTGCTTCAAGTAGTGTAAAAAGATGGTGAATTGCCTTCCCGGAGGGAGTGCAAAGTGGCTAGCGGCTCCCTACCTGCAATTATTAATGAGAAAATTTTCAGTCATTTTTAGCTGTGATTGCAGCACAATGAAATAGGTAAACCACCTGCTTCAGCATAGAGAGTTATCAACATTTAATAGATGCTCCGCCCCTAATGATGAAAGGCGTGTGTCATCATATCCTTACACTTTTTAATAATTCTCACCATAGCGACATATGGTGGTATTTAAGAAATAATTATAAAAGTGTACATGTAACATCCATCGTGGATCAGCCACATGAATCATCATTTCATTTAATATCACCCTTCAAGTGCGGTGGCATACTTGTGATGTCACATTCTTAGTCATATCTGAGGTTCCGACATTTACAGGTATGTCAGTAATGTGTTTTAGTTCTGTAATCACAATTATTTACAATGTTAGTTTCATTAATTGTGTTAATTATGAAGTTCCATTATTTCATGTTTTAAATTTTGGTTCTGTATTCGCCAGACATGCGGCGAAGCCATGTCGTTAAAGCTCCACGAACCCCTCTCGGCAATTCAATCTAGGCTGCATATTCTTTCATCGCAATAGTTATTGTAACCCAGAAACATTTAAGTAATTTTATCTAGCCAAGAGGAGGCCTTCCTGCATCCTGAGGTTACATTCCAGGACTTCATGGATGACACATTTTTTCAGTTATTCTTAATTAAGTCCCACGCCTTATTTCTACTGTAGCGACCACCGGAAGGCCCAGAATGCCGGGTCTGCTATAAAAAGCGGCATGCATTCATATGTGCATCAACATTTCGTTGTATCTTTTTCAGTAATAAAACAATCATACCTTGATCAACATGTTTTATTGCTTTAGCTCTCCAGAGTTCATCGGATTCTGCGCCCTCATAGCAGCATCATTCCTAAAAGTGTATTTCAATGTATATGTTTTGCATTTACGGGTCCTGCCTCCCTCAATTAGGGTAAACTCAGTGACAATATAGGCATGCGATGTGGCCGACAGTTTCTCCCCTAGGAAGGACACATATGATCAATCTAATTTAATTGGCAAATAAATTAACTCTCCTTCATATTGACCGAGTATCCAGACTCGCTGTAAGCCATCGGCAGTACGATACCATTCACATCGTTAGCTCCCCGAATGTGGCGCCAGGCACATCATCTGTTCCTGTTCCACACCTGCTCCCAGGTGGGAAACGAATGCTACGCAGCATTTCTGGAGGCGCAGCATGTCTTTCTACTGAAGAAAGAGCATGTATTATCTAAACATTGATATATTCTTAAATAACAGCCAGTGTTGTAGATTGACATAGGTAATATGCTGCTTCCATTTTGTACGAAGTCCTCGGGCCGTGAACCCCAAAGTATGATCAGCGCACCTCACTGTCCTACCTAAGTTTCCATAGTCTTCAAAACCCTCAACTATATCTGCAGATTCATTGTAGTACAAATCAGACCTAAGAGAAATTTCATCAAAGTACAAAGCAAAATATTGGTTACCATTTTTCATTTTTTTTTTTTTTCACATCTTGTCACAAGAGTTTGATGATGCCATGATTAATACCTACAGAATTCAATAAATTAGTCAATTTTATTCTAGAAGGAAGAGCTATCAGATCACTTAAAAGTCGGTACACCTTCGTCCTATGCTTGTACAGTGCCAGGGCAAGCAGCTTTCATCTCTGTTTTCACCTCCGATGTCTGGGCCACACCAACCAGTTTCTTGCATCTCCACTTTCCGATGCAGCTGCTGAAGGTGAGAGGTTTTGCTATAAAATAATATTCATGTCATTACATGAAACTAACTTGACAAGCTTCTTCATCTTCCCACGAGTTTCCTTCACTTGATTTCTAAGACACTTGTAACTTTCACATGTGTTACGAGTTAACTTCAGCATTTGGAGTGATATCATCTTGCATCAGCTCCAACTCTCTCAGCAAACTCCTGAATGTTGTGTATGGATGATTCCATATAATCATGTAAAATAAATTCCATTTGTTTCACTCTTCTTAGGCATGCTGCTGCATGGAAATTGGAGTATACATTCCTTGGCATGACAATTCTGCATTGGATGTGACACATCGAACACATTCAGAGAATCAGTGATATTTGAAGAACTTATCACACTAACATCACAAGTTTCTTCCGCTGTTCCTGAAACAAAAGAAGCATTTGAAACATCTTGGTTAACTTATTGGTTTTCTTGAGCAACAGATACATTGTGTACACATGAAACATTCAAATCTAGGTTAGCTGGGAAATGAGGTGGAAGGTGGAGTGATGGTACAGCACAGTGAATCAGCCTGCCATGATGAGTGTTCATAAACTGATACCTTGTGAAGTGTACCAGGCACACGTAGATTGTGGAGAAGTGGCAGTGGTTTCGCATACATGCGAGGGTTCATACGCTGCACCCACACAGAGCAACTCTAACAAAATTATAACACTTATTATCCACTGTTTATGTTTAGTAAGCTATAAAACATAAGCAGTTCCTGTATGCCTAGCAAGCAAGCACCTTTACACTGAAAAAAAAAAACTATACAAACATGCTATATATATATATATATATATATATATATATATATATATATATATATATATATATATATATATATATATATAATATATATGTGTGTGTGTATGTGTGTGTGTGTGTATGATAGTTGTTGCTTATAAACTAAATTACAACCATCCCAGGCCACTGAGCCCAGTAGCAATTAGAATTTGCAAACCTACATATATAGGATGTTTTTGAAATAAAAACATTTTACCCTAGGTTAAGTTACAATTATTATTATTATTATTATTATTATTATTATTATTTTAGTAGCAGTGCAACTCATAAATGTACCACTCAGACGATACCAATATAGCACAGCTACTGTAATCAGGAGTATGTTTATTACAACATTCTGTTTGTAATCATACAAAATAAAAAAAAACATACAAAAAACAATGTATGAATAAAAAAAGCTTGCGTACAGGAGAAATAACAGCATAAGGAAACAATTCTTTTAGCATTATCTATAGTGTTAAGACATGCATTTAATTCTCCTATTACATTTTTTAATAACGAATTGTGCAGGTAAATGAAGATCAAGGGAATTGTGGAATAAAATATGTAAAATTTACATAAAATGTGACAATATGATCACTAAACACCATTAAATGGGAATAAAACCTAATTTTACGATGGGTACTGCTGTCCTTGGGGGCGAAATTATTAAACTGCAAAACAATTCAAGAATATCGGTTAACCACTCTATATAACACTGCAGCATAAAACTACCATACTTGCAGACAATACTTAAAAATTAATATACTAGAACGTCACTGTTGGGTCATTCCATTTTAAACCAATAAATGCCTTTTGCCTCACACTATTTGATTTCATTGAAATTTTTAATGGAATAATCTCATCCTTTCTGAACACGACAATAATTTCCGTATTTAAAAAATTTCCTGAGATATAGAAATGAAAATCCACTAGTGCATATAAAAACTTTACATTTCACTGTAATTTTTAAAGAGTGGTAACATTTTACCTCTTTCTACTACATAGTTCCTCTATAGCTCTCTAGAAATCTTAAAAGCAAAATATTTTATTACGTTCAAAACACATCCTACCTGTATTGAACCCTAACCCAATTTTTATAACTGAATAGGACCTGAAAAAACACTATTTCTGTGGTATTTGGTTTGCTGAGACTCCTTTCATTAAAGCCATCTCTCTCCTGTGAACCAGTTTTGAGGAACAGAAGTTGCTATATATTCAATGTCACACACAACGAAAAATTAAGATTTAAAAAACGAAACAGACAAATCAACCAATATTTACGTTACAAAACAACAAAGCGTATGCAGTCCAGCGGTAATCACGATGATCGTACTTTAAAATAATTTATTTTCTAAAAATAAAACCACTTAGCTCACTAAAATAAAATGCGATATTAAAATATCCAAATAATCATTGCAAAAACGTAAACAATATTATAGATGACTCACATAAATAGGAAAACACAGAGCTCATGGATATAGAAGCTGTTTGCAGTGCTACCTAGCGACTGGAAAAACCAAACTCTAATCGAGAGAGAAATTTCCATTGCCATTGACAGGGGTGGCTTCCTGTTTGCACATGTGAGTCAGTTAATGGCTAGACGTTCGAGCACTAGCAAGAGGTGATGGAGGTAATCTTTCCATGATTCTGATTATACGATGAAGTCATAGAGTATGCGAGTGTGCATTCTCCCACGGATCCACCTAATACTTTCACCATCATGGACTGAATAGTTGCTGGCGCGCACTTCAGTCCGAATGGCATCACACAAAACTGGAATCGGCGACCGCCAGTGGCTGTAAATGCTGTCTTGTAGCGATCATTTGGCCGAACTGGAATATGCGAGTAGCCACTGCGAAGGTCTATGGTGATGAGGACCTTCGCACATCCCAGGGTGTTGAGTTCATCCATGACGTATATTTGAGATGATGGTGTACTGCTTGTAACCAGATTGTGGCATCTGAATTCTACGCAGAACCTCCATGTTCCGTCTTTCTTCAGAGCGAGCATAAATGGCAGAGTTGTATGCGCTCTCTGATGGTTCGATTACCCCTTCGTCCAGCATCTCGGAGATCTGATCTTTTGATGAATTTAAATTGGTGTCCAGGGGGTATCAAAGATGAGCTTGTTTGCTGTGAGTTCAATGTTGTTTTCCGCAATGGTCGTGCGGCGCACTGGATCTGCAACTGTAAAAACCTCGCAGCATTAATTTAAAATTCGTTGTATTGTGCCTCCATATTCCGGCGATACTGCATGATCGAGGTCCTCCAATAACACGGCTGGTAGTTGTCCAGCTGATCGGGGTTCCAAATTATATACAGTTCGGTGGTCTTTGTTGCCGAAATGATTTCGCCATGCTGCTAGATATACAACTGTGTTCTGTTTGATTAACCAAGGTATGCTGAGAATGACGTCTTCGTGGATGTTGTCCGATACGAAGGTGGTGGCCATGGTCTCCTTGTTTCGAATGCGTACCATTATAGTGGTTTCGCAGTTTACTTCTCCTGTGTATTGGTGACGTTTATTAAATTTGTCCTGATGAATATGTAGAAGGCTGCTGTGCCAATAATGGCCTTGCATGGTGTTTGATTTACATGTACTGTAATTCAGATGAAGCTGCTGTTGTTGCTAATGATTTATGACAGTAAGATATGTAGCAGCATTGGATCTGGTGAGGTTTCGAGTGACTTGGGGTGAGTGTAGTCAGGATGCTCTACCCCTTCTTCAAGTTTCCCATTTGCATCTGGTTCTTCTCCTCCTGCAAATGCTCGTAATCTTCCCAAGTCGGACCCTTATTATTTCAATGGGGGACCCACACCACCGGTAGGGGTGTAGCAGCTGCTAGGGTCCTCTGGGAAAATGTGGTGGGATGCCACTGGCTGGTGTTGAACCAGTCGTGCTGATCTTTGAGGTTATTGGGTTTGTTGACATTTGTGTTGTGGAGTTTTTCATTACTGTTTCACTGTTCAGTTTGTTTGGAGTTTGATAGAATCTGTTCGCGGCATGATCGTGCTCTGACACATTCATGGTGCGGCTGGGCAGGAATATTGGCATCGACCAACATTACCATCTGGATAAAACCTCTCTCCATCGCCAGTGTAATGTGGTATTCCGCACATGGGGAGCCGACGACCACTTCGAGAATATCTTTGAGTTATAAGTCAGGGTGCTGTGCCCTCACTATTAATATTTTATGTGTCGCAAAGTGTACAGAGACTCGTCTCCCTGTTCTTCAATGACAACATTGCTTCTTGCCTGTAGAGATGTGAATGTGATTGCGAAAATACTTTGAAAATGTGGCGGACTTCTTCTCACCTCATGCCGTAGTGGGTAATTCCTCACCACCATTCGTTGGAATTTCCGAAGAAGCACTCTCCCAGGCAGTTGGTCCAGTACTCGATGTCAACTCTGCAGCAGTGGAGGCAGTTCTCGCATTCTTGGATGAAAGCGATTGAGTCTTCGTTGGTGGTCCCAGAGTATGTCAGGGGCGTTTGGAATATTTTTGGTGTGTGGAGTTGCTGCTCTGAATCACTGTATTTACCACTGGACTTGCAATTCCGGTGTGCTCGTACATCTTGCAGTTCAGTGAGCAAAGAGATTTGGGCAGCTTTTAACAGCAAGGTCTTGAGAGCCGATGCAGGAGATTGAGGTGAGCATGGAGCAATGCTGGAATGAAGGGGTTGGGGAAGTGGGAAAACCCCGAGAATCCCACCAGCCAGAGGCATCGTCCAGCATGATTCCCACTCACAAAAATCCGGAGTGACCTAGCCGGGTATTCAACCCGAATCGCCTTGGTGCCTCTTACCAGAGCAGAGTCGAATTCTCAATAAATATGTCAGCAGATGATGTTCCTGCAATGATGATGTGTGGGCAAGGCACTGTCAGCTGTAGTGTGTGCTGTTTCTCTCTTGTTATTTGGCTGAAAATGTTTCAGGGTATTTCCATTTCCAGTTATCAGAATGTCTCGTGTTGTTGTTGCACTCCCGGTAAATTGGGTTTCGATTCCACTTGTAGGTTCGTCCATTGAAATTTTACCCTGTTGGATGTGTCTTGGAAACAACAGAAGAGTTTTATGTATTGTTGGGTTTTTCGGCGTATCACATCCCTGTGATGAGATGCACCTTTCACAGTATAATCTAAAGTACCGCCCACATACTAAACTTGCAATCGCATGTCCATTACACTGCATTATGTTTGCACATTTCCTCAGCATGTTGCAGAATTTTGATGATTACTGCTGAATGTTATTGTATATAGCTGCACACATGCAAACATTTGGCGAGCAAACTGGGTTTAAGAATCCCTTAATTTCCATGGGCCGCAAATAGCATGTGCACCCTTCTTAGTGGCATTTCGAGATATTTCATGCTAATATTCCACTACTGATTTCCAAATATGCATTGTCCCACTCCTGCTGCATCCAGCAGACAGAAGCGGGTTCGCAGCAAATACACTAATCTTTAATTGGTAGATTGTTTGGTGGCCGATTTGGGTTTGGTGTGCATTGTAAACCTTTTGTACATGAGCCCGACAGTTCTCTATTCGTTTTCTGCCAACCTCATTGCTCATGGTCGTGAGCTTAGTGCAGTTGCTGTTTAGATGACAACCTTCTTTCTTGTTTAATTCACCATGCCACATGGCCTCTCAGTCCATGGTTGTCACGTACACAATGCGATGTAGGAGGGTAGTACTGCATGCACGGAACGATGCAAGTGGAGATGCGTGGCAGGTGTTGTCTTCCTCTCGGCAATGCAATGGTCCAAAATGATTCACTGGCTAGTATCACATCTGTGGTGGATGTTCCAAGATGGCGAGTTTTCTGTTGTGATGAACAATGATGACTTTTGGTACCAAACTGTTAATGTTGGTGTGTTGAATTATCCTTTGACTGTAAAAATCAGGAAAATTTTTGAAGCTACGAATGTTGATAGGAAATGTTTCTCCGGTAGCAAAAATGTGTGAATCTAGGCGTTTGATTTAATTCTAATACCGTAACACACGTGGTAGCACATGATTCTGTGCGGATGGAACATTTGAAACAAGGACAAGTAACACTTTCTGCAATGATGAAACATGAACAGTTGGTTATCAGGAGTGGTAAAACATTAGAACAGGATGACATGGATTATGTTGGATGTGTGATGTGTGTGATAAGCCACACGGAAGGGTGACAACCGACATGCTGATAATTCGGGTATCAGGGAATGTTTGGGGTTTAGGATGAATGGCTGTGAGGTTCACTGTTACCAAGTAGGTGGCAGCTTTCAGCAGAGAGCATGAGATGTTGATATGGGTTGTGGTCCGTTCACCCTAAAGTGGCACCCTGATGCTCCGCCATCTCGTTGATGCTACTGATGATGATGAAGTTCTATAATCCACATTTGCCTGGTAAAGTACAAGATAGCAAAACTCCATCTAACAATTTGTCCACTATGATAGGTACTCCTTGAGGCCATTCCCACGCCTATATTTTATGTAACTTGGTGAAAGCAGGTTCTATGATCATGATATGTTCAAAGTAAATATAAATTGTGCTAATTCATGGCGATTATATTTTATTCACTTAAGCCATCATGAGAGGCATTGAAATTTACATACTCCACTTTAGTAAGGAGTGCACTGGTGCTGACAAAATTGTCACGAATCCTATATGGTTAATTTGTGCAATACACCCCATTCATGTACAATATGTCTGGGTCTCTGAGTGGCACGCTCCATGAATGAAAAACAGTTACTGGGTTCCAAAATTAACATTGGCATACTTAATGATAAGTCAAATGATGATGTTCTGGAAAGAAACATGTGTACATCCACTCAACTACAAGATGATGACATAACTGCTTTAGCAGTTGGCATAGAGCCCTGTCACTGGCTACACATTCCTGGATCATGATGAAAAAATGCATAGTTTAATTTAATGTCTTACATTAATGGGACTGCTTGTGTCTGAATCATGAAAATGGTGTGACACAATATGATAACACTTTCATTTACGAATATAAATAATATTTGTAAAATTATAGAAAATGTTTTCTACAAACCTTTTTGGAAGCTACTTGTCTTATGCCTTAAACTTAAATGTGTAGAATGCTGGTTTTACTGTTGATGTTTCTGTGACATATAATGGGTCCCTTTGTAGGCAAATTTATGATCACGCAAATTTTTACACATGCTTTCTTGTACACAAATTGAATCAAACAAAAACACTCCTATTGTAATATTTACATAAAAGTTTGGTTTTGCCACCAGATGGCCATCACTTACTGCATGATGTTTACTGTATAAGGACGACATAACCTCAATAATTCGACCTGCTACTGGCCAAAATACTGATTGTTACTGGATTTATACATCTACAATGAATTTATTACTAAAGAATGGAGAGTTCAGGGATTGTGGTATGGTAAAAATTATATTAAATTTTATTCTGCTCTGCGGCGCTATGAAAAGACTTGTGTGTTATATGGCACGTAAATTTACAAGTGTGCACATGACACTCTCAAAACATAATGACTAAATAAAATTACATACCACTCTTAACACTAAAGAATACAAACCATCATGTACATAAATTATGCACTGTATTAAGGGGGTTGGGGCATAAGTCTTGTAAATTATTAAATTTTGTGATGAACTGTTATTGGTGCACATTATTGTATGTGTCGCGGGGAAGAGAGGCGGCCCTAGTGTGCGTTGACTATGTGAAATGGCGCAGGGTTGGTCTGTACGAGTGCAGAGAGCAATGTGAAATTGGTTGTCCAGTGACCACAGTGTCAGATGAATGTAACCCGTGTTGAGTAGCGCTTGTACATCAAAATAGCCATTATCTGTGTCACAGGGAATTGGTATAAACTGTTGAGAATAATGCCCTGTCATACCGGACAGTTGCTAGGTGGGTAGGAGTGTTTGAGCAATTACGTGTACAAGTGTTGGCATGTTCTTTATTGTCCATACAAGTAGTGCTTACCTTGTACTGTCATGTGTCTATTTCACATTATCCACACACACCGGTATTCACACTCTACAACATGGTGGCCATGACTTATGCACCAACCTGTATATTATGTGGTACTTATACTGATTTACCATGTACAAAACTTAGATCATGTCGTACCCAATGTGGTTGTGGCCATGATGAGAATATACACTAATTAGATGTGCATGGAATCACTGCACCAAATGGAATTTACACTGATGCATACTACTGCACTTTGGTGGCTGTTCAGCGAATTGAGTGTGTTGAGTGCTGATGACATGGTGAACAGGCTAGGTGGAATGCATGATATACATCAAACGCCCTCCCCTCTCGAAGACGTTCACTTGTCAAAGCTCACTCCACCAATCTCGCACAACGCTTTACTGACAGCTGAATTCTGCTTTGTGGCCGCAAGTTGTTTTCTCCGGTCAGTTGTTGTCGAAATTATGAATGTGGTTGTGGTTCTGGTGTGGACGCCGGTGACCTGATGTCTCTGGCAGATACTGTTGAGTTCCTGCAAGTTGTGCATGTGACATACCTGATGAGGCAAGCCTGTTTAGGGCATAGGAGATGGTAGGAGTGCTTCTTTGATCCCGACTCATCGCTGCACCTGTTGCTCTCGGTGTGATGTGGGCCACGTTGGTTTGGAGTATAGGCATCCCATGCATACTGTGCTAGCATGTCACCTCTCCTGTACATCGATAATACCGATGCTGCTGCTGCTGATGATGATTTTAACACCAGAGTGGCTTGGTTTCTTACTGGCAACGTGACATAATCAGGTGGGGTCCATACCTGGCGATCCTAGCCATTCTCATGGGTCCCCCTTGGCTCGCCACTCCTTACGTCGTAATTGATCATTAGCTTTGTGATGTGTGATTGTACAGTGCTGGCAGATGCACTGTCACTTTTTAGTACCCCAGTAGATGCATCGGGCATCCCGGCAGTGTGAGAGTCTTTTGCAGTCCTGTCATGCTGCTTTTGTGATGCCACTGCATTGTTGTAGAAGGATGATGAATGAATTTTTACACCTCCATTTAAATCGGACAGAGACGTGCCTACACAAGACATCACGATGCCAGTGCTTGTCTGCCATAATGCATCTCGATGGAAATTGGCAGGGCATTACAGGCTCAAACGGACTTTGTAGCATGTTTCACCCAATCCCCTGATTGTTGGATTGTGGGATGCTATATATTTCCACAAATCCAGAGCAGATGCCTTTGAACCCAGTTTACTGTGGGTGCGACCAAGCCTAAACATGCTGGCCTTCTTGGAGGAGAAATGGAGAGCGTGATGTGTCTGGTAGGGAGTGGGATGTGTAAGGGGAACCTTCTCCTTGCTTCTCTTATCACATGCACTCTCCTTTCTTCCTGGCTTACCCCTTCCTCAGCACTGTTGTTTTGCTCTCTTGCTCTGCTCATGATCTCGTCCATGAGGAAGTCACTGCCCTGGAGCAGCTGTTCTGGAGTTTTTCCAGTTTCCTGATTTGTCCTTGTCCGCAGCATGAACGAGGTGGCTGGCAGCTGTTCGTCCCAAGAAACTTTATGATCACACACGTACAAGCACAATTGTGTTTTCAGATATTGGTTTCGTTGCTCTGTGGAGTTTGCAGATGGGTGGTAATTTGCCATTATCTGGTGGTGCACAATCCATTTTGTGCAAATTACTCTCGACATGCTTCCTGTAAATTGTTTTCTGTTATCCGTAAGCAGTGTCTTCAGGTACCCCCAGTGGGCGAAACACTTTTTTTCGATTACCTTCCCCCACTGTTCTGGCTCGTTCTCTTAATACTCAGTAGGCTGCAGTCCAGTGAGAAAAAAATTCGGTGTACACAAATGAATCGCTTTCCTGTTGATGTGTGCAGGTAGGAGCCCATTTAGTCAAGTGTTATTGTTTCGAATGGTTCAATTGATTGATGTAGTTGTTGTTGTTGACTGCCATCTATGCGCTTACTTATATAGTGATTGCATGTCACACATTTACACACGAACTGTCTCACATGTGCCGACATGCCTGACCAATGAAAGTAGCGAACTATATTGTATTTCATCTGCAATGCTTCTGGATGACCGGTGAGATTGTTAGAATGGCCGTAGTTTAGTACAGCTTCGCAGTCTATGGCTGGCACAAAAATTCTCCTTTTTCCATTGTTTATGTCCGCCCGGTACTTTACTCAACTGTCATTCACCCGCCATCAGTCAACTGTTGCTGTTCACATGTTTTTCATCTTAATGCAACCGGACACTCTGCCTGTTTTATAAGACATAAGCATGGACTTTTTCTAATGATGGTTCAGCTGGTAGTGCTGTTATGTTGGAACATTGTAATGTTAATGATATGGCGGATTTCCTCCTCTTTGCGTGATACTGTGTCACCTGATTCGCAGAAAATATTGTCTGCCAGTTTATTGACTTCCCCAGCCACATGTTGTACTTCGAAGTCATACGTTTGAAGTAAGAGGACCCTGTCGGTCAGTTTACTACGGCTCTCTTTCATAGAGTATAGCCACGGAAGTCATCGGTTGTCTGTGCAGATTGTGAAGCATTTGGTACTCCAAGAGTTGTCGGTACTTCTGAAAACTCTACACAACTGCCAGACATTCTCCTTTGTTGACTTCATATCGCTGCTCTAATGGCATGTATTTTGCGCTGCCTAACTCCTAGATGTGGCACGTCCCGTAATCTACTAACTGGAACAGCACCACCCCTAATATTTACCCTTGCATTCGGTCTGGATATAAAAATATTTTGTAAGCTCATACCGCGTGAGCGATGTACACTAATTGAATCTGTTCTTGGTTTTTTTCCAAACTTGCTAGCTGTTCGGCTTGCCATTTAAAACTCACATAAGGTGACATGAGTTTGATGAGCAATGCAGTCACAATGGTAAACTCCAGAAGATATTCCCGCAAACCAGTTTATAAGCCCAAACAATTTTTTTGCCCTCTTTTCGTTTCGTGGATGCTAGGTATTCATCTATTAGTTGTAATGTTCCAGCGTTGGCCTGCCCATGTTCACGTCAACAATTTGCCCATGAAACTGAATGCTATATTTACTGATATGACACTTCCTGTTTGTATATGTAAGTCCCTTAATAGCTAGACATTCGAGAACTAATGAGAGGTTATGGAGGTGATCTGTCCATGATTGTGACCATACAATGACTTTATCTTGGTATGTGAGTGTGCACTTTCCCATAAGGCCATCTAATACTCTCAAAATCATAATGTTGACGGTGCGCAATTCAGTCCAAATGAAATCACACAAAACTAGAAGCAGCGACCATCAGGGGCCGTAAAAGTTGTCTTGTGGCGATCGTTTGGTCGAACTGGAATATGCCAATAGTCACTGCGAAGGTCTATGATGGTGAGTACCTTCGCATATCCCAAGGTGTTGAGTAGGTCTTTGACATGTATTTGAGGGGGCGGTGCACTATTCGTAACCAGATTGAGACATATGAGGTGTACGTAAATATTCCATTTTCCATCTGTCTTCGGAGCGAGCGTAAATAGCGGATTTGTATGCGCTCTCTGAATGTTCGATCACCCCTTCGTCCAACATCTCGGAGATCTGATCTTTGATGATTGTACATTGGTGCAGATAATATCTCCGGGGACTGTCATAGATGAGCTTGTATGTTTTGAGTTCAATGTTGTTCTCCACGATGGTCGTGCAGCGCAATATATCTGCAACTGTAAAAAGAAAACTGAATTCATTTAGAATTCTTTGTACTGTGCCTATGTATTTCGGTGGTATTACATGATCGAGGTTGTCCGACAACCCGGCCTGTGGTATTTTAGCTGATCGGGGCTCCAAATTGTATACAGTTGGACGCTCTTTTTTTGCTGTAATTAATTCGCCATGCTGCTGGTTCTACCAATGTGATATGTTCGGCCCACCGAGGTATACCGAGAATTACATCTTCATGGATGTTGTCCGATACAAAGACTGTTGGTACGGTCTCCTTGTCTCGAATGCGTACTGTAATAGTGATTTCGCCGGTTACTTCCCCTGTGTGTTGGTGGGCGGCTAGCTGGATCACTTGCTGTGTGGATTTTATTTCACTGACATTTAATAGATTTGTCCTAATGAAGATGTGGGAGGCCACTGTGTCAATAAGGACCCTGCATGGTGTTCGATTTACAAGTACTTCAATTCTGATGAAGCTGTTGTTGTTGCTAATGATTTGTGACAGTAAGCCCCATTGTGATGTTGGATCTGGTGTGGTTTCAGGTGACTTGGGGTGAGTGATGTTAGGCCGCTCTACCCCTTCTTCCCATTTCCCATCTGCATCTGGTTCTTCTCCTCCTGCAGTGGCTTGTAATCTGTACAAGTCGGGCAATTATTATTCCAATGGGGGCCCCACACCACCTTTAGAGGTGTGGTGGTTGTAGGGGTCCTCTGGAAAAACATGGTGTGATCAAACTGGCTGATGTTGAGCCCATCGTGCTGATATTTTAGGTTATGTGGTTTGTTGATGTCTGTATTATGGGATTTTTCATCACTGTTTCACTGTGTACAGTTTGTTTGGAGTTCAATGCAGTGTGTTCGCGGCGCGATGGTACACTGACAAGTTCTTGGCACATCTGGGCAGGAATATTGGCGTCTGGATAAAAACGCTCTCCATCGCATGTATCACCAGGGCCAGTGCGGCGTGTTATTCCGCACATTCACAGAAAGTGACCACATCGAGGATGTCCTTGAGTGAAAAGTCAGGATGATTTTCCCTCACTAAACTTATTTTCTGTGTCACAAATTGTATAGGGACTCTTCTCCCTGTTCTTCAAGCACAACCTTGCTTCTTGCCCGTAGAGATGTGAACGTGTTTGTGGAGCGAGTTTTGATACTGTGGTGGAGTTCTTGCTACATCATTCCTTGTCATCTCCTAAGATACGCTCTCCCATGCAGTGGGTCTAATCCTCGTGGTTAACACTGTAATGGCGGAGCGTTCTCACAATCTCGGATGATAGCGACTGGGTATTCGTTGAAGGTCCAGGCGTATGCTCCGAGCGGTTAGAATTTTGTTTGGTATGTGGAATTGCTGCTCTAAATCAATGGATTCCCGATTGCACTTGATTTTCCTGGGTGCTGGTACCTCTTTAAAGAGCGATGTCGAATGTGCAAAGGCGTGTTGGCAGGTGATGCTTCAGCAATGATGATTGTGGGTGGGCATGGCTCTGTCTGCTTTAGTGCATCCTGTTACTCTCTTCATATTTCAATGAAAATGTTTCGGTGTGTTTCAATTTGCAGTTGTCGAGATGTCTGGCGTTGTAATTGTACTCCCGGTAAGTTATTAAAGTTGCTGTCCCACATCCATCAACTCCATTATGTTTGCACATTTCCTGAGCATATTGCGGAATTTTTATGTTTACTGCTGAATTTTATTGTTTTCAGCTGCGCACATGGGAAGATTAGGCGGGCGAACTGGATACACAAGTCCATTAATTTTCATGGGCAGCAAACACCTTGTGCACACTTCTTCATGGCATCTTGAGATGGTTCGTACTAATATTCCACCACTGAGTTCCAGATTTTCATTGTTCCACTCCTGCTGCATCCAGCCGATGGTTAGCCATTCATTGTCCGCCAATCACAATGTTCACGGTTACAAGCATGGCGCAGTTGCTTTTAAGTTCACTTTCTTCTGGCTCGTTTTCTTCACCAGGCCATGTGGTCTCTCTGTCCGTGGCTGTCACCCATGTAACACGATGCAAGAGGGTGGTAATGCCTGCATGGCACGATAGAGGTGGAAAAGGGGGTAGCAGGTGCGGTCTTCCCCTCGGCAATGGAATGGTCCAAATTGATGGCACTGGCTAACATCATAACTGTGGTGGCTGTTCCAAGATGGCAATTTTTCTGGCATGATGAACAATGGTGGTTTTTGGCATCAAACTGTTTATGTTGCCTTATTGAATTTTCTTTTGGCCTTACAAATCAGGAAAAATTCATGAAGCGACGAGTGATCATGGATAATGTTTTGCCAGAAGCATTAATATGGTAACCCAGGCATTCGATTGGATGCTAATATTGTAACACACATGGTCGAAAGTGATCACACTGGCATGTAACATTTGAAACAAGAACAGAGAACTCTTGATAAATGATGAAACTTTGAGAGTGGGTTATCAGGAGTGGTAAACAATTAGAACAGGGCGACATGGAGTATGTTGAGTGCATGTTGTGTGTGGTGAGCCACATGGAAGGGCGAACATTGACATGCTGGTAATTCGGTCATCAGGGAATGTTTGGGGTTTAGGATGGATAGATGTGAGGTTCACTGTTACCAGGTGGGTGACAGCCTTCAGCAGAGAGCATGAGATGTTGATGTGAGTCATGTGGCGTTCACCTTAAAGTGGCCCCCAATGCTCCACCATCTCGTTGATTCTGCTGATGATGATGAAGTTCTATACTCCTTATATACCTGGTCTGGCATAAGACATCAAAGCTCCCTCTAAAAGCTTGTGCACTCCGACAGGAACTGTTTGAGGCCATTCCCACACCCATATTTTACAGAAATTGGAGAAAGCAGTTTATATAATTGTTAAGTGATCAAGGAAATAAAAACGAAGCAAATTCATGGCGATCATGATTTATTCACTTTGGCCCTCATGAGAGGCATTGAAATTTACATCTTCCACATTGTAAAATAGTGTGCTGGCACTGACAAGTTTGGCGCTAAACCTAAATGTATAATTTGTGCAATATGCCCCATTCATGTACAATATGACTAGGTAGGTGACTGGCATGCTCCCATGATGAAAAACAGTTTCAAGGTTCCGGAAATAACATTATTAAACTATTAGTATACTAAATGATTACTCAAGTTATGATATTCCGGGGAGGACACACACGTACGCCCACTCAGCTAAAAGACAACGACATTACCACTTTTGGGGTTGGCGCAAAGCCCTCTCACTTGTGGAACCAGTGGCTCGAAGAATCGATTTTGGGACAAAATAACAAAAAAACCATGTTTAACTCTGGCTCCCAGTCTACTGGAGAAGCACCAGCAATAATACTGGATGAGTTGGACCATTCAGTACCACCAGAATTCCGGGAAGCCATACAGCGACTACTGAATGAACACCACGATGTATTTAATGCAATGGACCCATTAAGCCTCTCCACAGTGGTTGAGTACACTATCCCGCTTCTCAACGAAACACCAATTCATGGGAGACAACAACAGTGCCCATTTCTCTACTAATCTTTTCATCTCTACCAATAATAAAAATGATGTCTAACATTCCATCTCCCATAGCATTTCTATTTAATGCAGTCAATAATTTTTAATTATTTCTTGTTGGCTGGGTTTTTATGGTGTCTTTGGCAGTTTTTCCCAGTCCCTTCTTAGTTATAGTTTAAGCTATAAGTACATTTAGGGCGGTAGTCATGGCCCCAAATTGCTGCCATGGCTGTCCAATCCCTCTCTGCTACGATGCATGTCTCCTTGCATGATTTCCCATTCTTGTAGGCGCAAGGGGTCCACCCTGAGATGCAATTAGCTCCCATCCTACCTTCGGGATACAATCAACACTTAGTAATACGGTAGTTATAAAAAAAAATTACCAGTTACCATTTCCAGTAGCTCGCCTCAGAAATTCTGTGTTGGGCTCTCTATTGCATACCAAGTCTTCTATATAATCAACAACCACCAGTGGCTATCGCCACCAACGACCAGAGGCTCCAGAGGCTGCTCTCACTTACTACCAGAAGCTCCAGAGGCTAAAGCCACCAACTGTTTCCAGAAGCTTAAGATCTTCAATACCGGGAGACTGTAATACTCCTTTCCACAATTCCACTGTTGATCTTCTGGTTCAAAAGCCACCGCTACTTGATGGTGAGTGGCATCTACATCCACTGCCCTTTTAGTAGTGGCCCCTTTTGTAATGTCTTGTATAGACAACCCGAAGTTACAGTAACTACATCTCAGTTATTTTCATAGCAGCCGAAGTTATTCTTATCTTGGATAGCCTAGCAGCAGGTTACCTCCACCTTTAGAGTGTAGATTATTTCTGTTCGCACTTCGCTAAGTAGTAAGAATACATGCCACTATTATTTATTATTTGCAATAAATACAATTTATTCCTATACTGAGACTGAACCTGTTATATAGGTAAATCCTTTCAGACTTCTAGGGACTCAACCCTTGTACAGAGCCAGCAGGAGACCGGGTTTTCTAACATTACTAACCATAGTGTAGGACTGTAGATCCCCTTCAAGAATCTAAGTCGGAAACACATACCACTTTCGACGGCCACTCGTTATATGTACTGCAGTGTATAGAATGGTAGAGCAGTAACCACTAGATACTCATCCAACAGCAACAGTATAGCCACCTCATGTTGTATCACTACCGGAGTGCCACTGGTGCTGGCAGGGGTATTTGCCTGGGACTGGTGGCCCAACATTTGCTGGACTTCACACCAACAGTAGTAGGAATATGGCCAAAACCAACCACTGCTCAATGTTTGTGTGCCAAGATACAGAACTGATTGAAGCACAGGGTTTGTGCCGTCAACTGCTATTGGGCTTTACACTTACTTAGGATACCATGGCGATATTACCCACAGTGCCAAGTCATACGGGAACAAATCACCGAGATGCTGAACTAGGGAGTGAATGAGGTCTCGGAAAGTCAGTTCAACTCTGCAATTACCCTGGCACCAAAGAATGATGGGTCGTGGCACTTTTTATAGACTTCCATCAACTGCTTGTGCCCAACTGGGAGTAAGTTCACTGTCACTTCTGCTTCTCTGCAATTTGGGGAAAGGCAGAGAGCTCAAAGGGAGGAGCAAAAGGCGAAGTTTCTTGCCGCTAAGTGAGTGTGTAACAATAAACCCTCTGTACTTGGCAGAGTCACCTCACGGGAACGACCTCAAGCTGCCCGACATCTGGAGACGCCTTCCCCTTCAGACAGCATCCTTGTTTACTTCCCTACACACATTAGACTCGGCATTGAATTTCATCCAGCAGATCCTTCCCTGGTCACTACAAGGACACTAGTTTGGGCATTTCCAACACCTACTTAGAAAGCTGTGCAGCCGCCGATTTGAGTAAGAAGTACTGTACCACTCTGTATGGAAACTCGTTAACCTGCTCTATCAAGGAGACTGCTGGTCCCAGTCGACCCACGTCTGCACCAAAACCCCAGAAACAGTCAGATATATTGTGGTAGCACCCACAGCTGATTTTCTAGCGAGGCATAAGTCAAGCCGACAAGTGTTCACCTCTGGCAGAAAGTCCACCTCGAGCAAATAATTGTTAACCAGAGCACATCTGATTTAGCGCACATCAATGTTACTTTGACCAAGTCCAAGCGATACACATGAAGTGCTTTTCTGGTGCCCAGCATGGGGCCAGCGTTAATTACTGTTAACCAGTAATATGGGACGAGGCCAGAATGGGCCAAGAGAGTTAAGACAGTAGCTAGGACTGACGAAGCAGACTTCGGGGAGTCTATAAAAAAATCATTGTGGCACCCAGACCAATAGGATGTCGGAAAACTAAGGAAGTCCTACAGAGCCACAAGTCAATGTCATGGCTGAAATGGTCTCTGAAACTTATTCTATCCCTCTTGCCAGTCTATCGGTACCCACTGCATTATATGCAGACATTGTTAGAAAAAGTTCCACTATCGGTGCCTAGGGTAGAAGGGCAAAGCGTTAAACCCAGATGGATAAGAGTACAGGTTCAAGGCTTTTCTCTTTCGACAAGAAATGTTCTACAGCTGGATCATATGTCCAGGTCTCGGCATCAATATAGTTCACTGCATATTATGTAAGAAATTAAACCAACGCACCTGCATAGGCAAGCCAGAGGACTGTGTTACACGAGCAGGCCTAGTATAAAGATGCGAAGTCTGCAAGTGAGCCTCCTAATACCATCTTCAGACCCCCAGATGGTACCAAGGGTATACCAGTCAGCCAGGAGCAGCTCTGGGATGCCCCGGCCAAGGATACATGAAGGAAATACAAATCCCAGATTATGCATGCTAACCTCATGATGACCCAGTCGTTTTTACTAACGAATGTGAAAAAGAGTGCAGTTAAAACATCCTCCCGATGAAACAATGGATCACTTGTGCACAAGCCCACATACGCAGGAAAGCCAGAGAATGGTGGGAACATTATGGCGAGTTAATCGCCGATTGGAGGCAATTCTGTACATGCCTAGTGGCTAATTTCACCAGCGAAAAAGTGATGACCAGTCTTACCACCAAATTCTATAGCAAGACGCAGGGCATGGACGAAGGGAGCAAACTATTTATAAGGCACAAGGTAATATTACAACAATCCCTTTTCCCTAAAATGATGAACAAGGAAAGCTGTGTATGTTCCATAGCTAGAAGGCTATTATATAAGCTGAGAAACTTTTTACAAGCCCAAAGCCCCAGTCGATCGAAGAACCCGTGGAATGAACCCGCGAAACAGAGCACAATTATAAAGAGCAGGTCAGGCTAGACCATAGACTAATAGACAAGGGGAAGGAAGAAATAATACTGACGGGCCACGAGCCGGCCCCTACTCCTTCTAACCCCTCGACCGTGACCCCCCATACTATATGGACCAACATCACTGAAGAGATTGCCTGAGGGGGAGAGGGGAGCGGGAAAGCGAGAGAGAGAGAGAGATCCCAGGGCCACAACAATGGGTAGAATCCATGGTCACAGACTTTGACAAAAGGGTGTTATTCCCTTGAAGCGCTTTGTGTAGAGTTCCATGTAAACAAACAAATTACCGTGGCAAATTACCGTGGCGATGCTAGATATGGTCACCAGTAATTTTCTCTGGAGCGAACTGCTCACGCCCCACCAATGAGCCCCACTGACCCCTGTTGAAAAGAAAGTTCGGATAGCACAACCAGATCGCCTTCTTAAGGTAGAAGGAGAAATAAGGTTAACAATCGGGGTTCATCACAAGATCTCTCATATTAAATTCCTGCTTACTCCCCACATTGGGGTACCTATGATTTTGGGGAAACCATTGCTGCTCCAACAGCAGGCATACTGGATTGTGCACAATGCCTCAAACAACTGGGAGAAGGAGGAACACTGATCAACTGGGAGGGTAGCCAGCTTAATACTACTCCTCACCATACACCAAACTGCATTTAACAGTTGCATGTAGAAGTATACCAGTTAGCCCTAAATCGCCCTAAGAAGACCAGAAGCCAGGCCCGAAGAGCCCGACGACGTCACCCGTAGTCTCAGTCCACAGAGACCCCAGATCAAGTACTTTCATGGTCCCAGACCCCCAATCAAGGCACAACGCAAACCATGGTATCTCCAGAAATTGAGCCAAGGCCTACCAGAAGGCCCAAGGCAAGAACCTCAGACACCGACAGGAATCAAAGCTATTCTCAACCCACAAGCAAAGTCTTTCCGAAGCATTGAGAAGTAGTTTCGTAAGATCCCTGCCGACTAGTTATGCCCATAAGATCATAGCCATACGTGACTGGGCCTCCCCTGGATTAAGGGAAGTTTCATAGCAGCCCCTTGCATCAAGAAACCAGCCAGAGACTTCACCAATCCAGTAGGATCTCTGAAGATCCGAAATATCCCAGGAGAAGGTGGAATCATCACCTACACCTTCCCCCACAGCCTGCCGCTACTTCGGAGCCGAGAATCGAAGCCAAGTGGACGACAAAGTCAACCATGGACCTGAAGATTGCAACTCCAACGGTAAGTGGAGCGCCGAGCAACAGACACGCCAACACACCACTACCATCTTTTGTACCAGAGGACATGTCCAATGTCAACGAGGGTCATGCGAGCCACAGCGAAATCTACGACCACTATCCACCTTCTGAAGGTACAGAGATAAAACCCTCTGGTATCACTGAGGAAGGGGGACCTGACAGCGCTCCTGCACAGGAGATCAGAAGTACAATGGCAAGTAACAGTGACGCCAATGCCCTAACCCTATCTTTCGGACTAGCAGAAGCACCTCCCGGTATCACCTAGGACGAGGATCCTATGAGAGCCCCCGCTCAGGACATCACCGACACTGTAGGAATGGTAAGCAATAGCGATGCCGACATCCTACCTCCGCCTTCTGAACGAGCCAAGGACACCACAAGAGTCGCCGAGGTTGAAGGTCCTCTAGTCACCAATTTGGACAGCGAAAACTTTTGATGTCCTGAAATTCCCTGTCCCACAGGTAGGAACACGAGCAGTCGTGATGGATGGTTCTGCTTTGCCACTCCCTCGTACTGCCTCATTGTCTTCAGTGCATGTTAAATCCTCCCCAACTGTTGCAGCTGAAGATGATGCCTCAGGACCATGTGCAGACCCCAGGAAAGTGATGCCCCCTCATACTGCCAAAGCAGTAGTATTGCAAGGCTGGTACAAGGTGTCTCAGTGGAGGCCCACGTCATGCTTCATGTGGCCATATCCTGTCCATGCAGCACTACGGCAGAGAAAGACAGGCGAAGAACAGGACTACCACCAAGTAAGTCAGTGCTCCGTAAAAAGAATATTATAATAAATAGCCGTGACAAAGCTAACGTCACACTGACGTTTAGAACTTGTTATATACCTAAATATAAAAGCCTTAACCTAGTGATAGCCCCCAGTCAATATACAGTGAGAGTAATGCAGGACATCACCACTTCCAGACACTCACATTAGTGTTTTTAGAATTAGGTTATCAACGTTTATTAATGTTAAGCTAGACCTATAACCAGTATCAGTAATTCAGTTCGAAGATATAAACAGTATCACGTGATGTGTAGGAGCTAGTAGATAGCCCTTGTGTAGACAGTTATGTAGGCAACAGTCAATAAGTAGCCAGGTAAACCAATGTGTGAGAAATACTTCTTATATAGACATTCAGTTCACTTTTAAAGTGAAAACGAGGCAGACATAAACATAAGTAGTCACTTAGCTATTCTAAGGAGTCAGGAAAACACGTATAGATTCTCACCACATCACGTCGACAAGTTTAAGTGGTCGACAGACCACTTCCTAAAAATGTAACACTGATAGAAGCTCACTACAGTGCCAGTGATTCCAGTCCCACTGATAGATGTTTACGTCAGTGACAGTGATCGCCTGAAGAAAGACTTCAACATAGTACATATTAGTAGTGGCATAGAAATTGACCTCCTAAATGTATATATATATATATATACTTATCTTAGCTCTTTCTATAGTAAATAATTGATTTGTAGGTACACACTAAATATAACTATGAGTTTTTAAGTGTACTATGTGAAGATATATGAATATAAGTTGATCACAACCAAGACTCGCTATAATCAACCAAGAAAATTAATTAATTTTCATCCCATGTATATTTTTCATGTAGGGCCATGTCTAGGAAATAATTGTAGTTTTAATTTTTTAATGTTTTGAATATTTTGAGTGTTTTTGTACCTTTTATATCAAGAAAGAGAGAAAGAGTCGAACTAGAGGCCAAGCCCATGTGCTTTCCAATAACTCTCACAAACCAACCAAAGGTAGTTTTTTTATTTATCCAGAGTTCAAATATGTCTCGGTTCTCGTGTTTAGAACATTATACGTGACCACCCCTCCGTACATATATGTTTTCGTATTAGTTTATTTTATTAAAGTGCACTCGGTTTGAATCGGTGGTTAGCCAGTCCCAGGTGACTGAAGGCTTAGGGTTCGGAACCTTCCAATATGTCACATGTAACTGCTGTCCTTTTTGTAAGACCCACATGTTGCCTGAAATAGAATGCAATGTTTCCTCCAACCTAATACACCACCGCAACCAAAGTGACGGTTCGCACTCCTCCCTGCCTTGCGCGAGTAAGGCATTGTATATATTTTATTCCCAATCGATTTTAAAAACGTCTTTTTTTTGTAAATTTCTTTCCATAGGTAGTGTTAATTTTTATAATAAGTAACCACAGCGCTATGGTGAGTTTGTTAATACCGCGTGTAATATCCGAGGTCGCGCGACATCTGGTACACCGCATCACCCTTAACAGTAATCCCAAACCACAAGTGGGAAAACACATTAGCAGAGCTCCGACACCCGCCAGCACAGAGAGAGAGAGAGAGAGAGAGAGAGAGAGAGAGAGGGAGAGAGAGGGAGAGAGAGAGAGAGAGAGAGAGAGAGAGCGAAACTGCGTTTTACTGACGAGCTCCAGCACACAGAGCGAAAGCAGTTACAGATGTCAGTCGACCGACAGTTAAGGGGTCGCCAACCTGGCCGAATTTTTTTCTAGGCTCCTACATGCTTAGACATTCCAGACCTTCCAGAGAGGGCGATTAGTTCTGCTGTCCCCTACTCCATCTTTACCGACGACGTACGAGCCTCTGCCGCACAATGGGTGACAAGGAGAGGTAGGGGTTGCGAATTTGTGTGTGATGCTTATATGAGTTAAACCAAACGACAGCGATTCATATTGAGGTGTTAATACTAATCCAGGAACCACAACCACAGATGGCTACAGGATTGTTTCCCTTGGAGGGGCAGTTACACACACATGATATTTCCTGATGTTTTAGACCCAACTTTCTCACTCTACTTATGTAGTACTATCTAACCCCCAAGGAAGGCTCAAAACCAACACCTAATTCACGAGTGTATATGGACTCGCTCCCAGCCGAGTGGGCAGTGCTAGCATGTGAAATAAGCAATGTTTCCAAGCGGCCGCAGTGACACGTCAGCCTCTCCGATGTACATGGCATAGAAGAGTGTCACCACACTAGCGAAACTTTCCGAAGAGGGCCGAGCACCGCCGAGCTCCCCGAGGTCATATAGTCTAGTGCAGAGGGTACATTCACCGACCCCGCTCGCTCCAGGCAGATTCCACAGAGGGATGGCACACCTCCCACTCCAGCCCAGGCATGGGCCGGCTGAGGGCACTATAAAAGGCTGTGCACGGCCGAAGACGACAGTAACATTTCTTTTTCATGCATACGATAATTTTGAATTCTTTCCTGCGGGTGGGTTTTTACGGTGTCTATACCGGTTTGTCCCAGTCTTTTCTTAGTTATAGTTTAAACTATAAGCACACTTAGGGAGGTATTCATGGCCCTAATTGCTGGTCATTGCTGCCCAATTCCTTTCTGCTGCAATGCATGTCTCCTTGCATGATTTCCCTTCCTTGTAGGAGTAAGGGGTTCGGCCCGAGACGCAATCAGCTCTCGTCCTACCTTTGGGATACATTATTAATTAGCAATAGGGTAGTTAGAAAAAATATGACAGTTATCTTCAGTAGATCACCTCAACACTTCTGTGCTGGGGCTCTCTACAGCATACCAGGTCTTCTAGATCTTCAACAACCACCAGTGGCTGCCGCCACAGACGACCAGAGGCTTGAATCGCCAACAGTTTCAAGAAGCTCTTCAACAAAGGAAGCCTGGAAGACTTCACTCCACAATTCCACTGTTGATCCACCTGGTTCAACAGCCTACTTGCTGGTGAGTCGTAACTACACGCACTGCCCTTTTGGTAGTGGCCCCTTTCGTAAAGTCTCGCCTAGACAACCCCAAGACAGAGTAACTGTGTCTGAGTTACTTTCATAGCCGTCGAAATCATTCTCATCTTGGAAAGTCTAGGAGTAGGTCACCTCCACCTGTAAGGCATATATTACTTATGTTTGTACTTCACTTAGTAGTAAGAATATGTGTCACCAGTATTCATTATTCTTAATAAATACAATTTATTCATATCCCGAGAGTGAATCTGTTAGACAGGTAAACCAATTTCTACTGCTAGGAACTCAACCCTTGTACGGAGCAAGTAGGAGACTGGGTTTTCTAACAGTATGAACCATAGTGTAGGACTTCAGATCCTTTTCAGGAATCTGTATGTCGGAAACACACATCACTTTCGAAGGCCACCCACTCTATGCACTATGGTGTAAAAAAAGATAGGGTTCCAACCACTAGGTACTCATCCAACAGGAGCAAGACAGTCACCTCAGATTGTATCACTGCCGGAGCACCGCTGGTGCTGGCAGGGGTATTTACTGTGAAGGTGGCATGACAGTCCAACATTCTAAGAAGAATAAGTTAAATGTTAATAGCTACAGTATGTTGTCATAGGGAACGCGCATTGTTATAATCTTATAGGTATTGCGACAACTTGTTAAGTGACCGGAAACGAACGCCTGCCAAGTTACGAATTAAGTCTGTCTCGGTATAGCAGTTAATGAATTTCATTTGCTAGAAATATTATTTACACTAAAACACATGTACATGGAAGAACCCTCGCATGCACACAAATTTCACCCGCCATCTACACAAAGGAGAAAGATTATTCTGAAACTGGAAAAACATTTATAAACATGTATTAAAATAGAGAGCAATAATTTAATTTCTATTTACAAAACAACTATTAAGGGTTACAAAATTTGTGTGTTGAATGGATAATTTTATTTAAAAGTTCATAATATTTATAACATGCAGAACAGAAACACTGTACGAAACGAGTAACTTAACAGCATAAATAAAAAAAGTACGTTGTACTGTTTACAGTACAGAAACATTAATGAAGGTGCGTTTTAAAAATATTTATCATAAACCGTTATATGAAATACTCAAATAATATCGTAAGTAGCCGATTACAGTGATAGCTAAGGCTTCAAAGTCTCTTGGTTTTGAGGGCAGGTACAGTACATGGTTATTACACACCTTCCCAAACAATGATTCGGAATTTCATCAATTAAAGTCCACTTTAAAGAGTAGGTCTTTGTTCCTCAATAATTTACATACATTTTTTTTCGGAAATAACGCAAAATCGCTTGCAATTAAAAAGATGGATATTTGCACCATGGTAAAATTTTATAAAATATTGCACGATAATTTCCACAAGAGAATACATTTAAATTGTAATTTTTCGCAATTTTTCGCCATATTATTTTCAATATGTAAATATTGGGTAGTAAAGAAAATTTTAGTATGTGTATATATTTTCAATACAAAAAAAGTTGGCTATCTTGGGCGAAGTAGAGATATCACAAAACTATTTAATCTCAGTGGCAATAACGTAGCTAATAGGACTAAATAACAATATTAACATTATATGTGGGATTCGTAATACATTATACCACGCTCAACAAGCACACACACTTATGAAAATTAAAAGAAACAAAATTTAAAAAAAAATTCACTTATGATATTTTATTTACACTCATTAACCAAATACATCACATAATTTGCAAAAGAGAAAAAGAATTGTTTCTCATCCTCTTGCAGGATGCTTTCATGTTGCACTTTGTTATGAATTGAATGAGTAACAGGAAATATATTTTATGTAACATTCATATGAACCTTTACACAGTTCAGGCACACTTTACATTCAAGAAAACTCGTCTTTTTATGCTTTATATATTTTAACATTTTAATACAGTTTGCGTTTATTGTGTTATAAAGTATGTTTATTTCATGCATGTAAACATATTTTGTGAATCAATTTTTGCTACACATATCATGTAATGAAACTTGTCATTTATTTATCACATCTATAACAAGAAACCTATTTGTGATATCAGCGAACTGTCATACAATATACAATACAGTTCACTCATTGTACATTTGGTACTTCAAGATGTAAACAAGGCATTCTGAATTATACAATTTAATAAGCACTTTGTGAAATGTCCCTGAGTTACAATATAAGTATAAATACTTTTTGCAATTAGGAAGTTTCTATATATATTTAATGTAAATGGTTTTGATTCGGTATGCATAATAATCAAAAGTGTCTCTCAATTTTGCTTGGTCTATTTATATTATAAAAAGAGCAATTTCCATACCAGTGCAACTGAGTTATATCACAAAAATATCTGTAGGCTTTAAGGGAATAAATCTTTCATAAAATAAAGAAAATATTTTACTATTTTATAAACAATCAAATTTGCAAAATTTATTTTTAAAAATGTACTATTGAACGATACATTAATGGTAATATTTATGCTAAACTGAGTTAAATATTTACAGCAAAATATCTGTCAATTTTCTCGCAGACTTAGTAAATGTAATAGACTTCTGTAAAAATGTTCAAAGATAGATTCATTTAACACGGAAAAAGCGGAATAGTTAAAATAGTAACTTTTCAAGACATTTGAAGTTTTAGAATAAATCTTTATTGCACATCACAACACAATGCTAACATATGGACGACAGTTAGCTTCAAACGAACCTCAGAAAGGCAAAAACGACAATGTCATTAACCAAGAAGGACAGCATCTTGGTGAAGAAGAAACAACCGTTCGCATAGCAGAAGGATGTAGAAGAGAGTGTAAAGTGGGTGGTGGTGATGCTGTGTACGTGACGGAGAGAGAGGTAATGTTACACACAACCATGCCGGACCATACAAAGCCGCTGCGTGCTTGCAAGGCGGAGATGTGGAGGTCACGCAGTCCATCCTCACCGGCTGATGATGATCGGCTCGTCCACCATGACCATCTCCTCTGTGGGCATACTCGAGCCCTTGCGCTTGCGCGTTAAGAGTATGTAGAAGATAGAGTAAAGTGAGCGTGTGGGTAGTGACGATGCCGTGTACGTGACAGAAAGAGAGGTAATACCACACACAGCCATGCCGGACCGCTTGCAAGACGGAGGAGATGTGGAGAGCACGCAGCCATTCCTCACCGGCCGATGATGGTCGGCTCGTCCACCATGGCCATCTCCTCTGTGGGTGCACGCGAGCCCTTGCGCTTGCGCGAGAAGAGCATGAAGGCGAAGCCAGAGAAGAGCAGCAGAATGAAGACGAGCCACGCCAGTATGATTGAGTAGCCCCAGCGGTGCGAGGCGCCTGCCGGGAACACAAACGGCAAGTTCTTGCGCTCGTAGTCCACCGAGCTGATCACCACCTGGATCACTGCCAGCACCGATGCCACTGCAATGCACAAGTACACACCTTCAAACTCTCTGCTACCATCTAACTATTTACAACTAAGTAGAGTCAGTTCACAAGCTAACACAATCATAATATATGCAGGGTACACAACAATGATTTTCAAAATATATGTTTCATTACAGTCAGTTACCTACCAAATTATGGTCACAAATTATAACCATACACCACATTCTTAAAATGTTTTATGATATTCAAATAAAAGCCTTTCCCAAATAATTATTTTTATGAAGTTACACCAAAACCATCGAAAACCATTCACTTCTGAAAGGGTATCTAAAATAAATATCTGAGAAACCGTTTTAATTAAAACTCACTCATTACAGTTACACTTAGCTCACCACGAAGTTTATAAAAAGGCAGGGATCTTAATTTTGAGATGATATGGCTGTCGCACAGACGGAATGTGGTCTGGCACACGCATGTCACACAGAGGGAATGTGGTTTGGCACACGCATGTCGCACAGAGGGAATGTGGTCTGGCACACACATTTCGCACAGAGGGAATGTAGTCTGGCACACACATGTCACAAGAGGGATTGTGGTCTGGCACACGCATGTCGCACAGAGGGAATGTGGTCTGGCACACGCATGTCGCACAGAGGGAATGTGGTCTGGCACATGCATGTCGCACAAAGGGAATGTAGTCTGGCACACGCATGTCGCACAGAGGGAATGTAGTCTGGCACAAGCATGTCGCACAGAGGGAATTTGGTCTGGCACACGCATGTCGCACAGAGGGAATGTGGTCTGGCACACGCATATCGCACAGAGGGAATGTGGTCTGGCACATGCATGTCGCCCAGAGGGAATGTGGTCTGGCACACCCATGTCGCCCAGAGGGAATGTGGTCTTGCACACGCATATTGCACAGAGGGAATGTGGTCTGGCACACACATGTCGCACAGAGGGAATGTGGTCTGGCACACGCATGTCGCACAGAGGGAATGTGGTCTGGAACACACATGTCGCCCAGAGGGAATGTGGTCAGGCACATGCATATCGCACAGAGGGAATGTGGTCTGGCACATGCATGTCGCACAGAGGGAATGTGGTCTGGCACACGCATGTCGCACAGAGGGAATGTTGTCTGGCAAACGCATGTCGCACAGAGGGAATGTGGTCTGGCACACACATGTCGCACAGAGGGAATGTGGTCTGGCACACACATGTCGCACAGAGGGAATGTGGTCTCGCACACGCATGTCACCCAGAGGGAATGTGGTTTGGCACACGCAAGTCGCACAGAGGGAATGTGGTCTGGCACACGCATGTCGCACAGAGGGAATGTGGTCTGGCACATGCATGTCGCACAAATGGGAATGTAGTCTGGCACACGCATGTCGCACAGAGGGAATGTAGTCTGGCACACACCTATCGCACAGAAGGAATGTGGTCTGGCACACGCATGTCGCACAGAGGGAATGTGGTCTGGCACACGCATATCGCACAGAGGGAATGTGGTCTGGCACACGCATGTCGCACAGAAGGAATGTAGCCTGGCACACGCATGTCGCACAGAGGAAATGAGGTCTGGCACACACATGTCGCAAGAGGGAATGTGGTCTGGCACACGCATGTCGCCCAGAGGGAATGTGGTCTGGCACACACATGTCACACAGAGGGAATGTGGTCTGGCACACACATGTCGCACAGAGGGAATGTAGTCTGGCACATGCATGTCGCACAGAGGGAATGTGGTCTGGGACACGCATGTCGCCCAGAGGGAATGTGGTCTGGCACACGCTGTCGCAAGAATGGTCTGGACACACGCCACAGAGGGAATGTGGTCTGGCACACACATGTCGCACAGAGGGAATTTGGTTGGCACAGCTTCGCACAGAGGAAATTGTCTGGCACGCAACGCACAAGGGAATGTGGTCTGGCACACGCATATCGCACAGAGGGAATGTGATCTGGCACATGCCATATCGCACAGAGGGAATGTGGTCTGGCACACGCATGTCGCCCAGAGGGAATGTGGTCTGGCACACCCATGTCGCCCAGAGGAATGTGGTCTGGCACAACCATGTCGCCCAGAGGAATGTGGTCGGGCACACGCATTCGCACAGAGGGAATGTGGTCTGGCACACACATGTCGCACAGAGGGAATGTGGTCTGGAACACGCATGTCGCACAGAGGGAATGTGGACTGGCACACACATGTCGCCCAGAGGGAATGTGGTCTGGCACACGCATGTCGCACAGAAGGAATGTGGTCTGGCACACGCATGTCGCACAAGAGGGAATGTGGTCTGGCACACCCATGTCGCCCAGAGGGAATGTGGTCTGGCACACGCATGTCGCACAGAGGGAATGTTGTCTGGCACACCATGTCGCACAGAAGGAATGTAGTCTGGCACACGCATGTCGCCCAGAGGGAATGTGGTCTGGCACACACCGTCGCACAGATGGAATGTGGTCTGGAACACACATGTCACACAGAGGGAATGTTGTCTGGCACACGCATGTCGCCCAGAGGGAATGTGGTCTGGCACACACATGTCACACAGAGGGAATGTGGTCTGGCACACCATGTCGCACAGAGGGAATGTGTCTGGCACACGTATGTCGCACAGAGGGAATGTGATCTGGCAACACATGTCGCACAGAGGGAATTGGTCTGGCACACACATGTCGCACAGAGGGAATGTGTCTGGCACACGCATGTCGCACAGATGGAATGTGGTCTGGCACACGCATGTCGCACAGAGGAATGTGGTCTGGCACACGCATGTCGCACAGAAGGAATGTAGTCTGTCACACGCATGTCGCACAGAGGGAATGTGGTCTGACACACACATGTCACAAGAGGGAATTGTGGTCTGGCACACAGCATGTCGCCCAGAGGGAATGTGGTCTGGCACACACATGTCACACAGAGGGAATGTGGTCTGGCACACACATGTCGCACAGAGGGCAATATGGTCTGGCACACGCATGTCGCACAGAGGGAATGTGGTCTGGCACACGCATATCGCACAGAGGGAATGTGATCTGGCACATGCATATCGCACAGAGGGAATGTGTCTGGCACACGCATGTCGCCCAGAGGGAATGTGGTCTGGCACACCCATGTCGCCCAGAGGGAATGTGGTCTGGCACACGCATGTCGCACAGATGGAATGTGGTCTGGCACACGCATGTCGCACAGATGGAATGTGTTCTGGCACACGCATGTCGCACAGAAGGAATGTAGTCTGTCACACGCATGTCGCACAGAGGGAATGTGGTCTGACACACACATGTCACAAGAGGGATTGTGGTCTGGCACACGCATGTCGCCCAGAGGGAATGTGGTCTGGCACACACATGTCACCACAGAGGGAATGTGGTCTGGCACACACATGTCGCACAGAGGGAATGTGATCTGGCACATGCATATCGCACAGAGGGAATGTGGTCTGGCACACGCATGTCGCCTAGAGGGAATGTGGTCTGGCACACCCATGTCGCCCAGAGGGAATGTGGTCTGGCACACCCATGTCGCCCAGAGGGAATGTGGTCGGGCACACGCATATCGCACAGAGGGAATGTGGTCTGGCACACGCATGTCGCACAGAAGGAATGTGGTCTGGCACACGCATATCGCACAGAGGGAATGTGGTCTGGCACACGCATATCGCACAGAGGGAATGTGGTCTGGCACATGCATGTCGCCCAGAGGGAATGTGGTCTGGCAAACCCATGTCGCCCAGAGGGAATGTTCTGGCACACGCATGTCGCACAGAGGGAATGTGGTCTGGCACACACATGTCGCACAGAGGGAATGTGGTCTGGCACACGCATAGTCGCACAGAGGGAATGTGTCTGGCACACGCATGTCGCACAGAGGGAATGTGGTCTGGCACACCCCATGTCGCACAGAGGAATGTGGTCTGGCACACGCATGTCGCACAGAGGGAATGTGGTCTGGCACACGCATGTCGCACAGAGGGAATGTGGTCTGGCACACGCATGTCGCACAGAGGGAATGTGGTCTGGCACACACATGTCGCACAGAGGAATGTGGTCTGGCACACACATGTCGCACAGAGGGAATGTGGTCTGGCACACCATGTCGCACAGAGGAATGTGTCTGGCACACGCATGTCGCACAGAAGGGAATGTGGTCTGGCACACGCATGTCGCACAGAGGGAATGTGTTCTGGCACACGCAATGTCGCACAGAGGGAATGTGGTCTGGCACACGCATGTCGCCCAGAGGGAATGTGGTCTGGCACACATGCCATGTCGCAACACCAGAGGGAATGTAGTCTGGCACACTATGTCGCACAGAGGGAATGTGTCTGGCACAACATGTCGCACAGAAGGGAATGTAGTCTGGCACACGCATGTCGCCAGAGGGAATGTAGTCTGGCACACGAATATCGCACAGAGGGAATGTGGCCTGGCACACGCATGTCGCCCAGAGGGAATGTGGTCTGGCACACCCATGTCGCCCAGAGGGAATGTGGTCTGGCACACCCATGTCGCCCAGAGGGAATGTGGTCGGGCACACGCATATCGCACAGAGGGAATGTGGTCTGGCACACACATGTCGCACAGAGGGAATGTGGTCTGGAACACGCATGTCGCACAGAGGGAATGTGGTCTGGCACACACATGTCGCCCAGAGGGAATGTGGTCTGGCACACCCATGTCGCCCAGAGGGAATGTGGTCGGGCACACGCATATCGCACAGAGGGAATGTGGTCTGGCACACACATGTCGCACAGAGGGAATGTGGTCTGGAACACGCATGTCGCACAGAGGGAATGTGGTCTGGCACACACATGTCGCACAGAGGGAATGTGGTCTGGCACACGCATGTCGCACAGAGGGAATGTGGTCTGGCACACGCATGTCGCACAGAGGGAATGTGGTCTGGCACACACATGTCGCACAGAGGGAATGTGGTCTGGCACACACATGTCGCACAGAGGGAATGTAGTCTGGCACACGCATGTCGCACAGATGGAATGTGGTCTGGCACACGCATGTCGCACAGAAGGAATGTAGTCTGGCACACGCATGTCGCACAGAGGGAATGTGGTCTGACACACACATGTCACAAGAGGATTGTGGTCTGGCACCACGCATGTCGCCCAGAGGGAATGTGGTCTGGCACACACATGTCCACACAGAGGGAATGTGGTCTGGCACACGCATGTCGCACAGAAGGAATGTAGTCTGGCACACGCATGTCGCACAGAGGGAATGTGGTCTGGCACACGCATGTCGCACAGAGGGAATGTGGTCTGGCACACACATGTCGCACAGAGGGAATGTGGTTTGGCACACACATGTCGCACAGAGGGAATGTAGTCTGGCACACGCATGTCGCACAGATGGAATGTGGTCTGGCACACGCATGTCGCACAGAAGGAATGTAGTCTGGCACACGCATGTCGCACAGAGGGAATGTGGTCTGACACACACATGTCACAAGAGGGATTGTGGTCTGGCACACGCATGTCGCCCAGAGGGAATGTGGTCTGGCACACACATGTCACACAGAGGGAATGTGGTCTGGCACACACATGTCGCACAGAGGGAATGTAGTCTGGCACACGCATGTCGCACAGAGGGAATGTGGTCTGGCACACGCATGTCGCCCAAGGGAATGTGGTCTGGCACACGCATGTCGCCCAGAGGGAATGTGGTCTGTCACACGCATATCGCACAGAGGGAATGTGATCTGGCACATGCATATCGCACAGAGGGAATGTGGTCTGGCACACGCATGTCGCCTAGAGGGAATGTGGTCTGGCACACCCATGTCGCCCAGAGGGAATGTGGTCTGGCACACCATGTCGCCCAGAGGGAATGTGGTCGGGCACACGCATATCGCACAGAGGGAATGTGGTCTGGCACACACATGTCGCACAGAGGGAATGTGGTCTGGAACACGCATGTCGCACAGAGGGAATGTGGTCTGGCACACACATGTCGCCCAGAGGGAATGTGGTCTGGCACACGCATGTCGCACAGAAGGAATGTGGTCTGGCACACGCATGTCGCAAAGAGGGAATGTGGTCTGGCACACGCATGTCGCACAGAGGGAATGTGGTCTGGCACACGCATGTCGCCCAGAGGGAATGTGGTCTGGCACACGCATGTCGCACAGAGGGAATGTGGTCTGGCACACACATGTCGCTCAGAGGTAATGTGGTCTGGCACACGCATGTCGCACAGAGGGAATGTGGTCTGGCACACACATGTCGCACAGAGGGAATGTGGTCTGGCACACGCATGTCGCCCAGAGGGAATGTAGTCTGGCACACGCATGTCGCACAGAGGGAATGTGGTCTGGCACACACATGTCGCACAGACGTAATGTGGTCTGGCACTCATGTCGCACAGAATTTACTATCAACATAGCTGACACCAAATACAATGCTCAAGTTTCAGAATGGACTAATACGGTAAACGGCTAACCTTATAAACCTTTCAAATTTAAATCAAACAGCGCCCACTGAAAGACAAAATGCACAAAAGAGAATAATTTTTTTCAAGCATCTATAGCCATGAAATTAGATGTTTCTGCTTGTCTAACGACGAAGACAACATTTCACTTCTTACGTGATTAGCTGGAATCTTTTAAATAAATTACACAACTAATGTAGACAATCACCAGCTCCGAACTGTTTCTGTGTACAATGGAACTAGTATTTATACTTTTAAGACACATATATATATAATATTAACTCTTGCTTCCTCAATGAACATTATTCTCTACACTATAAAAGCAAAATAGGAAATCCATTAACCATGCTTGAAAAAAATATATGTGAATTCCATTACTTAACTGGTAGTTATTTAGACTAACCATTCTGATACTTTGTCATTCTCTCTCAATTACTCTTACTCGCTTCACTGTTATTCATAGAAAACGAAATAACTGCAAAAAATCATATACGTAGTAAAAAAGAATTTATACAAAATTACATATCGTAAAACATATGCTTTTATAGATGCAATGCAACTGGGTGTAACATGAAATTCCTGTTGTGCTACTTCTTAAGAGAAAACACAACAGAGATACGAATCATCATTGAGACACCAGGGGCAGTTTGGAGAGTCTCAACCTGAACAACTCTCTAAGCAGACAAACGAGAAACGGAAACAGTTAGTGGCAGCATCTGTGTAATCGGTCGAATCGTACAGTCAAACACATCGAATTTAAGTAACCCTTAAGCTATGCGCCAGAGTATATTTATCTTTAGGAGTTATTTTTGTGGGCTTCATAAAAATTTCTGATAGTATACGACTGTTACAATATACGCTAACCGAATACGATATAAACAGTGTTTGATGAACTTTCTAGGGTATGTGTACTGCTAGACGTTCTCGGAAATGATTACGTTCATCGGCCAAGAATAACACTACTCCAAGCAAAACTATAAGAGCCTTATTAATAGTCAGAGCTTCGTCCAAGGATGATCCAGAGATGATCTTTCTTGGAGTTGGACTGAGGTTAGTCCGGACTAAGGGTGGACTATCTATAACGTGGAAGGATCATGGAATTTCATTGTTGTCAAATTTAGTGCGCATGCGCCTTGCAGGCCTTTTTATCTAGGAAACATTAAGTACAATATAACATATTTACAAGAATATGTTTTTTCTTTTCAAATTTAACAGTAATTTACAATAAACTTAACGTACGTAACAAGAAAAAGAATTTAATCTATTATACTGTGCATTAAATTGAACACTAAAGTAGACGCTTTGTAGTTATAAATATATTTTACACACCAACTTAGGAATAGAAAAAGTCGGATACATAATAACTTGGCCCTATACTCAGTTTTCATTATTTCCATTCAAAAGTAATTATCTTGGTAATGTGGTGTGTTATTTTTGCCGGCTTGTATATATATTTGACATTATTCATTACATTAACGTCACTTAATTTTTTTACCCTTGTTTTATGACTGTATCATATATGGCAATACTGCAGAATAAAGAACGATAAAATTAATATACTAATATATTATTATTCCATATTGATTTGTAAAATTTTCATAGCACACCCCTATGCACCGGTAATATTGACTGGTTTCATTTTATTATGTCAATACTGTCTTTATAATGATGTTAAATGTGTATTGTAATGTTAAATATATTACAGAAATACATTATAAACTGGTTAAAATTCTATTACCCAGAAGTGATTCGTACTTGCTATCTTCTACGCATCAGCCAACAGTGTTATCATTTTGCTACCAATACATTTTTGCTAAGTATGTATATATACATATATATACACACACACATATATACATAAAACGAACTTCAGATTTTTATTAAAATTCTTTCATAGTGTATTAATATCACGTCTCCTAAAAATCTGTTTTCAGAGAAGGCATTTGATTGACACAAAAAAAAGGCTTTGCTGTTGCTAAAAACTGATCTATTATTAAGCTTATAAGGTATATCTCCTTTGAATTATTATTCACAGAACATTAAATCCGTAAGGTCGGCATATTTTTGCGTACAGATTGACAGAATCGACCTTTAATGTAATTGTTATGTTTCATAAACTTTATCTAGTTTTCACTGGCATGTAATATTAACGAAACAGTCATATTTTATGTTAACCATGTTTCTTTTTGACTTTAATAATTCGTTAATCCTACCCTCAGTCCGGACTAAAAGTTAAGCCGTACTAAAGAAAGATGATCCTCGGACTAGCAATAGAAATGCTCTCTGAATACAAACAAATTTGGTCGGAGGATGATCTTTTCTTAGTTAGGACTAGAAACGACTATGTATAAGGCCCTAAATATTTTCTATTCTATTTCTCTACTGATAAGACTTTCCCTTTGAGAGGAAACACCACGAAATCTCAATCGAAAAGAAAATTGAAAACGTAGACTATGTTCTTCAGCAGTCGAGAACTGAAATTGACATGGTGGGTGAAATATCGTCTAAAACAGGTCATTAAAGTTCTAGACAGTACCGTTTATGTTAAAATTTCAACCACTGACGGAAATGAGAAGGAAGTGCATTTAAAATTTTCACTCTGGTGCATGAAGATGACTTAACATCGACGAAAGATAGGAAATAGATGGAGGTGATATAAGGCCATGCACACGTAATTTATTTCTTCTTCTACATTTTAGAGTGCTCTAAAATATATTAGTTACGTGCTGGGTTCGCTTCCCAACGAACAAGCTGCATGATACAGTTACCAAGCCGTGTGTTTGAACTCGCACTACCGAATTACGGGTTTATGACCAATGCCATGATTACGAACTCTCCGATAGTGGCCGTTATGCTTCGGAGACACAACGAAACACAAAGCGAATGTAGTGATTACGAACTGCAATGCAGCACGCGCTTCGTTAAACTTCGATGTATATCGAAAATCTCTGACGTCACAGAACAAATGAATACACAAAAAATGGTTATGTTAATTTATTTAGTAATTTAGTCCAGGCAGGCGTAAGTATTTTCCTAAAATTATATATTTAATTGAAAAAAAGGCACTATGAATAATGTGTGCGACAATGCCGTTAAAAATATTTATATTTATGGTTTAAAAATTTAAAGCTTAACTCGACAAAAGTTCTTTAAATTTTGCAGAACGAATCCGCAGGGTAAAATACAGGCCAAGTTTGAATTTAAGAAAGATCAGATTACGGAAGCATGACCTTTGACCCTAAAAACTCACTTTTGATTACTTTTTCTTATGAAAGTTTTGTATTAATGCATATAAATTATTACATAGAGATATTAAGGTAACGGAATATCATTTTTGCTAACTCTAAATGTCTCGCTTCAATGATGAGTTAATTAAGGGGGGCCATAGTGGTCAAGTGGCTAGAGCGATTCCAAGTGGGGCCACAGTGGCTCAGTGGATAGAGAAATTAAAAATACTTTTTTTTATTCTTTGTATGATAACCGAATTGTTTAACATTGTAAATATTCTAGGTACGTGACAATACTGAAAACACGGTCACGGGCTAAACCCCTAGTATATAATAATCTAGTGTCAAAATTTACACGCCCGTTGAGAGGAGTTTCTCGGAAATATTTCTTATCCAATCTCAAAACACCTATGGTATTATTCAGTAAAAATTATGTGGAACGTTAATGGTGCTTGTTAATCTTTGCTATCCCAAATATATCTGAATGGAATTTTACTAAGCGGCTCCGTGCCAGTTTCAGAATGATGTTTTTGATATCATAATCATCGTACATGCTGTGCACACCACACATATAAGTACAGATCTATTATTGTCAGATATTGTTAGTTTCTGCGATAAAAATATATAACGTAAATATTTTGGAGAGACCTGATGAAATGAAATATGGTTGAGTTTATTTTTATGGAATTTTTTGAATGATTGTAATAAAATGTTTGGTGATCGAATTGAATGAGACTTACTTGAACCCAAAACATGGTCCAAGTGAAACCTGCTTCTACTCTGCTGTTTTCTAATATATATTGTTTTCTTTGTTTCATATTCACCTTGGCTTCGGATTTATGTGTGGGCTTCAATTATTCATTAACAAAGTAAAAGTTTCAGAATTTTTTGGCCAACCTCGAATGCGAGTTTCAACCTACAGACACCGCGGCCGAATTAATGTGGGCGGCCGGCGCCGCTTGGAAAATTAAATGGTCGCAGACGATTCCACCTGTTCAGCTGAATACGGCGAGTGCAGCTCATGACCTACATAAAAATATAAGTTGTTACAACCTATTGCAGTAGGCCTACAACTAGTTTGCCAAATTTGGCAGTAATCGGTTAATTATTTACCGAGTTGTGACATAATAACTTTATAGATTCGTATAGCACTACCATCCAAAATGACCGAAAAAATTGTTTATTCGTATGATGGCTGTAACAGACACATTCAGTGTACAAAATTGATCAAAATTGGTTAAATGATACGGCAGATATACCAAATAATCTTAAACCATTTGTTTGGCCACCTTTTTGAAAATAAGCTATTTAATGCAAAATTCCCGAACATATTCATGTGTAAATTTACAAATTTCCTTTAATGAGTTCATGAAATTAGTAATTATGCATAAACACATGTATGACCGTTGTACTGTATAACTGCACCTTGTAAACAGTCATATTACAATATGTGTGTTAACATACCGACTTCATTAATAAAATCTCTTATGTTACAGTATTTTTACACATTGTATAGCTGAAGTGATTTAATGTGTATATTTTTGTAAATATATTTATACGTTAGTGAATTTTGTACAGAAACTTGTTATTTTCGATTATTAGCGACATTTATATGAATTAATGCAACGTGTCGGTTATTCAACTTACACACAAAAAAAAACTTGAATAACAATATCCTGTTAATTTACAATATATTTCTGGCAGTGTGTTATCAAACATTCAAATCTAAAGTGTGTTTAAAATTATATTTCAATCAATCTACTGAGCTCGTTTCAGTTTTTACATGTGTTAACTGAACAATTTACTAGAAATTGTTATGGAACAAGAAAAAATTCTTTTGAATATTTACATTACTAAGATGTTAAGCCTACCTACCTACCTACTGTATAAAAAATGGAAATTAATTTCTGAGTGACGTACTTTGTTGTAAAACTGTACTTGTCTCTAAATAACAATGGTAATCTCTCTCTCTCTCTCTCTCTCTCTCTCTCTCTCTCTCTCTCTCTCTCTCTCCACACACACACACACACACACCTGTCAAGAAGTGAATGCCTCCGGCTAGCCTCTTGAACATGTATCGAGGGTTCTTGAATGTATACATGGAGAAGGCCTGGCCCATCAACATGAGCAGCAGACTAATGATGGCGAAACACACTTCAGTCCTGGTGTAATCTGCACAAAATATTGGAAAAATTAACTCACTAGAGACACTTCACAGTTCACCACGATATTTATACAACGGCAAAGAAACATATGTATATCACTGGCTGATTTATAATTATTTGAAAACACATTTTAAAAGCCTGGTTAGTTTTTCATTCCACAATTTTATATTAACTACCATCACATGTCTATGAGTTCTATAAAATCGCTTGTCAAAACGTTTTATACAAGTATGTTACTATTAACCAATTATTATTTTGATATAGAAGGAAAATATCAAACGTTAATATTGTTACGCGCTCGTTGATTTGTACGAGTGGGCGGTAAAGGAAGGAGAGTGATATGATAGCGGGAGGCGATTGACTAAGGAAAGTTTAAATGACAGGAGAGTGATCATACTATCAGGTTTTTTAGTAACACAGTGTGCCGGCGCGCATTCTTCCTCCAGGCGCCGAGATAAAACCTTTGAGACTCGCGCGCTACTCACCTTCAGCATATTGAATTTCTGTATTTATCTGAAGAATTTGATAATGGTCAACTGCCCTAGTTTCTCTCAGCGTGACTAAGTGTGCGTTGACATTTCGAGATAAAGTTCAGCTGAAGTATAAATGTGCGTCGGGCCTCTGAGACGAGAGTTGATGAGAGTCGGGAGTGTGGGTGGTTGTAAGACGTTAAGCGATAGACGACGAGCTAGAAAATCAACATGTAGTGCCGGAAGTGTACAGCGGGAAGAAGATCTGCGACTGCGAGCATCAGAGCAGTGAAGGAGCGACTGGCAGGCTGTGTTTATGATGAGTATGAGTTAACTAAAGACATTATATGGGTTGAAATATTCAATAAATACTGCACATACCGAGATATAAAAAGAGTTATAGCAGAGATATATAATTTAATGCTCTAAATAATAGATGTGTGAACAAATTAAACATCAAATTTAGTTATTTTATTTTTGTTAAGTTCTCCATTCCTCACGAACTCAGATATATCCGTCAGGCATCTTTTAACACTGGTGTCAGAAGTGGGATGGAGGCATTTAATTGTTACATATGTTAAGTAACACAGAATAATTTATTTATATTAAAACAAATGAATTAATTGTAATAGCTGTAGGCGAAAATATTTAATACTATTTAGTACAAACTTAGCAGTTAATGTTAACTCAAAAAATGTCTGCATAACTTGAAGCACTGCGAGCACTGACTGAGGGGTTAGGAAGCCAAATGAGCACAATTGTTAATAGCCTGGATAGCAGAATCGGTAGTGTGAGGAGAATGCAAACAGTGTAAATGAAAATGTAGGTAGGAGAATTTACTATCAATTAATTTGTAGAAAGGAAAATAGAAGACATTAACGTCTTACTGAATACGAGAGTTGACATTGCGGACAAGAAAATGTACAGTATAAATAAAAAAGTGAACAGTGAAAATGAAAGGATGGACCGGGCAGAGAACGAAATGAAACAAGAACCAATTGTATAGAAGGAGTGGTAGGAATATCTTGAGCAACCGAGTTCCACTACCATCACACCAGCAGCAGAGAAAATTGGGCAATCAGTACAAGTCGTCACCAATACAGCGACCTCTGATGATATTCACCAACTTTGCGGTATTGGTGTTATGCAACCAGTGGTGTGGAAGGGGTTCTCAGGTAAGTTCGCCTCTTAAGATGGCCAGACTTCATGGTGGGAGTACCAAAATCAGTTTGAAATTGTTGTTACCTTGAATAGCCGGTCAGCCAAGCAGCGGAATTACTACCTCACTGCTGTATTGAGAGGCCCCGCACTGAGTATCCCACACTGGTGTCAGCCTTGGAACTACATTTTGATTGCTGATACCTACGACATTCCCGCCATGCCCAACTGCGAAGCTGCACCCAGCGACCAGGGTAGACATTGCAGGAGTAATGGCAGGACACTGTACGGTTATCTCAACTATCTCTGGTAGGTGTTCAGAGAAGGCACGCGACATCACAGCAGTCGACTATTTCATCGATACCATCGCCAGCAAAGAGGTACGGCAAGCAGAACGTATGGCGGTACCACATAACATGCATGATACCCTGGCCCGAGCACTGAAGGTGCAGTCAGCTAGACAGGAAGTAGCATTCCAACAACTGGCAAGGGCAGTGATGCTGAACAAAGATGGCGACGACAGAATAACAAAGACACTGAAGAAGTTGCAGATGACTATGAGGGGCATTGCTTCCAGGGTCCTTGCTACATAGCCTCGCCGCCTCCCACCCAAAAGACTATAGAGTTGGTCATGTGAACAGACGGGGCACCCGAGAGCCTACTGCCCAAAATAGCAGCAGCGAGAATAGAGGTAACTAGAGACAAGAGAGAATACACCACATTCGGAAAACTTGTAAACAAAGATTTTAGGGAAGAAGGTCAGTGACTTCTGGATTGAAGGCCCCAATGTTCTTGCATGTGCACTCGCTGAAACTGGATTGCGATGCAATTCTAGTGGATGGGAGCCTGAATGATGTTACTTGCCAGATGATCGTCAACACTGGGACGATCATAACAGTAGTAAGATGCGATGTCCTAGGGCCTTCCCCCAGTGGTCACCTGACAGCAGTATGGAACAGTGCTATTTGACTGCAGTAGCAGGAGATTGAACCAGTTAGAGGTAAAAGGAAAGTGTTCTTGAATCTTGTTGCCCTTAATATAGAGCACGATATTTACATATCATAAATACGATGGATATAATTTAGGCTTGGTGTACTAAGTTGGATGGGATGCTATATCGATACTCAACTTGATGTGCTATGGATAGGCTGTAAAGAGTGATATAAACATGGCTCTATTAGATAGGGAGCAAGTGTATAGAACCATTGCTGAAAATTTTATAATATCCCTTGAATCGAAAACATTCTGTAAACTAATTCATGAAAATTGACTGCTGCATGCTGCATAAAAACAAACAGACCAAATTATATTTCTACAGGTTGTTACAACCAAATTATTCGTATCATTTGCTCCTTCAAATATATGAACAAACCATAACATCAATCATTTCCTACACCATATCGACTATGCTGACACTTCATACTATCCAGGACAACAAAGCAATCATATAAGCAGTCCTATGAAATATTCTAGCGAATTACTCTGACTAGAAAATTACATCATGCAATAGCAAATACACAGCCAAATAATTTCATCACCACGAAATATCATGTCAATAGATCATATTACCAATCCAACAATTCAAATGTTCCAGCAGAAAACATATCCATCAATATTCCCAATACATATGACAACACACAGCACATTTGCACAAAATATGGCATCCATTTACGAAACTCTTAGCATCAAACGTTACCATAAAAACTAACATACCATATAGACAAATCGTATCAACCACCAAACCAAAAAAAAATAATCTCAAAAGCTCATTTCGAACAATAATACTAACATCATACCCTCTGACTTACTTTTCAAATAATTTCAACCTAACAAACCAGATAAGATAATATTACATTTACTTAGCTTTAACATATATTTCAAAATTATTCCTTCTAATAAATCGTATACCGGCTCCAACACTCTGTATAAGTACGGAAGTTAGTACTCCTTTCAAACGTGTGCTCTATACTCACCATCAGTAAGTACTAAAAGATTTGTAATAAAAACACTATTGGTTTTTCAATATAATGATAGGATATTCGAATAAGTTTTGAATAAAGAAATAGGCTCACTACTCGATTTTGCACCAACAGATATATACTGTACTTCATTTTCCAACAGATAAAATCTCAGACTCCCATTATAGTGTCTAAGTGGTTGCTCCTGAAGATGGATAACATATTTATTAAAGGAGATTTTAAAAAAATTCTTGTCGATACAATTTTTTTCTTTATTCAGAGATTACTCTTTACTTGACAAAATAATTTCACCAAAATTCTAGTATTTGTTTTATAATTACCACTGAAATTTTCACAGATATCCATTCTGCTAGTTATATATCCACTAAACACACACACACAAAAAGTTCATACATCCTCACAGATAACAAATATTTGTATGTATCAAATCATTGCCTAGGATAATTAAAAAATGTATATTTTATGAAAAAATGTATATAATTTTCAATACACATTTAATTTATATTAGACTTAATCGTTTCTCCCCAACAAACAAGTACAGGGAAGGATCGAATAAACGAATAAAAACAGAAGTATTTTGTACACTATATTTTATAAAACCACTCGACCAGCCTGACAGTTTGTGATAGTTTGAAAATTTCAGAAAATATTTTTATAATGAGTATTATTACCTTGACCTTTATAAACATCCCGATCAAAATTTACTGCTTAAAACAAAACAAAACAATTTTTTTCGCAAGTTTTTAGAAAATTGTAAATTCACAGAAAAATGGTATGCCAGTGACAATCTTAAGTTTCGTCGATCGGAGAATCGACACTGGCGACAACTAGTTAGCAATGATGCAGATCGTGCTACCATATTCGAGCTCAAAGGTGGGACCTTCATAATCCCATTCCATCTTCGTGGTATGGAAGCACTCTGAGAAAGCCCAAATACTTGTTCACCCCAGAAGAAAACATTTTATATACAATTATGTATAATCCCATCTTATATTTAATTATATATATTACTACTTAATGTAAAATTATTTATAATCCTATCATATATATATAATGATATATATGCCTATATTAAATATAACTGTGTATATTACTATCACGTATATTATTATGTTTATTCCAATTTTACAATTAGTTGGGATTTCTCAGAGTGCTCCCATACTGGAAAGATGAAATGTGATTACGAAGATTCCGCCTTTGTGGTCGACGAATGTGGTGTCACGATCTACATCATCACTAACTATCTGTCGTCAGTGTCAATTCTCCGACTAATGAAGCTGAAGACTTGGTCAAGGTCATATCATTTTTATGGAAATTCAAAACTTTCTAAAAAAATGCGAGTAATTATTTTGGTTTTGTTTAAGGCAGTATATTTTGACCGAAATATTTATAAAGTTTAAGGTTAGTTTAATAATTTTCATAATCAAAACTTTTTTCTGAAATGCCCACACTATTACAAATTGTCAAGTTAATCGAGAAGTATAAGATGCTGGATTTAAGCTCTGGTTTTCTGGTAAGGGGAGCGTGGGTTTGAGTTCAAATCTGACAAATAATTTTCAGACATATATTGGAACAGTTGAGATGGCAAACATAAACTGTTTCTTCTGCACTGAAAACCTTATATAAGCAGGCATCATGTAAGAAGGTTTTTACTTCTTTGATGGACGTGTCGGATGGCAGATCATCGCCAGTAGAATCATCTATCGATAGTGTGTGTAAGCTTTCGCAATATGAATAAAGAAACTGTTGGTGAGGATATGTCGACATCGACAATGCTAACACAAAAGCCCTCGACCTCTTGGAGACTAAAGTTACACAAGAGTATCGACCATCGGCAAATAGACATTCACGAATACCTCTAATAACAGACAACATGAAGCTAGTAAGTGTATTTTCAGCACCTCATACAATATGTATCTCTGTGATGATTTTGGTGTGGTGTGTCGGAATAATTGGACTGCTCAGAGCCCGATTTGTTCTATAAAATTATAATAAATCATAAATAATCTTGCTGAATGAAGAATATGATTGAACGTATGTAAGTTATAATATATATTTGTGGCAAGTTTGTAAAATAAACCATATGAAATATTTCGGTTCTTATTCTTTATTTGGCCCCTTAATATATTAGTTTATTTTGGGGAGAAACTATTAAACATGAGTTAAGTGTGTTTCAAGAAGATATTCATCTTATCATCAATATACATTTTTTATAGTCTTAACCAATATTTTGATATATACAAATATTTGTTATCTGTGAGGATGTAAGAACTTCAAATATATGTATATAGATGTTAAGTAGCTATTGGTATAGATTTCTGTGGAAATTTAAATGATTAATAGAAATGAATACTTAAAATATTTTTTTAAGTAAAGAGTAGTTTCTGAATAAAAGAAGGATAGTATGCAAGATATTTTTATATCTCCTTCAATTAATGTGAAATGTGATATGTTATCCCTCCTCAGTAGCAATCACTTGGAGACTAGATTGGGTGTCCGAGATCTTATCTATTTGAAAATTATGTATATCTCTGTTGGTGCGAAATCGAGTACCTATTCGAATATACTTGCATTTGATTGAAAAAACAATGGCGATTTTATTACAAATCTTTTAGAACGAACTGATGGTGAGTATAGAGCAAATGTTTGAAAGTAGGACTGACTTACGAAATTCTACGATATTTTGGAGTTGGTAGGCGATTTACTAGAAGCAATAATTTCGAAATTTCCACTATATGTATGTGTATATATATATGCAAAGTATTGGTATATTATCAGGTCCTGGGTTTAAATGATTTTGGAAAGGAATTTGGGAGGTTTTATGATAGTATTATTGGTCGATATGATTGATTGAAATAATTTTTTTCCCTTCGGTGGCTGATATGATTTGTCTATATGCTGTTCACGGTAAAATGAGCACTTTTGAAAGCCGTCACATTCTGAATAATAGTCAATAAAGAATTATATTTTAGTCTTAGACGTTAACTTTCGAGTGTGTGTTTCACTTACACGACAATATTTATTTAAAAAGATGTTTAAATGATAATATATAGCTGAAAGTAAAAAGTAACTAGGGCCTCAAAAGTGCTCACATTACCGCGAACAGACTTTATATGGCATGTTAGTTTTGCTGGTAAATTTTCAGGTTAAGGATTTTGCAAATGGAAGCTACGTTTTGTGCAAATGAGCTGTGCGATTCGATATGGTTTGGGAATATTGATGATGGTTATAATGTTTTGTGCTGGAACATTTGATTCGATGGATTGGTGATCAGATTGATTGAAATGAGGTTTTATTAAGGTTGCATTGCTGCCGAGAGTATAGTGTGTGGGTGATTGTTTTATTAGGCTGTGTGTTTGCTATTGCATAATTTAATGTTTTCAGAGTAATTAGCTGCAATATTTCAAAAGAATACTTATGTATTTGCTTTGTTGTCCTGGATAGTATGAAGTTTACTGTTTAGTATAGTCGATATGGTGTAGGTAACAATTTATATTATAGTTTGTTCATATATTTGGGGAACACATGATAAGAATATTTTGGTTATAACAACCAGTAGAAATATCTGTTTGGTCTGTTTTGTTATTAGCAAGTATGATATGCCTTCAAATATTACCAGTTAGTCTACTCACAGTGTTAGTTTCAAGGGATATAATAAATTTTCCAGCAATGTTACTATGCACTTGCTCCCCGATGAACGATAAACTTGACAACATAATAATATTCATAGTAATATATATATTATGTGATAGCTAAAATAAGTGTATATTTGTATAAAGAAACTGAAAAATGTAAGTGTGAGCAATATATATATATATATATGGATGGTTAATTTTATATCCATATTTATTAAGTATGTTGATAGTGTAAACGTTCCTAGTTTTGATCTCGAGCTAAAACTACTCCTGGAATGCGAGATGGAGCATTTCATTAGAAGTAATAATTTAAACAGTTATTAAAAGTCTTGTAGATGTAATGTTATTTGCTAGAATGGTGATATAGATTGTATTATTTTGTAGGAATGCATTGATGCTATGTTTTCCGTAATGAATTTCGAAATGGTTTCATGATAACATATGTTCTTATGGTTAGCTAGGTGGGTATATGGTTGGTAAATTTCGGAAGCTGCTTAAGTATTTTATGTGAAATATAGTATGTGTATGGATAATTACATGTGTGTTTATGTTTGTTTATAAATACATTTCACCTAAGTTTAATAATTTTTCTTGTAATATTAATATAGTATAATGTTTATAGGAGTGGACAAAATGTTTGCTATGGCAATGATAGCTGTTTGGTAGGAGGGTAAAATGTTTGCTAGGAGGGGACAAATGAGTGGTAAGAGGGGAAAAATTTATGGTATGAGGGTGCAAAATGTTTGTTAGGAAGGTAAAATGTTTGCTAGTAGGGCAACATGTTTGTTTACAGGAGGGAGAATGTTTATAAGGACGGGCCAAAATGTTTGGTAGAGGGGTTAATATGTTATTGTGAAGGGGGGGAGGGTAACATGTTTGTTAAGAAGGTAAAATGTTTGCTAGAAGTACAAAATATTTGCTAAGGGCAAAATGTTTGCTTTCAGGAAAGTAAAATACTTTAGTAAAACATTTAAAGAAAATACAAAATTCAATCTATCCGCTCTGTTAATTACTTTAGCCAATATGTGCGTTATGTAAAACACATATATTTAATTATATTCCCTTGAAATAGTTTGGGAAGGGAAACCATTGAATTTCTGGGCTGGGATTCTGTCATAACTTGGCAATCTAATGAGAATTCCCTGTGATATATTATTGTGTGTTTATGATTGTGTAAACAAAACTCGCATGGTTTTGTTCAGATGAGTGATAAACGAACAAAAATTTGTATAATGGATTGACTAATTTTGAGTATTTTTGTTAAAAGTAGAGTAGTTTGGTCGCTGTTCCATCAGAAAGTTAGATATTATTTTTCCTGCGTGTGATGAAACTGATAGGGAATGCTGCATTGAAATGTTAGGATGATACTTTCTTAATTAAGTTTCATACTTAAGTAATTCACACGGATATGATGTGTATATGGATGTTTGTGGATCTCATTTTATAAAAATTATGTGGAAGTATTTGCAAAGAGGGAAAATATGTCCATTTCGCGTTTTGGTAAGGTTTTATTAAGTTATAGGTATATGTTGTGAGATTAACACACTATCATATCGCTCTGCAAGATAGGAAGTGGTTAACTATATTTGCTCTGCTATGGAAACGTGGTATGGTGTGTAGTATGAAAACATCAAAGCTTTCGCCTGGTGTGAATTGGGAAACCACTGGGGGGAAAAGAAAGAACTTGAATGTTTTGGATGGGATTTGAACCCACGTCCTTCGAAATACAGGTATGAGTATAGTATTTTCCTTCCTATGATAGACGAGTATGATATAAATATCGTTTATTTCTTGTATGTAAAATCGGTTATAAAAACATTTTTTTTATGTTTTTCGTTAGCATATTTTTTTTTAGTTGATATGTTCCATTATAAGAATAGTTTAATTTCCTTGGTGGTTATGTCCATATAAGACAATTTTTGATGTGGATTATCTCGATGTGGGAAAATGATGTTCTCATTCACCTTAATGTTGCAGTAAACCTACTAGCCATTTTTATTTATACTTGTCATGTTTGTGTTTGTTTGATAGTACATATGCATGGCACGAGATGTTAGGGATTTACTCCTGCAAGGGAGTAGACTGTTGGTTGGATTTCAATGCTAGTAATATTATGTAAACTTTAAGCATAATTACAATATGGTTTTACATGAGATGAGGGTTTGTTCAAGGAAAATCTCGATTGAAAGTATACAGATTTGCAATTTGTCTCAGTTAGTTTACAAGAATGATAGTGCAGTAAAGAAGTGTGTACTTATTTGCCATTTTATTTCCATAATACGTTGTGGATCGATACGTCTCGGCCAACTACTTTATAAGAGAAAATACACAAATTTGTTATGAGTGTATATAATACGAGAGGAAATTCTCTTTACTTTGCAAGTTGAGAAGGCAATAAAGAATTATATGATTAGAAGCAATGGGAGAAATAAATACTCTTGCGAAAAATATGAGTGTGTTCACCACCCAAATGCTCCTTGAAAAAATATTTCTTGACTTGCAGCGGAGGTAAAAGCCTTTCAAATTGTTTTTTCACGAGTTCTTTGTGTGTGTGTAATATATATATATATATGTGTGTGTGTGTGTGTGGGTTTGTTTGCATTCTTATATATAATGTTTTAAGTATGTATTGCATATGGTTGGGGAGCTAGTTTTTATTCTTTACACATGTTTTGTCGGATTAATATATGTTTAGAGTTCCTACATTAATTAATATATTTTATTTACATGGTCACAAAACAGCGGTTGTAAGTGTTACAAACTAATCTTTGTGCTAAAGTAGTAATGTATATGTGTTCAAAACGAAGTGCACAATAGGACGATTCATAGCCGAATGGAGCGCGACTTCATTCCTTAGATCTTTTCATGTCATGTTCACACTGTTCATCCATTCTTTACATGCGTGCTTGATATTAATTCCAAAAGCCTACAGAAATATTTAATTGTAATATTGAATTATTTTTTAAAATCATTTTACGAAATATATTTCAAATTCGTGTTGTTTCCCTACAGCAATAAGAGAAAAGTCAAGTTTTAAAAAGCAGGATCTAGTGTCGGCAAACCTGCTGCATCTGTTGGTATCGTGCGCGGCTCACATGCTTTGCCGTGTCGTGTGTGCCATCTGTGTGCTCTTTCTCGAACATAACCAGCTATAAAGATAAAACTAATAGTTTTCGTATGTACAATAACAAATTTACGGATACTAATAGTTTTATTTTTCCGCGAGCTGTACATAATTTTTAAAGTAAAATATATTTCTTGTACAGTGACTTTGATAACTAGTACTTTCTAGTGAGCCAGTAATTGTCCATCTATGTCCTAAACATGCCATTTTTTCCGGAAACCCATTTCCTTGTCTTCGTGTAGCTTTAAATAGACGCATGGCTGGTGGCAAAAGGATACATAAACTAAAAGTAAACATTCGTGGAACTGTTAAAATCTCGCCAGCCATTATGAGACAGAGTATATATATATATATTGTGTGAAAGGTATGGTATGAATGGATATTTACTTTTTACCCATGAATGACTTCGGCAATTGGGTTTTCATAAATCAAGCATAACAGGTATTGTTATGTAGTGGGTTTCAGGTCGTTTCAAATTTTAGTATGTAACAACATAGAAAAAATAAAAAAAAAATTAAAAATTTTCCTTTTTCTTAGTAGTTAAATGAGGTATGTGTAAGGAAATGTTATTTGTAACATTGTGTAAACGCTTATGTCAGTATATGCGAGTCGATTGGTATTGAGATAACTATATCCCTCTGTTCTCATGAATAGTTGACGAAATGAGCGATACCATCCACTTGCCTCCTGAGATGCTTGTGCAGGGCAGTTTGTCTGGGATGTGTGGTGTAAGAAGAATGATAATCCTAGCGGGTTGCTTATGTTTGGTTTGTGCAAACTGGATTGGAATGCAGAATGTTGGGTGTTTCAAAACAGCTTTCTAACATCTTTCTCATTAAAGGGCTGTAATGTGGAATATTGTGTACTATTAGAAGGTCCTGCAGGTGGGTCGCTTCTCTCTCCATGTTGTTCTGAATTACGGATACCTAGGTGAAAGAAACCATAAGTCTCACACCGGTTAAGAGAATGAAGATATGCTAGGGACATGAGCACGTTTCTCTTGTTAACATATTCCACCATGATGTTGACATGGGTGTTAATACACTATATTTTTAAATAAATATCTATTTAACAAACCATTTGATAAAGTGTCTTTTACTCACAATTATTAAATTTTTATAACTTAGGGTTTTTAGCGTTTAAACAATAATGTTTTTTAAATGAATTTCCATAGGTATTCCGAGATGAATGAATGTCTCACTTCCTCCCTATATGATTATGTTTATGTTCCCGATATGTAAATTACTAATTGATATATGCGAATTTACATTTTCTGGGGTTTGAATTAACATATTTCTTAGTATAAAATGAAATATCATCATTAGGGTTGAATTAGAAACGTCTCGGTAAATACTTTTAACTTTGTCAGGGTTCGAAGTGCGAACTAATAAAATTCAAAAACTTAGTAATGTTGGAATACAAAGCGAGGTTTTAAATTGTAGTTAGCCTCAATATGCATTTCTGAAATTAATGATGTACTTATATTAAATATATGTGTAAGGCAGTTCGTGATGATGTATACGCGAATACGAGTATTGGTGTAGCCTTACTCATCAAAAGTGCCCACCTGCATCTTTTCAGGCTTCGCGGAGAGAGTGCTTCTCCCTTCCAGAGATGAATTCTGACTTGCGGGGGATGGGTGGGTGAGTTTAGGTAGTCCTTTGCCGCTCGATGATCTGCGGTTCCTTGCAAACATGATATGAGGGCTATGACAGTGCCACAAGGTTTATAGACAGTCCGTTATGCAATGGAAATGTGTATAGTTTGCCTGCCTGATCTGTGATGCATTTGATAATTACAACATTGTGGCCATATAAGTTATGTATTATATATATATATATATATATATATATATATATATATATATATATATATATATATATATATATATATATATTGGTTCATTGTGCGAATAAAATCTAAGTATCCTTGACGGGACATGAAGCACTGAGTATCTCCTCAATTCTACAGTTATCTTACAACCATGTAAATTGTGTTTATTTCGCCGATGGGTAGTTAGGTTCAGCTCATTATGCTAATATTACATATGTATATTCATTATGCAAGAACTCTCAGTTATTCATTACTTGTTATGCAATTAAAAAATTTCATTACTATGTATGGTTCTCGAACCAATATGTAAATACTATTTGTATGTTCTTATTTATTTACATGTAAATACTCCCGATAGTTAACCATTTCTTGTTATGCAAACTCATTTATTCTTGATGGTGATAAAGCAAGTCCCCAACTTTATTGATGTAAGCATATAGCACATCCCTAGCCTGAATCCTAGACAAAATTTTTTTTGTGTTTCTCAAAATGTGGTCTAGGTGTTTTATACATTAAAATGCAAGCCTATGCAGATAACAATTAATCACAACATTCTTCGGAATGGTGTAAGAACTTGCCAGCCATTCACATCACATTCCCCTTAGAATAAATTTGAAAATGACTGACATTTTCGGAGTTGTTCTGACATGGAGCGACATGCTTGGTGTGTAGGCGGCATGCACCTGACGGAATTCCATTATATCGGGTTGGGATGTAATCTAACAATATACAATTACAGGTCATTTTCGAGTGTGTGCTCTATCGAGAGGATGTGTAATTAGGGTTTGCACATAGTAAATGTTCATTGCATGATTAAATATTCATTGTGCAACTATGTATTCAAACACTTAGTACATGTATTAAGTTATTACATAAGTGTATACTTAACCATTGCATCATTAAATATGTATTTCATGATTAAATAATCTAATTACTGATTATTAATTATATGTATTCACTCATCCCTCCCCTATACAAATGCATTTAGCCCTCTCCACTCCCAACATAATCAGTTGGCCAGCTCCACATCTCAGTCTCTCTCCAGCAGGCTAAGAGTCAACGTGTGTACTTGTTATGTAAATATATATAACTACCCTCAATGGGGACGCGAACCAGCGATTATCTCCTCCCCATCATCTCTTCCTCTTCCAACATAGTCATTATGTGATTAAAAGTATTTTTTTCTTGAGTGGGAGTCGAACCAAGGTCCGAAACTTTGAACCTATACCCTTTACCCATACGTAGTCTTTACATGAATAGTAAAATAAATTTTTTTTTTTGCCTGAGGGGAACTCGAACAGAGGTCTGAAACCTGAACTCTTGACCCCGTTACCCATATTTAACCATTACACGAATAATACTATTTTTTTTCCTGAGTGGGCATTACAAAGGTGACATGTAATAAACCATCTTACACAATTCCTAATTGTGCAATTACACTATAACTAATTACCCCGTATGGGAATCAAAACCAGTATCGCCCTGGCGACAAGTCGTCAGAGCTACGTACTCTGGAGGCTCCCCATCCCACGACACCCCTCAAACCAACTCCTCAAATATCTAGTAGTCTCTCAAAGGGAAACAGAGAGAAGAGGAAGTACAGGTGCTTGTTCAAGTGCATATGCTAAGTGCATGCGCCAGGTGCAAGTGCATTTTGGTCCAGTAACGCTTTGCGCCTACTACTGACACCCTTATAGATATTATTTTCTCTTTTTGTTCTTGCTTAGCAGTAGTGTTATCTGTTTTACGCAATTTGTCGTAACTATTTATATTTTACTTTGCAGGTGAACGTTATGTGAGTGGCCTTATTGTCACAGGAACAACTAGTTTAGTTTTTAAGCAGCGATGAACGAATCGTATTTTCTTTAGCAATTTTTGTGTCCGACCAAAAATGATTCTGTATTTTCTGAATTAGTTTAGACCTATATATTCCCTGTTAGGTTTTACAGACTACGTTAATTAAGGTACATTTTAAAATATGTCTAGTTGTATACGATGACAGCAATAATTGAAAATGCTGTCATTAAAAAATGTAATTTAAGATTACATGATATTATGGCATGCTCACGTTACCAGTAGTGAAAACCAGTTGGCCGTATTACCGTTGAGTAAGGATATATACCAGAGTGGCCATGGGAAAGGAAAAAGTCTGACCAGTTGTATGCGTTGGTTCCGCTAATGATCCAGAGGAGCGCTAGTGTTCTCCATGACGTCATCGGCGCGGTGTTGCCAATTCCGCAGCCGGTAAAAGTATGTCATAACCCTGGCCTCGACTCACCCACATGTTCAAGTTCTGCCAAAGGCGAGCCTGTCACACGTAAGTTACCAGCATTCGTTGCAGCTGTGAATAGACTAAGCAACTAATGATTTACTAATGGCGGCCATGGCATGTGTTTCGTTTATATCGTAGAATTTGTGTGTTTGTGGGAATATGCAGCGATAACAACTACTATTTCTTTATATTTACCTCTGCGAAAATGAATTATTATAAATATAAACGGCCATTGTTTTTACTTAAAATATATTATTTTACTATAGCTAAAGTGTTTATGATAAAATGCGAGTACTGTTAGCACTTACAATTACTAATATAATATTATCATGAATGATGTCATACATCAGAGTAAACTTTTAATTCCGTTCTTATGTGAAAGGAAATGATAATATGTTAGACACACTACAGTCTACAATCGAACTCAATGTCTACAATTTGGGGTTGTGATCTGCTACAAAGATGATAGTTCGTACAAATAATCAGTACGTTCAATATGTCGAGCTAAGTGTCATTAAGACTGTGTTCGAACCTAGGAATGCACTTCTGTATATAAGCATACTCATATCGGCTCGATACGTGACATTACGATGGGCATACTTATTTGCATCTCTTGCAGCAACTAGTTAGTTGATAAGATTACGAACAAGCATTTTGACGGATCACAAACACTGAATATGTGCTGGAACATAGGCGCATAGATTTAGAGTTATCAAACCATTAGGAGATGTAGCTGGAAAGCACATGACAATGAAAGTGTTCCTATTAACAAATCATAGACATTTTTACAAGAAAGGAATGAATATATATTTGAGTCAGTAAAGGCAGTTATTGATAATGTATCATTAAAACTGGTAACTGCTACAGGTAAATTTCATTTCAACTCTAATATTGATATAAATAAAAATTAAATGTTGGCAATTTATATAACGTTTTAACTCGTCCATGTCTTGCCTTGTAAAAACATTGCTATTGTTCTCACTGCTCTGCATATTGACTATAAATTGCATGCCACACCCAGTTTATAACAAATCACGAAGTTTATAACAAATCACGAAGAAAACTGGTTATGTTTATCCCGGCTCTTGTACACTCTAACACTGAATCAATGAGAATTTCGCTGTTTCAATCAATCGAACGTATCTGACTGATACAACCGTCACTTCAGTGAATTTGATTGATGAACCAATGAAAAATGTCAAATTTCATTCACTGATTCAGTGACGTTTCGCACTGATTCGTCAGTCATTTTTACCACTGCTTCTCAGTGATTTATTTTTTGACTGCTGGGATAGTGAAACACCTGAACAACTTGCTCGTTTATAATTATTTTTGACTGGTGTATCAGTGAAACTGCGTGTAAAAATGGCCGTTAAACAACGTGTATCAAGTGAAGTAACTTCGAATGAAACTAATACTAAATACCTTCTAAAACGTGTTTCGTCTTTCAAAACGACATTTTACGAGGTAATATGAACACATGGTACCAATCGAACCGAAAATGAATAGTATGGGCATACAACTTCAAACTGCATGATTTTGCAGGCGCAATATAACACATGCATTTTCCTCCCAATACTTCAACTTAGCATGATAGCTCAGCTAGTAAGGCAATGGCCTAGTTTTCGTCTTTCAAAACGACATTTTACGAGGTAATATGAACACATGGTATCAATCGAACCGAAAACGAATAGTATGGGCATACAACTTCAAACTGCATGATTTTGCAGCCGCAATATAACACATGCATTTTCCTCCCAATACTTCAACTTAGCGTGATAGCTCAGCTAGTAAGGCAATGGCCTAGTTTTCGTCTTTCAAAACGACATTTTACGAGGTAATATGAACACATGGTACCAATCGAACCAAAAACGAATAGTATAGGCATACAACTTCAAACTGCATGATTTTGCAGCCGCAATATAACACATGCATCTTCCTCCCAATACTTCAACTTAGCGTGATAGCTCAGCTAGTAAGGCAATGGCCAAGTTTTCGTCTTTCAAAACGACATTTTACGAAGTAATATGAACACATGGTACCAATCGAACCAAAAACGAATAGTATGGGCATACAACTTCAAACTGCATGATTTTGCAGCCGCAATATAACACATGCATCTTCCTCCCAATACTTCAACTTAGCGTGATAGCTCAGCTAGTAAGGCAATGGCCTAGTTTTCGTCTTTCAAAACGACATTTTACGAGGTAATATGAACACATGGTATCAATCGAACCGAAAACGAATAGTATGGGCATACAACTTCAAACTGCATGATTTTGCAGCCGCAATATAACACATGCATTTTCCTCCCAATACTTCAACTTAGCGTGATAGCTCAGCTAGTAAGGCAATGGCCTAGTTTTCGTCTTTCAAAACGACATTTTACGAGGTAATATGAACACATGGTAGCAATCGAACCGAAAACGAATAGTATAGGCATACAACTTCAAACTGCATGATTTTGCCGCCGCAATATAACACATGCATTTTCCTCCCAATACTTCAACATAGCGTGATAGCTCAGCTAGTAAGGCAATGGCCTAGTTTTCGTCTTTCAAAACGACATTTTACGAGGTAATATGAACACATGGTACCAATCGAACCAAAAACGAATAGTATGAGTATACATCTTCAAACTGCATGATTTTGCAGCCGCAATATAACACATGCATTTTCCTCCCAATACTTCCACTTAGCGTGATAGCTCAGCTAGTAAGGCAATGGCGTAGTTTTCGTCTATCAAAACGACATTTTACGAGGTAATATGAACACATGGTACCAATCGAACCAAAAACGAATAGTATGGGTATACAACTTCAAACTGCATGATTTTGCAGCCGCAATATAACACATGCATTTTCCTCTCAATACTTCAACTTAGCGTCATAGGTCAGCTAGTAAGGCAATGGCCTAGTTTTCGTCTTTCAAAACAACATTTTACGAGGTAATATGAACACATGGTACCAATCGAACCAAAAACGAATATTATGGGCATACAACTTAAAACTGCATGATTTTGCAGCCGCAATATAACACATGCATTTTCCTCCCAATACTTCAACTTAGCTTGATAGCTCAGCTAGTAAGGCAATGGCTTGGTTTTTGTCTTTCAAAACGACATTTTACGAGGTAATATGAACACATGGTACCAATCGAACCAAAAACGAATAGTATAGGCATACAACTTCAAACTGCATGATTTTGCAGCCGCAATATAACACATGCATTTTCCTCCCAATACTTCAACTTAGCGTGATAGCTCAGCTAGTAATGCAATGGCCTAGTTTTCGTCTTTCAAAACGACATTTTACTAGGTAATATGAACACATGGTAACAATCGAACCAAAAACGAATAGTATAGGCATACAACTTCAAACTGCATGATTTTGCAGCCGCAATATAACACATGCATTTTCCTCCCAATACTTCAACTTAGCGTGATAGCTCAGCTAGTAAGGCAATGACCTAGTTTTCGTCTTTCAAAACGACATTTTACGAGGTAATATGACCACATGGTACCAATCGAACCAAAAACGAATAGTATGGGCATACAACTACAAACTGCATGATTTTGAAGCCGCAATATAAAAACATGCATCTTCCTCCCAATACTTCAACTTAGAGTGATAGCTCAGCTAGTAAGGCAATGGCCTAGTTTTCGTCTTTCAAAACGACATTTTACGAGGTAATATGAACACATGGTACCAATCGAACCGAAAACGAATAGTATGGGCATACAACTTCAAACTGCATGATTTTGCAGCCGCAATATAAAACATGCATTTTCCTCCCAATACTTCAACTTAGCGTGATAGCTCAGCCAGTAAGGCAATGGCCTAGTTTTCGTCTTTCAAAACGCCATTTTACGAGGTAATATGAACACATGGTACCAATCGAAATAAAAACGAATAGTATGGGCATACAACTTCAAACTGCATGATTTTGCAGCCGCAATATAACACATGCATTTTCATCCCAATACTTCAACTTAGCGTATTAGCTCAGCCAGTAAGGCAATGGCCTAGTTTTCGTCTTTCAAAACGACATTTTACGAGGTAATATGAACACATGGTACCAATCGAACCAAAAACGAATAGTATGAGTATACAACTTCAAACTGCATGATTTTTCAGCCGCAATATAACACATGCATTATCCTCCCAATACTTCAACTTAGCGTGATAGCTCAGCTAGTAAGGCAATGGAATAGTTTTCGTCTTTCAAAACGACATTTTACGAGGTAATATGAACACATGGTACCAATCGAACCAAAAACGAATAGTATAGGCATACAACTTCAAACTGCATGATTTTGCAGCCGCAATATAACAAATGCATTTTCCTCCCAATACTTCAACTTAGCGTGATAGGTCAGCTAGTAAGGCAATGGCCTAGTTTTCGTCTTTCAAAACGACATTTTACGAGGTAATATGAACACATGGTACCAATCGAACCAAAAACGAATATTATGGGCATACAACTTAAAACTGCATGATTTTGCAGCCGCAATATAACACATGCATTTTCCTCCCAATACTTCAACTTAGCTTGATAGCTCAGCTAGTAAGGCAATGGACTAGTTTTCGTCTTTCAAAACTACATTTTACGTGGTAATATGAACACATGGTATCAATCGAACCGAAAACGAATAGTATGGGCATACAACTTCAAACTGCATGATTTTGCAGCCGCAATATAACACATGCATTTTCCTCCCAATACTTCAACTTAGCGTGATAGCTCAGCTAGTAATGCAATGGCCTAGTTTTCGTCTCTCAAAACGACATTTTACGTGGTAATATGAACACATGGTACCAATCGAACCAAAAACGAATAGTATAGGCATACATCTTCAAACTGCATGATTTTGCAGCCGCAATATAACACATGCATTTCCCTCCCAATACTTCAACTTAGCGTATTAGCTCAGCCAGTAAGGCAATGGCCTAGTTTTCGTCTTTCAAAACGACATTTTACGAGGTAATATAAACACATGGTACCAATCGAACCAAAAACGAATAATATGGGCATACAACTTAAAACTGCATGATTTTGCAGCCGCAATATAACACATGCATCTTCCTCCCAATACTTCACCTTAGCGTGATAGCTCAGCTAGTAAGGAAATGGCCTAGTTTTCGTCTTTCAAAACGACATTTTACGAGGTAATATGAACACATGGTACCAATCGAACCGAAAACGAATAGTATGGGCATACAACTTCAAACTGCATGATTTTGCAGCCGCAATATAACACATGCATTTTCCTCCCAATACTTCAACTTAGCGTGATAGCTCAGCTAGTAATGCAATGGCCTAGTTTTCGTCTCTCAAAACGACATTTTACGTGGTAATATGAACACATGGTACCAATCGAACCAAAAACGAATAGTATAGGCATACAACTTCAAACTGCATGATTTTGCAGCCGCAATATAACACATGCATCTTCCTCCCAATACTTCAACATAGCGTGATAACTCAGCCAGTAAGGCAATGGCCTAGTTTTCGTCTTTCAAAACGACATTTTACGAGGTAATATGAACACATGGTACCAATCGAACCAAAAACGAATAGTATGGGCATACAACTTCAAACTGCATGATTTTGCAGCCGCAATATAACACATGCATTTTCCTCCCAATATTTCAACTTAGCGTGATAGCTCAGCTAGTAAGGCAATGGGGTAGTTTTCGTCTTTCAAAACGACATTTTACGAGGTAATATGAACACATGGTAATATCGAACCGAAAACGAATAGTATGGGCATACAACTTCAAACTGCATGATTTTGCAGCCGCAATATAACACATGCATTTTCCTCCCAATACTTCAACTTAGCGTGATAGCTCAGCCAGTAAGGCAATAGCCTAGTTTTCGTCTTTCAAAACGCCATTTTACGAGGTAATATGAACACATGGTACCAATCTAACCAAAAACGAATAGTATGGGCATACAACTTCAAACTGCATGATTTTGAAGCCGCAATATAACACATGCATCTTCCTCCCAATACTTCAACTTAGAGTGATAGCTCAGCTAGTAAGGCAATGGCCTAGTTTTCGTCTTTCAAAACGACATTTTACGAGGTAATATGAACACATGGTACCAATCGAACCGAAAACGAATAGTATGGGCATACAACTTCAAACTGCATGATTTTGCAGAAGCAATATAACACATGCATTTCCCTGCCAATACTTCAACTTAGCGTGATAGCTCAGCTAGTAAGGCAATGGCCTAGTTTTCGTCTTTCAAAACGACATTTTACGAGGTAATATGAACACATGGTATCAATCGAACCGAAAACGAATAGTATGGGAATACAACTTCAAACTGCATGATTTTCAGCCGCAATATATCACATGCATTTTCATCCCAATACTTCAACTTAGCGTATTAGCTCAGCCAGTAAGGCAATGGCCTAGTTTTTCGCCTTTCAAACCGACATTTTACGAGGTAATATGAACACATGGTACCAATCGAACCGAAAACGAATAGTATGGGCATACAACTTCAAACTGCATGATTTTGCAGCCGCAATATAACACATGCATTTTCCTCCCAATACTTCAACTTAGCGTGATAGCTCAGCTAGTAAATCAATGGCCTAGTTTTCGTCTTTTAAAACGACATTTTACGAGGTAATATGAACACATGGTATCAATCGAACCGAAAACGAATAGTATGGGAATACAACTTCAAACTGCATGATTTTCAGCCGCAATATATCACATGCATTTTCATCCCAATACTTCAACTTAGCGTATTAGCTCAGCCAGTAAGGCAATGGCCTAGTTTTCGCCTTTCAAAACGACATTTTACGAGGTAATATGAACACATGGTACCAATTGAACCGAAAACGAATAGTATGGGCATACAACTTCAAACTGCATGATTTTACAGCAGCAATATAACACATGCATTGTCCTCCCAATACTTCAACTTAGCGTGATAGCTCAGCTAGTAAGGCAATGGCCTAGTTTTCGTCTTTCAAAACGACATTTTACGAGTTAATATGAACACATGGTACCAATCGAACCGAAAAAGGAATAGTATGGGCATACAACTTCAAACTGCATGATTTTGCAGCCGCAATATAACACATGCATTTTCCTCCCAATACTTCAACTTAGCGTGATAGCTCAGCTAGTAAGGCAATGGCCTAGTTTTCGTCTTTCAAAACGACATTTTACGAGTTAATATGAACACATGGTACCAATCGAACCGAAAAAGGAATAGTATGGGCATACAACTTCAAACTGCATTATTTTGCAGCCGCAATATAACACATGCATTTTCCTCCCAATACTTCAACTTAGCATGATAGCTCAGCCAGTAAGGCAATGGCCTAGTTTTCGTCTTTCAAAACGACATTTTACGAGGTAATATGACCACATGGTACCAATCGAACCAAAAACGAATAATATGGGCATACAACTTAAAACTGCATGATTTTGCAGCCGCAATATAACACATGCATCTTCCTCCCAATACTTCACCTTAGCGTGATAGCTCAGCTAGTAAGGAAATGGCCTAGTTTTCGTCTTTCAAAACGACATTTTACGAGGTAATATGAACACATGGTACCAATCGAACCAAAAACGAATAGTATGGGTATACAACTTCAAACTACATGATTTTGCAGCCGCAATATAACACATGCATCTTCCTCAAAATACTTCAACATAGCATGATAGCTCAGCCAGTAAGGCAATGGCCTAGTTTTCGTCTTTCAAACGACATTTTACGAGGTAATATGAACACATGGTACCAATCGAACCGAAAACGAATAGTATGGGTATACAACTTCAAACTACATGATTTTGCAGCCGCAATATAACACATGCATCTTCCTCCCAATACTTCAACATAGCGTGATAACTCAGCCAGTAAGGCAATGGCCTAGTTTTCGCCTTTCAAAACGACATTTTACGAGGTAATATGAACACATGGTACCAATTGAACCGAAAACGAATAGTATGGGCATACAACTTCAAACTGCATGATTTTGCAGCAGCAATATAACACATGCATTGTCCTCCCAATACTTCAACTTAGCGTGATAGCTCAGCTAGTAAGGCAATGGCCTAGTTTTCGTCTTTCAAAACGACATTTTACGAGTAATAGAAACATGGTACAATCGAACCGAAAAGAATAGTATGGGCAATACAACTTCAAACTGCATATTTTGCAGCCGCAATATACACATGCATTTTCTCCCAATACTTCAACTTAGCGTATAGCTCACAGTAAGGCAATGGCCTAGTTTCGCTTCAAAACGACATTTACGAGTAATATGAACACAGTACCAATGAACCGAAAGAATAGTATGGCATACAACTTCAACTGCATATTTGCAGCGCAATATAACACATGCATTCCTCCCAAACTTCAACTTAGCGTGATAGCTCAGCAGTAAGGCAATGCCTATTTTCGTCTTTCAAAACGACATTTTACGATAATATACACATGGTACCAATCGAACCAAAAGAATAGTATGGCATACAACTTCAAACTGCATATTTGCACCGCAATATAACACATGCATCTCCTCCATACTTCACTTAGCGTATACTCAGCTAGTAGGCAATGGCCTAGTTTCGTCTTTCAAAACGACATTTACGAGAAAGACACATGGTACAATCGAACCGAACGAATATATGGGCATACAACTTCAAACTGCATGATTTTGCAGCCGCAATATAACACATGCATTTTCCTCCCAATACTTCAACTTAGCGTGATACCAGCAGTAAGGCAATGGCTAGTTTCGTCTTTCAAACGACATTTTACGAGTAATATGAACACAGGTACCAATCGAACCAAAAAGAATAGTATGGGCATACAACTTCAAACTGCATTTTTGCAGCCGCATATAACACATGCATTTTCCTCCAATACTCAACTTAGGTGATAGCTCAGCAGTAAGGCAATGGCCATTCGTCTTTAAAACGACATTACGAGGTAATAACACATGGTACCAATCGAACAAAAACGAATAGTATGGGCATACACTTCAAACGCATGATTGCAGCCGCAATATAACACAGCATTTCCTCCCAATATCAACTTAGCGTATAGCTCACTAGTAAGCAATGGCCTAGTTCGTCTCAAACGCATTTAGAGTAATATGAACACATGGTACAATCGAACCGAACGAATAATGGGCATACAATTCAAACTGCATGATTTTGCAGCCGCAAATAACACATGCATTTCCTCCCAAACTTCATGCGTGATACCACTATAAGCAAGCCATTTTCTCTCAACGACATTTACGAGTAATAAACATGTAATGAACCAAACGAATATATGGATACACTTCAAACTGCAGATTTCAGCGCATACACATGCATTTCCCCATACTCGAATATAGGCATACAACTTCAAACTGCATGATTTGCAGCCGCAATATAACACATGCATTTTCCTCCCAATACTTCAACTTAGCGTGATAGCTCAGCTAGTAAGGCAATGGCCTAGTTTTCGTCTTTCAAAACGACATTTAACGAGGTAATATAAACACATGGTACCAATCGAACCAAAAGAATAGTATGGCATACAACTTCAAACTGCATATTTTGAGCCGCAATATAACACATGCATCTTCCTCCAATACTTCAACTTAGAGTGATAGCTCAGCAGTAAGGCAATGGCCTAGTTTTCGTCTTTCAAAAGACATTTTACGAGTAATATGAACACATGGTACCAATCGAACCAAAACGAATAGTATGGGCATACAACTTCAAACTGCATGATTTTGCAGCCGCAATATAACACATGCATTTCCTCCAAACTTCAACTTAGCGTGATAGCTCAGCTAGTAAGGCAATGGCTGGTTTTTGTCTTTCAAAACGACATTTTACGAGGTAATATGAACACATGGTAAAATCGAACCAAAACGAATAGTATGGGCATACAACTTCAAACTGCATGATTTGCAGCCGCAATATAACACATGCATTTCCTCCCAATACTTCAACTTAGGTGATAGCTCAGCATAAGGCAATGGCCTAGTTTTCGTCTTTCAAAACGACATTTTACGAGTAATATGAACACATGTACCAACGAACCGAAAACGAATAGTATGGGCATACAACTTCAAACTGCATGATTTTGCAGCCGCATATAACACATGCATTTTCCTCCCAATACTTCAACTTAGCGTGATAGCTCAGCTAGTAAGGTCAATGGCCTAGTTTTCGTCTTTCAAAACGACATTTTACGAGAATTGAACACATGGTACCAATCGAACCAAAAAGAATAGTATGGGCAACACTTCAACTGCATACTTTACGCAAAACCATGCATTTTTGCAAGCCGTATAACACATTCATTTTCCTCCCAAGCTTAAGCCTAGTTGCTTTCAACGCTTTAGTAAGCAATGGCCTAGTTTTCGTCTTTCAAAGGACATTCGAACGAAAAGGGATATAACAGGTACCATTCGAAAACGCAATATTTGCATACAACTTAAACCATGCATTTTCAGCCCAATATTCACATGCGTTTTCCCCAATACTTCAATTAGCGTATAGCAGGCCTAGTAAGCAATGGCCTTTGTATCGCTTTTAAAACGATTTAAGGTAAATGAACAATGAGAAAACGAATGAGCCAAACAATATATGGCATGACATTTTAGCAATATAACATGATTTTGCACCGCAATTAACACTGCATTGTCTCCCATATTCAACTTAGCGTAGTTGCTCAGAAAGCAATGGCCTAGGTATATGAAAAACGAATTTTCGACAGAATATGAACATGGTACAATCGAACTCAAAACGATAGTAGGCATAAACTTCAAGCGCATATTTTGCAGCGCAAATTATCACCAAAATCTCCAACTTAGCGTAGATGCTCAGCTAGTAAGGCAATGGGCCCAGTTTTCGTCTTTCAAAACGACATTTTACGAGGTAATATGAACACATGGTACCAATCGAACCAAAAGAATAGATGGCATAACTTTAAATGGATATTTCAGCGCAAATACACATGCATTCTCCAATTCACTGTCATAGCTAGATAGCAATGCCAGTTTTGCTTCCCAAAACACTTTACTTAGCGATATACATCGACAGTAAGCAAAAGGCGATAGTTATTCGATCTTTCAAAACGACATTTTTACGAGGTAATATAACACATGATTACCATCGACCGAATAAACGAATAGTATGGGCATACAACTTCAAACTGCATGATTTTGCAGCCGCAATATAACACATGCATTTCCTCCCAATACTTCAACTTAGCGTGATAGCTCAGCTAGTAAGGCAATGGCCTAGTTTTCGTCTTTCAAAACGACATTTTACGAGTAATATGAACACATGGTACCAATCGAACCGAAAACGAATAGTATGGGCATACAACTTCAAACTGCATGATTTTCAGCCGCAATATAACACATGCATTTTCTCCCAATACTTCAACTTAGCGTGATAGCTCAGCCAGTAAGGCAATGGCCTAGTTTTCGTCTTTCAAAACGACATTTTACGAGGTAATATGACACATGGTACCAATCGAACCAAAACGAATAGTATGGGCATACAACTTCAAACTGCATGATTTTGCAGCCGCAATATAACACATGCATTTCCTCCCAATACTTCAACTTAGCGTGATAGCTCAGCTAGTAAGGCAATGGCCTAGTTTTCGTCTTTCAAAACGACATTTTACGAGGTAATATGAACACATGGTACCAATCGAACCAAAAACGAATAGTATGGGCATACAACTTCAAACTGCATGATTTTGCAGCCGCAATATAACACATGCATTTTCCTCCCAATATTCAACTTAGCGTGATAGCTCAGCTAGTAAGGCAATGGCCTAGTTTTCGTCTTTCAAAACGACATTTTACGAGGTAATATGAACACATGTACAATCGAACCGAAAACGAATAGTATGGGCATACAACTTCAAACTGCATGATTTTGCAGCCGCAATATAACACATGCATTTTCCTCCCAATACTTCACTTAGCGTATAGCTCAGCTAGTAAGGCAATGGCCTAGTTTTCGTCTTTCAAAACGACATTTTACGAGGTAATATGAAACACATGGTACCAATCGAACCGAAAACGAATAGTATGGGCATACAACTTCAAACTGCATGATTTTGCAGCGCAATATAACACATGCATCTTCCTCCCAATACTTCACTTAGCGTATAGCTCAGCTAGTAAGGCAATGGCCTAGTTTTCGCTTTCAAAACGACATTTTACGAGGTAATATGAACACATGGTACCAATCGAACCGAAAACGAATAGTATGGGCATACAACTTCAAACTGCATGATTTGCAGCCGCAATATAACACATGCATTTTCCTCCCAATACTTCAACTTAGCGTGATAGCTCGCAGTAAGGCAATGGCCTAGTTTCGTCTTTCAAAACGACATTTACGAGTAATATGAACACATGGTACCAATCGAACCAAAAAGAATAGTATGGGCATACAACTTCAAACTGCATATTTTGCAGCCGCAATAAACACATGCATTTCCTCCCAATACTTCAACTTAGCGTGATAGCTCAGCCAGTAAGGCAATGGCTAGTTTTCGCTTTCAAAACGACATTTACGAGGTAATATGAACACATGGTACCAATGAACCGAAAACGAATATATGGCATACAACTTCAAACTGCATGATTTTGCAGCGCAATATAACACATGCATTTCCTCCCAATACTTTAATTAGCGTGATAGCTCAAAAAAAAAAAAAAAAAAAAAAAAAAAAAAAAAAAAAAAAAAAAAAAAAAAAAAAAAAAAAAAAAAAAAAAAAAAAAAAAAAAAAAAAAAAAAAAAAAAAAAAAAAAAAAAAAAATATGGGCATACAACTTCAAACTGCATGATTTTGCAGCCGCAATATAACACATGCATTTTCCTCCCAATACTTCAACTTAGCGTGATAGCTCAGCTAGTAAGGCAATGGCCTAGTTTTCGTCTTTCAAAACGACATTTTACGAGGTAATATGAAACATGGACCAATCGAACCAAAAACGAATAGTATGGGCATACAACTTCAAACTGCATGATTTTGCAGCCGCAATATAACACATGCATTTCCTCCCAATACTTCAACTTAGCGTGATAGCTCAGCTAGTAAGGCAATGGCCTAGTTTTCGTCTTTCAAAACGACATTTTACGAGGTAATATGAACACATGGTACCAATCGAACCGAAAACGAATAGTATGGGCATACAACTTCAAACTGCATGATTTTGCAGCCGCAATATAACACATGCATTTCCTCCCAATACTTCAACTTAGCGTATAGCTCAGCTAGTAAGGCAATGGCCTAGTTTTCGTCTTTCAAAACGACATTTTACGAGGTAATATGAACACATGGTACCAATGAACCAAAACGAATAGATGGGCATACAACTTCAAACTGCATGATTTTGCAGCGCAATATAACACATGCTTTCCTCCCAATACTTCAACTTAGCGTGATAGCTCAGCAGTAAGGCAATGGCCTAGTTTTCGTCTTTCAAAACGACATTTACGAGTAATATGAACACATGGTACAATCGAACCAAAAGAATAGTATGGGCATACAACTTCAAACTGCATGATTTTGCAGCGCAATATACACATGCATTTGCTCCCATACTTCAACTTAGAGTGATAGCTCAGCTAGTAAGGCAATGGCCTAGTTTTCGCTTCAAAACGACATTTTACGAGTATATGAACAATGGTACCAATCGAACCAAAACGAATAGTATGGGCATACAACTTCAAACTGCATGATTTTGCAGCCGCAATATAACACATGCATTTTCCTCCCAATATTCACTAGCGTGTACTCCACTAATAAGGCAATGGCCTAGTTTTCGTCTTTCAAAACGACATTTTACGAGGTATATATGACACATGGTACCAATCGAACCAAAAACGAATAGTATGGCATACAACTTCAAACTGCATGATTTTGCAGCCGCAATATAACAATGCATTTTCCTCCCAATACTTCAACTTAGCGTGATAGCTCAGCAGTAAGGCAATGGCCTAGTTTTCGTCTTTCAAAACGACATTTTACGAGGTAATATGAACACATGGTACCAATGAACCGAAAACGAATAGTATGGGCATACAACTTCAAACTGCATGATTTTGCAGCGCAATATAACACATGCATTTTCTCCCAATACTTCAACTTAGCGTGATAGCTCAGCTAGTAAGGCAATGGCCTAGTTTTCGTTTTCAAAACGACATTTTACGAGTTAATATGAACACATGGTACCAATCGAACCAAAAAGGAATAGTATGGGCATACAACTTCAAACTGCATTATTTTGCAGCCGCAATATAACACATGCATTTCCTCCCAATACTTCAACTTAGCGTGATAGCTCAGCTAGTAAGGCAATGGCCTAGTTTTCGTCTTTCAAAACGACATTTTACAGGTAATATGAACACATGGTACCATCGAACAAAACGAATAGTATGGGCATACAACTTCAAACTGCATGATTTTGCAGCCGAATATAACACATGCATTTCCTCCCAATACTTCAACTTAGCGTGATAGCTCAGCAGTAAGGCAATGGCCTAGTTTTCGTCTTTCAAAACGACATTTTACGAGGTAATATGAACACTGGTACCAATCGAACCGAAAACGAATAGTATGGGCATACAACTTCAAACTGCATGATTTTGCAGCGCAATATAACACATGCATTTTCCTCCCAATACTTCAACTTAGCGTGATAGCTCAGCTAGTAAGGCAATGGCCTAGTTTTCGTCTTTCAAAACGACATTTTACGAGGTAATATGAACACATGGTACCAATCGAACCGAAACGAATAGTATGGGCATACAACTTCAAACTGCATGATTTTGCAGCCGCAATATAACACATGCATTTTCTCCCAATACTTCAACTTAGCGTGATAGCTCAGCTAGTAGGCAATGGCCTAGTTTTCGTCTTTCAAAACGACATTTTACGAGTAATATGAACACATGGTAAATCGAACCAAAAACGAATAGTATGGGCATACAACTTCAAACTGCATATTTTGCAGCCGCAATATAACACATGCATTTCCTCCCAATACTTCAACTTAGCGTGATAGCTCAGCCAGTAAGGCAATGGCCTAGTTTTCGTCTTTCAAACGACATTTTACGAGGTAATATGAACACATGGTACCAATCGAACCAAAAACGAATAGTATGGGCATACAACTTCAAACTGCATGATTTTGCAGCCGCAATATAACACATGCATTTTCCTCCCAATACTTCAACTTAGCGTGATAGCTCAGCTAGTAAGGCAATGGCCTAGTTTTCGTCTTTCAAAACGACATTTTACGAGGTAATATGAACACATGGTACAATCGAACCGAAAACGAATAGTATGGGCATACAACTTCAAACTGCATGATTTTGCAGCCGCAATATAACACATGCATTTTCCTCCCAATACTTCAACTTAGCGTGATAGCTCAGCTAGTAAGGCAATGGCCTAGTTTTCGTCTTTCAAAACGACATTTTACGAGGTAATATGAACACATGGTACCAATCGAACCGAAAACGAATAGTATGGGATACAACTTCAAACTGCATGATTTTGCAGCCGCAATATAACACATGCATTTCCTCCCAATACTTCAACTTAGCGTGATAGCTCAGCTAGTAAGGCAATGGCCTAGTTTTCGTCTTTCAAAACGACATTTTACGAGTTAATATGAACACATGGTACCAATCGAACCGAAAAAGGAATAGTATGGGCATACAACTTCAAACTGCATTATTTTGCAGCCGCAATATAACACATGCATTTTCTCCCAATACTTCAACTTAGCGTGATAGCTCAGCCAGTAGGCAATGGCCTAGTTTTCGTCTTTCAAAACGACATTTTACGAGGTAATATGAACACATGGTACCAATCGAACCGAAAAACGAATAGTATGGGCATACAACTTCAAACTGCATGATTTTGCAGCCGCAATATAACACATGCATTTTCCTCCCAATACTTCAACTTAGCGTGATAGCTCAGCTAGTAGGCAATGGCCTAGTTTTCGTCTTTCAAAACGACATTTTACGAGGTAATATGAACACATGGTACCAATCGAACCAAAAAAATAGTATGGGCATACAACTTCAAACTGCATGATTTTGCAGCCGCAATATAAACATGCATTTTCCTCCCAATACTTCAACTTAGCGTGATAGCTCAGCTAGTAAGGCAATGGCCTAGTTTTCGTCTTTCAAAACGACATTTTACGAGGTAATATGAACACATGGTACCAATCGAACCAAAACGAATAGTATGGGCATACAACTTCAAACTGCATGATTTTGCAGCGCATATAACACATGCATTTCTCCCAATACTTCAATTAGCGTGATAGCTCAGCTAGTAAGGCAATGGCCTAGTTTTCGTCTTTCAAAACGACATTTTACGAGGTAATATGAACACATGGTACCAATCGAACCAAAAACGAATAGTATGGGCATACAACTTCAAACTGCATGATTTTGCAGCCGCAATATAACACATGCATTTTCCTCCCAATACTTCAACTTAGCGTGATAGCTCAGCAGTAAGGCAATGGCCTAGTTTTCGTCTTTCAAAACGACATTTTACGAGGTAATATGACACATGGTACAATCGACCAAAAACGAATATATGGGCATACAACTTCAACTGCATGATTTTGCAGCCGCAATATAACACATGCATTTTCCTCCAATACTTCAACTTAGCGTGATAGCTCAGCTAGTAAGGCAATGGCTAGTTTTCGCTTTCAAAACGACATTTTCGAGGTTAATATGAACACATGGTACAATCGAACAAAAAGAAATAGTATGGCATAAACTTCAAACTGCATGATTTTGCAGCCGCAATATAACACATGCATTTTCCTCCAATACTGCATGATTTTGCAGCCGCAATATAACACATGCATTTTCCTCCCAATACTTCAACTTAGAGTGATAGCTCAGCTAGTAAGGCAATGGCCTAGTTTTCGTCTTTCAAAACGACATTTTACGAGGTAATATGAACACATGGTACAATCGAACCAAAAACGAATAGTATGGGCATACAACTTCAAACTGCATGATTTTGCAGCCGCAATATAACACATGCATTTTCCTCCCAATACTTCAACTTAGCGTGATAGCTCAGCTAGTAGGCAATGGCCTAGTTTTCGTTTCAAAACGACATTTTACGAGGTAATATGAACACATGGTACCAATCGAACCAAAACGAATAGTATGGGCATACAACTTCAAAACTGCATGAATTTTGCAGCCGCAATATAACACATGCATTTTCCCTCCCAATACTTCACTTAGCGTGATAGCTCAGTAGTAAGGCAAATGGCCTAGTTTTCGTCTTTCAAAACGACATTTTACGAGGTAATATGAACACATGGTACCAATCGAACCGAAAACGAATAGTAATGGGCATACAACTTCAAACTGCATGATTTGCAGCCGCAATATAACACATGCATTTTCCTCCCAATACTTCAACTTAGCGTGATAGCTCAGCTAGTAAGGCAATGGCCTAGTTTTCGTCTTTCAAAAGACATTTTACGAGGTAATATGAACACATGGTACCAATCGAACCAAAACGATAGTATGGGCATACAACTTCAAACTGCATGATTTTGCAGCCGCAATATAACACATGCATTTTCCTCCCAATACTTCAACTTAGCGTGATAGCTCAGCTAGTAAGGCAATGGCCTAGTTTTCGTCTTTCAAAACGACATTTTACGAGGTTAATATGAACACATGGTACCAATCGAACCGAAAACGAATAGTATGGGCATACAACTTCAAACTGCATGATTTTGCAGCCGCAATATAACACATGCATTTTCCTCCCAATACTTCAACTTAGCGTGATAGCTCAGCTAGTAAGGCAATGGCCTAGTTTTCGTCTTTCAAAACGACATTTTACGAGGTAATATGAACACATGGTACAATCGAACCAAAAACGAATAGTATGGGCATACAACTTCAAACTGCATGATTTTGCAGCCGCAATATAACACATGCATTTCCTCCCAATACTTCACTTAGCGTGATAGCTCAGCTAGTAAGGAATGGCCTAGTTTTCGTCTTTCAAAACGACATTTTACGAGGTAATATGAACACATGGTACCAATCGAACCAAAACGAATAGTATGGGCATACAACTTCAAACTGCATGATTTTGCAGCCGCAATATAACACATGCATTTTCCTCCCAATACTTCAACTTAGCGTGATAGCTCAGCTAGTAAGGCAATGGCTAGTTTCGTCTTTCAAAACGACATTTACGAGGTAATATGACACATGGTACATCGAACCAAAACGAATAGTATGGGCATACAACTTCAAACTGCATGATTTTGCGCCGCAATATAACACATGCATTTCCTCCCAATACTTAACTTAGGTGATAGCTCAGCCAGTAAGGCAATGGCCTAGTTTTCGTCTTTCAAAACGAATTTTCGAGGTATATGAACACATGGTACCAATCGAACCAAAACAATAGTATGGGCATACAACTTCAAACTGCATGATTTTGCAGCGCAATATAACACATGCATTTCCTCCAATACTTCAACTTAGCGTGATAGCTCAGTATAAGGCAATGGCCTAGTTTTCGTCTTTCAAACGACATTTACGAGGTAATATGAACACATGGTACCAATCGAACCAAACGAATAGTATGGCATACAACTTCAAACGCATGATTTTGCAGCGCAATATAACACTGCATTTCCTCCAATACTTCAATTAGCGTGATAGCTCACAGTAAGGCAATGGCCTAGTTTTCGTCTTTCAAACGACATTTTACGAGGTAATATGAACACATGGTACCAATCGAACCAAACGAATAGTATGGGCATACAACTCAAACTGCATGATTTTGCAGCGCAATATAACACATGCATTTCTCCCAATACTTCAACTTAGCGTGATAGCTCAGCAGTAAGGCAATGGCCTAGTTTTCGTCTTTCAAAACGACATTTTACGAGGTAATATGAACACATGGTACCAATCGAACCAAAAACGAATAGTATGGGCATACAACTTCAAACTGCATGATTTTGCAGCCGCAATATAACACATGCATTTCCTCCCAATACTTCAACTTAGGTGATAGCTCAGCTAGTAAGGCAATGGCCTAGTTTTCGTACTTTCAAAACGACATTTTACGAGGTAATATGAACACATGGTACCAATCGAACCAAAAACGAATAGTATGGGCATACAACTTCAAACTGCATGATTTTGCAGCCGCAATATAACACATGCATTTTCCTCCCAATACTTCAACTTAGCGTGATAGCTCAGCTAGTAAGGCAATGGCCTAGTTTTCGTCTTTCAAAACGACATTTTACGAGGTAATATGAACACATGGTACCAATCGAACCGAAAACGAATAGTATGGGCATACAACTTCAAACTGCATGATTTTGCAGCCGCAATATAACACATGCATTTTCCTCCCAATACTTCAACTTAGCGTGATAGCTCAGCTAGTAAGGCAATGGCCTAGTTTTCGTCTTTCAAAACGACATTTTACGAGGTAATATGAACACATGGTATCAATCGAACCGAAAACGAATATAATGGGCATAAAACTTCAAACTGCATGATTTTGCAGCCGCAATATAACACATGCATTTTCCTCCCAATACTTCAACTTAGCGTGATAGCTCAGCTAGTAAGGCAATGGTATAGTTTTCGTCTTTCAAAACGACATTTTACGAGGTAATATGAACACATGGTACCAAGCGAACCAAAAACGAATATTATAGGCATACAACTTCAAACTGCATGATTTTGCAGCCGCAATATAACACATGCATTTTCCTCCCAATACTTCAAATTAGCGTGATAGCTCAGCTAGTAAGGCAATGGCCTAGTTTTCGTCTTTCAAAACGACATTTTACGAGGTAATATGAACACATGGTACCAATCGAACCAAAAACGAATAGTATGGGCATACAACTTCAAACTACATGATTTTGCAGCCGCAATATAACACATGCATTTTCTTCCCAATACTTCAACTTAGCGTGATAGCTCAGCCAGTAAGGCAATGGCCTAGTTTTCGTCTTTCAAAACGACATTTTACGAGGTAATATGAACACATGGTAGAAATCGAACCAAAAACGAATAGTATGGGCATACAACTTCAAACTGCATGATTTTGCAGCCGCAATATAACACATGCATCTTCCTCCCAATACTTCAACTTAGCGTGATAGCTCAGCCAGTAAGGTAATGGCCTAGTTTTCGTCTTTCAAAACGACATTTTACGAGGTAATATGAACACATGGTACCAATCGAACCGAAAGGAATAGTATGGGCATACAACTTCAAACTGCATGATTTTGCAGCCGCAATATAACACATGCATTTTCCTCCCAATACTTCAACTTAGCGTGATAGCTCAGCTAGTAAGGCAATGGCCTAGTTATCGTCTTTCAAAACGCCATTTTACGAGGTAATATGAACACATGGTACCAATCGAACCAAAAACGAATAGTATGGGCATACAACTTCAAACTGCATGATTTTGCAGCCGCAATATAACACATGCATTTTCCTCCCAATACTTCAACTTAGCATGATAGCTCAGCCAGTAAGGCAATGGCCTACTTTTCGTCTTTCAAAACGACATTTTACGAGGTAATATGAACACATGGTACCAATCGAACCGAAAACGAATAGTATGGGCATACAACTTCAAACTGCATGATTTTGCAGCCGCAATATAACACATGCATTTTCCTCCCAATACTTCAACTTAGCGTGATAGCTCAGCTAGTAAGGCAATGGCCTAGTTTTCGTCTTTCAAAACGACATTTTACGAGGTAATATGAACACATGGTATCAATCGAACCGAAAACGAATAGTATGGGCATACAACTTCAAACTGCATGATTTTGCAGCCGCAATATATCACATTCATTTTCCTCCCAATACTTCAACTTAGCGTGATAGCTCAGCCAGTTAGGCAATGGCCTAGTTTTCGTCTTTCAAAACGACATTTTACGAGGTAATATGAACACCTGGTACCAATCGAACCAAAAACGAATAGTATGGGCATATAACTTCAAACTGCATGATTTTGCAGCCGCAATATAACACGTGCATCTTCCTCCCAATTCTTCAACTTAGCGTGATAGCTCAGCTAGTAAGGCAATGGCCTAGTTTTCGTCTTTCAAAACGACATTTTACGAGGTAATATGAACACATGGTACCAATCGAACCAAAAACGAATAGTATGGGCATACAACTTCAAACTGCATGATTTTGCAGCCGCAATATAACACGTGCATCTTCCTCCCAATACTTCAACTTACCGTGATAGCTCAGCTAGTAAGCAATGGCCTAGTTTTCGTCTTTGAAAACGACATTTTACGAGGTAATATGAACACATGGTACCAATCGAACCGAAAACGAATAGTATGGGCATACAACTTCAAACTGCATGATTTTGCAGCCGCAATATAACACATGCATCTTCCTCCCAATACTTCAACTTAGCGTGATAGCTCAGCCAGTAAGGCAATGGCCTATAGTCGAAGGGTGCGCGATTTTAATCCTGGCCTTCTGCGAAGTTTTTTTACGTTTTTAAATTACGGTTAACTGCACGGTATAAATAGTAAACTATCGTAAATATATTTATTTCACGTAATTATTTGCCTAGATTTGCAATATTTAATTCACCACTGCAGTCGGCCGTTACTTATTCAATAAGTGAACATTTTTCACTGAAACAGTCAGTGGTTTTCCACTGATTCTATGTGGAGCCATTTTCACTGAAGAGTAGTTGAATTTCACCGCGAATCAGAAGTTTTCCACTGATTGGAATTTAGAGTGTATATCATTAAAGGTTAAAGAGTACATGTTGTTAGGAAATTTGCTCAGTGGTGTTACTCAAATTTCAATGACTCAATTCCGCTCTTTATACAAAGAAATATTACCAATAACAATTATGAACTACATATCAATCGATTTTCATAATGGTGGCTTATGGGCTGTATGGACGCTAGACGGACACACATTCGTTTCCCTTTGTACGTGCGTATTTCATTTCCCGAGCCGAGAAATGCAAAACATTTAAGTGTGTAGACGAATACGAATGCTGCATGAGCGTGCATCTCATTAAGCAGAAAACCTTATGTTCACTGCGGGAAATATACATTAATGTTGACGTATAAGTCTCAGCTCTAACAGATGTTTGTTTTAAAGCGACAATACAACTGTCATCTCTGTAAGATCCAAGTTTACAATAATGATGCGCATTAGTGTATATTGTCTGAAACGTTGGCAGCTGTGTGTGTTTATGTTTACACGAGTGTAATACAGCACACCATCGTATATTGTACACTGAAACCTCGGACACATAACAATGCGAAAAACGTTGAGACTGTAGTGTTTATCAGTAATGTTAACACTAACGAACGCATGAGAACTATACATAACAAAGAGAGTCGCGATATTCTACTTCAGACTACGTACATTACACAATATAACTATTTCTGTACTAAACATCTGTTGAATGCAATGACTCGGTGCCAATCACTAATAGTCAAGCTAAGTCCGTGTCCTTAAGGACAAGTTCGTTATTTTGTAATGTGTCATTTCGTAGGTTTCAATCTGGACGTTGTCGACAGTCCCTTGTTTAGCACTCGTGACAACATATTCTTACATTAACAGTGACAATTTGATTTACATAAATGAAATTCTTAAAATGGATGTAATATTTCTACAATTATCACTGGAATGCTGCGAATATGTTAATAAACAAGACAATAATATAATATCCAATAACGACGTAAAACATAACATGTTTTAAATACACAAAGCACAACACTTCCTTGACTTTTAAAACATATCTAGTATATTTTATGAACGGTTATTTGTTCTAAAAGACGTTTCAAGTACATATACATGCACGTGTTTTGAATGTCAAAACAAATATGGCGCTGGTTTTGTCATTTTGTATTTTTACTAACATCCGGTAAGATACTAAGTATAAATTTAACCAAATGCGTCACAAAATTTGTATACAAAAACCGGGTCACGTGATCATTTTGTCAACACAATCTTCCATTTCGGACACTGCCTACGTTTACAATACAAAACTAATACATTTAGAATTTTACAGTAGGCACTTATCTGTCGTACGGAAACACGTCTTCTGTATTTGAAGTTTCCCATTAATGTTTGAATTCTTAATTCCAGTGAATTGAAAGAGGCAGCAAGCCTTCTGTTTACTTTTGTTCCTAACATAACCTCTTATAAAACTACCATAATGAAACATATCATTCTTCAAAACATACATGTGTACACTCACACCTTTTTCATATTGTATTATACTTACATTACTGCAAATTAAAAGTTTCCCGCCAACAACACCGACTGATATGTACTGATTGGTCGTAGCCTCGATATTTTTCTAAAGATATTAAACACAACTATTTCTTTCAATGCTTAAGGAAATCCCACCAACGCAAATTACGTCATAAGTTCTACTGGGAACCAAAACATAAGATAACACACATTCGCTTCTTCTGTACACATCGTAACCATAATGTAATGTATTTCTACTGTAAACCCAAATGTACTTCAGACCTCGCAGCTTACACTGCATTACGGTGTGCAGGTGTGTTTAAACGCCGTCGAATCAATACATTTCTCTGTTCGTAGTGTAGGTAACCCAAGAATAACATAAATATTATTAAATATCTTGACTGTGGCAAACCTTTTTCGTGTATTCTGGAATGTTTGTTTTCTCATAGCCTACAAATGGATATGACAGCAATTTACGAACACTATTTAAAAATTGGAATTATTTGTGACAGTAGGGCATTCTTGTATGTTAATTTCGTGTTGCAATTAATATAATAATAATAATAGTATAAAAATTATAATAATAATAATAATTATTATTATTATTTCCCTTTAGGAGAGCGTGTGAACTTGAGACAATCACTGCTTCACTTCCTTTTTCTCTTATCCTTTCTTCCCAAAACCTCTTCATTAATTCACTATGTTTTCTCTTCCTTTCCTCCGTCCATATTCTCCCTATCATTATTTTTTTAGGTTCTTGTTTAATTCTCTTGTTTCTAATTATATTTCTGAATATTTTCCTGCCCTTAATTTCTTCTTCTGAGATTTTCGGTCGTTCCAGGTCATCTTGTGTTGTTTTCATCCATTTTGTTTTTAATATACTTGCATTAACGGTATTGAATATTTTCTTCGTGAGTCTGTCTTTACCCATCCTACACAAGTGTCCGTATAACTGTAGGCTTCTTCTCCTAAACTTGTCTGTGATGGTGTCTGTTTTTTCGTATAGTTATTTTGTAAGTCGTCTGACCCAAGATCCGTTTCGGAGGACAGCACCATGGATTTTAATAAGGATCTTTCGTTCTTGTTTCTCAATGTCATGAATTTTAGTAATTCCCCATTACTGTGGTTTCTGCCGCATATAAGGCTTCTGGTTAAAACAACTATGTTGTGATCAGCTAATTATTAGTAAACAGTTCCGTGGATTTTGGCGTTCGGTTGGTAACAGGAAAGAGCAGTGAGCTTTGTGATCTTTCTTGCTCTTTTCTTGCTTTCAGAAATTCTCAACTTGCTATCGAGAGTAAGAAGCTCAGGTCGCCCGAACAAACCTAGTAACATAAAAATGGTAGGCAAAACAACTCCCAGGGGACAGGGATACAAATGGTAGGCAAAACAACTCTCAGGGGACAGCGGTACAAATGCAAGGCAAAACAAATCCCAGGGGAAAGGGGTATAAATGCCAGGTAAATCAACTCGCAGGGGACCGGGGTATAAATGGCAGGCAAAACAACTCGCACGCTACAGGGGTATAAATGCCAGGCAAAACAACTCTCAGGGGACAGGGGTACAAATGCCAGGCAAAACAACTCCCAGGGGACAGGGGTACAAATGCCAGGTAAAACAACTCGCAGGGGACAGTGGTATAAATGGCAGGCAAAACAACTCGCAGGGGACAGGGGTTCAAATGGCAGGCAAGACAACTCCCAGGGGACAGGGGTATGAATGCCAGGCAAAACAACTCCCAGGGGACAGGGGTACAAACGGCAGGCAAAACAACTCCTAGGGGACAGGGGTACAAATGGCAGGCAAAACAACTCCCAGGGGACAGGGGTATAAATGGCAGGCAAAACAACTCTCAGAGGACAGGGGTACAAATGGCAGGCAAGACAACTCCCAGGGGACAGAGGTTCAAATTGTAGGCAAAAAATCCCAGGGGACAGAGGTACAAATGGCAGGCAATACAACTCGCAAGGGACAGGGGTACAAATGGCAGGCAAAACAACTCCCAAGGGACAGGGGTACAAATGGCAGGCAAAACAACTCTTAGGGGACAGGGGTACAAATTGCAGGCAAAACAACTCGTAGGGGAAAGGGGTATAAATGGCAAGCAAAAAAACTCGCAGGGGACAGGGGTACAAATTCCAGGCAAAACAACTCCCAGGGGACAGGGGTTAGAAAGGCCAGGCAAAACAACTCGCAGGGGACAGGGGTACAAAGGGCAGGCAAAACAACTCGCAGGGGACAGGGGTACAAATGGCAGGCAAAACAACTCCCAGGGGACAGGGGTATAAATGACAGGCAAAACAACTCCCAGGGGACAGGGGTACAAATGGCAGGCAAAACAACTCGCACGGTACAGGGGTACAAATGGCAGGCAAACCAACTCGCAGAGACAGGGGTATAAATGGCAGGCAAAACAACTCCCAGGGGACAGGGGTATAAATGGAAGGCAAAACATCTCCCAGGGTACAGGGGTATAAATGGCAGGCAAAACAACTCCCAGGGTACAGGGTACAAATGGCTGGTAAGACAACTCGCAGGGGACAGAGGTACAAATGGCAGGCAAAACAACTCGCAGGGGACAGGGGTATAAATGGCAGGCAAAACAACTCGCAGGGTACATTGGTACAAATGGTAGGCAAGACAACTCGCAAAGGGACAGAGGTTCAAATGGTAGGCAAAAATATCCCAGGGGACAGAGGTACAAATGGCAGGCAAAAAATCCAAGGGGACAGGGGTACAAATGGCAGGCAATACAACTCGCAAGGGACAGGGGTACAAATGGCAGGCAAAACAACTCCCACGCTACAGGGGTACAAATGCCAGGCAAAACAACTCCTAGGGGACAGGGGTACAAATGGCAGGGAAAACAACTCCCAGGGGACAGGGGTATAAATGGCAGGCAAAACAACTCACAGGGGACAGGGGTACAAATGGCATGCAAGACAACTCACAGGGGACAGAGGTACAAATGGTAGGCAAAAAAATCCCAGGGGACAGAGGTACAAATGGCAGGCAAAAATCCCAGGGGACAGAGGTACAAATGGCTGGCAAAACAACTCCCAGGGGACAGCGGTACATATGGCAGGCAAAACAACTCCCAGGGGACAGGGGTACAAATGCCAGGCAAAACAACTCCTAGGGGACAGGGGTACAAATGGCAGGCAAATCAACTCGCAGGGGACAGGTGTATAAATGGCAGGCAAAACATCTCGCATTGGACAGGGGTACAAATGGCATTCAAGACAACTCGCAGGGGACAGAGGTACAAATGGTAGGCAAAAAAATCCCAGGTGACAGGGGTACAAAGGGCAGGCAAAACAACTCGCAGGGGACAGGGGTACAAATGGAACCTAATTTTATATGTAGGCTCTTTGTGGTGCTTCCACAACTTACGACGATTGTTTCTTTTTTCCCATGAAGAGTGCATTGGTTTTGATTTTAACGTAAGAGTATTATTAATGTATGGTAAACAAGGTACTGTATTCACATGTATATACGACGGACATTTACGCCACTCATTAAAACATTGACATTGCCATGTTATTTAAACAAGGGGGTAGCTAGGAATGCACCTTTTGAGTGATGGGCCGGGGGGGGGGGGGTGAGATTTAATGTTTCTATTTCGGAAAGAAATACGAAACCTGTATATTACAACTTTATAGTTACATAATGATTCTTAATCAATGGGTTCATGTACATATATGGAATCTGCTATAGAAATTCATGTTCAAGGAAGATCACATATCCCTTGCATTAAAATATAGTACTACTTGTAATTTTGTTTTCAATTTTCATTTTTATTTCGGTGGGGGGATATGTCCCAATATATAACCCCCATCCCGGCTACGCCCCTGTTTTAAATATGTATCTTTACTCAGCATTAAAATAAATTTTGTGCTCTCCGTAATTAAACACACTTTTACGGTTATACGGCCAAAGGAAGTCAGAACTGTTACAATATTAAACTTAAGGCTTTCATGTGTGCCTGTTAACATTACTCACACTATACAGCTCAATTGATCTAAGTTAGAAACTAATCGATGTAATTAGTAAACAGCCAGTGTTCGTCGATTGTACTCGCGTATTTTTACTTTTAGAAAGGATAGGATGGAAATAAATATTTTATAACAATAAAACAAGTTATAAACAGTCTTAACGTGTCACATAAAAATACTCGTTGCCCGTCGGAGATTTGAACTCTAAAACCTACAATCATGTGGTATAGACCTGCGCACTAACTCACTGAGCTACACTGTAAAAAAATTTCTAGTTAACGTCCTAAACTGTAGTGGAAGGTTTAAAGCTATACAGTTTATGGAAATAATACTACATGTCAGGCATTAAATATGGGGTTATTTAGCATTGCTACTATACTAAGTTTGGAATTTCACTATGCATTTGACTCTTTGTTGAGCAACTGTAGGAACATTACCATGCATATATGGGAAAATAATTTACCACACGAGCTTTGTAACTGTTAATATACACTGACATTGGAAATTTACAAATAATTTGCTATAGTGTACACAAACCACTTAAAGTGCACACATGTGATAAGGTATATATAGAACATAAATCGACAGTTATCGCGTATTTTATAAAGTGGTTTATATTCTTTTATTATGACCGTATGAGTAATATGTAACGTTTCCCGTTACTTATGCGTAGATTATGTTTCATTTTGTTCATAGATATGTTTTTCAGAACTTGTATTCTTTTCGCAAACGGATATATGCGACTTGAGATAAGAACTTTGTGTCCGCCATCTTGTCTGTCCCAGCTTGTGTGTATATCAAACATTCAGAACACTTTCTACTGTTGCGAAGTTGGGACTGCTGGTGACAGAGATGGAGTATGAGAGAGAGAGAGAGAGAGAGAGAGAGAGAGAGAGGGTATATGACACTGTGGCAACACCGCAAACATTCCCCACGCACACGCCACGAAAATGGAAGCACGACGTGGCGTTCATTCCTCGAACTACAGATTCTTATCTGCTGGCGTGGTCAGAACATATACCTTCGGGAAGTCTACTCTAGGTATATCTCTACTCAATGATATTACCCTGATGGGGTCTGCTTTTATTACATTTGGACTGCGACTTCCTACATAGAATGTAGAACACAACTGAGAAACTACAACCTCAAATCAAATGTATGAAAACAGAAAGTGGCAATCATCGTTTTATGGATGTATTATAGAATTTCGCTATGCTGATGCTGAATGTAATTTTTTTTTAACTTTTTTCAAAACTTAATTTAGCTACCAACCCAAAAATTAGCGTTACAATAAAACATTCTTATTTTCGAATGACAACAAAAGGGTTTTAAAGACGAGCTGGCATTTTTAAACTCACAAAGAAAACAAAAGCATACTTTGGAGCAGTGTTGGCACTAGTCACTGTTTGTGCAGAATGTTCTCTTGCGATTACGTAGCCAAAAAGTTTATAGTTACTCATATTACCAGACTTACGTACGTAGGTTTTGTTCGGTTTATAATACTATAGCAGAACATAACACCTACAACTAACTGGTCCTTATAAATATATGAACGTTGCGTAATATTAAATACAGCACGCATCATCAAATAAGTAGGTCTAAAGAGGCTAATACAAATAGGTCACAGAAGTGTTATTCGTAACACGCCGCCATCTTGGTGCACTTTCTTGAGACGGAATCTGTGTAGAGAAGTGTTGAGTTAAGGAGAGGAATATTTAATACCAAAAGAGGTCGTGTATAGTCCATTCCCCATTGGAAGCAACTATCTCGAAGCCCTGCTGAATATCTACTTGCAGGCCGGTTTCGTATCCTTCCGCCAAATGTAAACATTGCCATGTGACTGCCATGTATCATCTGTCAAAATCAATGTTTACATTCCATTGTGTGTGTACATATGTTCGTATAATTTCGCTACACCTAACAATAAACATTGAAATGTGACTTCTACTTTTATACCTGTTAAATGTGTTGTTTACTGTTTATAGCTTTTCAAAGAATTCTGTCCTACTCCAAAAACCATTCCATATGAATATTCACAGTTTATGCCTCTAACATTATTTAGGTCAGCTTTATGACGTTTTAAAAATGCCTGTATTGGAGACAGTTCTTACAGTTATCTTACATTAACATATTTGTTTTCAACGACGTAGCTCAATACATGTAATGCATGTAAGTACTTTACCGCGACTGTGTTTAACACTGTTAGAGCTGCGAGGTAAAGAGCTGTACTAATTATCCTTTTGTTATTGATATGTATTCGGTCATTTCTCTAAAAGGACGGCCTCAGTTGGAATAAATATTAAAACGAAGGAACAACATGTGAAAAAGGCACATCAAATTCATGCACGCATCTCATGTTGCTCATTTTTGCCATACAAACTTTAAAAGATAGCGGTGAACGTGCACACAAATAAGCCTACGATAACTTTTATTCCGCTCATATTTATATGTATTGCTACTTACTGTTTATTAGGTTTATTGAAATTCATCGGGGTGGGTTTAGTATTTTTTTCTGGGATTGTGGCAAATTACGTTATACGGGTGTGTTTCAAACCCCCTATGGCAAAGGCACAACGTTGTGATAAATAAATAGACGTGGATGTAAATAAATAACTTCGCCATTGAAGACAGTTCACATTTAAAACGTATAAATAGTGTTAATCAAATATTTGAAATCACTCACCCACACAGGGCCAGAGTATCGACCACGATGCACAAAGGCACACCATTTCACAGACGCAATGATTAACGAAACACAAGTGTCACAGTATATTTATTACTGCCGTGGAAACACAGATTTATCACAACATTGTAACTTGCCTAGGTAGGTTTAAAAACACAATGTCTAAAAACGTGATGTATTAATTTGAAGTATTTTTCGGTGTAAGAATGATTTAAGTTACGTTTGACGAACAGCAACACTCCATGACATAGCTCGCCACGTCTGCCAACTTCACTATCTAAATATATTAAAATACGTATTCAAACATTAAAATCTCTCTTCAGTTGTAAATTACAAATTCCAAAATCATTATTTTTTAAAATATGAATGAAATACGATGCAATTGAAAGGATGTATAATGTTCCTGTTTACTAGTGAAGTGAAACTTCCCGAGTGTGAAAGAGACGAAGAAAGAGAAAGTGCGACAAGCCTCGCCAGCAGACAGTTTTTCAGTTACTTTCTCGCTCGATAAAACAATACCGTACCATTACAGCCTACTCACGATATTTTCCGCTGTTATTTTAAACTATAGAAATGAGATATGCTGCCATATTGGCTACTTAAATATTTAAATATTTCGATAGGCACCGTTTAATTAACAAATAGTATACTAAAAAACTAGGTTAAAATAAAATTTTACTGTGAACTATTTCTCACCGATCGTTGCCAACACGTCGCTGCACTCGGTGTTGTTAATTCATATTTAAAAAAGAAATAAATATTACAAGTTATAGAAGATATAAAGGTAAAGTTTAATTTATTCAATAATACAGTACCACTGTATTATATATTTGTGGAATACAGGTTATTGAATAAACAGGCGACATGTTATGCCTAGAGCGTTTTTTTCAAAGGTTGATTTTAAGTCGCTTCCAATCGGGAATGGACTATAGTCATAAGCGTCGCTAAAGTTAAACAGTGTTCTGGTAACGGGTGTTCCAAATACCAGGATCCAGGCGATAACACCTCAATTCAAATCGCAAAGGTAAGCAGAAATGCATTCTTTAAAATATATTAGTCACCATATTCTTCTAGTACAAGTACACCAACGGGGGAAAAAAAAACTTAATAAACTGAGAAGTTCTGAATATTTATCACATGTATGGAGGTTGTAAACCAAATGGAAGAAAGAGGCAGTGGTGGTGCACCGGGTAGAGCACTTGCCTCACACTAAGGTGAACCGCGTTCGACTCCCGGTGGGCTGGCTCCCGGGTTTTCGCACAATGGAATCGTGTCGGAAGATGCGGTTGGGCGGTGGATTTCCTCGTGGATATTCCGTTTAAGCCGCCCTTACATTCCGGCGCTGCTCCATATCCAACTCGATTCACCACCTTCGGCTCTCGAGAACTCGATGCTCAGTGCCGCCTAAACGTCTCCACTTGCGCATGGAAAATCATAGGTGCATCCTAATGCACGGTCGATTGCGTGTTTCTACCAGGCCATCGTCACGCATATGTGTCTATAGTACAATCACGTTAACTTCCAATCTATCGAAAGCCCTAGATACTAAAGTTCTACGCCCACGTTATTCCACCTCCTCATAGAAACAAAGCTAATCTAAGTCGAGGAAATTGCTACAGGGCGGCAACGCGCAATATTCGTGCGCATTGTGTAGCACAAAATATTTTATTATTATTACAAAGCATTATCAATATAAATATTTTCTGTGTTTTTATAGGTATGAATTAAAAATTAAATATTACAATTTATCAATGAAATGGAAGTAAAAGTTATGTTGAACCAAGAATATTTTAGTTAACACAAGCATAGGACGGTGATATGATACATGGCATATTGAGGAAACAGCCAAATTCGTCATATATGAAGTGATTTTCCACACGTTTGTTGCAAAATGTGTGAAGTAACGGCAAGTAGATAGACTATAGGAAGAGGACGGCTAGCTATTAGCAAGGGGGGGGGGGTGGTAGAGGGCGCTGTCTGGACGCCTGAGTGGAGCTGCAAATACCTCAGCTGTCTGCGGGCGTCCCAGCTCGCCTTGACCTCCGCGACGCAATGGCGCGGCACAGCGATACTGACTGATGGTCTGCGGTTCACGCGTATAGGCATACTCGCAGCATGTCTTACGCCGCATTTGCTGTTATCAATTACGAACTAGCCGCCGATCCCGCACAAGTCTTCTCTAGTTACCATTCACAACACATACGTCCTTTTGTAATTACAGTCAATGAGGTCTTGCCATACGAATGCCATCTTTACATATCGTTCATAACTAACAACTTAACGTTACATAAACCCAATAGGTTTGTTCGCACATTTATTCAAGGTAGAAATTTCCTAGCGTACAAACAATTTTTTGAAATTAACTAATAAATGTGATCACAACTTCCCACTTTCATATTTTATGCTTGTTTATTCCGGCAAATATTAGTTTTTTTTTCTCTAATAACTGTCATACTCCAATTGTTCACTGACCGATAGCTATATCTTTTAAAGCTTTAGAGATTCCCGCCAACGAATAAGACCTGCTAAGTTCTACTGTCAATACATACATTACATAACACAGTTTCTGTTCTTCTGTACACATTATAATTCTTACGTTAATCCATTAATATTGCAATTGTAAACTCTAAAATGAAAATAGTTTAAATTGCCACAAATGACCGAATTCCACTGCAGATCTGTTCACACTTCTCCACTTGAATCACTAAACTTCTATTAATTATTTTAGTTGCTGGTGTTCACTGATTAAACAATGTTTTCTGCTATATTCGAGTAATGAATCATTAAAGTGTAACAACTATGTATACACACACATAAACATACATCTAAACAGAAATTGTGCAATTTTACTCTTTAGCTTATTTATATTTTATGTATATTGAATTTTTATATTTTCTAAACGTTATCTTCTAATTTCACAGGTGACATTATGTTTTGTCTCTCTTTTTTAATTTTTATTTTAAAAATAAGTGTTAAGTTTAATTTTTATGTTAAGTCTAAGAAAAGGCGATTCTCCTAAACTTCCTAATATGTAATGGAAGTTTTTAACATGAACGCTGTGTGGGAATAGTACCAGAAAGCAGGCTGCAAATATAGGAATGTGTTGCAACGCTGCTATAAAAATTTGGAAACTTCCCTATGTATATGACTTTTTGCTGAGAAAATGCAGAAACGCTACCATGGATGTATGGGAAGAAACCTTACCATTCGCTCTTTCTCACCATATCTATATACTGATATGGTAAACTTATGAATAACCTCTTCGCCATAATAAAATAAAGACGCGGTATGCTCGGACTATACCTGGCGCGTCTTAACAATATTTTATTAAGTCGTAAAACGGCATCCTCCACTATACACACGTTCACACAATATTATCAACTACATTGTCAAAATATGGGTAGAAAATTAATTTAATGCACGTAATTCGTCCACAGTCAAGTCAATACTTCTAATAACGCCATAGTTAGTAAAATTAGTTTCCTGATAACAGCATTTAAATACGTTATTATTACGCCCATCAATATGGATTGTTCATGGTTATGCGAGTTCTCTCTATGGCCTCTTGCAACTCTTACATCTTAATATCTGCTGTCAGTAAAATATACGTGCCTCACCACGATGTAGACCAGTTCGTTTCGCAGGTGAGAGAATACGGTTATAATTCAGCAGCTTACATGCGTGTGGCTAAAAAGGGAAAATGAATTCGCGGAGAAAATAATTCATTGCAATTAACCGGTTTTTGTTTAAACTGTTTGTCACTATAACATCTTATAAAATATTGTACGTATAAAAACTAACTCAATTCATGCCAAATAGTAACTACCAATACAATCTAGAGAAACACTTTACTGAAATATGATTTGCCACTTTTTGATTAGGCAGCTAACTCCAATCGCTCAGGGTTCGCGATGTAGCAGCGGTCGAACCATTTTATCCCCAACACGACGAACATAAGGATTTTATAACGCAGATAACGTGACTGGCATCGCAGTTGGCCAGTGCGTTTTCGCAGGATCATTAAATTTCACCCATCATTTCATTCCCACGCTGCTCCAGTCCCCTTCACTGAAAGATTTACTTGCAGGTAACAAGGAAATTTACTTGAAAAATACTAGTTTACAATGAACAATACATATTTTGTTAGCTCGTATGATCTGCTATTACTCAAAACGTCTGCATTCGTTAATCCGAATCACGGAATAGAGCGTTTAGCAATACTTGATTGAGCTGAACACTTACTTAGTGCTCAGACATCAAATACAATTATTTAGCATGCCTTCATACGATGGTTTTACAAATACTTTCAAATAATCACTATGTTTGCCATAAACATGATAAATTTCAAAGTATAGACAAACGAAAATATTTGTCTGAAGTGAGTAACGGCAATCTAATGTGTTCGTAAGAGAACTTGCGGCTTGGTCCAGTAATGCCATTTATTTCATTGACTGCAGGGTTACAATGCAATATGATGCCTTAGTTCGAATTTACAGCTCGAGAGGTTGTTTATAGATTTTGTGACAACTTTGATAGTAGCAGCGTTTATTACTATAGTTTTAATGTTCATTACGATGATAACAATCCCAATCAGTTAGCATCAACGAAAAAATTAAAAAGTAAACCAGCAATAATCAAAAATGCGTGTAAATGCATAAATGTGATGCATCTCACTTTATATGAGCATAAAAAGAAACCTCTTTCGCGAACAGTCGCTATGGTCGAAGTCATTAAAATAAAAAAAATTGGGCCAGTATATTACAAGTCCCACAATAAACTAAAAACTAAAATATTATTTGGTGTCGGCAAGGAAGTATTTAATAACCACTACATATACATTATGTATCAAAATTATAGTTTACACGTGCAGGGGCGAGTAAAGATTAATGAAGCAATGAAAAATTCATTATTAACATAGGTTTGGAAACCCACCGTTTCCGAGATTCGACGTAAGCATATTTGTAACGTCACAACTCTCTTAATGTCTTATTTTGCAAGTATCGGATCCCACATCGGATGTCAACAACGTTGTGTACTTTTAACAGTATTTTTAGTAGTTGTCCCGGTATCACACTGTCAAAAAAAATTATGGTGAGCTTCCTAAACTGCACTCGATGTTTTTAACCTATAAAATGTATGGTTATAGCACTATGTATGAGGCTGAAAACATGGGAATGTTTAGTATCTCTACTATACAAAGTTGGGAACGTTCCTACGCATTTGACTCTTTTCGAGCAACTGTTAGAATTTTGCCATGCATGTATGGGAAAATAATTAACTATTCGTGTTTTGTCACTGTACGTATACACTGTTATGGTAAATTTGCAAACAATTTGTTAGAGTGCACACACGTTTGTTAACGAACAGATGGCCGACATCAATTTCGCGTATGAAAGTGGCAAACGGTATCGCACGGGAGGCAACACGATTGTATGAAATGCAGTTACACCAATAACAGTGTCAATACCATACATGGGAGAGCAAGTGTTACACTGAGTAGAGGAATCTCCGGGCACGAGTACATACATATTTCTACAGCACAACACATATCCACCATTTGGCGAATATTACACGAGAGACATTTCTATCAGTATCATGTACAAAGTGTGCAATACTAGGCCGCCTCTGTTCATCCAGCCCACGTTGCCTTCAGCTAACTGATCCCTAATCAACGTGGATATTAACCACACTTACTTACGCATGTTTTACTGACAGATGGAGCATGCTTTACACAAAGCCGGATCATGAACTTCCACAACTCATGCGTACGAGATCACTCGTGCAACCGCTAAAATGGCACGTAAGAGGAAATTTTCCGAGAATGTGTGATCAGGTGTAGTAGATAATCGGTTAATCGGACGTAATTTATTACCTGGCCAGCTTAATGGAAGTACATACCTCCATTTATTGCAACATGAGCTAAGCGAATTTTTGGATGACGTACCTCTTGGTGAAAGGCTAAGTATGTGGAACAAGCATGATGGAGCACCGACTCACTTCCGTATCAACGTTCGAGAGTTCTTAGCAAGAAGCTTCCACATCGTGTACACATCGCCCGCAACTCACCTCCACAGACATCAACCCTGGGAATTTTTATTGGATATATTTGAAATCGATGTTTTGATGGTTCATCAAAATAATATTTTATTCTCTTCTTGCTGAGTCCTAGTCCTTATTGTATGTAAGGCTCCAGCACACGCTTAAAGTACACCATAATGATTGTATCACCATGTCGTAATACATTTCGTATTTCTGGAAGCTCGTGTTCTTTTATTATTTCTTGTTAGCACATCAGAAAAAAACTTCCATCTTAGAAGCTGTGCTGGGTCTCAAACCTAACTTACTTTTAATAATAATTGTGAAGAGTGGCTCTGCCTGAGTCTTGCGCCATTATATATCAGAGTAATACCGCCACGTTTGCCTAATAGTGTTAACGAACTCCCTGAACACACTGCCAACTGTTTTTAACACATAATAGATGTGCCATGGATATTGTAAAGTTTGCGAACGTCAAGGAGGAAACCTGGTGATGCCTGCCTTCAAATGAACGATGATCATGCGGAATACGAACTTTAATGACTTTTTCCGCGAGTGCATATATTATGAATGTTACCACAGAGAAACTGTACTGACGTGAATATGTTACCACTTGCAGTAAACGGTTGGTTTCTGTACATACGTTCATCAGGTTTTCATTCCTCTGATAATACTCCAATCAACAAAACCTTGGAGTCGGTACGACCGGGATCGAAACTACATCCTCCAGACGGGAGTCAGACACGCCACCACGTGATCACGCATACATGGTGAGGAATTTACGTGTGGAACTGTCCCATTGTCACGTGGCCGACGTAAGGCTGTTTAATCAATGAATCTATGGTGCTTATGACATTCACCTGTGGTGAAACGGTGTGCAATGTCCATACAGTAGAAACAAACACCGGATTTCAATATAGTGCATTATAATATTGAGGTAGATTAACCGATATTTCAGAAGTTCGATACACCCACCGCCATTTTGTGAGCAATTACCAAAGTTGTATTATTTTTGTTTCAGTGTTGCTAGTTGTTTGTCCAAGCAAATGTAGATTCACCAGTGTTCAAAACGTTATTATATATTTTAAAGGTAAACAAGTATACTATGCTAGACATACCATAACGATGACAAGTACTAGGTTATGTAAGTTATTTAGACGAGAATACTTGTACTTGAGGACTAGTTCACAATACAACTTATCAGTTTGTGTGCGGCTACGGAGGGACCTTAACAAGGGTGGCTCTTAACATCGAGCGAGGTCTTGAGATGGTGAAGCGATGTTTGGAGCAACGCCAGAATAAAAACGCGAAGGAAACGGCAGATCCCCAATAAAAAACCGCCGATCAGCGACATCGTCCAGCACGATTCCCACATGAGCAAATTCGGAGGCAATCCCACCAGGAATCTAACCATGTTCGCCTGAGTGGAAGGAAAGTAATCTTATCACTACACCACCACAGCTATTTAATTCCTATAACTCTGTCTGGGGTCGTAGGTGACCCCAAAGCTTGTTTTCTATGGTTAAATCTATATCAAGGATTTGTTGTTTAGTTCTGAAATTTTGTGAATTTTATTACAGAGGTGTACATATTGCTCACCGAAAACTGCAGCATGTTTGATCCACTTGTTTAATACATAACTAATAAAAAGTTTTGGATGGGTCAATTATGACTCCAGATAGATGAAATGCAATTTTAATTGATTTTTCGAATTGTCTTCTACGAATTTATTTCGTTGAGATTTTAGTAAATGTGAGTTGGCAACTCTGATTTTAGTAAACGTAAGTTGGCGATACTGGGCTATGTTGTTGTAGGAAGCTAACCTCGGTGCTGAACTTTTGTTGTTAGCTAACCTCACAGCTCTTTGTTATGTGCCTGTTATGTTACGCTGCATTTCCATTATGGATAATATAACTTTTGCTCCTGGCTACAATGTAGAACAAGCTATGGAATACGTATTTCATAGCATCAGTGTTTCAGATGGCAGTGATGCTGATGACGACGATAGTGGAACACAGGCACAGATTTGACTAAATGATAACATTTGTCTGAATGAACATGAACTGGAAGAAATTATTTCTGAGGGAAATGAGGACGATGAAGAAGAAGACAAAGAGGCAAACCTGACAAGCAAGTGTAGAAATATTGAATGGAGTACTAAAGAACCAACAGTTCGTAAGTTACCATCTCGCAACATACAGCGATTTGCATCAGGTATTCCTAATACAGTCGTAGTTAACGCGGCTACTGATTGCTTCAAACAGTCTATTACTGATCAAATGTTAGATATTATAGTTCGGTACACGAATCAACGAGGAAATTAACTGAAAATATCTGGAAAACTACTTGAATGGTGTAATATAGACAGACGAGAGCTAATTTCATTTTTATGTTTGCTATGATGTACAAAATGTTCGCGGAAAAATTGAAGAATTTTGGCATTCCTCTTTCCCGTGCTACTATGTCACTGGGTCGGTTTCAGGCAATTTTATGCTCGCTTCGTTTTGACGATTGCAACACAAGACTTGAAAGAAAAGAAAGGACCGGAAATAATGCTGAAGTTATACAAGAAATATTTTATTTGTTTGTTGTACAGTGTAAAACACCATTTATACCTTCCAGCAACATTACCGTAGATGAAAATCTTTGTTTATACAGATGTTGATGTATTTAAGTCTACATTCCTTCCAAACCAGGCAAGTATGGCATTAAGATAAATAAAATAAATCTTCAGATTTACACTGGAAAAAGAGACGATGTGAAGGAAGTGAATGAAGGCAAGAGAGTGGTTATCGATTTAGTACAGCATCTGGCTCAGAGTGGAAGGAACATTACCACTGACAACTGTTTCACGAGCTTTGCCCTAGGTCAAGAACTGTTGGAAATGAACGTAACACTCGTAGGCACTCTACGCTCTTCACGAAAATAAATCTCGAAAGAGATATTGCCTTCAAAAACTAGAGAAGAAAATGCCACCAAATTTGCACACAGTGGCAAAAACACTATTAGTTTCCTATGTTCCCAAAAAAAATAGGGCTGTGCTTCTCCTGTCTCCGCAGCATCAATCATTCAAAGTGTCCGTAGCAAGCAACTTGAAAAGGAAACTGGAAGTTGTAATATTTACAACTCAACCAAATAAGGTGTTGATAGACTTGATCAAGCGTGCTGTCATTATTCTGGCATTGCCTTAAAAAAACAGAAATACATTTGTTTAAATGAAGTTGGCTAAAGAAACTGCAAAATCACAAATTGAGTGTCGTTTGAGTTAACCACAAGTAAGAAACAATGCCATCATCAAAATGTGTGGATTTGGCGATCTAGAAAAAGGCCATCTAGAACCAACACCCACCAATCAAAGGAAAAAGCGAGAAATATGCTCCGTTTGCCCCGTCAAAGGACTACACATACAGTTCAATCTGCAAAAGACGTAATATATTTGTGTGCAAGGAATATTCTGAAACATTTTCAACATGTAAAAATTGTGAAGATGACTATGAAACAAATCCTGTTGAAAATGTTTGAATGAAATTTGCAGTTGTTATATTTGCCTTCTTAGTCTCTTTTTCTTTGAATTTGTACCATATAAATACCTACTCAAATATCTGTAACAAGTCTTAAAATTGTATATAATGAATATTACGAAACATCTACAACAAGCAAAAACTGTGAACATTTATATGTAATAAATTCTAAATGTGTTTGAAAGATATTTGCAGTGCAGTTACACAAATATTGTTAGTATTTTTCTTTGAGTGTGTATTATAGAAATACCTACACACGTTTCTGTAACATGTCTTGTAATTGTAAATAAGGAAAATTAGAAAATATTTACAATATGCAAAAATTGTGAATATGTCTATGTAATAAATTCTAAAGTTGTTTGAAAGATGTTTGCAGCGGAGTTATATAAATATTCCAACAGTTTTTTCTTTGAGTTCGTACTATACAAATACCTACACACATGGCTTTAACAAGCTTTGTAATTGTAAATATAGAGTATTTAAGTATAACATGTGGTATGCTGAATGATTAGTATTCATATAGTATCCATAGTAAATTATTTATAGGCTGGTGTCAATAATGAACCCAGGCAGAGTGATAAGGATATTTTAACAGGCATAGTTCTAGGGTAAAGAGAAGTGTCTATATGTTACATCATAATAACAAGAAACATTTACACGAAGCATGAGAAACACAAAGAGAAATGTGACATCTTATGATGTTATTAGTGAATAACATGCACAATACAAAGAATCTCTAACAGAAAATATGAAAGTTTTTCAGATCTTTGTGAAAACGAAATGCTTGGTTTTGAGATTTTTCCAAAGTATGAAAAGAAGACAGATTGTATTGGCCGGAGATAACAAATACAGTATAATAGGAACAGCAAGTCCTACACATAAGAAATTATTCTTTGCGTGCAAATTACGATTACTGCCTATATCTACATTAAAACTTTTTCAGCTTTGAGCCTACGTGATATGCAATGAATATCTATGTAATTGAGATATAAACAACATTTATGCCCAACATTGGCCACCGAGTGGCTTTTTTGGCCTTGTGAAGCTGTGCGTCCTTTCACAAGAGGACCGATAACGTTTCGGTATATTTACACATGGCAGTGTAAAAGATGTCAAGTTGTTGATGTTGGCTGTCCACTAAATGCCAAGTGTAAGCGAGTGGAGTGCTAGGCCGTCCAATAATAGCACGCTGAAAAGTGGATGCTGCGTCGTCAAATGAGCAAACCCTCGCCTCTATGGTTTGGCCCTACTTTGCGGTACTACTTCAAGTTATTTTCTCGTCACATGATAACGTTATCTCAGTTTAGGAAATTTTAAATTAGCATGGCTGCGTTTTTCATTGATTTCTTTCTTCCATCGCCCGGGATACGACCTTTATGTGACTTCTAATAAACTTTCTAAGATTTTAATACCGTGAACTTCATCAATGTTTCATTATTTATAAAATATGTAGAAGAAATAATCAGTTAACACCACTCGTTGTAATACATGAAAGTAACTCTACATTGGAAAACATTTGGGATAGGGCACATACATAAAAACAGTCTTGTTTAAAATGACTTCTTATTTTATCCCCCGGAACAATAAACCATTTGTCCTGGGATTCCTGTATTTAGCACTGAACTTCGTTTGTGCATTTACCATGGAACACTTCGTAATATTTCTAATTTAAATTTTTCACCCCAGTGTACTACAGCTATTATCGTTTTCTAAGCACACAAATCAACGTTTTCGTAGCAACAAAATTTCAAACAAATGTTGCTGTGCTGCTTATTGGGCTGTACTTACTGAGAATTGTTGCTGTGCTGCTTATTGGGCTGTACTTACTGAGAATTGTTTTGTCCAAAGATGGATCCATTTTCAGTTTCTGGTCTGTAGGCCACATGTCGTGATACTTGCAGTTCTCTGCAAACAAAACAAAAAGAAAAGCAAAATAAGTGATGTTCTTCTAACATATCTGTCCTAAATATGTAATTTTTAAACTGGGTTAGAAGCAAAGAGAAACAGCTACAATAATTCTTCATCGCATTACATAAAATGTGTTAAAAGATTCGGTCTCACAGTATTACATTACATTTAATGTTACTTAGAAAGAAACTTTTCAAATGATACCATATTTATTGTACGTCGGTGTGTGTAGGTGTGCGTGTGCATTTGCACGCGCGCGCGTGTGTATGTGGATTCGGTATCATTTGATTTAACTACTGTTCTACTTAGATAATTCATTAACATTTTTACTCGACTAAAATTTTCTTGGCCCATAAAATAAGTCCTAGTAGCTTTATGAATAGTCAGATTTGGAATGCAAGTTATAGAGAAATGGAATTCATTTTTCTTCGTAATCAACGAATACAGGAAAACATTTTCACCAGAATAAATAGTGAGCAGGTTTTGAAGAAGCAAGATAGTAACGCTGGTAACTCGTGAGCAACAAACGATTATGTTTCTTCATAATGCGTGAGAAATGTCTATCTATGCCGTGAAGCCACTGCGCTGCTCGTCACACCATCCAAGGTGACATATGCCTTTTCATAAGCTCTGCTGCTCTTCTACACCTGACCTTGATTGCTCACATCCCTGTGTTTTGCCTCCCAAGGGGATCACCTTTATTCTTCATGTGCCTATTAAGATTTCTTATTATTGTTCCTTTATAACCGCGAGTTGCCACGTCTCTTTCCATGAATGCTGTGCCCAATCGTGGGCAGCCGTCATGCTACCTAACATAGTACTCTATAATATATGTTCAAAATGCTGGAGTCCATCATTCTTAAAAGTTCCAAGTTCCATAATTCACTTCGCTGTAAGCACTCCACCACCTACGCAGTCGCAAGAGTCGTGGACTTGAACATTGAGCAGGACCACACAGCCTCTAACATTCTCGTCTTAGGCCCTTCATGGCACACTCATCAGTTAGTACCAGTCTTTGAACTTACCATTATCTTTGGTAGCAGACCTGGTATTGTAACTGAACTAACTGTAGGTGTGGCGTAAAGTAGAAAATAAGGCCGATCGTACCTGGTGACCATTATACATCATAATGTTCAATTCTTGAACATTACCGATCCCAGTTTTCTTCTCGGCCTGGGGCTATTTACCCAAAAATTTGACTAACCCACATAAACTTGTATTAGACGACGTCCTAATATTTTTGCCAACATCCGTTTCAAGGACGTTCAAGTGTGCGAAATACTAATTATTACACCCTCAGCTGGTACTAGCATGTTACCGATTCAAGGACGTTCAAGTGTGCGAAATACTAATTATTACACCCTCAGCTGGTACTAGCATGTTACCGATTCAAGGACGTTCAAGTGTGCGAAATACTAATTATTACACCCTCAGCTGGTACTAGCATGTTACCGATTCAAGGACGTTCAAGTGTGCGAAATACTAATTATTACACCCTCAGCTGGTACTAGCATGTTACCGATTCAAGGACGTTCAAGTGTGCGAAATACTAATTATTACACCCTCAGCTGACAAACATGGCAACTAATCATACTATTTTATGCCTAGACATTCGCCAAATTCTCGGCTGTCATCTGCAGCTGTACAATATAGGTCCATATGTTCTCAAACAGAAGGTGATGATTATGTTCTTCATCTTATAATATTATTTGTGCGTTAGCTTTTATTTTATATTCAATTTTTATATATTTTTTCGTTTAGCAATATTTTTACAGTACCTAAGGGATATGTTAAGTAATAATTAAATTATACGGTATTTAAAAATTCATAAATTAATAAACAAACAATAACGAAATGACATTACTTTTATGAACATAATCAGTTCTTGTAATTATTATGATACTCCAACAACAAACATTATTTAAAATATATAGACATTTAATTTTTATGAAATTATTAAAAATGATCAGGACAACAAAATTACGAATGGAAATTTCAGTTTTATTTAATTTTACTAAGGCATTCTCCATGTTACAATTTAAATCTCCTTACTATGCACTCAGTTTCAATCAAGTATATGGTGTTGCTATTTTACAATTATTTTATTACATGTCGAATTTGTTGAAATTATGCACAGAACATTCATTTACATAAAAAGTATATATATATATATGATAAAAAATGTGAATAAAAAATGTGAATCGAAATTTTTTTTTAATCTCCCAGCCAAAGTTACGAGATAAACTAATTTCGGTTAGAACTGGAAAACAAAAACCCTACATTGGAAACAATTTTAAACTAATTTTTTTAAGGAAACTTAAAGTGGTCCTTACACAAATGAAACATACTCTTAGTTTTATAATATGAAATTGATATTGCTATATTGCCATTTTGGAAGATATCACGAAAAAAAAAAAGAAAGATTTTGTGTTTTATCTCAAAAAATACTCAATAAATGCTCGCAAATTTGGCACGTGGGTAATGCTGTAGTAGGCAATGTTAAAGTATATACTTTAACTTAATTAGTCACTTATTTTCAAAATGGCAGGTTCTCATTTATTTGAGATTTATTTGGTGTAATGGCTTTACCATTAGGGCTATTTCAACCATATTATTATGCTGACAACATCTATTACAAGCATAATATATGCCAAGAAATAATCATTTTTGCTAGCCATTTTGTAAGCTAACACCACGTAAACTAATAAAGTTTTTATGTCATATCTCGGGAAACAATCGACCAATGCCTACCAAATTCGGCAACCAAGGAGTACTGTGGCAGATGATGAAAACTGGTATGTTTTGAATAAGCCAGGAACTTATTTTCAAAATGGTGATGTTATAGCTATTTCAGTTTTTTTAAATTCTATATCGTAGAAACCATGTAATAAATAAGAACCTAACTTTTTACGCTGGTTGTATATATTACAACCCTCAGATGTGTACACACAATATCTCTTTTGTCCACCATTTCGTATAACAATATCACATGAATTGAATATCATCTCCGGATAAAACCAACATATTTCTACCAAATTTCGCAAACAATTAGCACTACAGCAGGGCATGTGAACTGATATGCTTTATGTGGTGCAGACATGTATCCTCAAAATGGCAGAGATATAAACATTTAACTCAGTATGTAATATACACGAAAATACGAAACTAATTTCAACTTTACTTCGTAGCTGATAGCACATTATTATGCAAAGAATTTGTCTATACTGAGCCTCATTTCTCCACCAGTTTGTAAGAGACCCTATATGAAAAAAAAAAAAAATTTTTTGTGTCGTATTCCAGGAAACCATTAACTGATTTATTCTACATTTGGCAAAGATATTGTACTGTGGCACGCCATATAAATTTATATCTTTTAAATGCGCCAGATCCTTATTTTTAGAATGGTGGCTATAAAAACTTTGGTGTTTTTGTGCTTTATACGTATGTATACGTAACTATGTATTCGATTTCAACTTAACTTTTATACTAACAGTATCTATGGCAATAATTGAACGTGCTTACATATACACATGAAGAAATTGATCTTTTGGGCCGTTTCTTGAGAAACAATTAGTTATTTATACCAAAATCTCTTGCAAATAATACTGCAGTAGGTTATGTAAACTAACATATTTAGGGTGAGTCAGGCATCTTTAAATTGGGGATTATGGAAATAATTTTAATTAATAAGTTACATACATGAAATAATTGAACAAATTCAACTAAATTTTTACACAAACAGTTTATTAGAAACATCAATTGGGGATACAATTTTGTCAGTATTTCTGTAAAATCGTGCCAGGTGAGTAAATAAAACATTTTGCCTATTTTCGATACAATTCAACTAATTTACACCCAAAAATGTTTTACACCATTAGTCCTATAGAATGCCTTGTAAAGTTACGTGATATCAATAGGGTCAATATTGGTATAAAAAATATATATATATATATATATAAGTTTGAAATATCTGTTTAAAAGTTGGACCAAAATCAACAATTTTATTCTTACAATATCTTTAGAAACATCGTATAAAGAATATCTTTTTTAAATGCAATTTTGCAAGATAGCACCGATTAAGGAAACAAGGATTTTATGCCATGCCTCGGGGACCAATGAACCGATTTCCACCAAATTTTTCACACAAATATTTCTACGGAACGCCAAGTAATCTTGCGTGTTTAAGTGGCTCAGACACTTATCAATACTAATAAATATAATAAAAGCGTCTGTCTGTGATTTTCGGATTTTTCACTTTTAATCATTTTTTCCTAGATAACTAAGCCATATCTAATATTAATATTCTTCGTGTATGTTTGTCTGTCTGTCCGAACAGATTTAACTCGAAAACCACTTAACGTAATGAGATGAAATTTGCTATATATATAGATAATAACCCCTGGACCAACTTAGTCTTTGTTTCATATAGATATATCAAACGGTTTCCGAAAAAATGATGACCAGGTATGTAAATAGGTACTGGATTAAGCTTTCCTTAGGATTACTGCATAAAAAAAGCACTGATAAAAAAATTTCGGTCATTTCTCCCCTTTTCTTTGTCTATGGGCTGTCCTCCTTTCCTTCCAAAAAATCCGTAGTGGCCCTGTGGCTAGAGTTATTCAAAGCGGGGCCGCAGTAGCTCAGTGGCTAGAGCACACAATAGTAGGTTCGCAGTACCTCAGAGGCTAGAGCATCCAATAAGGTGGTCGCAGCTTGTCAGGGGCTATAGAACCCAATAGTGGGTCGCAGCTTGTCAGGGGCTATAGAACCCAATAGTGGGCCGCAGCTGGTCAGTGGTTAGAGCACCCAATAGTGGGGCCGCAGCTGGTCAGGGGCTAGAACACCCATTAAGGGGTCCGCAGTAGCTCAGTGGGTAGAGAACTCAATAGTGGGGCCACAGAAACTCAGTGGGTAGAGAACCCAATAGTGGGGCCACAGCTGCTTAGGGGCTTGAGCACCCAAATATGGGGCCACAGTAGCTCAGTGGGTAGAGCACCTAAAAATGGGGCCGCAGTATCTCAGTGCCTACAGAAAGCAATAAATAGTGTTGCTTGATCAATTCAAATTTCTAAATATTATGCTAAAATAAAACATGTGCGAAGCGATGGCAGGGCGTAATTTAATAACACCATTAAAACTGAAATAAGAAAAATTAGTATTTTAAACATAAAAACTTTATTAAACTATGTTGGGCTTAATTTTAATAACTTTACAAAAATATAATGTGAACAAAGTCGTACGGGTCAGCTAGTGATAAATAAAATTGCAGTGTAAATATTTTAGGTTAGTGAACCCTATCAATCGAAACAGTTAGACTAATTACATCCGAAGTTGATACTCAGTCATATTCCCATAATGCACTTAATTGTACGATAGCTTAAATTTGCAAAGTTCTCCGAGTTTGAATCCCGGGTAAAGCCCGTGTGTATTGGAACCTGCCTTGGTATCGTTACATGTGTTTCTGGTTTTCACCACTAACGATATTGTTCTCAACGAGACAGCAACGCCTACCTACCATCAAAGCTTTTCGGAACTTCATTAAAAATAATTTGCACGGATCTAGAGTAAAGTAGTCTCGTTATTTATATCAGTCACTTCTTTTTCAAACGGAATAATGCCCATTCACATAAATCAAGTAAAACTAGGGGAGATTAACATGTCCATGGTGTGTTTTGCAGGATTTTAGTGAAATATTTTTTATGCGTTGTTGTAATATGACAGTTTCAAATACCTACAGTTGTCTGTTCTATTTGACTGCTTATTTACTAGGCTACGATATTCGTATGATTGTGTAGATAATTTTTCCTTTACATTGATTGCGTTGTGACCTGTTAGTCAGTCCAATGTGATATGCCACACTCAGTGTTGTAGTCGCAAATTTACAATGCCGGAGCTCTTCATATTTCTGACCCTTTGGGGATTTAACTCGAAAACCATTAAACATATTGTCATCAAATTTACACAGTCTATAGATAATAACCCCAGGACCAACTTAGTCTTTGTTTCATATAGATATATCAAACGGTTTCCGAAAAAATGATGATCAGGGATGTAAATAGGTACTGGATTAACTTTTCTTAGGATTACTGCATTAAAAAAGCATTGTTTAAAAATATTTCATTTCTCCTTTCTTTTTTGTCTATGGACTGTAAACTTTTCCTTTCAAAAAGCCGTAGTAGCCCAGTGGCTAGAGTTATTCCATGTGGGGCCGCAGTGATCCAGTGAATAGATATGTGCCAAGTGGGGCCGCAGTGGCTCAGTGGCTAGAGAACCCAATAAGGGCGCCGCAGAAGCTCAAGGGCTAGAGAACCCAACAGTGGGGCCACAGCTGGTCGGGGACTAGAGCACCCAATAGTGGGGCCGCAGTATCTCAGTGGCTAGAGCACCCAGAAAGGAACTGCAGTAGCTCAGTGGCTAAAGACACCAATATAAAAAAGTGGCTAGATCAATTCAAAGTCGTAAATATCATGCTAACATAAAACATGAACGAAGCGATTGCTGGGTGTAATTTAATCAATCCATTAAACCCGAAAGAAAAAATATTAGTATTTAAAAAATAAAAACGATAAGGGAACTATGGTGGCTCTATATTAATAACTTTGCAAAAATATCATGCGAACGAAGTCGCACGGGTCAGCTAGTTTTTTTAATAATCCGTTCCTTCATTTATTTTTGAAATATGTTCTATAATTTCAACAGCACTGTGTATATCGAGAATGTAAACAAACACCAACATCTACCCCACTTAGCTTCTGAAGCTCAGTCAAACCTAAATAGTCACTGTAAAGTCGGTAATTTTGCGCTATGTAATAAGCTGATCTAAATATGGCTTATTAAGGTTCACTCCGAGCTTCATTCATAGATTCACAAACACTTTCAATTGATTGTTTCTGAGATGTTTTAACTATTTGTCTGTGCTATATTGTGAGCATTAGATTGCTTGTGTCCGATTATTTTTTCTTACTGATTTAAGCTGATCTGATCAGTTAGATCCGTAATATTTCACTGAATATGAACGGCATTCACTAGTAATAGAAATCCACTCTTTCTTGAATGCACCTAATTGAGTTATCTCAGAACATATTTTGCAGCCTAGCTTACCTTGCCTGCAATCGGTCATGGGGAAGCTTTTTTCTTGACCATATTTATTAATTCCAAACATCTGGCCAATGTTGCAGTCCCACGCTATCAACGTTACTTGCAGTCATACCGGAACTGTCTTCATCTTTCATAACGAGTTCGTCATCGTCTCTAAGCGAATCACTGAGTTGATTCAACAGAACCGAGGTGTCTGAGATACACGTATCAACATAGAGAGTGGAGATTTTTAAAATACCAGCACTGCTATTTCCAGGAACGACGCGAGAAAAGAAAGAGGTTAACATTTTTTGTTTCGGCTTTTGTTCCATTTTTACTTTAGATAAATATCTAAAAATGTTCAATTTTCAAACAACTGTCTTTTCCTCATGCTGTGTAGGTATAGGCTGTTCACTGTAAAGTAAGCACTTTTTAAGGCCCTTCCAAAAGGCATTTTCCCCTAATAAATATATTTTATTGCAGCATGAAACGTTAACATTTGAGAATGATGAAATATATACACTGTGTTTATTAGTCATATTGCAATATTTACTTTAAAACGTGGCGGAAAGGTCGAAATGAATTCAAAGGAAAAATTTAGCAGGGCCTTAAAAAGTGCTCACTTTACCGTGAACAGCCTATAGTTAGATAACTGTCTAAAAATAATCACTTATTTACTAGTAACATGGCCATCAAAAACTATAAACCACAGCACTTAGCACAGTCTACAAATGGGCGCAAATTAACGGAATAGAAAACGAAACTGAACTAGGAATGTAGCCAGTTCGCTCAGGTGCGGTGTTTAGTTTGGCAGCTGCCCTGTCACTATAATTGAACAACACAGTGCTACGCTGCACAATTGCTCCAACTCATTTCACTGCGCATGGTGTGCTAACCCAACGTCTTAAAATTATGTAACTCGCGCACGAATCACTTGGTGGCGCAGTGCATTGCTATTCAATAAAAATTGAAATAAAAGTCTGTAGCATCTTTTGCACTTGCAGTTGTTTAGTTTTGTTTCTAAAAATACCACGACCGTGTGCACGTGGTCAGCGGAGCCTCGGTATCGCATTACATGAAATATAATAAGGCAAAAGAATAGGAAGTTTCAACTCGATGCTATAGCGCAAGCACAACAAAATATATGCATCATGCCAGCTTTACATATTCGTTTCGTTACACAGCAATATAATAATCTATAGAGAGTTTCAGTTAAAGCACAGTGAGTTATGGGAGAAGCGATGAAGCGATAAAAACGACACTTACAAACGCACATCAACAACCATTTGTATAAATTTTTTCTTGCATATAAATTTTTTTTCACAAAAGCAGTGGCGGAACGTCACTCCGCTCTGCTCGGCCTACACTACGTCACTGGTCTCACTACGTCATTGGTCTCACTACGTCACTGGTCTCACTACGTCATTGGTCTCACTACGTCACTGGTCTCACTACGTCATTGGTCTCACTACGTCATTGGTCTCACTACGTCACTGGTCTCACTACGTCACTGGTCTCACTACGTCATTGGTCTCACTACGTCACTGGTCTCACTACGTCATTGGTCTCACTACGTCACTGGTCTCACTACGTCATTGGTCTCACTACGTTGACGTAAAACGTCCTTGAAGATGGTATTTACTAATACTGAGAAATTGACATGCTCATTGTGTATGGCGAATGTAGGAATAATGTCGTTCGTTCTTGTAATAGTGTGCGCTGAACGGTAACCCAATAGATGGCAAACATCTCGACAAATATTTGAGAAGCTCTAGACAATTACGGGAAACAGGAAGTGTAACACCACGGGAACTGAACTGAAACCTCACCGTAGAATAGGGAGGGGGGGGGAGGGTGATATTTCAACTGCTCTTGCTGCAAACCTGCAAGTTAGCTTCCATGCAATCGCGAGAGCGAGTGTGTCAGGCAAATGTACTGCGCAATCGGCACCGTCATAAGTTCCATCTGTATAATGTCTCTCTCCATCAAGAGTTACATGGAAATGATTTTGAGGATTATGTTAACTGTTGTTCATGTACATTAAGACATGATACACCGGATTTGTCATGTATGTTGTTTAGTGATGAAGCAACATTTACAAACCATGGCCATGTCAACAAGAAACATGCCTAATTGGTCAGTAAACAATCCCCATTTGCTTCGTCAAGTGTAACGTCAGCGTCCATGGAATGTAAATGTGTGGTGTGGAATAGTCTACCATCATCTCATAGGCCCCCCCCCTTTTTTTTTATAGAAGGAACGTTGGATTTCCAAAAGAATGTCAACCGTCTGCCTCCTCCCAAATATGTTAGAAGACGTTCCACTGCAGACTAGGAGAATCCTGTAGTATGAGCATGATGGTAGCCCAGCGCATAGAGCAAGACGTAGTAAAGTTTGTCTTCACAGACTGTTTCAAAATCGTTTAATTCGACGGAGGGGGACCTGCCCGTTTACCAGACCTGACTCCTTTAAGTTTTTGTTCTCTCGGGGACGCTAAATGATACTGCCTACAAGGACATATCGAATACACAAGGAGATACGAAACAACGTATTATGGCTGCCTGTTCTGAAAGTTATACTGAAATGCTACAACATGCAGAGCAGTATTTACAAGACAGACTGAGTACTTGTATTGTATCTGATGGTTTTCATTTTCAACACAATCTGTGTATGATCGTTTTCTCTTTCTTCTTTAGAATTGACAGAATTTGGCTATTCACTTTATGCTGGTATATGGTAAAGGAATATCTGATGTTTTAATGCACATTCCGAAGAAAATCACACACAATAAAACAGAAAATTAAACATACGCACATTATAGCATATAAATTATTTATATGGCTAAGACAAATGTATGTATTTGAAATAGCCATATTACGATAGCACGTGAATTTATGGCACTGGAGTCCTTAAGAATATATCGTTGATATTATCATATTCTCTAGTTTTATAATATTGACCTAAATATGCATTGTTCTATTAAAAAAATTACAATGTTTTGAAGAAATGCAAATTGTAATAATTATTAACATGAGTTTCTGGGCTGCCATTGCGAGCCCTACACTGAACTTCTCTTCTGTAAAACGGGCACATCGGTAGCAACTTTCGTTTCAGAAATATTCGCGGTCGAATTTTTATGCGATTCAGCATGCATACTGATTCTAAGTGATTTAACTTAAAATGAGTATGTAACACCAGCACACATACTGACTTATGGATAAACGTGGATTCACTCTCCAAACCTAGTGGCCCTGAAGGAACGCCTCAACCCACCTGGCTACGAGTTTATCTGCTCAAGTGAGCAGGTGAGAGTAGAGCTTAGTCCGCACAATGACTCGCCATATGGCAGGTGAACACACATCGAGCTCTGAGTTAGTACAAAACTGGCGTCTGGTGTAGCGCCACAGTTAGTTGAACAGAAATACTTTCAATCGTCTCCTCTTACAAACCACTGTAGTAATTCATGCATTTTTTGCTGCTGGAAAATGTTTATCCGGGAGTAGGCTTATTTTGAAGTCCATACCTACTTGTTTTGTGAGGGGAATGGTGACATATTTAACTGTAAGACGTCTAAATCTGCAGTGATATTGAGCATGAAATAATATGCTGCAAGTGAGTCTTAATACCTTTTATGATAAGCATTCATTCTATAAGTGGTATTAGTTATAAATCGTTTCCTGTTATCAGTGGCCTGATATTGGAAATCTAAAATTTACACAGATGTATTAACTAAAAACAATTCTGGTACTTCTGATTAATAGTTGGTAAATCGTTTGTGCGGAAGTTGAGTACATGTATAAGGAGAGTTCTGGTAACTCCTTATTTTCATCGAAGTTCCGAGGTTTTTGCTCCAAAATCAATGTTTCTGAAGCTAAATTTAGGCTCTAAATATTTTTTAACAGGAGCTCTCCAAAACAAGCAATTTTCCTTGAAAATCATGTAAGTTTAAACCAAAATCAAACAAAATTCTCAATTTTTGGTAAAAAATACCATGTTTGTTTGTACCACTTAAAAAAAAAAATTTAAGCGAAAAAATGCCTATTTCTCTCCTTTAAAACAATTTTTCGCGGTTTTTTTTTAAAGAAATATTAATTTTACAAGCGAGCAATCTAAATAAAGCAAATTAAGCTAAAAATCAAATAAAAGGATACAAATTAACATAATTAATTTTATTACATGAATAAAATATCATTCATAGTTTTTCCATTTTTCACTTCTTTTAAACCTTTATATGCCTTTATATGATCTAGTAAATTAATTTTGTACCTGTCGTCAAGAATAAAATTAATTAATTTTTTTTTTACCGAATTTAGATTCATAAACTCGAAAATCTTTGGCTTCATATCATTTATCAATTTCTAGATCCATTAGTTTTGTGATTTCATATGAATTGTTCAACTTGCTGAGCAGAGCCTCCATTTTTGTGTTAATTTAAAAGGAACCAAATTATTAAAGAAATTTTCTTTTTTCATTCTCTTAATAAATTAATTTTCATAACAAATAAAATGGAAACAATGCTCTAAATGGAAAATAATACCATATCCAAGCAATGTAAAAAATGTGGTGAAGTATTAAACATAGAATGATTTGTATCATATAAACACGCAAAAGATAAACATATTAGCACCTCTAAAAATGATCTGCTGAATATGCCAAAAATCAATATGAGTTTAAAAAAAAAGAGAAAGTACTATGTGAATGGAAAATATGTTTCTAAACTATATCTCAAAAAGCATAGAAATAGTAAATCGCACAATACAAATGAAATTCACCATGCTTATTCAACTAAGACACATGTAGCATGTAATGACAACAAATCTATAGATTCATTTTATTTTTATAAAGCAACTAAAGACAAACATACAACAAAATGTAAAACATGTTCAGATGAGAAAATGCTGTATGCGTGTGGAAAATATGTTTGTATTATATATCTCAAAGAGCATTTAAAAAATGAATCACACAATACAATAGTAGATATTCTAAATTAAATTCAACATGATGATAACCCAACAGAAACATGTACAGTATGTAAAGAGAATAAATCTATAAAATAATTTTCGCTTCATAAAAATACTAAGGATAAACATACAACAATATGCAAAAAATGCTGTAGTGAGAAATATCACAGAATAAGTAAGATATTTAAAAAAATATATTATCAATAATTTAAGCACTTCGTTCCAGTATTTACATTATTTTTTACATTTCTTCATTCCTTTATTTTTAAAATGTTTATTCTTTTTTATTTCTTATAAATTAACAAATATGGCTACGAATTATTCAGTAGCAGGCCTGAGCGAAAGGAGAGTGACTGAGTTGAGAACTATAGATAGAGAATTAAAAGTACCAAAAATTATGTAATTTATGTAAAGATTATCTTATTACAAGCATTATTACAAAAATTAGTCAAGCAGGAGAAGGTCTAAATGATTTAACAGTTGCGGAGTTATGAACTAAAGCCAAAAGCTTTAACGTAACAAATATAAATAATTCAAGGAAAGAAGCTTTTATTTCAGGTCCTTTAATAAGCAAAGAAAAAGAAAATTTGCAAATTTCCATTTTATTATTCCAATATCAATGGATTATATGAGAAAGATAGAAAGAAATTGAAAAAAAAAATCAGTTTCTAATAATCTATTTGTAAAAAAAGAGAAAAAGTAATTAAAAGAAATTTTCCCATTTTCTAATCATGTATTTGTAAAACCTATAGCTAAAAGCCAGCGGGTAAAATGATGGATAACAAACAATAGTTTGACAAATTTACCATTGGCTGAAGCAAATATCAAAATAATTATGTACCAAAGATAAAAATGAATTAACATAAATATTTCCATTTTTAAATTATTTATTTGTTAACAAAAGAAGTAGAATAACCAATAAAAATTACTTAGTTAATAAAGCCTTTAAAATTACGATATCAACATATAACATTGAATATTCTTTCAATTTAGTTGAGCTAATAGATTTTTACTTTCTATAAAACTATAGTTTTAGAGATAATATGCAAGAATATTAGAACATTTAGAGGGCTGAAAACCAGCATTAAATAACATGTCAATTGTAGTAAACAAGAAAATAATGAAGTAGAATTATTCCAATTTCAATCACCCAACTATACAATATTGAATGAAGGAGGTATTAAAATGATTTATAAATTCATAAATCAAGAATTTCTCACACAATTATCTGAATTTAAAAGAAGAGGCTCAGGATAGACTGTAGATATAATAATTGGAATATAACTAGCAATAAATAAATATAGTCCATTAAATGGACCAACATATATAGAACTACCAGAATTCATTAAGAATCAAAAAGCCTGCATAAACATTAATATTAATGATCAAAACTGCTTTCTTTGGGCAATAAAATAGATATTATTTCCAGTAGAAAAAAATTCAGGTAGGATAACCAAACATAAAAATGTGGTGCTTGATATTGATAAAGTAATTTATAATTATGAATATTCTATTGAAATAACGATATTCCAAAAATATAATCAAATCGATTGAAGATGAAGGTAAGAAATCCATGGCATATCCACTAAAACTTGCAAAAAATAAAAAGGATAAGGATATAGATTTTCTTGATTTCAAATGAAGTGATAACTCACATTACTGTTGGATTTGAGATGGCTTTCAATGCCAAAAAATAATTATCCTGGTAAAACTTATATGTGATATGTATCTTCAATTAGTTTATTCGCAAGAAAAATTAAATAAACATACAGAAGGCTGCTTTAAAAATGAAGCATTAAAAATCAGAAAAAAGGAGAGCAAATATTTTTCAAAAATTATAAACATACAATGAAGGTTCATTGGATATATATACCGATTTTGAATACATTTTAAAATCAATATAATTGGTTAAGCCAATTCCAAGTTTAAATTAATCAAAAAATATTCATTTTTAAGAGAAGATGATATCGATAATGGTGTTTATAAGGAGATACTTAAAGAAAAATATAATCTCGCCAATGAACAAATAAATAGCATTGATTTAAAGTTGAATGACGAATCATATAATATGAAATATCAATTACACGAAGCATCCAATTGCTCAAACTATTTATACAATCAATTAGAAGGGAAGTAGAAGAAAGTGGTGAAATATATTCACAAATTGAACCATGCATCTGCAATCAAAAGAAGAAAGAGCGACATACAATATATCTAAAAAATGTACTGTATGTGAATGTGAATATACAGAAGAGAATAGGAAAGTATGTGATCATAATCACTTAAGTGGAAAATTCGTTAATCCTGTATGTAATAATTGTAATCTACAAGCAAAATTGCCCAAGATTTGTACCAATTTATTTCCAAAATTTAGATGGATATGATGCACATTTATTAATTAAAGAGTTAGGATCTGACAAAAAAGATAGATTTAATAGTAAATAATGAAGAAAAAGTTCATTACTTTTGGGAAACAAACAGAAAATTTCAAGATTAAAATTATAGACATATTAAAATTTTTGCCCAGTAGTTTAGCTAAATTATCATCAAATTTAAGTAGAGGTCAACTTAAACACATCAAAAACATTTCCCAAGAGATAAAGTAGATATGCTGACTACGAAAGGTGTTTATCCATATGATTATATGGATAGTTGAAGAAATTCGAAGAAACAGAACTTCCACCAAAGAGTAAATTTTATAATAAATTAAATGAATCTGAAATAAATGACAATGATCATGAGCATGAAAAACCTGTATGGAATTAATTTAATATTAAGAATCTTGGTGAATCCCATGATTTATATTTAAAAATTGATGTATTATTGTTAGCAGATATACTAGAAAATTTCAGAAAAACAAGTATAAAAGCTAATGGTTTAGATCATGCCTGGTATTTTACTGCACCAGGATTAATGTGGGAATCAATGCTAAAAATGATCACACAACTACTAGATTTATTAAACAATTATGATATGATATTAATGGTAGAAAAATGTATTAGAGGCAGAATATCGCAATGTTGTAAGTGTGTGTTAAAGCCAATACAAATATTTGGAGGATTTTAATCCAAATCAAGAGTCCAACTATTTAGCATATCTCGATGCTAATAATTTATGTGGATGGTAACATCTCAATATTTACCATATGGTGGTTTCAAATAGATGACTAATACTGCAGTTCATTTTTACAATGAACATATATTAAATTTGAAGATGATTCACTACAAGGTTACATTTTAGAAGTTGATTTATAATATCTACAACAACTACATAATTTTCATAATGTTGTACCATTTTGCCCAGAAAATAAGGTAGTTACAGGAACAAATCAGTCCTAAATTGTTAACAACTTTACAAAAAAAGAAAAGTATATAATACATAATTGTAATTTAAAACAGTGTCTAAAGAATATATTACAGCATACTAAAATACATACAATATTAAAGTTTAATCAGACTGATTGGCTGAAAAAGTATATAGATATAAATACATCAATGAGAACTAATGCAAAAAATTACTCTGAAAAAGATTTATATAAACTCATGAACATTGCTGTTTGGTAAGACAACGGGAAAAATAACAAACAGGGTAGATATAAGATGTGTAACAGACAGGGTAGATATAAGATGTGTAACAGATGAATAAAAGTGTGAAAAATTAATAACAACACCAAATTTTAAAAGAAGTACTATATTTAATGAGAATCTTGCAACCATTCATGTGAATAAAACAAATGTAAAATTTAATAAACCTATTTATGTTGCCATTTCAATGTTAGACATATCAAAAGAATTTATGTATTATTTCCATTATAAAGTTATGAAACTAAAATATGGAGACAAAATTGAATTATGCGATCAAGATACCAATAGATATATAAATATAAAAAGCTAAACAGAAGATTTTTTATGAAGATATGAAAACCATTATAGAAAGATTTTATACATATTATCCAAATGACAATATTTATAACATACTTCAAATAAACAAGAAAGATTTAGGCAAAATGAACGATGAATATAATGTCAAAATAATGAAAGAATTAGTTGGTTTATGAGCACAAATGTATGCTTACAAGGTTGATGAAAATAAAATAAAAGATCGAAGGGTGTAAATAAATGTGTAGTTAATAAAAGATAATTGCATTTGTGGACTATGAGAACTGTTTGCTTAAAGAGAAAATACAATAGGGAACAATTAATTCAGTATGGAAAGAGAAACATGAAATATATACAGTAGAAGTTAATAAAATAGCATTAAGAACATTCCATAACAAAAGCATTATACAAGAAAATAAAATAGATACATTACCATATGGGTATCCAAATTAATAATTTTAAATCAAGTTTATATTATTATATTTCTATATTATATTTTTAACTCTAGTGTCTGAAACAATATCAATATCAGCACCATCAAAATCAATTACTTTACCATTTCTGTCTCTAATTTCCAATACAATATAATTAAACCTCTCACTATTAATTTGATAAATAATAGAATCTCTAAAATCAAACATAATTTTTGGTGGAAAACAGGCTATTTATATCTGTTTCTAAATGATTTCATTCATCATATTTGAAAACATAACATATGCTAAGTTACAGTGATCATTTTATTGTTTTAAATGGGTTAAAAATTATGTAATTTAGTACCTATAACAACTTTGTCTTTTTCAATAGTCATATTTCTATTAAAACAAAGACTAAATGGGTCATATAATTTAGTATAAAGCATAGATTTGATAGATATTCTATTTTTTACATTATCTACTGTTAATTAAATGTTATTCGTTGAAAATAGGATCAATCGAATTTATAGTTTCCGTTAACAATTCAGTATCACATTGACCTCAAGGAATAGTTATAACTTCATTTTTATCAACATTTGGACTCATGTGTTCAATTGTCATTATTGTATTGTTTAATTTTGGCGATAAAAATTTTGTTTATGAATATTAACCAAAGCAATCGATTTTTCACTATGGATGATCTCAAAATAAAGTTTTTTCTTTAAAATAGAATTATTATTTGTAAATTTACCTATTTATTACAAAAATTATCTTATTAAATGAAGAAAGTTAAATGGGATGTCGGTGTGGAAATTCATGAAGATAATTCCGAAATTAAAAATAATGGTATATTATTGCCTGATAATATGATGGCTATAATAATAGGTCCAAGCAATGGCGAAAGAACTCATTTGATGGTATTTTTTTTATGATGCAGGATGGAAATTTTTTTTATAAATTTATGTTAAAAAAAAAATCAACCCAAATATATTGAGTTACAAAATTATTCTAATATATTATGCAAATAGCTGAAGTTAGTGAAAAAATTGGCATACTTTTTTATTGTAATGATGGAATTACTCCTATAGATCAATGTGAAAATGATTCTCTAGTTATATTTTAAGTTATTTTAGATGGCCAAAATATTGTTTGCTATAATTTCACTAGAGGAAGACATAAAATTTAGATGTATTTTATTTAGCTCAAACATATTCAGAAATGCCTAAACAATTCTTAAGAGATAATAGAAATTTTTTGCGTATGTTTAGACTAGATGATACTAATTGAAAGCACATTAAAATCAATTTGTTGGTGGAGATATAACTTATGAAAAATTTTAAGAGATTTGTGCAAAACACGTTGGGATGAAGATTATGACTTTATTACAATAGATTTGAGTAGACAAATAAAAGGAAGAAAGTATAGAAATAAAATTAAAGACTATTATTTTTAAAAAATTTATGAATGTAAAATGTGTTTTATGAATGTAAAAACATAATGTTGAAGGCATTTTAGACGATTATTCTTCTTACAAGCTGTTAATGGTCATATTGGTGAGAAATATTTAAAAAATGATGATGATTTGACTATTGCCAAAATGGTGCTAGTTAAGAATATAAAAAAATATTACTAAATTTGTTAATGAATCTGGCCTATATTCTTTAATTTTTTCCTTTAGTTTTTAATTTGCTTGTAAAACAATACTAATAGAAATACCTATTACAATTCGCCAGTTTGACTTGCACATAACCTCGCATATAAAAATGAAGTCAATTCAACATAAATAACAAAAAGCTTATATACAAAGGTAAACAAGTTTTTATGATTATTGATGAGGAAAATAATCCATGGCATAAGCCAATGATACTGCTGAAATATTAGAATGTAAAGATACTAAAGACACTATAAAAAAATTTGTAGTTGTGGAAGATAAACCTAAATTATAAGGAATTTGTAGGGGAGGCAGCAAAATGCCACCCCTAACAATTAATGAATAAAATACAATTTTTATCACAGAATATGGTCATTATGATCTAGGTATGAGCTCAAAATTACCAATCACTAAAAAGTTAAAAAAAAAAATTGGTTAAACAGAGTTATTCCTCCATTAGAAAACATGGTGAATATAAGATTCAGAAAATATAATTCATTTATATAAGGACCAAATACAGCATTAAAATATTTAATAAAATGAAATATGATCATATAGAAAAATTAAGAGAGACTGTTGATATGGCTTCCGATGAAATAGCTCGAAGAAATGCTGAAATCAGAGAAATGTCTCCTCATGTTGTACCACAAACACAAAATTAATATTTAAATTCAACTTTCATTAATCCTTTGAGATTATTTGATTGCGATTTTGAATATGATTACTATATCATAAGAACTCCAAGAAAAAAATTTTCAAAGACAATTGTATAGAATTAAAGATAGACATCTAAATTGCGAATAATGATTGAGATTTAATTATATTCCAAATTATATCAATTATTACCAGAGAATGAAAGAATCATTGAATGACCACAGTGAGTGTTTTCACAACTATTTTTATACTCTCAGAAATAATTATACTCAACAAAAATGTGTTAATGCTAGTAATAATATTTATCGAATTGCATAATAGCTAATTTTTATTTTTGAATTTACAAAACATCTGTTTTATTAAACCAAGAGTTAAGAGAATTATCAAAAACCCAATCATTTTACATAAATTTTATTGACTAGTTTTTAAACTTTTTGGCCAAATATTCATTTGGATAGTCGGTTTTCATAATTCCGAATTCATAAAAAATACCCTTTATTTCTTCTCCCTTGTCATCTTTCAGCTTGTATGTTGGCACATCATTATTTAAAACCTTAAAAAAATGGCAAATAATTCTGTTGTCCAATTAACTGTATAACCGTTTTCAAAGATTTGTTTACTCTTACTCATGCGGACAACATCGCCAACTTTGTATTTCAGATTAACAATCACATTCGCAAAATCTTGTTGTCTTATATTTTTTTCATTTATTTTTATTAACTTCAATCGGCTTCATACTAATGGTTTTGTGTTTGGTATTATTCACTAAATCATCTAAAATATTTACACATTTGTAATTGTCATTTAAAGCAAATTTATTCCACACTATATTCTTCATTATTCGATTAAATATTTCTACAACACTGGTGTTTAGTTCACTAAATGTAGAATAATGATTGATGTTTTATTTTTGCATAATGACTTTAAATGTTTTATTATAAAATTCTGAATCATTATTGCTTTATAAATTATGTGACTTTCTTTGCTTCAAAATAAATTCTAAAGGATTTACTACATTTTTAGCTGTTTTATCCTTAATAGATACAGCAAATGCAAACTTTGAAAATACATCGATGATTGTCATAATATCTTTATATCCATAATTTCTACACGATATGCCTTTCAAATTCCCAGTATCCTTTTCAACAATATTTATTTGCCATAAATCATCAATATCATACAAAATTACTATTATTCTTCGAAAATTTATCCTTGCTGGTTTATATAATTTATCTATTATGCCTTCTCTTACATTAGGAATTTTTTAAAAATCTTGATCTATTAGAATTACATATAGAACATTTATTTTCCTGAAATAATCGTCAATTTTTTGTATTTTCAATTTTTATATTATTATTTGTAGTAACTTTCTTGCACTTCAAACACCACCTGTTCTCCATTTAAAAGTAAAAAAATTAATATAATCAATCTTTATATTTCATGAATAATCATATTGTAGTCAACAATCCATCAACATAATAATTAGATAATTTAATTTTTTTATTTTAAAATTTAAAACCTTACCTTTGTTAACACCAAAGGGTTACTGTATTCTGTTTTTGTAGTTCCCTTAATAACAGAGTATAGTCAGGTAAATTATCAGTAATTATTTTATAAACAGTACAATTCATCAAAAAGGAACAGAAATTTACATCATCGTCTATGCGACAAACATTGTTATTTTTATTCAACTTTCCATGCAAATAAAATATACACTTAAATTTTTTAACTTTCGAGTTTCAATTTTGTAACATAAAATCTAATTCTTTGTCAGAAACTTCTCTGCTTTTTTTCAAATTTTATGTTAACAAGTGTATCCCAATAATTCAAAACTAATTAGTTTAAATTTTGCTATTTATCAGCTATTTCTTTATAAACATATCTCTTATAACAGCATCTTTTCCATCTACAGGATCAGCCATATTATTAATTATACAATTTGGAATAGAAACATAGTCCGTTGTATAAACAAAAACTTTACTAATTTGATAATGTAAAGCAGTAACATTGATATTGTATTTTGAATCTACACATGTTTTTAAATCAAAACACTAGTATCGTATTTTTAATCCACATCTGTTTTTAAAGCGTAGTCAGAAACAATAGTTTGATATTTTGAATCTACTACATTTTTTAGTTTCTGTTTTGAGTAATTTATTCGTTTTAAATAATCAGGAATAGTGTTACTGAATTTTAAATTTATATCCTATTTTAAAGCATAATGAGAAACAATAGTTTGATATTTCGAATCAACATCCTTTTTTAATGCATAATCTGCTATATACATAAATCGAAATATCTTCTATTGAATGTATCTTAATTAGCTACAGGTTCACTTATGTTACCAATGATACATCCTAGAAAAGAAACATAAGATTTTGTATAATCAAAACAGTTGGATAGTTCGCTTTGTAAAAAAAACACTGGAATTGCTTTGTGAATCTACTTATGACATTAATTTTTGTACATTCTATTTGGTAATTCATTAATAATATAAACATTTCTGAACTTTTTATATTTAATTTTTTTACATATTTTTCAAAATCGATATTAGATAATGGTGATACATTCAATTTTTTGGCATTCCTTTTTTTTTTTTTTTTTTTTGCAACTGCACCTCTTCCTGCATTATTTGCCATTATGAAATTGTGTTTCTGTTGTTCTTCTAATTCTTTTTTATTTTTTATAGTTTAGCAGTAAATTGTAAATTGCCCTGGCTCCTCCAGCTAAAGCACCAAGTGTACCTAAAGCAACAAATACAATAGGAATAATTCCTCCATGGTGTAAACTACTTCCAGATTTTTCTTCGGCCATTTTTTTTTACTGTTGGCAGTGATAAAGTTAATTTCAAACTTTTGCCTTCTTTTCAATTTTTTATTTTTTCTCTCAATCTGATCTTTTGTGAAAAATGTACCTGCACCCAAATTTTTTAATTCCTCAAAGGAAATATCGAAAGTGATGTTTGTTATCTTCATTTATAATTACAAAGTAAATGTAATTAATAAAACATTTTTATTCCCATCCTAATTTTCTTTTTGTTGACATAGTTGAGGCAACAGCAGCAGAAGCAATCTTTTCACTAATTGGTGTGTTTTTAATTGACATAATTTCTTTAGCTTCATTTTTTTAAATTTTATCAGCTTCATGTCTAGATACTAAATATTTATGATCTCTATAAGCAATAACATGACATTTGCATGCTTAATCTAGTTTATTTATTCCTGTGTCACATCTTTCCAACCTTTCATTTAATGTTGTAAATGGGCCACAATAATTACAGATTGGGAAATGCATTTCCAGTAAATTTAAATTGTTTAATGCACAATTTATTATACCCTTGTCATAGTGTACAAAATTCCAAAATGAGTGTGGAATGACATTTAAAACTCTTATTAGATATGGAATTCCTTTTCGATTATCAACAACACAATCAGAAAATTTATTATCTAGCATATTCATTATGATAATTTTTTCATTGTAATAATTATAATTTCCAGTATTTTCTTCGCCATGAATAACTGATAATCTGTCAACCAATTTTCTAACATTATCCATTGAATCATATTCTTTTGGCAAACTATTGTAGTTTTATACCTTCTCCAGATCAAGGAGTTCTTGGAGAAATCTTATTTTTTGGTGTGTTTGGTGCTGATATTGATTGTGATTTTATATATGTTTCATAAATCGGGCCCATTATATGAATATACTTCAAACATCCACTCGAAGTTACCTTTTTATTAGAATTATATTGTTGGAATGAAGCATTGGTTATTTTAACAATATATGCATAGTTTTCACAATCCTCATCATCAAATTTATTCCCAAGTTCTTCTTGTGGATCTATTCTTTTTGCAATTTCTATTCCGAGATTTACAGTAGAATCAGATGGTGCATGTGGTAAATTTGTCAATGTTACAATCCCTATTTGCTCTTCCAAATTAGGAGATTTTTGTTCTGACAATAATTCTATTTAAAAAGATGTTTCTTCTGGAGTTTGTGGATAATCCAAAATTTTTGCTATAACGGGAGCTAGTGTTGTTATTAAATATTTATTTTTTCTCTTACTTTTTCTACTTTTTTATCGATATTTCGTAATTCATCAATTAATGGCTGTTTTTTCTTATTATTTTTTCATATTATTTTTCATGGCATTTTGATATTTTTTATATCTTTCAATGATCAATTTAACTCTATGAACTCCCTTTGATTCTGCCATTTATATATAGAATTTTTTAACTTATATATGAGCTTCGAGAAGCAAACTTTTCCTCCAAAAATTAAAACTAGGGGGAATTTAAATGTTTACAATGATAGAATTGAATTTGATATTCTTATAGGCTTATGTTTATGAGCAATTTGGTCTACTAAACAGAGATAAAGTTAGAGATGAAGCAAAATATGGTGAAGTAGACAATATTGATGTTTGTTCTAACTTTTCCTTTTCAGTTTTATAGAGTATAAATTTAAAAACATGGAAATCTTATTGAAGCTGTTGATATCCAGGCATGACAGCAATAATGAATGCTTTATTAAGATCGCACGTGAACAACTTTATTTAGAATTTATGGTGTTAATAATCTGTATCGAGATAAATCTGTTTCTGATGATATAACAAAATATAATAAAATTGTATCTAATGTTGAAAAAAAAAATGAAATATTGTATCCGCTGAGATATTTGTAGGTTTTATTCGTGATAACAATGAAGTTTACTGGAAAGCTGGCTATACAATTTTAGTTTTCGTAATTCATATAATAACAACTGTTTATTTCTTTATGAAACTTTAGATAAAGATAATATAGTTACGAAATATCGTCCTGATCCTGGTAAAATTGTTATTGAAAAACTATAAATTGTGTGGTCTACTGTCGAATATGAATTAAAGAAGAAATATGTAAAGAGCTTAAAATACCTATTAGTTTTTATTATTGGCAAATTTTAGAAAAAGAAGTACCTACAGGTACAACTTTTAACTTTGATATAAAAGGTCAGTTTAATAATTTAAAATTTGATATGCTTGATTTTGTAATTGTAGGATTTCTTTTTAAAAGAAAAAACCGTGCTAAACAGTATAAACATGCTGCTATGTTTAATCATTGTAATGTGAGAAACATTTATGTTAAAATGGTAGAAATTACATTTTTCCTAAAGAAAACTGGAATATAGACATTGCAAACGGTGTTTATATTAAACAATTTATTGCTTATAATGATTTTAGAAATTCAAAAACCAAACTAGATACCGGCTATAGAAATAATGAACTTTATTATAAACCAACTGTAAACTTTGATGGTGATATTAATTAGTATTAATTTTGGGGGCGAAGGCCCCCAAAATAATTGTTCATACAGAAAAACAACCATAGTTAAAGAAAAAACAAGCATTAAAATTTGTGTTGATTTTAATAACGATGTTGAAGCAGGTACCATTTGTTATGTTGTTTGAATTAGTAAGCGAAATCTGACTTATGATTATATAAAAAGAATTACTGAAAATTTATAGAATTATAATATTATTAATTGGAAGAATCAACTAATTGTTCCGATAGTTAAAAACAATTTTTTGAGCTTACAGTTGAGTGGTAAGTTTCAAAACCTTTACGAATTTTTAGAAATAAGGTCGAATCATTTGATAGAATAAAAAATCGTAAACCTAAGTGAAATTTTATTATATTATCACTTTCTTATGTAACATATATAAATTTATAAATATTATAGATTGATCAAATTATAGCTCTTTTAGAACTTTCGGATATTGGATATATTATTAAAAAAAAAAACAACTTCCATTCATAAAGAATTGGACATTGATATTTCAAAATTGTTTTAAAAAGCAATAAAAATTATTTAAGATCAGATGAATTTTCTAATTTTGAAGGAGATGTTCATGAGTCGGAATGTTGTGATTGTTGGTATTATGGAATCAGTAATGGTTATGCTTCAGATTTTTCTTTATTTTCGGACTTTAAAAAGTCTTATTGGTGTTTTATTTGTGTTGGATAAATTTATAAATTATATTAATTTGTATCTTTTTATTTGATTTTTAGCATAATTTGCATAATTTAAAATGCTCGCTTGCAAAATTGACATTAAAAAAAGCAAAGAATTGCTTGAAAAGCGAGGAATTTGCATGTTTCTTGCTTAGATTTTGATGTGTGTAAGTGGCAAATATTGACATGGTATTTTTTGCAAAATTGAAAATTTTACTTGATTTTGTCTTAAATTTACATGATTTCCGAGGAAAATTGCTTGTTTTGGAGAACTCCTGTTTTAAAATTTTTAGAGCCTAAATTCTGCCTCAAAACCTTGTTTTTTGAGCACAAATCCTCGAAATTTCGATGAAAATAAGGCGTGAGCAAAAACTCTCCTTATACATATACTAAGTTGCAGGTTATTTGTCTTACCATCTAGATCAGTGTGCGTGTGTGTGTGTGTCTATATATATATATATATATATATATATATATATATATATATATATATATATATAGACACACACACACACGCACACTTGCAACTTTTTTTGTAGCAAAAACTGGGGAATTTTGAAAGGGGAAATGGGTTTTGAATCTGCCAGATTACTATCGAACATGTATGATAATATATGTTAGATAATTATCTCAACACATATGAACACAATTCGTCAAAATTACGTTTTTCACTAGTTCGATTACAATCGCTTTCACTATGTCAAACTAGTTACTTATCATTCAAATCACTCTATCATGTCAGTTATTTTGGATTAGCGATGTCTTTATTGTGAAGCTTGGTTGCAGAGTATATAAATTTAACAACTTCAGATTTTAAACCACCATTTTTTGTTTGTAACTATACCTCTGATTATTTTGAAACAAGCTCAGCTAGAAACAAATGTATCCCTGCATGTTTTTCGCATAGATAACGCCAATATTTTAGACGTCATACACAGGCTATCATTAGCTATAGTTACGAAAAAAAACCATTTAATTTAATGAAATATTATACTGCTATGCAAATTGATTGCACTCTTGCAGTGTGTGCGTGGTTTAATGTCACGCAGAGCTTGGAAAGTTAAAAGTGCTGGCAACTGAAGTGAAGTGATTCAGTTTAATTTTGTTTGATACACTTTGTAGGAGTTCCACATAGCCGCCCGACGGAATCATGTTGACTATACGCTATTCACGGTAAAAGGAGCACTTTTGAAAGCCCTGCTTAAGATCTACTTGTATGTACGTTGTGTATTATTGCGCCTTATGTAAGATTAACATTGTCATGAGCCTCGTCACTTTATTCACGTTTGATCAAGTGAAATTGTGAAATTATTAGAAAAGTTAGTATTTAAAAAATCTGCTAATTTTTTACACTACGACGGATTAAAAAAAAACATAAGCGATATAAATAAATTAAATTATCACAATTGTAACTTAAACTTTTTATTCGACGTTAAGATATGGAACTACTTTCTCCTCCATCGTTACCAACTTTACTGGGTGCACTTTCACTCAGTACGGCCGATAAAATATATGCAGGTATGAGCAGTGATATTTTTTTAAGTTTGATTGCCAAAGTTCTCACTTTATCGTGAACAGTCTTTACGTGTGTGGCACGGGCTGTCACGTCGCAATGGCAATTAGAAGAGGCCGTGGCTTGGCTGGCGGCCAGACGGGCGCTACGCCAGCGTCCTTATGTACACACTGACATCTTAACCCCCCCCCCCCCCATAATACACCGGCTTGAGACGGTGGTGTAAACAACACATGTTTATTCCCGCCCCGGGCTTCTAAAGAGTCCTCCCTAAAGCATAGTGCGAGTGGAGTGTGAGAGATTTGGGCGCCTTATAACATTGGTGTCTCTGCAGCCGATGAGGGTGAAGTGAGGTGAGTATGCAGCAGCACACGAACGCATGATCAGAAAAAGGGGGGTGGATGGTCAGGGGATTCTAGAGAAAACCTACCGACCAGCGGCCTCGTCTCACGTATAAAAATCCGGGGAGTGACTCAACTGGCAATCAGACACCCAAGTCATTCTGTTAGGATGCGAGTACAATGGCCGCTACACCTCACATAATGCCAGGCGCAATTTCGATTCGTAGCTAGATACGATGTTAGCACTGTAAATGACATGTTAGCTAACTTCAAAAACTGTAATGGATGAGTTTAAATTATACAAATACACAAATTTTCCACATATCAAGGCGCGAACATGGCGATGCTATTAAACCATGTTGGAAATTTACTACGTATTTGGCTTTTCCATGGACAAATTTAGTGAAGCTACCATGCAAGTGTGGAAATAAAGGTAAAGTTGAACGAAACCACCTGCTTCCTCAATACTCTTATACAATGACGTGATATTTTGTGAACGATTTCGTAGAGCGTAACTAGGTAAGGCTTGAAATCTCGTGTCGAAAGCGAAGTTGCTGAGTGGAGCAGGAGCCATGAAGGAATCGCAATGGCGTGTAGTGAGGAATCAGACCAGCATTCGCCTGGAGTGATCCATATAAAAGTGAAGTCAGAATGGTTGGACAGGGAATCGATCCCACGTCCTCCAGAATGCGAGTTGAGATTGTTACGCTACGTCACGTCGCTCTGCGAGTCACATATTTGTAATTGTAATGAACCAGTTCTCGATCGTTCTCAACAACTTCCGGTGAAGGAATTTTTATGCGAAATTTCGCAGTTAGCGGAAATAGGCGATCCTGTCAGTGTTTCTGAACGTCTAGTGAACAAACTGCAGAAAGAATGAGCAATAAAAAAACAATTAGAATTTTCCAGAATAAAAAAATGCAATCATCATTTGAAAAGAATTTTATACCAAGGGTAGACATGTGCACTTCCCGTCAGAATAAATGAGCGACGGAAAAAGTTAGTCCCCTTCGGCAATCTTCGGCAAGATGTATCGCCTTGGCTCTTAGGCAACCAACACATTCGGTCAATCGTTCAGCGTTTTAACTGCGCCATGAATCTCTTTAGCTTCTATTGGAGCATCATCCTGACATCTGTTTCTCAAAGTGAATATAACGCATTTAATTGGATGAAGCAACTCGCCCTGCAAAATGCAAAAATCCAGTATCTCACATAAAATCCTCACTGGAAGTCCGTGTCTCATGCGCAAACAGGTAACACTTAGTGGAATAAACAACCAATTATAAAGGCGAGCTGAAATACAGTGTTGTGCAACAGAGCTTGTCCCGAAATATGTTAGCGGGATTACATCACATGAGCTCCACACTAAACGTTCGCGAGTCGTGCAAGCAGGTAGCACGTAGCGGAAAGAAAACCAATCATAAAGGTGAGCTTAGCTACAGTGTTGTGCAATATAGCATGTCACGAGGTATGTAAGCGACATTCGATGCTTCAAACAATGAAACAGTAAACGTATGTGAAATTACTATAATTACAGATAACTGTAAAAGAGAAATGTATACTTCCTCTTTTAATAATTAAAATATACCCTATTCTATGTAAGTCGTTAAGTAGTTATAATATGTGTCTTTTATTAACGATACACAGAAATGAATTTCCTGCTATCGTACGCATATGCGAAAATAGAATATCACCCTTTAGCGGAATATATGGTCATATTATTCTGTAAATAAGGCCGCTTAACATTAATGAAACAATCGGCGCATGTTGCAGATGTAATTATTGTATGCGCACATCAAGAATGTTTCTCTTGCAAATAGCTGCTGTCTCCATGAAAAGCCACGTCGTATCTAACCGGGCCAATTCCTACCCTGCCAAATCAAATCCTTACGTAGGTTTCGTATTATCTACTGTAGCCGGCAGATGTATGTGCATGTCTGAGCGGGCGGAGCGTGTTAAATGGGTACAACCTAGTGGGGGGAGGGGGTGGAAGAGATGCACACGTAGGTCTGGCCATACTATCGGCTATTGTACTATTGGCTATTCCACAAACATCAGTCACGGTGGGCTCAGGTAGGAATATGTAAAGCAATCTAGGACGAAGGACGTTCGCAGAGGTACAGGAAATTTATCCTCAGTGTTAAAAATTCGCACTTGACCATTTTATATATATAAAACCACATATAAAAATATACAACTGCAATACTACTTAGTTTTGAACACTTGGTGAAATTCCACGTGAATTAATGTATACGTACAGTTTATAAAAGTTTAACAAAACAGTAATTTCAGGCCAGTGCTTTTCTTTTGAAACTATAAAAAATGTTTTATGTCTTTATTTGCACAAAGTCGCGAAAATGAGCGTTTTTACTTATAGTGGATTGACCCGCACTATAAAGAATGCATACACACAGTGTTTATAAAACAAGAAATTAAATAACAATATTACTCTATACAGCATAGTGTTCATCTACTTTACAAATGCCACCCAATTAATCTGTGTGTAAGCATTCTCGCCGTGCTAAATGGTAGTTTATGTGAAATTGTGGTCTACATACGCCTAGGTGTTCAAATTAAACAGCTCACGAAAATCTCAGTAAACATTTAGAATTTATATAAAAAGGTGATAAGTATCTTGTCGGTTTATGTATTTTTTCTGGAATTCCGATTCACATGCAAATTTAATGCCAATAAATATGTTTTTTTTTCTCCAAATAATGCTGGTTTCAGCAGACGGTGTAACCAATATAAAAATATTTCTGTAGCATTTCTGATACAGTTATTTTTACTAACTTAACATACCGTAATATACGTTTGCCCATAATTTATGCCAGTAAATGTTATTCCAAATGCAATGCTCATTAAGAGAAAATATTTTCTTGGTATTGAAACAAAGCTTGTGCAAATGTGTAATCATATTTGAAATTCATTAAAAATTGATGTTGCAGTTGAGGCCACGCGTATTTGCTCAAGAAGTAGTAGGTTCGATTTCTAGTTGGAACGTATTTATTTAAATATAATATAAAAAATAAAAATCTTTGTATTAAATTTGTGGTGTAAATAAATATATGTTTGGAAGTATGTTATGTATTAACTTAGATACTCTATTTACAAATGAGACTGAAATACAAACTTGATTGTAATACTAAATATATATATATATATATTGCAAGTCCACTTAGTTTGTTTATTTATTCATTACAAGAAAAGGCAAGTATTCTTTTGGTTACTAGTTTTCAAGGTTTTACTTGTAAAAGTAGTATAAAATGCACACACAATTCCAGATTAACAGCACTAATGTTTAGAATTCCGTGACAACTTTTTTCACATATTTTTCCTATTGGAAGTGACATTTCCCATGAAAGGTTGACTCCTACAGACAAGCATAAATCACACCCTTGCTCTACCAGGGATTCATGACCGGAACCACTCATGCTCAACACTTAACCGACTGTGCCACAGGCGGCAGCCAATAGGTCAACCAGAACACTGTCAGTAGTTATAAGAACTTATTTTAAGTGAACCAAAAGAAATTATCTCCAATGAAATAAGCTGCTAAGTTACAATTTAAGCGATATTTTGTTACGTGCTACAGCTGGCGCCGACTCCGCTGCCCCGCACCGTAATCAGAGACCCACCTCGCCCTCCCCTCTTCCTGGAACGAGATGCGCTCGTGGCTGTCTGCTCCTCTTCTGGGAATCCCACGAGAATGCCGACAGTGATGAGACTTGTGGCGTCAAATACCTCATCTCGCCTGCTAGAGTTTCTGATACGTTTAGCGACGATGCAAGAATGTTCTGGTGAGACTGGGTGGCGTCTCAGCCCTCCGCGACGTATCACGCGAGTTGGGAAAATTATAGGTGACGGCCTAAGACCTATATATACTGCCGCAACCCAGCGGCCGGTAGTCTTTGACGGAGGCCGTCTGGCGAGTGTGCGCGAGCGAAGTTAGGTGTGGACGACGACTGGAGATTGCGGGACGACGGCGAGTGAGGTGTTCGTGGTTTAAATGGACGAGAGGGTGTGATACCGACAAGTGAAGCCTACTGTGCGTGAGGGCGCATGGAGGACTCTAGAACATTACGACTCGCGGGACATGGACTGAACTGAGGTGGGACTGAATGGAAGTGTAATACTGATTTTATTGTAAATATTCGAACTGTCAAATACGGAAACATAAATTATCAAATAATTGAATAGTTTGAGACACTGTCTATTGGGACTGATATTTAATTATTTTATTTAATTGATTTATTTGTCCTAATTATACATTTTATTAATTGGTGTCAATTGTGAACATTAAGTGATTCCAATTTATTGTGAGAATTTGAGTTTAGAGAATTTCGCTGTAGTTATCTTAAATAAAATAAGGAAAGTATAATTAATTATTTTATTTGACTAAGACTTCCATCCCTTAACGAACTTAGTATAGCCCACTTGATTTCTTAAAGAGAGAAAGTGTAACAATATTAATTATTTGTTCCACATTGTACCTATAATTCACTGCCACATTGGTTGGTATTCGCTTGCATATATTTGCGCTAAATTAAATGCGGGAACTGCAGACAAAGATTTATAGTTTAGCTTAACCTTCATACATCACTCTTTTCTTTGGAATAAAAAATTGAAAATAAAAAAAATATCTTTATCCTTTTCTCAGTTCTATTTTGTGTTATTGTCTAGCAGTTATTGTACAAAATATTCTTTTATCATTTAATATAACATTATTATAGTTTAAAATGTTTTAAATTTGTTGTTCATTATTAAAGTAATTTTATTTGCTGCCCCGTATTTTGATTGATGATTTCGACAACAGACACAATTCAAGAATTCTATGTCATCAAAAATATCGTTCCAACGACTGTGGGTATGTTACGAAATTACATTTGGCACTGACTAGATAGATGATAACTACGTACGATTTTGTGTGTTAATATTTGCATATTTTGGATTTTTTTGGAAGTAAAACTGCTATGCTGTAAAATGTGTTCAAGTTGGCTTAGTGTTATGCTGTCTCAAGCCTCTCAATGTTTGCAAATGTTGTAAACAAATGTTGTCTTGAGTAATGTATTCCCGTTGAGATATTTCGAATGCTCGCCGTAAACATTCAGATCAAATATTTATATCCTCCACTCACCACCATTTTAATGGTGAAAGATATTATGAAAATGTGGAAAAGGAACGAGTAATCTGTTGATGCATCAAACTACAGAAAGTATTCTACCTCCATTGCTGCTACTTTTATATAACGTGATTTTAATTCGATACTATTTAATATTTGAACAGAAAAATTGCACTCAATAACAGAAAAGCAATTCTATTATATCGAACAATACACGCAGATGGTCAAGAAATCCTCCAGCACACACTGTCACAAGAGCACTGCTACCTGTTGTCGCCAGCAAAAAGTCTCCATGTCCGGTTTTGCATGTGCTGTAACTCAAGACAAAATACCGAATGTTTTTATGTCCGCGTGAATACTGCCGGGATGCAATCTTGTCGCTCAGCTACAGATCGGACTGTGCCGAGCTGCATGCTAGGGAATAAGATTGGACTCGCATGCACAGATGTTTGCTGGTACCAGTTGATAAGTCTATATTTGTAGCCATTTTGGAAGACAGCGCTACTTCAAATATAATGCTTATAAAGCAAATTTTTCAACCGATTTGGCATCAGTGAAAGTAATGAGAATGTTAAAAAGCTGTATATAATTATATTTCTAATGTAATAACCACTACGTACTGCATTTTGATGCATATCTTCAAGTAAAACTTTCAATGTAGTAGTATGCAAACAGGCAATCTAATATGGGCTTGGAGCTGCGGGCAAGGGAACTAGGCAACCACCATCTTTGATGATGCTATATGGGACAAATTTCCCGTTTCCCCCCAAAATATTTATATTTTCTTTCATATCCATGGTGACCATCTTGGATCGCAAACTCCAGCTCTGTCAATATGATGCCAGGGTGTTATGACCCTTACACCTAGCGCCCTGGTGGGTGCCGAGTCTCATGCTCTGCCATCCCTTTCGGGATCTGTCGACCTAGCACCATAATGCGGTACCGAATACCAGCATCGGCATACACACTCACCAGACCTAACATATAAGCATAGTTGACTGTAATTTTCAAACCCCATAAGATATAATTGTCAACTTCATAACACTGGCAAATGATGAGAAGGGTCGCAGGGCCAGGTATACCCCATGTCTACTTATAAGCATAGTTGACTGTAATTTCCGGACCACATAATATTTGGTTGCTAAATTCATGACATAGACATCACCCATGACTACGAGGAGGTTCGCGGGGTCAAGTATACCCTATAATATACTTATAATTATAGGTGTATGTAATATCCGAACCACAGAATATATAGTTGTCAAATTCATAACATAGGCATCAAACTTCAAAAGAACTGTCCACCATTAATATTCACAACTCTAATCATGCATTTTACAGTATCTATGACCAATAAACATGTTAAGGGAAAATTACACCATGCCTATCCTACTTCAGCAGCACAGTTTTGCATGCCTTAATAAGCCAATAAGTATGAATAAGATCTGGTTTCTCTATCCACCAAGAGTACTTTGATATCACGAGTCATTGCCAGATACGACTGTTTCCTTGCAAACAATGGTGTAAGTGTTCAATTCGAAGAATGAGAGGAAAAACGTGATTCACCAGCTCATTATCTCATTGTCATCACCATATTGCCAGCAATGCTTAAGATACAGCTTGTTGCCAAAAATGGGCCTTGATGCAACGCCAGTAGAAATCGCCAGCTTTATGAAAACTCCTAAAGAGAAATATCTGTTAAAAAAACATCAAAGCAGGTGAACGCTTTTCCACATAGTCCATAGGGAGAGAATTGATGCATCGAGACAAAACCGTCACATTTTTTCAAGCTCACAGCATTTTTAATATGGTATTGGTTTCTGTGAAAGATGGCATATATCCCAGACCTGCGACGGCTTACCAGCTGCTAGCTGTATTTGTGCAATTGAGGGAAGTTTGATAATGTTGAGCAGTTCATGCCGAATTTTTCGGTTTACACACTTAGGTATCTAATGTCTCAGTATCAGAATTCGATGGTAGTGAGACAAGAAATGACATCCACATAATTGTTTGAAAGGGGAAATGCATACATATGTATTGTATGACCCAGCATCTGTGGGGTAACATTCCTGATTCTATGAAACATAACGAGACGCTGCCATGATAAAACACCGTACGTGCATTCGGGAGGACCCAGGTTCAGTTCTCAGTCTATACATCCTGATTGGAATTTTTTCCATGGTTTCTTGAAATTACACCAGGAATACACTTAGATGGTTACTTATCATAGGTCATGTTCGATTCCTTCCTCCGATACTGATTGTGCCTGGTTGAAAACAAAGTGCTAAATATTTCTTCAACAAATGGCGAAGCTTGTTGGATGCCTGCCTTGGTGCTAGGCGATTTTATTGCAAACTGCAAAAACAATTTACTTAGTAAGCTATTAACTATACCGTGGGATATATATATACACACGTGTATATTTATGTATATATGTGTATATATACATGTATGTGTATATACATATAAGTATACATGCATATATATATATAAATTTCAAAGCGATATTACTAAATAAAGAATACAAATTTCAGCTTTGGAAGAACACTACATAACTTTACTTTAAAATAAGGGTATTTTATTTTAACTTGTGACTACACGCACCATAATCAGCACCACATGCTCCACAATCGCTCTTCATGCTCTACATGCTACCCATTTTCCACAATCGCTCCAAATGCGAAGGATTGATGGAAAGATTGACGCCTGCCGACTGACTACTGCCGACGTCTCTGTGGCTGCTACATGCCAGGTATAAAGATAATATTCGAGACAGCTTCTATTTGCAAAGTGTTTTTGTCACCCCTAATCCTTGATTTATATCTGTTAACTTCATAAATAATTAAGTTCATACACGTGCACACACACACTATATATATATATACACACACACATGATTGCTAGAGCATTATTGAATATTATTAAATTTCTTTAAATTATAATAAAACTCATATACTAAATATATCAAATATATGTTTTTTCTTTACCAACATTGTTTTGTAAACTTTTGTGAGCAGTATAAAACTCGAGATACAATATATTTAGTTTTAAAACAAAACACATTTATTTATGCACACATCACACAATATTCTTCTTCTGATGCATAGCAAATGCAATATAAGGAATTGCTATTTTTAAACGAGTTTTATCACTGAGTCAAGGATGGCATTAAACACATAATATTTGTTAAATGTACCATGGATTTTCATAACTCCATAACTTCTGAGTTGCACGGAGCACAAAAATGATTTTGATTTTGGCACGCATGACGTCTTGTGGGATACATCTCGACGAGCTGTCAAAACGGCGCTCAGCAGTGCTGCTTGGTAAGGTCAAGGGCGTCCGTTCCGATGGGGCACAGATTGTGAATCACCGGCTCTTGGAATCTTCCAATCACATACACAGAATACTATCTTATTAGGGACACCTTAAATATGTTGGGAATTCTTTCAAATGGAGTGTATATATATACACAGGGGAAAACAATAGTCTGCGCTGAATGACCGCTGATTGATCGGAACGAAGGTTTCCGCTATCACACGATTAATTAGCCAATGAGAACCAAGGGTGGTGGTGGTGGCGTGGGTTGAATGAAGCTAAGTAATTTACCAATTAAAAATGTGGGTGGGGATGGAGGGAACCTGTGCCATCGCTCACCTGGTGGCATAACCGAGAACATAGCACTATCTAAACATTTAAAATAGAATCCAATGCGGAGGGCGCAAACAGCACCACCTATACTTTAAAACATAATTAATTATGGCCGCCCCCTGGTGGCTAAATCGATAATTTATACACTAGCACCGCATAGGTGATGTAAATGCGAACATATGAAATCCAACATGGTGGCCTACAGCAATGTGTAAATAAAATACAGATAAAAATCCAAGATGGTAGCCTTCACCAATGTATGAACAAAGACAAACGAAAAACCAAGATGACCGCATACGACAGAATGGGTATAGGTGAGAAGTCTGGGGGCGGTAGGTGGGTAGGTAGTTGGCTTAACGTATCGTCCAGAGCGAGGTCATTAGGGAAGGAGCAAATGGCACAGGAAGGATTGAGTAAGGAGTCAGCCATGGCATTTATTACGGAACGATCCCAGAATTCGCCTGGAGTGATTTCGGGAAACCATGGAAAACCGAAATCAGGATGGCCGGACCGGGAATCGAAGCCGGGTCCTCCCGAATGCGAGTCCAGTGAGTTAACACTGCGCCACCTCGAATGGGAATGGGGGAGGAGGGGGTCAGTCGTCTGCTGAGCGTGGTGCTTTTGGACTCCCAGAAATGTGTTTTAATAGTTTTGAAGTAATGTTTTTAATAATTCTTAAATAAATAAAGTTGAAAGTAATATTTTAGAAGTTTTTGTATATATTTTGGGTTTTTTTAAAAATGATTTATATTGTTTTTGATGTTTTTTATATATTTTGTAATTTCTGGGTTTTCAAAGTCAATGTTCACTGGGGTCGAGGTCAAAGGTCTTGGTCAAGGTTAATGGTTAAGGTCAGCTACATCTAAAATGGCAGCCAGGCGACCAGAATGGCTGAGCATGAAGGTCTCTGATGATCCGATCCTCTTACCCCTTGTGCTGGCTTCCCAATTAATACTACTTACTGGAATACTACAAAGGTAATCAGTAAGTACACATAATGCTTAGTGCACTGCTGGCCTTTCGAAATTCATCACAAAGGACGCAACATATTGATCCGACATTGGGAGACTGCATAGCATAGGGTAAAACAATGGCGTAATTAGTTGTTTGCAGAGTGGCACCACGCTGTGAAGTAGTATACAAGTGGAGGTCGGAGACCAACTGGGATGTAGTGGCTGTATGTTTCGCTGCTGTTTGTGTGCACAAACGAATCAGTATGTAGGTTCGGAGAACACGGTGACCTCACAAACATGTTTCCGCTTTTGACTGCGGAAGAATCTTAGCCTGTCAATATTGTGGATTATCCTAATGCGATATTGGTCCTCGGATTGGAAGAGGTGTAACTACAGCGAAGCAGATATGAGATCAGTGGTCGAGGAGGGACGGGCTGAGCGATGTGCAGGAAACCATAACGGTCCTGCCACACCAACAAACGCCAGGGCAGACATCTGGAACGCATGGTGTTTGCAGACCATACAGTCACATCAAACACTCTCGCTCGTGATGTCAGGTGTCTCGTACATCAATCTGTGTTCTCACGCGCAGTTGTCGCCATCTAGACCATCGACGCCTCATGTCCAGGCGCACATTACTGCGGCTGCCACTGAATGCTCACATACTGTAAGTTCCTGAGACTACAATGGCGTGTGAAACATCGGACATGGACTGTAGAATAACTTGCCGTAGTCATCACCAGCGAGTTCCGCTTCTACCTGTAGCATGACTATGGACGCATTAAGCTCTCATAGCACCATGGTGCACGCCTGATCGAGTCCTACATAATGCATAGTCATACCGACCTGGCACCTGTAATAAAGACATAGGGTGACATCGTATTCCAGTCCCGCTCATGCCTAGTCCATATCGCTGGTACGCTAAACAGCAACTGTTACATTGCGGTGGTGTTGGAACCTGTTGTCATCCCATTACCTCAGGGCCAACTTGGAGACATGTGCGAATAGGACAATGCGCGGTCTCATGTGGCACACATCGTCCGACTGCTGCTGGATGACCACCATGTAACACTGCTTTCCTGACTTGCATGTTCACCGGATCTCTCGTTAATCGAAAAAGTGTGGTTCATGGTCGAACGGTGACTGGGTTGTGACAGGATTCCTGCCACTACATCGGATGAACTTTGGGTACACATCGAAGCCACGTGGGTGTAGCGGCAGTTAATTCCGTCTGAGGGGGGTGGGAAGTGGGGCACAGAGTACTCATTTCCTACAAACCATACATAGTATCGGGTTGTAAGTATAAACATGTCACCCGTGTATGATGGCTTCTCTTCTCCAATATATATTCGGTTTTTATGCCTCATAATCTTCATGGTATTGCAAGTTTAGTGGCCAGCGGTGTATTAAAGCATCGAGCCCTTTAATGTTATAGCATGTTAGAGTAATATAGTCACAAATATAGAAAATTGTATTCCATAGAAGAAAACCAGTTTAGAGATGGTTTCGGGACCAACAAGGCATGCAATATTTGCGTTGACCTCCTTGGTCACCAGATCTGAATAATATGATAGAACATTTTTAGCCATACCTGAAACGCATTATGGAAGACAATCAACATGACTCCACAATAGACTCCACAATATATACACATGATGTACTATGGGAGGACATGTTTCATGAACAGGAGTAGTTGGAATGAAGTTTGAATTTCATGTTAAGAAACAGTAGTTAGAATAATATGTAGGACTGTATAAACTGCACAGGAAATTATTGTATGCATACGGTTGTGTATTCCAATATTAATTTAAAGCCCTGTTTTAAAATTGGATGCTAATAAATATTAACGACCTTTCAATGCAACAGAGAAATTACTCATCAGAATAAAATACAATTAAGTAGTCATTTTTAATGTATTACTTACTTTGTGGAATCGATTTACTGGGTTTAGTCTTATAATACTTGTGCATTGGGCTGAATTCACGAATAACTCAACTGCACCTTTTCAACCGGTGTAACAGTGTAACATACTTAGCACATGAAACCACAATCAAGGCAACGTCATCCTATCTGTTTAGGACATAATTACTGTGGTACTGTAAAAAGTTTTGAAATTTAGTTACAAACCTTTAAACGCATTAAGTGAAGTTATGAATCTTTGCTATAATTATGTCATTATTTACATGATGAAATTATCAGTTGTAAATCGATATTAACATCACGAAATAAATTCTGTTTTCATTAGTGGTCACTGAACGTTTCTTCATCGAATTTATCGAATTCACTACGTAGTGACAAATTGTGAATTTCGTTGGCTACTGCCTTGACGTTTTGTCTTTTTACTTTCACGACAAATAACTTTACACAATGCTGCGACTATGGTCCAGGAAAACTATTCTTTAGCAGCTACACTATCGCCATTTATACTCTGCCCAAGATTAACGTAGTACAATGTTGAAAGCTCTTCCCACTTTCTTGTGTCGTTCGCCTCATGCAACATTGGTGTTACTATAGGTCAAGTGACTTGTATACATATGTATGTTTGTCATGATATTGAGTAAGTATATTTATCAAACAACACTGTTAAGTTATTTGCTAAATTAACATTTTTCTACGCTGCCACTTCTTGTTCAGTGGTAGGCCTGCACAAATTATAGGAATCGATTTTCAGTTGCCATTGGTTTAGAACATGACTTATAATGCGATGGCGAAACAATGAACCCTTTTACGTGAGTCGCGGCTAGCATCACAGCAGTTCCTTAGCCGGTGCACATATTAAACTATATGCGGTTACGGGCACTGTCTATTTGCAAGAGCGCGCAAGTTACACCGAACAATCTGTAAACGTAAAACCCCACGAAACAGAAGAACGAGGAAGCAATTGTAATGTTAACAATCTTCTGCTTGCCCATTTAGACTCTGCATAGTCACTAGATATCCGTATGGAGTGAAAACTACAATATTATTGAAGTTCACACAATTCCTAGCGATCGTGGTATAATTACACTAGAAAACATTTAAAGTGTGATTTTTAATATGTTTCAAAACTACATTCCTATAGTCATTACGTTGAAAAATGGTAGTGTTGCCGTAATACTTATTTAGGTTAGTAAAACTAAAACAGAAATAAAATTGTTGCATGTGTGTTTAATGTGTAGGAATATCTGAAAATGCCTTTATAGTTATAGTAATCGCTGTGTAGTAAATTACTTTATATATAAACATATTGTGCGAACTGTAGAAATAATGAACGCAGATCTGAACACAGTAACATAGTGCCTAATAAAATATTTAGTATAACAAACATTTTGCCTCTGAACAAAACGCGGATTCAAGACAAGTGAATAATAAGAGTGATAATTACTCTCAGGTATTTTAAAATATCCAGTTAACACTTGAATATTTTCTGTTTTATATCGAAAATGAACAACTTTCAGGCCACTGCTAACAATCACTGTGGATCGTGACCTATTTATTTTAATGATGCCAGAATGCTGCTGCAAAAGTCCATGTTGCCAAATCAGATGTCTCACAGAATGTGTGCGTTAGTCATTCTGTGTTTTCTGTTCACGCGATTAGATCGTTTTGGATCGAGCTATTTTTCGCTTATTAGTATATGGGTGTAGAACTAACTGCAGTGAATATACCGTCGACTGTGGTAAACAGTCGTGGAGTGGAGTGGAGATCAGCTGTTGTCTTCGTACGTGGTGTTTGTATTGGGATAAGGTGTTATCGAGAAGCTACAGTCCTTGATGATGTGAGAATGCCGATTGTGTCAAGAGCTCGTCCTGTGTACTGCAGCATACTGATAATTGTCAAGAGCAGTTAAATCAATACGGTAACTTGGTCATACACACCACGATCTTTCAAAGGCTAGTGCAACTACTGTACGTTCACTGCGAATGAGCATATGTTGTCTAAATTACCTCAAGATTGAACTATGCGTCTTTCTTCTGCCAGGTCATCACAAAAACAGAGTTGGTTGTGACAATAGCAAAAAACATTTTGATAATTATTCTACACAAAATCGACATACACTCTCATTGTAAAATATAGGAATTAAAAAAATATATAAAGTGAAAGTCTCAAGCATAATATCCTAAACAGAGTCATTATTGTCATAGATCGACAGAACATATGTTTTTGTGTTATGTTTGGTACGTGCAGACTAGCTGTATAAGTGTTTGAATTGTATTATTTATTTTATTTCACACGTTATTGTAATTTGAATAAAAATTTTCACACATTTATCATATGCAATGGTAACATTTTTGAATCACATAATTTATGATTTATGTAAACCACCAGTCCCCATAATGTCTATGTTCTATGATAATTTTCATGCAGTATTCTTAGTTTTGACACATTGTTATTTCAATATTTAATATTATTTTTATATGTTTATTTTTGACCTCAGTAATTACTTTGTGATTTTAAAGCTTACTTATTTACTTTATTCTCTTATTAGAAAGATTTTTAGTTTTTGTTTATTTTACTGTAAGGAGGTCTAGTCGGAAGTAGGCCACGATTGGCTAGTCTTGAATGGAGATGCCAGAAGGCTTACTTCTGGGTGGGATTTTTAAACATGGATGGTTAATTGTATTTTCACTGAGATTTCAATCTTAGAGAATCCTCAGCGTCAACCTAAGAATAGGTTAGTAATAAGTCCCAGAAGTAGTGATTACGTCACTGCCACAACCGATTATAGACGAGAGTTGATGGCAGCTGTCTAGCTAATTGTATTAGTGAGTTTTGTGCGAGATGCCAGGACACCGATATCTATACGCCAGGCGCCATGTCAGCCACGTTAGCGCCGCATCAGAATACAGGTGACGCCAAGGATTTTGAGAGTCTGGGTGCAGACCTATGTGAAAGACTTCACTTGTAATCTATTTCTAAGAACTTATAGCATTTTCAGAAGAAGAGTAACTTACGGAACTAGGCATTTTCTGAACTTTAACGTGTATATGATCAGTAGTCCTGAGATCCCGTATGAGCTTGTAACGCCGGAGTACATTAACATCTAAAAACTATTGAACTCAGTGTAATCTCATTTGAGCATAGTTTAACTATTTGAGGGAGAGTTAGGAGTAATTCTTCTGAAGTAATTAAAACTTAAATAGACATTTTCAAGTAAAGGTTTGGATCGTGAGAACTGTAAATGCAACTAATTACTGAGGAGCTTAGTCAGTTTCTTAAACAGTTAGAAATTGAAGAAAGCTACTTCCGGTTATGAACAAAATTTTATTTCTGAATTTAACTTCAAGTCAGTTATCAGTTAATTTTGCAGCTTCACTAGTCATATTTTATTTTTTATCTCTTAAATAAATTAAGGAAATATAAACCAATTATCTCTATGCTGGATGGTGGTACTTCGATTATGGGCATTACATTAGTTTAATTTAATTTTTGATTAAAGTGATTTTTCTTACACGCATTTAAAGTTTAATAAATATTTCACATCTGAATTTTACATCTTGTTCGATTGCATAACACATTTGGTCTGATTTTATCTATTTTTCATTTCATTAATATATTGATTATTCAGATTCCACATGTTGTATTTTATATGAAATACAGAGGATGTATGCAAGTTGCTTCTGTGCATGTTATTTACAGTGATCCAGATATCCTCAGTTTCTTCTATGGTAAGCTCAATGTGGCAAAATTATTAAGGTGCAGATAGACACGTACAAGTCTACGTTTGACACCTTCTAACTCAAACTACGTCCAACCTATACTTGTGGCTCACACATACATATTTTAAACTTCTTTTATTTCCTACCGTGCGGTCACCTAACAAATAGTGAATGTAACGGCCCTCCGCACACAACTCCCCTAACTTCCAAACATCTTTCAGAACTTTATTGCGTACCTACTGCTCGTTTTATTGCTTTTGGCACACGTTGCAGCACTGACAGCACATTTGTGTTTCACTGATAATGTCCATTCATTTAATTTGTGTGAAATAAGTAACAACATACAGAATGTACGATACATTCTAAGTAATGTGTCAATGCTGACCATAGTAAAGTTGTTGACTACGAAAATTTGTACTTCGAAGTTGTTTTATCACTTAGGCAATGTAAGGAATATGAATGTGTATACATATGTTAGGAACTCCAGGATCTGACACATGCAGATGCTCATTTGACAAGGAGGCAGTCGATTTTATCTGTAGGAAACATATTTCTTCGTTAGAATTTTTTGGTCTCTGCAATTGGCTGTTCATGGTAAAGTGAACACTTTTTAAGATCCTCCCAACAGGGATGAACCAATAATAAATATATCGTATTGCAACATCAGGCATTAATTTTCTAGGGCAGGGAATGTATACACTATGTTTATTGGTCATGTTGCAATGAATATATTAAAAAGCAGCAGGAAGATTGAAATTGTATGAAAGAAAATATTTAGAGAAGGGCTTTAAAAAGTGCTCGCTTTACCGTGAACAACCTAAAATAATACTGTTTAACAGCTGTTTAGTTTGTACCTCATATAGTAAATCAAAATATAATACAAGTAAATATATTGACAAACAAATGGGTTACTCTCACACAAAATAACACGTCTATGTTTTACTGTTCATATTCGTGTCATTATACACCTCTGAGTTTGCACGGTCATGCGACGGGTAACAAAAGTAAAAAGCATCAGATTATTTGAACAGGTGGTTTGGACATTTAGCGTGCCCCTCCAAAGTCGCAGAGTTTTGTCCTGATTGCCCATGCATTTGTATCCCTGAACTTCGTCACATGATCAGTTGAGGACCTTACTGCAGTTATGGATATGCCTTATGGTCTCCCTTTTTAAACAGATATCATCTGACAACATACACATTTCGCACATCTTTGGTCTCCATTCGACTCTGGGCATGCGTACCTTCTACGTCACAGGCGTATACAACCGTTTTAATACAAGTAATTGTGTAGTGATGTCTCGCCAGAGCCAGGCAGTTCAAGGAAGTGAAACGTCATTCTGCAGCGATGTCTCACTACAGCTAGTCGGTAAGGGAAAGAGTCATAGGCCTTGTTGAGGCGGCAGGTTTTTCCGCCGCTGAAGCAGGCCGACGTTACAGTGTTCCGGAGAGCACTGCGAGTCATGGGTACGACAGTTCCGAGACATGGGTGACGTGATACATCGCGGAGGAACGGGTTCATGGAGGATGTCGACTGCAGTCGAGGACAATAGTCTGATTACCCAGGCGCAGTTGACTCCTTTCAGGATCACCATTCAGCTAAACCGTGCCACGCGCTTTCCTGGCAGCTTGAGTACCGTGCTTAGGCGCTTGACGGCGGCGGGACTGAAATCCCGGCATGCTTCAAGGAATCAAAGGCTCACCGATGAGCACAGGATCTATCGACTCGCGTTTGCCGAGGATAACATTGACCGTGACTGGTCAGATGTTGTATTCTCCGAAGAGTGTGTTTTCCTCGGCTAATGATGGGCCAATGCGTGTCTTCAGACCTCGTGGGACCCGGCATAATCCGGAATATGTGGCCGAGTGCTCGCGCTATGGTCATGTATCAATTGCATGTTGGGAATGGATGAGTGCACGCGGGATAGGCGTGTTGCACAGAATCGACGATCGAGGTCCGAATACACGCAGCCTCAATGCCAGGCAGTATTTACATATTCTAGAGAACATTATGATTCCCTCTGTGCGAATTTTGTATCCCGATGGTGTGCTACACTTCCAGCAGGACCATTCTCCGATACACACTTCTCAGAGGGTTCATGAATGGTTCGCAATGCAAGACCAACTAGAGCTCGTAGATTGGCCATCTTACAGTGCCGACTTGAATCCAATTGAGAATGTTTGGTTGGAGACGAAGTCCACGATGGCGGCAAATTGTCCTGATCCACAGCCAGTAAATAAAGATGCTCTCTGGCAGCTAGTAGCGGATGTCTGGGATGAAGTAGCTAGTAGCGAACGCTATGCTACTTCTCTGGTCGCCTCTCTACCACGATGACTGCGGCAGGTGGTTGAGAATGAGGTATACCGGTCCTCTTATTGAGGTTACACCATCGGCCCTTTTCAGGGACAAATAAAAACTCTCATAAAAACGTGACACAAAAAAACCAATGGCACTCCACGTGACATAATGACCACATTGATATACAAACTAAAGGTGCGAGGTGGTTTCGAACCCGAAACAGCGGACGTCAGAACTCTACACGCGAGACCACCTTTGTTTGTTACATGTGTTTCATATGAATGCAAACATATGCTAACAAATAAAATACATTCTATGATACCGTAACATTTTATATTACAACGAAACAAAATAACATAACCAGTATGAATACAATTCATGGTCGATCTCCAGATACCTAATGGTATTCTATTTATAACATGACAGTGACCCGGAGCACACTGCGAAATGGATCGTCTACAACACACCCCATACGCCATACAACACCCCATACGCCATACAACACCTCATATGTCATACAATACCCAATCACTCTCACCTGACCTGAACCCCACTGAGAATCTTCTGGGGAATTGGAGAGAAGAGTGAGAAAAAAAACATTTTTCCCCACAAAAACTCAAACGAGACGTTTTTACCAAATTATAATAGCATTGGGCCAGACATGACTAGAAAACTGGTTAATTTAGAGCTAAATAGACTTATGGACGTTGTTCGCGAAAAGGGAAGTTTACAAATAACTGTGGAGTGAACAATGATCAACACTTTGCTGATGTATGTCCAACGTTTATAAGAACTGGAGACAGATGATATAGTCTATTTGAGTGATACCGTAGTTTATGTTGTTTGTTTTGTGTGTCACATTGAACCTCACTAAGTTGCATTAAAAATGGCTGATTACCTATTTTCTGCCTCAAGGCTAAGCTTATCTACGAATGTCACTAATTGCTATCTAACACTGTCCCTATACTTCTGCGCGTGACCGTATATATGCGACGTTTAAGTTATTTTTGTTTTCAAACTGAAAACATTCTAGATGTCAGTGATAGGCAGATCTGTGTCTATTAAGTCTGGTGTCAGTAGTCTCTACTGGCTTAAAAGTTGTTCTAATTGCGTAAGAAATAAAGTAAGGTCAAATTGCGAATGTATCTGAATCATTATTGTGTTTGAAGAATACCACGGAAACCATTTTCAAATAGAACAGGCCCTAATAAGTATATACAGAGACGATCACAAATATTCGTACATCCTGTTCCTTTCACGACTTATGTACGATAAGCAATTATGTTGACACACACGTATGCGTCCAGCTGTATTTTATATTCCATTTAATCAAATACAACAAATAAACAACATTCCTTATAAAAGAAACAAAGTAATATATTACACAAATGGAAATAAATGCACGTTTTCCGAATCAGAAATGTTCATACACCTTTTTATGAAGAACAAATGTTTTCGTACATCAACATAAACAAAACAAATTCTCCATTTAATATTTAGCATACCCTCCCCTCTGCTTCAGAACGCTTCTCAAACGCGCTGGCATTGACTTTACTACCGTTTGTATGACACTAGGAGGGATATTGTTCCGCTCATGAAGGATTTTCTCCTTCAAGTCCCGCGTGCTTGAAATATGATTTTCTCGTACCTTAATGTCTAAGTATGCCCAAATATGTTCTATTGAATCTAAGTTTGAGTATTGGGGTGCAGTTTCTATTACACGAGGACAATTATATAACAGCCATATTCATGTTGCACAGGATTTACGCTTAGTACCATTATCCTGGTAAAATGTGCATTACTGCATCAAGATATATGGCATTAGGTGGCAAATTATGTTTAAACTGGTCAATATAGTTTTATTGATCCAATAGTCAATATATAAACGTCAGTTCATCTACACCACATGCACTCATGCACCCTCAACACCGTAACTGAACCCCCACCATGCTTGACGGTAGGACGAGAATGTTGGGGATTTATCTCTTCATTCAATTTTCTCGACACTTTAGCGGACCGTCATGATAAAAACCTTGAATCTACTCTCATATGTAAATATTACGTCTGTCCAGTAATCGTTCTGTAAATATACCTTCGCGAAGTTAAGTCTCTTCTTATAATTACATTAGCCTATGTACGATTACTTCTGTGGTGTTCTTGCATTATAGTCACTATTGCTGAACACTCTTCTCATTGTCATTGCTGACAGTGACTTTGAAAGTATTTCCTAGGTCTCTCGCAATAGCGCATGAACTGGTAAAATATCTCTGACTGATTTGTTTCACAATATAACCTTCTTCTCTACGCGAAAGTACGTTTGGCCATCCACTCCTCGGTTTGTCTCAGCATGTTTGTACTTGTATATCATTCTACGGTACATTGCACAGTCGCCTGGATGGGAAGTACTACGGGAGTCATAAGAGCATATGAAAATATTTGTTACTTGTAACGGTTCGTATGAATTATTTGGGGTTTAATATTTTTTTAAGATGTTATTTTATGTTTTTGTACGTATGTATGGACTCAACGTGTTTCTCAAACCTACAATTTACACTTTGTTTTATTCTCTTTGATTTTGTTGGCAAACCTTTCCTGCAAAATGTTTCAAGTACGATACAGAACAGCGTGATGTGTGTAAATCATTGATCGGCATTGTATTATTTTCTACCTCCCACATCACACGCACAGGGATAGAATACATTCAGTTTAACTGCACAAACTTCCTTGCCAAGAGACTTTGTTTTGTAAGTTGGAGTGTATCTGTCTATGCCGTGAATGCCTGCATTTTATGGGCCATTCATGGCAAATCGAGCACTTTTGAAAGCTCTTTCATTTGGAATAATAGTCAATAAATATATATATTACTTTAGCCTTATGCATCAACTTCAGAGTGCAGTATAATATTTACACTGTGGTTATTACTAACATGGCCATATTTAATTACAAAAGTTGTTAAAAAAAATGGCTGAAAGAGAAAAAGTAACTAGTGCCCCAAAAGTGCTCATTTTACCGCGAACAGCCTTTAGTAGATAATGTACGTATTTCGGCAGATTTCCCAATTTCTTTACGACGCAAAATCGACCCACTTCACTTTTAATGTATTTTCGCCGTGGTTATGACAGATATTAACTTGATCTCTTTTTCCGCATGGTCAGGGGAAATTAAAACGCCTTGCCACTCGCCTCGCAGCGTGAAGTAATGGGTTGTCATAAGTTCCTGAACATTGACTCATACTGATTGGTACACCTGGCAACCCTGTGAGATTCTCGCTCTCTGTACACTCTTCCCTTCTATCGTCGCGTACGCTAACCACGTTTATGGCGTCAGTTCAGCTGCAGAGGCACTTTGATCTGTGACGACCCACGAAGACAGGCAGGCTGCTGCAACAGCCTGGCCAACTTAGCCTGCGTCATCTAACGGCTGTATATGCACTGGCACCTGCCTTGAGCTCTGCACACGTCGCTGCGTGCACCGTCCGTAATCATGGCAATACATACTGTATGTTTATTTACGTAACATGTATAAATTACGTTAGGGAATCGCATTCCTGACGTCGTACACTCCACAAAAAACTAAACAATCATAAAGTGTGACGTGTAAATTCATCGCGAATATAAGCAAAAATACGATTAGAACGTGATTACATAATAAAGTATCCCCACGCCAGAGATCAGTTAGTATTTGTTGTACTGGATGCGAAGCAAGAAGATGACTTACTAATGCATGTTTTAGAGAAGGCAACAAAACATTTTGAGCGTGATTCCAGTTGAGGTTTTTGTATGTGGCGTTACCTAAATTATATCTCAGATGGAAACAAACGTTCGTCCGCCTGACTTATTAATCTCATTGTTTTATTCTGCGTTAGTGTATGTAGCATGGAGTTAAACTAAACGTTTTTGTTTAAACGGTAGCCTGCCTCATTGCATCGCTGAACCAACATAATATTAAGTGCATATCATAAAGCTGTATTATTCAAGGAAAAACGAAAATAGTGACATCCACAAATAATTCTGTGAAACCACGAAAAAATGCAAGGAAACCTAACAGGGTACACCACTAGTTGTACGAAACACTTTCTGAATCAATTTATACATTAACAACAACAACAACAAAAACGGAAGGGAAAAAAGTAAACTTTATACACAGCTTATAATATTTAAACCGTTTATTTATTTATCTTGTGAGTCATTTATTTGCGGTCGTAAACAGTATATTTCGAAGATTGATGTTGCTGCAAAATGTTTTTTAATAATTCGAAATAAATGATAATCCCTCCGTAATTTCTTGATTAACTTGAAACATTCACTTTCACTTCCATTCAACTTTGAGCTACATTTCTTGGAAAAATGAGCTTATATAATCATGCAAATGTCTGTCTGTGATGTACTGTATGTCCCCTCATAATAACATTCGATCCTGTGACAAATATTTCACCAAATTCGGTGCACATATTGAACTTAGTAAGGACATCTGATTTTTACAATGTTCTGCAAAGCCGTTTGCTTGATTTCAAAAGGGTTGTTATTTTGATACAGTAGGGCGCCATTTCATATCTGGGGAATTATTTTATTAAGTAAAACCAAATCGGGTATTTTCACAGTTAATCATGTACATTTTTAATCTAGGAAGGTACGCTCTTATTGGTTCGCCATCGTGAAAACAATAAGCTTTTAACATCATATCTCGGAAATTACACAATAGATTCCTGCCACATTTTGCAAGGAGCTAGTGCGGTTTAGGCCTATAGTAGGCCATAATACCATATATAACTTATATTGATGTGCTACTTAATGTGTATTTTCACAATGGCGCCTTACAAATATTTGTTTTTAAATGTGGTATATATATATATATATATATATATATATATATATATATATATATATATATATATATAAAATTTGACTACATTTGATATGAAGAAAGAATCGACTAAAGGTATTACGGTAAATATTCCAATAAATAACCATTTTCATTCAATATTTTGCAATATAGCGCACTCATGAAAAAATAAAGTTATTGTATTGTTAGACGGAAAACAATCTACCCATTCCAACCAAAGTTGACAAACAAGAAGTATGGTGATATGAATTAATTGGTTCAAGCATTTAGTTTTAATTGGTGGCAATATAGACATTTTGATAACTATTCTGTATCTATGAAACGGTGTGACTAATTTCAAGCAATCTTTGTATATTGTATATAATACTACGTATGCCAATTTAAATGTGTAAGTAACTTAATTTTGACATGGTGACTATATAAATATCTTAGGTTTATTTGGTATACAGCATGTAGCATACTGTTTTTTTGGCCAATTGCAACCAAACTTGATGTGTTGAATGTATCACCTACAAGTATTAAACATGCTGGTATATTGTCTCTTCAGTCTGCAATATTGTAAGGTACCGTTACAACAAGAAAACATATTGTGTCAAATGTCGGAAAACAATAAACCTGTTACTACCTAATTTGGCAAACAAGATTCACTACGCTGACGAAATAAACTTATATGTTTTACGTGGGTCGGTCACTTATTTTCCACATGGCGACAACATGAACGTTTTGATTACTATTCTATAACCAGAGATCCGTGTAACAAAGGAACGAAAAAAACAAACAAAAAAAAAGATGGAAAAAGAGGGGGGGGGGGGGTCATACACTTTTTTAATATTGCACATGTACTAGCGAATGTTATCGGAAATTTGATACAAATAACACATCATGTTGTAAATAAACAATCGAATGAAATTAGACTATCAGTGTTTTAAACAAAAAATATTATATATTACAAAATATTTGGAATAAATAATTTATGGACCGATATTGGCACGTTTAATGTGGTTTAACATAAAATAATACAGGCATTATCAAAGCAATTCAGCTTACCTTTCTGTTTATCATTGATAAACTGGGTACTCATATGCGCAAATATACTGACTCTTAGGGTTTAATTGTGTGCATATTCTCAATCATTAAAATATCGACTCAATGAATGAAAACATTTTTTGAGGAACGTTTTATTCTCTTCATTTATGCTCTATACAATTTCCCATGCAGAAGAATATATGATAGCTGTTCGTAAAAAACTAGATTAAATATTTTGACCGGCAGCCAGTTTGCAATGAAATATATTGCAAAACTAAGAGGCTCGAGGGCATTTCGTTTGTTTTCTGACAGCATTGAGAAGTTCAAGTGCCAGATTAAAAAAATGTATACGCTAGTTCAATTACTCGTACAAAATGTGCATCTTTTCTTCTCTTTATACGATCACTTTTACAAAGCACAGTCCTCTAGGAAACTGTAGAGCGGGGTTTGAAGGAACTGTCTGTGGTCTTCTACGATACTGTATCCCAAACATAATGATGTGAGCTGCAGGGTTTGTTTCGCTACTGCATGCATTTCCGATCTGAAAACACCTCCTCGCAGTTATACTCAGGAGAATTCTGTACATTTTACTACCATGGCTATACTAGGCAATCCCACGGTCATTTTCAAGCTTTCGTGCGCTGTAAGTGAACTTAAAACATTTTTAACATGCATGTCAGCCCAAAATTCCAACCAGGTCAGCTTGCACTATCTGAGTTCAAACATTTGACATAATATTACATTACAACATTTGACATAGAGGTATTCAAGGAAGCAAGATTATTTGCCTTTCTTGCTGACGTAACAAAGCACTGAAATACAAGTTAAATAACTTCAATATGGAGCCTCACGTTTCTCTTGTCGCTTTTACTATAGGATAGGAAAAGTTTTTTACAATAGGATAGGAAAAGTTATTCCTCTGGGAATACCAGCTCGCCAAAAAAAGGGATGTGTATTTTAAAGTTTTTAATCGCTTGTAGGAGCTGTGGCGTTGTAACTGTCAGACTACTCGCCTCGCACCACGATAAACAGAGGTCACATCCAGATTTTCATGTGTAGGAAACGTGGCGGGCGTTGCTGTTGGCCAGTGGGTAGTGTCGGGCTACTCTCGATACTCAGTTTTCTGTCGCTGCTCCATCTGTACCTCTCTTCGTCACCATCAGCTCTGAAGACCTTAGTTGTTAACCGCCGCTTATGTCTCTCTCATGTCACTGTTGTTAACTTACAGCTGTGTTTCACCTTCACACAGTATTTCACATCAACATTGATCGTTTAAAGAATCACATACATTTATCATCTCTGTTCTCAGTTAATGTTAATTTTGTGGCCAAAGAATATCATATACTACTTGTAGATGCCACTTAGATATGACGTGAAATACGGGTTCTGTACGCGCCTTCCAATTTCCCTATCATGTTTCAACTTGCCGACTGAATTATGATTATGTTCAGAACCATGAGTCTTTGTGGGAAACTTTTTTTCTTATGAAACTCGCAAATACTCAGCTTCAGTTAATATTGTGGGCTGTAACACAAAGGCTCCAGTTCCCTTGTCAGTGTTAATACTTCTCTTGTCAGTGTTAATACTTCTAGCCCTACAATTAAATCTTTGGTGAGCAAAATTAAAACAAATAACAAACATACAAAAGAAAAAACATATGACATGAGAAATTATATAGAAAATAATATTATGTATTTGCAGTGTATTGCATTTAGTGAAGCTATGTTTTTGTTCATCTAATCGATAAGTGAAACTAGGAATAATACATTACTAAAAACAATCTCAACATGTTTGCACCCTAACCTTGGTTTCCAAAGATATTTTTTCCCGAACAAAAAAATTAAGTCAATTTTATTTCGTAAGCGGCAATTTGTTTGAATACAATAAGCCAGGTAGACTTTCTTTTAACAAGTCGTGCCTAGTGCCGAGACAAAACGAACAGGCAGTCAGGTGGGTTTCCCCATTCAACTGCTTCATAGTCCGCCTGGTTGTGTTTGGTTGCCACTGCTTGCAGCTCGCACTACTGCTCGCGCCAGACATCGTGGCCCTGTTGAGTTCCCTCATCCTTCAGTAATACGATGGACACCGACGAGCGCTGCAGCGGGTAGAAAATACTAACTGCACGATTGTCTGTACTCGTTACTAGAAGCATTTTCAAAGGTTTCCCTGCCTCCCACCAAGGCGAACCGGGTTCAATCCCCGGGCAGGTCACCGGATTTTCGCAAGTGGGAATCGTGCCGGACGATGTCGTTGGTAGGCGGGTTTTCTCGGGGACCTCCCGTTTCCCCTGCCCTTTCATTCCGGCGCCACTCCATTCTCACCTCAATCACTCTCATCGGCTCTCAAGACCTCGCTGTTGAGCCGCCCAAATCTCTGCACTCACTCCAAGGTTTCCGTTGGATTATTTCACACTAAAGCCTGGTTCAGTTCACATTCACGCCGATCACGCCAAACGAAGCTGTCCAAATGTAAATAGACATTCGGCATTGCCGTTTTAGTGCATGGGCGAAAGCTCAGTTTATGAATATATGGGATTACGACGGAAATGCACGACGAGAAACTAAAATCTAAATATATATTTACTTTGTTTGGTAATAAGAAAATGTAGCAAATATTTTATCAAATAGACTTAATTTTAAAGTTGTCTCTGAGGTACGTTTTGAAGGAATGACTGCACACTTGTTCAGTACCTTGCACATAGAGACGATGATACATGTGATGCGCGTGCCTGAGTCGTCCTCAGCGTCTCGCCCTTCTGGACAAAATACGCCCTGGTATGCGGAATACATAGTGAGCGAGTGAAGAGATTTGGACGGCTCTTAACACCGAGGTCTTGAGAGCCCTCGAGGGTAAAGCGAGATGAGTATGGAGCAGCGCTGGAATGCAAGAGTGGGGGAAATGGGAGATCAGTGAGAAAACCCACCGACCAGCGGCATCGTCCTGCACGATTCCCACATACGAGAATCCGGAGGTAACCTCGTCGGGAATCGAACCCGGTTCTCCATGGTGGGAGAGAGTTGTCTAAACACTACACCACCACGGCCCCAGGAATGCTTAACGTTCACTATCTGATTATAGTTGTTATGTCTTACATACGCAATGACGTAACAACAAATTTGTACTAACATTCTAAAGCCAAGTGTTTTTACGTATGCTAATACTAGCGCTACGCTTTAAACGGTTATGTCTGCCTAAAAGCGCTCACTTTAAAGAATACTTTATTAAAAGAAATTTAAAAAATGTAGCTGAAGAAACCAGTTTAAAAGAATAGCCGAAAACCTTACTTTGCTATGTCATGCACTGAACATTATGCCGGTAAATTATCTCTAATATTTAGGGGCGAAAATATTTCGAAATGAGACGATACTGCACGCTCAGTTGCAGGGATATTTGTACGAGAATGACTGAAAGCTTTCCAAATGACCTATAAGATTGTTTGGCCTAGTTGCGGAGCAGACATGTATACGCTCGCTCGACCAGGTCCGGGTCAGCGTTTAAGAAGCAAGCTACTGTCTGTGCCAGACGTTGTGGCACTTGTCTGAACGTGGGTGCGGGGGTTTGTTGGGGAGAGGTGGAACAACTACGTACGCGGCTCTGGCTTTGTAGCATCCGACCTAGAAACATTACCCCATCACATGCAGTTTAACTGCAGATATAGTTTTCAATAGATGTCAGTGAATATTTAGGAATATATAAAAATGATATTTATACAAGAGAAAGGGAAGAAGTAAAAAAGTATGAGTAGGTGTTATGACCGCGAGGCTAAATAGGTATGAGTGTTGAGAAATACCGATCAACAAAGTACCTGATAGGGTTGACAACAATTCTGGCATCAGCAACAGGTTTATCCAAAGAATAATGAAGGCTTGTGGTATGGTAGTCCATATATATCGCCTTGTTCGACATCACGAGTGATACATATGAATATGGCAGATATAAATTCTCCATATAAAAAATTGCAGTGCCTACCAGGAGACATAAGCTATAATGGCAAATTGCCTTTTTCGAGGCCATAAGTTGCAGCTAAGACCTAAATTTGGCAGTGATAACTTCAGTGGTTTGAAAAGGGCATACAACTATAAATACAAGAATTCTAAAGCATGTATTTTTTTCTCGAATTTTTGTTTTCAAGTTCATTCTAGGTTATGGGACTAAGGTCAAGGTTGTCTGTATCTAAAACGATGGTAGTAGTTTATAAAGTAATATGCATGCTGACTTTTATGTACCTTCTCTCTAGTTTTTTTGTTTTTAAAGTCATTCAACATGATGGGGCTACAGTTCAGGTCACCTGCATCTAATAGGTGGTAGTTGTTAGTAATGTAACATTTTTGTTGACTTTATGTATTTTTCTCGCGTTTTTGTTTTCAAGGTCATTCAAAGACATAAGGTCTAGGTTAATATCACCTATATCTAATATGGTCATAGTAGTTAGGAATGTAATATATTTATTGACTTTCATGTATTTCTTGTAGAGATTTTGTTTTCATGGTCGTTCAATGTAATGGGGTCAAGGTCGAGCTTGCCTGTATCTAATATGGTGGCCGTAGTGTGTAATGTATTATGTTTGCTGACTTTTATGTATTTAAGTAAGAGTGTTTTTCAAGGTCATTCAAGATCATGGGTTCAAGGATGATGGTACCAACATCCGTTATGGCAGTGGTAGTTTGTAATGAATTATGCTTGTTGACTTTTATGTATTTTTCTCGAGTTTTTGTTTTCAATGTAATTCAAGGTCATAGGTTTGAGGTCATGGTTACCTGCATTCAATATGAGGGACAGGTGATATCTACCATGTTGGTGGTCGTCTACCTATATGGTGGTCACCTACCAAGATGGTGGCTGCCTACCAAGATGGCGGTCACATACCAACATGGTGGTCACCTATCAAGATGGTCGCCCCTTGCACCTACCAAGATGGTGGATGTGTATGGGTGAGGGATGACCTCTGGAAAGTTCATTTTTTGATACATTTTTAAACAATTTTTAATAATTATTTATTAATATTTAATAATATTTTTAAAATGATATTGAATACATTTTAATAATACATTTCTCAGTAAATTTTTTAAAATTTATAAATAATTTTTAATAATTTTTTGATGATACATTTTAAAACAATTTTTAAAATACGTTTTTAAATACTTTTGAAATAATTTGTTAGTACTTTTAATAATATACTTTTTGGGATACAAATTTTTTTTTTTTGGAATTTTAGCGAATTTTCTTACTTTTTTTGGATTTCATGGGTTAAATGTCAAAGGTAAGGGCAAAGGTCGTGGCCCTGCTCTTCTGCCCCTGGGATCTCTGATCCCGGTCACCGGGGTCGTTGATCCTTGAACCTGGGTCGTTGTTCCGTATCACTGCTCTACCCAGGGTCACTGATCTGCCTGGGAAAATGGGAATTTTTTAAGGGCAAATGGGACGTTTTTACTGAAAATATAAATTTTTGGGACATTTAGTTCATTTTGAGGAAAAAATGGAAATTTTGAGGGTGAAAAGGGAAAAAAGGTAAATTCCAACATGATGGTGGGCGGTTCCTCCGCTCCTATCCCACATCCCTTTGCGCCAAAGTAATTTTTATATAGTACGCACAACATTAGAAATTTAATTGTTATAGTGAATTTATTCATTTTCTGACGTGCACTACCAAACCTAATAAACGGAGAAGAAAGTGTTAGAAATTAGAACAGATTGATGGTAAATGATTAAATATTTTTAAACAACCACTGCGAAATAGAACTTGAGTGGATCAGGATGGACCTTCCTGTACCACATTTTGGAACTCTGGCTCAGTAACTTTTTATTTGACTGCATGTCATATAACTAATATTTAAAACGTACCTCCACTCTCCCAACCACTTACATCACTATAACCTCTACGATTTTGGTAGGTATGAGGTCAAAGTGCCGGGACTTCAAAGTCAGATGTTGGTAGATGTGTTATAAAGAAAATGCAGTTCTCTATCTCGCTTTGTCAAACTATTTCGTACAGGCACTGAATACGGTCTTCCACCAGTTAAATTTTCGTCAACCAATTTGTACTAAAACTTAGAAACTGCAATACCTTATCCTGCAGGGAAGTTAATACTTAAAGAAACATTCATTTAGTAAATATTTATATGCGTGAATGTTTCGTGTGTATGTAAGGCAGTCAAAGATAACGCCAGTATTAAATTGGTATATATTTTGCTTAATTTGTAGTTGTGGGACTGAAAACGATATATATATATACATAGAATGTTGGCGAATCATGTTTGTGATCACAATGTGAAATATTATCAAACAAATGTTAGTTGTGTATGCTACAATAGCTAGCATTCGCATAACATGGTGAGAAACACTGAGAGGCCAATTGCTAGAAAGCACACTTACACGTGTATCCACCAATCAGTTCGGTGCCTGGTCGGTGTGGTGTCTGTCAGCCACCAAGTATTTCAAATTGGATTACTTACTAATACTAGCACGAGTCGCCAATGGAGACAGTTCGGTGAGAAACCACATCATGACAAAACACTTCGAGTTGAACTGTCGAGCTTAGATGTAACGGTACTATAGGCTGTTCGCGCCAAAGTGAGTTCTTATCACTTTTCGTAATGGTGCTATAACACACATATGAAACATACAAGCAAATTTTATTTATACTTCAGTTCGTGTATAAATGAAAATAAAAACCGAGTTACGACTTAATGCATAATATTTATTGACATTTGGGTGCATACGTCCATATATAAAATGCAACAGGCATCAAAAAGTGCTCACATTAATGCGAATAGTTTCCTTCGAAATATATCTAGTAGCTCGTTGTATGTATTCTATATGTTATTATGTTTTAAAATGTGAATATTTTGAGTATTTTTAAATAACCGTAGATCTTTCAAGAGACTATAATCACTCCCGCAGATAATACTGTAGTAAATTCGTGTTATAAACACTTTAATAATCAATAACTATTTACTGTAATCCAAATTTGGTTAAGACATGTTGGTGCATGTAAATAGGCCTTTACATTATGAACGAAACAAAACAGGAACAGGAAAACTGCGCGGATTATTTTGAGGACGAGCTAAACTTTACACACTTATAGACCTAATCTACCTTTGAATTGGATTACAGTTAACAAGGCTCACTCAAGAATGTGCGAAGTAAATACGAAATTGGCGAGGAAAGACGTTTAGGGATTCCGCGCTGTGTGTTTTAGAGTAATATTGGCCACTTACTGAAGAAACGAACAGTAAATATACAGTAGTTGATTGGGTATTCATTGGACTGTGAAGTCTAGACTACAGGCCATTCATTTCGAGACATTTCATGGTCTCTAATTATCATACATATGAAAACATGATTCCATATGATGTATAATTTAATGTTTTTAGTGATTATCACTTTATGTTTTCAAAGATCTCGTGTGTGTTGGCAAGGAGAATTATAACTTAACACCTCCTTTCATATTTACAATTATGCATGATTTGGGAGTAATTTTTTCCAGTGGCCCAGTGTGGTATGTTCAAATTTATAATTCACTAAGACAATTGAATAAATTTTAAATGCAAATGTGTTATACAGATAGGAAATAATATAAACATAATCTAGTCATAGGAAAATAAGAATGATATAACTGTAACTATGTACATAGTAACAATAGGAAAGTCATAATAGCAAACATCACAGTATATAAAAAGCAAGGAGCAGAAATGTCACGGTCACAGCTTGCGCAAACATCCCAGTAATTCCCATTACTAGCAAGGATGGCAATGGAAGTTTATTTATTAATTTAAATGGCGGATACATCGTAGTCGATCATTACAACCCAAATTCCTGCCACAACATGAAGCTCACTACAGGAATAGGGTTTAAAACTACCTATCATACTAATTATATAGATACAGATATAAGTGCTGTTTGGTTTGTAAGTGAACCAGTGTCTCAGTGTCTGTAAAATTATGTATATTATTATAAGTCACAAAGATTTGAAAAAATAACATGTATTAATTTCACAGAATTGAAGTTAAAAAGGGGAATTGAAGTAATGACACTTGATATCCAAAGCTAAACGTGACTCAAGAGTGAATAACTACAAAAGGACAGTCAAAAAAGTTAAGTACCACTGTATCGCGGCAACCGCATCAACCAGAGTTCAGGTTTCTGCTGGGGAGGGACCATATGTCGACGGAACTACTAGCAGCTTCTGTGGTCCAGAGGCTGATGTCTGGCCGCTGCCAACCCTTCCTGTTCCATCTTATAATGCATTGCTCGACATGGGATACTCGCATTCTCACATAGCCATTACACTTATTAACAAACATTACCAGCAACCAGTCACCGAACAATTCTCAATAGTGGGCACAACAACATCGAAATACCTAAATAGAAAACAAATTGAAATATATTAATACAGCAGGATACCATTTTAACCAGGATTTCCTACTTATTGACAATTTAAAACTGGACATTATATTGGAAGGGGACTTTATCAAAAGATACGACATTGTGCCAGTACTCATCAAAGACATAATGTATATACATTCATACCACAACAAAGGTGTTATTAAGATCCCAATAAATACAAATCAACTGCATTACAAATTAAATAGTTGTAAAGAATATTACATTAATAAAATTGAAGCTCTAGACAACACTTGTGAAACAAAAGCTAGACCAAGTATAAATGGAAAATCTACCGGCACATATGAGAGATCGATTACAGGAAGTCCTTGATGTATATAAAAATTGGTTCGCAAGCAAAATTACACACTTAACTGAAACAAAAGACTACAAGATAAAATTAGAAATAACAACAACAAAACCGATTCATACCAGGCTGTACTGAATTAATCCCCAAGTGTGAGAACAAGTACTGGAACAAATCCAGCAGATGCTCGATGCGAAGATTATCACCCCTTTCGAGTCGTCCTACGCAGTGCCAAGCCTTACAATAAAGAAACGCCATGGCAGCATCATATTCTTAATGGATGTCAAGCTACTCAATCAACAACTTAAAAAGGTTCAATACCCCATCCCCAGAACTGAGGACATAATTAATACCTTGTCAAATTCCAAGTACATTTCTTCCATAGATATGTGCAGTAGGTTTTATGACATCCCAGTAAGGGTGCAGGATAGGGAAAAATTGGCCTTTAGCATGGACAGCATCGGGTTATATGAGTACGCCCATATGCCAATGTGGTTGGTCACAAGCCCAAACTACTTTCAAAATGTTGTTAACATCATACTCGGGCCCCTCTTCTGGAACACAGCAGTAGCATACATAGACGACATTTTTACTATAGGAAATTCTTTCCAAGAATACACAGACAATATTCAAAAAGTCATGGAAAGACAACGTAAATTTAACTTCAAAATTAATGCAAAAAATGCCACTTTGCAGAACAAGAGATAAAAATATTGGCTCACTATATAACATTAGAAGGGATACGAACGGAGCCCGATAAAATCGAGGTATTAAAACAAATAGCCCCACCAAAAAAATTTAAGCAATTACACATGTGTTTAGGGTTCATATCATACCTACGGAGGTACGTACTCAATTATGCCAAATTAATGGAACCCCTTACAGATCTCATTAAAGATTCAACACCATTCACATGGAAAGACGAACACCAGACAGCGTTTAGTAATCTAAAAACTGCCCAATTAAATCTGTCGATACTAAAAAAATTCAGGAAGATCGTCATACTATACTAGCGTTTGACGCGTCACAGACAGCGATAGCGCAGTACTAATGCAAGAGATTCCAGGGTCCAGAGAGCATAATATAATCGCATTCGCATCAAAAAATATTTCGCTGAACGAAAAGAAATGGTCAGCAACGGAATGCGAGCTTTCGGCCATGAAATATTTTGTCATGTATTTTAAACAGTATTTATATGGTAAAAAAATTCACTATCGAAACAGACCATGCCAACCTTCGATACCTGAAAACAATGGCCGAACATTTTGTATGGATACAAAAACTGGCGATTGCATTAACAGCGTAAGATTTTGAATCCAGAATAGTCAAAGGAAAGCTAAATACACTGGCGAACGCCATGAGTAGAATCCCTAAGACAGGTAAAGCATATATCACTCACATTAAGGTAGACAATCAACACTATCCAACAAACCAGAATACATTAACTGTACTTCATTTTACAAAGCACTCACTGAAACTCTACTACAAATCCACACAAAGCAGAAGAAGTAAAGAATAATATAGCTAAATATATAACCAATAATTGGAACGAAATAAAGCATCTGATTAAACCACAATTCGCGACAACTGATAAAAGCAGTGCAGTAAAGCTGATTATAAATTAGGAATACCTACCTCTTGAAGTGATAGCAAAAATAACAACTACAATATACACGGTTAATTTTGAAATTATAAGGGAAGGTGCCACGAAAGTAATGAAGTCAACCTGTATCGACCCAAGATTACAGTGTAAGATCGCGATCCCTACAAAAAACAATCAACCCCTATACCATCTCATTTACATACACGACCAGGAATATATTAAGGTCGAAGATGACACTCACCTATTCCTGGCCCCTATCACACAAACACAATCGTCCCCATTCTTAACAGAATATACCAACGACCCTTACATAGCTCAACTCAAATTGGCACTCACTGAACGGCAGAAGGCAACACCCAAATATTTAAAATTAGCATGATGGTACAGAGTAACTGGAAATGGCGGAATATTTTACAAAGTCCATACCCCCAATGGGTGAAAGAGACTAACGTTAGTACCCGACTACTATGTACCTGAAACCATTATGGCACACCACGACGCGCTACTAGGCGGGGGACACTTTGGAAAATTTAAAACTCTACAAAAAATAAAAAAACAATACCATTAGGGCATCATGGCCAAGGCATCAAGAACTGTATGAAAAGTTGCCCAACTTGTCAAAAGATGAAACATAACAATAACAAACCAATAGGCCTTATGACCCCAATTAGAACACTCCCTATTTTACATTCTTGGGGCCTTGATGCAAAAAGCCCACTTAAAACAGAAAATCGGGAAACAAATACATATTAGTAATGACCTAATTCTTCACACGATATGTAGTGGAAAAACCAGGAAAAAATATAGATTCTGTCATGTGCGTGAGGTTTATCAAAGATATCATCTTGACGTATGGATGTCCTACATCAACCCTCAAAGATCGCAGAACATCTTTCAATAACGAGCTCATCGCAGAGCTATTTCAAAAATTGCAAATCAAAAAGCTGCAAACAGCATACGACCCACCATGCAATGGGATGACGGAACAAGTAAATAAAGTCCTGTCGCAGCCACTTACAGCATGTGTAAATGAGGACCTAGCTCACTGGGACGAATATGTCCAATATATAGTTTTTAATTACAATTCAACCATGAATAGAAGCACAAAGTAATCACTGTTTTTTTACTACATGGTGTAGAAGTCGTTCAGCCAAGCCATGTCATTGCCCACAACTTCTCACAACGTGCAGAGGACTGGTGTGAACAGCTGCACCAAGCCTGTAAACAGGCACAAGTGAATTTAATTTACTCACAAAAATCACAAAAATAAATTATTAATAAGAGATTTCGCTCAAATGACCTAAAAATAGGACAATTCCTTAGGTCAAGAATCATGCCAGACAGAAGGCACTGACCTACAAATATCATGGTCCATACAGGATACATGACATATTGGGACCATAGACAATATCGACCGAAATTAAAAAGCGAGGGTTAACTTAAATATATATAGTTAACATGAGAAATATTAAAGTTGCGATTATATGAAATGAACACTAATATGTATGTTACAGGTAACGAGTTACTGTAATGGGAAATATGAGTGTGGGGCTCCAGCTGTTACACACTACGTGATGACAGTATCACCTGGAGCTCCCATTTTCAAAATCCACAGTGGGATCTACTTCCAAGATCTGTCTCCTAATATTGCTTATGAAGAGACGATGCCACTGGCCTGCAACATACCACTTCACCAACCAGCAACGTCTAGCAACATCGATCGATATGTGGTACCACCACGTGTGTACCACAAGAAATTCGACAGTCTGCAAAAATGCCGAGCACTTACGTCAATACTTTAATGATACTACCCAAAACACTGTACAAGAATTTATAGTGGTATCTGTGTCAAATAAAAGATAATGTGGCATTACCTTCCTCGGGGATTTCGCAACGTGGTGTTGGGACATTATCACTTCCCGAAACTTAAAAAACTCCTCACTAACGAAGAGTCATTAGCTCTACAACTAAACGAATTAGAAAACAATGTTATTACACCCCACAATAACCTTAATATCACTATTCGTAGTATATCAAAAATAAAAGGTAAGGTCGAGAACAAGGTCACAATAAAGGGACGATGTCACACCAATTGTATACACAAACTAAAGAATTAGTGTCTGTGCAAATTTAAGCTCAAATACTCACCAGTATGGTGCAAGAAATAATAAATGACATTATCAATGAAATAAGACTAAGTACATACATACAGCAATGCCAACAAAAATTTTTGCCACTCGAAGCGGTGCCTAAAGCAATATTAAAAGCCGACCTCCTTAAGTTGCAAGACCAAATTTATGCCCTTGGCTTAGAATTAAGTATTCCAAAGAACCAGATATTAAAGTACTATACATCACCACTAACAGAATGCATTATGTCCCATATTCAAATGATAATTAAAATACAGGTTCCTTTGAAAAATATAAAAAGTACATGGAAATTTTTCAGGTCTACCAATGTCCCATACAAATTACATAATCAAACGTGCACAGTGAGAACACCATCAAACATTTTAGCAGTTGACATCCACACACAGGAAACGAGGGAACTTTATAATACCACAGAGCAAAACCAGGGTATTTACTTCCTCCCTAAACAAGTCGTGGACAATCCACTAACAAACTGCCTGAAAACCGCAACATAACTCAAAAATTTGCACTGTCTATTCGAACATTGTAAATTCTAATGCGAGCCAAGAAATGCGCTTTACGTCCACGTGACCGAACCCCATAATTATGTCATAACAAATGCGCCTGGCGAGCTTATACTTAGATGCACATATAAAACCCTTAGTAAAGTTATTCCCAACCCTAAGCTCGGAACCATAGAACTTACCACACCATGTGGCTGTGAAATTACATTAAATAAAATAACAATCATTAAATCCACCCACATTTGTGACTTTAAAAGCCCTAAGACAGGAAAGATGAAATCAATATTGCCGGTGGTTGAAAAATAACAACTTTGAAGCTCAACAGTTGAAAGTAAGTGAGGGTATGACTTTTACCACGTAAACGACACAATTAATGATTAGTGGCAGATAACGCATGCGGAACTGCCTACTATAATGTACACGAAATCCGAGTCTGCAATTCACTAGACACAAGTGTTGTGAGCCCTCTCACAGGAACATTGCAATTACATCAGCTGTTCCACCATCATAATTCTGACAATAGCACTTGCAGGTATGTATTCTAAATTGATCAAAATCGCTATTCTTATGGATGATATAGCCAAAGCGGCACAACCATGAAATGAGACAGTTGTCACATGGCCAGGCAACTCAGTAGACAAATTAGCATCCTCCAAGTTGCTAATCGAAAAGCGAGATTACTCGTTTAAGGGAATAAGCAAAAGCATTAAGGAAAAGATACAAAACGCAAAGCACGGGCACACAGGCACTTTGCAAATTGTGTTGAGACATTTCAAGATGGGAAGCGTGCTAAAAAATACTGAGAAAACTACATGCATAAAAGCAGAATTAGTTTTTTTTCTTGCATGCCATATGAAGAAATATGTATATAAAATCAGTGGTTTAATACCACAGCTCTCAAATATGGGCAAGGTGAGCATTTTCGTAGCCCGGCGGACATTGCGACACTCAGTGCTACCTAGAGAGCAAAGTCAGAAGAGCTGACTATCATGTCGCAACGATAGACTTGCTTACCACTACAGAGAATGTATAAAGATAAGCACATACGCACTCCCATGCCCAAGGTACATTTTAATCACAGCCACGCGGCGATTATCGCCATAGCAGTAAGGACGGGACCCCAAGGAATAAATGTATCAATACCTGTAAATGAGGAATTAGTTTATATGTTAACCATGTACAAATTCATTACAGTGCAAAATGTAAAGGGCATCGCAAATTATTTTATGTAATCACGTAAAGTTAACCAACAACAGCAAAACTAAAAGGAAATGATATAGTCAATTAAGTAACATGTATTACTTCAGTCACTGTACAAATTAAGTCTATTATAATCTTATGGCGCTATTGCCCACTGTTGCGCTTTAAGAAAGCTCTCAAACGAAACTGTCATATAACATATTATTAGTGAAATCAAGCCAATCTTGTACAAATCCATGATAACAAACAAACCCAACAGTAAATAACATACTATAATTAGATTGTGTAAAATAAACTAAACTAACTTGTAGTCTGGCAACCCAGGACACAAAGTTAATGAAGTTAACTGGTAAGTGTATATATTGAACTATGTTCATGTAAATTAGAATAAATATTGTACTTTACAAATTAAAAAACAAATCATGCAAAGTGAATAACAAGTGTAACATATGTTTATACTTATTTCAACCACTTGTAAATAAAAACTTCACCAGTGCCATGCCAGCACAGAAGAAAATGTAACGAAAGTTATTTCACATTGCCATTGGCTGCCGCTAATGTAATGCAAGCCCGACCCTACATGCCTGACACCACCTTAGGGAGTCGTCGAAAGAGGGAGGGGGGGTTACAACATCCTTCAGTTAAACACAGCTACAAACTAGCAACATGCTTCACAGTAGCTCTTTCCGACGGGCTCCGCCATTCCACCGAAGCATGGCTACACCGCTCCAAGGCTCAACTCTCTGACCTGACCTGACCGATCCCCTGCACCATACCACCCGTACTCCAGGCGAGGGCGTCTGCCGCTCGAAAGAGAGGGAGTCATGCTAGGACCAGCTCCTGCAAGGGCAGTCCAGCGGGCAGTCCAGGGCGAGGCGTGGGGCGACCTCGGCCAGCTGAAACTCTGTTTTTAATAACAGACCTCGTGGGATCAAGCACGAGGTCAGAGGGGTTGTATATAAGCTCAGGGCGCTGGAGGCTCTGGGCACCATCTAGCCTGCTGCCGCAGGAGGCGCTGCCCGTGAGACGCCCAGACGAGAGGACCGCAGCGCGAGGTCCGCAATCGACACCCGACGAGAGCCCATCGTCGATAGAGCTGTGCTGCTGCGACGAGACGTTGGATAACTATTGAATCCCTGGTAGGGAGACGTTAAAGCACTGCAGGGTGCGGGACTCGCGACGGCCTAAGCTCTTTAAAGCATTGCTTAGCCGATTCAAATTAAAGCTAATGCAAGCTTGACTTGGGGCATCAGCGCCCTGTTGAGCTATTACTGAATTGAACCACTTGCGTATTGAATATTTGTATAAATTGCTACCTGTGTGAAGAGCCTACTTGAGGCTTAATTGTAATTGTTTAGTAAATTAAAAAAGTAGTATTTTGTAGACGAGTGCTTTATCCTTGAACTACCTTGATCCCCCTAGTTAATGCATGATCCGCTCTCACAGGAGAGGCCACAGTAATATGCACCATAGGACTGTAAAACAAAACAGGACACAGAGACATTTTATGGAATACTTCAAGATCAATTAGATATGATACCAAAGAATGAGCAAGTAATAACAATGGGAGACTTGAAGGGAAGAATTGGGATCAATATTATACCAGGGGTTATGCAAAGGTTCAATGAGAATGTATTAGATGATCATAGAGAGTTTCTCATAAATGTTTGCACAAACAATAATCTTAGAATAAATAATACGTTTTTTGATCTTAAACCACAATATAAATATACATGGGGAAATACTAGAGGACAACTCACAAACAATAGATGATATAATATCAAATAAAAATATTCATCCAACCCATGTTCTGACATTTAGAACATTAAATTCAGCTAATGTAGAAACTAATCGTAGATTAGTCTTGGCAAAATTGCGAATTCATCTACAATGAACAAAAAAGGAAAACCAGTAATTTAAACACAACTTAACAGGGAATTGCTGTAAGATGAAAGTATACAGTACCTATATAAAAGAAGATTAGAGGAAAAGCTGTCAAAAAATTACACGAAGGAAGAAAACGAAATTAATTATAATTGGAAAACAGTTCATAATGCTATACTACAAGCTGCTTCTGAAGCACTGGGTACTATACAAATAAATTAATCATAAAATAAATTCAAACATAAACCACGATTTTTGATTAGGTCAAAACTTTGGCTAAAGAAAAGAAAAATGCATTTTAAAGTATATGAGAACAAAAAATGCAAACTACTATGATAATTACGAAGTTATTGGAAATAATATTAATGCAAAGATGAGAACATTAAAGAACAATATTGGGAAACCTCTATGTGGCATTTAGAGAGAGACTTTTATGGTATGCGAACGCAAATATGGGGAACAATAGGAATCATAGACTGGAAGTAAAGGATGTTAAAACATCACTTATAATAGAAGAAATTAAATGGGTCCAATGCCTCACAGATCTCTATAACACATAAAATGATTATGTTTATAAGATTGACAGTAATGTTCCTAAAATAATATTAAGAGCTCACTGACGAAGAAATGTTATCTATTATTATGAAACTTAGGAATAGGAAATCTCCAGGAGAGGATAGTATAACCAACGAAATGATAAAATATAGTGAAGTAAAATTTGTATTAGAAATAACTAAATTAATTAAACAAATATTTAAAACATCTAAATTCCCAGATGACTGGAAAACTAGTATCGTGATTCCAGTGTTTAAGAAGGGAGAAAAACACAAACTAAAAATATTATAAACCAATAAATTTACTTAATACAGTATTGAAAATTAATACAAGATTAATCGAACAAAAATTATCTGAAATAATTTGCCTCCAAGATGGACAATAAGGATTTCGGCTTGGCAGATCTCGTACAGATGCTATTTATAATTAGTCAGGTAATAGAAAAAGCTATTGAATATTATAAACCTGCATTTTGTGTTTTATCGAACTCGAAAAGGCTTTCGATAGGCTGGAACTTAAAGATATTTTACATATTTTAGAAGAGAATAATGTACCAAATGGATTGATTTTACTTATTAGTGACATTTTAATGGTAATTTTAACAGAATAAGAGAGAATGGGAAACTATCGGAGAAAATACCAATCAGAAGAGGAGTCCGTCAAGGTGATTCCTTAAGTACACTGTTATTTAATTTAATACTTAATGAAATTATAAAAGATATTAGAACTAAAGATGGATACAGAATGTGAGATAAAGATCTTAGTATTGTATGTTACGCCGATGATGCTGTTTTGATGGATTCCAAAGATGATTTGCAAATATTATTATATAGATTCTACCTTGGTTGCCAATAGTTCAATATGAAAATATCTTTAACAAAAACCATGTCAATGACTGTAAGTAAATTCCTTTTAAGAAATAAGTAAGAACTAGAGGGGAAAAATGATTGAACAGGCGATGGCAACAAAATACTTAGTTGTTTAGAAAACAAGTTGGGGATCACTGCAGAATCACATCAGGCCAACAAAGCAGCGAGAATAGCGGTCTGCATGAACGACATCTTATTGAATAATAAGTATACTTATATATTGACACTAAGACAAGAATCTATTAAGCAGTAATACGCCCAATATCGACTTACGCTGCTGAGACAAGGGCGGATACCTCAACAACTAAACGAATCTTAGAGACAAATTAAATGAATATTTTGAGGAAAATTGTACATAAATCCAGAACAGACAAGATCAGAAGTGAAGAGATTAGAAGACAGTTGAATATTCTATTAATAGAGGATTGGATAGAAAGACTAAGAATGGAATGGAATGAACACATATCCCGCATGGCATCGGACAAAATTGTGCTCGTGGCAAGAGATAATTTACTAGTGGATGGAAAGAGATCGCCTGGAAAACCGAAAAAGAGATTGAAGGACTCTTAATTTCTGGATGGAACAGGCTGTAAGCCTCCTATGAAAAGAAGTAGATGTTATTTAATATTACTAAAATAAAATTATTATAAATAATTACATATGAATCATTCATGAAAAAAAAATTCCCTTTCTCAATCATTCGAGTTCACGTATTGTGCTATAACAAATAATTTATTTTCTAAAATGAAATATTTGTTAAAGCAGTGAAAGTACCTAAAGAAAATGTAGTTGGAAAACGTATATATAATATACAGTAAAATATTACAATACTTTATTTTACTGTGTGTCGTTATAAACATAAAGTCAACCTTTACATATAGAAAGTTTTTGAAGGAATGTATAAATGCACAAATTCATTAAAATTTAACATAAAATATATTATTTTAAAATTTATTGTTATGGACATTAAATTTCGATATAGACATAAAAAATTAAAATATAATACTTGATAGCATCTGATGATTTACATATAATTATGACGAATTGTAAAAATTATAACAAAATGATATAATCAAAATAATTAATTTCGTAAGTTGGTTTTATTTGTATATGTATCAAATTAAAATTACATTACTGCTTACTTAATGTTAAAATGATGTACTCATAGATACGGTTTCAAATATAAAAGATGTAATAGATCATATTATATTTGAACTAATAAAGTATTTAGACAATGTAAACAAACATTGCCAAAAGCTATAACAAATTAAAAGTTTTAACTAATACATAAAAAACAATGTAACGATGTAAATCGTTACATTGAAATTACAAATTTGTTTTGAATTTACAAATAAATAAAAATATCCCGTGCATAAATGTAAGCATTAGAGTATTACAGTAACATTATTTACGGTGTAATCTAACAATATCTACCCATTTGGAAAAATATGAATAATATTAAAGAAGAGAGAGTATTTTAATCAATCATTAAATTTTAAATTTAAAAAAAAATGTTTAATGAATATTGAAACGACAACACAACAGGTCCGAGTAACATAAATATTATTCTTATACAGTTTGATCACGAAAATTATCACTATCTAAAAATAAAAAATTTATATTTTTGTTATATATAAGCACGTATACTTCCAGTTATTGTAAAGTAGAAAACACTGATTGTATTACTATGTACCAGGGGAACAACCCGAGGAATCTAATGGGCTAAACCACAGTCGGTGAAGCAGATAATTCAACAAAATCGCATTTATGGTAAAGTGTTGTCGTGGGAACTTCAGCATGTGCTTGCTCCCACATCCCATCAAACAATTTAAATGGGGAAAAATGGTAAATTTATGGCACATTTAATAATTGTGGGCGATATATTGGTCCGACATGAAAGTTCGATAGATTATTGGAAAGCTGGGAAGGTTCAGAAACAATTATGGTGCGAATTTCGATATTGTCGTAGGAAATACCAAAATTTTGGTACACCATACAATAATTATAGTGTGCAAAATGGGTCAAGATGACTTTCTACCATAATTATGTAACAAATTATTTTATGCACTTATGGTAGGGGAAGTAGCCCAAATGACCTAGCCTATTTTGGAGGGATAGAGGGCTTTAAAAAGAAAGGAAGGTACGAAATTTAAAAAAATGAAAAATGTGCCATATAGCACTTCCGAAGGCGAGAAAGGAGGAAAAAGGGGACATTTTGAGGGGGTGTAGGTTCGAAGGGCCTAACATCCTGTGAAGGGCCTTACCTCTTTTAGGGGGATAGAGTGTTCAAAAAGAAAGGACTGTACCAAATTCCAACAAAATATTACCCATATAGAACTTTCGGAAGGCGAAAGGAGCGGGAAGGGGGACATTTTTGAGGGGGATGGGGCGGGAACTGGTTGGTTCTAAGGGCCTAACATGGTGTGAGGGTGGGGGAAACAAAAACACCCCCCGCTGCCTCGGAACCGCAAGTAAAATAAAAGTGGGGCCATAAATGAATATGGGAAAATGCAACAAGTACCCCACTGGCCGGCTATCTCCTCCCAGAGTTATGAGGGGAGAAATTTAGGGTGATCGAGGGGGGAGGGTTATTTCAAATTGGAAGGATAGGTGACAGGTGAAGGAGGTTGGCTTACCATCCTCCTTGTGGTTTGGCCACAGCAGCTCCCCAAAAACAGCATTTTGGTAAACACGAACCTTAATTTTGGAGCACAAAAATGGTAATGGGAAGGGGGGGTCGGTAACAATAACTGACCTCTTTCCCCACGGGGCACTATCGATCCCACCTGAGGCACTATCGATCCCACCTGGGGCACTATCGATCCCACCTGAGGCAGTTTGGCGCTGCAAATTTTCGTTCTTGATTAATAGTATAGAGATACACATTAATGCGCAATGCGAATATCTACAATAAAATATATACACAAGTGGAAATGCACTGTCGAACACCTAGTTAATATCGTCCAATCCAAATGTATTTTACAACAATGACTGTTCATTTGAAGAGGGCACTGATGGTATATGGTAGAGCACCACTCGCCTACACTGGTCTGCAGAACTTAGACTAAGTGTTTTACAGCAGGTTATCTGACAACACGACTAGTGAAGTTGGCTGTTCTATTTCATTGTGATTGTGCGCGTTGCGCAGAGTATCTGCAATATCTGGAAGATGATGGTGAGCACCAATTATAAACAGTTGCGTGACTTTGAAGAGTGGCCATTTAGTGGGACTCCGAGAAGTTGGCTGGAGTGAGTGAAGAAATTTGGGTGACTCTTAACAGTGAGGTCTTGAAAGTCAATGAGAGTGATTCAAGTGAGAATGGAGCAGCGGCGGAACGAAAGGGCGGAGGCAAACGGGAGATCCCCGAGAAAACCCACCGATCAGCGGCATCGTCCAGCTGATCGGTGGATCGAACCCGGTTGACCGAGTTGGGAGGCGAGCAGACTAACCGCTTAGCCAGCCACCATGGCCCCACCAGTTGGCTGGAGGTTCGGCATAATTGTAAATTGATAGATAGGCAACAGAGATTCCGAACGCCGTCTAGCTCCGCCAGAGCCATCTTGTTGCACTGATAAGCGCCTGGACAGAGATGGAACTTTCAGACCGCCCTCACTCACAAAAAAACTGTGCCTCACCCCCTCCAAAAAACTGCCCCCTGTAATGAAAGTGCCATGTGTTAACGTATCTTTGAAAGTTTGCTTGCTGACCCATTACATGGTGTACATATTGCATCGGGGAAGCAGATGTCTGGTTAGTGTGGTGATCAAAGGTCCTTCGCATAGGGGCTGCCGCTATCCGTGCTTTGGAAGATTTACGTCGCTGAGGAGAGGGCCCACATTATTTAGCGGGCTTGATCGGGGCGGCGACGTATCAGCTGATCCAGCCGGCCAAGCAGCGAACGACGCAGTCAGGGGAAACCGGGCTGTGGGGGCCTTTACCAAGGAACTCTTACCACTGCTTACGAAAACAGCAATTTTATTTCTACAGCTATGGTCTCGGCGTTTTATAAGATCGCCTGAGAATTCCGGCGAGGACACCGGCATTTTTGGTGCACGTACTTTTTAGACACTTGGCCTGGAAACACGCCACGGTAGTGAGGCAGTGGCATCCTAATATTTGTCAAGTACCACGTTAATATGATTTAATATACTTGTTAGTGTGGACTACATTTATATATGCATACATTTGAAATGAGAATATTTTATAATGCCCGTTTCACTTAAGTGGTTTGTTGTATATTATGACCAAGGAATTTACGAAAGGTCATTTAAATTAATTTTATTTAAGGAGAGCTGGTATAAAATTCAATGTATTGGAAGACGTGTCAGTTGGAATATAAAAGGCCAAAATAGAACTGCGCTGTTGTGCAGTTTACCTACCAGTGATTATTTTAAGTTTTGCAAAATGGATTACAATATCAATTTATAATTAAGTGAAGGAGTTAATGAAATCGGGCCAAATAATGAAAATACCTAAGACGAGGCCCCGCTACCAGAGGGTATAAATAGCATGTTCAGTAGAAGTGAGGCAGAATTGATACCGATACCCATGCGTAGAGGGCGTCTCAAAAACATACATATATATATATATATAACATATCCGAATCCTTAACAATGCAATAATAATAACTCAGGAACAGTCTGTCTAACACGTTGCGTAAACAACGATCAAACCACTCGCCTCCTACCAATATCATGCATTATTTGTCAATCCATCGTACAAATTTACGTTCATTTGTCATCCGAGTTAACACTCAACTAAACAAAACCATGGAAATTTTCGTCAGAGTGACAAGATATATAAGAAAATCCCACATGTTGAAGGTTGCCCATCCCAAACTATTCCAAGTTAATATAATTTAATACCAAGAGTTGTATGCAACATACATATTTGTTAAACTAAAAACCAGAGGATATAGATGGAACTTTATAGTGTGTGTGTTTATCTGTGTGTGTGTGTGTACACACACACACACACACACACACACACACATATATATATATATATAAAAACTAAAAATTTTTATGTTTCTTGATACATTTATATCCATATTTCAGCTATCATATAAAATTACATCTATAAAATACCATGAAAAATTTATATATTTTGACGATGTTTATCGTTTAACGAGGGAGCATCGGTATACGTTCATTGCTGGAAATTTTGGAATATCTCTTGAAACTAAACACTGAGTAATCTAAGAACGACAAGACTAAGCATTAGTACACAAATTTGCGTTATTATCATCACATTATGAAAATGATTACAAATTTATCAATTATATAATAACGTATTTTTATATATCCTGTTAATACGAGGATTAATTTGCAAGAAACAGAGATCGCACACGTATCGCCATATAAGTAATCAAATATATCGAAAAGCAGTCACTACCACCCAAGCATAGTTGATATGTCATCCATATATATATATATATATATATATATATATATATATATATATATATATATATATATATATATATATATATATATATATATATATGTAAAGACAGAGAGAGCCAGATACGTTTCAGGATATATACATTATATATATATCCTGAAACCTCTATAAACCCAATGAAATATGTTTGAACTAAATCGTATTATTTGATGTCGTATGATACACACTCTCGATATCATACCAAACTGATATTTCTTAAAACTAAAATATTCTAATATGGAATAGTTCAAATTAACTAAACACTACCTACAATCCATTCCATTATATCATATCGGATATACCAATCACTTTCCTTAAACCTACCATAGCAAATCATACCATCACCCTCACTATACCCTCAACAACCATAAAAAATTAACGAAATCTCATCTCAATAGTTCATAACACCAAACCAACAAAACAAACGTTACCAGCAGAAAACATTATATCCATCAATACACCCAAGATTATCTCGAACCAAAGACACAGATGATTCGCACAAACCAAGCCGTTCATTTGCAAAACCCTTATCATAAATCATTACAACAAAACTAAGAAACAATTTTGACAAACCATATCAGCCTCCAAGCAAAAAGAATTTCAAAAATTCGTTTCTGCAAATAATACTAACCTCATATGACCCGACAGACTTTCCAAGACATTTCAACCAAAACCATCCAGATAAGATAATAATAGTGTTCATATCTTTTAAGACATATTTCAAAATGTATTGCTTCTAGTAAATCGCATATCAACTACAACACGTCATAGAATATGGGAAGTCAGACCTCCATTCAAACATCTTATTACTAAAACATTTATAATAAAAACACCATAAATTTTCCATCTAATGTTAGGATAATCGAATAAGTTATACATATAGAAATAAAATAAGGACTGGATCTCACAACATTAGAAAGATGTAATTCGTATTCGAAAGGATGCGATCTAATACACCCTAATTACTCTAAAAGAGTAATTACTGGGGTTGGATAACATGTCCCATTGCACACTAGTTAAGAGAGTTATAAAAATTATCGTACATGCCATCCTTCCCTTATTCGCAGATTACTCCCGACATGAAAAAAAAAATTCTTATCAAAATGTTCTTATTCCTTTTCTAATTACTATTTCAAATTTCACAGAAATCCAAACCATTACATATAGTAGGCATCTATAATCAAAGTTATTATATCCTCATAGCTTACAAAAAAATTTATGTATAAAGAAATTATGTACGATCATCAGAAATAAATGTATATTTGATAATAAAATGAATAACATCTCCAACACATATTTAACTCATATTAGACCAAATTATTTATCACTGGATAATTCCACTCACAATGATCCAACTTCAATCACAACTGCTGAAGAAGTGAAAACATTGTTACAGGATTCATGCTTATATACAGTTTTCTCAACAGAACAGTAGATACATACGCTGCTTTTGTAAGTCCAAAAATGATGTAGCTAAGTCTCAAATCACTCGAACTCAAGTCAGAGAAAAAGAACTATCTCTCAAACAACAGACGAACTGAGAATCAACCAGAAAGCGCTCGTCCATCTATCTAACCTTGTTTTTTTCATACTCCAACACCCAAATGTTTCCCGAAATATCTTACAACATCTACTGGAATGTGTTATGTCTGAGAACGTAAGACTTCCTTGGAAAGTCTATAAACATGGGAAACGTGAAAACTTACTTACATGTTGAATTTTATATAACGTTAACAGCACAAAAAAAAAAACAGTTTATGTTTGCCATCTCAAATACCTCAATATATCTCTGAAAATTATCTGAGAGGTGTGGGAGTCAAACCCACGCTCCCTTACAGGGAACCAGAGCTGCATCTTAAGGAGGAAACTCATTACGAGCAGACATCACGGCACGGCAAGGCGAGGCACAGGAACCAAACGGCCGGAATGCCTCCTCGACAATTAAATCTGTTCACCTCGAATGACCCGGCCGGCCAGTATATCTGTGACCAGGCCTGTGGTTTCCGGTGCGCTGTTCGCTGTGTGAGAAACGACTGTTCCATAAAATGAGTACAGGTGAATGTGCGAGTGCACCCATTTCTCTACGATGTCAGTGATGCCAACTATCACGACAGTGATGCCAACTATCACAACAGTGGTGCCAGCTATCACAACAGGAAGAAGGACAACGGATGGAAACAAATTTATGAAAAATTCGAAAATTTCACAGATAATATTATGGTATGTTTTGAAAAACAAACTGTGTTTCGTAAGTCGCGGGTTGGAGTTTATTGGCCGTACATTTGATAATTTGCAGTTATTAAACGTAAACGTAAAGGTTGTCCGTTATTATAGTAAACATAAATGTAAGTGGGAATTAAAAAGTATGTTATTATGTTTGGAAATGGTTTGTAGTTAAAGTTATCAATTTTGCTACAAATCGCATCATTATTTCATTTGCAAATATACATTGTACAGCAACGAACATACAAAATACCCCGAACTTTTGATGTATAAATGAATGAGAATCTTGGATATTTACACGTGACAATTTGTTTCACAATACGTAAAATCATTTTTGCAATAAATTGTATCTGAAATAAAATCGTATTGATGTATGTCCAATACAACCCGGAACCTTTATGCATAGAGAGCATATGTTTATTGGCAGTATCATTCATCACAGTATTTCAGTCATTAGTAATAAAAAATGGCCATTATGTCACACGAAACCAGTGAGACGTGTTTGTGAAAGTAAGTGTATCGTTGAACGACATATACAAGCAGAATGCTGATCACTTTCTTCTGTGTACACATGCTACAACTGTAAAGATTAACTTCTACCTGAGTACATTAAATATTCAGTAAACGCGTCTCTGATCCTTTCTGCTAAGTAGGGTTTGTGGCTACCAACACAAGGGATGTTACTGTAGACAAAACTCTTCTTCAACCTCCAGTTAACCTGTTTACCACCAAAATGTATTATTTCTCAAGAAACTGTGCAGGGCAACAGTTGCTAGAACTATTTTATCGACATCTTTGGGTAGAACGTTGTATTTTGTGGAGCACCACTTGAATTTTTTAGTAAGCAAGCCAAATGCATTTTCCACGACTCTTCGCGCGCGACTGTGCCTGTAGTTGAACACTTGTTTATGTTCGTTATTCTCCAAATCCCCCTCTTCATATGATCGCATTAGATTGTCTTTCAATGGGAAAGCTGCATCCACGACGAGAACATGCGGAAACACTTTTCTTGAGTTTGGCGATGCTTTGTTGTCAGGCAAGTTCAGTTTGTTAGCATTAAACATTTTGCCAAGTGCAGATTATTTAAATATTCCCCCGTCACTGTTCGTAACATACGGCCAAATTCAACGGTGATAAATCTGTAATTAGTATCTACTAAATTAATTAAAACGTTACTATAACGGTGTTTGTAGTAATATAACCACTGTTTGGAGGTTTCTCTAACATTACATTCTTACCCTCAAGCGTCCCGCAGCAGTTCGGAAAGTTACATATGTTGGAAAATTCACGTTCGATCTCTTCCCAGTGTTGCTTCATGAGAACTGACATAACGATTGGCAAAAGAGTTTGCCAAATGGCTGTTATAGTTTCGTATACTATGTTGCGCACTGTGGTGTAACTAAGTTGATAACTGAATGACAATGCTGTAAATGAATTGACATGAACAAAAATCTGGAACAAAATATACAGCAATTATCAAAATGGAAGTATGTTTCTCTTAATTACATTCTACATTATAAGAATAATGCTTTATGTTGTCATAAATATTTAATTATAAAATGTCTACATTTACTGGTAATTTTGGATTCAGATTATTAAAGGGGCAAATTATACACATCATATGTGCCTAGATCTATGACAACAGACAAAAATTAATGTACACATATTAATGATTACATGTAAGAGTGAATTAGTTTGCTTTTTTTACCCTATGTGTATTTGTATACATTGTTGTGTGTTTTTGGTTCCCTTCATATCTAAATAAGTGTATTTATGTATGTGTTTTATACTTGTAAATCTATTTTGCGACATACAGAAATATAGGAAAAAATTCGCGTCATGTTTCAACAGATCTGGAATAATATAAAGGAATTCTCCACATATATTCCGCTTCTCAAATACTTCATGTACCCAGTATTTCAATTTAAGTTTCTTTTTTTTTTCTCAGTCCTCTTCCTCTGCACAAACTGCAGCTACTACCCCAACATCTTCTTAGGATGAACTTTCCACTGTAACTGGTCATATCACTGGTCGGTGCTGTGCTGGCCACTACAAGTGGGTTAACTATGTACCGAGCTGCGCCGAGCCGTGCCGTACCATGCCGAGCCGGTGCTGTGCTGGCCACTACAAGTGGGTTAACTATGTACCGAGCTGCGCCGAGCCGTGCCGTGCCGAGCCGGTGCTTTGCTGGCCACTACAAGTGGGTTAACTATGTACCGAGCTGCGCCGAGCCGTGCCGTGCCGTGCCGAGCCGGTGCTGTGCTGGCCACTACAAGTGGGTTAACTATGTACCGAGCTGCGCCGAGCCGTGCCGTACCATGCCGAGCCGGTGCTGTGCTGGCCACTACAAGTGGGTTAACTATGTACTGAGCTGCGCCGAGCCGTGCCGTGCCGAGCCGGTGCTTTGCTGGCCACTACAAGTGGGTTAACTATGTACCGAGCTGCGCCGAGCCGTGCCGTACCGTACCGAGCCGGTGCTGTGCTGGCCACTACAAGTGGGTTAACTATGTACCGAGCTGCGCCGAGCCGTGCCGTACCGTACCGAGCCGGTGCTGTGCTGGCCACTACAAGTGGGTTAACTATCTACCGAGCTGCGCCGAGCCGTGCCGTGCCGTGCCGAGCCGGTGCTGTGCTGGCCACTACAAGTGGGTTAACTATGTGCCGAGCAGCGCCGAGCCGTGCCGTACCATGCCGAGCCGGTGCTGTGCTGGCCACTACAAGTGGGTTAACTATGTACCGAGCTGCGCCGAGCCGTGCCGTGCCGAGCCGGTGCTTTGCTGGCCACTACAAGTGGGTTAACTATGTACCGAGCTGCGCCGAGCCGTGCCGAGCCGGTGCTGTGCTGGCCACTACAAGTGGGTTAACTATGTACCGAGCTGCGCCGAGCCGTGCCGTGCCGAGCCGGTGCTTTGCTGGCCACTACAAGTGGGTTAACTATGTACCGAGCTGCGCCGAGCCGTGCCGTACCGTACCGAGCCGGTGCTGTGCTGGCCACTACAAGTGGGTTAACTATGTACCGAGCTGCGCCGAGCCGTGCCGTGCCGTGCCGAGCCGGTGCTGTGCTGGCCACTACAAGTGGGTTAACTATGTACCGAGCTGCGCCGAGCCGTGCCGTGCCGTGCCGAGCCGGTGCTGTGCTGGCCATTACAAGTGGGTTAACTATGTACCGAGCTGCGCCGAGCCGTGCCGTACCATGCCGAGCCGGTGCTGTGCTGGCCACTACAAGTGGGTTAACTATGTACCGAGCTGCGCCGAGCCGTGCCGTACCGTACCGAGCCGGTGCTGTGCTGGCCACTACAAGTGGGTTAACTATGTACCGAGCTGCGCCGAGCCGTGCCGTACCGTACCGAGCCGGTGCTGTGCTGGCCACTACAAGTGGGTTAACTATCTACCGAGCTGCGCCGAGCCGTGCCGTGCCGTGCCGAGCCGGTGCTGTGCTGGCCACTACAAGTGGGTTAACTATGTGCCGAGCAGCGCCGAGCCGTGCCGTGCCGTGCCGAGCCGTGCCGTGCCGTGCCGAGCCGGTGCTGTGCTGGCCACTACAAGTGGGTTAACTATGTACCGAGCTGCGCCGAGCCGTGCCGTGCCGAGCCGGTGCTGTGCTGGCCACTACAAGTGGGTTAACTATGTACCGAACTGCGCCGAGCCGTGCCGTACCGTACCGTGCCGAGCCGAGCCGTGCCGTCCGTTCATAATGAGTTTCCTCCTTTAGACCGCTCGACCTACCTGACAATTTCAGAAAACCAACCTTTTTATTATAATTAAAAGTATTAATTTTATCCTTGGATGACTCATAGGTTCTTAACCTGTCTTACTAGCTCGTTAAAATTCTACTATTTCAAAAAAGAAACCAAATTTTACAATATTTTACAAAAGTCACAGAAGAAAGCATTGTCAAAGGATAGACCGCGGTATAGGAACACTGTGAGAAAACCCATGTCTCAATCACCCGAGAAGATAACATGGAGGTAGTATATATAAGATATGAAAATACATAATTATAAATAATATAGGTATAAATTTTTATACTTAACTGTATATAACAAGTAATCTTCTGGGGTGAATGAAACCTGGGTGTTCTCAGAGTGTTCCCATACTGGGTGTCCTCAGAGTGTTCCCATACTGTGAAGTTCTCACCCTTGACAGTGATTTTTTCTGAGGTTTTTGTAAATTTTTCTACAAACTATGTATCTCTTTGTTTTAAACAGTAGATTTTGAATGATTTAGTAAGAAGTTTTAAGTTCCTACGATGTCATCGAAGGATAAAGTTAACACTTCATTATAATAAAAACGTTTTCTAAAATTGCCAAGTTGGTCGAGTGGTCCAAGACACCAGATTTAAGTTATGATTCTTTGAAGGGAGTGTGGATTCTACTCCAACACATGATAAATAATTTTCAGACACATATTGATACAATAGAGATGGCCAACATAAACTGTGTGTACTGTATCCTGAACAGTATATAAGCATTGACATGTATGTATGTTTTCACATTTCCCATGTTTATAGGGTTTTCAAGAAAGACTTACTATCTCAGACACAACAAATTCTAGTTGATGTTAGGTATTTCAAGAGACTGTTGCGTGTTGGAGTGTGTGTAAAACGTGGTTATATGGATGGGCGAGCTCTCTCTGGTTCATTCTCAGTTCGTCTGTCGTTTGAGTAAAAGCTCTCATTCTCTGACTGAGATCGATTGATTAGAGACTTAGCTACATCATTTTTGGACATATAAAAGTAGAGTGTGTATGATTATGTTGTGAAAACAGTATATAAGCATGAATCCTGTAACAATGTTTTTACTTCTTCGGCAGTTGTGATGGATGTTGGATCATTCTGAGTGGAATCATCAAGTGATAGAGTAAACTACTGTAATAAGTATGAGGAAAGAGCAGTTGAGGATATGGAAACATCGTCATATAAGTATGCATTGTGTAATAATGTTTTCACTTCTTTGGCGGATATGAGGGAAGGCGAATTGTCACTATTGGAATTATCTAGTGATAGTGTAAGCTTTTGTACTATGGATAAGGAAAGAACTGTTGAGGATATGTCGTCATCATCATCAATGGTAAAACGAAAGCCCTCAAACTCTGGAATTTATACAAGAGTATCGAGGATATGCAAATACTTTGGCAAGACATCAATGAATAGCTCTAATGGCAGACGACATTAAGCTAGTAACTGTATGTTCAGAAGTTCATAAAAGATATATCCTTGTGGTAATTGTGGTAAGGTGTATGCGAATCGCAGTACCTTGTTTGCACACTGTTGTGAACTACCATGCTTGTATCTGACGCTTGACTGGCAGATGCCCCGACCACGATGGAATCGGAAACAAAGCCTTCAGCAGCGGCTTGTTTAATAAACCCGCGGCGCATATTTAATGCGTGCGGGGCAACGAAGAAGTGCCTGTCGCCGGCGAACCTCTAGACAGCTGCCACCTGAAAACGGACCGCAGGAGGACATTCTGTTGCCGCAGACTCGAAACTTGTGCACAGCAGCCTTCGGGTACATTCGGGTGACCATGTTCCGGTCAGAGACTGATTAGATTGGATATCTCTGCCTTTATTTAATGGCCAATTAAATATATTAATTACTCCCCCTAGATAGCGATAATTTGTAGAAGTTGTGTTATTTGTATATTGGCTAAAGTGCATAAAGACGTTGGGCACAACTAGGTCCTCATTCTGATTTCACCTTCTGTATTACGCCCACTAACACTAGTTGCTATTTATATAATTTGAACTATGTGAATACCCCTTAATAGTGTGTGACCTTCTCCCTTCAGGAGGGGTCACAGCAAGTGGTGGAGGCACTGTGCCTATCCAAACTATCGTAGGCCAAGCCAGTAAAGTAAATAACTAATATCAAATTGATAGTAATACTAAATAGTGGAAAAAGTTGTGTTCTTCCATTATCATGGGCTAAAGATAGCAATTAACTACCTTAGAGGATTGTTGGAAGCTAGGGCTTTTCTTGGCCTCAAATCACGCTCAGCTTGGTATATTTCAATAAAGTGGCATTGAAATTTAAGAAATTAACCAGCGTAAAGAGTCAAAATCGGTTGTGAGGAATAGTAGATACCACCTTCCCCCAACTAGAGTTGAAACCCCTCTTGCCCATACACGATAAATAATTGATTTTGGTGACATAATATAAAGCCAGTAAGGTGTAAAATTAATAAAACAAGTTTACAACAAAATTATTTAAAGAATTGTTATTTTGTCACCACATTTTATCACCAACTATACATATTTTTTTCTGATGGTCTTACACAATGTCTTCATACATAGAAATACTTGTAAGCTATGAGGATATATGAATTTTGATGAAGTAATTCTATCAAGTAAAGATTAATACGTGAATACGCTATGAGCATTTCTCAATAACTCTATTAATTAATGTGAGATGAGATAAGTTATCCAGCCCCCGCAGCAAATGCACACATACTACGCTACTTGTATACTTTATATTCAGTGCCACGAAATTAATAGAAACTAGAATAAGTGTCTCAAATTTCAGTACAGAACCATTTTGTGTGCATTAACTGCCAGAGCAACACAGTAGCTTACTACAGCCACGTAGTTCACATAAACATATGTCAAGTTCACGAGCGGGCAGGTGACAACACTGTTACGAGTGCACATATAGCAGAGGCCTTGTCGAGCAAGCAGTTCGAGTGCGACTGAGCACACAAGGGCGTAAATCGCCCCGCTGCCCTCCAGTGCACATCAATTTCCTTCACATTATAATTAGATATATTGGGCATACTCTAAGGTCATTGTTTTCCACCTGAGCGAGGAAATTTTGTGGTACATACGAAAAATAAACCACAGTTCAGACGTCTGCCAAAGTTGTGCCATTGTCCAGAGGGCGAATTGGAAGCCATTCCAGGGCGCGATGGCAGAAATGAAACAGAAATGTGAAGATTGTTTAAAATGTTACAACCAATTTGTCGCACTAGCGGTGCAGAAATGGCTCGTTGCGTACAGAGTATGCTGCGATTATGTACCAAATGCCACTAAAATACAACGAAGATATCATACTGTGAAAACCCCTCACGAATAGAGTATCTCACATTGATAATGTGTTGCCATAAGTAACAGTAGTGATAATTTAAGTTTAATTAGGTAATTATAAAGTTCAAATCAAGCACACATAAAATAGTAACACTTAGGTATTTTACTAAAATTAGCACTTAGCATTGTGCACATTACACAAATGTGATCATATAAATATACATATTACATAGTGCACGAAGTTGACATAACATTAAATATAAAATTAATCATTAAGTTTATTAGCAACAAAGGGTGTAATATATAGATATATACGTATATATATCAAAACAAAGCTAAGCATAGTATTTTATTAGAAACCTAAAAGCATAGAAAGCCATTCAAGTATCTAATCAAGGTCGTTTAATGTATGTATATATATATATATATATATATGTGTATATATTATATATATATATAGATTTAAAGGAGAAACTCCCATAAAGTCATTTTGTGTGTAAATATAATAAAATACAATTATATACAGAAAACAGTTTATGTAACTAGCAAACTCAAATGGAAGAATAATGTAAGGCATACATATATAAGTTGGTATCATAAATGATAGTGCTATCTTATAAACTATATTTCATAATTAAATAATAATGAATATAAATTTTATGTTGACAGAAACCAGATACAGCTACAAAGGAGTCCAAATAATATAAATTATGGGGCGTTAAAAGTTTTGTAGAATAATATAGCGTTGTACAGCAGAAGAATAAACTAAGTTAAATGTATGTGTTTGTTAGAGTGCCGAAAAGCGCGTAGTCACGAGCCAAGGATGCAAGCAGTAGCAACGCGACCTCTTTTACTGCAAGTCGACACATTCCTCAATCACCCAACACACCCTCCGTCCCGTAGAAGTGCTGACTTCCGCATCTCATGTAGCAGGTACTGAAACTTCAAAACACGCCAGCGGACACTGTCAACATACCGCGTTTTCAAGTCATGCCACATTGTTTTTCAAACAAGAGCACAATATGCGATCCCCTTTTTACACAATATGCGATCCCCTTTTTACACAATATGCGATCCCCTTTTTACACAATATGCGATCCCCTTTTTACACAATATGCGATCCCCTTTTTACACAATATGCGATCCCCTTTTTACACAATATGCGATCCCCTTTTTACACAATATGCGATCCCCTTTTTACACAATATGCGATCCCCTTTTTACACAATTCAGTTGTAATCACATAAGGAAGTTAACAGCCAAAACCAACAATGAATTAAAACATGCATACAGGCAAATAAATTAGGTAAATTAAAATAAAAGCATTCGACGTAGAATAAATGTAAGAGGTCAATGTTATATATCTAATAAAAATTATTCCTTCAAAATGCTCATTTAGTTCGAAAGTGTTTCAGGACAACGAAGGACAACATGAGTGCCTGCGTGTGGTAATTGTAGTGTGGTGTATGCGAATTGGAGTACATGATTTGCACATAACAGTATTTGTTCTATAAAATTCCACTAAATTAGAATTATTTTTACTGAATGAAGAATACGTTTCATTGTGTAACTATTATTATGTATCTTTGAAATGCGTGTGAAATAAAGTTAAGGTGCATGAAAGACTTTTGTTTCTATTTGTTTCCCTCCTTATATATTAAACAGAGTAGAATAATCAATTAGGCCTAAACTGAGTTAAATGTGTGTTGGAGATGTTATTCATTTTATCACCAACTATACATATTTTTTCGGATGGTCTTACACAATGTCTTCATACATAGAAATACTTGTAAGCTATGAGGATATAAGAATTTTGATGACATAATTCTATCAAGTAAAGATTAATATGTTAATACTCTATGAGCATTTCTCAATAACTCAATTAATGTGAGATGAGACAAGTTATCCACCACCAGCAGCAATCACTATGACAGAAGAAAGGGTATATAAGATCACATCATTTTGAAAATGAAGTATGTCTTCCCAACAAACACAAAAAAAATGGGCTGGAATCGGGTCGGTAAAAGATAGCCGACTAACTCCGGCCAGATGATGTCGGCTTGCTGTCTTATGCCTGAAGCGGCCCGATGGAAATATGGACTGGCGGCTGACAATGTCAAAAATACACCGTACTGCTAATGACAAGATACAAAACATATTCCGGCCCAACGTAGACGAAAAGTATTGGCCAGAATCGGGCTGGTAAAAGCTAACCGACATGTTTCGGAATCTGCAGCTGCTGGATGGCGGCAAGATGCCGGGCCTGCGAAGGCTGGATGTCGTTAATATTCCGGGCCTGCGGCGGCTGGATGGCGGCAAGATGCCGGGCCTGCGGCGGCTGGCTGGCGGCAAGATGCCGGGCCTGCGGCGGCTGGATGGCGGCAAGATGCCGGGCCTGCGGCGGCTGGCTGGCGGCAAGATTCCGGGCCTGCGAAGGCTGGCTGGCGGCAAGATGCCGGGCCTGCGGCGGCTGGATGGCGGCAAGATGCCGGGCCTGCGAAGGCTGGATGTCGTTAAGATTCCGGGCCTGCAGTGGCGTGATATCCAGAAATAAGCAGTAAAACCATGAAAACACCTTAACTTTTCGATAAAAAATGTTAGTAATTGTTATTTCCTCTTTACATATAGTCATTTCATTTACTTCTCAACACAATATATGATATGAAAGTCTTTTGCTTGGCGAGTACAGGTTTTGAACCTATGACTCCTGGGTTGACAGTCCATCATACTAACCTATACACCACGGGGTAAGGTTCTGATACTTTCCAGTAATTTCAAATTTATCATGACACAAATTATTATAAATAAATATATACATTCCATTACAATATAACAAATAATTTTAAAACACTGATTACTTAAAAACTGTTCCTTCAAAAACTTGCACACAAAATTGATTTTGTTAATTTTTAATATATTTGTCGGATGGTTGGACAAATTAAAAAAAAAAATTCCATGTATAAAGTGCTATGTGCTACAAGGTGACACATTTATAATCATAATAAAACATGCTAATGGTTAACACATTGTCTCAAAAAAGATCATCATGCCATTAACAGCTAGCTAACATCTCGCCTACTAAAAAAAAAACACTTTACAAAAGTTTTTCGGCAAAAAGATATATTTGTATATTTATTGTGATAAAGAGCAATGTCTCGAACACATTAGCGGGTCGGAATAAATAAGATGACGGCCAGCTTACCGAAAAAATAAAGATGCTATATCGGAGTCAGGCCAGAATATTATTTCTGCTATTGGCGACAAATTGGCTGTGAGATATCATGCCGACATAATTTAGGTGATATCCATCTGTTATTCAAAAAAATACGGTGCACCGTTGTCTTTTTTCTAATGGCAAACATACTGTCTAAAAGTATACGTCACTCTGTTGTCAGATGGCTGTCATCTGGCATTGAAACGACAGTTGCTGACAGTACAAGTATCGGGCCGACACTTTGCTGACACTTTCTCGACAGGTTGTGTTTGCTGGGTCCCGATGTAGTGAAATCATATAATGAGTTTATATCTGTATGTAATACTTATACGATTATCCCAAAATTAGATGCAAAAAAATTGGTTTATAATATAAATATTTTAGTATTAACTTATGGTGCGTATAAAACAATGTTTTCAATTGAGTATTGTCTTCCGAGATTCTATGATGTGTTAAGAATTGGTATGTGATTTACTAGAAGCGATACACTTTGAAATATGCCGTCAAAGATATGCAAAACTATTAGTATTCTATCTGGATGGTTTTGGTTGAAATGTATTTGGGAAGTAAGTCGGGTGGTATAATGCCAGTATTATTAGTCGAAATAAATAAATAAAATATTATTTTTATTTGGTGGCTGATATTATTTTTCTATATGATTTCTTACGTTTGCTGGTAATGATTGATGGTAAGGGTTTTGCAAATGAATGGTATGGTTAGTGCGAATGAGCTGTGTGTTGCGAGATAATTTTTGGGAGTATTGATTGATATGCTTTCTGCTGAAACATTTGTTTTGTTGGTTTGGTGTTATCGCCTATTGAGATGAGATTTAATTAACGTCGAATAATTGTTGTCAATGGTATAGTATGGGTGATGGTATTATTTGTCATGGATGGTATGAAGGAAATTGAATGGTATATATGTTATGATGTAACCGAATGGATTGTAGTACATGTTTAGGTTTTACAAGTTTGAATATTTTGTTTGGAAGAAATATCTCTTGAGTTGATTTTTAGTGTGTGTATGATATGACAACAAATATTATGAGTTAGTATAACCATTTTTCAAAGGGTATAAGGAGGTTTGAGAATATATATATATACATATTTTTTGGATGATATATCAATTATGCTGGTTTGGTAGGGAATTCTGGTTGACTAATTTAATTAATAATATGGCGATGGGGATGGGATCTCTGTTTCTAGAAAAAAAAATCTAGTCATAACAATATGTAGAAAAATATATTTATATATAGTTTGTAAATAGGTAATAATTTTGTTAATGTGATGAAATGATATTAAAGCAAATTTATATACTGATGTATAGTCTTGTCATTCTTAAATTAATCAGAGTGTTTGATTTATAGTACATTCTGAAATTTTCAGCAATGATTCTATGCAGATGCTCACTCAATGAATGATAAAAGTTAACGACATATACAATTTTCATGATAATTCATAGATTTTATATTATGTGATAACTAATATAAGGATATGAATGTATAAAGAAACTCAAAAGTTTTTTTATTGTGAGCAACATATATATGGAATTAATATTTTTAATTTACATATATTAAGAATATTGATAGTGTAAATGTTTCTTTTTTCATCTCTAGCTAAAACAGTTCCTGGCATGTAAGATGGAGCATTCAATTTGGGATGCTTATTAAAGAGAGATTACAAAGCCTATAAATGTAATTTTAGTTTCTAGGGTAGTTAGATAGATTGTGTTATTTTGTAGGAATATTTTTGAATAATGTTCTTGAGGCATAAGTAATGTTTTTGAGGCATGTTTTTGTGGCATATGGAATGTTTTTGAGGCATGTATTTGAGGAATGTATTTCAAAATGTATTCATGATATCAATTACAAGTATGGATTGCTTTTTGTCTGTATTTGAATGTGTGTATGATGGTTTGTTTTTTCGTAACTATATCTGTAACAGGAGCTGCTTTTAATTATAATTAAATTTTTCTAGTTGGGGTTAATATGCTTGCTATTTCGGAACCTAAATTTGCGCAAGAAATTCGGACTGGAAAGGAAAATGTTTGAGTGTAGGGGAGATGAATTGGAATATTTAAAGGAGACTATAAAATTCCATATATATCCTCTGGTTATCACTTTGACAAATATGTATGTTGCATACAGCACAGTTATTAAATTATATTTAATTGCAATAGTTAAGGATGGGCAAACTTTGACATGTGTGATTTTGTTGTATAACTTGTTACTCTCACGATAATTTCCTGTGGTATAAGAGGGAATATTCTCTTTTACTCTACCCCTCGGTTTTGTTTAGTTGCGTGTTAACTCGAATAATAAAAAGTATATATTTGTATGATGGATTGACTAATATTGCATGATTCTGGTAGGAGGCGAGTGGTTTGATCATTATTTCCACAACATGTTAGACAGATTGCTCCAGTGTGTAGTAATAGTTGAATTGTTAAGGAGTTGGATACATTAAGTGTGTGTGTGTGTGTATATATATATATATATAATTGTTTAAACAGTATTGATTTTGAACAAGATTTTTATATAAATCATTTATATATGGATAACATTCTATGTAGCTATATATTTGCAGATATGGGGTGTTTGCTTTGCAATCGCATGCCAGTAAATAAGACATGATCTGTATCGACTTCAAAAGCTGCTACTTGCAAGGTCTGCAGAGATGACCTATCATGGTCCCCAGCAAGGTTGTTTGTGAAGTGTAGATGCTCATGAAACAAATGTCTTGCAGGTGCATGCTCCTATCAATTGCTTGTAAACCTATACTCTTCCCCTCACCACTCCAATCATCCCCTACCCTTACTCATTACTACAGAGATTCTGGCCATTACAGAACATGTTTCTGTGCTATGCATGCCTAGCAGAATGGATACTTTCGTTTGGGAAGGATTCTATTTTAGTGCATGTAGCTCTTGTTTTTAAACTGATGATCGCAAAATGTTACTGTTGCTATTATTGCACGACATAAAATAAAAAGAATGATAAATAAAATAAACAGTCATTTAATAATTATTTAATATATTAATATTTAACATGTGTGGGGTTTAAACAATTGTCGACAATACTAATTCATACTGGCATTTGAATCAAATAATATGTTAGTATGACTGTAATTAAATTAGTTTAGATTAAAGTAGTGAATAAATCGGTATGTATGTTTCAATTTTGGCATTTTTCAAACTAGTTATATAAAGTTACATTTAAACAACACTTAAGATTCTTGTAAGATGAAACCAGGTTTAATTGTGTAAATACTTGTAATGCAATAAGATCTAAGTATTCTAAATGGGTCAAACCAAAAGTTAAAAAAAGCAAATCTAAATAAATATTCTTTTATAATGGAAATGTTTTGAAATAAACAAGTCCTGTTTGCTATATGTAGTATGGGAAAAAACAATTCGAACGAGTCAAGTGATTAATTTGGATATTAATTTTGTTATAAATGATGTTATCTAGTAAATTAAAAAAAAAAGCATATTAAAATTTAGTTTTTTTACACTTTTTTTTAGTTGAATTAGGTACATGTTTATATGCACAGAGAGATTGGGGGGGGGCTGTGTGTGGGGGGGCCTCGTGCAAGCATGACAGGAGATCTGTAGAGAAATAAAACAGATAGCTCACTCCTTGCCTTCTGAGATGATCACACAAGGCAATGTGTGTTGGACAAGCAGTGAGGGATTGCTGGATGTTAGGGGAGATTGTCACAACTGCCTGGGCTGTGGTTGTCACAGATTACCTGCTTGCAGCCATAAATTCTTCCCAAAGATAGTACCCAAATAAGGTTATGTTCACACTTTGTTTTAATATGGTGTGTTTTTTAAAATACTCTGCAACTATTTGTGTCAGAAAAGGATTAATGTTGAATCCAAACTTGTAATAAGCTTGCTCAATATAATAGTTAAGTGAATTATTTTGCAGACACAAAATCACATTCTTTAAGAAATACGATTAACAATTAAATGTAAGCATAACATGATACTTTACTGAAATGGCAGAAAATGTGCTTAAATGCATGCAACAGTCTTTATTATAATATTATGACATAAAATTAACTTGCACAAATATTATTTAACGAAAATGCAGGGAAACACTAAGGAACATTGTTTTATAATAAGATGTAAAATTAATATTAGGGGTAGCAAGATACTTTACTGAAATTGTTGGAAAGCACAAAGGAATACAATTAATTTAATATTTAAAAAAAGCAGTAGATGCACCAGGGCTCATCAGTGGGCACGGTTGCACGAGTTAGTTGGCGAATTCGCTTGGCCATTGAAGTGTAGGAGATACCCGAGACACATATGGGAAAGAGTGATCAGGTCCTGAACTGGTTCTGCTAGATAGAATGGCCTGTGGGCTAGCTGGTCGGTATTTATAAATAATGATGTATTCAATCAGGGTTCAGTCTGCAGTGGTGATTGTACAGAGTGGACTTGCAATTAGTTTTGTAATTAATCTCTCGGAACTTGTTCTGTAACAATTTTTTCTTAATGTGTAATTAGTATCACTAATTACTCTCATTACACATACTTAATTTGTAATTCTCAATATTTCATTACAGATACTTAAGTGATACAAATCTAATTACATCCTATGGGTTTCAAACAAAGGACTACTTTGGTATTCATACTTGTTTAGTTGGTAATTATTCAGTGTGCAATTTATAATTATTCAGTACTTAGTAATTTCTCATTTCTGGATTTGTAATGTTAATTAATTATTTTTATTTATAGTTACTCTATTTGCACATCTAACCTAACCTCGATCATTTGTGACAGAGCACAGTTGTTCAGTGACCTCCAAAGTGTTAACACTTATGATGCTTAAAGAACCATCCCCTTTGCCTCACACTCCATCAGAGCTCAGTCCCTGGCAAGACACCTAACAAGCAACACATATGCTTCTCCTGACACTCACCCCTTCCCCTCACCCACCTTCGGAGCTCAGTCATCTGCCAGACACCAAACAAACATCATCAACTCTCCCAAAATGTTACTTGTGCCTTTATAGCTCCAACAAACAACTGGCCAATCACAGGAGACCCCTTTGGGAAGGAGGGGAAAGGAGGGGTAAGCCCACAGCAACACCTCTCCTGCTCTCATCCATCCCATCGTCAATTGTTGTCCAGACAGAAAGTAAGCAACACATATGATGCTCCTGCCCCTCAGAGCTTAATCCCTTGCGAGACACTGAAGAGGCAACACCTCGCTAACTCCACAAATAACAGAACCTTTCCTTCCTTAACGATTTCTCCACTTAACCCTTTTCTCACTTACCCATTTTCATAAATGTAACACTTTTAACCCCTTGTTTAAGCTTTGAACACTTTACCCTTTGGTTAATTAACTCTTTTGCATTAACCCTTTCACCATAAGTGGTTGCCTTTTTCTCTGGAAGTGAAAAAGGCAACTTTAACTTTAACAGTTCTTGGGACAGAACCCCTACACTCTCACTACTTACTTTTTAAAGAACAATATTCGTAAAAAAATAAAATACAACCTATTTATATAGAAAATCTAATTAAAATATGCTAATTAGAAACCAACAAGATGGGTGTTACCAAAAATACTTTACAAACCCGGAATGACGGAAAACTTTTAGAAAATCTAAAACCCAATTTTACCGACCCCACCACTACGCGCAGAACATGCAAAATGTATCGGCGCACACAAGTCTCCCGCAAAGGAGTGGGCGAGTGAGTGAAGATACTTGGTCGGCTCTTAACAGCGGGATCTTAGATAGCCAATGCGGGTGAATGAGGGAGGATGGTGCAGCACCAGAATGAAGGGACGGAGAAAACACGAGTCTCCTGAGAAAACCGATCGACCAGCAACATCGTCAGGCATGATTACCACATGCGAAAATCGGGGAGTAACCTGCAGGAGATAGAACCCGCTTCGCCTTGGTGGGAGGCGAGCAGGCTAACCGCTAAACAATCGTGGCCCCTCCCACAGAGAAAATGACGAAAAATATATCGGGCTTTAATATGGAGAAATATATATATTACATGAAAAGTATAATTAAATATTAACTATATAAGACAAGTATGAATAAACTTGAGTGATTTTCAAACATCTACTGCCTCATTTCAATCTATATTTACTGAAACGTTAACGCTACAGCCTAAATTAGAACAGAGTTCTTGAATGATCATAACGTCACCCGGTTGTGCAACGCTACAGGTATTTCTTCACAAGAATAGCGCTGAAGAGAAATGGAGCGGCGAAAACTTGAACTCCACGCAGTACGTGGTTGATGTTTCTATTAGCAGCCAAAGTGTGTTTAGGTAACTTGTGGCAGTCCGTGTAAACTCTGGGATGCTTACTGACGTAGAAGACATAGATTACTTCACCTAAATATCCAAGTTCATGGTTGAGCCGCTGCTCAGGAACCACACTGGTAAGAATACTCACATTTTGATGGAATTATCAAATAATATGTCATTATATGTGCAATTTAGTATTATAGTTACGATTACAAAATAAATGTATTAATTACCATAGTATATTATAGTGCATCATATTCTATAAAATTTATTTTCAAATGAAAGCTTCGCTTTATTTCCTGTGCACTTACAGGAAAAGAATTGTGCTTGAAAATTATTGACGCTAATTTTGAAAAACATTTGATCTATCATAAAGTTTTAACACTCGACACCGACAATAAATTTAGACAGAAAAAATACTTGTTTCAGCCACGCAGATGCCCGAATCCCGCGACCAACACAGTTATTTGGGAGGAAACGTGTTTGATATTGCCATTGACATTCCGATTAAGAATCAGTTTTCACCTTCAAACAATGGAGCCGGATTTGAAAGGTCAGCAGCAATACCTTCTTAGCTGTTATGAAGACTCATTTAGTTTTAAGAAGAAGTTAGTGATATAACTAATGAGCCTTCATTATTCTACATGGGCGCAAATATTTTTTTTAAAGTTCTTAAAAGCATAGAATGTCAGAAGACCTTAACATCTCATTGACAGCAATGTAATTGTAGATCGAACCAAAAATGTAGCAACAGTTATAAGTGCCTTCCCTGGGACTCGAACTTAGGAAACTTCTTGCCTCAAACTAGCAGGGAATCAACTGCATTACAGACGTCGGATTCGGAGCATCAAATATGGATGTAATGAGTATAGAATTTTGAGTGATGGAATTTATTAACATAAAATATTTACAGTACCGTCGATTTTAAAATAAGAGGCCAAGCAACTTATAACACGTATGTTTACATGATATTCCATAGGGCTACATATGTAAAGAATTTGATAGAAAAGGGTTGAATAGTACCCAAAGTATTGCATAATAACTATTTTCTCATTTAGGTCTATTGTACAAAATTACTTTAAAAATAGTATCGGTGTACCATGCGTCTAATACATACTGTGATCATAAAAAGTTTGGTTCAATTTGGTTAAATTGTTTGATAGATATGGCAAAATTATCTCAAATATTTTTTTGGTCACCATTTTGAGAATGTGTCAGAACTCACTTGATCATTTAAGTTTACATAGTCTTTCTTTTTGCAGTACTAGTGTGTGAAATGCGGTGGAAATTAGTTTAATGATTCCACGGCAAAATGGTGCATATTCTCACCTGGTAATATTTTACAAAAAGGGCAGTACTGTACGCATAACAGCTGCTACAAATTGATACTGGTAATATAAAATTTGGTAGAATTTTTTAAAATTGTTTAATAAATGTAAGAAACGATTCGACATTAATTTCATTGAAACATTTAAAAAATACTTATTACACTAGACATATCAGTCTAAATGCTCTACAATAGCTTTACTTCCATGTAGAATTTAGTAGTAATCGATTGATTGGTCCTCGTGATATCGCACAAAACCTTCACATATTTCACGTGACATTCTGCATAAATGGCTAACAAACCGTAACCTTTTCAACACATTATTTTGTATTATATAAAAAACATAATATATTAAATAATAGTACATATTTTATTCACATAATATCATATATTACAGAATACACATAATATATATTCATACTTAACTATTATCATTTACACTGCTTTCATGTATATTTATGTTGAAATTGAGACATGTGACTTACTTAGTGGAAATATTTGTATAGCCACTATTAAGAAAATGTATAATTAACGCCTTCAAACATGTGAAAATAGATATACTATCAAAAATACACCTTGTCAGATAGATTTGGCGAAATGTTGACAGGATATAACTTAAAAGCATAATTTTTCTTGTGTGCTATTTTCAATTATGGTTGAGAAAAGAGCTTTTGTATTCGCTCATTTGATGCTTGCATGTATACTGTAAATAAACGATGTTAATTTATAACTGGTTAAATAACTTCGGAGATATATCACACTATGCTAAAATGTTTACACATCTACTGTGAAAATATATTATATTATACAACAAAACTAATTTTCATATGAGAGAATAATTCAAAATTGGAGGATAAATAAGGCTCTAAAAGTATCTGTCAGCATATAAATTAAAGTTGAAATTTTTTTCATGGTTTCGTATATAGAGCATAATAAGTAAAACGGTTTATATGACTACTATTTTACAAGTAATTTACTGAACCACTCAAAACACACAAATTTATATAGCCTGCCGCAGTGCTATTGGTTTGCCAAATATGGTAGTTATCTTTTCGTTTCCTGGAAATATAGTTTCTTCGTATCGTTTTCTGTGAGATATGAGTTCGACTAGGATACCTTTCAGCATACGTTTGGACGACTTGAATGGCTTTTCTGCCATGATCACCGTAAATAAGTAGTGTGTCCAGTTATTCCTCATTTGTAAACTTCAATGTATTCGTACATCCCCACGCCATAATATCATCTTACTACAACAGATTACGGGGACTGGTGCTGCACTGCTATTAGGAAGCGGTCATGCCAGGATAAGTCACAGCGTGTGTTACTTACTTACATCTCTGAGTACAGAGCCACTGCCCATCCTACCAGCCCATTAGGTTGGCGTTTATGTGTTACTTTACAATTCATATGCTATCTCACTGAAATCTTTTTGCGCATACTTTCTGATGCCTTTGAAATAAATGTATGTTTCCAAGGGAAAAATTACATGTGGTTTAATTATTTATGTCCATACACATGTTACTTATAGTCACTTTGCAGTAAATTACTTGCCCCCATACGTAATTTCTTTTAGCAGAAACCTTATTTTGTGATTTATCTCCTACCCTTCCAGAAATTTTGGGGGAGAGGGTGTCCACATTAGGCAGGACATCCTGTATATTTTCAGGGTACAGAGCTAAGTTGGCATTGGTTAAATTAATATTATGTGCCTTGCCTGGGAATCGAACCTGGCACTCTTAAAAATTCATAAAATGGTTCTAACCAATAATCCAAAAATAAAAACAAATTCAAAATTTGCCATATCCAGGAGTTAAACCAGATATCATCATAAATAAAAAAAAAAATGTTAAGTGCTTTGCGCGGAAATCGAACCCGATACTTTAAAACAATTTCCAAATTCCGAAAATAAAACAACCTTAGGTACTCTGTGGATCGAACCCTGATCCGGAAAATCTCCAAGTGGGAATCACACTGAATATTTTCCAAACTGGCATGCACCAGGAATCGAACTAGAAGTGCATTACATTGGAAGTGCATTTGCAATAATGCATGTGCAAAAAATGCCTTTTTCGGGAGATGTAGATCCCGCTTCTGCGAAAAATGAATTTCGCATGTGCTGAAAATGCACTTTTGGGGTAAAAAAAATACGTCACTGTGTCAAAGGTCAAAGTGGTCCAGAAGTCTTCCACTCGTTCTACTAAGTAAGTTATACATCGTAAAGTTTATATTTTAAAACTGTTAATGATTTAAGCATTTGTAATTTTAATGAAGGTTACATTTTAGGACGATGCACTGGTGTTGACTAGTCCACCGAGCGTTTTCAATAACTGCCCAAACTTGGACCAAATAATTCACATTTTATTATATGATATTCTCTTTTATTCACAAAATTCTATATTAAAACAATAATAGGAAGCAGCAATGCATTTTTAAATCAACGAAATGCTGGGATGTAATAGAAGTTAACATGCCATAGATGCTTAACATAAAAAAGATATTTTTTTTTTACACCAACACGTTTAGTGCAGAATGGCATAATAAAGTAAACGGTTCAATATATCTAGGCTTGTTTGTAAATATAATTTATTAAATTTAATTAATGTTTATTACACGAAAAAAAATCTTATTTAATTACTAGCTGATCCCGGCGAACGTTGTTCCTCCTCTTTTATGTAAATTATATATTTGGGATTCCCTTCCAATTCTAAACCCATCGGAACCTAACCTACCGAATGCACAACATAATATAAAACGTATTTTAGATCAACAAAACTTTCCTGCAAGTATGAGCAAAATCGGCCCATAAATATAGAAGTTAGGCTCCAACGCCACCTATTGGAATGAAACATAACTAAAAACCTTACTACCCACGTCAATAACATATGGTGTGAATATTGTCTCAATTGGTCCAGTGGTTTGTCAGTGATAACGCTATTTAGTCACTCACAAGGGGTTTGATATATAAAGATGTATTTCGAACCTCCATTATATATTGTTTTAAAGCGAGTACAAGCATTTTGGTGGGAACAACATTTATTCTTGCAATCGAAATCCCCAAATGGAAAATATAATAACACGCACTAATAATCTGCTCTTAAAGAAGAAATATACACTGAGCATAATAAAACGAGGTAATGTGAAAACAGTTTCAGTTTTGCATATTGTCAGGCAAGATATATCAATACTCTAATAATTTAATGTATTCCCAGGATTTCCCACTTATGCCGAAGGGCATAAGGCGTCTGTCTGTCTACACGTGGTCCGATAGTTCGAGGCTTCTTGCCTCTACTACAAATGTTGCAAGTTCTGAATATTACGTTATATTGGCAGCGCATCAAGTAACCAGCTAGAGAATTACAATACACTACACGATATGTCGAATCGAACTAAGACATACTACTAGTTCCACAATTCTGCTCAGTTAAGGCAACAGAGCAACTTGGGCTACCATGCTGCTCAGTTAAGGCAACGGAACAGATGATTACGATTACCATACACTTTTGCTGGGGTAATCGTGCCGCTCAGTGAAGACATCAGTACAGATGGCGAGAACAACCGTATGTTACTTTCGGGTACGCAATATGCTCCGAAGGAATAATCAGATCAGCATTTTACATAATACCATAAAGAATTGTAGCCAGAATCCTGCTCATTTGTAATAGCAAAATTATATTCTGTAGAAAGTAATGACGTCTCTGATCTGCGAGACAAACATTATTACATTATATTCTGTTGGCATCACTACATATATTTCACAATATTTGTATAGTAGCTACAACCCTTTGTGTCTCTGTCCATATTTTATCTGATTTGATTTCGAGAGTTACAGGTACAGGAATATGGTTCCTACAACAATATTTTCCTTTCAGTGCAGTGACGCAGTAAGCACGCTGACATCAGTGCTGGGAGGAGGGGGGGGGGGGGGTTTGCTATTTCTTCACACCTGTACGGAGTATTGTGGGGGCACCAGTCTCATTCTCTTCGTACCCTGGCACTACCTCATTGCAGATTCCACCCAACTTATTGTTTCCACAGCGTATATAAGATCCCTTTATGTAGAAAATTGAATTAGAATCTCGTCTCTATGCACTCCAAGGCGAGTACTGTTGCCTGTTGTCAATTTATCACATTGTAGAGGTAAGGTGCCTTTGAAGAGACTGATTTAAATAAGTATAATGCATCCTATTTTTGCGGTTATCGTATTTGCACTAGTGTGCAATAATATGATATAACATGTTGGCAGTTATATTTTCTAATTCAAGTATACAATTTGCATATTTTTACCAACCATTATAGTAAAAAGGTAATAAATTTTAATTCATTAATTTAAATAAAAATATATATAATTTCCAGAACTTATGGCAACTCACCACGCCCACAAGTTCATAGTTAGGCATATATTTACAAATAATAATTCTAAAGCTGCTACTTTAGTATTACTACATACATACCAGAACTTTAATAATAATTTTTTAATTGTGAACGCGAATACTTTTACCTCAAAAAATATTTTTCTCGTTTCCTTTCACTATCTTCAGAAGGGCTTAAACCATTTTATATAATTTTTTGGTAGGACGTTAAACAAAACGATAGCATGATTAGGAATAATGTGTATGCTGTGAATTGTGGTACTGAATATCATTAAACTGAGTGTGTTCCAGTAATTTCTAATCTCTATGATGTAACCCTAGTTAGTTGTAGAGTACACACTAATGGGAAGTACAGTTGATCTTCAGTTTTCCGTTTAATGAAGAAGAAATATGAATCAAAATTGTTATATGTGTTTTAAGTTTTTAATCACAAGCATTTTTAAAATATTGTAAGTAACTTTACAACGAAAGTTTACGTAAATACAATCTGAAAATCTGTTGAGTAAAATTGGATTGGAATCGCGACTGGAAATTGGTTTTACTGTTTCATTCTTGGCGTGCTCGTGGAATTCCTCAGAATGGTTTTTTGATTTTCATGTTCTATAAGGATGTGTTTGTCACGGGTGGAGTACTGTATCATGTAAAATCATTTGGGTCTTGGAATTGATCTAATAAAATCGTTATTTTCATCTACAACACATATATTCCCATTGCATTTATTGCGTTCACTATCACATATTTATTCAGTAAAAAAGAAGAATTCTAATTATTTGTCAGTAATTTATTCTAGAGTGGAAAAGGAAATTATGTATTTAGTTCATTCTCAAGAAAACCATAAATAATGCAACATTTACAGAGGTCTTAAATTATTGTAAATATCAAATATATAGTTTTGTCAACCTTATGCGTTAAACAATAATTCTTAACATTTACACAAAGAATGTTCTATCTGCTTTCCTACCAAAATTATTTATCTGCATCATTTAGTTTGCCCAGACTTTTGTGTTTAATGGATTGTGATATATCTATGTGCATATCTTAAGGATAGGCTGACCATATAAAAATGTTAGTATGGCAGCTTACAGTTTTAATGGTTATGATTTAAAAATTACTGATAATGCATAGCCATGTGATAAACGAACTTAGATTTAGGTGCTGTGTAGCTTGAGATTTGGCATTTAGTTAGTCTTAACTGCTTAAGACTAAGCCATTGGTAATTAAAATGACACTTGTAGGACTGTAGCCATACGTTGACAAAAGGGCCTCGTGACTCAAATCACCAAGTGAACATATTAATATTCCATCAATTCATATTTTAAATACATTTTGACACATATTTCTGTAATAGGCTCATGACTCAGAACATTCTTAAGAGGGAGGAAAACTGCTATAATGACGAAAACTATACATAGAAAAAATTTAGAAACGCTTTCTCCTTTCTAGGTAAAATTGACGTGGGGGCCAATTTTATCAAGGTATGGATAATGTGTGGCATGAACATTTGTTTCCGTTACGCAAAATGGTGAAAAGATAAGTGTCATAATTAAGCCAAATTGCAGTCATTAGTCTTTGTTGTACATATTCATATCTAACAAATTAAAAAAAAATATGTTAGACTTCTCTAAAATAATTAATATACATACTCTGCTGAGCATACTCTGCTGAGTCGATTGAGTATTTTCTTGCATGTTTAGTAAGATTGTTTAAAGCGACTTAGAAGTGAAGATACTTGAGCAGCTCTTAACAGTGAGGTCTTGAGAGCCGATGAGGGTGATTGAAATGAGTATGGAGCTGCACCGGAATTAAGGGGCGGGGGAAGCGGGAGATCCCCGAAAAGACCCGCAAACCAACGGCATCGTCCGGCACGATTCCCACATGCGAAAATCTGGTGACCCGGCCGGGGATTGAACCCTGTTCGCTTTGGTGGGAGGCGAGCAGGCTAACCAATCTTCCACCATGGCCCCTAGAGCGACTTAGAATTGACACGTTTATATTTAACTTTTAAAAAATAACGGATAAAAATTATAACGAATTAATTCAAATTTCCTTCTTCAAAACCAATGTGACGAGAGAACTGAACTTTTGCTAGTTATTTCAAGTTATTCACTCACAAAAAAATTACCAATAGCATCTACGTCAGATGTAATTTCTTTTTACAGGCGAAACATAAACGGAAAATATTCGTATGTAGGTTTTTTTGAATGATTTACGTTTAATAATTTCCCATTTTTTAAAACTAAAATCCCACATATGCTATACAGGTGGTTTGGAAACTTAGGCTACTCTCTCAGGAGGTGAAACCTTACGGAATAACTTTACAAAAATTCCAATTGGTTTATGTCCGCAAAATACGTCTAAGGGTGGAAAACCCCTCAAATGTCTTTGCTTCAAAAATATGTTTTATTTAATACAATGGGAAAGAGAAATTTAAGTTTGTATAGTTAGTTTACTACGTATATATCATAATAATGGCGTTCGAGGGTTATTTTTCCAGAGCTTGCAGATATGCACTTCCGTGTTCAGAAGAAAATCCACAGCCTACTACCGTCTGCGGACGTCAAGTGCGATTTGCAATCAATGTGTAGTGTGGAATCGTGGGTTATTACATAATCGGCTCGCACATATTGCCCAACTGGCCATCTGTATCGGACTTCCGGGCAAGTACATGCCCGGGTCTACTTGCAGATGTACTCTCTGATGTGCGAACGTACTGCCCAACTGGCCATCTGTATCGGACTTCCGGGCAAGTACATGCCCGGGTCTACTTGCAGATGTACTCTTTGATGTGCGTACGTACTGCCCAACTGGCCATCTGTATCGGACTTCCGGGCAAGTACATGCCCGGGTCTACTTGCAGATGTACTCTCTGATGTGCGTACGTACTGCCCAACTGGCCATCTGTATCGGACTTCCGGGCAAGTACATGCCCGGGTCTACTTGCAGATGTACTCTTTGATGTGCGTACGTACTGCCCAACTGGCCATCTGTATCGGACTTCCGGGCAAGTACATGCCCGGGTCTACTTGCAGATGTACTCTCTGATGTGCGTACGTACTGCCCAACTGGCCATCTGTATCGGACTTCCGGGCAAGTACATGCCCGGGTCTACTTGCAGATGTACTCTTTGATGTGCGTACGTACTGCCCAACTGGCCATCTGTATCGGACTTCCGGGCAAGTACATGCCCGGGTCTACTTGCAGATGTACTCTTTGATGTGCGTACGTACTGCCCAACTGGCCATCTGTATCGGACTTCCGGGCAAGTACATGCCCGGGTCTACTTGGATATGTACTCTTTGATGTGCGTACGTACTGCCCAACTGGCCATCTGTATCGGACATCCGGGCAAGTACATGCCCGGGTCTACTTGGAGATGTACTCTTTGATGTGCGTACGTACTGCCCAACTGGCCATCTGTATCGGACTTTCGGGCAAGTACATGCCCGGTCTACTTGCAGATGTACTCTTTGATGTGCGTACGTACTGCCCAACTGGCCATCTGTATCGGACTTTCGGGCAAGTACATGCCCGGGTCTACTTGCAGATGTACTCTTTGATGTGCGTACGTACTGCCCAACTGGCCATCTGTATCGGACTTCCGGGCAAGTACATGCCCGGGTCTAGTTGCAGATGTACTCTCTGATGTGCGTACGTACTGCCCAACTGGCCATCTGTATCGGACTTCCGGGCAAGTACATGCCCGGGTCTACTTGCAGATGTACTCTTTGATGTGCGTACGTACTGCCCAACTGGCCATCTGTATCGGACTTCCGGGCAAGTACATGCCCGGGTCTACTTGCAGATGTACTCTTTGATGTGCGTACGCAGATGTGGTTCCAGACAACAGAGTGTTTCAGTGGCCTAGCGAGGCAGTAACAAACGAACACGCCCCGTGGAAGATGGATTGGCAATAATGGCCTTATTCCTTGGCCAGCGGGTTCACCGGACCTCAATCATTTAATAATACTTTTTATGGGATCAAAAAAGTGTGGTATAGCAAACACGCGTGTAACGTGAAGTGGACCTACCTTCTCCTGCGCACTGAGGCAGCCAGTAAGTGTCCGCCATGTTGCGACATTCCTTGCTCAGATGGCGTTGGTGCTGTGTACATGTTGGTGGTCGTCAATTTGAATATTTATTATGAAACAAGTTCAAACATATTATGCTTAATGTTTAGTCTGTTATTGTCTTATTGTTTTGTTTTTTGTATTGATTAAAGCACCCCCCCCCCCCCACGACACACTTTCCCTTGCATCACACCCATGTAGTATTAACACTGTGTCCCCGTTGTTGTCTCATGGATAAATGTTTTATGAAATACTCAACACGTGTTTATATGGCCTACAACTGGTTTCATTGCAATGTTAATCATTTAGCCTACCTCTAAAGCCAGGCTTCCATGCATCTTAAAAAACATGTACGCTCCGTTTTCTCGCAAAGCAGAAGTTTTCTAACAAAGATGCCGTTTATGTACAGTTTCATACAGTGAATAGTATTCCATAATTATTTCTTAACTAAACTCAGCGGTTCACACAACTCTACAGTTAACAATTTATAGGGATGGCAACCTCGATTTTTCTGTGAAAGTGGTTGAATTTTACAGTAATCTTGTCACAGTTTTGGACATCATTATGATACCTAGTAAACTAGTCATCGTAACTTAATATTAATTTGGTTCCATTTTATTAAATAGAAAATATTTCTAAAGCCTAATTTTTCGGGGTAATTTCTACCCTTAGACATCGTTTCCGGACATAAGTCAGTCCGCATTTTCGTAATGTTTTTCCGTAAGGAATAACCTCCGAATGTTTGGAACATAAGTTACTTAACATTCTGTAAACTTAAAGATAGACCGATCAACAGGAAGATAGACTGATTGAGAGATATCAGTACACAGTTTTATATAGTTTTATATCACCTAGAATATATTGTCTATTAGAGGATTTGTGTCAAAAAGTCACAGTATTTTAAATGTGTAAATGTAAAAATCTGTTTATGTGATAGTTTATATAGGGATAATTCAACATTTTTGAAAGCACTACTTATCACTTGCCCACTATGAAGTGAGGAGAGAAGGCAAATGACCCGCAGAGGTGTAATTGCCCGCAGCCTGTTTTTGGTGGCACAGAAAGTTCCTGCAAACGGACATAGCGCTGTGCTTTATCGAGAGCTAAAAGTACTTTATAGAAGTTGGTTTCGTGTCGCGGAGTTAACTAGTGTTCTAGTGGCGTGCGTTTAAATGAAAAACAAAGGTACGCAATCTAATATTCCTCAACACTTCCATTCTTCTTGATAGAAATAATATATAAAAGCTTATGTTAACATTTGTTTAAACAGCAACGTACCTTTTGATAGCTGAATCACTTGCAAAAGTAGTAACTAGTATGTACTATGAATCTGAATGAAAACATGGCTTGTGACGTTGTTCATCCTCACTCCTGCAGGCTATTGCCCAGTTCCTATAGACCATTGCCTCAAATACATCGTACATTATTTTGTGAACTAAAAAACATTTTTTTTACAGGTCGTTTACTACCGAGGACCAAATAAAGTTTTACAAGGCACTTCAGCGAATGTTGTGGCCGCAGTAACCGAGCGGTTAGCCCACTCGCCTCTCACCTTGGCGAATCAGATTCAATCCCCGGCCGGGTCACTGGATTTTCGCATGTGGGAATTGTGCCGGGCGAGTTTTCTTTGGGATATCCCGTTTCCCCCGCCCTTTAATTCCGGCGCTGCTCCATACTCATCTCAATGACCCTCATAATCTCTCAAGACCTCGCTGTTAATAGTGGCCCAAATCTCTTCATTCACTCATCAGAGAATGTTTTTTAAATCAATAATTTTAGTTTATTGTATTACCATGTTATTGCTTATAACTTTACGGGTCAGATTGAATTTCACGTAAGTGTATGATGTTCCTGCAGTTAGGTTAATTTTCCTTTTGTTTTTAAAGTAAAATGTAATAGAAAATTTAAACTTTAAAAGTGATAACCCATTTTCATTAAATTCTAACAGATTTATTTTAGCTTATAGGTTTTCCGATGTAAATTGAGCGCTTTTGAAACCAAACTTAGAAAGATGTTCCCGACCTTTACTGCGTGTATTTTGATGGCGATATTGACTGGCGTTGCAGTTACAGAGAAATAACAGTTCCCAATTAAAACATTGAAATAAAAATATCATGTATAAATGTGAGAGAAATATTTTATTTCGGTTTAAGTTTACTATTTTAATGGACTACATGTAAGAAATGGGAAATTATGAAATATTTAATTTTGTAATAATTTAACAGGTTTACTTGATCGTTGTACAAATATAGTGAAGATTCCCGTGAAATTAGTTTTGCATGTAGATATAGGAGCATACACGACGATCATTAAAGTAGATCCTAAGCAAGGCTTTCAAAAATGCTAAATTTACCATGAACAGGCTTTTCAGTCAGCTATTCTTGTGTTTGACTTGTTTCATTTTAACAAATTATCATCTCAGCAGCAGATAGACTCAATGTAGGACGCCATTGCTAATCATTTGACAATGTTTGTACAGATGGTTCGACACAGGAAGACGACTAATGAAAGGAAGGTTGGACAACAGAAGCAATGGATGCTGCATTTGCTGCCGTCAACAGTGGCAGAAGTATCAGATTAGCAGGCAGAACTTTCAAAATTCCCGAACATACACAGAGAGCCCGTTTGAAGACAGGTTCAACCGCAGCTGCGAAGATGGACAAAAACCCATTATTTTTACATGACTAGGAGAAAGAACTTGCAACCCATTTAATTCTGCTGTCTGAAGACTTTTACGTGATGTCTCAGACTGCGCCGCATGGTTTACGAGTATGCTGATGGAAACAATGTCAGTCATCCATTTAGTAAAGCCTCAAGGCTTGCTTGAAAGGACTGGGCGAGTGGTTTCATGCAAGGGAATCCAGAACTCAGTTTGAGAAAGCCGGGAAATAGAATGACTGCGTTCTATGAGGAAGAAGTTAAGATCTTTTACAGCAATTTGGAAAGAGTAATGGAAAAGGTTTTACACCCGACAGAATATATAATGTCGACGAAACAGGCATTTCTGCAGTACAGAAACCAGGATTATTTATTGGACCCAAGGGCCAAAAACAAGTCGGAATGGTTAGCAACTGGGTAATGAGAAAGAACGTAACTGTATGTTGCCCAATGAGTGCCTCTGGAACCTTTATACCGCAGATGTTTGTATTTCTCCGCCAAGCCTTTCTCGATTGCCGGAAAAAGGAGGATCAATTGGAGCTACATACCAGTGTTCAAAATCTGGTTTGATGAACGATGAATTATTTCTTGTGGGGCTGAATAACTTCGTGAAAAACACGAAATCATCACTGGAAAATACAACTCTTCTGATAATGGACAATAATATCAGTCACACATCTCTAGAAACGTATGTATAACTACTGCAGAAAATGGTGTTAGTGTTGTCTCCCTTCCACCCCATATTTCACATTAACTTCAACCTTTAGACGTGTCCTTTTTTGCTCGCATGAAATCAGCATTTTTTGGGAATGCTACTTGTTCATGAAAAGTCACTTTCACCAGAAAATCACACATTATTATTTAGCTTCACTTTTTAACAAAACTTACAAATGCTTTCATTAGGGTCACTACCGTGCTGGAAGGAATGTCTGGCTTCAGGGTATTTATCCTCTCCAGCCTGACATTGTTACCAAAGACTACTTCTTCCCTATTTAAAAAAAACCGAGCAAACCTACTGCTGCCGAAGAGAATGAAAGTGACACCAACAGATCAGGCTTGACAATTGTGGAAGAAGTCACACTTGTGACGACGACTTTTACCGACGTAACATCCTTGCCAGGGCCTTCAAGCTTGCAGGGAGGCGCCAGCAGGCCTGGCTCCAATTACCTCCACTCCAATGAAAGATGTGCTAAAACTAGCGAAACGAAAAATAGATAAGGAAAGAAAAATCGACGATGAGAAATCTCTGAAATAGACCACTAAAAGAAATGTTGCTAAAAAAATGTAGAAACACTAATGTGTTTACTACAAGACGAGATCCAAAGAGGAAGACCTTAGTGAAGATGAGGTATGTCCTAATGATATCCGTGAAGAAAGTTTACAAGACCCCGAACCTCATCAGAACTGAAGGTCAACGAAAATAGCTGTGCTCGGTGTACGGGGAATTCGGACGTGATAAAGAGTTAAGGTATTGCCGTGTTTAATGTGTTCAAGCTGGGTACATGCAGAGTGTTGTGACTGGAACACCGCCAGCAATTACAAATGCGACTTCTATTCCAGCCAGTGAAATGAAAATAACTGAAATAGAGGATTAAAATATAACGTCATTTTTTTATTTTCTTTTAATGGATGTAGCAGGTTTTCAAGCTGGTCCAATATTGCAAAAACAAAAGTTTAATATACACTACTTTTTTATATCGTATTATTTAATTTTAATTTTTTGATCATTTGACAAATGAACTAAAGTCTTCAAAAATATCCAGTTAGTTCTGAATCAGTGTGTCGATCGGTAAGTGTTAAATTACTTTCTATGTAATAAATAATATCTTCTTAGATAGTTAATTTTCAGAAATACGTTCACGAGTACATGCTATTTACGCTTAATTAAGGAATTAATGCATTCTTATTTGAGTTTGTTCTAAATACACTATATTGTTTCATGACCACACATACTGTGATGTAGTTACATAAAATATTACCTACTCTTGTGGACTATTGATATGAAGCATACGTTAACATAATTAATGTCTAGGCATATATTTTTCAGTGCTAAAATTTCTTTTTGCTTTTTTATGTTTTTGTGTGATAAATGTCAAGTAAAAAGGTTTCCACAAACATTTATTTTTATATGAAGAGATATTCGCTTGTTCATGGTCCAACTTGACTATTTGAATCTTTACTATCGTGTTTTCAAACTGAATGTTTTATTTACTTACTGGATGCAATCCAGCTCATAAATAATATAAGACAACACAACTTAGTTTATTTAATATCTTGGGCACCCTTTTTAAATACGCTTCAAATTTTTATAAAATATAAAAAAAAACTTTTTCAAGATATTTACATTGTTTGCTTTGAGTGCATTTTATATGGGAAAAACGCGTACGGACCATTACCCCACAAGGATGGGCAATGGCCCACAGTGTAGATGTTATTGTTTTTAAATGCTGTTCCACTCGAGTTGCCATTTCGCTGATGATTATGAAATTAACACGTATAGGAATGTTTTCAGGAAACAAAATCTACTTCACGAACAAAAATTGAATGCTTTTTACACTTGCTTTGACGATTTCTTTTAAGTGCGGGCCATTTCCCTGCTGTACCCTAATTTGGTAAAATGTAGTAGAAATTAAAATCTTTGACCTGATGACGAGTAGCTGTAATCTTATACTACTTGACACAATACAACTAGACACCACTATTTTCTTCTGTTGTCGGTTATAACTTCATCATTTACGAAATAGATAACGTAACACATTTCTAGTGGTCCGAAATATTCTAATGGATTGAATAAGTTTTCTAATGGATTGGATAAATATTTATTCCCTTGTCCACTGGAAACATTAGTAGCAGTATAAAGGTAATAATTTTTTTAAATCGCATCAAAATTGGGCCTATATGCCCCTGGCTATACTCAATGACAACTATATATTATATATAAAGATATGTTATTTTAAATCAATATCTAAGATGTATTTCACATTTTTACACAATACCGGAGCTATATATACAGTTTCGTTAGTACGAATGATGCGATGTTCCAGTTTGTGCCGGAAAAACAGGTTTTACTGGTAAATTTATACGCAAGTGTTACAGCTCGATTTTAAAAGTGACCAGATGATAGATAGATAGTGATATGAAATAGCGAGCGGATAGTACTTACTGTGGAAGGTGACATTTCCTTCGACGGTGACAGTGCTGGAGTCGACGGGCTGTCTACCAGGTACAGGAACACCTGGGATCATGGACTTGCGGCAGATCCTCCACAGTCCCGAGTGGCTGTACAGGAAGAAGCGGCGGGTGGCGTTGACGTATATACCCTTGGCACCGCCATCCACCACGAACCAGTAGTTGGTGCTGATGGCGGCGATCCACAACACGACGCTGAGTCCCACCATACACGTGCACGCGAACAACACGCGTCTCTCGAACACCACCTCCTTCTGGAGCTCCTTCTTGTTGCGTTCTTCCTCCTCCGGGTCCATGACTCAGTCGGTCACTATCACCACGTGCTTCCCAAGTCCACTATAACACTGCACTCCTCCTCTGGCAACTGGACAGTCTTCTGTCACCCTCCACACCGCGGAGCTGCTGTCCCTCCTCCTCTGTCGCACTCACTGACCTCTAACCTGCTCCATACACAGATGCACTTCCTAACTACAGTCGTCCTCCACTGCCCACGCCACGTCCACCTGCGAGGCCCCAGCACGGACGTTGTCGATGTGGCCACCACGTATCCGCGAGTGCCGGCCGGGAGCTGGGACCGGCGACCCTGGCCATCTATTGTTGTATCGCCGGGTGGCGGGACTCCTTGCCGTTCGGCATCGCTCCAACAGGCGGTCTGCCACTCGCCAGATCCTCCCCCTCCAACGTCCCGTGGTACCTGTGGCAAACAAAACCACTCATATCTCATCACCGCACACTAGATCAGCTTCGTGTGGTTCGCAGCCCATTGCAAGCCAGAGTTAGCCTTTTTATGCGTAACTGTGTGTTGAAAGGCTCTATCTTTCCAACATCGACAGTAATATTAGAATATCTATGGGTCTGTAGGGACTACTTTATTGGATTAATTTATTTCGCCCTATAAGTTTTTGTGAAGAAAGATAAATAAATAAATGTTTCTTTAGAAGTTTATCTATTTGCGTTACTCTACACTACAAACACGAAATCAGAAAAATCAATGTAAAATTTTGTCTCAAATAGCATAATATCAACATGAAAATACCGGCATATTGCTGCATTTTTATGGCCACCAAACCACCCACAATAAATATTTGTAATAAAGATAATTCAAAACACTTGAAAAAATGTCATAACTACATATCTAGAAAATTTAAGCAATTACACTAAATAAAAGCATGCCACGAAATAGAACAAATTCTCTACAAGATGTGAAAATATGCCTTAAAGATGTTGTACAGATAGCATGCTAGACTCGCAGTATAGCGATCATAAGTTGATCTCCAGCGCAACTCTGCCTGTATATCCGCAGAAGGTAAATGTGGCGGTCGTTGCGGCCAACCAGCGAGTATCCTCAGTGGTGCTCTTTATTATCCTCAATGTTGTCTCTGCACTCACGATTTGTTCGTGTAGTTTATTCGTTAGACTTGTCGAGAGATGCAGATGTTTCACTCGGAAAAAAAAAACGCTTGTTCGACAGAACAGCAACCCCGTAGTTAATTTAATTGTGCCCCAAAGGCCGGGATGGTGTGCAGATTTCCTACTATTTCAATTTATCAGACGAAGCCAGTTGGAGTCTACAAATAATCCAGAGGGACATGAGAGTTTATTACTAAATATCTGCATCAGCAAGTTGCCTGGAACGGGAATGGGGCACCTGAATGGAAACTACCCATAGTGTGCTATTAGCCGAGTTCGATCTCATAAATACGCTGCAGCCATACTGCTGTATGAGCGTGATGCCACATATTCTGTCCTGCTTAGGCATGCAGTTTTTTCTTTGATTGTGTGCCAGCTGTTTTCACGTGGCGTTATATTTTGTTCGGGCTATTAAAATTGTATAAACATATATAAATCGTGTACCTATTTTATAAATTTTATGTACTGTGCATACCCTTATTTGAGAAAAAATGGATCACACTGAAGGAGCAATCGCAGGGGAACGTTGGGTAGAGGCACAGGACATGGTAGTATGTCTACAGATAACAACTATGCATTGCACCACGCCATACATGTATTAAGAGGAACAAACCTTGCAGGATGAAGTTCGTATGACGCTGAACCACGCCTTGCACGGAGACATATGGCGAAACCGTTGGCCATGGAGTCATACAGACATCGGATGTTCTCATGAGGAAGATCCTGCCACAGCTACCGCAACCAACCCTCCAAATACGCCGTAATCGCCACTGGCCGAAGAAGATGTCCAATCTGGTCCTCGAGTCGTAATGGTAGCTCTGGACAGGATCACCAAGGCGACAGCTAGCCGCCTGTACATGTAGACCCAGACGTAACCCTACATGCTGTGACACGTCTCTGAATGGTGTGTTGCAGCCCTTCGCATGACATAACGATCCTATCTGGTGGTTATCCGCAGGGGTCGACCCAAACCTTCTAGACGAGCTTGTCTACACTACAGTTCCCACTTCGTTCAATACAGATTCAACGTGTAGGTAGAACGGTTCAATTGGGGAACAATGTGCCCGAACATCCGACATGCTTCTCAAACTCATCCAGCTTGTCGAATAGACCTTCGGAGCCTGGCGTATAGGGACGTTTATGCCCCCTGGTGGCACATCCTAGCAAGCAAGCAAGCCGCATCTAACTCAAATGGGACACATCGGGCTATGGCGATAATGTGACAACTTCCGTTGTATTCGCGCGATTTGTTCAGGTAAACATTTTTTTTGCATACGAATGATTTATTTGTCGTGCCTCGGCAATCATTCAACGCCGAACGCAATATCGTTGCCCTATACAATAATAACTTGACTAAAGATTGAGTTTGATTCATGTTAAATTTCAGCAGTGTCAATTAGTTTTGATATAACGCAATATCTTTTCTTACTATACTTCTCCTATTTCTGCGTGCAACTGAATAATGACACGTTTCTATTTCGTTAAAAATATGACCTGGATATACTGTAACACAAATACAATAGTAATTCAATAATGTGATATAATTTTCTATTCAAATTTTTGTTATCCATTAACATGTATTAAGGGAAACATTTCCACATTGATTGTTCATAGTCTATTTAAATAATTAAAAATACTATAATTGCAATAGAATATATTACATGTTCTCCTTTTATTTCGAACATGTTCTTTCTCTTGCAGAGTAGCCCATTAACTAAATTAGACAGCTAATGTACTCCACCACCATTTGCAAAGAACTGTGTCAGCTGATGGTTGCTGCAGGATTCGTGATATCATGTTGGTGGTCTTTACTATGGTTGCAAAGAACTGTGTCAGCTGATGGTTGCTGCAGGATTCGTGATATCATGTTGGTGGTCTTTGCTATGGTTGCAAAGAACTGTGTCAGCTGATGGTTGCTGCAGGATTCGTGATATCATGTTGGTGGTCTTTGCTATGGTTACAAAGAACTGTGTCAGCTGATGGTTGCTGCAGGATTCGTGATATCATGTTGGTGGTCTTTGCTATGGTTGCAAAGAACTGTGTCAGCTGATGGTTGCTGCAGGATTCGTGATATCATGTTGGTGGTCTTTGCTATGGTTGCAAAGAACTGTGTCAGCTGATGGTTGCTGCAGGATTCGTGATATCATGTTGGTGGTCTTTGCTATGGTTGTAAAGAACTGTGTCAGCTGATGGTTGCTGCAGGATTCGTGATATCATGTTGGTGGTCTTTGCTATGGTTGCAAAGAACTGTGTCAGCTGATGGTTGCTGCAGGATTCGTGATATCATGTTGGTGGTCTTTGCTATGGTTGTAAAGAACTGTGTCAGCTGATGGTTGCTGCAGGATTCGTGATATCATGTTGGTGGTCTTTGCTATGGTTGCAAAGAACTGTGTCAGCTGATGGTTGCTGCAGGATTCGTGATATCATGTTGGTGGTCTTTGCTATGGTTGCAAAGAACTGTGTCAGCTGATGGTTGCTGCAGGATTCGTGATATCATGTTGGTGGTCTTTGCTATGGTTGTAAAAATATTTCATGATAATTACAACATTTATGGTTAAAATTATGCTCATAGACTAATGTACAATTTTTTCTGAGTTATAGAGCAAGGGCTTTAAAAACATTACGTTAGAGTAAGTGAACATTATGGAATGTCTGCAACTACCTGGCGAAATGTCATTGAGCCGTCTTTCATAATAATGTATCTACATATACCCATGCAGTTAATAATAGTTGGTATTTGAGTAATTTATTAGTTCGTCGCAGATAACTTGAAATATTGTCTGCTCGAGTGTCGGCGACATTTTTTTGTTGCAGGCCGCCATTTTCTGCGACCATCACGAAGCGTTACCGAAAAGGTATTTCCGTTGTGAAGTTTAAATTTGTTGGTTTCAAGGGGTTTGTTAATTGCATAGTCAGCAAATAAATTATTTAGTAACAGTGGCCGACAAGTGATTTTATTGAAGTAGCCTAATCATCGAAAAGTTAGGTAGGTGTTTAGGAAGTACGAAGTAAACAGTAAGTTCGTGCATTTTAAAAAACAATGCTTCCTTAAACTATTGTTTGTATATTTGAAATGTGTTATGAAACTTAAAGAAACCTTGTTTTACGACTACTTATTTTATTGAATTTTTAACGATTTTTACGCGGAAATTTAAATTTTGCTTAACTTAATTACATTGCACATTTCGTGCATTGGTATTTATTGTGGGAGGTTTTCAAATGTACGTGGCCTAACTTGACCCCAGCATAAAATAAACAGAACCCTAACCAGAATATTATGTCTGCACAGTAAAAATAAAACAGTTGGGAATTGCAACCAGCTATTGTAGTAGCCTAAGAACAGAAGTTGCCCGTCTTTCAATGCATACCACTGGATTCGCAGTTTGTTTACAAAAAAATATTTTCTTCAACGGCAGAACAGCTCTGGCGGAGGGATACATCGTGACCGCAATCATTCCCGAGATCTGCCAAAATTTACTGAAGTCATATGAGACTGATTATACGCGTTTAAGATAGTTATGTCTTGCTGTCAATGCTGCTTGGTTTTTTTTTTGGACATCAGGGTATAACAGCAAAACGTAGGTCTTTATTGAATGGAAAGCTTCTGTTCGATTCTCGTAAGAACATTAAAAATTAGGGAATGATAATTGGTTGTATAGGAAACTTGTATGTACGACAGTAAATTTGTATGTACTTTTAGAGATTGTATATTCAGCTTAATATGTATTAAAGGACTTTAACATTTTACTCCCCGACTATCATAGAATAATGTGGTTCCCTGGCTTGCAAGCAGTATAGGCCTATTGCGGTAAACACTTTAGAAAAGCCCTGCTCAAGATCTACTTGTATGCACATTGCGTATTCTTCCATTATACGTTTGTCATGGGCCTTATCACTTTATTCATGTGTCGGTTAAGTGACATTCATAGGCAAGTACATTATTTTTACATATTTTTATTTGAATAGCTGGTGGGTTTTCTCGGTGATCTCCCGCTTCTTCCCCGTCCTTGCATTCAGACACCTCTCCGTACTCACCTCGTTTCACACTCGTCAGCTCTCAAGACTTCGTTACCGTATTACAGGTTTTTTCGGTGACCTCCCCTTCTTCATACTCACCTCACTTCACTTTCATCGGCTCTCGATGCCTCGTTAACTAATTACAGGTTTCTTTTCGATGATCTCACATTTTCCTTTCATTCCAGTTCTGCTCCACACTCATTAGCTCTCAAGATCTCGTTAACTTACACATTATACTGTCTTCTCCAGCACCATCTTTCCTGCAACATGTCACACGTTAACGAATATACTCGGGATAATATGTTAAGAGCCGTCCAACATCTTCGTTCATATTTTGTAATATTGATGGTTTTTGCTAACCCTTCATTTTATAGTTTTGTAGTCGCTGTTTATGCAATTCATTACAGTCTGAGTCTGAATATATTAAGCATTCTGAAGATTTCTGTAATGCGAAAAAAAAAAAAAAAAAAAAAAAAAAAGGCAATTGAAATGCAATTTGCGTCTGCGGCCTAGAAAGAGAACAGAGTTTAGAAACAAAAGAATGGTTTTTATACTGGAGCCAGTAAATAAAATTTACTATCTAAGCCGTTCCCGCGAAGTGAAGAAACATAATTTTTAAATAGCCTATACATAGTGTAAGCTTAAAAAAATTTAAATTATTTGTGTTACAGGCATCTTTCACCAGATTTGTCCGTTGATATAATGATATGTTAATAGTTGTGCGCTACATCATTAAAGTCCATTGTAAGGCGTTGCTAAAAAATTCTACCTTTGTATCCTTCCACTGTGTGTAAACATAAAACACTGTCATGTGACGACTACGTTTTAAACTACTAAATACATTGTTTACTGTTCAAAATACTTTTGTCGTATTGTTTCAAAAAACCATTACATACGAATGTTCACAATTTTTGATAGTACTTAAGTCAGTTTTTTAGCAATGTCTGTATATTGATAATAGTTCTTATGGTACATTGATAATATATACACATAATATGGCTTACACATTAATATTTTGCCTTGACTGTGTTTAATCCGTTGGGATAAAATAACTGTAGTATTTTAACCTCTTTTTAGTAATATATGTTGGGTTAAAATTATAGTCTCAGTTCAAATAAATTAAGGACATTGCACCCTGATACATGCGTGTATTTATAGAATAACTGGGAAGATAGGAAAAAAAATAATATAAATAATTATACAACAGTAAATACATGATTTTAAGATCTGTTTGTTTCAGATAAAAATCAGTTAATTTTTTGCCTGAAGCGAGCTACCGAAGTTGTTACGGAGGTTCGTACTGAGTAGACATTCTATGACTGATGTCACCAACTTGAACTCCACGACGCAGTACCTCGGCGTGGTTTCACATTGACTCCGCGATCTAGGTACGCCACGATGACTTCGCAGTCTGAGTCATCATTCACGAGCTGACTGTGACGTAACTGCCGGAGTTATGCTCTCACACACTCGAGTAGTCAAAATTTACCCGCATATAAGCAAAAGCGCATCGTGTTTCGAAGCCTCGCAGACATGTTCTCACGCACAGGCTGGCCGTCACTTAAAAACATTCATTCTGATTTTAGTTTGACGAGTGTATTCATTAAAAACACGCCAACTCCTTTAACATCGCTCCGATCCACCACACTAAAAAAAAGTACCCGTTGCAGTGAATACAAATAATTACTTTTCTGTAAGTACATAAAATTTTATTTTACTTTGTGTGAAAAAAATTTGGTCCGTAATTATTTGAGAAACACTATCGGCGTTTAGAATAAAGACTCTTCTGCTTCTTGTAATGTTTTACTGATATTATAAAAAAGTAATCAATATTACAATAAAATTATTTACACTGTTACTTTATTCCTAATACGTCACCGAGCGCGGTGATGCAGTACTTGCATTCGGGAGGAATAACGGCTCGAGCCCCTTGCAACTGAGCAGTCATGGATGGTGAGTAGCTAGGTGCTGCTTCCCAAGGATGTAGTCAACACGAGGTTGAAAGATATAATACTTTGAAAAATATTCCGTACAGAGGTGCTCGCTTTCAGGACGAATTTGATTCATGCCTGCAGTGTCATCAGTGGAAGTTAAATTGCTTATCATCGACTGTATTATCTGTACCATGTTACAATATTTATGCATTAAAATTTTACAAATTTTTATTAAATATAATTGATACTTCTATGTATGTTTTATATGTTGCATATGTTTCTGTGAAATTTGGTACTAATCTGTTGGTTGTTTCGGAGATATTTGGTAAAAGTTTTATTTTTCATGTAGTGCTATCTCCCTAAATGGTTGACCAGTAAATATAAACTTCTGATATTAAATATTTACATTATTCACTCTCAAAATACTAATATTCCTCTAAAATTACAAAATGGTTCCCAAGATACGAAATGGCGTCCAGAATATTCACGGTAATGTGAGAACTTTCGAATACCCATTCATTCGGCATACGAGTCAAAAAATATATTCTATTTAAATTAAGAAGTTAACTTCCGAGTACCGTGGAATTTACACACTGTGTTTGTTACTTGCATGGCAATATAAATTTGAAACCGGTTACATGATTAAATATTTCAAAGGAAAGATTAGCTAGTGCCTTAAAAGTGCTCACTTTACCTTGGAGGGCACAATTATCCGAAATATTTAATAAGCCTCCTTTTCTATACATTGACGCAAATAATTTTTATGAAATTCTTGAAAGGTTTATGTGTAGGTGGTACCTAACGGCTCGTTTACATCGATAGCACCAAATATGGAACCAGAAACAAATTAAATAATTGTGAGATAATTACAAACATGCAGTGCCTTTCCTGGAACTCTAATACCGAAGAGCTTGCAGTGTAAGTTAGCATTCAGCCAAAAAAATAGGATAAATATAAATTGTAGCATCAACAACTTTTGTAGGCCTAATGCATTAAGAAGATAGGACTTGGAGCATCAACAACTGTTGTAGACCAAATCAGTCTCAATTTACAGTAGACTGAGTTTACACCTTACAAAGATAAAGTTGCGTTATTTGAAAACATATGTTTGGGTCACTTAAATCATTTAAGTATACATGAAACACCATAACACTACTTTTGCAGAATTTGGTGGGAAATGTTTGACTGGTTGCGATATAATACATAAAAGTTTTATTTTCTGATTTGGCGTTATCATACAGTCTGTCCTACAAACAGGATATGTATAGAAACGTCTCATGATTCTATTAGATACTGTCAGCACCCGAAGATTGGTAAGTTACTTAATAGGTATCGGGGACTGGGACATAAAACCTAGAAACATAAAATATCTAAATGACTGTATTAAAAAAATAGAAACAATCGCCTTTATATATATCTTTATATATATATATATAGTTATAATGTGTCACCTGAATTTGGCGGATACTAGTCAATCCCATCCCGAGACAGGACACCTAAGCTTAATATTTCATGTTGTGCTATCTTACACTATGGTGGAAAAAAATATATTATTTACTAGCAGAATTTTTGGTTGCACAGATATTGCCAGCATACAAAGTTTAGTTGAAATGTGTTGTATTGTTTCGTAAGTATGGCATACTATGCTAAAATGTTTAAATGGACGCTATTTTTAAGATAACTGTCTGGCCCTCTTTATACATAGCCTACCAGAGTTCTGCTTGTTCGCCAGCATATGTAGGATTATGTAGATTGTTTGCTGTTATATGACAATACTTAATTTATTTATGTAGCAATCCGTACGAAATTGTGGTGAAAATTGTCTCTGGGTGAACGCATTTGGTTGTTTTAAGTTGAAATTTTGTTACATGGTATCGTAGGTATAGGGTAGTAATCTCAAATGTGCATAATAGTTTAACCCCTTAACATATTTTACACGGCCTACTGTTGTACTACTTGATTGCCAAATTTTGTAGGAATCTGTTGATATTTTCCCAAATTATGGCATTCATTTGTCTTTACCTCACAAATTGGCAGATCAAGAACATTATTATTTTTTCAATTCAATGCCTACATGAGGTAGGATTTACGGCCCGAAGGCAAGCGCGCACTCCGTCCTAGTGCCTACATAAGGCACTCTGAAACTACCGATTTTGATTTATATTGTACCTATGGTTCCTGAAACATAACGCACACCGCCCATAAATTTAAAATAAATCACCGCCATTTTGAAAATATGTACCCATCGTGATCAGAAACCATAAATGTCGGAAGTCCTTACTTAAAATTATATATTTATACAGTTTGGTGAAATTTTATTTATGTGATAAATTTTGTTTAGAGAAAAGAGGGGGCAACGCTCCAGACAGATGCAACATTTATCATGAACATGTTTTGTTTCCGCAGCACCTGTTGGCCTCGAGATTCTACACAGTAAGAGACGTTTGTTGATGTATTCGCGGCGCATAAACGTTCCGTTAATATTCCGGGAGCGAGCTACGTAAACTGTTATTCTCGAAGGTGGTAGTTGATATGAGAACTGATGTGAAGTTTGTTTACTTCACAGACCTCGCATCGTAAACTGTTATACTTACACCTACAGCAGTAAGCGCTAAGTGAAGCTTTCGTGGAAGCAGAGAGCATTCCTTAAAGTTATGTCTAATTAGGCGTCAGATAAATGGCAATTTATAGGCGTACTATTCTTTTGCGTAATCAGCTTTGTTAAATTTATTGGTGTCAAAATATCACATATAGATTTAAATCTTGTGCAGCAAATGTTCATCAAGAAAGAAATAATAATAACATAAGGGTTAAGGAAGAAAAATATTTAGTTTAGTTTATATTTTTAGAAATAAACCCATTTATACATATTATAATAAAATATATCACTAAACTTAAGAGATGAAAAAAGATATATTATATTGCAGTCTAGTAGCAGGAGCGGGGTAGTTCCACACGACTCGTGCAAGAGTGGCATATGTGAACATAAGAATAACCTGGAGAGGTGGTGGAAGGGCGAACACAATATATGGTGTCACCCTTTTTTATGGGTGCACACTAACTGCTGCCATTCCACCCCTCCGCTGCCCTATCCTTCCCCTGAGGTGTGTAGTGATTGGTCAAAGTGAGTTATGCCTTTTCCCTCTGCTTTGTCCTCCTTACCTGACCTGTTTTGTAATTGGCATTTGGTGTTGCCCCTTCCTGCAGATGGGCACGGATGGGGTTAGCTCTTCGGCAAGAGAGGTTTCCCCTCATTCGTTGGAGGTGTGTTGTAATTGGTCGGCTGGTTCTGGGAGCAAGACAGGCACAAGTGGCATTTGGGAGGGTATATGTTGCTTCTTATGTGTCAGAACAAAACTGTGGTTTGTTGATGTGTGAGGGATGGGGTAGGGGGTCAGGAGAGAAGTTTTCTGTGGAGAGGGAGATGTTGACAGTTCGGGAGTTGGAGACAGATTGAGGTCTGAGTAGGTTAGTGGGGAGGAGGTCAGGAGCAGCATAGGTGTTACCTGGTCGGAGTCTGGAGCAAGATAAAAATTTTATGTGGTTGAGGGGAGGGGGGCCAGGAGCAGTATAGGTGTAACTTCTTCTATTGCCATATTGGTGAGAGGTATTTCTTTCACACGACATTGGTGGACATATTGGAATGAAAGTGATATGGTGTGGAGGTTATTTAGATAAATGTAAGTATATGTTTGGGACCCATCATATTCACTTTGGAGCAGCGAAAGATGCAACACACCCAGTCTAGTAAAGTGTATAATTTGGTGACGTCTGTAATCTTGAAGACACAAAGAGCGGCGAAGTTGAGTTTTGCATTTGGGATGCAAGTCTATCTTCTCACTGTGGGGAAGCAACAACCACAAGCGGCCGGTGACTGAGCAGGGAATTCCTTATCCACTAGTCGTCTCACCAGGAGATTACCATCACCACTCGACATAACATGTGCTTGTGCATCTCAACTTTACACTGGTGAGTGTTCGGAAGTGGGGATTTCCGTAACCAGAGACTTTAACTAAGTAGAGAAAGTGAAAGAGTTTCATGAATTAAGATTGTGATAACAAAACACATTTACAATTGCTGAATACCTGAAGAAAAGGAATTCCTAGGAGTCTAGGCCCATGCACTCAGGACTTAATGGTCTGTGAATCAAAAGGGATTTTCCAAAACAGACACTTAATCTAAGGAGTGGGACGGAGGTAGTTCCACGAAATGTGATTATGCCACTTAAAAACACATTTCCAACTCGCCGTACAACTGGAAGAAAGGCGATTCCCGGAACCCAAGTTCCGAGCTGCATACTGTTGGGTGTTCGAGCAATGGTATTTTCCGGAACCCTACACATTTATTCTTATAAGCAGTGGGAGCGAGCGAGAGAGAGATAGTTCCATTAAATTTGATTGTGACAATTGAAAGCACATTTACAACTCGCTGAATACTTGGTGAAAACTTCCCAGAACTCCAGTTTCAAGCAGTCAGGTCTTAATGATCTGTCAATCAAAATGGATTTCCCGAAACAGACAAATGGTTGCTTGTCCCCCACATTCCACGAATCGCCGAAAACTTGGAGGGAAGTATTTCCCCGAAGCAGAAACACAGCAGCATATTCCAACCTTCCGAAATACACACAATAATTTCCCATTATGACACTCCCGAACACTCGGGTCTTAATGACCTCTATAAAAAAGGTTTCACCGAAACAGACAAATTACAACATTTCGCCCTCTGTCAATCATGTTGGTAGGATCAATTATGGCTTCAGTCTTTTTATAAACATCGTAAGTCATAATTTCCGAAATTTTGAAGTTTAGTCATCAAATTCATAACATACACATTGTTCCCGATGTCAAAAAATGATGGCAAGGTTAATTATTGCTCAAGCACTTTAATAAACATACTTAGTCATAATTTCCGAGCCACTGAAGCTATAGTCCCCGAATCTCAGACAGCACAGTATATATTGTTTTATTCTTCTTTTTAACTAAAAAAAAATTAGTTAAGTTTCCTGCTTAGGGTAATTAATGTCAATTTATTTTCAAAATTCCTGGTTCGAATCTCGATTATGGCATTTAATGTTATTTTATTTTTGACATATATAATAAAAAATTGTTTTGGATTCCTGGTAAAGGTATGTAATGTAATGTTATTTTTGGATTAATGGATTCAATTCACAGACAGATAATTTACAAATATTATATTTTCGAATTAAACAAAAAAAATCTTTCATATCTAATAGTGTTAAGTAATATGATATTTTTGGATTACTGTGATCGATTATCGGACCAGTCACAAAAAAATTATAAATCTGAATTTTTTAAAAAAAATTTTTTTTACTTGGATATCTAGTACAGCTAAGTAATGTAATGTTACTTTTGGATGGGTGAATTCGATTCTCGGACAAGCCTTTAAAAAAAATTATTTCCAAATTTAACTAAAATTTATTTAGTTATTGTTTTTCAGACCACAGTAAGGGTAAGTATAGTTACATTCTTTTTGGAATACCAGTTTCGATTCTTGAACAGGTCATTAATAATATTATATTTCCTATTTTAGTTAAATTATAATCTTTGTAAGGGTAATTAATGTAATGCTATTTTTGGTTTACCGACTTAATAAAAAAAATATTTTTGAACTTAACAATGATTAATTTTTGAGTTGAATATTTGGCAAAAGTAAGTAACATAGTAGTATTGACTACAGTTCGGTTGATTATGTGGAAATATACTTACATTCTGTACAAGATGTAATTGTGTAATGATGTAAGTGTGCAAGTCCATACTCGCATAAAAATGCAATATGTATTTACCATTAAGCAAACACTAACTCATTACACTATCACCAAGCCTATATGCACTTACACAATTCACAAACATACTCTCAGCAAGACAGCCAGATTTCAGCTGTCATGTAACAAATACTAATGAAATATATATAGAATAAGTATTATTATTAGGATCGAGGTATATTGCACTTGCAACATCCAAGTGCAAACCGTCAATAGAAATATATCGAGCAATATGTCCACAATTCCATATTTCCAAGGAGAGTTTGATTATAACATCACGAACATCGATTATGCAAAACACGATTTAAAAAAGTAATTCTCTATCATTCCATGTCTACCACCGAGTTCTGGGCAATTGATGAAGCATGTTCGTTTTCACAAAAAAAAAAGAAGGAAAATGCACCATTATTGTGCCATTATAGTATGAAAAACATGTAGTGACATAATCGTGCAAGTAGGCATATAAATACATGAATAATTAGCACATTTGCATTATGAAATCAACATCTACACATTCAAAGATGGTTATTAATATAAGGTTATTTCTTGATTACCGGCTTCCATTCCAGAACTGTCAATTTCCGGGAAATGAACTTACTTAGCAATCATGCATGTAGACTATACGGAGAGAAATTTGCCTGTTGCGACACTAAACAAGATGATATCCTGTTAGCTGACCAGCAACTAATGTTTCACCTTGAAGCCCGGAACCTTCGAACTCTGACATTTTCTAACATTTAGCATCTTCTACACTATATACATTTTATAGTTTAACAAGTCGTACACATTAATATGTTCTATATTCTCGTGAACCGGATTATTTTCTTAGAGTTTAACTGTTACTTGGGGTTTATCATTTGTGTAAAGCAAGTTTTTTCTCATGTTTAAATTATATGGTTTTTGACATGTTTCGAATTGATGTTGCTATTACTCGATATCGTAGACTGTTACACACACCCTAGACAAATACAAATACATAGATACATATGCACACAACCATTCTCACACGAACACGTACACAACCATTAACACTCTCGAACACCTATACACACATGCATACAAACATGCATGTGGCACACGCACTCTTTCACATAACCCCTGTGGAACTATCAGAGATATAAGAATGTTGTAGGAGGGAGAGACAACAGAATGAAAGCACTGACGAATGCTGAGTGTATTTGTATGGACATCGATTCCAAGTCTGACTATTTATTAATTTTTAAATTTTGGGAAATTTTGAGTTCGATTCCTGATCAAGACATCAAAAAACTACTACTTTCTAACCTTCGAGGTCTGATAACCGATGGGCGGATTAATACCGTCTTCATTTTCTGAACAAGGCTATCAAAAAAATTGTTTTTTCCAAACCATTGTACTCTGACAATCAGTGATTGGAATGTTACTAGATTCGATTGCCATTCAAGATACTTGCATTATATTTACACACTTACACAATGAGACTAGTTACAAATCATCAACATATGAAAACCAGCTCTTGACTAAGACTGTTCTTATATACCAACGTTCTCCCAGTGGATATGTAATCATCCAACTTCCTACATCGGCATTCAACCAATTAGTCGCAGGTGCTCCACTACAGTAATTTGTTTTTAAGTTTCATCTCTGTTAAATCAATTACACACATGTGATCCTTCTCTGTTGTTGCTTCTCATAGGATAATTATTCATATTCCTTCGACTAACATATTGGAATACAAAAATATTACAAAAGTAAAAAAATTATATATAATTAGATTAATTAATAGCAGTCATACACTTGTCTTATCACACATAAGAAACTAGTTGTTCGCAGTTTACACTTTAATGGAAAAATAATTTTCGCATTTTATATAACTACCATTTAAATTTTGTCAGATAAGTCCAAGCTAGTAATACTTTATAACATATACATGCGCACACACATTATATGTATATATAATGTTCTTGTAACCTCAGAGATTACATTACGTTTTTGTTGATTTCAAGATATCGCCTAAAACCACCAGAAAAAATCATTTATATTAGATAGTAAATTACGGTTTTGCATAATTGATGTTTATAATATTATATACTAATTATACCTGAAAATGGAATCACGGACATATTATTCAATAAACTCATTTTAAAGACGCAACATTGTACATTGCAAGTGCGATATACCTGACCCTAATAATAATTATAATAAAAATCATTATTATTATTCAATATATATTTTTTTGTATTTGTTACATGACTGTTGAATTCTTACTGTCTTACTTATAGCATTTATGTGAGTTGTGTAAGTTTGTATTGACATGTTAATTGTGTAATGAGTTGGTGTTTGCATAATGGGAAATATTCATTGCATGGTAATGCGAATAGGGTCTTGCACAGTTACATCATTACAAAAATACATCATATACACTATGCAAGTATATTCACACATCAGCCGACCTGTAGTCAACACCATTGCATTACTTACCTTTACCAGATATCCACCTCGAAAATCAATATTTGTTAAATTAGAAAATAATATTAAATGTCCTGTCAGAGAATCGAAGTCGGAAAACTAAATTTAACATTATATTAACTACCCTTACCAGGAAACCAACCCAAAAATAATTTTTTTAATCCGAAAATATAATTTTTCTAATGATCTGTCCGAGAATCGAACCCGGATTCCAAAAAAAAAATTACATTAGTTACCCTTACTAGATATCAAACTAAAAAAAAAACATGTTCGTTAAATTGAAGTATATAATATTTTTAATGACCTACCCGAAAATATAACCTAGTAATCCTAAAATAACTTTACTCACCCATACAAGATATCCAAGTCAAAAATAAGTAAGCTGATATGAAATCTGGAAATATAATTTTTTTTTAATGATTTGACCAGAGTCGAACACAGTAATCAAATAATAATATAAGATGACTTTAGTTTACCAGGAATCCAACTCAAAAAATATTTTTAATTTCAATCAATAATAAAATAATATTAAATTCCCTGAACGAGATTCGAACACTGTACTCCGAAAATTACATTGCATTAAGTACCTCTACCAAGAATATAACTCAAAAATAAATTTTTATTTAAATCGAAAATAAAATATGGTTAAATAATCAGTCCAAGAATCGAAGACGGTACTCCGAAAATTGCATTACATTAATTACTCTTAGCAGGAAACCAACTAAAAAGTTATTTGCTGTTAAGATCAAAAATCAAATAATATTAACTGCCCTGTCTGAGATTGTATAACAATAGCTTCAACTGTTCGTAAATTATGACTGTCGATGTTTATAAATAAACTAAGGCATAATTATTCCAGTCAACCTGATTGACATAAGGGGTGATGTGTATGTTTTGGGAACCCTTTTATTATTGACAGGTAATTAAGAATTCAGTGTTCGGGAGTGCCATATTGGCAAATTATTGCATGTATTTCGAAGGGTACAAATGTGCAACTGTGTTTCTGCTTCGGTGAAATTCTTCCCTCCATGTGTTCGGTGATTTGTGGAATGTGGATGACAAAAAATTATTTGTCTGTTTTAGGGATTCCCTTTTGATTTACATGCCATTATGTGAGTGCACAGAACTGTAATTCTGAGAATTCCTTCTCTACAGGTTTTCAGTGAGCTGGAAATGTGTTTCAAGTGTCACAATCACAATACGTGGAACTCTCTCGCTCTCTCTACTTAGATTAAGAGCCTACTTCGGGAAATCCCCACTTCTGAATGCTCATCAGTGTAATGAGATACGCGAAAAGATATTACATCGGGCAGCGATTCTAATCCCCCCCCCCCCCCACTTTCGACGACTTGAAGATTTAAGTAATTACCAAATATTATAGTTTACCACACTGGGTGTGTTGTGTCTATCGCTGCTCTGAACTAACCTCGATGTATTCCAAACATATATTGACACTTTTCTAAATAAACACCATGCCTTATTTATTACATGCTTTCCAATATGGCCACCTAGGTTGTGTGAAAGAATTTTCTCTTACCAATATGATGATTGGTGTATTACATAATGGGGTGCAAGTTCATGGTTAAATGATTACATTTATACATAATTGAGATAATCTCATTATTTATTCTATTAAAATCCTACTAAAACCCTGCCCTCACCAAAATGCATTTCCCTCCCGCCACCCGACTTGTTAACACTTCTGTAGAGCTCATCGTTTGGTAGACTTCGAGGAGTTAACGCCTATACTTCTCCTAACACACCCCCCCCCCCCCCCTTTTCTGCCATCCACCATAAAATATTATCTTCTTCCTGACTTACAACAGGTAACACCAATGCCACTCCTTATCCCTTTCCCTTCTCTCACAAACATTAGTCTTCCTCAAGACTCCGACCAGGTGACCACTATGCCTCTACTGACCTCCTCCATCCTCCTCTCATCCTTCACCGAACGTCATAACCTTCTTAGAACTCAGTCTGCCTCCATCTCCTGAGCTAGCAACACCTATCTCTCTCTCTCTCTCTCTCTACATGCAATGCTGCTCCTGGCTCCTCCCTCTTTCATCACACATAATCAAAACTCAGTAATATTCTGGAATCTGAAGAGCAACATATTCTCTCCCCAAATACCCTTGGACTTTCTTGTTCAAAGAACCAGCCAACTAATCAAAACCCACTTCCAGCGAAGGAGGGGAAACCCCTATTGCTGAAGGGCTAGCTCCACTCAAAGCCACCTGTAGGAAGAGGTAACACCAACAGCCAATCACACCACTTGTCGTAGGGAAATTGGGGAAAGCAGGGGAAAGGAAGAGTCGTAACCAACTTAAACATTCACAACACACATCAGGATAATAGGAGTAGTGTTATGGAGGGTTAGGGATGGCACCAGTTAGTTTGCTCTCCTCCAAAATGAGGGGGGCGCCAGTTTGTGTACTCGCCCTACCATCCCTCTCCATTTATTCTATGGCCATAGGCCACTCTTGCACGAGTGGTCCAGAATGCTCCCACTCCCACTACTCAGGCTTTCGCGACCCTTATTGTGGCAGCTGTACTAATCGCCGGCAACGTTGGGTAAGAAATCGTGGATGCAGATCTCACTCAGAACCCCAGCAGATGTCGAAAATATTGAATTTCATTTATTTATTATTAAATTCTTTTGAACCAAAATAATTAAGGAATTTCTACATACAGGATTTTACTTTGCCACGTATGACGTTAATGAAGAAATACTTAGTAAAAGTTTTCCTAATCTTCATATTTGGGATTATAATTCATACACAAACCGAGAAACATTCGTGCAAAGTGTCATTTTCATTCAAGTATAATATTTCCATATAAACTAAAATTGGGTAATTATTTTTTACTATAACAAGTGTCACGGGTAGCATTATTAACACCCGAATATCAAATAAATTAAGTATATAAAGAGGTTAAATTTGCAAACAGCAACACAACCGAGACGGAAAGACAAGAGTTAAACTACGGCCCAAGATCTTTAATATAAGAAATATGTTATTTTACAAATAAAATCCTAACAAACCATGTTAAAATGATAACATCACACAGAATTAACCACAGAACAAGACAACAAAGGTCTAAGAAGCAAGAGTGGCCTTAGCCATCTTATATCTTTATATTATACAGTTGAAAATATTTGAAGAGGACGTAGTTAAAAAATCCACATCAAACGAATGCATAGCATTACAGCCAATATTATATCAAATAAACATTTCTATCACAAAATTGCGAATACAGTAAATAATTTGGCTCATAATTTCTACAAGATAATGAAAGACAAACCGGGATATTAATAAAAACATTTTTATATTAATGAGCATATGGAAGTTTAATCGCCCTTTACCTTTATAATTTACATTTTCCATTTTTTTTTTCATATTAAACTGTATTTCGTCGATGTTTCACTGATTGTCATCAATATTACTTAGAGAGTTCTCTGTAGTCCTGTTCTGTAGTTTTCATTGGTACAGTGTTCTATTTCAGATACATATTTTGGCTTACATTAAGCAACTGTAAGTCTAATTAAACAGCGCAAATAATGATTAAAATTGTATACTTTCTAAAGTTACAACTTTATATCATTTTACAAAATGCTTTGCCAGTGACAACAGAATATGCCTGTTCCCGCTATATAATATTTAACTTTATACATATTTAAGGTAAGTTATTAATACTTAATACATTGCCGAAAAAAACACAATTCAGCCAATAACACATTTAACTCTGTAATTTATAAAAAATTGTTACATACCACAACTACTTACATCCTGCAACATGCTTAGATAAGTTTAAATTTATTGCTTAAATAACAAATGTTTTTGCTATCCATCAGAATTCACAGCTAACGTACGAACGCATAGCATAACATAGTAAAGGATTTCTTGTTTTAGAAAACTTGAGCCAGCTCTCAAAATTAATTAAAATATACGCTGGAAGTGGTGTGCAATTTTTGATAAGAAAACATATACCTGTAACACAACAATGATTTTTAGTGTTGGTAGTTCCGTGGAATCCATATTGAATATATTTAGGGAACAACTTAGAAATTGTGCCCACAGCCAGCTGGAAAATGAATGTTTTACATAGAACTGAGAAGGGCGACTTAAACACGTGCATAGGAAATTGAAAACCTACTACTAGCAACATCCTCCACGTTTCCCAAATGCGAAACTTCGTGGGAAATCTGATCGGGAATAGAGCTCGTGCCCAGTTGCACCAACATCTTCCTTGATCCGAGAATGAATAACCCTAGTTCCGAACCAGGATCCAGTGTAAAAATGTTTCACCAAAGAAATGTCATGATTCTGGATCTCCAATTCGTCGATCTTGGTTCCAAAGTGAGAGATCGAGATTAAGTATGACACAAATTTTGCTGTTGGTTCGTAATATATGACGTCATGGAAGTAGGCTAATTTTTCACTATGGATAGAACTAGATGTGAGATGTTTTATCTGTTTTAAGTGAATTAATGTTGTATGAATATTACTAAATAATATTTAAGTGCGTATAATGTTGGTTTAAACTCCCAAGAAAACAATCGAACTTAGTTCTATCTGTTGGAATATTATCAAACTATATTTGTCAATGATGGCTGCTGATCTCGGATCGAGATTTGGAACCACCAATTTCGGCGGTTCCAAATAAACTTCATCTAGATCTCCAGTCCAGCTCTGAACTGGAATGTTGCAACAGTTTTCTGTGTAGATTTTAGATAGTTTCTAGTCACGACGATGCAACTGGGCGTCAGGGGCGCGATAATCCCACAGATAGTTTTGTCGAGACGAGACTGTCGTCGTAGCGAGGTGGAGGGTTACCAAGTGCAGTGATCACCCACTTAGTATCACCGCTACGCCCAGCTCGCGAGTCCCACGTACATTTGTCGAGACGAGACTACCGTCGTAGCGAGGTGGAGGGTTACCAAGTGCAGTGATCACCCGCTTAATAACCCCGCTACGCCCAGCTGGAGAGTCTCACGTCATTTGTCGAGACGAGACTACCGTCGTAGCGAGGTGGAGGGTTACCAAGTGCAGTGATCACTCGCTTAGTAACACCGCTACGCCCAGCTGGCGAGTCCCACGTCATTTGTCGAGACGAGACTGCCGTCGTAGCGAGGTGGAGGGATACCAAGTGCAGTGATCACTCGCTTAGTAACCCCGCTACGCCCAGCTGGCGAGTCCCACGTCATTTGTCGAGACGAGACTACCGTCGTAGCGAGGTGGAGGGTTACCAAGTGCAGAGATCACCAACTTAGTAACACCGCTACGCCCAGCTGGCGAGTCCCACGTCATTTGTCGAGACGAGACTACCGTCGTAGCGAGGTGGAGGGTTACCAAGTGCAGTGATCACTCGCTTAGTAACACCGCTACGCCCAGCTGGCGAGTCCCACGTCATTTGTCGAGACGAGACTGCCGTCGTAGCGAGGTGGAGGGATACCAAGTGCAGTGATCACACGCTTAGTAACACCGCTACGCCCAGCTCGCGAGTCCCACGTCATTTGTCGAGACAGACTGTCTTCGTAGCGAGGTGGAGGGATACCAAGTGCAGTGATCACCCACTTAGTAACACCGCTACGCCCAGCTCGCGAGTCTCACGTGATTAGCTCCTGTTCAATACATCACAATTGTGTCCCACATAACCGTGGCGGGTGGTCGGCTAGCCAACTGCTGTACCACCACGGTGTTCAAACACTTAACATTTGATTGGTTGTACGCCTTATCTTGAGATTTGTCTGTCACGTCGAAAACAGCTGGCAGCAGATCGGAAAGTGAAGCAAAGGCATTTCAAGTGCCACTTTTCTAATTCCCTTATGAACGACACCACAGGTCACTAAACTGACGTATGCGATTTCAACAAATGTCTTAAGACGCCGCAGAGTTGCCTCCAAAAATATTTAAGCACCACTAAAAATGATCGTGTAATAAGTGAACAGTGTAAATCAAATGGCTTTTTAGAATTTATGATGAGATGTTGGTTTTCTGTGGGGTGCGCTATAGTGCAATCGGCCTTCTGAGATAACAATTCCACTATAGCTGCATGTGCAAGCCTCGTCTTGGCTTAACGAATCACAGGATCCGCATTTTCTCCACAGTCCACGTGAAAAAAGTTCGTTTTTTAACTGCTCCCAGGCGTACTTTGTTAATTTCAACTTTCTTGATCGCGTATTTTGCTAGACGTACGAAACAAGAGCAAATAGTTTTTGACGAAAGTGGACTATAAAAACCTTTCGTCATCAAGTGAGTTACCAAATAACCATTCGTCAGAAAGAAGAGCATGTGTAATAGGTGCCCTTTATTTGGCAGAAAACATCGCTGAATACTTCTAAGTGTAATACGGAATGAAAGGGCGGGGGAAAAGGGGAGATCCCCAAGAAAACACGCTGACCAGCGGCAGCGTCCGGCACGAATCCCACCACATGCCTAATTCTGGGCGGTCTTGAGAAAATTTTTTTATATAATTTTATATATATATATATGTATAAAATCCATTCCTTTCAAAACGTTGAATATGCTTGATTGGCTCCTGCGAATGAGCATAAACATCAGCGCGGACTATGTTTTCAGCTCTGACACTAAAACCACAAAAGCCCTCCCTCATGTGTACCATATTGTCTCTTGTACCCGACATTTCTCCTTCGGCTCTTCCATCTCTACAGCTACGCGAGGAGAATCGTCTCATTTGAACCGCACTCAACATCCGGACTAAAATGTTACGTTTTCGAATCTGAAGTAAACTATGTACGTGCATGCGCATTTTAGATGTACGCTCTGGTCACTTTATCATGGAGTCCGTTTCACCATTTGGAATGTGGCTTACAAATGAGACTTTAAAAAACCAATTAATAAATATATTTTTAAAATTTAACGTTACATAAAGTAGACTACTAAATATAACGATGATATGGCTCGTTGCCATTGCCATTGTATACCAAGGTGTTAGTGCGATAAGGTTTATTACATCTGACATCGATGATTGTTGGTTACATCCTATAAATAACTATATATTTATGCTTCCTTATGGATAGATAAACGCAAGCCACAGAAGAATTTGATTAGCAAATTAAACTTCCGTGGGTTAGTTGTCCTTGGCTGAAGAATGCAGCGTCCACATTCCACTGGTGATGTGTGGCAAGCAAGTGGAGAGGGATGTGGGCAAGACTTTGGCTCCTTCCCCAAACAAAATAAATGGCGAGCTCTCGCCAACAGGACACATACTCATCAAGCCGTCGCTACAGATACTTTAACGCCTCATAAGTTGCGCACGAAAATGTCGTCAAATATTTTGAAACCAACTCTTGTTCTTTGTAGAGAAATTGTCTTCTTGGATACCATGGGCATGGCAAAATATGGCCGTTTGAGTAACAACAGTCGTTCGGCACATTAGGAAAAATGTTTCTGACTAATTCTGCCCTTCCAAATACCAAGACAGTTGATACGCGTATAGCAAAGTACACACAGTTTTATGTTAACGGAAGTAAAAGTGTTATTTGTTGGACTTTTCGATATAACGAGCTCATAAATGGTTTTGAATGATTGATGCCAATCTACTTCAACAGAATATTTACGCGGCTTGGATTATTCTTAGATATTTAACAATAAAAAGCATTAGTTTAAAAACGCGTAAAAATTATGTTATTAATGCCCCATGCAAGGTGTAAAAAATGTGAATATTCATGAACTAAACTGAAGAAAGACGATAATTTTTTCAGAACGACCGCAATACAGCTAACGTTTTCGCAGCACATTAATTCCGGGGATGTAATATAAACAGGCGTTTACTTCACGTTTAGAAAGTTCTTTAAAAGGCGATGTGTGTGTACATAAAACGTAATTTATTAACTGCTACAACCGGTTTTTCTATAGCGCCAGTTTACTCAAACTCCGTTAAAAATGTACTGTGATGCATACACTCTAACATGGACACAGTTAAAACTGCTCTAAAATAGCGCATCTGACTGCAGATCTGATGAAACTGCAGATCTGCTAGAATCAGTAAATTCTTATTATCATTTTAGTTGCTGCTGTACGCTCATTGGACAGTGATTTATACTGATTACTAGTTAATTTAACTGGGCTGACAGTGCATTCTATTGATTAGTCTCAAAACGGAAAAAAATTATTCTACTTATTGAAATCACTGATTCAGATTTAGGGTGTAGGCCTCACATCAATACCCTCACATATACTTGCTGTACTTGAAACGTTCCAACACTTCGTTATTTCTCCTTAGTTATCGTAATTATAAAAAGTGGTAAGATTGCACTTTCATACTTATTTATTCATGTATTCTTAACAATTTAAGTACTTAGTAAAGAAACGGTGGAGATAAGTCTTTTTTTAAATACGGGATGAATCACCTAAATAATTCAGCCAACATACAGATTTTCACACGTATTAGAATGTGATTTTCGTGAACAAATCTATATTATTTCAAATGTATAAAATACCTATTCACATCAAGAAATCGAAACTAGAGGCAATTAAAATGTGAATGGCGTTTCTTGCAGTATTATAGTGCAAGTGATTTACATGCCATCGTAATATGCCTGATAAATACGTACATCTGCCTGCTCCATTTAAGTGTATCATATTACAGCACTCTCTTAAGAAACCAAAAATTTTATTCAAATTCGGCGTAGAAGTGCCATTTTACGATAGCACGTTAACAGCTAGTAGAGCGAGCATGAGTCTTCCAGAATAAAATTTATTCTAAATGGTGGCTATGCATTTGTACATGAACTTCCCTCACTCATCCCCCCCCCCTGCACAGGCACATGCAATTGCATATGAAATTGCAGATGCACTGCCCCCCACCCCCTGCATTTAATGCCTCCTGTGAGACTGCTGGAGATTTCAGGACCTGTTTTGGCGGGCGTCATGGGCTCTGACCAGCAGAGTTGGAAGCTTTGACGACAGCTGACCGAGGCTTTTATTTTTTATTGTGTTACTGAAGGTACTTAGTTATTATTTGCGTAATTGTGTAATGAGAGTAAGTACACATGTTCACCCTTCGACGTTGGCGACAGATGTCGAGGTTGGAGGGGTAAATGCATTTAGGTGTTGTCTCGTCGGCAGCTGGATGGCAAGTGCGGACGGAAGTAAACATACAGTTGCATAGGGATGTGTGAATATTAGTAATTAGATTATATAATCACATTATTTAGTCATTCAATGACGTACTATGCACGTTGAATATTTAATCACGGACTTTCAAGAACCAAGAGAGTACAAAACATAATTATTAAGTACAATGTCTAATTACAAGTATTCTCACCAAGACAGTTTTCTCTGAACCGACCTCTATTTGCATATATGATCCACTATAAACCCCACTGCCATCACGCAATGTGCTCCTGCACAAACACTACTTCAGCTGGCTCGCTCCTCAGTTAGCTCATTTCCCATACCGCCAGCATTTAACCTGCTGACACACTTAACATTGTTCTTATTAAAATATTTCACAAACCTGTAATTACTTACATTTAATCTCACTATGGCAATAAAATTATTCAGTGATAAAACTTTATCCCAAAGTGTGCAAGTGTTAGACATGTTTATGCATGTAACCCTCTGGTATTTTTTTCATTCTGCCACTATTAAGAAAATATAATTTTTTCAATAAGAGTGTTTATGGAATAAAGTTGTAAAATACATTAGTCAAACACTGCGTTAATAATATACTTATCTTGTTTTTTTTATTTATATTTTATCCCAAATTGTGTAAATGTCAATCACTTATTTCTCAAGTGTCTTAAGTAAAGTTATCTATCTTGTTTAGTAAATTATTCCATCACGTCATATTATTATTAATTAAAAATGCTCAGTATTAGATTGGAAGGAGATGAGCTCGGAGCTGCATATTTAGTGTGACACATGCTATATATAGCTTCGCATTATTTATTACTAAAATTAATATTAAATGTAATATTCAAATTTCATAATAGCATTGTGTCAGGTCTACGAGTCCACGTGCTATGAAAGGCAAGCGCAACATAACACAACATCAATATGTGAGTGGCGGCTCTTAGTTGTTCAAGAAGGGCCTGCATGGAGGCTGCAGCAACCAGTCAAGGATGCGAAGCTAGCAGACAGAAGCTCACGAGGACTCGACACCAGCACTCAGCAGAACAAAAATTGTGCTTCAAAGCTTTCAACTGTCAGTGGGATACCAACATTCTCTGAGTGACAGAACCTGGGGCTACACCCCTCGGAACTCAGAACAACAAATGTTCGATTTATAAAGTGAAAAACCGTGTTCCATGAGCATTTTCTTCGTAATTGCAAATATGAGTGCATGTCCATCGTGCAAACTTAGCTTATGGAAGATAGAGCTTGCGCATCTTCCAGAAGACTTTATAATCCATTACGTCCATCAAAAAATTTACTTTGTGTACCACTTCCTCCCTGAAAATTTAAAGCAGACAAGATATAGTATCATAATTCCTTTTGTGATGATTCCCCCCTTGGTATGCCAGTGTTTATTAATTATATGTTTGCTGAACAACCACATGTATTAGAGACCGGGATCGAATGTAATGGGGGTCAATTTTAAGAGCCTTAGTATCTATCGCGGAGCTAGTTCAGAAAAATACCGCTAGATAGCAGAGGGTGCCTCTTTAAGTTCACTAAAGCATCACACGAACTCTAAGACCTAGCGTCATTGGCGTGTTTGCTATTCGTCACGGAAGTTTGTTGACCATGTAAGCAAATATATGTTATTGATTTATTTCTTTTATATAATTATGAGGACAAAGTATAAAGTGTTCATGTATATTTCATTTTGAACAGGATTTAACGCAGTTTATTGTGGTTATAACAGTATAGGAGTTAAACACAATGCATATGAATTGTAATCGTTGTTTTGTTCTTAAGTGATTTGGGGACGTTTGTAACATGTACTTCGGGGACGATTGCAACATGTTACAACCATCCCCATCGTCTCAAAGTGTAGTATTAAAGATTGCTTGCCTTGATAGATCACCTATGAAGTTATTGATATACTTGTAGGTATTTTTAATAGTCTGGCCTGTTATCCTATTAGAAATTTCACATAATTTATTTAAACTACAAATTTTTTGTTTTGCTTTTAATTGTTTTACGGATGTTGTATCCTGAAATTACTCATATGGCTACGTCATCGATATAAATATTTATGGCAAATGATTTCGCCATGACAAACAATAAAGTAACGGCTTATTATATTATGATGTTACAGAATTCCGAGGGTTCGTACCAGGATAACTAACCCAGGTATTCCTAAGGCGGTGATGGACGCAGCCTCGCATGAAGTAATCGAAAATGGAAAATCAGTCAGGACAGTAGCAAATAGTTTGCGTACGAATTCGGAGACACAATTGCCTACGCCGACGACTGGATATATACAACACAATAAGGTATTCATGGACGAGCAAGAACATACACTCAACAATTATATACGTAATTGTGCCGATCTGTATTTTGGACTTACTCCAAGAAAAGTTAGGAAGTTTAGCATACAAATATGCCATTTTGAATTAATTTAAAATTCCGTATAGTTGGACGGAAACAGCGTTAGCTGGGGTGGATTGGTTCTCTAGTTACCTCAAGCGTAACAAAGGTTTGGCAACTAGCCTAGCAACTGCAATGAATTTTAATAAAGCCAATGCGAAATCATTTATGGATAAATATGAAAGTGTTCTTCAGAGAAACTAATTTGAAGCTCAGCATGTATACAATATTGACGAAACTGGAATCACCACCGTATAAGCTCCAAACAAAATTGTTGCTTCTAAGGGAAAGTAACAAATCGGCGCAATAACTTCTGCAGAACAGGGTAGTCTTGTTACAGTGTGCTTTTCTGTAAATGCTACGGGAAATTCAGTTCCACAAGTGTTCATATTTCCTCGTGTAAATTGACATGAACACTTTGTCAGAGGTGCATAGAAACGACCAATAAATCAGGATGGATGCAAGGAAGTGATTTTCTATTATTCATGAATCATTTTGCTAATCATGTTCGCCCTACAATTGAAAGAAAAGTGCTAGGGTTATATTTGATAATCATGAGTCACATTTGTCTCTTCCAGTGATAGATTTCTACAGGGATAATGGGATTGTACTACTCTCGTTCCCTCCCCACTGCTCCCAGAAGCTACAACCAGTGTGCATGTGCCACAGAAGAAATATTTATCCCGAGCTACGGACTTTTTGGCTGAATTCTTATCCTGGGAAAAGAATTACAATTTATGACATTCCTGAAGTAGTTTCCACTGCACTCCTTGAAGCTGCATCTCCTACGAATAATATAAGTGGCTTTCATGTTTCTCGAATGTGGCCCTTCAATAGAATTGCTTTTCAAGACTCAGACTTTTCCCCAGCATCTGTTACAAACCAAAATTTACTTGAAGATGGGTCTATCACAAACGCCTTTGAAAGAGAAAATGGTACTCCAGACTCCTTTCGGACCAACCACAAGCAACCACTCATGAACGGAAATTCCGCCCCTCCCCCCTCCAGGAACATCCGGCTTGGGAGTGGCAAAATTTTCTCCAGAGAGGGTCCATCCCTATCCAAAGGCAGAACATATACCGAAGTGTTCATCATCCGGTGGGAGAAAGAGAGGTAGAAGTTCTGTTCTTACTGATACACCAGAAAAGAAAGAACTTGAGGAGAGTGCCAAAAGAAAGAAGAGCAATGTGCCTGTATTTCGTAGAAGAGGTGTCAACAAAGACAAATCAGGAAACAATATCAGATCGAGGAATAATAAATGTGAAGATGAAAGTCCTAGGCCTTCTCTGAGCTGACATCAAAATTATGAAGATGATTGTCTCTGCTTGGTGTGTATGGAGAAATTCAGCAACAGTCGTCCGCAGGAAGATAGGATTCAATGTACAAGGTGTCACCTGTGGGCACACGTGGCATTCACTGGTGACAACTCACCACTTTACATGTGTGATGACTGTGCCGATTGATTCTGAAGTGTTTTTCAATGTATTCTTTTCTCCAAAATTTTAATATTTTAGTTTTACTAAGGAAGTATTTGAAAAATCTGTAAGTATTGCCTAATTCGGTATCATTAAAGTGTTTATAATGTTAAATGTGACAGTGTTACAATTGACACAACCCATGTTACAATTGACCCTATACTAGAGTCAAAAGTAACAACACGTTTACATATTTAGTGTTACAGATTTTTTCATGTAAGGGATGAAACCGGATATATATATATATATATAAATAGAATGTCCAAACTTTCTTATTTTGTATTAACATATCTTGTATCGGGTACTATGTGGCAACAAATCACGAAAATACGAAAAGTGTTATTTTTTACCTCTGTCTCCCCTATGTGATTGGATGTTTTGTAAAATGCTGCAAATATTACAGCATACTCAAGTCTATAACGTGGCTGACAATGCATTTGAATCAGGTTATGGCGAGTCAGACAATGCATCTGAAGTAGCAACTAAAATATTGTAATTTATGAATAAAATACATTAAAATATATTGTGAGTGCATAAATATTATAAAATTGATTATAATATTTTTAAAATATTGTAAGCAATATTATTGTTTGCAAACTAACTATTTATGCGGTTTTTCAGTTAGACTATGCATATTCTAAAACATTCATGAAGAAACTTCTTATTAAAATATTGTGAATAAATGAAATACACAAATATATAGAGGGGTTCTATTAAATAGATAAAAATATCCTGGAAAGATGACGATGATTTATTAAATTATTTACACACAAAGAAAACCTTCCTCAATAACATTTTACTGATATTAGAAGTTATTTCTTCTTCAATACAAGTATTTTTTGTCTATGCATTGACTAAGAAAAATATCTGTTTCGAACAAGATTTTTATCTGAATAGTTGGACATGTGAAAATTTTGTAAAATTGCATCACTTTACCTTTAAAATTAAAACATATTTAATTTTTCAGTAAAGATTCTTCACACAACATTAAAAAATAATACTTCTTACATTTTGAAGAAAAATATAATTTATTCAATACAAACATTTAAAAGTAACACTTGTTGAATATCACTATAAAAATTTTGCAGGAAACATTCTCCACACAATAAAAACACATATAAAATAATTTAATCGCAATAAACACTTAATTAAAAAACATATCTACAATCAAGTATCACTATTTAAAAACGATTTTGCTGTTTCTCCAACCATTGTGAATATACATGAATGCAATTAATTGAAAACTGAGCACAGTATCCATAATATGCACAAAATAGCACACGGCCTTCAGCATCAGTAATGAATGTGCACATCAACCTTCTCTCCCTACGACACCAAGAGCTCAAACAAATTCTCTACCTCCATGGTGGAGGTGAGGACGAGGGTTCCCTAAACTCCGGCTGGCTCCAGCTCAGTGGCGTATCCATCACGTCAAAGTTTACAAACTCTCACAGCTCTCACAATGGTGAGCAGTTGACAGCTGCGACTGCATCCATCATGGGCGAGTTGTGACTGCAGACATCACTGGGGCGGCGTGACCCATCTCGGGGTCTGTGTTCCTCAAGGTGATACCAGGTAGCACATGCAGGCTGCTTTACTCCGCTGCAGGCAAAGATAGAGTTCTCCAAGTCCCCTGTACCAGGAGATTGCAGATCGACATCCTCACCGAACACATGCTTCTTACATTCGAGGTGCAAGTCCAACAGTTCTCCACGAACAGGCATTATAACTTATTATTCGTCTCTTCTTTCTTAATTTGCAATATAGATTCTTCTATCAGCTGTTCAGCAAAATTGAAGTAATAGTTAATATATATCCACCCCCGAGTGTAAGGAAACACTCGTGCTTGAAATTAAAAAAAAGAAATAGGAAGTGTAAGACTAAGTCCCACATTTATATATGAATAACTTTTCAAAAACATTTTACCTGTTAGGTAGGTGGAATGACCCAGCCATTTAGTCGTTTGTCTCTCTAACATTCAATAGAATTTCCCTTTTTATGGTTTGGCATCCCCCAAACAATAAATTACGCCTTTGTAACACAGAGGAGTGGCCACTCACATTGCTATATCTTAGCTGTTTCTCACCCAAATACACAATACCCATTATATACGATTCGGCGAATACTAGAAATGTTATTTAAAAAGAGTTGATGCATAGTGGCCTGCCAGTCACGTACACGATGATCACCCCCAATTTGTTATGTTTCGGTGACCTCAGAAATTTGCTTTTAGCAGAGGTGGGACATAGGTCCTTGTTAATCAAAGTAGACAATAACCAGGCGCCCACAACCAGTCAGAGTTGTTTGCCGGGCAGAATATACAATAGCAATTTTTTGTCTCTCGCTGACCCGAATAAATGTGCTTTTAGCAATAGCGGATCACTTGAATGGGTTTCTTTGCATAATATCTAGTCTTTAAATTTCTTACCTACGCCACAGAAATAGGTTTTCGTAGTGAAAGCATGGCACCCACACACAGGTTTGTTTGTTAGAATAGCCAAACAATATAAATTATTTATGGTTTGCTAACCTGCATAAATTTTGCTTTTAACATGGGCGTTACATAGTTGCCTGACAATTAAATCACACATTATTTACATCTCGCTGAAATTTACTTTTAGCAGACGGGTGGGACATAGTTGTCTGTCAATCAAATTATACAATGAAGATTATTTATGTTTCGCTAACTCGGAAATGTTTTGGTAGTAGGGAAAGCGGACGTATCCACAAGTCTTGTTTCTTCACACAAAACCTATTTAATTTTTTTCAATTCTTGCCAACAGATTACTTTAAAGTCTTAATGGCCTTCTTAGCTACCTAACTGGCCTGAGACAGTGGAAACCCTCTCCACATGAGTAAGGACTTATGCTTTTCTCTTTTTATAATTTTTTTTTCAATTGAGTACTTATTTGGTGGAGCAAGTATCTGTAATTAATGTTCACTGAACCTACTACTGATTGGCTCACCATTATAACTTTCGTGGTAATAAACTCTGGGATACAAGTGTCCGACAGATATAATTTTAAATATTTAAATTGACCAATTGACAATGCACTTTTTTTTCGACAATTACTTTGACTTTTGAGACATGGAGATATTGGCCAATCTTAAACTTTGGTTTCTTTTATCACACACTTTCATGACCCTATATACTAACTTTAATAAATCATTTTTCACATCAAAAGGTGCATTCTTGATTGTTCTGTGGTATCGAAAATGATAAAGTTTATCAGGTAAAATATCGACCCATTTGTATGATACTTGTGAAGTGACATGTTTATAAAGTAGCCATTTTAAAATGTTTAGCCACATCACATTTAATTTTAGAATAAGTTACATAAGGGGTTATTCCAGAGATTGCCATAAGTTTCTTGAAATTCGTATTAAAGGATTCTGTTCCATGGTCTGTGTGAAGGTTGTGTGTTATCCTCTTCTTTGAAACAGTTTACATTGCATTCGTAATTTGTTACCCAGATTTACTTTTAAATGCTATTCCTCAAGAATAATTTAAATATGCGTCCATTAGAGTTAAAATAAATTTATAACCCACTTTGCCTTTTGAGAGTAAACTCATGCCATATAGGTCAGCCTCGAATAAATAATTCATTCCCAGAGTAATAATTTTCCTTCTATGAAACCTATTCCTTGCAGGTGCATGCAATTGTTCAGAAATCTTACTGAACTCCATAATTAATAAATTTTTACATTTTTGGTCAATTTCTCTATTTTTGAGACAGTTTAATTCATAGGTGAGTTATATTCAATCTGTTTTGAAGCAATAAGTAACATCAATCTAGTCGCTAGCTCATTCGGATTATTCCAATAGGTGAAAATGTATCGCCAACTTCTTTAAATATTTCGCTACCACTAATTACCCTCAATAAATGTTATTTTCTTTGATTAACACTTCCTGAGCGAGAATGTATGTTTATTCATATTACAATATTCATGTATGTCTCCAGATCAGAGTCAAGAGTAAATATTTGGAATTTTTTGAAATAATAGTTTAAACAGTCCTTGGCTCGAATCAGTTATTCGAATATTACCTTCAGACAAAAATATAATTACTGAATCTACCAAAAACCACACATTGCCTTGTCTATATACAACAAACTTCATGTTGCAAGCTGGCAGAGTATTTTTAAAGCTAAATACTTACGAGTTAAACGAGAAAGTTTGGCATTTATACCTTTATCCTTCAAAGGAGGCGCCACCTTGTTTTCAGGTATTTTATCACTAAAGGCTGTTCAAGACAAAGTGAGCACTTTTGAAATCAACCTTAGAAAGAAGTCACCATCTCTACCTGGATGTGTTTTAACGGGCGAAATGAGCGACATGCACCCAGTAAAGTTGGTAGCGATGGAGGGGAAAGCAGTTCCATATCTTAACGTCGCATAGAAAGTGTCAGGTAACCATTTGTGATTGCTTAAATTATTTATTTTATTATCTGTTTCTTTTTTGATGCATCGAAGTGTGAAAATGAGCAGATTCACAGAACATTTTCTTTCCTAATAATTTCACAGTGGCACTTGACCGACGCATGAATAAAGTGACGCGGCCCATGCAATGTTCATTTTCCATAATGCGAAATAATGCACAATGTGTATAAAAGTAGATCTTTAACAGGGCTTTCAGAAGTGCTTATTTTAAGGTGAACAGCCAATAAAAGTATGTATTGCCGCATTCATTCTAGATGTAACTGGTCTAAATACTTACTCATGTACAAATCTCTAACCATTCGTGTGATTTGGCTTATAAATATGTTTCTTTTACCGTTCTTAACATTATTCAACTCTGAACTATCGGCAGACATCTCATACTAATTCTCCGAAAGTAGATCACCTATTTATGTATAATCTATTAAGAAGGGGGGAGGGGGTTGCTGAGTGGCGGGTGGATGCGGGGTTGGGGGAAGTTCACGTACAACTGTATCGCCACCATTATAAATACATTAGGTCCCAGTAAGCCTACAGTAACCCTACTGGAAAAGGTGGTTGGGGGGGGGGGTGGGAGGGTGAACCCATCAGACTGACTGATATGGATCACCTCCTGGGGCGGGAGAGGGGAGGGGAAATTGCACGCGCAACTTCATCGGCACCATTATGAATAAGTTATATTGTGAGAGATTCACGCTCCCTCTACTACAAATTGCACTTTTAAAAAAAAACCTATTGACATTCTAATCTCATACAGTTTGGTTTTCTTGGTGTTAATAGGCATTGGTACATAGTTTAAAAATGTAACTATGCTCAAGAAACACATATTTTAATACTTATTAAAATGTTTGTCGTTGTTATGAGCACTTGTCTAAACTTAAATTCTGCGCAACCAGCACATCGATATCAGCATTCATATCCGAAACAATTTGCTGTGCATATTTTACGTGATACATAGAAAAATAACAACAAAAAAAGCAAATTAAGAAAATTGTAATATCATAGGAAGTAACATTCAGATTTCAAGTTATATATATATATATATATATATATATATATATATTATATATATATATATATATATATATATATATATAAATTATTAGACTGTTTTGCAGGAAATATGGTTTGGGATAAATGATCGGATTCATAAAACATTTAAGAATAATGTGAGGAAGCACTGTCCTCCGAGAGGCACTAGTAGCAGCAGAGGAAGATGATAGTTGAAGGGAGCACGTTGGGGGCTACAAGACTTACCTGCGGCAGCGCTGAAAGCCAGGTAGCTGCAAGTCCGCTACCCCGGGAAGTCTATTCTCGTCCCCTTTGTTTCGCTTTTAGATAAGAGCAGCACACCTCCTAGCGCGCCGTCTAGCCGCCAGATCTGGCAGCCAATCCGCAGCGCTGCCCCCAGCACGCCTACGCACTCGACACACACACACACGCACATCTGAATAGTGCGTGTCTCTTACGTTACCATAGACACTTCCACTGCAGTATCCAGGTTTTAGATGCCGATGGAGAGACGCCAAGCTAGTACACTGGCACATCGTTGTATTTAGTTTATTCAATGTTCACAACTGTCGGGACACTGCATACTGCGCGAATAGTATCTGATAGCTTGAATGACGTCATCAAAGTGAGAGAGGGTTCCTGCTGAGAGCAGATGGAGGCTAGGGAATAATTACCAATATTTAAATTCATGTTCCTTCAATGTTACCAGCTTTGCGAAGCTTATCGATGCCTTTTGACAGTTCTACTCGTATCCAAGCTTTCAGTTTGCTCTGTTCAGGCAGTCTATTGCCACCAGATTATTTGTAGACGTATTTAACAGTATTCGCACTCTCAGGCCTTTCAGTTTGCTCTGTTCAGGCAGTCTATTGCCACCAGATTTTTTGTAGACGTATTTAACAGTATTCGCACTCTCAGGCCTTTCAGTTTGCTCTGTTCAGGCAGTCTATTGCCACCAGATTATTTGTAGACGTATTTAACAGTATTCGCAATCTCAGGCCTTTCAGTTTGCTCTGTTCAGGCAGTCTATTGCCACCAGATTTTTTGTAGACGTATTTAACAGTATTCGCACTCTCAGGCCTTTCAGTTTGCTCTGTTCAGGCAGTCTATTGCCACCAGATTTTTTGTAGACGTATTTAACAGTATTCGCACTCTCAGGCCTTTCAGTTTGCTCTGTTCAGGCAGTCTATTGCCACCAGATTATTTGTAGACGTATTTAACAGTATTCGCACTCTCAGGCCTTTCAGTTTGCTCTGTTCAGGCAGTCTATTGCCACCAGATTATTTGTAGACGTATTTAACAGTATTCGCACTCTCAGGCTTTATGGTGATGTTAATTACATCCTCTTTCCCCCAAAATACCCCTGGTCTTCATAACTCAACACCACTGCCGTGTTTCTTAATATTCACAGTAACTATTAAAATGCACATATGGCAATATGTTTCTGCATGACTGGTAGTGTAAATACATACCACTATAAAGAATTAATTTTTTTCAGTTTTTACGAAAGGTATTACTATCCACAATTACCCAAAGAAAGGAAATTCTTTACTAGTCTCGTATGAATTTCAGACAAATAATAATTTGTAGAATGTTAGTGAGTATTATAGTTGTAATTATATTGCTTTTTCACAATTTAAAATTCACAGATAGTGTCATATATAATTATGCTGGTGTGAGGGCCGTGCTTAAAGGAAAAGAGGTGGGAGAGAAATAGGGGGACTGACTACCCCCTACACGAATCGCTGAAGGTGGCGAAATCCTCTGCAAGGAGCGAAATATCGAGAAAGAATGTATGGTAATCTAACTACGAGGGAGAAGAGGTATTTTCAAGCGCTTCACTTTCTTTCCACAATAAATACGATGCTTATATGTGTCAAATATTTTTATTTAATGATAACTTATTATATAATGATATATGAATTACTTCTGAAGTAGTTATTAGTAGTACTACAGTCTTGTCATAACAACACAAATACTCATCTGAAACTATTTGTGATCCATTATTGTCCAAATATGTGACATTGCTGGCAACCGCTCTTATGATTATGTTGTAGAACAGTTTGCAAGGCACGTCGCCTGCACTAGTTTATTTTCTCAGTTTATGTTCAAATATAGGTTTAAAATAAAGATTATCTATTAATGAAGAATGTTGACATATGTTTCAAATAAAATTTATCTACCATTGAAGAAAGCTGAGAAAGGTTTAATAATATTTATCTACTATTGAAGAATGTCTAGAATTTTTATTAACTGCGGGTAAGGGGTGGGGGAAGCGAAATTTTAATCCCCCCCCCCCCCCCATATTTCTAGGCTCTGCACGGCCCTGGTTGGTATGGTTGAAGTGTATCAATTGCCGACCATGAGACTGGTTGGTATGGTTGAAGTGTATCAATTGCCGACCATGAGACTGGTTGGTATGGTTGAAGTGTATCAATTGCCGACCATGAGACGAAATACAAATCGTACACACGCGGAACCCAGTAAGACAAAAAACAACAAAAAAAAAAAATTTGTGACACCACACACAGATAAAGCAAAAGCAGCCCTAATGCAGAAGAAATTCGGTTATAATGTAATTCTGTTGTGGGAAATATTGCAATATGCTGCTTAATCTTTTGTCTGTCATCATAGTCCAGTGCAAGAGACCGATTCGAATGTTTTCTTTTCTATCCATTGGTAGTACTTCCCCATTTGTATTTTACTTTGCAGGACATGGATTCCTTTTTGGACTACCAGAAAAAATTTTGTTAATGTCTTCAGGAATATAGGTTTTCCATTGATGTTATAATCGAAAGCTGCAAGTATTCTTGATGTTCCGTCGGACTTCCCAGGTCACCTGCGTGTTGGCTCGTGTATATGTATGAAACTCCGAGGAAAATCGTTTGGCCATTGTAATCCAGTTGATAAAACCTTATGTACAGTGTGAATAGAAAGCATGTAGCATGCAGCTATCGTACAACTCTCCTAACAGCCTCGAACAGGGGTAGGTATTTCCTTTGACGGCATGGCTGTTCCCTTCCTGCTGTTTTATAAACTATAACTGCAGATAACGAGGTCAGTCGGCAACTGTCCACAGAGGTCCGCGGGATCCAATCGTTGATCGGGGGGGGGGGGGAGGGCGGAGTGCCTTGCAGCTAGGGCGAGAGAGCTTGCCCGTTCCATAGTCCCTTACCACCCTACACTGTCCATAACCTATACCAAATTCACCTCTATTGTATTACGTCACAATAATTTGTACAGTAAAAAGGTGTTAGAAAATTCAGTTATGTTTGTCAATTGGGAGATATTTCATGAACTCATAAATACCCCAATAAACAATTGTCAGACTCTTGAGATTATACCATAAAAATGGGGGGGGGGGGGTTATAACACCATGCTTGTTTACATACTCTTTACCTGAATTTCGCAACTTTTGCAGCTTCCTATCACGCCTCTTTTCAATATTAGGTACCAGTTATTTTTTTACTAGAACCAAAACTTTTACATTCATAAGCGATTAATTAATATAGTTTCTGTTGGAAATTGAGATCTGCACGATACTGCAAACGTGTTTGCATGTAGCAAGCAAAGCTTAGTGGCAGTTACGGGAGTTTGAGAAAATATGATATACGCCTTTCTTCCTCCAGTGCCACAGGACTTTATTATTTTACAACGCGTGTTAAGCCATCTAGCGCGAGGTTCTGAATCATATAGATCTCATCAAAGCGTCAGTTATCACTAAGTAGCTTGTTGCACGGAAAGGATAAAATTGGAGGAAATTTAAACCATATGCCCTTCTTCTAGACACCTGTTAGTCTAAGTTTTTGAGAGTGGAATAGTTGCCCAGATCGTTAGTGTTGCAATGAGATGCTGAATTTTTGTCTGTGGCTTATATAATGCTTGAAGTAAGAATAATTGCGAATATTGTGGCCTCTTTTAATAGATGTGCTCAGCAAAACAGAGCAATAGTGAGCGCTACTTATTTAGAGTAGAAATTCAACATATATTTTACAGAACTCTAAGACTGATATTTTTGTGAAATCAAGTGTATGTTAATGCTTGTTGCGGTTAGGAAATTTAATTACATTAAAAAGAAAAAAAATTTGGTGCTTGGTTGTAATTTTTGCCTTTTATTATTTAATTGCAGTATTAATGACATATGAGCTGTCTTATATACAATTTGTTACATAATTTTTAACAATGAATTGTCCACAGTCTTGTTGGTGGCCAGATTATGTTTAAGTAATTGCAACGAAAGTTGTACCTTTCTCTCAATGAATAGATCTGCGACTATAAATTAATGTCAGATGTTTAATAATTTTTTTGGAACATATTCACAATTAGTGGTAATTATCTAAGAGTAAAATAAACTTTGTATCGACAGTTGGTTGGAATTAATTGATTTTCTGCCACCAGGATTAGGAATTCTACGGTACCGAAAATTAAGTAAAGAATTGTAAAGTGTTTGAGTAATTAAATTTAGTTTTATCTTTAAACAAAATATTCTTCTTCACATAACCTGCTGTAGTGTAGATTTTTATCAGTCAACGCCAAATGAATAACAAATTGCATTTTTACAGTTAAAAGTAGGTGCAAATAATTTTGTAGTGCATAAAGTTAAAATAAATGTGACCTAGAAAACTATCAAAATAATGACTTTCAGCTTGCTGGATAAACTGTGCGATAGTTTGTAAAATGTTAACTATCGGACATCACAGATGAGGACGAATTCATTTATGTACAGTACATATGATCAATGATGCGCTCGTATTTGCGATAGTCACGTAGGACACTGACGACTACATAATGGGCTGTACAGGAAGGCAGGAGTTCTCTTTCTAACAAGTCTTTCAGTCGTTGGAGAAGTCATCAGCTCAAAATCTATCACTAAGTACATAAAGCGGGACAAAATTGTGGCTAAAATACAGGAACTATTATAACTGTGAAATATTACCTAGATAAATAGATAAATTATTGGGCTTAACGTCTCGTTGACAGCGGCAATGTCCGTCACAATCCCCACACGTGGGAATCTGCGAGTGACCCCGCCGGGAATCTGACCCGGTTCAACTAAGTGGGAGGCGAGTAATCTAACCACTACACCACATATTTCAATGAAGAGTTTGTGGAATTTTTTAACTTGAACAGTCTACGACTACAATATATATATAACTACCGCATCATTCCTCCAGTGATAAGACGAGGATGTTTCCAGCAAGTGGCGTCTGCGTGCCAATGTCCCATTCACGAAGGCCGCAGTTGGGATCTGCGAGTCCGGCTATGATTATGAGGTGGAGCTAACACGTCTATAAGGCAGTCAAATGTTGCTGAGTGATAGTTATGTCCCATACATGTAAACCATGCCAAACCAAATATCTTGGGCCTTTCGCAAGATTGTACTATTGCAAATTGTCTAACTAGCAAACAAATATTTAAAATACATAATATTTTCTAATACAACGTTTATCTATACTTTTATAAGCACATTTACATGTATAACATTGGTAGATTGTTAATAGATAAGATCAGGGTGTTTGACTGAATGCGAATCATGTTTTTGCCGATGAAGTCGACTTATTCCAAAATGTGAACACTAGAGGAATGTTAGCAAGGTAGTACAAAAATTTGTAATTTTTGGTTAGCGTGAAATATTTTGAACATATTACCAACATATAACAATTATACATTATATTTAACAGACATGAACTATCTCTGCCCTTTAAATAAAATTTCTGAGATTTTTAAATGGGGAAATGTATGAAATAAGTTGATGAGTGAATAGAGACTGGTAGACAAACCGAAATGAGCTGATGATATGCATTTTGTTACGTTAAAGTAATATTAACAATAAAGTAACATTGGACACTCACTCGCCAATTTCAAATGTAACGAAAAATTCGTAAATTTTTTTACTGTGTTCAAGTGTCACGTAAAGATTAAATGACCAAATTAGTTTTTATGTATAGACTGTATAAATTATATCTTATATAAATTAACATCGTTAACGAACTGCTCAAGAATACAATTTCTGTTTGCAATCTTGCCTATTAATCAAGAACAACAGTGTGTCGCATCTAACACTTTACGCCCTAACGTTGAGGAAGGAGGAATACATCTAGTGGGTAGGGGGCGGATCGATAGTGTCCTGTGGGGAAGGGAGCGAGTTATGGTTGCAACCCCCATCCCCCTCAAATTTCCGCGATGGGAAGGGTTTTTGTGTTGCACATTTTTCACCTACTTTTCGACCTGGAAGGTGCGTTTATCGACCGATTTTCATTAGATTTGGGGGAGGGTTGTATTTCTATAACCACCCTCCCCCAAAAATGGAAGTTATGCCCTTCGAAACTTCACACCAATCCCTCGAAATCCCCCCCCCCCCCCCAAACCTTTCGAGCCTTTTGTTGGTACTATATGGCTAGTTTTTTTTATAGTATTTTGCTGGAATTTAGTATTTTTCTTTTGGTTTACGCCATGACCCCCCACCCCCCACTAAAACAGGTTTGGCCCTTTGGGTAACTTCCCCTACTGGGGAGAGGGGTTTTGTGTCCCACATTTTGCACCTTCTTTTCGTGGGATTCGGGGGAGGGTTGCGTTACTATACCCCTCTCTCTCCAGTGGTAAGTTAAGTCTTTCGAACTTTCACACTTATCTCTAAATTTTCCCTCCTCCTGCAATTTTTGGCTTTCTGAAGGTTGCAGCGGCGACCAAGCCGCCGCACGCGAACCTCCTAAGGTTAGACGGAGTATAGATTGTGGGCGAGTTAATAGTTTATAAAACATATTCCACATTGCCAGCGAGCTGCCGTATATATAAGCGCCTCCCAGGGCGTCACCCCCTTCCCCTTCCAACCCCCCGGCACGCACACGGACGGCCACCGCAACTTCAAGAAGTCAGTCACTAAATTACTTGTCGGAGTCGACTACAAAGCAGAGGACATCACTACAGACCAGGCCTAGAGAAGCTCTAGACCATCCTACTGTCTGCTAGATTGGTAAGCATAATTCCGTGTAGCAGTTAGGCATAACGCTACTTCTCGAATACCTATTTCCGTCTTCTTAGCGTAATAATTCTGGCAATGTTAGGCAGTTCTATTAGAGTAACGTGTACTTCGTGTAATTGATGAGAATTAATAATTGTGCAACTAGTTATTGTGTATTAACAGTCATTAGAAATGTGTAGTTAATTGTTGTAATAAAAGAGGTTGTTTGAGTGAATTCTGGTTTACCAATACGTCTAGAGTATGCGTACCCCTTAAGTAGTTTCCCTTCTCGACTGCAGGTCATGTTATAAAGTAAAAGAATTTGAACACATAGTGAAGTGTAGACCAGTGGCTATGGCAGCAGGAGGTAGGACTGCTAGACTGGTGGAGCCGCCTCTCGATTCCACCTCGCGCTTAGACGAGTATGCTCAGATTACATAGTATCAAAGCTAGGTGCCAACCCCATATCGGAACGCCAAGAATCCGAAATTATAAAACTCAAACAAAAAATAGCACTTATTTCCATGGGACCATAAAAAAAACATGACAAATCAGGCAACGAGAAGTTCTTTATCCACCAGTACAACACCTTACACCATCAACCACAAACTGCGTAACACAACAACAGCATGCATATTACAACTCGTATAGCTCCAGACGGGGTGCCAACACAATGGTCAACCTACTACTATTGTTAACCACGGTCCATTCCACAGCACACAATGCCGGGGTTTTCACTGCTCCCAAAGAGGTACATCTAATTTCCGCGGTCGCACAAACTATAGGAATACCTTCTAACAATATTCTTACTAACCCCACAGAACAATACAGACAGTAAATTCAACACATGGGGGGCATAGTTACAAAAGGGCTCAATGACGCCAACAAAATGCAACAAAAAACTTCCATACGAGGGGGCAAAGCAAGCCGCCCCCATTGACAACAGCGCACGAGTTCGAGACGCATGCAGGTCGTACACTCAGATTTGCAAACTTCAACGCCAATGGAAGCCACTTTGAAACGAAACCACCACCCTCAATCCTTAGAATAGATAATGTTGTACAAGTGAACAGTGGACAGGATAAGTCGGCGATACATTTTACGACGCCAAAATTCTCGCACGACGACACTATGTCAGGCAAAGTTCCGCCACAACATATTGTAAGTAAACTGCCACACGAACCAGGCCACTATTGCCACACCGACACAGCGATGTGAGCCACATAGTGATGTTGCCACACCGACACAGCGATGTGAGCCACATAGTGACGTTGCCACACCGACACAACGATGTGACCCACATAGTTACGTTGCCACACCGACACAGCGATGTGACCCACATAGATACGTTGCCACACCGACACAGCGATGTGACCCACACAGTGACGTTGCCACACCGACACAGCGATGTGACCCACATAGTGACGTTGCCACACAGACACAGCGATTTGACCCACACAGTGACGTTGCCAAACCGACACAGCGATGTGAGCCACACAGTGACGTTGCCACACCGACACAGCGATGTGAGCCACACAGTGACGTTGCCACACCGACACAGCGATGTGAGCCAAACAGTGACGTTGCCACACCGACACAGCGATGTGACCCACACAATGACGATTCCACACCGACACAGCGATGTGACCCACACAGTGGCGTTGCCACACCGACACAGCGATGTGAGCCACACAGTGACGTTGCCGCACCGACACAGCGATGTGAGCCACACAGTGACGTTGCCGCACCGACACAGCGATGTGAGCCACACAGTGACGTTGCCGCACCGACACAGCGATGTGAGCCACACAGTGACGTTGCCGCACCGACACAGCGATGTGACCCACACAGTGACGTTGCCGCACCGACACAGCGATGTGAGCCACACAGTGACGTTGCCGCACCGACACAGCGATGTGAGCCACACAGTGACGTTGCCACACCGACACAGGGATGTGAGCCACACAGTGACGTTGCCACACCGACACAGCGATGTGAGCCACACAGTGACGTTGCCACACCGACACAGCGATGTGAGACACACAGTGACGTTGCCACACCGACACAGCGATGTGAGCCACACAGTGACGTTGCCACACCGACACAGCGATGTGAGCCACACAGTGACGTTGCCACACCGACACAGCGATGTGACCCACACAGTGACGTTGCCACACCGACACAGCGATGTGAGCCACACAGTGACGTTGCCGCACCGACACAGCGATGTGAGCCACACAGTGACGTTGCCGCACCGACACAGCGATGTGAGCCACACAGTGACGTTGCCGCACCGACACAGCGATGTGAGCCACACAGTGACGTTGCCGCACCGACACAGCGATGTGACCCACACAGTGACGTTGCCGCACCGACACAGCGATGTGACCCACACAGTGACGTTGCCGCACCGACACAGCGATGTGACCCACACAGTGACGTTGCCGCACCGACACAGCGATGTGACCCACACAGTGACGTTGCCGCACCGACACAGCGATGTGACCCACACAGTGACGTTGCCGCACCGACACAGCGATGTGACCCACACAGTGACGTTGCCACACCGACACAGCGATGTGAGCCACACAGTGACGTTGCCACACCGACACAGCGATGTGAGCCACACAGTGACGTTGCCACACCGACACAGCGATGTGACCCACACAGTGACGTTGCCACACCGACACAGCGATGTGACCCACACAGTGACGTTGCCACACCGACACAGCGATGTGACCCACACAGTGACGTTGCCACACTTCCCCAAAGTGCCGCCAACAAGCAGAGATCGCCGGTCCACGAAGTCTTGCGCTGGATACATGTTCGTTGTGCTTATCCGTGGGTCAGTTTATTTCTCCACCATATTTCGAGTTTGCAACAGATATCAGTGACCGATTTCACAGTTTTAAAAACAAATTCGGCCTGATGCAGAAATCTGTCTATGTAGAACGAGCGCCCCAAAATCGCCTACTTGTTTAGAAAACAGGCGGAACGAGGCCCGCGATGATCACACTTTGTTGGAAAACAAACTGAGCGGAGCTGCGCTTCAATCTAGTTTACAAAACAAGTGCGATCCACACCTAATATGTAGGACTTCGCACTGCGACACCATGCATCCTTGTTACAATTAGAGGGAAACTATTTTGTGCATTGTTAGATACTACTGTGTAATCGCGCAGCAGCTTAGCTAGTACAGTTATGTCTAATCAACACCTTCCTTTGGAGCCACATCAGTATTTACTTCTCCCTCCAAAATTTGATACAATTATTAACCTAAGCACCCACAATGTTTTTTGTTGTTGACAATCATAAACCAGATTTAATTTTAGGTGTTGACTTTAGCAAACAGTATGAAGCGATACCAATTTTCAAAAACAATATTTTATTCATCGATTCACATGACACAAAGATAATTATGGGAATACCTCTATTTTCAGGCATCCCAGACAATGAAGATTCGAACTCTATTGAGCATTATAGTAAAGTGTAATATATTTTTGAATCAGGCAAATCACAACTGCCACATATAAATAAAAAGTTGTCTACTGATCAAACACAGGTCACTACTAAAATTATTAATAAATACCATTACAAGTTTGCAAATTCCATTTTAGAACTATCCGAAGCAAACAACTTCGAAATAAACTAGATTTAACTACTGACAAATCTATCGCGACTGGCAGGCCTTACATGATTAGTCCAAAGATATGTGATGAACTTTTAATAAAAATAAACAACCTGATAAAGGCTGACATTATTGAGGTAGCGGATTCATCCTATTCTGCACAATGTTTAATTGTATAAAAAATGGCGGACTAAGATTCCCCACAGACTTCCGTAAACTCAATCAGTATTTGGTACAGTATTTGGTGCAGTACCCCTATCTTGTACAGATTATATCTTTAATGCTCTTCAAAATTCGCATTACATAACAAGCTTAGATTTATTTTCAGGTTTTCATAGTATACCAGTTAGGAAGCAAGATATGTACAAATTAGCATTTACGAATGCCAATGGGGTTAACTACCTCCCCACAGTACTTCCAAATGTTCATAAGTACTCTATTAGAACCATTGCATTGGACAGGCAGCAATTGTCCACTTTGACGATATTTTCATTTTGGGTAATATGTTCGAAGGACATATTTCCAACATAGATAAGGTTTTCCAAAATTTACATACGTTTAACGTGAAAATCAACACTAAGAAATATACCTTTGCTGAACAGACTGTGAAAGTGTTTGGTAACATAATCACTCCTAACGGAATTTCTACCGAACCTTATAAAATATACGCTATAGAACAAAAGGCACCGCTAACAAATCTAAAACTACTTCATACTTTTCTTGGCATGACATTGTACCTGCGGAGATATATAATGAATAATGCAACCATAGTGAAGCTGCTTATCGAACTGACTAAGAATAGTATAACATATAAATGGGAGGAGGTTTATCGTCAGGCGTCCCTTAATTTAAAAAGAGCTGTTTTATAAGCCCCTGTTTTGCAGAAATTCGATGAGGACAAAAATATTATATTAGCTTACGATATGAGTAATGACGCAGTCGGCGGAGCACTCCTACAAGAAGGCGCACAATCTAAACGGCGCTACATAATTGTCTTTGCTTCAAAAAAAGCTATCAGTTCAGGGAATCATGCTGGAATGCAACCGAGAGAGAGAGCTTCGGACTATTAGATACCTTTGTAATCATTCCCATCTATATTTATATGGTAGATTGTTTAAGATTGAGACAGATAACATGAGTGTATGATATCTGCGCTGTATGGTGGAGCATAACATTTGAATTGAGAAAATGGTGATAGCAATCAGTTAGTACGATTTTGAGGTACATATTGTAAAAGTTAAATTAAACACCCTTCCCGATGCCTAAAGCAGAATATAAATATCAACCCTAAAGTACAGACACACACACTCACCATAAATGCACATTCTTACAGAGTTAAATAACACATGATTATGTGCACATCGCTATACAAGGCATTAGCAGAAGCCGTTTTACAAGACAGTCACAAAGCGGAGGAAAGTAATCAAAGTATTGCTAAATACACAATAAACCATTGGAAGGATATAAAGAATCATTTCAAATCACAATTCCAATCTCAGGATAAAAATAGCATAGCCAAGGCATTGGCAATCGAAGACAGCTTTCTGATGCACGCAGTATGTAAAATCATTACCACCTTACATCAAGTAAATGTTCAGATAATTAAAGAAAATAGTAGCACCCAGTTATAGACAGCATGTATTGACCATGTGTTTATATGCAAGACACTTGTTGTTAGCAAATCTGATAAACCACATGTTCTGCCTGTATACACACATGACCGGGAGTATATAAGAATCGATGACGATTCCATTTTTCATTTACGTCCCATTACTGTTAACACCTCGCCATTAGTAGGCGAATATGACCGTGATCCGCACATCAAACAACTTAAACTGGCATTACTTAATCCAGATCAGGCCAACAACAAGTACTATCGACTGAGCCATCGATATGAGATTACAGCGAATGGTGAAATATTTTAATTTTAAAACACCCCAGGGTCCTTCCAAATTAACTGTTGTTCCACAAGTTTATGTCGGTGAGATTATACAGGCCCGTCATGATGCAATCTTCAGTGGAGGTCATTTCGGGACCCTTAAAACCCTTGAAAAAATTAAGCGGTCATAATACTAGGATAACATGAATGCCGAAGTTAAGAAATACGTAAGAGTATGCCCTAATTGCCAGAAGATGAAAGTGATTAATTCTCAACCGATGGGTCAGATGACGTCTCACACCAACCGCTTTTAAAGACACGGGTTTCGGATGCAAAAGGGCCCCTCCTACCAATCTGCGCAAAAATAAATACATATTAGTCATGACCAAGTACTCTACTCGGTATGTTGTTGCCAAGGCTATGCCCTCTATTGACGCCGCCACTTGTGTGGACTTTATCAAACAGGTCGTTTTACAATTTGGTTGTCCTGAGCAAATTTTAACCAACAGAGGTACATGTATTCAAAATGAGTTAATTATTTATCTCCTCAAATCTCTAGGAATAAATAAACTGACAATTACAGCCTATAATCCTAGGCGTAACGGGCTTGTAGAAGCATCAAATTGTATCATTGGGGAACAACTAACTGCTTGCGCAAACACTGATCAAGCTAACTGGGATTTGTATGTATAAATAATTTGTTTCAACTACAAATTCAGGGAGTAGAGGCAGCCCTACCGGCACAAGTTTTAGCAGGTCACCATTCCCTAAGGGTGCATAACTGGTGCCAGAAATTAATTGATGCACGCAAAATGGCTAACGTGAATTTACTTCGCGTGCAAGGACTACAGAAGAACCTTTTTAACCATTCCCACAAAAAGAACACGTGTGGGTCCGAAACAGAGGGAGGCAGAAGGCGCTCACACACCAATATAGCGGTCCCTACAGAGTAGCTGGCGTGCTAGGAGAGTCTACTATCCACGTTCAAATGAATTAAACAGGGCCTCCCAAATACGATACAGTGTGTACTAGATATACTAAACTTGCCTTTATGCACTAATCCTGTGTCATTCTGACTGTAAATTATTGCAATTTTCTATGTGCAGTGTTTAATATATATCATCAACTATGTTAGAGTATATGTGGCTAACAATCTGAACACAAAGTGACGTAAAATGCTGTGGGTGCCGCTTACAATGCCGCCAGAGGGCCTGTTATTACTGTGGGGCATGTTGACCACTCTTGGATTCAGCATGTGCATTACGCAGCAGGAAGTGGCCAGCGCTTGGCGTCGGCCCAGTAATGCTATCTGTCGCCGCATCTACGAGCCACTGCTGAGCGCCAGGGGTTGTGGAGAAGGGGAACATGGCTGCCAACCCCATCCCCAGTGCTGCACCGCTCGATCAGCAACGAAGTGCTGTTCTCATCGCCAGATGCAGTTGGCAGCAGTGCGCAGGCGAGATAACGCTCTGCGCAAGTGCCAGCCGTCGCCATGGCAACCCGTAGCGATGGCTACGCCCACGAGGAGTGGGGTGCATTTCCAGACCGCATCGCCTACAGAGCAACCAAGGTCATGGCTTTGCTCTGTTTTCTTTTCTCAGCTGTCTGACGGTGCCCGCCACCTTCCGGACACAGCTGAGATTTACTACTTCCCGGCCGATTTCAATTTAGTGTATAAGCAGAGCTTATCACTTATTTACTAAGTTATGTTTCAAATTCCCACCATGCCTGAAGCCATTGACCAATACTTACATATTGTGTGAGCTGACAGAAATTCAACTTCATGTGCTCATGGGAAAATTTTATATAGTTATTTACAGGCAGTTGAAAATGGTGTACTGAGAGAATATCACAATGACATCAGCACACAGTTTAAAGGCAAACATGGCATTCAGGTAATTGGACATGTGGGCTCCTGGTACTGTAACTTGCTAACTAATAAACAATTACACGCCTTGTTCTAAAACGATGCCATGTTAGACCAGCAGATTAATCTCTTGCCAGTAATTTACACTAAACAGAGCCCTTGATATAAATTTCAAGGTGGTCAATGAAATCCAGCACATAGTAGAAGCAAAAGTCAACTCCCTCTCACAAGCCATTAATGGCATATCTAGTATTTTGAAAACCCACCAGTCAGTCATGGGTAAGTTTGAAATAATTTAGACACAATATAACTTGTTGATCACAAGTATTTTGCAACTACTGAATAATTCAGCAATTGAAACGTCCATTCAAACATTTATTCACTCATGTCAGTTACACAGATTCCCACTAAGTACAGTGAACATATCACACTTGTCACATGATCTGAGTTAGTTAAATGTTCAACTTTTGAAACTAAACTTAACTCTGGACATTAGTTTTTTCATATATTTTAAAGTATTATTCGCATGATTTGACATAATGCTCATTCTCTCAAAACCAACTCGTCATCAAATTACAAGTTCATGTTACAAGAGTTCATGCCTCGTGGAAAGTTCACAATTTACAACCAGTCCACCTACTGTTTCGATAACACATCTGTACGATTGAAATCCCATCTACCATTCCGATTGACCGCAAGGTAAATCTTGTCAAGGCAATCTCTCACACACCAGACATGCCACACGATATTACATTCATCCTCGAACAATCGCGGACGTGTGATAGTTCTAAATGTATAAAGGCGGCAATCCTCCTATCAGGCGAAAAACCATTGTTTTCAGCATGCAAATTCCACTGCACCCATGATAATTGTTTTTCAATTTTGCGCCTATTTCCAGTCACCAAACGTAAATGTTACCAATCATAACATAGGAACAGTAGAACTACATGTACCTTGCGGATGTCAGGTTGTCACACCTGACCACGTTATTGTAGAGGCCATGCATCTGTGAGATGTACGTGGACCACGATTCCCCTTCAACTAACTGCTATCACTGTCACTGGCTCACGCAGCAATAATTCCACCTACCACAACTCTCCCTTCAATATGGCATACACTTTTATAACATAATTGCTGCGCTTCACACTGACTGGCACATCAATCACAGAGTTGCCTGTACTTCAAGACCTAGTTCCGGTTTCTCCAGGTGGTAAGTTCAGGGAAACAAAACTGTTTTCCAACTTTGATCCCACACAGTATGATTATATATCAATGGGCATACTTGTTTTACTTGTGGCTTGCAGAAGTAACATTCTACACAAAGTTGATCAAACTGTCTATTTTGCTGACTCGTATAAATCCACCCCAGTAAATTTACTTTCGCCCAGTAATGTACACAAAAGGTTACTGCAAACTTAGTATGTACAAGAACAAAAATAAGAAGTTTAGAATTTGTTAACTTGTGGTTACAGTGCTACCAACCCTCATCATCAATCATATTTGAGAAATAACTCATTAGAGCATGGAGATAAGCCTATGGCAATACGAATTAACTACAAAGCCACTGTAGCTCTACTTATTTGATTATGAGACCTACAGGTCTTTAAATATTGTTCAAGGGTATATTGCAATGTTGCAATGTTGTATGTGTTATATGTGAATAAAATATTTTATCAAAATTAACTTCTACTGATAAGAAAAATTGTTAATAACTATTGATATAAGTTATATGTTAAGAGATCACATGTCAATTTTTCATGTACTATCTTATATATCCGATTGTTTTTAATTTTGCTAAAGCATTCATACTAAGCAAGCAAATGTTAAAGCGTTTTGCATAGCATAGCATAGGCAGAAAGCATAAAACAAAAAACTTGCTAAAATTGAGTATATAATATACGATAGACTCTTTTCTATTAACTCTAAATGGTGTTATAGTGAAAACGATCATTCTGAGAATAAACGTGTGGGTGACAGACACTCCAGCAAATTAAAGTGTGTCTCACATGTGGACATCAAAAGTGAACTTCGAAAATATGAACAGTGCTATGAACTTCCTATGCAAAATGTAGAGTGCTATGAACTTCCAAGAATTTAACTATATTTTAATGTCTTACCGCCAAAGGCGATTATAACAATAACTTTGTGCATAACTCAATCACAATGTATTCTACCTTTAGATTTTTACTAGCTTAAGATTTAAGTAAAAAATTATAATGGTCTTGTTTGTGTAACCACCAACATTTAGTTAGTATTGATCATATGGTGACACGTGCAATGTACATTTAATTAACTTCCATTTATTTGCGACAAAAGGTGTTTATGAACATGTATAATGTGTACTTATACTGTGTATTTAAAAGCGAATAGCTATAATAACGCTAGAATCCGAATCACTTCATGTAGTAAAAATACAGGTCATGTCACAATACGGCCAAAAGCGCCACATCAGATTGCACACGATGCTACTACTGACAATTGCAGGCGCGCTCGTCTGGCGCTGCCAACTGTCACTTCATTAATTCACATACTACTGGTCACAATTGCCAACATGTTCCTTTATATTCCACATCACTTTTGTAATTATTGTCAATTGAATTTACGGTATGGTAGTGAATATTATTGAGATTTAACGTTCAGCCAGCAGGCTTGTTAATTTGTACTTAGGTATTTCCTTAAATAATGATCTTTCCCTGGCACATTGTCGAGCTTCTTAGAACCTGGACTGCAGGTCATGTTATATAATAAAAGAATTAGAACACAGAGTGAGATGTAGAACAGTGGCTAGGGCAGCAGGAGGTCGGACTGCTACAAGGTGCTATACGGCTAATTTTTTATCGTATGTTGTTTGAATTTGATATTTTCCTTTCTTTTTGAGCCCTCTATCCCCATTAGAACAGGATAGGCGGTATGGGTAACTTCTACCAGGGGAAGGGGTTTTGGGCCCCAAATTTTGCACCTACATTTCGGCCTGGAAGGTGCATTTTCACCAATTCTCGTGGAATTCGGGCCAGGGCTGCCTTTCTAAACCCCACTCTCCCCGATAGGAAGTTAGGCCCTTCGAACCTTCATACTCTCCCTTCAAATTTACCCCCTCCCACCTATTTCGCCTTCTGTAGGTGCTATATAGCTCATTTTTCATATTTTGTTGAGATTTGGTATTCTCCTTTCTTTTTTAGCCATCTAAGCCCCTAAAACAAGCTAGGACCATTGGGTAACTTCCCATACAAAGAGTGGGTACCATTATATTTACCATAATTATGGTACAAAGTAACTCGGACATATTTTTATTGTATGATAAGAAATGTTTGCGGTTTACCATAATATCAGTATTTCGTACGATAATTTTAAGATTCGTATCATAACATCATATGCAGCTACCCAGCTTTCGAATAAGTTAAACGTTCTTGTGGTCCCAATATAACGCCCAAAATTAGCCTATTAAATATACCATAAATGTACCATAATTTAGACATTGTTCCCATTGCAACTACAGGTCGGGATATGCGAGCGAGCACGTGCCAGAGGACCCAGACAATACTACTATAAGTATTATTTCGTACAATTACCTGCTTCACCGATGGTGTCTTAGCCCGCGAATTCCACGGGCCTATCCCCTGGTTTCTATACTATATTCAAGAACGAAATTCCCCCTCCCCCCCCCCAAAAATGATCTGCGCGAAAACTGTGTGGATGGGGGGGGGGGGGGGGTGACCGGGCCTAGGAAGTACTGATAGAGCCCAGGGGGTAGAGGTGCAAGTTATGGTTGCCGACCCCCCTTTCCCTTTTAAACAAGTACCGCGGGGAGGGGATTTTGTGCCCCAGGGCTAAGGTTCGTGTACACTATGCAGTGTCATGCACTTTACGCCCAAACAGCGAGGGGGTAAACGCCCCTAGGGGTGATCGATAGTGCCCAGTGGGGAAAAGGGATGTATAATGGTTGCCGACCCCCCTTTCCCTTTTAAACAAGTACCTTGGTGAGGGGATTTTGTGCCCCAGGGCTAAGGTTCGTGTACACTATGCAGTGTCATACACTTTACGCCCAAACAGCGAGGGGGTAAACGGCCCTAGGGGGGATCGATAGTGCCCAGTGGGGAAAAGGGATGTATAATGGTTGCCGACCCCCCTTTCCCTTTTAAAAAATTCCCGGGGGGAGGGGATTTTGTGCCCCAGGGGCTAAGGTTGGTGTACACTATGTAGTGTCATACACTTTACGCCCAAACAGCGAGGTGGTAAACGGCCCTAGGGGGGATCGATAGTGCTCCAGTGGAAGAGGTGCAAGTTATGGTGCACGATACACGCTCCAACCCCACCCCCCCGCGGGTGGAAGGGAACAACAATAAGCTTCGTGTTTACCATAAATTTCGGTTGGGATGTACCATAATTATCGTACACAAGTTCATGTACCCATATGTCTCCTACAATAGTTATGGTATATCATACCATAACATTCGGAATACGTACGATGATATTGAAAAGCATGCCATAATTGTATTTAGATGATTCCGGCATTCCAACACACCCATTCATTTTGTCCTAAGTCGTACAATTCGCAATATATTAAAAATAGATTTTATAAGCTTACCATAATTTTCTCGACTACCTGCCAGCATTGGAAGTATGTAAGTTCGTATTTTATGTTGAACTCTAGGTGGTGGTATATGCCGCCAACAGAAATGTCATCGGGAAGACGTTTTCTGCCACCGTTTGAGTTACAGTATTGGTGCTTGGTACTTAACTTTATTATGTTGAACTCTAGGGGGTGATAAATGTCGCCAAAATAAATGTCATCAAGAAGTTGTTTTCGGCTGCCAGTTACGAACTGTTCGAGATATAGCTTTGGCACTTGGTAAGTTACTTTGTTATATCAAACTCTAGGTTTTTTTTTAAGTCACCAACTGAAATGTTATCGGGAAGACTTTTCTGCCTCCATTTACGAAACATTTGAGACAACATTGGCACTTGGCATGATACTTTATTATCTTTAACTCTTGGTTGTTTTTTAAGCTGCCAAAATATATGCCACTATATAGTGGGCAAAGAGGCAGACCCCAGAGTCAGCGGGTGGTCACGTGACGAGAACTTGAGGTAGTGGAGGGGATTGATGACTAAGCAGCTCGTGGCACTGCGGGATTGGTCTGGCATGGTTGTTGGGCGGACGGAGATACAGGGTATGACTTACCTCCACGGCATCTGCATCGCGAATTAAGTCCGGTACACTACTGCGGAGCATGGGTAGAGAGGCCATGGGGTCATGAGGTTCCGAACCCCCACTGGGGTTGTAAGGATCCCCACTGGAATCAAGATGAACCCCATGGATACCCGAATAATACTTATACCGAAATTCCTCCTTTATAGTTAATTTTGGACCGTCTCATAAAATAACCATGCCATTTATTCTTTTTCTTCACTATCGGACATACTGTAATGTAGGTGTTTGGGGTGTTGGAAGCATCACAAGAATTTGGAATATATGAGTATACTATGGAAAGTTATAAACATTTTCCAGTCTATTAACACAATAACAAAAAAGGTGGAAGCATACAACACACAGGTTAATTATGTTTAATTAAGAGAAATGCCTATTAATTTTCGTTTGGCAAGAATAATACAATACTTCGTTAAATTTATGGGTTCACTTAACAATATAATTTTGATTAAAACTGGTTAACTATCTTAAATGTTTCATCACGATATCAAATTCAAAACAAATTTATAAATTTTAATTTAGTAACAATGTGTTTTTTGGCAATCATATACATATTGCTTGAAATCCGCTGTAGCATATTCGAAAAATGTGTATTTTGAAGAAACTATTAAACATGTCCCTAGTAGTTTACCTACGAAAAGAAAGCACATCTTAAACGGTGATGGAATGATGCAATCAAGACGGCGTGCATATTGGAAAGATTATTTTCATGACCTTCAAAATAGCTCAAAATAACGACTTATTCAGACTCCTGTATCTTACAATATGCGAACCGAATACATGGGAAACTGCAACAGAGGCATGCACTGAACTATGCTAAAGAGGGGCATCAAATAAAATTACATGGAAACGTCTTAAATTTCTGTAGTTCCACAATCACTACGAAACCAGTCTGCGCTAGTTCACGGGCATACACATAGAGGCAATAACTTTTATAGTTTTATATAAATAAACAGTGGTCTAATGTTATAATTTGGTAATCAATAACTTTATATTGTGTCCCAAGAAATAAATTTAATACACCTGAAATGAAAGCAAGGCCACCAAGTCTTTCTCTTTTTTAATGGTTGTGGGCATAGGAACCGACTAGCTGTGGTAAAAATAAACATCTTTCAAAGACGAACCCTTCATATATAAATACGCTTTCTTACCCCGTTATTGCAAAGACAAGCACAGGAGATCGTATACAATACTGCAGCGCAATTCAGTGAAACAAAAAGTATTTTAATTTACGTGTGAGATTGAAGCAACAAGTGCTAGAACAGGAATTTCAGAGTCAAAAGTCAAACGAATTTAGCAGAGGGAAAACCAGTCGGACATTTCAGTACCTAAATGTAACGATATGGCACAAGAAGTTATTTGAATTAGACGATTTTACATGCGGTGCTGTGTGGAGGAAAATACACAAGTCTTATATGGTGAGGAAAACGTTCCAAGTTGTACAGTGAATGTTCATAATTATCTATTTGAAGCCCTGCTTCAAGTCTAACACACATATCAACCAGCATACTCAAGGAATAGTGTGTGAGTGCTCCTGTCCTGCCTGAACGATTTATTTTTCGTCCCACCAGCTGGTGAAGTATGTGATGACAACAAATTTTCTAGAGTACTATCAAATGCTGCTATTATGGGGTTGGTGTGTTTACAGAACTACATGACGTTAATGAACTTGGTTAGCAAGTCTGCTTGGTTATTAGCCACGTCTGTATAATAAACTTTTATCATTTGAAGAGGGGTTACTTTTTGAAGAGGCAATATTTTTGCTGGAGGAAAAGGTACTTTGTTTTTCTTCGCCTCCCCACCCCCTCGGGTTGGCGCACGTCTAAACGCTTCCAAGCGCTGAGCTATACTGAAGAGAGACGCGCGGCGCTCCTGGCTCAGCCGAGCGCTGTCTGGTGGCTACTACTGGCAACGAGTTCATCCTCGCACATTCTGGCACCTTCCATAGGCCTCTCCGCTATTCCCGCGTTTTCGCTTATAAATGTTCGTCTCCAGCCGAGCAAGTGTGTAGAGTTCCTCTTCGAGTTGCGCGGGCTGACCGACGATATATCATATCTACACCACTTAGTACGTAGTTGTTGTTATGCTGGGGGTAGAGTTTCCCTTTTAGAAGTTTCTTTTTTAGCGATCTTCGTGTATATGGATTTTTGTAGGGAAGTGTTTCTTTACTGTTTTGATTGTGTGAATTTTAAATATGGTATTTTATGGGAATGTTTGTAATAGGTAGATTCGTTTTTTTTTTTTTTTTTTTTGCGTGCTGCAGGAATGATCTCCTGAACTACGATTTGCCAAATGAATTTTACTGCCAAGGAGTTTAGTGGATATATTATGGCGTGCCTTTATGCTCATGGTTAAGTGTAATGAGGGTTTTTGCTCCTTCCCAATGGTATTCTTGATATTAGTATTCCATGTTGTACTTTTTATTGAATCATCAGACGTACTTTAACTTTAAAGTTGTAATGGTGCTTGCTTTACTCAGGGAGTCATTTGACCTTTTTTAATGGGATTTCACAAGTGTATCAGGTTGGGTGATTTCTTAGGATATATTAATATTGTTGTTTTTCTGTTTGTTCCAATGAATGTGTGTTCTCTCCTTCCCCTAGTTCACCGTTTGGTAGCAAGCAACTGACATTTACAGGTGCAATTTATATTTTCAAATCAATTTGCAAAGTTATTGTACTTGGTGATAATGTAATATGGGCTTCAATATATTTGCATTGCTTTTGGAATTTTTGTTTTCCACACTTTCTTGATTTTTTAAATGGTATGCGTCATTCTCTTTGCCTTCCTTTAGTCCTATTATGCCCTAAAGCGGCGTAACATATTATTTGCTATGGCAAAATTTTTATGAAAGGCGTCAATCTTTTTGTTTACAAATTTTCATTTTACTTCCCGCTTTTACTATTGTAGTGGATTGATAAGCTCAAGAGTACCATCTCGGCACTTATAAGCCCTAAGAGTACCATCTCGGCACTTATAAGCCCTAAGAGTACCATCTCGGCACTTATAAGCTCTAAGAGTACCATCTCGGCACTTATAAGCCCTAAGAGTACCATCTCGGCACTTATAAGCCCTAAGAGTACCATCTCGGCACTTATAAGCTCTAAGAGTACCATCTCGGCACTTATAAGCTCTAAGAGTACCATCTCGGCACTTATAAGCCCTAAGAGTACCATCTCGGCACTTATAAGCCCTAAGAGTACCATCTCGGCACTTTTGATTTTGTTTTTGTTAACTTTCCATAAACTGGGCTGGAACAAATCTCGTGAGTTACATAAACTTGCATGTGCTTATACATTTGTATGCTCGTCTGAAAGGTGTTTATATACAAATTTGTGACACGAGCCGTCACTTGTTTAGTCTTGTATTGCCATTATATGTATAAAAGTAACCGTTTTAGATATGCAGGCTTCGTTTGAACGAATTGACACCTTTCAAAATCTGACGAACATGTAATAAAATAAAATTCGTCAGTTCAAATTTAGCTTGTGTAATACGGACTGATGCCGAGAAGCGGTTTTCAACCCCTCCAGCCGAGCCTAGGTAGGGGAAGGCCGCCACTGTGCTGACGGAAAACTGAGAACGATCCTTTTTTTTCTTGTTTCACTATAGGTTGTGGTTTAAAACGACAACCGTAATTTCATCGGGAATAGAATTTCTGCCACCATTTGCGAACCGTTTCAGACACACTGTTAGCGCTTGGCATGTTACATTATCATGTTGAACTGTAGATTGTGGTTCATGCCGCCAACAGAAATGCCAATAGGGAAGACGTTTTCGGCCGCCATTTACGAACCGTTTGAGATACAGTGTTGGCACTTGGTAAGTAACTTTCTTATTTTGAACTCTAGGTTGTGATAAAAACCACTAACAGAAATATCAATGGGAAGATGTTTTCTGCCAACATTTGCGAACTGTTTGAGACCCACTGTTGGTACTTGGTAATTACTTCAACTTAATGAAGTAATTGAAACTGAAGGTGGTGTGATATGCTGCTGATAGGCGCGAGCGAGCACCTAGCGTTGTTTATCGGCCACAAAAAAAAAAAAAATATGTATATATATTTTTAACAAAATTTACTTTTGTGGCACCTAACTGAGGTACAATAGAAGAGAGAGGTGTGAGCGAGAGCGGATAGGCACAAGCGAGCAACACGAGTAGCTTATCTACATGTAACTTGTTCGCCGATGGTGGCCGAGCCTGTGGATTCCGTGGCACGACCCCTGGTCTACTCTATATACAAGGGCGAGCGTTTACACCATTGAATGTATAAGCAAAAATTGGGAGGAGGTTAAACGGGTAGAGGGGGTTCGACAGTGCCCCGGGCCAAATGAACCACCGCACCTCCTGGAAGGAGATAGGTGGTGCTTTGAACCCCAACATAAATATCAGGAAAACATTTTCTGCCGCCATTTGCGAACCATTTGAGATACAATGTTTGTGCTTGGTATGTAACTTTATTATGTTGACCTCTAGGTTGTGGTGTTTGCTGCTGATAGGTGTGAGAGAGCACCAAGCGGTGTTTTAAGTCAACCCAAAAATAACATATAAATACTTTTGACAAAATTTACTGTTGTGGTAAATAATTAAATGACAATAAAAGCGGTTGGAGAGTTGCGGCCGAGCGCCGAAGTGAGAAACATGATCAGTTGTTGTTCTCGTATCTGCTTCACCGATGGTGACTTAGCGCGCGGATTATGTAAGCTGAAGACTTTCAGCGAGTATTCAGGTAAAAAGTACATAGTTGTAGTTATTCATCACAGGGGGGAATACAAGACAATGCTGGTGTACCTGCTGCCATTCCGTAATGACCATAAGCGGTTTGATGGTTAGCAACTCAAACAAGAGAGTACAAATATTACTGTGCAGTTTTATCGTGGGAGAATGTGAAGAAAATAGCAAGACTGCTCGATGGCTGAAGTTGTGCTCCAGCCTGAATCGGCGTAAGGCGAGACTTGTCAAAGCACTGCAGCACCGGGAGAATTTCGTTCGGCCCCATGGAGCGTATACACGGTAGACTTTGGACTCAACACACATATTTACAGCTTATGCACGATAAAATGAGCACCTTTGAAAGCTCTGCTGAAGATCTACTTGTATCAACATTGTGTATTCTTCCGCCGTATGTACAATTAACATTGCCATGGACCTGGTCACTTAATTCATGGGTTGGTCAAGTGAAACTGTGAAATTAATACAAATGTAAATAATTTACATATCTAATAAATAAAGGTGGGGCAAATGGACATGGGGGCAAACGGACAGGTCGTAAAAAATTTGAGTAAATTTCAGTGTCTATAGTTGGTAATACTGATCTGGCTACCGTGAGAGTACCGCTCAAGTATGCATGTTTTAAGTGTTTACACGGAAGCAACGGGTTTGGAAGTAAAACTGCAACAGTACTTTAAACTTCACAACAGGTAAGAAAATTATTTATCAGCATTAGCATATAGTAATTAAAAACCTTTCTAAAATAAGGATTTGCACTTGTAACATGGGAATGAGAATTTCTGCTGCGGCACGGCACGGTTCCCGCTTATCTTGTCTGCCAGAGTGAAGGCTGATGCGATCTTTTGGGATTTGGGATCTGCTGATATTCTCACGTCTGAAAATTTAAGAGGCCACGTGATTCACGCAATCATACTAGTATTATATTCCTCAGGAACTAAACATTTTCTTGTGGTGGAAGAATAAAATTTATATTGAATTCTTCAAATGTAGGCTCACTCAATTCGCAATTATACCGACACACTTCGTATAACGAAGTAAAATACTATGAAAACTCTCGGAACATTATTGTATCTTATCGGGACCTTCAGTGTAACAGCCGATATTTTACGCAGATATCGGCTCAAAATCTCGTTTTGTTTTCAAAAGGTTTAGGTAGAAAGGGTCACATATGTTTCCTTATACTTTTTCATGAAGAATCACTTCCCGAAGTTTGTCAGTCTAATTGAGAATCACCCTGTAGTATATTAAGAGGAGTTGTATAGGTTGTTCTCCCCTTCCTGCCAATAACGATGTCCGACTTTGTTTACGACTGTTGTAATACTAAAGCGTGCTAGAGTACTGTTTAATAGTCCTTGATGTCCCACATTGTGAATGTGTGGCAGAGAGTCCCGCTCCGGCAGCTGTGTTGGCTGGAGGCCGGACTACGTGCCAACAAGTCGGAACAGCTGGTCGTGTTCCCTTCGCGCCACATTACTCCAGAGCTCACGCCAATCAGCACTACCACTTACCTTTTGTCTGGCATTGCGCTTGGCCGCCAGTCAAATGCTCCCCCTTCACCAACATCTGCGTCACAGGACCGTGGCACGTTCAAGCCGCACTACAGCAGTTCAAGCCGCACTACAGCAGTTCAAGCCGCACTACAGCAGTTCGTATATCCAGTGCCACAGCCACAGCATGTTCGCTGCTATGTGTGTCCTCACTCAAATTATTCTTTCGCAATGGAATTACGAAACTTTTTTTTTTAGGAACCTGGCTTACTTTAGTAAAACCCCGGCCAGGAACTATAAATTTTAGCTACTTAATTAAAGGAAACTGGGGTAGAAGGGTATTCTAATAAGTAGAGTAGAGGCCGATTAAGCAAGATTGAAGCCCCGTCCACAATCGGCATGGTACACATAACATGGGTATAGGCTGTTCACATTACATGAGCACTTTTGAAAGCCCTCCTCAAGATATAATTGTATGAACGTTGTGTATTCGTGCACCTTACGTAAAATTAACATTTGCAGGAGCCTCGCCACTTCGAGAGAAAAGGTAAATTGATTATAAAAGTAAATACTTTACTTATATAGTAAATTTTGCACTTCGATGCAATAAAAATCAGAAAGCGAAAGAAATAATTTAAGGTAACACAATAGGTTACCTTACACTTTCAGATACAGAACTACTTTCCATCCATCGTTACCAACATTGCTGGGCGCTTGTCACTCAGTGCGCCCGTTAAAATATATGCAGGTTGGAGCAGTGAGTTGTTCCTGAGTGAGATTTCAAAAGTGCTCACTTTATCGTGAACAGTATTTAGCAGAGATATACAACGAGCGAGTTTGGTCACTTAGTTTGTTCCACACCTTGATGTAGACACACAATGAACTGTATTTCTAGGAGAGTTCGAGTACTCGAAAGTGGCACGGTAAAATTCGTCCACAAAAAGTAACTTGACTCGCTGAAACTGAATTTCGTCATTCGAACACTTAAAAGCCCAGACCGCCCAGCTGCAGCGAACGAGTGTAAAGGCTGCTCACGATAAAGTGAGCACTTTTGAGATAAAAAAAGTTATTGTCCCTGCCTGCATATATTTGAACGGGTGCACTTTGTGACATGCGCTCATTGAAGTTGGTTATGATATATAGAAAATAGTTCCATCACAAGTAATAAAAAGTGTTAGGTAACCATTTTGATTACTTAAATTATGCATTTCGCTTTCTGTGTTTTTTTAATGCACCGAAGTGTAAAAGTGACTAGATCTGTAAAATACTTTCTTTTCTTAAAATTCCACAGTTTCGCCTGACCGACGCATGAATAAAGAGATGATGCCCATGACAAGGTTAATTTTACATAAGCCGGAGAAATACACAACGTTCATACAAGTAAATCTTAAGCATGGTTTCAAAAGTGCTCATTTTACCGTGAACAGCCTGTAGTGTTCATTTTGACCACACTCTTAAGACAACAGTAACCTAACTGCGACAATGTTGGAGCCCTGCGTGTACATGAAATACTCTATTTAAAGTTACATGAGTATTGTATTATTATCGTAATCACACACGTTAATGTGACCGTTATTAATAACTTCCAAGAAGAGTGAAGATATTTCTATGAAGGAAACGCAAGGAACTTCCGAATACGTTGCAATTAAGAGATGTATAATTACCACCAGTGCATCAGTTGAGTGCTTTTAGCATTGCTGGTCAAATCATTAGCAACAGATCGTGTCGCATATTACCCGAACGTGTGGTGGTATAATTTTTGTCCAAAGCAACATCAATTCGGTGCGAAAAGTTCCAATTGCAAACTGCCCTAAGAAATTCCATACGAAATTTGTTCAATAGTTGCATTTATTTAACAGGAAATTATTTTATTAACATGCACAGAGCAGACTCTTATAAGTGGTATTTTAAGTTTACGGCTATAACATACACAAAGTCATATCTATGTGAATTTTATTCACGGAACCATGCAAGATCTCTAAGTAGTTGATAATTGTATACATATAGGGCCGTAGTTTCATGAATGCTGCGCGTGTCACGGACATGTCGCGCCATCTAGCGGTAGAATTCTGTCGTGGTGGAACGCCGAGCGGGAACAGATTTACTCAGTCCAGTTCGTGGTAATGCGCCATCAACCAACACTAATTTCGGATGAGTTATGCTTGGAAGAATGAGCGACTCCCATTTAGCACCAAATAAATGTGCGAGTAAAATTGTGACCTTGAACATCTCCAATGCATAGCATACAAAAGTAACGTTCTGTATTTGAAATTGCAGCGTCCACTAATACTCTCTTGCATGGCATACTTCCGTAATTTGCTTGACTTGGCGTTAAGATGGTCATCTCAGGAGTATCCTACGCTAATATTTTATCCCCGGTCAACGAAAAAAGCTGTAATCAAGTTAGCCAACTTTACGAGTGTAAAAGTTCGTGTGATAGCAAAAATTCTTTTCGTTTGCTGCTTTCTGGTTTGTCAGGCGAGTTTGTTTGCTTGTCGTTTCACCTTAATGCCGAGTGTAAACGGACGGTTTCGCTTGTTGTGCTGCATGCCAAGTGGATTGTGGCTGACAAAGTTGGACACAAGGAAGGTAAGGAATTTTCTTCTAGCCCGGTCTATAGCGCATGATCGGCCACGGCAACGTAACCAAAATACATCCGAGAATTAAATATTCCGCGACGCGTTCACCATAGTAAACACTGACGACTCTGAGGTGAGTCACAATTTCTACATCTTGTGCGTAATTATCTGTGGCTGCAGTGGCTTTAGCAACAGAAATTACGAGACCGGATGTTTTTCTCTCTTATTTTTATCCAGAATCTACCTCATTACTGTAGCTTTTACAGTACTTACAATTTCGCATACTTGTCACATATTATGTTAACGATCCCTCATCTTCAAAAGATACTTCCGACAATGCGTCGATACAAACTCAGGACACCAGTAAAGTGAATGTCTGTAATCGTGAGATGTAATTTTAAGAAGTGAACGCTACTGATGCAGCACGAGATTTGGATTTTAAATAGCTACCAATGTCTTAAAAAAGTTATTTAACAATTTACCATCGTGCTCTTAAACACAGCTGTGGCTTGGCCATCACTAAATCTATGCGCGACTGCAGCAGGAACCACTGTTCAGACGCCACTTGCCTATTAACTACTGTCGAAACGGCTATGGTTATTTCGGGTGTGGCATTCCGGTCTTGGTCGACTATGTCGCTGCGTATTACAAACCTCTTCCTGGCGCGTACACGAGCTACCCTCAAAGTACATACAGTATACTAACCGTAGAGTCACGCGGACAGCAGAAGCCACGCCACTTGCGATGCTATCTCCTGGACGAACCACAGCAGACTGCTGCCCGGCGTAGTTGCCTAGGAGGCGCTGTGTGCGCCGGGGCCACATGGCATTACGCAGACCTCCTTTCGCTTTCAGGGAAGCATTTTACGAGGCTGGTGGTCCCCCTCTCTCGTTGCATGCCCAAGAGGGGTGGCAGTGTTGGCTGGCACGCCCTTTCCTACAGCACTCCGCCCCTCGGCGGCCGTAAACATCGTGGACATTATATCCACAGGCCGATCCATACTGCGGACTGCGCTGCCTGCAACATCCACCACGACCAGGCGGCACGTGGCACAGAGATTGCCTCTTTCTGGGGTCAAACGACGAACTGAAACACTGAAACAACAAAATACTTACGCCCGCCCGTTTGCACCAACATCTTCCCCGATCCGAGATCGAATGATACTAGTACCGAACCAGGATCCAGTTTGGCCTTGGTTCCAATGTAAAAGTGTTGCACCAACGAAATTTCATTATTCTGGATCTGCGATTCGTCGAGCTTGGTTTCAAAGTGTGAGATCGATACTAAGCATGAGGCATATTTTACTATTGGTTTGGAATATATGACGTCATGGCAGTAAGCATATTTTTCACTATAAATAGAACTAGATGTTCAATGTTTTACCTGTTTAAGAGAATTATTTTTGTAGGTACGAATTTTACTGAATAATGTTCATGTGCGTATAATGTTGTTATAATTTCCCAAGAAAATAATCTAACGTAATGCTTGCTACCTGTTAGCATATTTCAAACTACATTTGTCGACGATGGCTGCTGGTCTCGGATCGAGATTTCGAACCATCAATTTCGGTGGTTCTAAATGAACTTCATCTCGAGCTACAGTACAGCTCTGAACTCGAATGGTGCAACAGTTTTCTGTTTCAATCTTATATCCGATCTCGGATCGAGTTTCGAACCACGATGGTGCAACCGGGCATTAGAGAGCATAATCAGACAATTACAACGAAAACTCAATACAGACTACTCTAGAGGGCAGGGAGCCACGGTGGTATAGTGGTTAGACTACTCGCCTCCCGCCTAGGTGAACTGGGCTCGCTTTCTCCGACGAGGTCGCATGTGGGAATCACGCTGGATGATGCCACTGGTCGGTGGATTTTCTCAGGTATTTCCAGTTTCCTCCGCTCATTCATTTCGGCACTGCTCAATGCCACGCTTCATCCCCATCTGCTCTCAGGACCTCAGCCGCCCAGATATATTTACTTATTCACTCACAAGAAGGCAGGCTTTAGTTCGCAACTTCCCTACCATTTCTAAGCATGCGGAGGTTCGCTTACTTCCCCCGCTCTCTTCCGATTGCAAGGATAAATCAGACAACATATCAGATTATTGTATATACCCTGCATGCCATAAATCTGCACGGTTAAGAAAATCTTCTCAAATTTGCATGTCACATGCAAAGTATTTTCCCATGCAGAAAAAGTAGTCTTCATTTCCTATATATTTTTTCTCGAAACGAAACAAATGCTTAAAGAATGAGTTTGTACAGTACAACACTCCTGTATCTGCAGCTTGCTGTTGTAAAGTGAATTTTCTACACACACACACACACACACACACACACACACACACACACACACACATATATATATATATATATATATATATATATATATATATATATATATATATATATATATATATATATATATATATATATATATATATATACACACACATTTAATTTTAGTAATAGGACGTTTACTGGAAGATTATTTACATTATTTGTTGAGCACATGTGGTTTACAAGATTCCTTCCTTAACTTACTCCAAAAAATAAGGAAGCAGTTAAATGCATTTTAAGATAAGGAAAACACGAGAGTGATTTTTTACAGCATTATTATTTATTAGGAAAGGGGTCTGGAGGCCCTTTAGGTTCTCGTGCGAGCCCTTTCCCGAGAAATACGAGATAGGCTATGAACAAAATATAACTCTTATTTCTTCCATAGAATTATGAACATACAACTATAGTTTTGCCAGTATATCTATCTAAACCTCGTATCTTTCACATGAATGCGTGACTTCTTATTTAATTACAATGCCTCTGACAGAATTTCGGGGCACGTTGGATATATTCAAGCAATCAAAAGATTTTTTATAATTACCTACAGTTCGGTTGGAACTCCAAACGTAAAGGAAAGTCTGCGTTAGAAATTAAACATGTGATTTAGACGAGGCGTATATTAAAGCATTTTGTATGTTGGGGAGGGTGGAGAGGGTAAGTATGTATGGAGTCTGGGCAGGAGAGGAACTTGTCCATTCGCAACAAAAATAAATAATGAAACAAGGAATTATAAATAAAATAAATTTGACACATATTGCACTGTACATGACACAACATGTGGGCACTTGACGGTCAGTTCATTGATATCAACCTCGTAAACACATCAATGTCCAGACCTGCACGTGGTCTCGCTGACTGGCATGCATTTCGTTCAAATTGCAAACATGGAGACAAATTCGTTCAATTTAAAAGCTTTTAATTAAAAGTACACCTAGTCTTCTATATTCCGGTAATATTATCATGGAAACGTGGACAAAAAACAGATACATATAAGGGTTAATGAGATGCACAGAAGTAACCAATTTTGCATACAGTTTTTGAGCTAATCTGTATACTCACTTCAATTATTCGAAAAGTATTGCCAGTAATCCTGTTTAAGTTCCTTCAGGCTAGCCATTTGCTTGTCCATGCATAGTTGTTTATTTCGTCTAAATTATATATTTTTATGATACAAAACTGATATAAGTACAACTGTAGCAGTATTTCTTCGCCGTACAGTGTCCGTGCTTTATTATTTTCGAAAATAATGGTCAAGTTCATAAACAAAAAGAATATAAAAATCAATATGGTCTGTAACAGTTCAACTTCTTCGTCACATTTGGAAGAATTCAGTCAATTATTTCCCGAGATATGACAGAAAACATTAATTTTTTCATGCGGGTGATATTACAAAATGGCGGGGAAATGAGGCTCTGTGTAGACAAATTCGATGTATATAATATACACTGCCAGTATACAATGAGTAGAGTGGTCGTTGCGCTTCGGCGATATAATATATTCCAAATAGTGGAGGGTGCATTCGATTAACCTGGGAGGAGGTTTTGGAGACGAGGACACTAATTGCAGGCACCCCCTTTGGAATGAAGGGTACATTTGATTAACCTGGGAGGAGGTTTCGGAGACGAGGACACTAATTGCAGGCACCTCTTTTGGAGTGAAGGGTACATTTGATTAACCTGGGAGGAGGTTTTGGAGACGAGGACACTAATTGCAGGCACCCCCTTTGGAATGAAGGGTACATTTGATTAACCTGGGAGGAGGTTTCGGAGACGAGGACACTAATTGCAGGCACCTCTTTTGGAGTGAAGGGTACATTTGATTAACCTGGGAGGAGGTTTTGAAGAGGAGACGAGGACACTGATTGCAGGCACCCCTTTTGGAGTGAAGGGTACATTTGATTAACCTGGGAGGAGGTTTTGGAGACGAGGACACTAATTGCAGGCACCCCTTTTGGAGTGAAGGGTACATTTGATTAACCTGGGAGGAGGTTTTGAAGAGGAGACGAGGACACTGATTGCAGGCACCCCTTTTGGAGTGAAGGGTACATTTGATTAACCTGGGAGGAGGTTTTGGAGACGAGGACACTAATTGCAGGCACCCCTTTTGGAGTGAAGGGGACATTTGATTAACCTGGGAGGAGGTTTTTAAGAGGAGACGAGGACACTGATTGCAGGCACCCCTTTTGGAGTGAAGGGTACATTTGATTAACCTGGGAGGAGGTTTTGGAGACGAGGACACTAATTGCAGGCACCCCTTTTGGAGTGAAGGGTACATTTGATTAACCTGGGAGGAGGTTTTGAAGAGGAGACGAGGACACTAATTGCAGGCATCCCTTTTGGAGTGAAGGGTACATTTGATTAACCTGGGAGGAGGTTTTGGAGACGAGGACACTAATTGCAGGTACCCCTTTTGGAGTGAAGGGTACATTTGATTAACCTGGGAGGAGGTTTTTAAGAGGAGACGAGGACACTGATTGCAGGCACCCCTTTTGGAGTGAAGGGTACATTTGATTAACCTGGGAGGAGGTTTTGGAGACGAGGACACTAATTGCAGGCACCCCTTTTGGAGTGAAGGGTACATTTGATTAACCTGGGAGGAGGTTTTGAAGAGGAGACGAGGACACTGATTGCAGGCACCCCTTTTGGAGTGAAGGGTACAGAGTGCAGGCTTTCCCTTGCTTTTCTCTCACTAATGTTGTACTTCCGGTGCAATTGCACTCTTGGTGAAGGTGCACTTCCCGTGCAGTTGCACTTCGATTCGTGAGTAATTAAAATGCATTTGCATGATTGGCACAAGAACCAGAGACTTAATTTATTTAAAATGGCGTCGGGTGAACCGTGCACATACATACTCCCCTAGTACATACTCATCAATTAAATACTTACCAAGTATGCATTTGCATGGAAGTTTCATTTAATGTCTACCAGAGCACCATCTTAGTTCTAGAGTTGACTGCTAGGAGTGATAGGGTAAATTTTGGCTTAAGCACTTTAATAAGCATAGTTACTCATAATTTCCTAATGGTTGAAACTATAATAATCAAATTCATATCATAAGCTTCGTTCCAGCTGTCAATCACAGTTCTAGGGCAATCATGCCTTAATCCCTTTTATAAGCATAGTTAGTCTTAATTCACGAACTGTTGTAGGAATATTCATCAAATTTATATAATAGGCATCGTCCCCGATGTCAATCAGGGTGATATACTCAATTATGCCTTAAGTATTTTTATAAGCATTGTTATTCATAATTTTCGAACCATTATAGCTATGATCATACAATTAATATCATAAGCATCATCCCGATGCCAATCGGAGTGGTAGAATCAGATATGCCTTAAGCCCTTTTATAAGCTTATAAGAATTAATACAAATTTCGATTACCAGACAGGGAATTACTTTTTTTCTTCACGGTCTGGCTTTGACGACCTATGGGCAGATTGAGAATGACTTCGATGACCAAACCGATAATTAAAATAATTTAATATTTTTTGTATGCCTAGCGCTCTGACAACTGGAGGGTTGATAAATACTAGGTTCTAGTCCTGTTAATGATACCAAAATAATTTTTTTTCTCACCTGCATTACACGGATTACTCACTGAGTTCAACTGTCGTTCGTTTTAGACTTTGTCTCTCAACTTCGTTTGACAAATCAGTCATCGCTCCAATAACTCACTTGCGTTCGGCTGCAATATTGGATTCCAAGAATATTACAAGTTATAAAAATATATTTGAATATATTAAATTATAGTGCACTTGCCTAATCATGCACATCGAATAAGTTAATGAATATTTACTAAATACGTACTTACATAATGTACAGAGAGAGTCACATCCGTCATCGCTCGACTGAAGATCGTTCCATATTCAAATTATATTTAACAACATTTACTCACATTCGTCCGATTGCCAACTTGGATTGCGATGATATCACTAAGGATAGGAAGTGACTAAAAAAAAGTTCTGTATGAATTTGGAAGTAATTGACAATGGTTCGTGTGCATGACAAGCATATTTAGTGTCAGTGATTCAGCCCGTATATATAGCAATGTATCAAGCAAAATACAAACCAGACTTCTGCAGATTAAAAAGTACGGCAAGGAAACCACACAGACTAGACAAGTAAACAAATGACACAGAACATTTCACACTACAGCAGACATACCCTGGAGATAACTGTCCCTGTCAACAATATGACCTTCACAATCTCCAACACTGCTGCTAAGGAAGGCTGGGACAGAGACTGAGCTGGGCAACAGGCAATTTCGGTCATTTTAGGGGGGAAAATGGAAAATTCACTTGCATAGGGAAAGGCAATTACATATGGAACTGCAGTCGCATAGGAGAGGACATGTTTTTGTGTAATTAGATTATATAACTATATTTTGTATTTAGATTACGTAATAGAGAAATAAAGTACTTACGTAAGCAACAACAAATTAGGCATATATATAACCATGTACACATGTAATCTAAACTTTGCATAAACACCAACTCCAAACACACATACACCCTATCTCTAAGGCAGTCAGCTCGCGAATTAACTGAGATTGACCATGCCATTGATTATATACAGAGGCGATATAATGGAATCCAGTCAGTTATACAAAGACATTATAACCTGCAAGGCGATGCAAATCCTAACATGTTCAAGAACATTTTATTTATTTTTTGTATTCTTCCTAACATTTATTCTAGGAAGACAGTGTAGAGAATGACTGGCAAGTTCTCACATGCTTCCGAATAAAGGTATGATTAATTGTTAACTTCATAGGCCAAACTTTTAATGGATAAAACACTTAAACCATATTTACATAAACTTTAAAATAATTTCTTTCTGTCTAGGATATCAGGCTAGGGATATGCAATAAAATTACATCGGGATAATTGAGCACTCTCTTCATCAAAAGCCAATATTTATATATTTGTGTAACAAGCAATGATTAACTAGCGAGAATATTTACACACAAGTAGTATTTACATATTGATGCAAGAAGGATAGTTATGTTTTAATCTCATATCAAGTAAATTAAACTGAGCACTGACATAATGAATATCCAAATGCAAGTATTATGTATATAATGAGCTTAAACAAATTAACGATCGACCAATGAAACATAACAAATGAGAATGGAAGACACCTGTAGGATGGAGAACCTACTCCTCGCTTCATATCCCTTTAAGCTCACTTTTAAGTTGTATTTACATATTGAATAAATATCACGTAGAATTTAACCCTAAGTACATATCTTAGCATAACCAAAGCTAATGTCCGACCAACACATGTTTGATATTATGTATAACTTATATGCCTACCATGTTGTAACACACAACAGAACAAACACTTAAACAATATGCATTTCCAGTACCTATCTGAGTATGTATACAACATTTGTGCTGCATTCATCATCTCTATAAAAAGCTATTCCAGGTCGTAGACCAACAAACTACCCATCCCCAACTACCCACTCCTCCACCAGTCTATCATCATCTCTGGAAAGAAGAACAAAACCTCGCAGAAATGATGTAGGTGAGTGCTTTAACTAACTAGACTACAGAAACATTTATCTTTGAGTTTACAGTATACTAAACCTACACATATTTGTAAATAAACTATATCAATATAAAAATGTTTCCAAATTAAATCTTCTCTAAATATTACACAACAATAATAACATTAAAAATAATTAAAATCCTTACTATTTACTCAGTTCACGGTTTTCGCAAATATGCTTCGAAACCCAAAATAGAAATATTATTTTAGGTTAAAATAAATAAGATATTTTTTTTAATGTTAACCTAATTACCCATACATTTACCAAACAAACCCGAATTTTCAGGAATTTTACATTGAAGATAGCTATTGTTTTAAACCTTGCATCATCTCCCAAATGAGACCATGTTTTATATGTAATGGATGAGTTATTGCTTCGAAAAGTTGAAACATATGTAGAAAGAACATTATACGTCAATCCTAATGATGGTAATTTAATTTATAGCATCATAGTCTATGCTTATAATCGCAATGAGGGTGAACATGTCTATACCATTTTACTAAATTAAATTTTATATTTATTTAATGTTGTGTAGATCACAGCCATGTCATCATATGGGTTAGTGTTGGTTTCCCAATTCACCCAAAGTGAATGCACATATCCAACTCTTTAACAAGTTATCAAAATGCGAACTCATCATATTTACCCTCCTAGCAAACATTTCACCTTCCCAAAGTACAGTATTATCTCACATAGCAAACATATCACACATTCCTAGAAACATTTTATTGTAATTAAAAGTAACGACTGTTAAACAGGTATGTTTACAAATAAACAAACCTTCACACACACAAACACACATACACACACAAACCTACTAGCAGACCTTATGATGAATCCATTTTTCCACACCAAATATTATAACTTGTAATACCCAACAATTACCGTAACAATACACGAATTCAATTCCATTACATCATATATAATACACCAATCACTTTCCTTCATACCACCAAAAACAACAAAATAATTGTATAAGTATTCTAATGAAATACTCCAGCGAATTACTCTAATAAATCATCTCATCATGCAATAACAAACCACACAAACATTCAAACAATACAAACATCCATACAGTATACCATAGTCAACAATCCAACCATACCGAAATCTCATTCCAATAGACCATATCATCAAACCAGCACTGCAAATGTTTGAACAGAGAAAAATAAACAACATTAAAACCATCCAGTCACGTGTCCCTTGCCATAAAATATTACCAGCAAAACTGACATACTGTTACGGTCACTTAAGGAGGCCATAAAATTACAAGGAAGAAACATGCTCAGATTAGCTGGTAAGGGTTGACCAAGTAAGCAAAATAATGAATTAACTTACAATCCGTCCCTTTTTAATAACACAATAATATCTGTTACATTTATTCATATTTTGCTTTCACTCAATATTTAAATTAATTTAATAAAATATTCAATCTAAAGCATTTGACAGATTCTGGCAAGCAATTACAGCTCTAAAAATCACAGGACTTATCGAACCCCAACTAACACTCTGGCTGTCTCATACTTACCACTGATATATTTCAGCTCGTCAGAAGGTCTAGTAGATCGCTCGAGAGCTTCTCGCAAATTGCCACTGATAGCAGCGGCCCGTTGAACACGGAGACCAACAGCACTGCAGGTGGTGGTGACATGGAGGATGCTTACCTCACTCTCGTCCATGCCTTATATACGACGTGCTGTTCTCGATTCCCGGTGTGGCAGCTCTGTTTACCCGCCTTTCTCAAAACGTGACGCTGGGCCCCTCTCTGGCTAGCTTCACCTGGCTAGCACCATCTGGCACAACAAAACCCTCTCGCTCGAAAAATGTGGCAGTCCCCAGCCCACATAATGGGGGAAGGGCGCTTATCGGAATGAGAGAGATGTGGTGAAGGTACAGAGCTCCCGGGACTCCGAGGTGGTCCTGGTAATACCCATTCCTTTACATGTTCGCAGGTATCCCGGAATTAGTGTGAAATGGCAATTTATTTTCAAATATCCTTTTGTTTATTTATTATTGTCCTTTAGCACTTTTTATAAGGTTTAAACTAAATTTTGTTCTTAACCAAACATAAAATGTTTTTACATCATAACTCGAGAATAATTTCGAAATAATAAACTTAATATTGACGCAGATCGACTGGACACGGAATCACAAGGTTATATTTATTATATGAATTTGAGTTACACATATGTTTTGGACAGTAATATTTAATTTATTTCACATATCATTAGAATGTTTATATTATTCTTTTCACATGTTTATTACAGTTTATGTTAATATTTCATTTCCTTAATTTTTCGATATCTGTGAACCACCAGTCCATTACTCTATGATAATTTTTACACGTTGTTCTGAGCTCTACAAATGGTTATGTCACAATTTTTATTATTGAAGTAATATGTTTGATTTTATTTTCAGTAATTATTTCATAATTTTTAAAGCTAAATTATTTATTTATTTACACTTTTGAAATTCCAACGTCATCGTAAATTTACTTTAGAAATTACGCTCCTAGAAGTTAAGTTTTTGATAGTCGCCACAGCAAAATTTAAGAAGATGCTGTAGGCTAAGTCGTAGATAATTATTTTGAGTGTTAAATTGACGAGGCGAAAAGGACGCCGAGACTATGACGCCGGTGCCATGGTACGTTATAACGCCAGAGGACCTCAGGCGACGCCGAGGCAATTTAACGTATGGAAAGCTTAAGTACATGAACTGTTTTTCAAGTATCGAACTTTAAGAAACCTGAACTTATTTTACTAAAGTTACTGTTTTGATTTTTCAACGATTTGACTGCGAGTTCCATGAGTATGTTAAAACAGTAGTCCCGAACTTTCGCATATGAGATAGTATAGCCACTGCAATATGGAATGAGGAGTTAAAGACTTAATTTGAACTTTCAATATAAATCCTGAGTAATTATTTTTATTGAAGTATCATATTTGCGATAATTAAGTGATAACTGACGTTTAACATTTAATGAATTATCAGTGAATGTGATCCAATAAATTTAAGAATTTAAGTAAGAGCTTAACAAACTTTCTGGAAATTTAAATACAGAGGAGGCTACTTCCGGTGGAACCTGATGAATATTTTGAACTGAAATCTCAAGTAAAAGATTTATTAATTTTTTTTATATAGCAGCTCTAAAGTTGCACAGCATTTTTCAATATTTTATTTTATTTTTATTTTGCATTCTGATTTATCCCTATTCTTACTTGGATGGTGGTATGTCATTTATGTTAATTATCATACAGTATAATTTCATTTTTGAGTAAAGATATTTCTGTCACATAAATATATTTAGTTTTGCACCTTGTTGAATTATTCACATGTTTGGGTCTGAGTTTATTTATTTCCTTTTTTTTTCATTAATGTATTAACTATCAAGGTTAAACATGTTCGATTTAAATTATTTACTGTGAAGGTTGGAATGTGTTTTCTATTGCACGAGGTTTACAGCATCGCCGGAGAGCTTCTGATTACAATTTGGTAAGACCAAGGTCGCATCACGAATAATTAGGTGTCCAAAAATCTATTAAATAATTATAATTATTCTTTCTCCCAACTCACACCAAATAGATTTACACCCACACTATTACAGACACCGTTTCAGAGTGACGCACAATGAGAACCATTACAATATTTTGATATGTATATTGAATTAAATTATTTGGAATGGTCTGTGCACAGTATGAAAATATTTAGTTCAAACTAAGCTGATATTTACACCCAATTAATATTTTTTTGTGTACTCATAGAATGAAATGTTCTAATATTTAGTGGATACAGGGTTGTGTTCTCACGTTGCGTTGCTTATATCAATTCTCAACTGCATTTAAAAACCTATTTTATTAATAGAAACACTAAATAATTTTACGAAATATCATTCTAGTTCTATGCTATTCTAAATCTGCTAAAAATATTCTTAATCATTGGGTGTGAAGGCACATACTTGAATCAGTATTTACATTTTAGTACGTACACAAACTCAAGTAATTCACTCTCACTGCAAAAACCCACACACACCACTTTTTTAAAATGGAAATATGGATGTAAAATTGTCCAACACGTAATGCTGAGGTAATTCTGTAAATGTTTTTCTTCAACTCATATAAATTAAGAACATACGAACACTACGGAATTTTGGTATCCAACATTTATATCATGCTGCGTGTCGCAACTGGGTTAGCAGGAATGAGGTTGGTGCTATCTTTCTCCCAATACAATTGTAGTTGCATATCTCTAGTAACATGTCAATGTTTCATAGCACATGCTTGTTGTTTGCGACAGTCCGCACCTTCTTTTCTTCGACTAAGTAAATTCTATTTTCATTTATAGTTAACTGTATTTTAAGGTAAAATATTTTGAACAGTACTAATACAATAGATTTTATACATACAACATTTGGCATTTATGTTAATCATTATTTTTAGGTTTACAGTTATCTGTATTATTAAGGCAAAATATGTGGTGTCATAATATTATTTTGTATTTTATGTACAACATGGTAAGTTAATCTTTATAATAATTTTTGCCCAGGGTTTCACTTGTCTTCGAGCTACGTAACAGTTTCATATGCCGGCAAGAGCTGCACTCTAGTATGCGCTTATACAACTGATGTCGTAACAAAGAAGATAAACTCAGTAGTTTATACCTTCCTGTACCGGCATGTAGGAGACGTGTGTACTTTCGCCCGCACATTAGAATTCCGTCCAAATCTCCCTTTGTCGCATGTGCCAATTTCTTTAATTTATAATTATTTTGTTTACACGTATGTTATTTTTACTTACGGTATCGGTTTTTGTGTTGCATGAATTTACGTGTGTTTCACTTGATATGTGCATTAAATAATGTTTGCCAGCTAGTGTTGTGAATATGTGAAGTGATTAGGCAAGTGGGCTTGATTATAATGTACCTGTTAGTGGAGAGAGGTAGGGATCTTCAGCTACACTTATTGTTACTATCCTTAACTAGCATATTTTATATAATATTTAGTTTTATGATATTAATGTATATTATAATAACTATTTATATTAGAATTATAATGGTACTGGTGATGGCGTAATTATGATTTGTCTGAGAGATGAAAGGAATGCCATACGCTGTTTGCGAGATTACTGGTTCTGTAATCTCGGAATACGTTGACAATGTTTGGAATGTTACATGTTTAATTTTACAATTAATATCCAACAACGTGTTTATGGAATTAAATTATATTCCACCAACCATGCTTATTTGACTGATGTCAACAAAATATTGTTCCTTAATCCAGTGTACAGCGATCAACATATTCGTAATTGTGGCTTCCGGTGATCTTGTGTCCATTGTGTCTTACTAGATTTGAGCGGAATTCGAACTTTTACTAGGATTTGTATTCGCGAGAATGTGCCCTGTGTAATGGGGTTAGAATAATAATGCAAGATGTTAGTATGCGGAATACTGAACATTAATTGAAACTGCTTTATTTTATTCTCGAGGTTGGCGAGGTCTGTTGATAACTGGGCTAGATTAAATAATTTATGTGGCAGATTATTTGATTGACAATGAGCTATGTATGTTAAAATATGTTGTTGTGTTACCACCATGTTAATGTAATGCAAAATAATGGTCATTGCAAGCTGTTGTAATATTATTGGCGGTAATTTACTCCGTGATTTTGTTGGTTTAGTGTTTTTGTGTTAGTGTATATTAGGTTTACAAGTTCATATATTCTGGTTTCGGTTTGTGATTTCGTACTTAATATTGAAGCAATCGTGATGTTGAGAGCCGTTTTTGATGTGGTAACCATGTTTTTGATGTGGTAACCATGTTTTTCAGAGCATCAAATAGTAATGGCAAACTTTTATAATTAGAAATGAGCGTGTCGAAATGTTTTTCAGTAAGAATATTGCAACACCATGATGCTATTTCTCCTAAGATTTGCATGACTCTTTTCCCTCTAGTAGCAATTGATATCTCGATTAGAAATTGCGCCATCAAATTGACATGCATTGACTCATTTAAGTATTTTATTGCTGTTTTCACATACTGAAGTTATGTTTAGTGTGCAAGCTATGTGCAGCTAAATGTCAAGTGCTTATGGCATACTTGGTTTTAGCAATGGAATGTTGTATATGGGGGGAATAGTTTCCTCTTAATAAAAGTTAATCCCTACTTCTCTCCGATATAAGCCCCCAAGTGTGCGAAATTTTGATAACATTGTTGTTCCTAAAAATATCAAAATGAAGAGGAGCAGTCTTTTTTCGGTACACCCTCCTCATGGCTCTCTTCTTGGCTTCTTCTTTTTCACCTGAAATAAAATAAATTTATGCAATTTTACATAAGCAATCTTAACATTACGAGTGTTTATAGTGTCTGTCTTAAAGTTTCCTACTCTTCCAATTCTGATTTGTATAGTTGATGAGCCCATAATATTTTGTGACAATATAAAGGCCCTTTGTATTTAAATGATAATGCCTTGTGGCACATCCTATTTCGAACCCAGACTCAATCTCCTTTAACTATGTTAGAGTAATGCATTTTTTCAAAGTTGCATTATTTAATTTAATGTGATTGCAATAAATTTATCTTTGCCTTTTTTTTTGTGTTTCACACTAGCCCTGACATCTTTGTTAATATTTATCTACTAATACATTTGACGGTTATATTGCCTCAACACCATGCATTAAGTAAAATGGTGTTAATTTTGTGCTACTGTTTACAGTGGCATTATAATTTAAAATAATAAATTACAAATACTCGTCCCTTTGCCGCCGGATCTTCATGTGCACAGTCTGTTAACTGCTGGTCTTATATTTTGTTCATGGGTTAAACCAAACCATTGCACGATGGGTTATATCTCGTCATTTTAAGGCCCTAAATATGTAGTTTATTTACCAATGTTTTTATTATCTCATTATTAAAATAAGGTTCTGTGTTAGTAAGAATTTGCTGAGGGCAACCATAACTTAAAGTAACCTCTTAAATGAATAGTGCACAATTCTCTGAATATATTGCTTTTACGGGTTTTGCTACAACAAATTAGCTGGAAAATTCTATTATTTCTAAAATGTATCGATTTCCTTTTCGCATCCAGAGCACATCATTTCATTAGTGGCAGTGGTGGGATTAGGTGAAGCTGCCCCATAGGTTTTTGTTGATAGGCTTTATTTTCTGGCATGAGGGACAATGTTTTATATAATGTTTCACATCCTTGTTCATAGAATCCCAGTAATACGATTGCTTGGTTCTCTGTAATGATTTGAACGAATCGAAATGAAAGCCTCCAATAGTGAATCATAATGCGCTGTTATTATTAAGTCACATAATATTGTGGGACTAATGTTAATTATTTTCTCTCTCCTACTGGGGTATGAAATTATGTTCAGCTTGTTCTGTTTGTGGCTTTATTTTTTGTACCGTCTCTCTCTCTCTCTCTCTCTCTCTCTCTCTCTCTCTCTCTCTCTCTCTCTCTCTCGAATGATTCTTCAACGTCTAACGTCTTTCAGTTCCTGCTTCCCCATCGCCCACGAAATAAACTCTGCGATTGCATATTCCACACAGCAAGCAGAGATCCGACTCCGTGATAGACTTCTCCTTGGACACAATCTCTGTGATACACTTCTCCTTGGGATAACTCTTGTGATACACTTCTCCTTGGATAACTCTGTGATACACTTCTCCTTGGATATACTCTGTGATACACTTCTCCTTGGATAACTCTGTGATACACTTCTCCTTGGATAACTCTGTGATACTTCTCCTTGGATAACTTTGTGATACACTTCTCCTTGGATAACTCTGTGATACACTTCTCCTTGGATAACTCTGTGATAGACTTCTCCTTGGATAACTCTGTGATACACTTCTCCTTGGATAACTCTGTGATACACTTCTCCTTGGATAACTCTGTGATAGACTTCTCCTTGGATAACTCTGTGATACACTTCTCCTTGGATAACTCGGTGATACACTTCTCCTTGGATAACTCTGTGATACACTTCTCCTTGGATAGCTCTGTGATACTCTTCTCCTTGGATAACGAATGTCGGTGAAAATCCTGGCATTGCAACATCTTTATCGGCTCGAAAGGACGTCATATGAAAAGAAGAAATATTCTTTCTAATATGATAGAGAAACTGCCGCAATTCCTCTGTTTCATAAGAAAATTGCTGTTTCATAGGTTCTACTGGCTCCTCTAATATAATAATGTATACTTTTCCTCCGTAACATTACATTCCTGCGGATTCTTCTTTACATTACAGACTGAAGAAGTTAAGAGTTGCATCGTACTCAAACACAGCTTTTCAAATACGGCCCATGGTGAAAGCTTATCTTCGCTGCGCCACGCTTTCAGCAACAGATCTTATGTGGCCTTCCGTTTCTTCAACGGTCTCATTAACTCGTTGCGATGCCAAATACCTGGCTGGTTGTTGTCGCCGAACTTGCGACTGCTCCGGCGGTTTAACAGCTCTTCAGCTGTATTGGCACTCAGCTTGCTCTTCTCGCCAAGCTGGCATTTGCTTGTGAATCTCTTTATCTCTACAAGTCACCTAACTTTCTGCCTACTTAAGCCTTCGTGGCTCTGCTTGAGGAAACGTCTCCTACCTTCTAGCTACTTTCATAGCCCTAGCCGTAGCTGATATATGTGAAATATTTGATTTACATTTGCTGGCATGTTGTAAAATTTGTTTTTAAAAGCCTTACCAAACAATAACCTTCACGAAATAAATTGATTGATCGAATCTACGAAACCAATAACATAAATATATATTAAATCAAGTCCGTTTTTAAGAATATTCAATGTCAATTAATTTACCTTACACATTGTCCGAATCGACAAAACCCAAAATCAGATTTCAAATCAATTCCATTTTTAATAGCGATGATCTATTATTATATTCAATAACAAATTAACTGAATCGACAATACCAATATACAGAAAAGAAACAAATTTTAATATAGCCAAATTCGGAGTATTGTGATATGATACAAATTTTACTTTGCACTACCCAGTTTATATGACAGGAAATTATGTTTTATTACGTCAGTTGCTTTCTAATTTAGTTTGTTGACATTTTTATCACGTCGTAACAGCTAAACGGATTTAGATGAAATTGGTTACAGGGGTAGGCTATATTGTTGATTAGCATATAAGGTATTTTTTATCCTGGAAAAACGAACATTTTATATAGGATTATTTAAAGGGACCACCAATCAACGCCTACTTAAAATGGGTGGTGTCATTTTCTATATATTCCCTAAGAAACTGTTTGTTTTTCCGCGATGAAAATTACCCTGTCGGTTAATCAAGAATATAATATACACCTGTACCAAATTTCATCCAAATTCGTCAAGCCATTACGGCGTGTTTGAGCAACAAACAACCATACAAACGTTCGAATTTATATGCATATATATATATATATATATATATATATATATATATATATATATATATATATATATAAACATATATATATATATAAACACTGAGTAAACACACATGTGGAGTGCTGTACTTTTGGCGAACTTTCCTAGACTCTGTCAATCTTTGTTTGAATGTGGCGGATGAATATCTGGAAGTAGAACTTCAGCAGGGCTTCAGAAAAGTGTGAAGTTTCCGTTAATGGCCTATAAGCAGCCACTGCGAGTGCATCACACAGCAGTTTCGTCATTCAGGAAAAGATATTCTCGATATTCTCGACACTACAAATGACAGGGACCTGAGAAATGTGTGGAACATGATTGTGTTGCGGCAACCAGCCACCAAGGGTCCCCATACTAGAAATATAAATTGAATCAAGAAGAACATTCAGTGCCGCGAGGGCATATCAGATCGCAGGATTGGTATCACCAACTAGCCGAGCTGAAACAGCAGTTGAAACAAGAAGAAAACAACACGGTTACGAACGGGCAATTTTTTGCCATAGTAAGCTTAATGTTTAAGAGTGACAATGCAGTAAAGTGTCTTGTTTGCGTGTCAAAAGTGAGAAGAAGCGAATTAGTGATGGAATATCAGGTGCAGTAAAGCCACTTTGGAACCAGGAAAATCACAGCTACAATAAAGGAACACTGTAGAAAGATTGCTGGAAAGATTGTGATAGATTGTTGTAAGGATTGTTGGAAAGAGTTTTTCACACATACAGAAATATTTACAAGGTGTAATAAAAACGTGTGACGAATGTCAAAAGACAATTGAACACTTTGTTGTTATAAAAAATATTTAAACATAATTTACTAATTATTTACATTACTAATATGTACTGCACACAATTAATTCCTTTGTCATATATGTCCTATGGACTATGATTAAATATTTAACTCTAAGAAATCTTTGTGTTGAGGGTGTAGAAGGAAAGGCGTATTGAAACATAATTTCTTTTAAAATAAATAATTTAGTAGAAATTTATATCAAAATGTGTTTCAAATCTCGACCTCTATTAGGTTTCGGGTTTGGGTACTTAGGGAAGGATGGAAGTAAAATTCTTACCCTGACTTATATATATATATATACACTAGCAGCGACCCGTCCCGGCTTCGCAAGGGTGCAATTAAGATAAATAAACTGCTTACCCCGGCGTTAATTAGGTTGGGTAAACTCTCCTAAAGCATTTAAAAAGAACATTAAAATTTAATAATTAATTAAATAATTTATAAATTAAAGTTTTTTTGCTATTTTTATTTTATATTTTTTTACTTTTTTATAATTTTTCATATTAATATACATTATATTACAATGCGATTTATCTGAGATAGAAGTATTTAATATGTTATTGGCTAAGACATTCTCTGTAGACAATGTTTGACGTCCTGTTATTGTTTGGTAGCAAAATGTACTGTTTCTCGGGAGTTCCAACTCGTGATAAACCAACATATAGTTGGCCATGGGAAAAACACTCTTTTCGTAGGTCGATTCCAACCAAAGAGAAAGTTTGACCCTGGGACTTATTAATAGTAATCGCGAACGATGTTCTTACGGGAAAATGCAACCGTTTGAAAGATATTGGCAAATCCGTGGGAATCATGGGAATCCTCGCGATGTTTGCAAGCTGGTCGGCTGCTGGACCGGTGAGGATGGTCGCGACAATCAAATTTTCTTTCAAGTCTTTAATGAGCAATCTTGTGTCATTACACATGTTAGGAGGGCTTATATTCCTTAAAAGCACGATAGGAGTACCGACTTTTAATGATAGTTCGTGAGGTGGCAAGCCAGAAGGATTAAGCGAATTTAGAAAATCTTGAGGAAAGTGGACGACATCGTCAACATTGGTGACTGTGTCAATCGACTTATAGGTTTTGACTTGGCCGGAAACTCTTTGTATAATGAGATTGTTGATTTCATTGACAGTGTCGTTCCTAGGCGATACTATTGCCCTGGAACACAACCAGTGAAAGTCTCTTTCTAGTAAATTTTCGAGGCTCGGATATACTGCTTCTATAAGATGCTGCAGACTGTGGACTATCTGACCTAATGTTTCATTAAAAAGGATTTCAGCAGAATTAGTTCCCAAATTTAGAGAAGGAAAAACTCCTTCTCCAAGTCTGAGCAATTGTTGTGGGAAATCTTTATGCATGTCTCCACCAAGATAGGCTCTCATATTCGTTCGAAAATTTAGATGTTGAATAGAACTCCATAAGGGAGATGATTTAAGACATGCTTTGATGATATCTGCACGCTTCCCTTTTGTAACTACAGAGAGTGTCTGCCGAAAATCCCCAGCAAACACAAAAGTAACCCCCCCCATAATGGCAGTAGATCTTCTAAGGTTGGCGCCGTACGCAGCACACAGCTCGTTTTATTTTCCGAATCTGTCCGTCCTGCAAAGCCGTAGTACATTATTTTGTTCTATCATCAATAGTTTTCGCAGCGCATGCAATGTAAGGAATTTTATAGGTCATTTATTTACACTTTGGGTTACATTATTGGAGTTTTAGTAGGGAGCCCTATTGATTTTTAAAATAAAATATAGCCTATGACACTCAGTGATAACGTAGCATTCTACAGGTGAAAGAATTTTTAAAATCGGATGAGTAGTTTCGAAGATTACCTCCTACATCCAATCACACAAACACACAAAGTTACAAACACTACCTCTTTATATGTTAGTATATATATATATATATATATATATATATATATATATATATATATATATACATTTATATAATATAAATAGTTGTTATTATTGTATAACCCTTGTAACATGAACACCAAAAATTTTTTTCTAGGTAAGAAAATAATGTGTCGTTATATTTGCATATATATATTAAAATATTTTGTGTGTAAAATTGAACCTTCAATATAAATTTTTTTCTTAATATGTTCTCTATTAATATATTTACTCCATTTTATGACATTTTCCCACTTCTATATGATACAATTAAATGTTAGATAACCATCTCCTTAATTAATATGTTATAATGAAGTTACATTAAATATTAATAAGCAGATTACTTGAATTCTGTACCTTGGAAATAATTGTACTTCTGTGATTATTGTTTGCTCAGTTATTCAATCATATATATATATATTTGTTTATTGACATGGCCATTACAGATATTAACATATATTTAATGTTAACATATTTCTGGAGACTTAGAATTTAATGTAACACTTCTATATACTTTTGTTTCTTTGCATTTAATTTCATTTAAGTGTTTGTTTTTATTTTGTAAAATGCCTGCTTGTTTACGATACTAGGCGCTTATGTATAATGTATATGTCTTGTGTCTTTTGTATTCTTGCCAGGCTTGGGTGTGTGTGAAAATATGTTTGTGAGGTGTGGAAATGTTAGAGTTTTTACCTCGTGCTGTAATACTTAATGCAGCACCGCTCCCGTGCTGTGTACTGATCCGCAAGTCGCTGCTCTACATTGCGCGTGCATCGCGTCTGTGACTTTTGTGACGTCACTTTGCTGCTCCAGTGGGTGTTCCGTGCTCCTACACAGTCGCTGTGACGTAGCGTGTCATTCCAATATGACATCGCTTTGTCAACTCTTTGGCTGTATAAATGGCTTCTGGATACACTTTCAAAATGTCTTAATAACATGCACTAATATTACAATACTAAATTACTTATATATTCACTTTAAATACTTGTAATTGAATTACCTAATATAAATATTGCCTGCATGCTGTTTGAATTAAAACCTGCATTTTATTTACTGCTCTGCATTTTGTTAACTGATACATTCTACTAAAAACTCTTTTTATAACTGATTTGCATTATTAACTTCTCTTTTACTAACTACTCTGTGTGCATCTCCATTTTATTAATTGCAAATTCATTATTAGTTGCCAAAATATATACCCATTCAATTAAGTTAAATTTGCATAAACTTTTACTATTCTTACAATTCTCTCATATATACACATTATGTTCAGCACTTGTAATTAAAATGTATATAATTTAGCTCACTCTGTTATAAATCCAATACATACACCTTTTATTACTTTGTTGTTTTCTAAAACATTATTATGTCAGTCAACTGATATCATACTGCTGGCTGTTTTTAATTATGACTTAACTTTTTATTACACTAAATTCCACACTCTAGAATATTGGATTTCGGGTCATTTGTACTGAATACATTAGCCTTAGTAGTTGTGGAATGTACAATGTGGCCTCGTGGACACCCTTGTGCTCTTCTGTATAATGTAATGGCCCACAGTAAAAGACTTTCTCATTCACTGCTGTATAGCATGCAGGATCTACAGAAAAATCCATAGCAATGCCTAGATATGACATATCTCCGGTCTATAGCAAAATGTTTTTACAATGTTATAGGTATGTAGTACACTGAGACCACGGAAGATTCTATTTACTCAATATCGTTCAGGTTAAACTACAGATTCAGCCTCTAAATATTTTTCCGTTCCTGCGCTTGTCCACAAAACTCACTGGGTTGGCTGGTTGGTTAGTTCGCCTTATGCCCCTATTCCTGCTCTCTCGAGAATTGTTGAACTCTAGTTTAAATACTGCGCAATTATTATCCCGATCTGTTTTATAATCTACTGGCTTTAAGTGTGTAAATGTTTTATTCTCAGTTGTCAACCTGAATATTAGGTGCAACCTGAATGTGCCATGCAGTGTTAACCTGTTAAAACACATATTTAAACACACACGTGCTTTGACAACACCGCTCCTCATGCGGCGACGTGTTTTGACAGTACCGCACCTCATGCGGCGACGTGTTTGGACAACACCGCATCTCATGCGGCGACGTGTTTTGACAACGTCGCATCTCATGCGGCGACGTGTTCTGACAACACCGCACCTCATGCGGCGACGTGTTTTGACAACGTCGCATCTCATGCGGCGACGTGTTTGGACAACACCGCACCTCATGAGGCGACGTGTTCTGACAACACCGCACCTCATGCGGCGACGTGTTCTGACAACACCGCACCTCATGCGGCGACGTGTTTTGACAACGTCGAATCTCATGCGGCGACGTGTTCTGACAACACCGCACCTCATGCGGCGACGTGTTTTGACAACGTCGCATCTCATGTGGCGACGTGTTTGGACAACACCGCACCTCATGTGGCGACATGTTCTGACAACACAGCACCTCATGCGGCGACGTGATCTGACAACACCGCACCTCATGCGGCGACGTGTTCTGACAACACCGCACCTCATGCGGCGACGTGTTTGGACAACACCGCACCTCATGCGGCGACGTGTTTGGACAACACCGCACCTTATGCGGCGACGTGTTTTGACAGCACCGCACCTCATGCGGCGACGTGTTCTCACAGCACCGCAGCTCATGCGGCGACGTGTTCAGACAACACCGCACCTCATGCGGCGACGTGTTCTGACAGCACCGCAGCTCATGCGGCGACGTGTTATGACAGCACCGCACCTCATGCGGCGACGTGTTCTGACAACACCGCACCTCATGTGGCGACGTGTTTGGACAACACCGCACCTCATGCGGCGACGTGTTCTGACAACACCGCACCTCATGCGGCGACGTGTTCTGACAACACCGCACCTCATGCGGTGACGTGTTTGGACAACACCGCACCTCATGCGGCGACGTGTTTGGACAACACCGCACCTCATGCGGCGACGTGTTTGGACAACACCGCACCTCATGCGGCGACGTGTTTGGACAACACCGCACCTCATGCGGCGACGTGTTCTGACAACACCGCACCTCATGCGGCGACGTGTTTTGACAACACCGCACCTCATGCGGCGACGTGTTTTGACAACACCGCACCTCATGTGGCGACGTGTTTGGACAACACCGCACCCCATGCGGCGACGTGTTTGACAACACCGCACCTCATGCGGCGACGTGTTTTGACAGCACCGCACCTCATGCGGCGACGTGTTTTGCATCAGCATAACACTGTCCGCTGCGTGAAAGTGCTGACACCCAGTGTGTTGGTGAGAGGGGCGGTGAGGTGATAGGCATCTATTCAGCCCAAGTTCAACGTCAACATGTATGCTCGTCTTCCTATAGTGTTGCGGTAAAAGATAACGTGCCTTATAACTATAGCGCCCAACACATGTTTATAATTGGATGCTGTATTTATTCATCAACCCCAATAAATGACTGTAGTCCTAATACCGGATACTGTTCTGTATTGATCTTTTTTCTCCCAAATGTGAGCATTTTAAAGTTTTATAAATAATTATCGTGCAAAGTGAATATATTATAATTATTTATTCAATATAGCACTAAGTTATATTCCTTTGCAAATTGAAATTTATAATTTACTTATACATGTCATAATTGATGCGCACAGACAGTTTCATTTAATTAAATTCCTATACCCTTATATAACACACCGTAATACTTAAATAAATACCTTCCTCACTATAAGCACACAATTATATTATATTTTTTTATCATTTCATTCAATAATTTTATCGACTTGATATAATCATATTAATTTACTATATTTGCAGGTCTATGATATATATTATATTCCCTTCTTATTTAATATCTTAATTGCTTCCCCGATCAGTTTTCTTGCTTCTCCTTCTAGACTTATGCAATTTATAATATATTTCTGTTCTTCTACTATTCCTATCTGTTATTTCATTTCTGCTCTCTGTATTACAATTATGCTCTCTGTGTGTGTTCGGAGGTGAACTAATATATTTCATTATATAATACTTTATTGTTATAACTATATGAAATACCTAATTTTATATTTCACTCCCTTTGTTACTTTTTGCATATATTTGTTTTCATAAATGAATTTTCTGTATTGATGAGGCATTTACAGATAATTATTTTAGTTTCGCATAATGACACATATTTAAAATATATTATTCTACTAACATATTTCACTCTCTTATAACAAGTTAAAATTATTCATCGCCTTGAACATTATGGTACACACAACTTTTCTGCTCTCAAGGGCTTATCTACAGAGGTCGAATTTGCAGCACCATCGTGGTATACTGCACAGCAACTATGTAATAATATACGGGACCCCACAGTACAAAATTCCTACGCATCGTGTACGCACTTTTACTGCATGAACTCCGTCTACAGATGGCACAATATTCCGGGCCCTTAAACTTTCGGGTCAGCTTCTCAACGAAAGCCCTAATTGCTTCACGCTTGTGCGCAAAATAATACATTTTGGTTGACCTCTTCGACAAGATACTACCTTCTATTGTGTATGCGTGAGTTTGCCTGCTACTAGGTATCGCAGGTGGAATGTACGTGTCTCACGCACTATTTCTTATTTCCTTAAAACCCTTATCGTTCCGCACAATATGCTGACTTGCACTCCGAATCCGAGAATCTATGCACCCCTGGAAACCGGAGATTCGCGTTTCAACCGTGGAATCTAACCAGAGGCTAGCTCAGTGCCGGACCACAGTTCCGTCCAGACCTGGTTGCTTTCTATTTAAATGTGTCTGATGTGCGTACAATGAAATGAACGAAAACGATATGTGACTGTAAAAGAAATGCATGAATTACTGCAATATATCTGCCATGACGTGTGGTTAAGTCTGTGCATTCTTGTCACACTTAGACTGCCTGCTCTGCAAGGACAGTGCTAATTTGAAAATACCACGTAACAGGGGCTTAGTCACTCAGCCGTGCGTTTTAAGCCTTAGTATGACCGCTACTTGCCATTAAAATAGCTTTCATAAATTAACTTGAACTATTATGCATATCACTAATTCACTTTATTTGTAGTATTTATATTCCCTTATTATTGTCACTACCTAATTTGGCCTTGTCATCTAGACAATAATGTTTAATTTCGTAAATTAACCACATCATGCCTAATGCTATTACATTACCTAATCCGTCCGCCGCACAAAGAGACTTTTAAAATATTTTTGTTAACTAATACTTTATCTTTTGAAATGTTACACATATTGCTAACAATATTCATTATCTACGTATAGTGGTATTATAATAGCATTATTTAATATGTGTGGGTAAGAGGGGATTGTCTAAAATATTTGGGGGAGGTGGTTTTATACCGTATCCCTCACAAAAATTACTTATTCCTACTTCAATTTAGTTTTACAAAATATATACTATTATTCTAGGGGAAATTTAATTAATTAACGAATTATCGCTCTTCGTAAGATGATGGAAACGTGAGGCGCCTCGACCAATGTAATAGTCACATATGGGGGTCGTCCAATATATGTGGGGTATCATAACTCTGATGGAGAACACAATATCAATTCACGCCGTCATCTTATTTAAAACCCTTAAGATATTATCCTATTACATTATAAATAATAAAACAATTTTATTTGTACTTGAAAACCTTAACTTTAGTTACATTATATTACTCTAATCCTGAATTTAATTACTATATTTATGTAATTAACTATCGTCATGCATCTAGCTAAGACTTGACCTCTGGTTTGCTGTAACGGTATTACCTTAGCGTTGCCGAAGGCTGATTGTCATCTCAACTACGGTGACTGAAACTCCATCTGCTGGTCCATCTTGTCCCGACGTCTTCTTGATGTGCTAAGACTCGACTTTATCTCTTCCCCTACCTTAAATATACAGGCCGTTTACAAATTATTCCGTTTGTTTACAAACTGCTCTTCGCGGCGGCACTTTGCTTGCGTGACCTGGCTCTCGTTAGACGTGTGTGGTGTGTTCAGGCAAGCGCCTCAGTAAGGGCTTGCCCACACCGTAACTGTGTGTATTTGGGAGAAGAAAATTGCGCTTCATAATACGCGACGAATATGTACAATTGTGTAATGTGTTATTGTATTGCTCTCAGGCGAATCCTATAGATGGGGTGAGCTGGTAATTGAACAGTATTAAGTTTTTTTTTAAATTGAAAACTTGCCATGGAACCTGAAAACGAAAGGAAGATCGTACTGGAAGGGTGGAAAGAGTAATTTTCTTCCCAGAAGGACCGCCTGGAAATATAGTAGATAGTATCTCAGTAGTTCTGAGGAACATGCGAGAGATAGGAACATCGTGTTTGTTTGGAAATGCTAACAGGGACGGGCTTATGAAATCTGGGGATTTCGTCCTGCGCAACTTAGCATTGTACACGACTTTAATGTTTAGCTTGCAACAGTATGATGAAGATAACAAAATTGTGTCAATTCATGGCCATAACACACATAGTGCCAACGAATTAAAATATTAAATATTAATAGGACCCCATTGAAAATTGTACCCCATAGTAAAGATCCTAATTAGAAATATCTGATATGCAATAGTGTGTGTCTATTGCAGCACAAACAGTAGTTTTTATGTAAATTATTATTTATAATGTACTAGTCAAATGTATTGATATTTTCCGGCGGCTACACTGATACACCATCAAAGGGTTTGAGCGCGAATCGATGATGTGACGTTATGCGCATGTGAAATATTTATGCTATTTAGTTGTTTAGTACGAGTATTTTTATTGCAATGTCACTGAAGCAATGTTCGGTCCATGAGGGAGTAATTCTGAAAAGGGATAACTGACTGGAGTAAGAATTTGTAAGAACCAGAGATGGGCAGACAATTGGTTTTCTTGTGCCACGCCTGTTTGTCTCGGCCACATTTACCATCACCAGAGAGGTTGTCATTACCTTTCCTTCCACCTCTAGCCTCGGTGGGTGGAGCCACGAATCTACAAGGGGCGTTATGTTAAAACAAAATTAAAAGGTTTCTAAATAATATAAATTCAGTGAAATAGTAATTAAATATTAAGGGTTAAATTTAGCAATACCTAAAATTATTAGCCGACCAAATAATGAAATAAATCGCGCCATTTTCCAAGAACAGAAGCCTTATTCCTTACGAAATGAGGGTCTAGTAGCCAAGCTTTGTGATTGCCAAGGTGGGCGCCGTAGGAAGATGCAGGCTGCATTACATTTACTCGTCTGGTCAAGCGGAAGGGCACCCGGCCTACTGTATAACGACCCGCGTGATATTTAATTTTTAATTTGTGCGAATTGCAACGGAACTAGGCGTAACTCGGAGGACTGACACGGAAAATAATATCGAACTCTGTAATATTTCATATTTCTTGTAATTAACTGTAACAACGGAACACAAACTTGACTGGCAGGCATTTTAATCATCGCCTGTCTCTTCACAAATATCAAGAACGGGGACAGGTAGACACACCAGTAGTGGTGAACAATGCCGGAGGAGTTACAAAATCCAACAGAATAAGATGAGACAGCTGCTTACTACCACGGAGAAGGTGTTTAAGGCATGCTTCTAGCAATGGACACAACGAGGCACGAACTGGATCGCTTCAAAACAATATTTCTTCTAAGGAGATTAAATGCAGAACTCTTAGTGTTGCACCGTATTTTTCCAATAGCGTCAAGAGGAACTAAGGGTGAGTTGATACCAGAATGTTTTTGGCTGCCGCTAATGGTCAGGACTGTAATAAATGGATTTTAACTCATCAGAAGGAAATCGCGAGCAATATCGTCTCGTAATGTATACTGACAAAGTACCGTAACACATGCATATTTTGTAATATAAATTAAACCGGAATTCTTTACCTCGTCTATAGCACTTTTATAAGGAATAAATAGTTTTTTAATATGTTGGTACGTAGCAATAATTTTTTAAGCTGTTAAGAATATAAAATGGAAATAATTAATGTAAAATCGTAGTTAAACTCATTGTATCTGGCTACATTTCACTAAGCGAGTATATGCAATTAACATGTCCTTTTATCTTGTGGTAAATAGCGCATTTCCGAAAAGTTATGAGCAATTTATATTATAAAATTGTTCATTAACTGGAAGCTCTCATTTTACATAAGTATTGTCAAAATATTCTTAAATCATAAATAAATTAAGGAACCATGAAAACAAGAAGAATCTCACTAATTCATTGGTTTACTGTAATTCAAGCACTAAACATCGGATACAGAAGTATTAACTTAACGTAGTTGGCCACAGACAGATCCTTGTCGTGAGATGTTGATTTTGTCCATCTGCCGAGTTCATTGCATACTTAACACCGACTGACGCACTCTATCGCCACATTAAGGCGTCTTCAAATTGAGTAACTACAACTACGAAACTATGTGGAAACTTGAACTATTGTCTCGTGAGATTTTGGGAGGTAAAGCGATTGGAATACCTACCTTTAACCATGACAAACATGGTTATATTTCCGGCGCGGCAGGGTAGTCCTGAATGTTCGCGTGTGGGAAACGTGGCAGATATTGCCGTCAGGTGGGACTGCTCTACCTCCGCTGCTCCACCTCGGCGTCATTTCGCACCATCGGAGCCGTAAACTTCAGACTTTAAGTGCTATCGAAAACACTCTATTCACTTGAGGGACGATAGAACACATGACGTTGCGGTATTGTTATGTAATATTCCGTGATAAGTAATTTAAGACGCTAAAATAAAAAATAATAATTCTAATATTCTTACATGCCTGACGTATACAAGACGTTTTCCATCGCCTAATTAGGGGCAAGCTTTCAGCACAGGGCTCAAACGCCAGATTGCTTATCGCCACTCCACTCATCGACAGATTACACCAGGACTTCAACATGTTAGCTTACCGTGTTATATTAAAACTAGGTATTCAGCCGTTATCAGCAGTTGACCAGCACGAGTCATATATGTAAACACTATCTGTCATTACATGCGAGTTGAAACGCTTTCTCCAAAACAGTGATGTTTTGCTCCCTTACGTTGTCAACAATCCGATGGAAAATTTTTTTAAACTTCATTCGCGCATAGATATAAATGATAATATGGACATTTGGGCAAAAGGTGGGCGTACATCTTGCATTTATTTTAATCAAATAAGTTAAGCAACTATAAACATATTATTTTGCAAACACCCTTTCTTTCTCCAAAGAAGGGTAGGTCCCGTACAAACTATATTCTGTATTCAATAGCTATTTATATTTGTCAAGAAAAATGCGATTTAGTATGGCAGAGTGAACTGTCGTTTATACTGTAAGAAAACATCACTATTAACTATTTTTTCTGTTTATTTAACTGTATGCGTAATTACTAAGTTACTTATGATGTATTGTTTGGTTGTCGATTAGAAAAAAACTAATGTTTTCTAGCGCGAACATTGTACAATTTGCTATACTGTAAGCATACACGACTACATAATGCTTCAGTGGGTGTAATTATATGAAAAGGAGCTCACTTTATGAATTAATGTACAAAAATCCTTAAGATTGTTTCATAATTTGTACGGATATAACTATAAATATTTCACCCATAGTAAGGAAAAATTTAGCGATACAAATTTGTTTCTTTCCGTTGTGTAGCCGCCCACAACACGCACAGAATAACGCTGTCGTTTTCTTAATCTACAGCGTGTGTGGACCAATTGACAATCGAGTATTGGGAACAAAATAGCAATACTAACAATGAAAATCTTTTAGTTTCAGAGCAATATTGACGAACACAAAGACCATTGGACACCATTAAAACAAAAGTGCTATTAATATGATCTTTAAACATACATTTCATTTTCCAATTCTTTGCAAAAAACAAGTCCCATTATGAGATTATGTCAAACCCTATGCTTTTAAAGGATGTTTATTGAAACGTAGACAATCTGTACATAGTTACATACCATACATATAAATGGAATTATATGTCTGAGTCCTAAGCGCTGCATGATCTTCTAAGGCTGAAGAAACGGCCGGAATGAGAAATGCGCGAGCACAGCGAGGAAACCATAGCCCTACCAGCTTCAGGTGCCTTTCTATAAGTCCGTGACACAGGAGCTATGTTCTAAACGTCCGTGACACAGGAGCCATGTTGTACACGTCTGTGACACAGGAGCGATGTTCTACACGTCCGTGACACAGGAGCTATGTTCTAAACGTCCGTGACACAGGAGCTATATTCTATACGTCCGTGACACAGGAGCGATGTTCTACACGTCCGTGACACAGGAGCGATGTTCTACACGTCCGTGACACAGGAGCGATGTTCTATACGTCCGTGACACAGGAGCTATATTCTATACGTCCGTGACACAGGAGCTATGTTCTATACGTCCGTGACACAGGAGCCATGTTGTACACGTCTGTGACACAGGAGCTATGTTCTACACGTCCGTGACACAGGAGCGATGTTCTACACGTCCGTGACACAGGAGCTATGTTCTACACGTCCGTGACACAGGAGCTATATTCTATACGTCCGTGACACAGGAGCTATGTTCTAAACGTCCGTGACCCAGGGGCCATGTTCTACACGTCCATGACACAGGAGCCATGTTCTATACGTCCGTGACACAGGAGCCATGTTCTACACGTCTGTGACACAGGAGCCATGTTCTACACGTCCATGACACAGGAGCCATGTTCTATACGTCCGTGACACAGGAGCTATGTTCTAAACGTCCGTGACACAGGGGCCATGTTCTACACATCCATGACACAGGAGCCATGTTCTATACGTTCGTGACACAGGAGCCATGTTCTACACGTCTGTGACACAGGAGCCATGTTCTACACGTCTGTGACACAGGAGCTATGTTCTATACGTCCGTGACACAGGAGCTATGTTCTAAACGTCCGTGACACAGGGGCCATGTTCTACACGTCCATGACACAGGAGCGATGTTCTACACGTCCGTGACACAGGAGTCATGTTCTACACGTCCGTGACACAGGAGCGATGTTCTACACGTCCGTGACACAGGAGCCATGTTCTACACGTCCGTGACACAGGAGCCATGTTCTACACGTCTGTGACACAGGAGCTATGTTCTACACGTCTGTGACACAGGAGCCATGTTCTACACGTCCATGACATAGGAGCTATGTTCTATACGTCCGTGACACAGGAGCTATGTTCTACACGCCTGTGACACAGGAGCCATGTTCTATACGTCCGTGACACAGGAGCCATGTTCTATACGTCCGTGACACAGGAGCTATGTTCTATACGTCTGTGACACAGGAGCGATGTTCTACACGTCCATGACATAGGAGCTATGTTCTATACGTCCGTGACACAGGAGCTATGTTCTACACGTCTGTGACACAGGAGCTATGTTCTGCATGTCCGTGACACAGGAGCTATGTTCTACACGTCCATGACATAGGAGCTATGTTCTAAACGTCCGTGACCCAGGGGCCATGTTCTACACGTCCATGACACAGGAGCCATGTTCTATACGTCCGTGACACAGGAGCCATGTTCTACACGTCTGTGACACAGGAGCCATGTTCTACACGTCCATGACACAGGAGCCATGTTCTATACGTCCGTGACACAGGAGCTATGTTCTAAACGTCCGTGACACAGGGGCCATGTTCTACACGTCCATGACACAGGAGCCATGTTCTATACGTTCGTGACACAGGAGCCATGTTCTACACGTCTGTGACACAGGAGCCATGTTCTACACGTCTGTGACACAGGAGCTATGTTCTATACGTCCGTGACACAGGAGCTATGTTCTACACGTCTGTGACACAGGAGCTATGTTGTACACGTCCATGACACAGGAGCCATGTTCTACACGTCCGTGACAGGAGCGAATGAGCGATAAGCCGATACAGTCATGCGTGTGAAGTGCCTTATCGACTTTACGAGCATAGTACTCAACTGGCTTTCAGCCTTCTCGTTCTTAATTTACTTTCAGGTATTTTCGTTTAATCATTACATCACTTAATGTTATATATGTTCTTTCTGAAGAACGTTTCGGTGTAGGTTTCTTTCTAGTTTTGAACGTATCCGGTTAAATATACGCTCGCTTTTATAGCGTATTTAATATTGTTAATTTGTATATTGCCATAATATTTTATGCTTGTGCTTTTGCTATGCTTACGCCATTGTAGGATATCATTTGTTTGCAGTCAGAGTTCGCCAGGATCTTGCGGGTCTTGAATAAAGGTTTTGTACGCGTCAGCAGTGTTTTAATTCTAGTAGTTGGAATTTCGTCGTTTTGAGTGGCATCTTAAAAATTGCACTTTGTCACTTCTTACGTTCCTCCAGACTAATGCAGTACTGTCGACACAACACTCACATGAAAGGAAAGATTGAAAGGAAATGAAACTGCATAGGTTTTGGTACGGTTTTACTTTATTACATTATGTTACAATCCTTTAAATGGGTGCCAAAAATATTTCTCACGAAAGTTTTTGTTACAAATTTAAGAAAAATTACTTAACTTTGCTGTACCTCAATTAAAACCCTATATGATCATAGAGAAACGGGCTTGAAGCACCGGGTGGACTCCATCCAATTAATTCAAACTTTGTCGATGACGTAGCTTGTGACGTCAGCGCGCCACACAGGTCACGTGATGCTACCAAGGCCTAGGAGAGGAGGAGGATGAGTGAGTGAAGGGATTTGGGTGGTTCTTAACATCGAAGTCCTGAGTAGTGATGAGGGCGAAGCGACGTGAGTGTGCACGGAGCAGCGCGGGAATGAAAGGGCCGGGGAAAACGGGAGGCCCCCGAGAAAACAAGTGGCACTGTCCGGCACGATTCCCACGTGCGAAAATCTGGGAGCGACTCCGCTGGGAATGGAACCCAGTTCGCCTGTGTGGGAAGCGAGTAGTGTAACCACTGCACCACCGCGGCTCCAGGAGGATTGGTGACTGGAAAGAGGAGAGAGGGGGAATGCCCCTGCGCAAAGTCTCGAGCGAGCAATGCTACGACTGCGGAACACGTCGTGATGATACATCGAACCGCCACTTCGGGCAGCAAACTACCGGACGGCTCTCGCTTCTTGTAAGTAGTCTTCGCCAGCGGGACCTGGAGCTCTATTTCCAGACTGCTATCTTCGTGTTGTATGGCGCAAGACTTCAAATGACCCGCCAGCTGGTGGAAGTGTCTATTCTACGACTGTCATAACGACAAGTAGTCCCCACAAAGACAGCCTCCTACATGTCTTGGCATACAGCGCGGCCGGCAAGTGCTTTTCCACTTTTCCAATATTTACTCTTGTAATTGCGACTGATTTTGTGACCTCGTAAAGTTGTTGAACACAGCCTTCAACATATTTCCCATACCTATTAGTGCCCCTTCATACTTAAATAATAAGTATATTACTTGTTTGCTAGATGATCATTTCGGTTACCTGCCTTTGTCAGTTGCCAGTGTTTTTGAGTTGAGTTGAGTTATCGGAACCCAACATTCGGCAAACCGATTAAACATTAAATCGTAGCCTTATGTAACATTAGTGCATAATATGTTGCTTACATTGAACGTAGCAAATTTAAAATCTACCTCGTGTTACAAACATTAAAGGTAATCTCAAAAATGACCAAGTAAGTCGGTATCTGCCTATTCAGGAATATGCAAAATGACATTGAAAGTTTGTACCATATAATTGATTGTTTCCAATTAGTTAAAAAACTAGTATTAAGAACAAAATAACAATGTGAAATCCACAGTGATATGTAGCATCTATAATGCAACCATCTCTTGCCAACGAAAGTAATGTCAGTTTTATGCCAACGAAAATAAACATGCAAGAATTGATTGCAAGTTGTAGTATGTCCACAGATGCGTAATTCAGTTCCGTTGATAATATCAGGGACAATGCTAATGCTAGTAATCATGTTGTGGTGTTAACAAAAGCATAACGATATGACCAGCGGCCATAATGTTGTGACATCTTGTGAAGACAAAATGTGTTAATGTTATTTTGTATGCATTAAAACAGTCAAAGGGAACAAAATAATTTTTTTTTTTAACGTTGCAGAGCTCCTTGTGGCAGTGTTAGTAAATTTATGAGAAATGTAGAAAATAATCTTGTAGCCGTTTGCGACAGATAAATAGAGAAAATGATAAACTGTCTAAAACCGCAATTATCTATATGTTATGATGGCCTTAGTTGTACCATAACTAAGCAGTGCACTTCCGACCTCAGTGCTCTCTTAAGTTGCATTTGCAAATGGCACATATACTGATAGACTCCAATTGGCAATGGCAGCTCCTTTGTTCAAGAAAGCTGATACAGCCAGGCATACATTTTTAAGGTTCGTCGTAAGGGTGCCTAAATATAGCTGTAATGTATATATATTCAGGTGTGAGATAATGGGTAGCAACACGGTACAAATATTCAGTTTCAATTTATACGTAGCTAAGAGGAAATCACCAAGAATGGAGTACTGTTCTTCCCGGTCCGAAGCTTGGCAGGTAGAAGATACCTCTTACCATTCGAACACCACTCGTAGAGCTGGACCACCGCTGCGTACACTATTTTCGTACATTGGCCACTCAGAAAAACCTAACCTATATTTAGGCTTAACTGGTATGTAATCAATAAGCCTGGAGAAACACAGGCATAGCAAATTTAAATTATATAGGCGACCACCAAACCTCGTAAGGTTAAATCCACTTTTTATTGAGAACTTCTTTTAATTCTTATTTACTTCATTATTACTTCTGGACTATGTACTATGAAAAACTCTAGTGGCAATTTGCAAGAATTAAAACATATACATAGCATTCCTAAATTACGTGAAAATGGCCGTACCTAACATAACAAAATCCCTGGGATGCGTGGTTGCACTCAAACACCAAAATCTCTCGTTAATTAATGTTACACTCCAGTAAATATTAAATATCAGATTCTTCAAATAAAATAAAATATTAGTGTGCCTAGCTCAGTATGAGTGAAACTTCTCCCAGGTTTTCCGTAGGCAAAGTCTTATGTAAGTTCGTTTAAAACTATATGGCATCGCCGATAAGGAAAAAGCTTGTAGAAAAATAATAGCAGACGCTACATATGGCACTTGAGTACTATACTTGGACTTGCTTATCTGTTTGCAGAAAACGTGCAGCTCTAGTTGCTCTCGTAGACGTAGATTCCCATTATAGGTGCAAACAAAAATTAGCCAAGACAGGTCTCGCAGACAGTAGGACTTAAGTAGCGTCGACGTAATGAGGGAGAGAACTATGCTCTCTTGACTGGAGCTAGCTTAAATAGGACCTAATGTTTCAGCCAATGGGAAGTCAGTATTCGAACCTGTGGGTCAATTGGAAGTTATAAACCTTCTAAACGCCCCTACGTACCACTTTCAGCGTCCTTGCTGCTAAAACAATAGAATACCAGATCTCAAAACATACACAACAAAATTAAATAAAAAGAAACACAAATACAAGACCATTGAAATAAAAATAACACAAAATATTATTAACTACATAAGATCCTATCTTTAGACATAATCAAATTGCCACAGTAGAATCTAAGATAAAATATCCTACCACGATAAAATAATCATAAAAATAAGAAAATATTAAAATAAATACAAATGCTAATTATACGGTAATAACGTGTGTTACATGTGTAGGAAAACAATATTTTCATAGTGAGAAAAAAATGTAGTGTGAGAAATGACAAATATTAACACAAAATATGTTGATTAATTATGTAAAATAATGTACATTTTGCATGTGGTACAGACAGGCGCCCTATTGTTTTTTGAAACAAATTTCATTGAGAAAGATGTAAATAAAACACGCTAACATTGTGTCACATGAGATAATTGTTGAGTTGACATAGGTTACATGTTGCCATAAGTTTCATATTTGCATAGATAGAGGTTGGCATGTGTTACGTATCTCAACAGTGCGTACAATCACATATCTTTAATATTTTCTATACTCAAAATTAAACCATCAAGACGAATTCACATAAACTTAAAAATATGCGTAAATTAGCAGGAACAAACAATGGAGAATATAAATTTATTCTTTTATTAAATGTGTTGCTTTATACCAGCAAGGAATCAGATTATAGCGAAGCGGGCATTGCATGCAATCAGTTTCTTTGTCTTTTTTCTCTTTCTTTTCCCGCCATGCTGTACACTTTTTTTTATTTATTTCTGCCTGGCTTAAAAAGAAAATCAGGCAACTCTATCTATTGCTTAATCATCCTAAACACCCCACGAGATTAAAGCCTTTAACATACACCGCCATAGTCAGATCAGCTATGATGTATGCCCACGAAGTCTGGGAAAAATCAGCTAAAATCTTAATAAACCACCTTAAAGTTGTACAAAATAAATATCTTAGAATAATAGGAAACACCCGTAGGTTCACAAGAACAGTTGATATGCATAATGTTTAAAGGTTCCTTACATCGGAAATAAACTCATCTCTGAAAACTATAAATTCTACGATAAAATGGCTCTACATAATAACCCAATACTTATAAGAATCGGTAAATATTCCTCAGACATAAAATCGCGCAACAGACGCCCTAAAATGTCTAGATTGTAAGTTTGATCAAAGAATAACTCTCCCCTGCCACATAGGGAATTAATCTTAAACCCCGATACCAGCCAGAAATCTCCTGCCGGCCCGGGACAAAATGCCACCATTTCATCAAAACTAGTTTGCGACAGCACTTAGTTGCTCATTCTGCCCACAATCACCGCACAGTTCGACTAGGGATCCCCCCCCCCCCCCAGGGGAGGACGGTCGGGAGCCTGGGCGGCTCAGCTGAAGATGGCTTCGCGCGTCTGCTGGGGGCTGCCCAACGATCAAGGAGGAGGATGTTGGGGATAACCCGAGCTGCTGAAACATGAGAAGTGGCGAACCACTCCACTACTGGATTCTGCGGGCTGTCAACTGTAGATGCGTGCGGAATGGAACAGAATCGGAACTCGGAAGCAGTGGCGTCCGCCTTCACTCGTGGGCCAGCGGATTTGCCTTCAGAACTGGTAGCTCCTGGATGTCCCGCCGAGCGCAGCTCACCTACGACCAAGGGAGAATTTGGGGGAGGGGGAACGGATGACTACCCGATCCTATAGTACAGCTTTAGGTACCCTTAGGGAGGTAGTGATGGCCCCAAACGCTGGCCATGGCTACCCATTTCCTCACTGCCGCGATGTCCGCCTTCTTAGCATGCAATTCCCTCTCTTTAGGAGTAAGGGGTTCGCCCTGAGAAGCAATTAGAACCCGACCCTACTTTCGGTCGTACATTTAATGCTTAGCAATAGGGTAGATAAGAATTTTAAAAAAAAACCGCACAGTTCAGATGTAAAATTTTAGTTTCCTAGGCTTAACTCTACATAACCATATTAATGAATCAATGCAGTCCTATAACTACAAGTCATTTCAAACGTAATTTTGCTTTTCAAAGCTAAACACATAAGTTAAAACGCCTTTTTCTGCTCCGAAAACGCTGTCTGTTGCAGGGCCTGTTCTGATTGGCTGTTCACTTCCCCGGGTGCGGGGCCTTGATTTCTCCACCCAGAGATGGATGCACTGTCTCCTCCTTTAAGCGAAGCTCAAGTAAAATGCAAATACCGCCTCCGATTTAACTTTTTACCATAACAATCTTAATGTTATTGAAATTACAGGTAAAAACTTCTTACATTAGCTATAATATATTATAAATGTGCTGATACCGTAAGTTTCCAGCCTGTCTTAGGACTCGGGTACTAACAGCGCTTCAGGAAATTGAGAAAGATAAGTTGTAACACAGAATAATTAACTGAACAATTATTTTAGGATAATTACCAACTCATGAACACAATCACCTCACCTCATTTCACTGCAGGCAACGCCTTTACCCAACCCTCTGGCGAGTAAAATCACGGTATTATTTCGGCTTAGCTTCCGCTTTTACAAAAGACTGGCCGGGAGTCTAACAAACTCTCGTCCAGTCTATAACTTAACGTGCATTTTTCAAAATTACCGATTTTAAGGGACAATAGATAACATAATCACTGTAACTTCCTCCCATGAACTTGTGGTGTTAAAAAGGTGGGGGGGGGGGGAAACTTTGGGAACCAGGGTTTGCTGGGGAACCTCACCATTTATAAAAAAAAAAACGCAGCTGGACTAAATTATTTTGATGGGTGAGGAGGGGGGAGGGGGCTAGCTTCTCCTTCCCTCCACATCAAATATGAGAACCGCCTGGGTGATAAGGGCCCTCACAGGGGCCCGGACTACCCCGCTCTGAGCTTCGCCAATGATTAGACTCGGCCGGACCAAGCAGCCGAAAATAGACGCTGTGTACTCGCCACGCGCCTCCCTTCGGTAAACGTCGTGTTGAGGTCGGTCAAGTTCGGCTCCCACGCCCAGCAGGAACCACTGTCGCTGACCCTCTCTCCACAGTCCGCGGAGATCTCGCGTGCATAACCAGCACATCGCAGGCCGGTCCTTTGTTGCGGCACATCTTCGACGGTGCACAAGTGTGGAACAATCACACTGTAGCACACGCAGTCTCAGCGCTGGATCACCCCAACAACTACGCGAGGTCTTCTACTGGATACACGAAGTTACTGGTTACGCGAGGTCTTCTACTGGATACACGAAGTTACTGGTTACGCGAGGTCTTCTACTGGATACACGAAGTTACTGGTTACGCGAGGTCTTCTACTGGATACACGAAGTTACTGGCTACGCGAGGTCTTCTACTGGATACACGAAGTTACTGGTTACGCGAGGTCTTCTACTGGATACACGAAGTTACTGGCTACGCGAGGTCTTCTACTGGATACACGAAGTTACTGGCTACGCGAGGTCTTCTACTGGATACACGAAGTTACTGGATACGCGAGGTCTTCTACTGGATACACGAAGTTACTGGCTACGCGAGGTCTTCTACTGGATACACGAAGTTACTGTTTACGCGAGGTCTTCTACTGGATACACGAAGTTACTGGATACGCGAGGTCTTCTACTGGATACACGAAGTTACTGGTTACGCGAGGTCTTCTACTGGATACACGAAGTTACTGGTTACGCGAGGTCTTCTACTGGATACACGAAGTTACTGGCTACGCGAGGTCTTCTACTGGATACACGAAGTTACTGGTTACGCGAGGTCTTCTACTGGATACACGAAGTTACTGGCTACGCGAGGTCTTCTACTGGATACACGAAGTTACTGGCTACGCACACACACTTTGAATCACTTGTACATGTCACTCGCCGCACACGAAATTCAATGTAGCACACTTGAAGAACTTAATTAGGCCACTGTGACTAACATAACCATCAACCAGGCAGTTGATAGATGACAACAACCTATCCCTAGGAAAGACAACTATATAGATAACAATATTTACACACACAATTTCGCTGATTATTTACTCGCCTTAAACTTACAGTATTTCAAAAGATATAAACAAACTTCAACTCACTAACAATGGAAAGCGATATACAAAATATATATATAAAAAACATTGCAATTCATGCAAATCTATAAGAATACACGCCTTAAACACTATAAAATAGATCGTCGAGAACGCTGGCATCAACAAGCTGAAAAACAAAAATCTCATGGAAACATAAATGGTAATAAAGACACATTAAAACGATTATATATGTGAAGACAACTTGTCAACAGATGGATACAGATTGGACTAAACCTGGAACTATGGTACTTGTTGACTCTAATAACTGTTTTTAATGCATATTATTAAAAGGACTATTTCTCTGACGTAAAATCCAGTTGGTGCTCATTTGCTCTCTGTTACAGGTCTTCAGACATGGCTGATAGCTGTAAACATAGTGAGTGAATGGCTTAGAAGTGATGTGACAGGCATGTTACATATGGGAGCTTAGGTAGCCTCAGCTCATTCTCCCTTGCAGATGATAAGCTTTTAGTTGACTTAGGCACTAGCGATGCCTAAATCATTTTTTTTTCAAATCACTTCCTGGTTACTTGATTATACAGCACCCTTCCACATTAGCATGGGCTAGGCATCGCATCTCAAATTATTTGTGTAAGGCGAAAATCATCATTAGTGGGGATGCTTTCACTACAATTACACTTCGTAGCTCAGTGCACGGGTGGCTCAGCAACAAATGCAGCACACTTTCTGTGGTTTGACGAAAAAATTATCCTCTACCCGATTTACTGGAGAATAAGGCCATACAGTCACTTCACACATGGTGCTCTTAAAGCTTATTGCACTATATATTTATACTCTGTGATCAAACTGTATAATTCTCTTCACTTGTGGGGTAAACGCGCATTACTGTTAAGTTGAATCACCCTACGAGGTCATCAGTATTCGGCACCAGTAGCTCATAGCAATTTGCGTGTACTTCCATTTTCATTTAATATGGGTCTTCGTACGAAGGGGCTAATTTTACCATTATAAATCCCACTGTTTACTTATATGACTAGCTCGTATTAGGACTACTTGCCTGCGTTCCAAATTATTTATTCGAGACTTCTTTGCTCTTCTTATCCATTGGTCAGCTACTATAAGTAACCTTACGCATATTATGGTTATCAATTCTTCTTTCAGTTCATTTAAATTCACGGGTGTCTGCCATCATTCTCGGCCAATTCGGTAATACATCTGGGTTGAATAACACCGAGCTTTCTCTGGTTATAATCTTACGACGGGTCACTGAATTCGAGTTGTGGACAATGTGGTTCAAAAGGTATTCATTTAGTGGTACTTTATACCCCCATCCCGGCTGTGCAGAGTAGCAATAATGTTTAGTATGTTCCCAAGGCTTCGCATATGCATTTCGACGGGGTTCCCTAGGGGATGGCGAACAGCTGAAGTAGTAGGAACAATTTAGTATGAGAGCTGGCCTTGCGAAGTACGCCCAGTGAACTGGGAACCTTTATCTGATACTACACCCTTGTTGCCGATATTTCTTGCAAATAAATACAATTTATTCAGTACAGCTTTTGCCTTCGCTTCGACAATTGGGTACAGTTTAGTCAGTTTGGAAAATACGTCTATTATAACAATAATATAAACAATCCATGATTTAGAACGTCGGAGTCAACAAACACAAGGTCTAATGGATTTTCAGGTAGAATAGGCTGCAGCTCGCCTACCAAATTCGACTGAGGATGTTTACATTTACGCAATAGGTCACATGACCTTACTCTGGAGGCCACTGCCTTATTAAGGCTTCTACTCGCCATCACTAGCGTTTATTCAATCCCTTCCTCGCTCAGTTGTACAAGTTTTGCTCCCAGAGCGTAACTAAAGGCATCCATATAGAGATAAAATGTGGTGTTCTGGACTGGGTGATAGTTTACATGGTCTGACAAAAATAGCGCTTTGGCAGCTTCAAAACGCTTTCTTCTATTCTTCTCTCCAGCTCCAAGTAATATCCTTATGTAAAAATTCAAACAAAGGCAGGCACACTTAAGCTACACTATCGGAATAATTCCTATAAAATCCCACGACACCGAGAAAATCTCTGAGTTGGTTGACGTAATTAGGAGCAGGAAAATTCGTGATAGCAGCCAATTTATCTAGAGTAGTCCGAATTCCAACACTTGTTAATATGTGCCTGAGAAATGGTACCTCTTCTCTACAAAACAGTGTATTTCTAAGTTTCACAGTCATGCCAGCTACTATCAATTTTCTCAACACTGTGTTCAAGTGCTTCTCATGCTCCTCAAAAGTACTTGACGTAATCAGGATATCATCTATGTAGCAACGTGCGTATAATCAATACAGTCGTTTTTAAGTGTAATGTTCATGAAGTGCATGAACTGTGCCACTGCATTACAAAGTCCTAAAGGTAACACAGCAAAATTGCTGGTTTCGATCAAAAAGGCTGTATACTGATGAGATCCTTCTTTCAAAAGCACTTGCCAGTACCCGGGCATGAGGTCAATTATGGTCATACACTTCGCTCTGTGAAGCCTTAATCATTCTTCCGTACGTTTGGGACTTTCACGGGACTTAATGGTGACATTATTAAAATTACGAGCATCCACGCAGTCTCACCGAACTGTATTTCTTCAGAACGCACCCCATTGGGTTGCAATAAGAGCTCATAGAATTCTGAATTATGTCCCATGATAACATCATATTCAAATAGGCCTCGGCTTGTTGCAGATATTTTGCAGGTATCGGATAACTTTATCTGGAATCACCTTAATGTGTGCTAATACAATACATTGTGGTCGGGTTTCTCAGAACATATTCGCTAGTGCGAACACAACAGACGTTCGAGCATACATTTTTGCTCGTGACTCACTGCAGTTACTCCTTCAATGGCTTGAAAAATTTCTTCTGGTGTGGCAAATATATTTTCAGACGGCGTTTTCTGTAATTGGTACTCAATAAGCTGCAATTGACAAACTATTTTGTCAGAATAGGTCCAGCATTCTGGTGTTGTTGCACAGTTTGCTTCTCTTCCTGAAGTTCGCACTAGCCATCCCCCGAAGTATAGGAAAACCTACCCATGTATGTTTTACCTCGAGGATCTATGTGGCAAATCCATCATTGGTGAATTTTACGTCGAAGAGATCTGGCCTACGCAGTTTCCAGACCTGTTCTTGGTGGAGAATGGGCTGAAATTATATAATGGCCATGTGTACAAAACATGGCTGGGTTACTCGAAGCATGATGATATATGGGTCGACGAGAAAGATATTTTGTCTTGACAACCCTGCTAGAGCTATCTTTTAATGTAAATGAATAACGTTTATCATAATTAATATTTGCATGTTTGCTGAAATGTTCGTTCTTTTAATTATATTCCTCCCAATGTCAGCGGACTCTTATGCGAGACATGTACTACTTTACAGTAAAAACTACTAAACTGTTATATTTTCCACAACTTGGGATGTGTGCATGTTTTTTTTTTCACACATTCATTTTTCTATCAGTTTTAGTTTTTTGATGTGCGTAGCAACAGGCCATAAATTTTTTCTTCTCGCAGGTTTTATGCGTATTTATATATAATTCAAAGTTACATGTGTCTATTGTGTCGAGTTATCAAAGCCACAGTCATACTTTTTTTTTTGCCTATTAACGTACTTGCGCATTAGCGAGTGTTGGGAAGTATTCTTGTCACAACAAACACCAAATGAAATGACCTTTTCCCCTGTACTACTTTTTGAGAGATGATACAATTCTTTTAATTCGGGAAAACGGACTTTTACAATGTGCGTTTATAGGAAGTACAGTATTCTAGCACGTGTCGAACCTGCCCCTCCTGTATGTTATGTCTTATCCTGTAGGGAAATGTGTATAATGTTTTCATAACTGAGTATGTTTCCACATGTAAAATTTATTCTTACCGGTTTGTTCCCCCATCAGTATAGTAGCGTGTATTTTATTTCCTACATATACTTTTTCATATGTGATGTACCATATTTTTCTTACCAGCATTCTACAATACTTTTTTATATTCGTACCATATATATTACGCCTCTCCAGTAATGGAGATGTTATTTTTCGTTGTACTGTGTAATTTTTGTTCGTTCGTTTGTTATCTCTCTCAGTATAATTTTTTCCTGCCAGTAGTACACCATGTATGTTATACTTGTTTGCCCTCTCAGTATTGTACAGTGTATACGTTTTCCTTGTTATTCTACCATTTTTCCTGCCAGTAGTACACCATATATGTTATACTTGTTTGCCCTCTCAGTATTGTACAGTGTATACGTTTTCCTTGTTATTCTACCATTTTTTTTACATAAGTGTTGTACTGCATATATTTCCCGTATATTCTCACCAGTATAATATTTTTGGCAAGTGTGTCTGAGGTGTCCCAGGGGTCGAACCTGGACCTTACTTATTCATGACTGGGACTAAGTTTCCTCAATGTGTTACATGATAAATTAATATGCCGTCGCTGTATGTTGGGATACTAGAAGTTATGTTTTTGTGTGAAATATTTTCAAGCCTTGGTTCTTTGCTGGCATGAAAAACTATCTAGAACACTGCTGTCGGTCAGCAGCTAGCACGATGTTGACAGGAAGTAATCTTCTGCCTAGCTGTAATGTGCGCAAAATATCTTATGGGACAGAATTCCTCCCGGCCAGCACACGTCTACAGACGACGGCAGCTTGCATTGAGACTTATTTCGTTTTAAAAATTCAATTTGTTCGTACACGTAATGTTGGTTTGTTGTCTCGCTTTTCCTTTAAAATATAACTACACTATGTTTTTACAATATACAGACTCTTTATATATATATACACCAAAACTTGTATATTATGTGGTAACCCAATCTGTAAAATCAAAGAAACAGAAAAAAAAAAAAAAAACATGATAAAATTACATTATAACATTCAAAAACTGGTACAAGGCATTTTCTCCAAGAAAATACCAATATGTTGTAACTGGAATAAAAAAATTCTTATAAAAAGAGGTAGACCAAACCAAAATCGAGTTTAACAATTGTATTAATATAAGGCACAAATGAGCTGGTATCATCACAGATCGTTTACATAACAATATGAAACAGCCTCAATCTAAAATGCGATTTTCCAATTAACCGTGTCAAGGTGCCGCACTCTCTCAAAGCAACATACTAAAACTAATATATAAATAATAAATTCAAACACCAAAATCATTAAAGCACCATGCTGCCATAACAACCAAGGCAGACAGTAAAATGACTAGCATATACTGTATGAAAACCACTCTAATTAGTGTCGGAATAATACTGAAAAATAACAGTAATACGTCTGTCAGACTAGATGCATTGCTACTTTATGACACACTCATATTATTATACATTTCCAATAATTACTAGGAATCATCTTCATGCTAATTGACCACGCCTAGAGACAATTTCGGTTCATGCACCTTAATGCAGACGGCGCCACGGAAAAGATATTGGGTAAGGCTAGTAAACACCAAGAGTTTTATTTAAGGTCAGTTTTACATTATAATAAAGGGCACCTGTCCAAAATATAAGGAGTGACATGTATTATTACTCAATGACTATTACGAAAGTTTCTGCATGCCGCAATTAACCTCACTAAAATAAAAATTACATAGAAACTGAGTCTCTGCAATTTTAAGCTTGTTGCAAAATTTATGTAGATTTAAATGTAAATAAAGAATACATGAATTAACCAAAACTGTATGTCATTCAGTTAACATAATTGAACAATAATATACTTACAAACAATTAGTGATTATGGTATAGAAAGGAAAAATCCGATTCAATCATTCAGGTTTTTCATTAAACCCCAATTCAACAAGTGAAGCTTCTTCGCCACTTCACATTAAAAATTAATATTCCACCATGGGGCAGCATATCAATGGCCATCAATGCTCACGTGGCAATTTAAAATACTAATTAAATGATTATAAAAATGATATCGACTGTTCCGCGGCCAGGGTGCCCTTAGAAAGTGACCCGTCGTAAAATATACCAATACACAATAAATTATATAAAAAGCTGGCATTGTGGACAATGGGCAAATGAAAACCAAAGAGGCACTGTATGGGGCAGCAGGAAACTCAGGATCCAAAATTATGATAGCACTTAGAATGCTAATGCTTCTTACTAATTTTTCATTTAAATTTAGACCATGTGGGCCTATTATTGAATAAATAAGGAAACTAAGCCCCACACATAAATTATGTTAGCACATCACCAGCACTCTACAGTTCAATTTAAATAATGGTTCTTAGCAACAACTCACCAGTATCGTACCTAAGGCCAGCAACTTGCTCTCACCAACTAAACACAAATTATCACACATCTGATAGGGATAGCCCTTACACGCTAGTACTACGTACATAACAGAAAATAATTTGTCGCACATTTATTTCATTGGTCGATCCTTGGTGAAGCCAAGTGTCCACAGCTTCTCATCGTCAACTGGACGAGCTGCTGGAAGGATTTTAGGAAAGGTAGCACAATCATGTTGACCTCAACCGATGCATCGAAGAGCCAGAATAAGAATGTGTAGAGCGCTCAAGGGGAAAGAGAGTGACGGCTGGGGAGGGGTAGGTGAAAGGAGAGGGGAACCTGAATGACACCAAGATCACTGAATGTGTGGTGAGCTAGCAGTGAAACAAGTCCCCAAGCAGCAGGCAGTACAAATGACCATGCTACCACCATCCCAAAATCATGCTAACTGGATTCTCAAAATTTCACAAGGCTGTCCATCTCTGGCTACCCCTCACGTACACAAGCTACACAATAGTACCAGTACACAAGTCGAAGAAAATGTTCACTGAAGAAAAAGTGAAACACTGAAGCAGAAGCAGTAGGAATGTTCCAGATTCGTAGTACAGTAACCATTCAGGTGACAGAAAAAATGGCACACAGACAAATGCACATCTTTATCTCTTGCAGACTCAAAATAACGAAGCAGATTTATACCCAGGGATAATTTCACATAAGGAGCAGCCCAGTGAATACCAAGTGCCAGTCACTGTTCTTGTCGAGAGGCATCCGGGCAATGGGGGAGCATCAAAGCAACAATATCCAGACGCATCACTTCAGCCAGATGAGGACATCCAAAGAAACCATCACATGTCGAAACCTCGCTCGGGTCGTCTCGGGTGGAAGGCAGGAAAAAATACTAAATCAGGGTTATGTTAGGTCGAAGGAATAAACAAAACCAAAAGGGAGGGGAAGGGAACAGGTATAAAAGCGCTAAAATAAAAAGAAAACACCATAACAGGTGAAAACAGACAACATGAAGAGCAATTCTATCAAGTTCTAACCACATATGGCTTTAAATGTGATACATAGGACTTCCTGATGATGCGGACAGATTGCAAACATACCAACTGTACAGTGTTCAATCCTAGAAACTTGTGTATCCTAAAGGGACCCACACATTTCGAAATAAATTTACTACCTATGCCATTGGAAAGGTCCGCGAGGGTTAAGTTCCTACACAGCACCGGGTTGCCCACACAAAACTTTGCGGGTGATCTGGATTTGTCTAGGCGGGAAATAACAACCTCTTTGGCCTCGCCCAAAAGACGAAAAACCTCCCCTAACAACTTGTCGTGCTTTGTGTCTGTGATAGGGGAAGGGAAAGGGGGAGAACCCTAAGTTTGAGCAAGGGATGGCAAAAGGAACACCCCAGGAAAGGAAAGCCTGGAGGGACACCAGTAGAACCATCGAGTGTACTGGTGAATCGTATGTTAAAAAAAAGTATGTTAAAAAAAAGTCCTAGTCCCAACAGCAATTATCATGATTATGGAAGTTCATGAGACAGGCATTCAAGTTCTTATCGAACCTTTCAATTTGATTTCCCTTAGGTAAGTATGGGATGGAAGTGAAATGCTTCAGATCCCACCGAAAGCACATCCCTAAAAACCGTGGAGGTGAAGTATCTTGCATTGTCGGTAAGAACCTCGGCCAGACCACTGAAAATCATCCACATTTGCCTGCTTTGCATCCTGAAGGTTGTGGTAGCCTTCATATTCCAAAAGGGAAGTAAGATCACTAATTTTGTGAAGGTATCCAAAAGAACCAATATGCAAGCGTATTCCCTTCTAGACTGTACTAAGTGTTCGAAGACATCAAAATGTATAGTCTGCCAAGGAGCCTGTCCGACATTTGCTTGGCGACCCTGCTTACATCATTGGCAGGTGTCACAAGATCGTACATAATCACTAGTCTCCTTCTTAAGGGCAGGCCAAGCAAAATTGTTCGAGATGTTTCGAAAATGTTGCTCACTCCCTGGTGCCCTCCAAACACGGACTCGTGAAAGTAGGAGAGCACCATGGGACACAGTGACATGGGGACGAGAGAGAACATTGCAGGCAAAATAATTCTTGCTAGTGAAATATAGGACCCCATTCTCAACCACATAGGGGAGATTAACATCAGACCTTAAGTCATTGCAAACCTTGCAAAAGAAAGAATTGCCATATTGTGCCTCTCAAAGCTGGACAAGGAAACCAGGACACCACTGAATCAATTTTATCGAAATGACAGGATTTTCTTCTTGTTGCACCTCAAAGTCCTCTGGATCGAACATGCGTGATAGCGCATCGGCCACTTGATTACTAGACCCTCGGACATGATTGATCCGGAAACGAAATTGGGATGATCGCTAAACACATCTTCCCAACATTCCCAGTTTTTGGGGATAATTCTGTATCCAGCTGAGCATCTGGTTGTCAGTATATAAGTCTCACTTCTTGTGCACTACATAAGAGGTGAACTTCTCCAATCCGAAGATACATACCAACGTCTCCTTTTCATAAATGCCTAGTTGCGTTCGGCTTCAGATAGACTGCGATTGGCAAAGGTGACAGGTGCTAAGCCACAATCAGTCTGCCGACTCAGCAATGCACACAATACCAGGGAAGAGTGATGTGTCCACCTGGACCACAAACCTCTTAGTAAAGTCGGGTAGTTGAAGTGCAGGAGGAGACGGCAAAATATTCTTTAGCACAGTGAAGGCAGCTTCCTTTTCTTCTCCCCACTTAAATACTATACTTTTTTTCTGCAGTGCATTTAGGGGGAGCAGAGAGTTCCGAGTAGTGATCAATTAATCTAGAATAATATCCCATGATTCCCAAGAATTTTTGAATCCCATTAAGGTTTTTGGGAAATCCAAAATGGAAGCAATAAGTTCGGTATCATTGAGAAGCCTCCATTTGCAAGCAGATATCCAAGAAATTTAACATTGTTAGACCCATGTGTGAACTTCTCAGGGTTCACAGTGAGCCTAACCTCTCTTGTTCGGGTGAAAACTGGCCTCAGATGTTCCAAGTGGGACTCCAAAACATCACTATAAACATTAATGTCATAGGATGTAATTGAATACGAACATGTACTTGAATTCGGACAACTTTTGGTCCAAACACAGTAAAGGGCCTGACTCACGAAATTCGAACAAATCGATATCCTTGTAAATTCCAAGGAGTGATGAAGGCAGTAAACTTTCTACAGGAGGGATTGAGCAGACATTTTTAAGCTGTTATTAAGGTCGAATACTGAGAATACCCTAGCTTTGCCCAGATGTTGAAGGGAACAATCAATAGTAGGTATGGGAAACAGGCCCTTGTGAATCTTCTCATCTACCAAGGAATGGTTGACCATGAGATGATACCTGTCGGGGTATTTCTTTCTCACAAAGAATTCAGGAAAACAATTATCAGATTTTGAAGGAACTGTAGCCCCTATCAATGATTTCACAGAAGGCCTTATGTTTTGGAGAACGACACTTGAATTGGCGGTAATGGATGGGAATATAACTGTAAGGGTAACCTTATAGGGTAGGATGTCGCATTTACCTATCCTCACCAAAATATAATAACTGAACTCAAGTCGTAAATGTTCAAGCTTCTGCCGAAAATCATTATTGTCACACTGATTAACCTGGATAGATGATGGGCTAATGAAAGTATCCTCAACAAGAAGCCCCACATGAATGGTGGGAGTGAACCCAATGAAAGGTAAAGAGAGTCAAAGTTGACCACGGCCCTAGCTGTTCCCAGGAAGTCCAAACCTAAAATCAGGTCTTGAGTTAGGTTGGGATATGCCCAGATCCAGAAGGTCCATAATAACCTGCCTGTCTTGAAGTAGAAAACAATGACACGACCCGACTTCAAAATCTTTCCATTTGCTACGAAAATACACATTTTAGTAATGGTACTAACACATCGCTCAGAAAAAAATTTTAAATAAAGGAGGCGACAAAAAAATTCTTACTTATTTCACTATGAGTCGCTCCTGTATAGACCAGAGCTAAAAAAATTCCTTCCACCACACGTGATGGTGACCAAACACTTATGAACTTGGCACAGGAGTTTACTAAAAAGTGAACTGGCAGCCCCATGCATTCAAACAGTTACTCGTAATGTTGCGAAAGTTGGGGACGTTAAGTTGGGGACGTTGACAAAAACGAAGGACACTGCCAATTTCGCCGCAGCAAAAACACCGCTGTTCCTCAAAATGTCGCTTACTACAATTACTGTTTGCCACAACATGGCAGGGACGCATACATTTAGTACAGCGCAAAGAACTAGACTGCTTAAAATTCTGAACGGAAGACAGACACAGTGAAGCATCTCCCACAGCTTTGACGTGGTGCATAGATCCAGACACGGAAAGAACTGTTCTACTACTAGAACAAGTGGAAAGACAACTTTAAACATTTATCGCCAGTGTTCGCAATTCAGCGAAGTCTTTAGGGGCTGTTAACGACAAGCAATTATCCTTCAACAGGGGTGAAAAATATTCTACAACCGTACTCGTCAATGCTGCCTCGATATGTGACAAAAACAGGGCCATTTCCATTTGACGTTTAAAACGTGGAAGGAAAAGCACTTGTAACATGCACTGCTTGAAACCCGAAAAGTGCCACCAAAAAAAACAGGATATTTCCACCTGTAATAATTGAAAAATTAACCCCTCCACCATAACCGTCAGGGTCCTAAGTAAATCATTTTTGGAACACCATTTAAGGAGTAACACCTTACTGACACAAAGAAATGTAGGATCAGGAGAGATCCAAAGACACGTAAGGAGATATACTATCTAAGAACTTGTACATAAGTTTTGTCATGGAAAGGGAGGTCTCACGTCCACTTACCCCCGTCACAAGTTTCCTGGTGAATGGATGTGCCACAGCACCTTCTCGGTTGCATAAACTACGCATGAAAATCTTCATAAGCTCCGCCACAATAAGGCTTTCATCCACTGCAATGTAGGAGTCGCGTAGGAACCCGAAGAATTCCTAGCACATCAGGTTATATATAAAACCGATTTGAAGACGCTTCATAGTGGATAGCATGAAAAAAATAATAATATTCCCATATAAATACTAAAATACATGTAATAAACACAATTGTACAGAAATAATACAATATTATGCAAATCAATGCACAGGCCTATGATACCTAAAGGCTTAGCATATCAGATGCACCAGCAGAGTAGCAAAGAAAAATTGTGGAAACCCATTATTTGTAAAATAAAACTGGCAGAAGGTATTTTCTCCAATAATATATCAAAATGTGATAAATGTACTCCAATGAACTCTTAAAAAAGAGTTACACCAAACCAAAATAAAGTTTAACAAGTTTATTAATGTAAGGCATGATTGAGCTTGTATAATCACAGATTGTATAATCAACACAACAAGATGAAACAGCCTTAATCTAAAATGCTGTTATCCAATTAACTTTGCCATGGTACCTCACTAGCTCAAAGCAACATGCTAAAACCAATATATTACAAATGTAATCAAACACGAAAATCATTAAATCACTATGCTGCCATAACAAACAAGGCAGACAGTACAGTACAGACTCACAGACTAGATGTGTTACTTCTTTATGTCACACTCATAATATTATACATTTACAATAATTACCAATAATCATTGTCACACACCGTGATTGACTATGCCTAGAAACAAAGAGTATACACACATCCTAATGCAGGTAGCACAACGAAAAACATGTTGGGTAAGGTTAGTAACAAGTATTTTATTTTGGTCAGTTCTGCATCGTATTAAAGAGGCACTTGGCCAAAATATATACCTCAGCATTTATAATTACACAATGACTGTTAAGACAGTTTCTGCGTGCCGCAATTACACTAACTAAAATACATATTGACTAGAAACTGCGTCACTTCAGATTTGAGCTTGTTGCAAAATTTACATAGGTTCGTACATAAATGAAGATTGCATTAAAAAAAACTGTGTGTCATTCAGTTAACCCAATTGCACAATATTATATTTACAAACAATTAGATATGTTGGCGTAGAATCAACACACCCAATTCCATCACTCATTTTCTTCATTAAACACAAACTCAATGAGTGAAGCTTCTTCACCGCTTCAGCTTACAAATTAATATCCCACCGCGGGGCAGCATATCAATGTCTATCGTAAACTGTATGCAAATTTAAAATACATATTAAAAGATTCTAAACAATTATATATCGAGAGTAGTCTGCGGCAATAATGCCCTTATAAAGAGACCCGTCTTATAATATACCAATATACCTATATATATATATATATATATATATATATATATATATATATATATATATATATATACACACACACACACACACACACACACACACACCACATACACACACACACACACACACCAGCGTTGTGGAGAATGGGCACTGGAAAAAACCAAACGGACAAAATATGGGGCAGCAACAAACTAAGGATCCAAAATTATGATGAGAACATTTAGAATGCACACACTTCCTTGTTTAAATTTAGATGGTAGATGGTGCGGACCTAGTATTGAATAAATAAGAAAGATATGCCGCACCCCTAAAATTACGTTAGTACTTGCTCTACTTCACCAGCAAACAACAGCTCAATCTAAATAATTGCCCTTCGCAACAACATGATGGTGTCGTACCTAAGGCCAGCAACTTCCTCACTTCAACTGAACACAAATTATCGCACATATTATGGGGATAGCCCTTACACACTACCAGTAGTTTGTATGTATTAGAAAATACTCGTAACACATTTATTTTGTTGGTCGATCCTGGGTGAAGCGAAGTGTCCTCAGCCCCTCATGATCCACTCGTCAAAGCCGGAGGAAGGATGATAGAGAAGTATCACGAACATGCTGACCACAACTGATGCATCGAAGAGCCAGAATAAGAATGTGTAAAGCGCTCCATGAGAAAGGGAGGGAGCGTCGGCAGGGGACGGGTAGGAGAAAGGAGAGGGAAACCTGAATGAGACTCAGATCATAGAATGCGCTGGGAGCTAGCGGAGAAACAAGGCACTAAGAAGAGCGCAGTTCAAATGAGCGCACAGCTAAATAGTTCCTTTACAGTTTTTTTAAACACAGATATAAAACATTTTTAATTACCAATAAGAGGATGAGACTTGGGATGGTAAAATTTTGTAAAACAGATTTATTTATTACACACACTAATAAATACTAATACAAAGCTTCATCTCCGTGTCTTCGGTACACACAATGTTTTCTAAATGCATCACATGTTCCTCGTAGTATTTTGTTTACATGTAACACGTATGATCTTAAGTCCACAATGTTAGTGCTTAGGCATTGCACAATGCACATCGTCCATGTTCACACTCGTGAAGCCTTGAGACATACATCTCTACAAGCTGTGCCTGAACTGCATGCAGCCACGATGTCTGCACAGGTTCACAATGTTCGTTCCAGCAGAACACGAACTGTGCATCGCCGACTCTTGGTGAATAACGTACACGGAGTAGTAAGGTATTACAGCTTCCTTTAACTCTCTACGAATGTTCCAGTACGGAATATTCCCATCAACACTCCTAAGTGAGTGCGTCAGTAGAAGGTACATCTGTTGTGTGTTGCGACTGAGGTGATTCCATAGAGTCGTAGTCGTCTTCGCTGTACGAGAGGGCAGTCTGCTTGACGGTGTAAGAGTCCAGCGAGCGAAACCCTTAGATGTTACAAAATATTTTACAAGTCCTCAAGCACAGACATTACACATTTTTACACAGTCATTTCACACTGTGTGTTAGGTTTACTTCCTTGTCGCGGGGCTGTGTTTGCTGTTAGAAAACTTGCTTAGGCAGGTGGAGGAGGGTGGGGGACTGGGATAGGGGTGTCGCGAGGCCGTCTTCTGCAGGTACAGCTGGTGCGTAGAACCAGTGCACGGAGGCAGGCGTCCTTGCACCGGCCCCTGCAGTGAGGCGTGTCGGGAACCGATGGATATCCGTTGGAACACTCCTTGCACGTGAAGCCATCCTGTATATCTTCGTCCAGCTGTAGGTAAGTTGGCAAATACTACAGTATAGCCGAAATTTCGTATGGTGGGTATGCCGGCAGGGACTTTTTCGGCAGGTATGCCAACTCATCTAGTTTGCCCAAAGCACTAAGCGAACGCACCATTGCGAATGGCAAAATGGCTGAAAGTATTTTATGACTGCTTGGACAACATGCATACATTTCTAAGAGCAACGTACAACTTCCCAGACAGGGGCTCGGGGTGCGCCTTATAACGCTAGAGTTTAAGGGGCTAATGATGTAGTCTCTACATGACTATAGTGGATCAAACGAAAGTGGTGGATGCTTGCCGACTAATTTGCCAATGAGAATCATTGGCGTGATGGAGGTTTAACAAATAAACAGTAATTAGCCAATCGGAGAGATTGCAGGGGGTAGTGCGAAAACATCTGATTATTCGTAACAAAGTTTTCCGAAGACACCTGAGAAATTATCCAATCGAAAGGGTTGTCACGCTGCTATATTTTTGGCTTTTTAAAATTATTAATGTGTAGGGAACATTTATAACATTCAGGTTAAATCATGTATCCAGTAATGTCAGCTTTTTGTAGTCCTGATACTTTTATTTGAATCCTGCAGGTATTCATGAACCTTAATGCAGTGTTCAAGGATACATTGTCCCAAGTTAGACAGTGTGTTATAATAAGTGCTTAGATAATATTTATTAAGAATTTTAATTGGTTCAGTTTGTCACATTTTCGTGTTTCAGAGATGAGTCTAGTTATTGGTAATTTTTATCACTAATTAATGGAATATTTGGTTTACAGTTAGGACATTATCCATCCGTGTGAAAGACCTAATTACTTAATTATTTTTTAATACTGGCTGGTACTTTGCATTTAAACTCACCTGTGAAATATATTTTTTTATTAGTTAAGAAATTTAAAATGTACCAATATATAATGGTTTTACGTGTAATTTATTTAAAACCCAGTTTGTTTTTACCATAATGTTAAATTAGTTAATGAGAGGTGTTTCTGGCCTTTTCCCTTTAGCTTAATCCAGATATTAAATTTACTCTTGACACTCTGTATGTTAGTTACAGTCCCAGTTATGTTCTAGTAGAGCAGACGGCCTGGCAAGACAGTTCGCTGCACGGACAGCCTGCGCTCTGTCCCACGCTTATTATCACAAGCCCTGGTGTGCTGGCGGCGCACTTTACTTCATGTCTCAGTGATATGTTTCGATAACGCCTCTGCTCTGCAGCTTTCGTCCACCCACGTGGTAATGTTCTAGTAGAGCAGACGGCCTGGCAAGACAGTTCGCTGCACGGACAGCCTGCGCTCTGTCCCACGCTTATTATCACAAGCCCTGGTGTGCTGGCGGCTCACTTACCTGAGTCTCAGTGATATGTTTCGATAACGCCTCTGCTCTGCAGCTTTCGTCCACCCACGTGGTAATGTTTTTCTGCATTTACTCTTTATACTCCGTGTCCCAGTTGAAAAAGTCCTAAATGACACCCTGAAACAGTATTTCGTACATCTTGATGCCATCTAACATTGTGCACGGAACTAAGTTTGTTTGATTCATCGCCGCCGAAGCGTTAGCTCTAGTGCACTTTGCTGCTACTGACGCAACGTGAAGGAGGCATTCCAGAGTCCACTTCCACTCCAGCTTTCTTCGCCATTGTAACAGAGGGATGTAGTACTTTGGCAAGATTCGACTGACTACGGTGTAGCCAATCTACTAGCATTTAGAATAGCAACTGTAGTCAAGACTTTAGTTTTATTAAATATTTTGATGATGTGAACTGCAGCTGTCAGCGCCAGGAAGTTCGATATCTAACAGCTATAAGACCCTCCAGTGGCGTAAATTTGGTTCTAACTTTTGTAATCATCATTCTCGTGGCTAGGAACTGCAGTTAATTTTCTTTATAAGTTTTGTTGCATAGGGTTCCAAATTTTCCAGTGAGAATTTTCGGTTTTCCAGTTCATTCCATCCCATCGTTCTGTTTTTTTTTTTCTGCGGAACTACAACTGGTACTATGCTCAAATCTGTTCTGGATCTACTTTCTCTGTCCTACCTTTCTTGGGACTTATCGGATTTCATCATGTGCTGGTGAACAAGTTCCACCCACTACGGCTGCTTACGTCAGCGAGCCGATGTTGTGTTGGCTGTGCACTGGACCAGACTAACCAAAAATAGATATGAATTATGAGATTATTATTTATTACCTTTTAATTTCAAGTAATTTAGTTTTCTTATAAGTAAAGTCAGATGTTTTAATAATCAAGATAGTCGCAGGTAAAACTATTACACTTTTATTGGTACACTACAAAGTGAAGGCAGTAATTAGTGTAGACATAAAGCATTTGCGGGCCTATGTTTATGCATATTTTTACCATCCTCTAGAAGTGAGGAATGTCACCCCGAAGTATTGATATGCAATATTGCAACATTCTGTATAATACATAATTTTCGAATGTTAGGAATGGATTATCTGCGATCGTTTATGCTTCCAAACAATCATCTGAACTATATAGTCAAAGGAAAGAAGACAGCATAAAATGTTGCTGCTAGCGGTGACACTTTGTTAGGTCTATTTAAATTAATGTAACAGTGAAAATTATACTTGTGTCATCTGTAAACATTAGAGTAAAAAATATATATAACTGCCAACACAAAGGAAATATAAATGGTGAAGGAATTTATCCACAGTATAAGATACTTAAATGCACAACACTTGTTTCCTTATAAAAAAGAAATTTCATTGTTGTGCCAATTAATACTATGCCTAGGCAGACTAGTGCTCGATGACTAGTACACTAAAATGAAAGTTTTAATAGATTTGTATATATGGTCCATCGCCTCCGCCTATTTCATGGCGGCAGGCATTGTGTGCTCTCTGCTGCAGCTGGTGGGGATAGTGTTGAGGCGAACCTGCACTAACAAACACACAACACACGATACGCATTACTGAATAAGCTGAAAGCGTAATATTAAGTTAGGTAATTTAATTTCATTACATCGGTCCCACCACTCCCTTCCCTTTCCTAAATATTTTTTGCGTGGAAACTAACCTTTCTTTTCTGCATTCCAGAGAGATGACTGGCATCTGCGGGTGGGTGGCGCAGTTCTGTTCCCCGCCACCAGGGTGGTGTTACTGCGGTAAGATACTGGTCACAATGCTGCAGCAGCTAGATACATTTCATATCAACACTCATTAACCTCACAAAGGCTATCTTCTCGAACTAAGGAACATCCTAGTTTATCTCATCCTTAATCCAATAAAAGAATTATATTTTATCTTGCACTAATGTCGCACACATTTTTCCACTGCCGTCTCCGCTTTGCACTGGTTTGCCAAGGTCGCCAATGTTTTCCCGATATATAACATAAAACTTTATTGATTGGCAAGGTGCTATCTTACAAAATGGAGGGATAATGTTATGTATTGGTATACACGAGGCTGGTAACAGATAATCTCAATTAGTAAATATGTTTTCGACGTTGTTCAAATGGTGTGGTAGATATAGCAAATAAGGCTAAATATTTGTTTGGTAGCTATTTTGAAAACAAGTACCAAATAAAGTTCAAGTACCTGCATTTACTTGGCCTATCCTAGAATCACTTACCTGCTAAATTGGGCGAGAATTAGATTAATAATCTTCGAGTAATATTGCAATGTCATTATTTCATTCGGTGCTATTTTACAAAATGGTAGAGCAACAACATTGTCCATACCAAAATGAAATACAATCTTGATGCTCTTAAAAAGTTTGTATAATTTTCCAATTTTTGCAGCTCAAGTCTCATTGAAATACACCAGTCAAGTTATACCTGACTTATGTGAATGTGTAACTTGTATCGTGATATATGATACGCGAAGTTATTGAATTCCTGGTCTTAACGGAGAAACACTATTGTCTTAACTCTTAATGAACTCGTACATATTCCGCCAATGTGGTTGGTGTAACTGCTTCTATTTTTCCCCGTTGCAGAACATTTTCCGTAGTAATCTTTGTGCAGCAGGGTTTGTCTTAAGTGCTTTTGGCAGGTACTATAGTTTACTATTGTTTCATTTTTGCGCAGCTATAAAAAGATTTGTATTAATATCATTTAAATTTTCGTATACTTGCGAAATGAATTTCAATAGAAATATTAAATTATACACTATAAAATTGCAACATCAGTGTTAACTAAAACAAACGACTGACTATTGTCGACAGTGAAGTCACAGTTTCAAAGTGCACCATGGCTGATCGTTAAGTGAAGGGTGGGACGAAAACTAGGCAGGTAAGGAATGCAATTCGTGAGCAAGGCAGGTGTTTGGCATCACTGGGATAACGACCCCGACCATCAGGCTGCCTGCGACGGAGGTAAAGCACTGCCTGGCACTCTCAGACTCCATGGCACCAGGAAAGTGGCGGGATGCAGCTGGAATATTCGGGAATTCCAGGCGCCAAGAAAGGATGTATTCTTCTAGTAGTCTAGGTCTGTTTTGAGAAGTACCAATTTACAGTTTACATAATGTTATCGCGTCGCCCCAAAATTACCCAATTTCGGTAATTGGCTAAGCAGATTTTTATTGCGAGAATAGCCAAAAACACAATTTCACATAGCTATAGCTCTCAAACAATAAGCTGTAGTCATTCTCTTTATTAGCACAAAATTTAGTTTATTCATAGGCTAAGTAAACAGCAATAACATTTCATTTTCTTCAACAGCCTTAACGATGCAATTAACTCTACAGGTTAGATATAATAGTTTACGCATATACTTTATATTCATATTATGATAATTAAAATACAGCATGCACAAAAATACCCGAAAATAAATTGTGGAGAAAAAATCGTCTTATATAATGTCTTCTGAAACTGAATATTTTTTTAATATAAGTGTGTGTATATATATATATATATATATATATATATATATATATATATATATATATTATAACGAACAAATGTAAATATGAAATAACAACAATTACTAAAATTTTTAATCGAAAAGTTAAGGATTTTTCATAGTTATACTGCTTATTTCTGGATATAATGCTGCTGCAGGCCCGTCATCGTAATGACATCTAGCTGTCGCTGGTCCGGCATCGTAATAATGATATTCAGCCGTCGCTGGCCCGGCATCTTGCCGCCATCCAGCCGTCACAGGCCCGGCATCTTGCTGCCATCCAGCTGCCGCAGGCCCGGCGTCTTGCCGCCATCCATCGAGCTGCTTCCGGCATAACACAGCGAGCCGACAATCTGGCAAGACGCCGGGCCTGCGGCAGCTGGATGGCAGCAAGATGCCGGGCCATTGACGGCTGAATATCATTATTACGATGACGGGCCTGCAGCAGCATGATGTCCAGAAATAAGCAGTATAACTATGAAAAATCCTTACCTTTTCGATTTAAAATTTTTGTAATTGTTATTTCGTCTTTACATATGTTCGTTTCATTTACTTCTCAACACATTATATGATATGAAAATAGTTTCTTTGCTAGGTACGGGATTCGAATCTAAGACCCTTGAGTTGACAGTCCACGATACTAAACTCTACAAAACGGGGAAAATTGCTGATGTTCTCCAGTAATTTCAAATTAATCATAGCAGAAATTATTATAAGGGAATGTATATATTCTATGAAAATATAACAAACAATTTTCTTACACTGATTATTTAAAAACAGTTTCTTCGTTTCTTCGGAGGCTTGCAAACAAAATAGTTTTGTTAGTTTTTGATATACATGTCGGATGGTTGTCCAAATGGAAAAAAAAAAAAAAAAAAAAATTCTAAGTAAAGGATGCCATGGGCTACCAAGTGACACATAAAATCATTACAAAAACATTCTAATGGTTAACACATTGTCTAAAAAAGACATCATGCTGTTGACAGCTTTCTAACGTCTTGCCTATTCAAAACACTTTACAAAAGTTGGTCGACAAAAAGACATCATATTTTTATCTTTATTGTGATATAGAGCCATGTCTCGAAAATGTTAGCGGGCCGGAATAAATAAGCTGACGGCCAGCTTACCGAAAAAATAAATATGCTGTATGGGAATCGGGCCAGAATATTACTTTTGCTATTATCGACATGTTGACTGTGAGATATCACGGCGACATAATTTAGGTGATGTCCATCTGCTATCCATAAAAATACAGTGGGCCGTTGTCTGTTTCTAACGGCAAACATACTCTCTCAATAAAGAAGTCACGTCGTTGTCAGATGGCTATCTTCCGGTCATTGAAACGACAGTTGGCGACAGTAAAGGTAACGGGCCGACAATTTGCCGACACTTTGCCAACAGGTTGTGTTCGCTGAGACATAATGGTTTTTGCTAAAGGAAATTCATAGAGAAATTAAATAATTATAAAAATCTTTATTTGCCACGTCACTTAATTAATCAACACTGAGAGAGCGGAAAGATCCCTCAATCCCAAATATGTCATCATAGTTCTTCGGTTTGCCTGGCCGCTTCTTCTCATCCACGCCATATTTCTCATCTTCAAGGAACCACTCTCGATTGCTCTCCATCTTCTTTCTCCACTCCACTGGGGGGAAAAAATTTTTTATTATTAAATATCAGTACATTGTAAAAATTTCAACATTTATTTTTCATTAAGATTTTAATATGTGTGTCGGTATCTTTTGAATCCTCTATACTAACTGTAGGTTTAATTTTAAAATACAAAATAGTTTGTAAAAGTAATACACGATGAGTCCACAAAAATATCAATTAAAACAATTTGATTACAAACCAACGCAATCGTAAATTTAAAAGATTAATTTCATCTCGATACACGCATAAATTAGAAATGTGTGACATTTATAATCTTAAATTGATATTAGATTTACTGTGGTTCCAACTGTTGAAAGCATAAAGTATATTAAAAGAATTATAATGATATTATTTTCTCTGTTTCTATTATAATTTATTTTCGTCAAAAAAAAGTGATATTACAAACTACTAATATCCTGTATATAACTAGACGCAAAGTTATACAACATTATCGGATCATTGAGGTCTGCTAGTTGTCCTTATAGTCTGCACTCAGTCAGCTGTCAGACAATGGTTGATGGAGTAGACATTTCATCATGCCAACACTTATGCGAGTGTCACGACCAATACAAATACTAGTAAGTTACCTACGAGTCTCCTTGCGATTTGCCAGACAAAAATTGTGTTAAAAGCGAATACTTCTTCTTCTTACAATAGTGAAACATTCGTTAACATTCATGGTAAGTTAAAAAAAAATATTATAGTTGCATTGTCAGTTGTAGTACGAATAGTGTAATGAAGTCGTTAATAGTAGATTGGCAGGGAAATTGTTCTGTCAGTCGTACATTTCAACTCAGCCGCTCTCCACGTATATAGTTAGGCTCTTGACGTAAGCTCGACTCATTCATTCATTAGCCTCCGTGATGGACGGTTGTTATTGGAAAAGGGGGGGGGGGGGGGCTCCTGGTGAGATTTCATTATGTATTTTTTAATTTGTTCAGTCATTTTCATGTACTTGCGTTCGTTAGCTGTTTAATTTATTTGGAAACATTCATTTTGTATTTTCATTAAAATTCGCGAGTTTTCACCTCAGTCTATAATCAAACGTAGGCCGACACAGGTTATGTTTGCTCTCAACACAGCTTAAGTTGACGTAAATGCTATATCCAAGTCAGTGCTGCAGCGACTTCCCGAGCGAATGGATGGATATTATAATTACTGACTCTTAACCACAGTTCTCGTTATGTGTTTTTTAATTCACCTAGTGTAATTTATATATTAGTATGTGCATCGTAAACATTATTTTTATCCATTTGTCAAGTAAATCATATTCACATCTCTTTCCGAGTAGCTATATCCTTAGTCCCCTTCCAGACTCACTCCATGTATCTAACAGCTTATAAGATGGTGCCAGTCATACACTGCAGGCATTGCTTCAGCCATCTCCTGACCAAATGAACGTGTTTTAAAAACATGTAAGTTACACGCGAGAGGCTTCAAGTACTGTAGTTTTATCTAAATACATTTTTATTGTGATTAGGAAGACTGTAGTTATATTTATAGTGACATCTTTGAATCGTTAATTAATTTCAAACTGGAGACTCTCATAATTGTGATCGTTTAGCACATGTCGGCACCTGGTTATTCATACGTAGAAATATATTTCGTTTAAAGACTCTGGAATTTTTTCTCTCGTGTGTTAACTATACATGACGTTTTTTCTTTCCATTTAATTACCAAAAAATGGCCTATATCCCACCACCGTCTACGAGCAATATCACTACCAACCGAAAAAAATTACACTTAGACCACATATATATACACACATATATATATGTGTGTGTGTATATATATACATATATACATATATATATATACATACACTACATACATCCTGTCCCCAACACGCCACACCTTATCCGAGTGCCAGAGCCCCAAGGCTGAGGACGTACCAGAGCTCCTCCCCAACACACAATAGAGTAAGGAAAAAATTGTTCCTTAGCACATTCTTGCACCAAAAAAATTAATTGGATAAAAAATTAACCCTTTCAATATATTTAAACCTTTAAATAATTTGATCATACCTTTCAATGTCATTAACCCTTTTAATACATTTAGCTAACCCTTTGATATCAATTGAACCCTTTCAAGCAATCAAAAGTGAATTGAAACCCACTGCTCATCAGCACTTCATCACAGTGCGGTACAAGGTGGCTGCGAATTTGCGCGCCGGTGCACGGGTCGCAATGTTCTCGCTGCACTTTACTGCTATATATATATATATATATATATATATATATATATATATATGTGTGTGTGTGTGTGTGTGTGTGTGTGTGTGTGTAGAGTTTCACAGTGGTTTGTTTTGCTCTCACACTGTATTGCCGTACGAACACGGGGCAGTTCATACAGTTCTGTGGTCACTTTTATCTCGTTGTTGCGCGGACTGTTGAACCTGACTAGAACTAGTAGCTGGAGTATGATGCTCAGGGAATTTTTCGAATTGGGAAAGATAATCATGCTGGCCCTTTTCTCCCGGCATCTGTCCCAGTAGAGTGCAGACGCGGAACGTTCCCTTTGACCCTAGACAGTTTGGTGTCCCCACGCCTGGGATGCTTTCTCCCGCTTTCCTCTGCTGGCCTTGACGGAGCTTCAGGCTGCGGGAGGGTCTGGACCTTTTTACTGGGGTTCCCCCTCTTATGACACAGTAATGTCCCTTTGGCGGTGTTACACTAGTACACCTGCAGTTTCAGACCTTGTGGGTTAAGCCAAGCGTACAGAATTTCCCCTGTCTCCTATTGTATTTTGTTGTTAAGAGTGTTATAATTCAGTATTACTAAAAGTCATTTATATGAAAACCCATTTCATTTTCGTTATAATTTCTTTAACTATGTGAAACCTCTCCTCATTATTCACTTTAACTTCCAGACACTTGTGCACAGCCAGTATATTTGGTATAATGTTTATGCAATGACTATATAATTTAATTTCATTTAAAAATATAAAACGTGTATTTAAATGTGAGGTGACAGTTCTCTCTCGATTCACGAGCACACAGAGGGTATTATTGAATAATAAGTATAATAAGAATTACATTTCATTATGATATTAATGATTTTACGGCAAGCTGAATTTTTCTTTTGGAAATGAGGTTAGTATAATATGGTCAGTTACATTCTATTTTATTGAAAGCTGCAAGTTTCATTTTGTTAACAACTTCAGAAATCCTATCATCACAGATGTAGAAGACCACTTTTTTTTTCTGCATCTAAAAACAGTCGTCACACAAAATCTTTCTCCAAAGAAATCTTAAATATATTTAACTTACATAGAATACCTTTAATACTTCTTAAGTAACTCACATAAGGCGATATAAAATATGTCACAGAATTTTCTCTAATGCTGTCATTCTAAGTTACAGGCAACCTCATATTCAGCCCAGCAACAAACATGGTGACATTTCACATCACAGCGACGTACCAGCCTGCCACACATGTGACGTCAGCAGCAGAGCGGGCCCGCACATCGCCCGCTGTGACGTCAAACGACTGGCGCCACACAAGCAGCCAGCCAGAGATACCCGAGTTCCAGTTTTCTCCCGCTCGCGAGAGCAGTGTTTATTTTCTAAATAAGGTAACCCAAGTCCAATTACTTCCCACACAACACGAAGACTGCAGCCGGCCGGCCACACTTACATTCCCGCACCAACACTTGCATTTAGCTCCGCATTCATTAATATTTCACTAGTCCTAGATTTTGGTGTAACATAAGTTCTCAGGAAAACAGAATTTAAAGTAACGTATTAAAGTTCTTCTCATTATTACAGTTTTGCTGGGGCACTAGAGTATAATACTGCGTTAGAAACCTATTTCACATTCTTAAGTGCCTTCACAAATAAAAATATATAAGGTGCAAACACAACAAAACAAACATGTTATAAAATATTTTTTGATATATTATCACCCAATCATAAAGCAAGTGACAATGTTTTACCAACCTTAGATAAAAAAAAACAAAATGTGTTATCCAGTAAGAGCAATGCAAACTGTAATATTCCCACCAGTTAATAACAGATACTTGTGTCAATAATTATAATATTACTCAATGTCTTTTTTTTCTTTGTTCAATTAACATTCTAAAATATTAATAACGAAAAAAAAAATTACATATTGCAGTATAGATTATATTTCCACTAGCTAAACTTTTTCTTAGTGATGTAGCAAACAAAACTAATTGTCACAAACCTGTTGGCCAACATTAGATTTAAGGTTATATTAAATGTATACATCCCCCCCCCTTACTACTTGATATATAGGAGGTGGCAGATGCACTTATCTATTGCTTGGAATTTGGATTTTATATTATTGCAAATATAATAAATTGCTTCCTATGTTTCAATTCCCTCCCACCCAGTCCCTCTCTGGTGAGCTCACATCGCCTACATGTTGTTCTATCAGTTAGGTGGAATTACGACCTTTATTTATTTGTTCACTGTAAATGTCACGGATGTTTTGAATCTCAAGCCTTAATTATTTGTTTCCTGTAAATTTGTTGCTTATTTAATATGTCAATTCTCTTTCAGGTTCCTTGTAATTTTGTATTCATGCATAACTTTTGTAATGGTGGGAGCATAGATTTTTCATATATATTTAATTCATTTCATTTTAATATCAGCTACTTGTGCATTCAGTTCTTTAAATTCATTTGTTTAATACAAAGTTACCTTAACATCAACTGAAAACAGTGTGCACTACTAGTCACAGTGACAGAGACTTTCGAACAGTTTATAGCTCAACAGTGATTACACCTACGTCAAGAATAGGCTGTCGGTATCGCGAAACTGCTCACAGAGCGTCTGCCATGTTCGCGATCAAGACTGCTTAGCATAGCGGCGCTACACTCACGTTCAAGGCCCAGCGGCCAACCTTGCACTTTCCAGCACTACTGCAATACCACTCGTAAAAGCTACATTGCCCAACCGACGGAATAGACAGTTCCCTCTCCTCCCCACAAAATTCCAACTGTATTGAAGACATATCACACCAATCCTTATTCCTACTGTCAGTAAACGAAGAACCGTTCAGATGCCAGGACACCACTGTACAATCAGAAAATCAAAAACAGCCAGGACTCCTAGCGAGACGAGGACATCTCGTCTTCATGGCATTGAGGGTACTGTTATGTTGGCGTGAAGGAGCCTTCAATAACATCGTCGCCTGAGCCCGCCATGTACAAACCAGGAAAGTGGTTACTGCGAACAGGGCGTGCCTCGCCAAACGCTGTAAACGAGAGCCCACACTACCAACCAGGAAGCAGGCGGATTGTAACATGTGACACGAATATCTGGAGTTACTGATTGGCAGTCGAGGTCTTTCTCCGTAGTGATGCCGACCAGAATGGAGGACCCCAGGAGATCGTTGTGCCGTTCCCTGTAACCCCGCATCATGTACAACAGCCTCGGAACTTACCGCAAGTTGGTACAAGGCCAGTTACATCCAGGCTCTCATTACGTTATCATAAATATATGCAAAATGCTCCGCCGATAATATATAGCTTATTGTAATTGTATTATTCTGTTAACGCAATAATAACCCGGCTTTATTCCAGATAGTCTTCCGTCAATCTACCTCTTACCTCTACCTCTGGCTACAGCCGCCATCATATATCTCAACCATAAACACCCCTAGCCCTTAATCACAAATACGGCCAGAAGTCATATTTTGTAACATTGTGCACAGAATGTTGCAGTTGTATTAGCATATAGCACCAGAAATGTTCGCTATTTCTTTAAGAACCGAGCCAGTAGTTGATATAATGTTGCGAGCCTCGAAAGTCAGCTGTTTTTCACATGCGCGCAGTAAAATTTCTTTCCGCTAGAATCGACGTTGTAGTGCCGTTACTTCATGCATGAATGGTCCAACCAACTTCACACTGGTTGGGTACAGTCAATCTCCTAACCAGACGACTAGATATCGGACAACTCACCCCCCCAGGAAGTCTATGCCTTTTTTTTGCACCATCTGTATTGCTGTTATAGATCCTAATATCGGTCCTGCTGTCATCGAGGCAAATGTCGCCAAGTACGAATGTGTGAAGCCGATGGCTAAAAGGACCCAGGTTTACAGTGCAATGGATGCTCGATAGGAGACAAATGGGTTCTCTTTTGTCAATGGAAGTCGCCGCCCAATGTCTTAAGTGGTGCCGTGTAAGGCACTGCTATTTTCTGTCATATATGCACTGATTTATGTTTAATTTGGTAGCTCAACATTGTCATTCCATACCTACCTGTATTTCTAAAATATTTGGAACCTGTTTACCCAAGATTGGTATAATAAATTTCCAATCAATATTAAAAATTACACGCTAATAATATTGTTGTATTGTGTTATATGCATAACGTGTTATTGGTTTTATAAATGTTGTATATACAATTCGTTTCATACATTAATTATTAAACTCAATACACCAAATTTTTCTTTAGTAAAAATATAATAAAAATCTTTATCTTGATATATTTAGTTAACTAAAATAATAACAATATTCCATACACAAAAACTAAAAATCTTATAAATGCATGGGTGTGAAACACATTCACCTAAATGCAGAGACTGTCGCGGGAATGTAAATAAGCCGTCAGTTTGAAACCTGTAATGTATCATACCACTTCTCTGGAGTTTCTTTCCAAATGTAATTTTACGGATTGAAATTTGGAGTTTTGGGAAGATACAAGTCAAAAACAGTAAAGTACGAGTCGTGTGGGATAGTAACAAGAGCTGAGGAAATTTACGTATACGTAGTACGAGGTCCCAGCAGTAGCATCATCATCTGAGACTTGTAAAGGACCATCGACTTCCACTTTTGTATCACCAACGATACCATCAGCTTTTCTGTCCTGCCATCGTAATCTGGAGTCTCGTCATCCCACCCTCAGCATTGTCATCTGCTTCTTCGGCCGAGGTTCGTGGATGTTAAAAAAGTCCGTATTCCAAACTTTTAACATTTGAGATGTTTCGCTAGTAGATATAACTGCCATAAATTGAATTATCATGCCGCAGTCTAATAAAACCTAGTCCATAGCTATAATGGTTCAGTATAATGCCGATTTTGATAAAACTGCCATTGTTGAAAATATTGTTTTAATAAGAATAATCTTATCCTACACGAATAAAAGTTTTATAAAATAAAAAGAAAAAAAAACAGATCGTCGTCTACATATGTGAAAATTGAAAGCTCTTACTTCTGATCGTAATATATAAATGCAGTAGTATGACAATGGGAATTTTAGAAGTGAAACTGAATTTTTGACTTTTAGGGAATAGTCCGTACCTATGTGTTCTGGTAACACAGAATTACTTAAGTTTACAATATGACACCAACTCCAGCTGCAAAAATTACACAATAGAAATGTGGACGGGTAAAGGAAAATTGGCCAACATTTTAACAGGAGAATAAAGGTTACTGTATAGGCAAATGCCTACCATTAGAGAATATAATACAACTGCATGGATCACATGAAAAGGTCTGCAGGTATGGTTTAATTAAGATACGACTTAAGTTATTACAATTTTGTAGCTTGCTTTATGGTGCAAGTAAAGTATAACATTATAACTTTTCACAACTATACATGTAAATTTTTATTGAAAATCAAATCATAAATATTGAATTACGGTATAAAAAATTTGTACTGTAGACTTATTCACAAGTAGGCCTACTAAATATCACTGTTACCATATCATTCCTGAAAATACAAGTGCTAAACTTTTGACGCAATTCAGTGGTACGGGAACGAAATATGAGCAGGATACACAATTAGAAGGTATGTAATCCTGCCACAATCCTCAGAAGCGAAGACTACTATAGTGAAGTGTGTAAAAACGAAAATGGTAATCAGGTCTGCATGACTACATCTAGAACCTTTTAATGTAGAAAATATCTTCACAACCTGCAACGTGCATTTCAGCAATATTTCTTGAAGCAATGGCTCCCTACAGTTAAGGTCATCTGTATGTTGCAAGTCTCAGTAGGATATTCATATGTTAAAAACAAAGTACGTCTATTTCTGAGCACGTGGGATAACATTTGTATTCAGATAACACAGATATCGGCAGTTCCTTGCACTACACTTCAAGACTACTACTGAAACCAGCTGATATGACAAATGACAATGCATGTGCAGTTTCCAGTGAACAGGGATGATTGTCACAGCCAGTCTCTCGTACATGAATACGTAAAAGATGACGACATTGTCAACGATAACAATAGTACTGCTCTTAAGATTCAAATAGTTACAAACGCCTTTGATATTAGATGTGAATAAAGGATATGCCAGCAATATACTGTTGAACATTGTATATTATATACTTATATCAAAAGTTAGTTTATGATTATGTTATTTAAATTATGTCATAAATAAATAAGACTAATAATTATTATGTTAATATTTATCTATTCTGTCATTAATGATAGGTGATGAGTGACTTATTAGACAAAAATGCTACTGAAGCAATACCAAATACAATATAAACATGACAACATGTTAGCACATATGTTTCGTTTTCCATTTTGATTCAACATATTTTATATTTGCGAAAATATTTCAGTACTTACTTACTTCTTCACTTTTTATTTATAACTACCTTGTCTACTGATGAATGACATCCAGTTCATAAATGTCTTAAATTATTCCATATTAAATTTCATTATGGTTTCCTAGACTTTGACATTACCGAAACAAAGAACAAATTAGGATCTGTATTTGTAATGTCAACAGTTTATATATAAATAAATTTTTTTACTTCTCCTGAAATAACATTGTTTTGTACTAAAGCGGTTTACTTAAAGCACTTCAGTTATACAGGAGCTGTAGTAGTCTTCACCAGTGTTATCCACCGTGTTTGGTAGGAGGTTAGCACAGCACAATCTGGTTCTCGCCTACGAAAACTTCATCATCAACCCAGCTATCGAATTTTTTTCCACTGTCTACTGCGCGTTTGACCTTCAACATGACCTTGAATGAAAATAATAAAAAATCTGAGTAATTGTGTATCGAAAGTAATTACACAGAGAAAATATTTTGGTAACAAATATGCGACTTCTCAGCTCGGATACTGGATGCAGCAAAGGTTAAAGCAGTAAAATCTTTTATTATACCCCCGTCATGTTGTATGACCCTATAAGGGAGGAACATTATTTTTAATTAATGCAGTATTAGTTAGACATTGTGATAAAAAGATGTGATTGTATTCCCTGCTGTAAACAGGTTTTGGTTTTCAAGGAATAACTGCTAAAGCTAGTAGTGGTTTGTTGGAAATGTGTTTCTTCAGAAGGTCTCGTGTCGAGAAGGAGCCTGCACCAAAGGATATTAGTGAGATTGATCCAAACAGGATAATCAGTTGGAAGACTTTTCCAGTTCGTGAGGGCAAGGCAGATAATACTGCTGTAATTAGTGTTTGTAGTAATGCGTCTATGTATTCACGTAAGAAGATGAAGATGGAACTTGGAGATCAGATTTAGTTGTATAGGAAATTAGTTGGTACTACTGGCGGAATGCCAGTTGGTCTTGGTCATGTGGAATTGTTTTTCAATCCATGATTATGTGTTACGTATTTTTTATTTTGTAAATAAATGTTTTGTCGGTACGAAATGTACTGCGGCATTTTTTCGTATTTTTTATATTATTTATCTTTATATTAAAAAGGGGTGTGTATAGAGGGGGGGAAATATCTGAAAAATTATTTAAGTGTTATTAAATATACGGAGTGATTTAAATACACATCAAGGACATCACACTAGATACTTAAAAATTGCACCCTTCAAAATTCCTGTTATTAAAAATTAATAGCGAAATTTATGGAGCTTCCTTACCGAAACGTCAAGATGGTATACAGAAATATATATAAATAGCATTAGATTGACAAAAGACATGGAATAAGAGTTAAATTCATTCCCCCTTCCTTTCCTCTCGATGTGATCCCTTTAACATACCCGAAAAAAGTAATTATGTTTGTTTATTTGGTGGATCAAATGTTTAGGTTGGCCAACATGTTTGCACTTGTGTGTGTTTCATGTAACAGGATGTCGTTATCAGTTGCGATAGTGCATTGAGCTTGGTTGTAACCGGAAGTTGTTATGCTAATCTCATGTCAGGATACTTGAACCGAGCACGAAATTCTGCAGAGTCCACAAATATCTAGCGAAGCTTCCTTACTACCGAGTGAGAGTGTTTGTGTATTTTCCGCCAGGATCACTGCGATCATTGCGGATGACCTTGGTTGATAGACAGATGCAGAAGAGAAAACGTATACAGTCTCTGTAGGGGAAAGGGTAGACAGCCCCTAGGAAGGATGAGGGGGCGAGGGTGGTTCCATTGAATGCCGACAGGCGCTCTAGGATCGTTGCAGGAGACAGTTCGCCTTCACCCTTGGAACAGAAAACGTACACGCTCTTTGAAGAAGTGTGGAGTGCCACACATCTCATATTGTATCGATCGCCTGCATGCCAGGCGACCACTTAGTACCATATTTTGTCGATGGTTGTGCTAAGAAAATGGCAGGTGGTGACCTCAGTCTGCCATCAACCTCGCACGAGAAAGTCCTGTTTTCTAAATGACAGAGGAAATGACACAAATCTTCCCTTGTATCAATCGCTTGCTGGGCGATCGAAGGGACTGATTCCTCCTCCCTAATCAACCACCAACATTGAAAGTATAGTTTAGATGGAGGTCGGTTAACAATTGCATGTCTTCGAGTGCAGTTTTTGTGTGTGTGTTGGTCCACTTGTGTATGCAAGTTTAGGTGTTTGTGTAAGCCCGTTGTGTGGAATGTGAATGTGTACACACGGATAAGTACACATACACTTATAAATTTTCAAAATGTATGATGTGGAAATTATTAGAATATGGGAGTTATCGCCCATGACTATGCGCAGCAGCTTACCCTAAACTAACATGGAAAGGCGTATAAACTGAGTAGTGTTGATGATTGATACAAGCGTCAACATGCCTTGACATGAGAGGGACATTTAAGCAAGTTGTGGATTTTGAAAGGGTCTCAATGATCTGCTTGCGAAAAGGAGGATTTTCTTATCGCGACAATGCTGTCCATGCGGGGCACAATTCCACGACTGCGATGCGAGTATGTAAGTAGTGAACCGATGAGACTATGACGAGTCGTAAACCCGGAAATTGACCTCGATATGTGACACCACTGGATGACGGCACCTCATCCGTATGGCAAAGACGGACTGTTAAGCTTGCGTTTTTAAAGCTGTTCACAAAAAAATGGAACGCTTTTGAAAGCCCTACTTAAGATCTACTTGTAAGAACATTATTATTCCGCTGTTTTTGAATATTAATTTTGCAATGGGGCTAATCACTTTATCCACGCGTCCGCAAAATAAGATAATGCAATTTTTAGGAAGGTAAATATTTTACCAATTTCATTATTCTGATCATGTTGGAACCGCATTTACATTTGTGAAAAAAATGGAGCAGCAAGAAGGATGCATGTTATAGCGGTTTGTATGCAAGTCCACAAAGCATCAACAAAGGTTTCTGGAGGACTGTGACAAAAAAATCGCCGACCAACCATATCCCAGACATGTTCGATGTTCAACATGTTAGGCGAACGTGCAGGCCAGGGAAGCAGTGGTACCTGTCGTTCATTGAAGAATGTTTGCTTATTCCTCGGTCGGGCATTGTCCTATTAAAGTATGGCATTTTGAGTTGCCTAAAGGAGGGGTAGTACCGCGAACTCTAAAACCCCCTGATGTATTTGTTTCCGTTCAAATTGCCCTCAATACGTAGGAGTTGAGGTCGTTTGTTGTATCCAATGGGAGCCCACACCATCACACTTGGCGATTGTCCTATATGCCGCTCTATATTGCAGGCTGCCAGATTGTGGTCACCATGGTAGCGTCTAACACGTATGTGGGCATCACTGTAGGACAGGTTGAAGAGGGACTCGTCCGAAAACACTTCAATTTGCCACTCAGCATGCCAGCGACGGCGTTCACGGACCATTTGCAATTTGAGGCGTTTGTGGTTTCTGGAAATTGGAAGCCGATGCAATAGCATGCGTGCCACAAGTCCAGCACGCAGCAAACGGCGTCGAAACTTTGACGTAGACAGGTACACTCTCGATGCAGTTCTCCAGTGTCGAGCCTATACTGTGGACAAGGCTGTACGGTCCGTTATGGCCATACGGACAAGATGGCGGTCATCCCGTGCTGTGGTCACATTGCGTTGTCCAATACCCGCTTGTCGGTACGTACGGCCCTCTTCTATTCACTGGTTCCACACACGCATCACTGTAGTTGCAGCATGACCTGTACGAGCGGAAATTTCACAGTGTGACAAAATTGTTTCCGGGAGGTATATCATTTTGACCTGTTAGAACTCACTCGCATGCTCATATGGCATCCTTTGAAGTCGACGAAGCATACTGACACTTGCTTTCACTTAGCTTGACGGCTCTTCACTGATTGAGCTTGGTGTAACACTGACCTACCGGTCACGCACGAGAGGGCGCTGCTAGACCTACGTGTACTTCACATGTGTGCAGTTGTCTCATTACTGGTACACTGTTCTGCACGTCCTCAGAGTTTGGATACATTCAAGGTTTTTTTTTTTTTATTGTTGCAATTTCCACAAACAATAGTATTTTATTGTAAAGGGCTTTTTAACGTCGCCCGGTTTTATGCTGGAAAGCTTAACTGGCGACGGCTTACATATAAACTTATAACATAATTTAAATCAACACCCATGCCTTACCCGGTATTCGAATCCAGAGCCTCCCGCGCCTCAGCTCGGTTGCGTAAAAACTGTCTGCATTACGGCAGGTCGGCTCTCAAAATATAGAGTACTCTTCTCCGACGGTATCAATATTTCTGGGCGCAAGCATAACAGTGTGCCGATTAAACTGTATGTAAGTAAGATCAGCGATATTTTCCAAAGTTTGCTTTCAAAAGGACTTAGTTAACGGTGATTTGACAGAATGTTGTACACAGGTCTAACAATGTATGGTGTTACGGTTCTCCAGCGTCTGTAGAGAACTGAATGCATTAATTTCTTTGCAGAATACCCCCTTGAGCCTGAACTGTCGACGCCTCAGACTACAATACGCTCACGGATTCACCCACTAGCATTCACTGTGGCAACATGGATTTCCAGACGAGTCCCGCATCAACTTGGTTTACAATTGTTGCCATATACACACACACTCGGCGATATCAAGGTGATCATCATCCTGACATCCATTTCCTAGCGTCAAAGTAGTGCGTGTAAAATGACCATAGTGGTTTAGGGAGCGATTAGGTGTCATAGCGATCTCGACTGTTACGAATTGTGGATTTTATTTTACACAGATACCGTTACATATAGGGATATGTGGAAATTGTAACCGTATTCGTACTTCAGCATACTTCAGAAGCCATATTGCAAGAACACAACGTCCAACAACATGCTTCCAGAAATGTTCAAACCTTCTTCGAAGCAAGACAGATAATGCTTCTTCCCTGGCCTCTATGTTCGCTCAATATGGCCGTGGTCATTCGGTATCTCTGTAGATCGCCATCCTCACCCAGCAGTTAATACCAATTTAATGTGGACATGGGTAGCAGCAGTGGCAGATGATTCTCTAGGAGCACGATTAAGAACAGTTCTACTCTATACGTTGGCATGTAGAAGCTGTTATTGTAGCTTTCATATGTATTAAAACATACTGATTTTTAAAAGTAATGATGTTGCATTTATCTGAAAATGTAATCGTTTGTTTGTTATACTATTTTTAAAAGTTGTACTAAATTTCATGTCATTCTGATTGTCCATTCATAGCATTGCATTATTCACAATCATAAGTGTACATTTTAAAGTGGTGTTTTTTTAAGAGAACAATTATTTAACATAACTGGTTGTAACTTTGCCCATATCGTAGTCAATAATCTCTAAATACGTCACGAGATATTCGGTATGGAATATGGCATTTACCTCGCATTTAGGCAGTCATTGTTTGGATCCCTGTTTTTCTCAGTTGGGTTCAAGGCAAATGTTGGTCGAACTTCTAAATGAGTTCTTTTCAATATTTATATAGTTTTTTTGAAACTCTGGCATGTTAGTTTCGTTATATAGATAGCGTTTATTACTACCGTTGCAGTTAAATAAAATAATTTGAATAAAAAGAAGAAAATCATGTAATTACCTGCTATACAATCAGTGCTCCCTGTCTTGCCTCCATATTCTTCTGGTAATACGTCTTTAGGCAGATGTTGGTAGAGGGATTCCATGTCATTTCCATGGACATACAACTGAAATAAGAAGAAAATACGTACCATGAAAATGTTATAAATGTTAGGCATAGTAGTGATATTTACTATCAATGTCTTATAAGCATTTACAACGTACTCTTTTCCGCAACTTCTCCTTCATGAAACTCTTGAATATGTTATATATGACGTCAAACTGAGGCGGGGTGTTGATGTAATGGACACCTTTCAGTCTGATTGGGTAACCATCCTGAAACACATTCACACGTGTTCTTACATTATGTAACTCAGATAGCTAACTTGTGAAATTTAAACTGTTTATATTAAATCAATGAACTTAGTTTACACGTGTGGATTAAAAAACTCTTAGAAACTATGTAACGCTTTTACTAACTCTGTTAGAGGTTAAATATTTACTTTCGCCTAATAGTATATCTAAATTGCAAGGGCACAAATATGAAATGAATTATGCAAGCACACAGGCGAGCATCTTTGCAAGTGCACGTATATGCTTCTATAAAAACAAACACGTATACAACCACGCAAGCATTTAAATAAGCAACTGTGCAAGCGCGCATGACTTAAGATGCTTAACTCACATATATTGCAAGCAATCGCATACGTATGCAGTTTTCCAGTCGCACATACATGCAACTATGCAAGCACACAGTATAAAACTAGGTAAGCGCACATTTATCAAATTACAGAAGTATAATGCTATACAACTCGGTAAGCGTATTTATAAACCGCTAAAGAAGGACACACATTTGTAACCCTCCAAGCGCAGTAATATAAAACTACGCAAGAGCACAGGTAAGCAAATACACATTTTCACAATATTCAATTTCACATTACCACATATATTTGCTACTTAAATACATGTGTATGCAAATACGCAAGCACACAGCTATGCAGAAACCAAATCACCACCATATACAGCTACGAAATAGGGCAGATAAAAATTTTTGCAAGCTCACATGTATATAGCAACACAAGTATGCGGATATTCGACTGTATTAGTGCGGATACGTAAGTGACAAGGCATAGAGCTACAGAAGTGCACAGATATTCAACTTTGAAAAAAAAAATACTTTCCACAACAAACAATTGCCAGATAAACAATAAACAACTATGCAGGCTCATTGATATGCGACAAGTGCATTTGCATACAATTCTGCTTCTAAATATGCTTGCCAGTGTTCCGCTAAGCAATTGTGTATTGCGTAGCATAGCTGACACATATTCCACAAATACGCACACGGCAAATATTTGATAAATGTATAGGATGCTATATGTTTAAACTTGTATATAATTATGAAGAAATTGTAGACATGTCAGTATGAAATGTGAGTGTTTGGGAGAATAATGTGGCAGGATGGAGAAATAAATCTTAGTTTTGGGGAGTTGATGCGTACGACTGGTAGGGTAGGGTAGGTCATGTTTATATTTTCTGCAGGTAATGAGTCTATTAGAAAGGTGGTGTGCAAGTCCGGTAGGTGGTATTTGTGCTTGGGTTGATAATTGTTGGACCTCGGTAGATTGATGTATGCACATTAATGAGTGTTCTTGGATATATTATATGGATGTGTGTGCAGAAAGATGTTTATGCTTGGGCAAATGCTGGGCTGCTTGTGTTATTGTGAGTGCCTAAGTGTGTAGTGTTTACGCTTGGGTAGATTAAGTAAGGGCTTTGCTTGGGAATATAATTAAGTAAGTGCTTTGCTTGGGAATATAATTAAGTAAGTGCTTTGCTTGGGAATATAATTAAGGGTTACTACGTAGAAGACGTATGCGCTTGGTTGTGTTTATATACATATATACGATTGGGTAAATGCATAATATTGGGATATGTTATGGGTATGTTTGGGAAGATGACAAGAATGATTAGATACAAGTTTGTGTAGATGTATTTGCATTGGCAAATTATGTGCATTACTAGATAAACTATATGGTTTTTTTGGGTAGATCATAGCATTTTGGGTAGGTTATATATGATTGGGTGCAGTTTTTGTTTAGGTATGTAATGTACATGTACATACCCTGTTGAATGATTAGTGAGCTTGGGTGTGTGTTGTGTGTGCTTAGATTGATTAAATGTTTAATTGAGTAGAAAATATTTCTCTTACGCTAACCATTTCAGTACTTGTTTTGACAATTTATATTAATGGTAAGAATATTGTACTTATGGGTAAAATTATGGCGTGGATTATATTCCGGAAGACTCGTATCAGATACCACACTAGACGAATGCGATATCCATCAGTTAGACAAATGACATGCCTTTAAATGGAGACGGATAATATTTGACAAAGTGTAATCTTCTGTTTCGTGGTTTCCGCTATGGTTAGTTTGATATATTGTAATGTCTAACTGAACTCATTTCATCTTATTATGTTCATCGCATAATGAAACAATTTAAAATAAATAGACTCTTTCATTACTATTCTGTAAAATATTTGGTACAACATTGTTATTTACAAAATAAATAGTATAAATTATGCACACTCGTCTTTTTACAAGCTTTTATTTAACTTGCCTTGTTAGTTAGTTAATTAGTTTGCTTATACGTTTGAGTGAAATCATACAAGTCGATTTTAAACCACGTCCCGTTATCCAAGTGAAATGAAATATTGTATAGTCTACATGTGTAGTTCCGTCGACAATACAATACGGAGGTACCAGACGTAAGATGGCCATAGGAACTCTACACCAGCCGGAAGGTGGCCATAAGAACTCTACACCAGCCGGAAGGTGGCCATAGGAACTCTACACCAGCCGGAAGGTGGCCATAGGAACTCTACACCAGCCGGAAGATGGCCATAGGAACTCTACACCAGCCGGAAGATGGCCATAGGAACTCTACACCAGCCGTAAGGTGGCCATAGGAACTCTACACCAGCCGGAAGGTGGCCATAGGAATTCTACACCAGCCGGAAGGTGGCCATAGGAGCTCTACACCAGCCGGAAGATGGCCATAGGAACTCTACACCAGCCGGAAGGTGGCCATAGGAACTCTACACCAGCCGGAAGGTGGCCATAAGAACTCTACACCAGCCGGAAGGTGGCCATAGGAACTCTACACCAGCCGGAAGGTGGCCATAGGAACTCTACACCAGCCGGAAGATGGCCATAGGAACTCTACACCAGCCGGAAGATGGCCATAGGAACTCTACACCAGCCGGAAGATGGCCATAGGAACTCTACACCAGCCGGAAGGTGGCCATAGGAACTCTACACCTGCACGCAGTAAACGTCGTATCGAGTTTGTTTTACAGAATCGAGCAACAGTAAATTGGAGATTAGAAGTGTCAATACTGTTGTGCGCGTTTTTTTTGTAGCGGCAAATGGTTATGAAAACTATTATTATAGTTTGCTCCTACAGTATGTGCCTTATCGGAATGAAAGCGAACTACTGGTCGATCACGATACATCATGGGGATCTTTTTTAGTAAGGGAATGCCATATTCGTGATACAAACACATGGTTGGTGACTAAAAAGTGAAAAATAAAACAAATGAAGAAAAAAAAACCTTTAAAATCAACCTTTTAATTATAAATCCACTAAACAGAGGAAAATAATTATAATAGTTACACAATTTGTAGAAATTGTAAGATGTGGTCGAACAGCCATAATAAACTTTACTAGATATTAATATGTTTGTATCAATTTATATTTAGTATATAAAAGCTTGGCGCGAATAGTCGAGAGCCTTACTCACGATATGTTCTTCCTATGCTTACGCTAATGTGATATACGTTCTATATTGTGAATAGTTAAGAGCCTTGCGCAAGATATGTGCTTACTACGCTTAAGCAAATGAGGTACACGTCCTACGTTGCGCCAAGCTTTTATGTATTAAACATAAATTAATACCAACATATTAATTTGTAGTAAAGTTTATTACGGCTGTTCGACCACATCTCAAAAGTTCTACGAATTGTGTAACTATTATAATTATTTCTCTCTTTTTAGTGCATTTAAAAACAAAAGGTTCGTTTTAAAAGTTTTTTTACTTTAATTTTATTTTGGCTACATTTCAAAGGAAATGTTGGCTATTGGATAACTTTTCTGTTGATGTGCATGTGTGTGTATGTGTTAATGTGTGATAATGTGTGTGTCAGTGTGTATGATTATAAAAACATTTGAACGCCTGAACAGAATATCAACAAAATCGGTGCACATTCAGAACTTAGCATGGACATGCGACTTTAATAGTTTCTACCATGCCAGATGCTTACTTTCAAAATGACGGTGATTGTAAATGTTTTGTACTGTAAGTCATGCCTCAAGAATAATTTAAAATATTTTAACCAAATTTGGTATGCTGAAAAAGCAATATTGCAGCATTAATTATAAAACTCTCTATTGTTTTTTATTCCACCCTGTTGAAAGATATCACTTCCTGAAAAAATAAATATATAATCTTATATATCAAACCTACTCAACTATCACCAAAAATGGCAACGTATAACAACTATGGCAGTTCAAATTAAATATCCAAATTAAGTAGGCAGGCACACTTAATTTTAAAAAGTCAGCCATAGAAATATATTAATATTAGTTGCCATATCTACCATACCGTTTGGCCAATTTCCACCATAATTTGTGTACTGAAAGTAATTTTCACAATAATCTAGTATGACAATACTTTATACTTTTGTTCACCATTTTAAAAATATTGCCACGTGAATAAATAAAGATTTTATGTGATATCCTGTGAAACAATCCACATATTCCTATACTATTTGGTGAATAAGTATTGTAATTATTCACACTTTTTGAGCGAGACATTTGAAAAATCACCAAACATTTAATGCGTATGGATTTTCTTAAACATGCAATGTATTAAAAGTGTTTTATACTTCGGTTAATATAAAAAATAATAATTTAAAAACTAAACTTTAACTAACAGTTTATATATAAATTATATTTAATATAAAATCAATATAAACAAAAACCAAGAGGTCTAGTATGAAATAGTTATAAATGCAAAATATTATTGCACTTAGTTTGCACGTATGTCGTGTATTGTGCCTGTGGTGTAATTTTCTAGACTCGGTTAAGCTTTGTTTGCTTGAGGCGGAGGAATATCCTGGAAGTGTAAATATAGGTAGGCTTCAGAGAAGTTGGAAGTAACTCTGAGTGGACTACACTATTTAAGGCGACATAAATTTATTTGTTTAAAGGTGATCACAACTATTGTCAAAATTACGGTCATTTTTAGACTTAACCTATGAAACTATGTAACAAATCGCAAATTATCCTCGTATTCTGGTAGTATCTGTTATAACCATCAAGTGCGTTTACACGGAGGCTCTTTTGTTCTATTTTGTTATATGGCCGGCAATGTTAATTCTTATATTTAAAATTGGCAAACACTTATTTTTAAAAATCTAACATAGTGTTCATCATTTTCGAAACAATGAAACTAGTTTCATCTAAACCTTGCATGCAGGCAGTATCAGTTAAAACCATCAAATGTATCTAAATGGAACCTCTTATCTTCACCATTCTATTAGATAGAATTAATGTTTTTGTCTTATCGGAAAAAAAATTGGCAATTTCCTACTAAGTATGATAAACAAATCGCGCAATTGTTTTCCATGTAAATTGATGTCTTTTGCTTTGGACAAGCGCTGAATTTAAAAATTATGACTATATATACATTTAAGTTTAGTATACCTTATCTATGTACATTTGTAACCATTGTCATCTTAATTTTGTGTGTTGGCAGTACCTACAAAAATAATTAAATGTTTCTAAGCAGATCTTTTAGGTGCTCCTTTTTAAAAGACAAAACCACATGAATAAATACGTAATAATGTTTATCTCAGCAAAAAATGAAACGATTACTAGGAAATTTGGCAAACAAGTAAAATTACTGTTGGTCAAAATATACGGTATATATATTTTTTAAGTATGTCAGACACTATTTTTAAAATTTGTGACCATATAAATATTTAACTTAATTTCGTCATATCTATTTAAAAAAGTCACAAAATTTAATTAAAGTTTGTATGCTGAGAGTATTAAAAGCATCGTATACAGATACTTAAAAATTATTTTGTTGTATGATAGCATTAAATGAGAAAACAATTTCTTGTGCCACATATCGGGATCCGATAAACACATTTCCATAAGATTCCTTATATACTTAGCACTACCATCGGTCATGTAAATTTAAATGATTTAATTTGCTCAGACACATATTATAAAGTGATTGTCTTGTAAATATTTTAGATAGATTAAGCCTATCTAGCAAAACTTTAGACATCCTATCCGAAGTTGACACTTTGAATCCTACCTCTGTTATACAGGAGGTTGTATGCTAGCTTAAGCAACAGCAATGTTTATATTAGAGTGCTGGGTAAGGCATGTGCGTATTCGTATTTGTATTTTTATTGATGAACATGTTTGTAGTAACATCTCTAATCATATAACTGTTAAAAAATCATCAACGCATACCTATCCTCTATGCTTTGAAGAACTTCGTTACTGCACCCATTTAGATGAAAGTAGTTATATCAGTAACTTAATGTTGTATTTATGTAAATATATGTGATTATATGTTGAAATGACAATGTTCTATTTCACTTAATTTTTAATAACCAATAGTTACGTTTTAATCATATTTACAAAAGACATAGTATTAAAAAAAATTTTCCTTTTTTTTTTTTTTTTTTCAAACGCTTGTTTGAATCTAAGTACGGCCAAACTTACTTTTTAAAATACCATAAATATATATGAAATGTCAGCTTACAAATTCACATTTTGTATACTAGTTGTAAAAAAAAAGATTTTGACGAATAATAACGAAATTATAAACTACTATCCTTAATAATAGATCGGAGTATTAATTAAACAATTTGAACTAAGGCGTATCTAATATTAAACCGAATTTCCAGTTTACAAGTGAAAACATTGTTCTAAACGCTTTCTAGAATCGGTAGAATACGTATACAGTAAGTTCAATTATACGTATCTAACACTCAAGTTTGGCATATACATTAAAACAGGTGCTTGACTAGGAAGGAATACCTCCAGTTTCAGAGAACGCTTATTGTTATTTAATCTACTGACTTATTGTTTGCTATTTGCCAAAATGCTGATTCAGTACAGCTGGTGAACCATGTAATATTCCCGGTCAATACGTATCATTCCCCTACATGCAGAGATTCGTAGTGGCATGGACCTGATAACTGTCATCTAAGCGTCGAATTAGTATTTCTATGATATTTATAGAAATGCAAGCACGATATTAATTCGCAAATTAGAATTAATAAATCTATTACTTTTCCTTAGCCATGTTACTATTTCGCAAATACACCTTCATCTTGTAAATATGATAAGTAAAAGCACTGTTAATTGCCACGCATTAAAAATTAACGCTTTTTACAAGTAGTTAAATAATGTAACTTCTATACTTATTTCCTGCCAACATTATTGCAGGTGTGCTAGTTTTTTTTGCCGTTTAATCATGTGCATTTACAGGCAATATGCATTAATTGCTTGTGTTGAAATGTGTTTAATTAAAAGTGCTCGAGCTAAGATAGTTTTAAACTTACCTGAAATACTGTTGTCATTTTCTTAATCATAGCAGGCGACATGAGAGTCATATGACCCAAAGTGACATTACTGAGGTCGAGCAGCGTAACCATTCCTTTAATTGTGCAGTTGTCGTCCTCGATCAGGAGTATTTCCATCAACATGAACGTCAGTTTGTTGACTCGGTTCAAAATATCTGTAGATGGCGGATACTTCCCAGGCCGCATCACAATGATTCGTCTTCCCTGGGGATCCAAGTGTGGAAGCGGAAAGCATACCCTGAAACAGTAACATTATAGAGTGTTTTTGATACTTGCAATTCTAACAGCGACGTTCATGTAAGCTCTGTCATTAGACAATACACACACAGGAATGCCAACCCTAACAAATTACTTACTCACACTATCTGATTTGGCTCAGTAATTCTTCTCTGAGTCACGCGAGCCCCACATCAGAGCATTTGGATTTTGAGAGCTAATCTTTGGCAGGAAGCGATTAAAAAAGACTTAAATAAGACTTCATATGGCGGAGTAACTTCCAGCTAACAAGACAGTTGAGCTGACACTTGCTCCAAGCAAGTATCATTGCGCGCTTTCGGAATTCTCCCAGTTTGTCTCCGAAACTTTCGCCCTCGCTTTCACCTCAAGTCTCGTTGAAACGTTGCTCTCACTGTCTAGAAGCTCTCTTCCCAGATTCCTAGTCTCTTTTTGTCTGAATAAAAACAGCAGACTACAGGCCGCCTGGCGAAATTGCTTATTCTAAAATTGTCAAAATGATGTGTCGTCTGGATCAAGACATGCTATTGGCTCTCCATCCTACATTCTGATATCTCTGGTAGTTCGGCAGGGGTTAGGTGAAATTGCATGTGTGTACATGTGTACGTGTGTGAATGCGAGTGTGTGGGTGTGTGTATGTTTGTATGTATGTACATGTGCATGTGCAGGCATGTGGAAAAGTTTCTGGATGTATGTGTGTGTCTGTATGTGCATGGGTGTATGCATGTTTGTGTGAGTTCGTCGGTGTATGAATGTGATTCATGGGTGTATGCATATGTGTGTGCATGGGTATATGCATTGTTGCATGTGTGTGGTGTTAAACACTCTACCATAGCAAGTGAAGTCAAGCCAAAACAACTTCAACGTAGAAGTAAGTCAATAAACAAATTATTTAAAAGTCAGAAAAAAAAAGGTATGTTTTAAAAGGATAAACTCCTAGAAAACATTAAACTCCGAGAAAATGTCAAGATCCATGAGAAAATAATAATTTATAAGAATGGTTCAACTATAGAAAGGAATAAATTGTAAAAGATATTTATGGTCCGAAAATGTCATAAGAGTCCACAGTTTAGGAAAAATAATTCAGAAACCTTTAAATGTATTGTTCGGGAATCTAACTCAGTAGCCTTCCAGTGACTGGTTGTCAGAACTATCCAGTATGGCAGGTCTCCAAGCCACGACGCTCGCCAACTGAGATCTCCGGCAGGTGTTTCCTTCGTTGTGAGGCATCTGCCGGCGAGATGACACGACAGTCGCTGTCCAGCTATCAGGACATCAACACATGTGATGCGCGACATATCACTTTCTCTCCTACAAGTATATATGAGTGATTGCATAAGGAAATGCATTTCCCCCTCCACTCATCCTTACTTGTGAACCTGCAGTCGATGTTTGATTGCGCAATTGAAATGCATTTCCCAGAAATAATAAGTCTGTGAATCGAACTTGCTAATCCGAAGCCAAATTTCCCCAAAAATTAAGTGCCCTATCCAGACATCGAACCCGGTAATTATATTTGTAGTCGCTTATTGCACGGTTATGCCAGAGCATATATTCATTACAAGGTTACGTCATTACCCGATTATTTAATTTTCAATGTATTTCTCCACCCCACTTGACATGCATTCACACGTCATCATCCGACCTGTAACAGTCAACACGGGCGAGTACGTCATTCAGTCGAGTGAGGAAGGCCCAGCAGCAGCTGTAAGTACATCCAATTTCCCCCACAAAGAACGTCACTTGTGATTGCGCAATTCCCAGAGATTGTCAGTCCAGGAATCGAACCTGATATTTCCAAAAAAAAAATTTTTGAATTTCCAAAATTTACCCCTGTTCAGTAGTCCAAAACAAGAATATAGTAAGTGCAATGTCTAATAATCGAAGTCGAATTTTCCCAAGTCCAAAAACTTTCACAATTTTTCAAAATTCACTTATTTCCCCAAATACTCCTGCCTGGAATTCGAACTCAAAATTTCCTGCGTCCAGAAAATATAAAAATAACTTAAGTGCCTTTCCCGGAAACTGAACTCAAAATCTTCTAAAACCACAAACTTTCAAAATTTTCCAAAATCAAATTTTTCCCACATTGCCCCCGTCCAGAAGTCTAAAATGGGAATCCCAAAATAATATTTTCATGAATTCAATAACAGGGAATCTTATCGGTAGTGCATTGCACCAGAAGTGCATGTGCCAAAAACAGAACTTTCCCAAATTGCATTCGTCGGGGATTGAAGCCTGTACTGGAAATCGAACCTTCGTCACAATATTGCATTGCATCAGAAGTGTAAGTACCAAAAAAAAAAAATTCCCAAATTACATCCTTCAAAGATTGAACCCTGTACCGGAAATCTAAACCCCATACCGAAAGTGCATGAGTACCAGATGTGCTAAAATGGAACCTAGTATACCGGATGAGCAAAAATTATATCTAGGTCGAACTGTGCTAAAAATACAAAGTAGTTCACCGGTGCATTCGGCAGTAGGTTAGTAGGTCAAAAGTGCATTCAAAAGTATGTCAAAAGTGCATTCAAATGTAGGTCAAAAGTGCATTCAAATGTAGGTCAAAAGTCCATCCGTATGTATGCCATGTGGTCAATGACGTTTATAAGTAGGACAAAGGGCAAATGTCAAAGGTCATTTGTATCCAGTAGTCTTCCGCCCCTACTACTGATACGTAATGATAATGTTGCTGAGATACTCGCAGTTGTGTTTGTTGCTTCAGGCAAACTAACTCTATTTGTAGTTTTATGATGGTATACTCAGACAGTTGTGTTTTTGCTACTATGGAGTGATGTGTTTAGGCATATAAACAGTAAGCAGTGTACAGTGAACTTTGAACATGTTTTACATTTCAATATCCATACAGAATCTGCATGGATGCTAGTTTGGTAAAAAAAATTACCACCAAAATTAGTGCAAAAAATATATACAGCAAAATGGAAAATGCAATACGATAAAATATTATAAAGTTAACCATTTACCCCATATCGAATATTTCCTGTATCTCGGGTGATAAAGCATCTCTGTTCTTGAACATTTCTGGCAGAGCAGTTCTCAGAGTGTAGAAGTTATCTATCTTCTCTTTGGTGCGTTCCAAACTGTATTTACAGGACCTCAGGAAGGCCAAAATCCACTGGTCATCTGCAAACAAACTAGTCATTAGCAATACATCTTCCAATTGTAACCACATTATCATTATTTCACTGAACGAATTCGGCAGACACAAGTGTGTAAAAAATTATTTCTTCTGATATCCAGTTAAAATTTGTACAAACTATATATACGTCGAAGAAACTTGTATGATAGATAATTTTTTTAATTCAGGGATGATTTTTTTTTTTTTAAATAAACATACTTAAGACAACTGTTTCAAAATCATGTCCCTTTCTGGGTTTTGATTTTCATTTTACTCCACTATCTATTTTATTATATGGCATTTGAAATAATTTTACAAAATACTTCTAGTTCTGTAAGACAAAATAATTTTCAAGTTCGGTATTAACAAGGATGTCTGGTATTCTCATTTTACACATTTTTCACCAATTTGTCTCATTGCTCTGCACTACTGACTCTCAGTCGGTGAGCAGAAAACAAGCATCTGTCTCCAAGTCTATGTGTTCTGCCTGTGGAAGTTTGCGAGAACGTCCAAACATTAGTAATAATGTATTTCTAATGTTTTTTAAACTACAATTATAAATAAATTTCACAGTGAAATAATGTTTTATATAAGCACTTTTCCGAATATCAGAAATTATATTTAGGCAGTTTTTTTTTTTAAATATCAGTATTTTGTGCACCAAAATGAATTTAAAATTCTATAGTTTTTTTAATTTACAACAAAATTTCCAATATATTTTATGTTTAGCTTTTAAAGTTTATTTAAAGTAATTTATTGTGTTTTGTATTTCAAACCCAATTTTAACATTTCATTTCGTACCTATTTTGTAATCTCAGCAAATGGTATATTGTATCTCACTTTATGAAATTTTAATACCACCTGCAAAATATATTTCCCATCCCTGTGTTTGTAAATATGTATAGTTCAATGTAGCACCACTATATTAAAAGTAAGATACAAAGAATATTTATGGCAATTGGCCATAATGCTTTTAACCCAATTAAAACACCGATTTTTACACCAACAATGAAATCGAACAAATTTCTAGGGGATTAATATTGAACTATTGTTTTATTTCTGCAATTTACTGTAAATGAATATTTTAGATTATTCTTGGCTTCTGGCTAGTGTAGACTAATGAGTTCATTTATTTTTCCTGTGAGTTAGTAATTCCATTAATTCTATGAATTAATTAGCGCGCAAACATAGCAAAAACTTGCACGAATACAACGCCTTTATATAATCATCCAATCATTATATTCTACTCTTAGGAGTGAAAATACAATATCCATCGTAACGTGAATCATAATGCACGTCACGATTGGTTTGCAAAACTAAATGGTAACTTCTACGACACCGCATGGCGCTGGGTTGTACGTAGTTCAATGACACCGCATGGCCCTGGGTTGTACGTAGTTCAATGACACCGCATGACCCTGGGTTGTACGTAGTTCAATGACGCCGCGTGGCCCTGGGTTGTACGTAGTTCAATGCAGTTTCATACTTACGTTTCACAGATGATATGTGAATGCTATTTTCAGTGATTTTAAACAGCTTAAATAATTTTTCTTAACACGAGAAATTGCTGAAATTCACCATCATAAAGCTGTGTAATTTCACACATATACCCTAATGTATGTGATAGCAGTATTACCTCTGAAGTCGGTGTAATTTTGCACATAAATACGTCAATGTCATTTTATTCTATTCACAAGTAAATTTAAACTACAAGATATTTAAATAACATACACATTGTGTAACTAATATATAAATGAATGGCGTAAAATTATAATAACTATGTAGCAGAAAATAACCTGACAGATTCGTGTATTTTTTTATCCACTGCAATTAAAATTAATCAGACATCGTAATTGTAATTTCACCACAGTGTATGTGTCTTGTTTTGCATACAAAATCGTCAACACAAATTCACTCTTAAAGTAAATAAACAATTTCTATACATTTTCACTCTTTCACTCAGCAAATTTACTATCAGTGATGCTCTTTTACAACTGCATCATGTTAATTCATATGTTATGTATGTAAATTTTTACCATTTTAACGTTATTTTACTCCCGTTTTGTAGATTGGTAATTTAACAGTAAATATAAAAACTATCACTAAAATGTGGATAACAATTGACAACACATATGGTGTTCGATGTACTTCTACTCCCTACCGCGAGATCTCACATTTAAAAAATTAAATTTTAAATACCTTTTAGTTTCAAGGAACATTAGTGTAAAATTAGAAATATTGTACGTGTTTTAGCTAATTACACATAAATTACCGACAATCTGTGTGTAAATATACACTTATAGATACTCCAGAATATTATCCAAGTTTACACACATACGGTCATTGTAAAACTACACAATGTGAGATGTACAATATTACACGCTGACATTGAGAGTTTACACAACGACCATATAGCAGTAAAAATACACCAATTGAGATTTTAATACAGAGATCATTTCACACATACTTCAAAGTGTGTAAATTAATACCAACATAATGTTTATTAAGACATATTCATGTATCTTAACGTTAGTGTAAAATTACACCTACTGTAGTTGTTTTAAAAGACACACGTTAAAATTTTTAATTACAAAATTTGGTATGTGTAAATTTACTATTATTTTTATAGCGATGTGTTCCATATTCGTGCGCATTTAGGTTTCATTATTTTATGCAAACAAATTTCATGAAACTGAAATAGCTATACTTATAAACTTGTATTGCAAATAATTTATTATGTTTCAACAGTTGGCTGTTGCTGGGCAATGTGACATTAATTTTCCACTACCTTTAAAGTTTCGAGCGCCCTCTATAATCTCGAAGGGCCGAAGTGGTATCTCTACACTAGCGCTATGGTTTCGCTTTGCTGCGGCAACTAACTATCTCAGCGCCCTTGTCGTCCTCCATGGAGCGCTTTCAGTTACCCTCCTTCTTCCTTTCTGTTCCCCTATCATGTTTTCCCTCCTTGCTGTAGTCACACCTTCAAGTTTGAAAATAGCGGAGGTCTCGTCTCATCGAGGTTCGCGACTGTTTAGTTGTCTGCTGATGGGGTGTTTTGTCACCTTCATGTTCCTACAGCGCAGCCCAGAGCCATCACCAGTATGGGAGGCGACATCGTTTAGCTTTTTTTAAAGTAATATCTGCTCTTTGGTGATCATTTTTCATTTAAACCGGTGAGAGAAGTGTTTTGTTGTAAAATTTCTGTAGTGAGTTGGAATCGCGGTAAAGTAGTATGGGCCGTTTTCAATTAAGGTAGTTGATTGCAGTTGATTGCAAGTGGTGATTGATATTGCAGTGAACTTGTAGCACTTTGGATTGTGTGTTTCGATAATCTCAACATTAAAAATAAATTAAGGTTTATAGAATTTTCCCTTGCAAGTGTTAGTTGAATCATTTACTAAAAGCGTAATGCCAGCTGTGTGATTTTAAAACTAATTTCTTTTTTCAGCTCACTCCGATACCTTTTAGTTTTTAGTTTTTGCTAGGATGTGAGCCCGTTTGATTTTCTGGCAAGGACTGTGATATAACAACTCGTGGTTTTGGTCGGCGCCCCGAGCTGGTATGTTTTTCATTTTATTGTAACTTATATGTGTTTTGTATGGAAGGTGCTTAACGGGGCTGCACACTGCCGCCTTTTAGTTTTTTTTTTAAATTTCAGTATGTTTTAATATGAATTTAAATATCCCTATCAATCAAGGTGAATATGATCAAAGTAAAGTGGAGAGAGTACAAATGAATCATTATGATACTTTGCTTAATAATATTTTTCGTGGAGCTGTGATTTCCCTCCTTAATATAGCACTAGCGTTTTCCATTGCCTTCTCGAGGGACTGGATTCTTAATACGATGGTCTGGCCAGTGATTAAAGCCATTTTATACCTTGTTAGCATGAGACTGTAATTTAGTACTATCGTTTTCCATTGCCTTCTCGAGGGATTGGATTCTTAATACGATGGTCTGGCCAGTGATTAAAGCCATTTTATACCTTGTTAGCATGAGACTGTAATTTATTACTAGCGTTTTCCATTGCCTTCTCGAGGGACTGGATTCTTAATACGATGGTCTGGCCAGCGATTAAAGCCATTTTATACCTTGTTAGCATGAGACAGTAGTTTAGTACTAGCGTTTTCCATTGCCTTCTCGAGGGACTGGATTCTTAATACGTGGTCTGGCCAGTGATTAAAGCCATTTTATACCTTGTTAGCATGAGATTGTAATTTAGTACTAGCGTTTTCCATTGCCTTCTAGAGGGATTGGATTCTTAATACGATGGTCTGGCCAGTGATTAAAGCCATTTTATACCTTGTTAGCATGATATTGTAATTTAGTACTAGCGTTTTCCATTGCCTTCTAGAGGGATTGGATTCTTAATACGATGGTCTGGCCAGTGATTAAAGCCATTTTATACCTTGTTAGCATGAGATTGTAATTTAGTACTAGCGTTTTCCATTGCCTTCTGAGGGATTAGATTCTTAATACGATGGTCTGGTAAGTGATTAAAGCCATTTTATACCTTGTTAGCATGAGACTGTAATTTAGTACTAGCGTTTTCCATTGCCTTCTAGAGGGATTGGATTCTTAATACGATGGTCTATCCAGTGATTAAAGCCATTTTATACCTTGTTAGCTGAGATTGTAATTTAGTACTAGCGTTTTCCATTGCCTTCTGGAGGGATTGGATTCTTAAAACGACGGTCTGGCCAGTGATTAAAGCCATTTTATACCTTGTTAGCATGAGATTGTAATTTAGTACTAGCGTTTTCCATTGCCTTCTAGAGGGATTGGATTCTTAATACGATGGTCTGGCCAGTGATTAAAGCCATTTTATACCTTGTTAGCATGAGATTGTAATTTAGTACTAGCGTTTTCCATTGCCTTCTCGAGGGATTGGATTCTTAATACGATGGTCTGGTAAGTGATTAAAGCCATTTTTATACCTTGTTAGCATGAGACTGTAATTTAGTACTAGCGTTTTCCATTGCCTTCTGGAGGGATTGGATTCTTAATACGATGGTCTGGCCAGTGATTAAAGCCATTTTATACCTTGTTAGCATGAGATTGTAATTTAGTACTAGCGTTTTCCATTGCCTTCTAGAGGGATTGGATTCTTAATACGATGGTCTGGCCAGTGATTAAAGCCATTTTATACCTGTTAGCATGAGATTGTAATTTAGTACTAGCGTTTTCCATTGCCTTCTGAGGGATTGGATTCTTAATACGATGGTCTGGCCAGTGATTAAAGCCATTTTATACCTTGTTAGCATGAGACTGTAATTTAGTACTAGCGTTTTCCATTGCCTTCTGAGGGATTGGATTCTTAATACGATGGTATCCAGTGATTAAAGCCATTTTATACCTTGTTAGCCTGAGATTGTAATTTAGTACTAGCGTTTTCCATTGCCTTCTCGAGGGATTTGATTCTTAATACGATGGTCTGGCCAGTGATTAAAGCCATTTTATACCTTGTTAGCATGAGATTGTAATTTAGTACTAGCGTTTTCCATTGCCTTCTAGAGGGATTGGATTCTTAATACGTGGTCTGGCCAGTGATTAAAGCCATTTTATACCTTGTTAGCATGAGATTGTAATTTAGTACTAGCGTTTTCCATTGCCTTCTGAGGGATTGGATTCTTAATACGATGGTCTGGCCAGTGATTAAAGCCATTTTATACCTTGTTAGCATGAGATTGTAATTTAGTACTAGCGTTTTCCATTGCCTTCTAGAGGGATTGGATTCTTAATACGATGGTTCTGGCCAGTGATTAAAGCCATTTTATACCTTGTTAGCATGAGATTGTAATTTAGTACTAGCGTTTTCCATTGCCTTCTCGAGGGATTGGATTCTTAATACGATGGTCTGGTAAGTGATTAAAGCCATTTTATACCTTGTTAGCATGAGACTGTAATTTAGTACTAGCGTTTTCCATTGCCTTCTGGAGGGATTGGATTCTTAATACGATGGTCTGGCCAGTGATTAAAGCCATTTTAATACTTGTTAGCATGAGATTGTAATTTAGTACTAGCGTTTTCCATTGCCTTCTAGAGGGATTGGATTCTTAATACGATGGTCTGGCCAGTGATTAAAGCCATTTATACCTTGTTAGCATGAGATTGTAATTTAGTACTAGCGTTTTCCATTGCCTTCTCGAGGGATTGGATTCTTAATACGATGGTCTGGCCAGTGATTAAAGCCATTTTATACCTTGTTAGCATGAGACTGTAATTTAGTACTAGCGTTTTCCATTGCCTTCTAGAGGGATTGGATTCTTAATACGATGGTTTATCCAGTGATTAAAGCCATTTTATACCTTGTTAGCCTGAGATTGTAATTTAGTACTAGCGTTTTCCATTGCCTTCTCGAGGGATTTGATTCTTAATACGATGGTCTGGCCAGTGATAAAGCCATTTTATACCTTGTTAGCATGAGATTGTAATTTAGTACTAGCGTTTTCCATTGCCTTCTAGAGGGATTGGATTCTTAATACGGTGGTTCTGGCCAGTGATTAAAGCCATTTTATACCTTGTTAGCATGAGATTGTAATTTAGTACTAGCGTTTTCCATTGCCTTCTGGAGGGATTGGATTCTTAATACGATGGTCTGGCCAGTGATTAAAGCCATTTTATACCTTGTTAGCATGAGATTGTAATTTAGTACTAGCGTTTTCCATTGCCTTTAGAGGGATTGGATTCTTAATACGATGGTCTGGCCAGTGATTAAAGCCATTTTATACCTTGTTAGCATGAGATTGTAATTTAGTACTAGCGTTTTCCATTGCCTTCTCGAGGGATTGGATTCTTAATACGATGGTCTGGCCAGTGATTAAAGCCATTTTATACCTTGTTAGCATGAGACTGTAATTTAGTACTAGCGTTTTCCATTGCCTTCTAGAGGGATTGGATTCTTAATACGATGGTCTGGCCAGTGATTAAAGCCATTTTATACCCTGTTAGCCTGAGATTGTAATTTAGTACTAGCGTTTTCCATTGCCTTCTAGAGGGATTGGATTCTTAATACGATGGTTTATCCAGTGATTAAAGCCATTTTATACCTTGTTAGCCTGAGATTGTAATTTAGTACTAGCGTTTTCCATTGCCTTCTCGAGGGATTTGATTCTTAATACGATGGTCTGGCCAGTGATTAAAGCCATTTTATACCTTGTTAGCATGAGATTGTAATTTAGTACTAGCGTTTTCCATTGCCTTCTAGAGGGATTGGATTCTTAATACGGTGGTCTGGCCAGTGATTAAAGCCATTTTATACCTTGTTAGCATGAGATTGTAATTTAGTACTAGCGTTTTCCATTGCCTTCTGGAGGGATTGGATTCTTAATACGATGGTCTGGCCAGTGATTAAAGCCATTTTATACCTTGTTAGCATGAGATTGTAATTTAGTACTAGCGTTTTCCATTGCCTTCTAGAGGGATTGGATTCTTAATACGATGGTCTGGCCAGTGATTAAAGCCATTTTATACCTTGTTAGCATGAGATTGTAATTTAGTACTAGCGTTTTCCATTGCCTTCTCGAGGGATTGGATTCTTAATACGATGGTCTGGCCAGTGATTAAAGCCATTTTATACCTTGTTAGCATGAGACTGTCCATCGTAATTTGTTAACTTTAAAACGCCAAGTCACGGCGCAGTATGAGCGCCAGCTGCCAACCTCGTCGGGACCCTGCCCGCAAACGGGAATTTTGTATGACTGAGTACAGGCGATGACGATTAATCAACCGAATGAGGTCACTGTAGCTGAAAACGATTGTATACGCACGTTATTTAGGTAATGTATTGAGGAGAAATTTACGTGCGTGTTTATTTGGAAAATGTATAACCATATCGTGAACGAGTTATTGTGATGCTCAGTGATGCTATGAACCTGCCTTAATATTTTTCTTGAAATTTTTGCGGGTGCTTGCTAACACCTATTTCCTTATGTATGGCAATTGTTAGCTGCTTGGTTTACGGATTCAAGGGGAGATATTATATCAAGGCTTTGGCGTAGAATCCTAAACGCTCATAATTTGTACCTGAAATTGTCTCTAATGTGTTATTCCCCTTTTAAGGGACTGTTTGTATTGAATCGTGAAATCTTAATTTAGCAATTATGCCAGCACGCTGTTATATTATACCTGAGAAGTGTTCTTAAATAAATATAATGCATTTTGAAACGTTTTTGTGTCAAACATCATTGGTGTTTTATCACCTATTTAGCTACTTGTGTACAAATTAGGACCTAGTTTGCTTCAATGTAGTTTTCACTCACCCGCTCTAAAAATGTTGTATTTGCCACAAGATAGATTCTATACCCTTACAGTTTTACATTATTTGTGATAAATTGTGTGGGAATATTGAGGACATCAATACAAAATAAAATTAAGGATTATTAAATTTTTATTTTTTGTGTTATAAAATTCACCTATTTTTATATTAATATCGGTATACATATTTAAAAAAAGTAACACATGAGCATTATGTTTACGCATATAAAATAATTTTTTACTTCACCGGAAGAGTATTACTGAAATATAATCTTGAATATGAAAATTCGTGGAATATGACAGAAGTTTAAATTTAAAACGCTTATTAAGGTAAAATATTATCAATTTGTTACTATGGTAATAAGCCTTTTTACTGCATTTTCACAAAGAGTCTGTTATAATACGTAGTGATATGTGCTCGCGGACATACTGGGTACATGAACGCAGGCAGTGAAGTGGTGTACCTGTGCGAGTTGAGATGTGAGGCTGTTTCGAGAGCCATTCCTTGATGTGCGCTATGCCATCGTCGCGTCTACTGGGCTCTTCGTTGATTTCCTCGGCAGCTGTAGCCGCCAGGGCGCTGGGCAGTTCTCTCACTGGCATACTACACATTCGACAACACTCGCCTCACTCAACAACACAGCTCATACTTACATAACACACACTTTATTTTTTATTATATCCTTCCTATGCCTCTCATAAAATGAACACACAACTGTCTTCGAATAACACTACAAATATCTACATGCACTCACGAAAAAAAAAAAAATAAACAACCTTGAAGGAGTGGTAGAAATGAAACTGAACGACACTTATTGAAATGTCATCTGATATTTTACAATTATTACAATATAAAATCTCACAGAGAGTATAGTTGGCAGCACGTGCACACTGCTGGCCGCGTGTCATTTGTGTGTTGCACAAATTTAGGTCTGTATACATTCTATATTATGCACAGTCTCTTCACACTATTCGACTTCAAACACTGGTAAAGTGAGATTATTCATGAAGCCAAGTTCATTGTTGATACTGCAGTACTAATGCATATATTTAGGGCATATAAAGGACAGTCTAATCATTACCTTCATAGCCTATATAAAAGCACAAATGCAACATTATAAAGTAATTCTTACTGGTAAGCAGGCGATTTGATCGAAATGTACAGTACCTCAGCGCTATAGCAATTCTCTCCTTAATGGGTCTCTAGGGGCCGCAGTGGTGTAGCGGTTAGACTACTCACTTGCCTTCAAGGTGAACCCGGTTTGATTTCCAGCGGGGAATCGTGCCGGACGATGGCACTAGATGGCGGGTTTTCTGGGAGATATCCCGTTTCTCCTGCCCTTACATTCTGGTGCTGCTCGATAATAGCCTCGCGTTACCCTCATATCATCTTGAGACCTCAATTTTAAGAGCCGCCCAAATCTCTTCACTCACTCACTTAATGGGTATCTTGATCCGCTTTTGCAATTATTACATGTTTGATTGTTGAGGAGTTAGTCCTTCGTTCGAGACCCTTCAATTGTAATTAGTTTTTAATCCCGCAATGTGCAATTGCACAAAGACTAAGTATGCATAATGAGTTATTACATAATTAGGCATAAGTATGCATAATAAACAAGTACTGAAAAAAAGTACGCATATTTACCCTTCAGCTGCCGAAACACAACTAACAAGGATGGATGGGGAAAGATAGGAATATGGAAGATGTAAAGTCTAGGATTAAGGAGGCGATTCTTGGTTCAAGACAGATCAATGATACTCTGATTTTTATCGCATGATGAGTAATAAGTCATAATGTGTAATTTCATAGTTAGTAATTTCTCTATAAATAGGTACATGTGATGAGTAATTGCGTAATTAAAAATAAGTATGTGTAATGAGTACAGAAATTAAGTACGCATGATTACACATCTGCTGCCAAAACTCAACTAACAAGGTTGGATGGTGAGGGGTTACTGGTAAGGTGAGTCTAATGTTTATGTTTGAGGAGTAAGTCCTTGGTTCGAGAACCATCGAGAGTAAATACAAATAACTAGTAATTACACGCAATGAGTAATTCCATATATAGTAATTGTATAGTTAATAGGAACAGACAGTAACTACACACACTAAGTATGCATCCTAACCAGGCCACTCTCCAATTACAAATGAGGTGTGATTTGTAAATATTTTTAAGTTATGTGTCCACTGCAGATCGGGCGGGAAGATGACAGCACTTCCTAACCCCTTAGTCAGTATGTTGTCAACTCTCGAATGTGAGGATGGGTCCACGCTCCGTCCTGTAGCCACTTTACCTATTTTAGCGAGATCCTGTTTTGGTGGCCGTTCGTGCAGCGACTTGAAGAGTAACTAGATCTCCAGCACGCCGTCATCTGTCAGTCACTCTCTACCATCTCTCTGTGCTCCCGAACTCGACCAAGTTTTGCAAGACTGGTTTAGTGGTCGTTCGTGCATCAACAGAGGGTACACCAACACCAGTCTCATGTCAAATTTAATAAAGGATAACACAACGACTAAATGCCGTGCACATATCTTATTACAGTATGTTAATATAATAAGTAAGAAAAATAATTTTTAAGATTAATATTTTTTCAACTTCCTACAAAATAACGATAAAATAAATTAAAACCATTACATTTACTCCAAATGAAATGCTCACGTTACTCAAAACATGGTTTCCCAAAATGATTTTATTACGAAAACCAAATTCCGATATGTTTATATCTTAAAAGTAAATATTTGCCATTAACATAACTTTTCCTCCATATACAAATAAGACTTCATTTCAGAAAAAAATGTCATAACCAAATAGTTTTTCTTTAAGTACCGTGGTATTTAGGTGTTTAAACATTTGCAATGCAACATCACAAATATTCTGCATCTTGTGAAAATATTCTCTTATATACACTAATACTTATTAATCCCCAGTTGGTTGATTTGCCTTCTATACACAAAATTGAGGATAACAGATATTGATTTTAAAATATGTGATTTTTCGTTAATATTGTTTGAATAATACCTCACAATCACATCGATGTAGTCTTGGAATACCTTAGGCAAGCATTAAAAAGCCCAGAGGTACGCATGTGTGTGTGTGGCGAAAGATTGTTTCCCGCTGGGCGAGAAGTTTGTCATTTCTCCCTCTATTACGTGAGGTGCGACACAAACTCTCTAGTAGACAGGCCAACACAAGAGCTGGTGGGCCACTCGGCGAAGTAGATATGGGCTGAGGAACGAGCATAGTTCCAGTAATCGCCACCAGGGGATGCCAGAGAGACTCCATTCTTACCCCATTGGCCGAACACATCACACAGCGCGAACAGAGCAGTCTCTGTGTTAAAAACTCCGCTCGCCACAGTTCTGTCCTGGCAGGCTGTCGTGCGTAGACAGAGTGATATAGCAATCACCTGCATCTATCTCCGTGTATAGTTTGAAAAATGTTAACACAAAAAAAAAATTGCTGACACGAATTTAATTGAATAACATCAATATAAAAATGTAAAAAATTCATTTTTGAAAAAAAATTTAAAAGTTGCTACATAATAACATAAAAATAACTATAACCCTTACTCCAAATTACACATTCGCTTCATTTAAAACATGGTGTCCCGTTATGTTCGAAATACGAAAACTAAATGACGATAACATTTGAATCGCCATTTCTATGATAAAAAAAATATTTTGTTGTAACCATACTTTAGCCTACATAAACCAAGTAGCAATTCATTTCACAAAACAAATTCTGTAACCGAACAACTGTCATTAAGTGCAAATCTTTTAAGGTGTATAAACATTTGCAAATGCATTGCAAAATCACAAATATTTCACAATTCGTAAACATATTCTGTAACTTACACTATTGCTTATTAATCCATCTTTGTTTAAACTGTTTTCTATATCCAAAATTTAGAAGTTGCCCATTGCTAACAACTCACTCCATTTTCAAAAACCTCCCCTCATAAGAACTCATACTTAAAAGCAGCAGGGCGGACTGTAACTGCATATTCAGTCGGCAAAACCTTTGCGTAAGCAATAAAAACTAACACCACAAATATAAAAAAAAAATATATATATATATAATATCCTTTACACGTATCTTACCACACTTCAAAACAACCAAATATTACACCAAATAAAAAAACATAACATCATTAGAATAATATCTATTACGTCCTTAGAACATCAAACAATATATAAGAATACAGAAACATAAAATAAACACAAATATAAACAGATCCGATTAAAAAAGAACAATTTTGCGATAAATTACATTTACGTTTTACCATATGTTTGACTAATATAGACTTTCTTCTATACAAAGGACCACTCTTCATACACCAATATTCATCACACTCGCGGCTTATACAATGGCTCCTCGTGTGACGATAAGTGTTTGTACATAAATTACAAGAAAAATGTCACATATTTCCGGAAACTGGCAAGTTTTCCACCTCTACAACTTTGTCGCATGTCAACAATTGTTTTTCAAAATTGCATAAGATCAGTATTTAATTTTTTGCAACAATAGACATTTCTAACAGCTTTTCCCAGAAAATTAATTTTTTGATGGCTTCTCAATATGCGAAATTAAGTAAATTTCCTCTCGCAATATATACACTGATGATGAGTTAGTATATTATTTTCCAAAGTAGTTGATGACGACGAATTAGAAATACTATTTGCTGTTAGGGAAAAAAGGCAAATATTCATGTGTTTCCTTAGTGCATTATTTTCATTAAACAAACGAATTCGAATTGTACTTCGATATAGTTTAAATTTAAGATTCCTTGAACACACTCTCATTTCATGTTGCCATACATAACTATATACGGGAAATATTTGAACAGAAAAACGGCAAACCGGTTTCACTCCTGTTGAATCATTATCTTTACATACTGCTGAATGCTTTGTTATCATGGAACTTGTCGTAAATATTCGACCACATTCTGCACAGCGATAACTTATACATAACTATATACGGGAAATATTTGAACAGAAAAACGGCAAACCGGTTTTACTCCTGTTGAATCATTACCTTTACATACTGCTGAATGCTTTGTTATCATGGAACTTGTCATAAATATTCGACCACATTCTGCACAGCGATAACTTATACATAACTATATACGGGAAATATTTGAACAGAAAAACGGCAAACCGGTTTTACTCCTGTTGAATCATTACCTTTACATACTGCTGAATGCTTTGTTATCATGGAACTTGTCGTAAATATTCGACCACACTCTGCACAGCGATAACTTATACAATCAAGATTACTTACACAATACACCTGTCGTGACGATACATATTGAGAATATGCTTGAAGTTTGTATAACAATAATGTCATTGAAATCCAGGCAATGGAATACCCGTTGAAGAATTAATACTACAACATCTCAATGCATACAGATATACTTCATCACTACTGTCAAACAAACATTGAAATTTCCCAGCACACGCGGGAAATACGGGCCAGAAACGAGCTGGTAAAAGCTAGCCGACATACTCCGGCCAGCCGATACCGGCCCGCTGTCTTATGATGGAAGCGGTCCGATGGAAACATGGACAGGCGGCTGGATGTTGCTACGATGCCGGGCATGCGATGGTTGGATGTCGCTACGATGCGGGATGTGGGATTTGAACCTAAGACCATTAAATTGGAAGTCCAGCATACTAACCTATACATCACGAGGTAACTTTCAGATTCTCTCCAGTAATTAAAAATATATCATGACACAAATTATTATAAAGAAATGTATAAATTCGATGACAATATAACAAATATTTTTAAAACACAGATTATTAAAAACTATTTCTTCAGAGGCCTTTAAACCAAATAGTTTTTGTTAGTTTTTAATACAGCTGTCAGATGGTTGTGATAATGAAAATAATTTCAAAGTAAACAAATGCCATGGGCACATATATATATATAATCACGACAAAAAACATGCTAACAGTTAATACACGGTCTCAAAAAAGACATCATGCCGTTAACAGATAGCTAACAACTTGTCTATTCAAAACACTTTCCAAAAGTTTGTCTACAAAAACACATCATAATTATATCTTTATTGTGAAAAAGAGCCTTGTCTTGAAAACGTTACAGGGCCAGAATAAATAAGATAATGGCCAGCTTACAGAAAACACAAAGATGCTGAATGGGAATTGACACAGCAACATTTTTAATATGCTTGCAACATGTGTGCTCTGCGATATCATACGGATATATTTTCGGTGATATCCATCTCTGTTATCCTAAAAAATACAGCTGGCCATTGTCGTTTTCTAACCGCTTACAATCTGTCTCAAAAAATACATCAGGCCGTTGTCAGATGTCTGTCTTCCGCAATTGAAATGACAGTGGCCAACAGTACAGGTATCGGGTCTACAATTTTCCGAGAGCTAGTATTTGCTGGGTTACAACAACTATGTAGCTGGTGAGTAGTGTTTCTGGAACAACTATGTAGATGTTGAGTAGTGTTTCTGGAACAACTATGTAGATGGTGAGTAGTGTTTCTGGAACAACTATGTAGATGGTGAGTAGTGTTTCTGGAACAACTATGAAGATGTTGAGTAGTGTTTCTGGAACAACTATGTAGATGGTGAGTAGTGTTTCTGGAACAACTATGTAGATGGTGAGTAGTGTTTCTGGAACAACTATGTAGATGATGAGTAGTGTTTCTGGAACAACTATGTAGATGTTGAGTAGTGTTTCTAGAACAACAATGTAGATGGTGAGTAGTGTTTCTGGAACAACTATGTAGATGGTGAGTAGTGTTTCTGGAACAACTATGTAGATGTTGAGTAGTGTTTCTGGAACAACTATGTAGATGTTGAGTAGTGTTTCTGGAACAACTATGTAGATGGTGAGTAGTGTTTCTGGAACAACTATGTAGATGGTGAGTAGTGTTTCTGGAACAACTATGTAGATGGTGAGTAGTGTTTCTGGAACAACTATGTAGATGGTGAGTAGTGTTTCTGGAACAACTATGTAGATGGTGAGTAGTGTTTCTGGAACAACTATGTAGATGATGATTAGTGTTTCTGAAACAACTATGTAGATGTTGAGTAGTGTTTCTGGAACAACTATGTAGATGGTGAGTAGTGTTTCTGGAACAACTATGTAGATGGTGAGTAGTGTTTCTGGAACAACTATGTAGATGGTGAGTAGTGTTTCTGGAACAACTATGTAGATGTTGAGAAGTGTTTCTGGAACAACTATGTAGATGGTGAGTAGTGTTTCTGGAACAACTATGTAGATGGTGAGTAGTGTTTCTGGAACAACTATGTAGATGGTGAGTAGTGTTTCTGGAACAATATCGTACATGAGAACGTAACTTACATCGAAATAAACCTTCTCACAATTAGATCACTGTTTTTCGATTACAATGATTGCTGGCCATACTTTCGTAGAATGCATATTGACTTCTAACATATCCGACTAAGATATTTTATATACTGACCCAATATTAATGTTTATGTAGGAAACACAAGTAGGGGCTAGATGCTTTTCATATAAATAGTAAAGTAAATAAAAAGTTAGTAACATACAAAGACAAAATATAATATATGAAAATTATCCCCTCTCGATATTAAATTATTCCTAGGATATATCATGTAAGGTGGAAATTATATTTGTGCATATGCTTTAAAAAATTCCATAATCAAATTGCATACAGGAATTAAGTAAGGAAATATGACACTCACATAAAAAATTATCTACAAAAAGCTAATACCAATCTTTACATTTTAAGAGCCACAAAATGAATGAAGGAACTACCTAAACATATGAACCTTTTACTCTTTTTGTGAAGAAATTAAAGGACAAAATATCATGTAGGATAACAGTCCCCCTGGAAATTTAAATAATATTAGGATATAGCATGTAATCTTAAAAAAAAATGTAATTCTGCAAATCTCTTTAAAAAAGTTTTTCATAGCCAATTTACACACAATATATAAACAATGTTCATATCTCACTCGCCTTACTTTGAGAGGACACATACTGTATTTAAACCTATATTCGTAAGGACGTGGTTTCGAATTACAACCAGAACATTCAGTTTCCTTTCTTTTCCATTGCTTTCCCGAAATCACTCCAGCTGAATGCAGAGATGTTTACACACTACACTCAGTACCACGTTTCGTTAGCAATGTAATTAAGTTACCCAATTCCCAATTCACAAATATATATGATAGAATTCTCATCCCACAACATGTACCTATTTGCTTAAACAAACCAATATCAAAATGCGAACTGTACCTATACCCTCCTCGCAAATATTTCCCCCTAAATTTTGTCACATTAGAATTGCACGTATTCATGCGTTTTAGTTAAGTGTGAATTTTAAATAAGAAGTCATTAACATAACTTATTGTTCCGGCAATCCCTAACTCTATTGTCGAACAGGAACAAAGCATCTATATTTTTGTTGGAGCAGCGATATAACTACCCAACTCTTTGTAAAAACATTCCATATTAGTCAATCCATCATACAAATTTTCGATCGTTTATCACTTGGCTTAACACTCATCAAAACAAAACCGGTTGGAATTGAAGAGTATATTCCCTCTTAATATACACAACCATTCCTATACCTCCTATATAACAGGAGATTCGTAAGAGGCAACACTAATAATCACTATTGTAGCACATAACCATCCAGGAAAACGTATTATAAAGAATAATATTGCGAAAACCTACATTCATTAAAACTGTTTAACACCAACCTAGAATATAAATATAAATATTGGAACCCTCTCATCTCTTATACACCATTCACTTATTAATTCAATTTAAAATCAACTATCATATATTTGTTTGCTGCATTCATTTATTTTTCGGATGCATGTGTTCAGCAGATTCATATGTTTAATTAACACACTAAGACATGCTGTTTTCTACCAATTACATAAAAATATAAAAATTTATTATATTCACTTAACAAATACATTTACTAATCACTGTGTAATCATGTGAAAGTGTTTGTGAAATATAGGTAATTGTATATTTATTACTTTTGCTTACATATGCAGAAACACATTATTGTAATTAAGATTAACTACTATTAAAATATGGGTAGTATATTCACAAATAGACAAACCCACATATGCACATACTTAAATATACACATGTATACTATATTTCAAATAAAATATTTAAAATGTTGGGCAATTTAACAATGAATAATCCCTAGTAGTAAAACCGTTTGAGCAGACAATACCATGAAACCATTTCTAACCTTAATACGGAAAACATTGCGTCAAGAATTTCTACGAAATAACACAATCTGAAATACCAACCAAATCAACTAACACATTTTCATGGTCAGTAATATCTCTTTAAATTATAGTTTCTAATGAAATGCTCCATCTTGCATTGCAGAAAATAGTGATAGGTAGAGATAAGATCCAGAGACAATTACATTACATGCATACCCTTAGTAAATGTGAACTGAGAAATACCACTACATCTATACACCCCTCACACTAAAATAATTTCATTTTCATTTATACAAGCTTATCCTTACTAGGGGTTAATCACATAATATGACAATATATATTATTTATGATAAAATTATATATGTTGCTGAAAATTTTAGAACATCCCTAGAAAACATCACCCTGGGTATACTATTAACAACAAGTTTTACAATCAAATTGGCAATACTATCATAACTTAATAATATAATGAAACTTATTAACAATTTTTAAATTATATATAAACATTTTTTTCTACAGCCTGTTAAGTCAACGTTTCATTTTCTAGAAACAGAGTCCTCATCCCTAACACCATATTAGTAACAAAATATATCAACCAGTATTCTCTACCACCCAATCCTAATTAATGACATATCGAAGAACTATATACGCTGAATCTCCTACTACCCATTGAAAAAAGCTTAACCTAACACATAATATTTGATGAAATATCATATTAACTCTAAAATAAACATGCCAAACAGCAATATTTACAGATTGTTCCAGCCAAAATATTATATTATGTGATACCCCAATACATGAACAAACCATAACAGCAATCAATACATACACTCCACTCCATTATACCATTTCGACTATACTAAACACTTCCCTTCATACCATTCATGACAACAAAGAAACCATATAAACATTTCTATGAAATATTGCGTCTAATTACTCTGACAAACCATTTTATCATGTTAGCAAACACTCGGCATAATCATACCATAACCCATAGAGTATACCTTCGACAGTGAACCAACCTTAACGAAATATCGTGTCAATAGGGCATACCACAAGACCTGTAAATTAATTGTTCCTTCAGAAAAACTTTATAATCATCAATACTCGGAGGCCAAGTCACGCCACGCAACTAATTTACACAAACCATACCATCCATTTACAAAATACTTATCATCAAACATGAACAGCAAAAACCAACAAACCATACAGACAGTTCATATCAATCATCGAAGCTGAATTTTTCAACCAACTATTACAATTAACAATTCTAACCTACCATATGAACATATTACTCTATCTGATGATACCTACCACTCATAATACCAGAAAAATTTATTAAAACGAAATAATTGGCAACTATATAATCCTGTCATAAAAGTCAGATAAAAAATTCGTACAAAAACTGACACAATCATATAATGAAACCATTTCGACCAATATTAGTAAATAAAACATACCACCCAACTTACTTCCCATAACATTCCAACCAAGGCATCCAGGCAATATAACACTACTTTTACACAACTTTTAATGCATATTTCAAAATTATTGATTCAGCGTAGAAATTTGGAAGTCTATACTCCTTTCAAGCATTTGATCTATCTCAGTTATTACTAAAATATTTGTTATAATAACACCAATGTTTCTTTTTCCATCTAATGTTAGGATGACCGAATAAGTTGTGCATATATAAATATGCTCAGTGCTCAATTTCGCGCCATCAGAGATATACTTCATTTTAAATCAGATACAATCTCATACAATCAATCTACTGAGGAGATAACATTTGAGATTTTAATAAGGTTATACAATTCTCTGTACATACGTATTCAGAACACCCACAAGTAAAGGAAACAACATATTATTATTTTTATGCTGTATCCTAAGCATCTCACATAAATTAATTTAGTTAAAAAAATTCTTCTCTAAGGTTTCCCTTCCTTTAATATACAGATTGTTTTTTACTTGAAAAAATAAGGGCAACAAAATTATCGTATTTATTTTCTAATTTGCATTTAAATTTTCACAGAAATCCATGCCGTTTGCGCTACTAAGCATCTTTATACATCTAGTAAAGTCTTATATCTTCACAGCTTACAAATATTTGCATGTATAAACATATTGCGTGGACCATAAGGAAAACATTTTTTGATGATAAAATGAATATTATTTATCTTCAATACACATTTAACTCAGATTAAACTTTATTGTTTCTCCCAAACAACCTAATATAAAGACGGATCGATTAAACGAATTAAAACAGAAGTATTTCTTACACTTTAACTTTATTTCACACCCTTGTCAAAAATACGTAATATCAGTTACAACTCAAAGATTTTCTTCATCCAACAAAAATATTTATGTTTAAGTCTTTTTTATACAACAAATCATGTTGTGAGCTGTCCAGTTACTCCTATTCGCATACACCACACCAATATTATCACATGGATACATCTTGTATGAGGTGCGAAATATTCGGTTACTAGCTTCATGTTGTCTGGCGTTACAACTACTCATAAATGTCTTGCTGCAATATTTGCAGATGGTCGGTAATCTTATGTAATTTAGAATCTCAGAGTCCGAGGACTTTGGCGTTATCATTGATGACGTCGAGATGTCCTCACCCACAGATTACTTGCTCATATTACAACAGCTTACAACACACTATTAGTAGATGAATATACTTGTGACGATCTGCCTTATGACACATATGTCAAAGAAGTGAAAACCTTCTCACATGATGCATGCTTATGTATTGTTTACACAACAGAACAAACAGTTTATGCTAATCTGTCGAGTTTGTTTAGTATACGTCGGCTGACTATGAATAGGCAAACTTACATGGTCGATGCAGCATTATACGAAACCTAATACACCCATTCGCTATCTAAACTGTTATATCCATCAGACTATCAATCTTCTTTGCATTCCTACATCTTTCAGTGTTGAAGGCGCCTTGTTTTTTGCCTTTGCTGCAACACTCTCACGACATACCTTACAAAAACTCTTAGAATGTGGTGTGTCTGTAAAACTAGCACTTTCTCAAGACCCTCTTCTCATTGGAGACAACCAATAGTCTCTTTATCCTATTGCAGATAAATATACAGGAATTTTGTATTTTGTGTCATGCATATGCGAGAAGGGATTCTTTAGACAGATATGCGAGCGCACAATTTATATTGGATGCGGGAAACAATCTAAGCTTTCCATTTGCCACGACTGCTGGTAAAATTATTTGACCGATAGAACAACATAATATCACTTTCACTATATACCCTGTCAACGAGAGAAAGAAGTTTTTGAATGATTTGTGATGGTATGAGCTGCTTTAATAGACGTAAAAAATTGGGTATGGCAGAGCAGCAGCAACATACTTTACCAACATCAGTTTATTCGAAACAATATTTTAAACTTCCATTGCAATACTCCGCCGACAAGTATTTTTAACATAGGTGAAAACTCAATAACTTAATCGACCCTGATGATAACCAGTTAGCGATTATTCAGATCGAGGCACCATAATAGTCGAGGTCAAAGGCAGGCCTTCGTATTTGCATTTCATCTTCTCTGTATGGGAGTACTCTGAGAAAATCCAAACACTCATTCGAATCGGAAGAATACACGCAGGTATAAAATGAGTTCTATACACTATTATGTATAAAATCATAATTTATATATATATATAGATTTATAAACTAGGGATGTACATAATTATGTATAGAATAATATATATTGTATAACGAAAATTATGTTATGTTGTCCTATCTGTCTGATAATTTTACTAGCTATCGTGGCATATGAAAAACTTATATCGCTTGCAGCATCCGATAAAGATGCCGGGCTGGCATACCTGTCTAAAGAATTCCTTCTCGCATGTGCATGACACGAAATACAAAACGCCTGTATATTTATCTGCAATAAATAAAGAGATTATTGGTTGTCTCCCATAGGTAGAGTGTTTGCAAGGAAGTTCTAGTGATACAGACACACCACATTCTAGGAGTAAGCATTATATATGTCGGGAGAGCTTTACAGCAAATCCAAGAACAAGGTGCCTCCAACATAGAAATATGCAGAAGATTTAAGAAGAATGGTTGTCTGATAGATGACTTCGTTGGTTAGATAGCTGAGGGGTGGATTAAGTTTGATAAAACGTAGCATCAACCATGTTGCTTTTACTTATTTATAGTCAGCAGACATATACTGAGTGTTAACCGTATAAAAGTATGCATTATGTAAGAAGTTTTTCTCTTCTTTGACGAACGTGTAGGTGGTCAGATCACCACGAGTAGATTCGTCTACTGATAGAGTGTGTGCAATAAGGAATATGCGAGTGAGGACATATCTACATCGTCAATGATAACATGAAAACCCTCGGACTGTGGGAGTCGAAATTACGCAAGATTATCGACAATCTGCAAATATTGTGGCAACTAATTTACGAATAGCTCTAATGACAAACGCCATGAAGCTAGTAACATTATTTTCATCACCTCATACAAGATATATCCATGTGATAATTTTGGTGTGGTGGATGCGAATAGGAGTAACTGGACTGCTCACAGCATGACTTTATCTACAAAAAAAGAGACTAAATCACAAATATTTTTTGTTGGATGAAGAACCTCTTTGAGTTGCAACGAATAAAATGTACTTTTGACAAAAATGTGAAATAAAGTATAATTGTACAAAATAATTCTGTTTACATTCGTTCATTCGATCCCTCCTTATGTTAGGTTGTTCGGAGGAAACAATAAAGTCTAATGTGTGTTAAATGTGAATTGAAGATAATATATATTTTATAATCAAATATACATTGATTTTCTTATGGCCATACGATATGTCTGGACACATAAAAATACTTGGAAGCTGTGAGGATATAAAACATTAAATATATGCATGCAGATTCTTGGAATATATAACAATTAAAATTTAGTTAGAAAAGAAATACGACAATTTTGTTGAAATTATTTATTCAAGTAAAGTGTAATCTGTGATTAAAGGAAGGAAAACCTCTACAAGGATTTTTTATATTTCGATTAATTAATGTGAGATTCTTGGACGGCAACTAAGAAATAATAATAAGTAGTTTCCTCCTACTTACATGTGGATGTTTTGAATATATATATATATATATATATATATATATATATATATATATATATATATATATATATAAAATTGGACGACCTTTATAAAATCTTAAACGTTATCTACACTTAATAGATATCCCTTTTAACGGTAGATTAAGTTTGTGCGATTACATCTGATTTAGAATTAATTATATATCTGATGGTGCGAAATCTAGCACAATAACTGAGTATAGAGCAAATGTTTGAAGGGGCACTAACTTCAGAACATCTATGTTGTGATGGATCTTGTATGCAATTTACTAGAAGCTATAAGTTTGAAATAAACTTTAAATGTCGTGTAAAGTTAGTTTTATATAGTCTGGATGGTATATATGGATTGTTTTGGAACGTAATTTGGGTGGTAGGTTTTTAGTAATATTGGTTGAAATGATTGTGTCTGTTTCTATATGAATTCTTCATCTGACTGTATGACATTATGATATAGTTGCCCAGTTTTTAATTTCAATATTTCTCCCAGAAATGTTTGATATGAATGTCCCGATAGTATGGGAGGTTGGTGTCGTCAGGTAGAGTAATCTTTTCCTTATGGAACGTAAATAATGTTTGTTGTGATTGTTTGAAATATTTATCTTCGATGGTTGATATGAATTGTTTGTATGGTGTGTTGGTTTTGCTGTTAATGATTGATGATAAGGATATTGCAAATGAATTTTATGGTCTGTGCAAACGATCTGTGTAGTCTGATATGGTCTTCCAGTAGTGATGATTGTAATGTTTTTTGTGCTGGAACATTTGATTTGCTGGTCTCGTAGTATGCCCTATTGACGTCAGATTTCGTTAAGGTTGGATTGCTGTATAGTGTATACTGTATAAATGATGATATTATTCGGCTTTGTGTTTGCTAACATGATAAAATAGTTTGTCAGTGTAATTTTACGGAATATTTCATAGGAATATTAATATGATTACTTTGTGGTAATGGACGGTATGAAGGGAAGTGTTTAGTACAGCCGATATTGTTTAATGGAGTGGAGTGTAACTATTGACTGCTATTATGATTTGTTCATTTATTTAGCACATCACATGATACATATTTTGGCTGAAACAATCCGTATAAATTGCTGAATAGCTATTTGACATGTTATTTTTAGAGTTAGTATGATATGGCTTCTAATATTATGAATTAGTTTAAACATGGATCGATGATTATTTGGAGGTTCGGCGTAAATAGTTGGTTGATATGTCATTAATTATGATTGGGTGTTATTCCCTAACTGAAATGTTATTCCCTGGCTGAAATATGTAATTATTAATATTGCGTTTGGGATGAGGACTCTCTTTATAGCAAATAAAACATTGAATTAACTGGATGTAGAAAAAAGTTTTATTTATTATTTAAAAAATTGGTAATAATTTTCGTAATGTGGTGAAGTTATCATTGTATTGCCAATTTGTGCATTGGTGCATAACATTGTTGCTGATCTTGGGCTATCACTAATCCTGCAATATGAGATGGAGAATTTCATTAGGGACGATAAATGAAAGAGATATTACAAGCCATGTAATTGTATTGTTAGTTGATATGGATGGTATGTTATACTGTGTTATTTCGTAGGAATGCTTGGTGCTATGTTTTCGATATTGTAGTTTGAAATGGTTTCATGATATCGTCTGCTCGTAAGGTTTCGCTTGTAGGAATTATGCATGATGAATTTCTGCAACTGCTTGAATATTTTATGTTATATATATATATATATATATATATATATATATATATATATATATATATATATATATTATGGATGCATATTTAAATATGCGTGTGTTGGTTTGTCTGTTTAAACATATATTTCACATCTGTTTAACGGTACTTGTTTTTAATTATAATAAAATGATTCTATGTATGTTAGTGTAAATATTAACTATATTAACTATATAACTGCCTATATTTCGAAATCACTGTTAAATGCTTCCACAGAGAATACTAAATATATTTGTTAAGTGAGTATAATACATGTTAAGATTATTGAGTGTGTTAAGTATAGATGTAAAACTCCTGAATATAAGCCTATGAAAAATAAAAGAATGCACAAACAAATACATTGTAACATATTTTAAAAAGAATTGATTAGTGATTGGTGTGTAAGAGGTGACATGGTCCTAACATATACATTCTTATAGCGAATTCTCTCTAATAAATAGAATACTATGTGTTTGTATAAATAAGATGCAAAGTGTTTGCCTGCAGGAGAGATTAATGGGTATACATAAAGTAATCTACAATTACAATCTATCTCCTCTATATTTTAATTTAACAAATATTAATGGTGCTGACAACACAGATATTAAAATATAACTCTGGCAATAGTTTGGAATGGGAAACCTTCGAATTTCGGGGATGGCATTCTGTTATATGTTGGTGTCAAACAGTTTTAATGGATATGTGTTTTCGCAGTTTTCTTAAATATATGTTTTCTGAAAGTATACGTTTACCAAAGTGCTTTTAATTGTTGCCTCTCACGAAAATTTCGTGTGATATAGGAGCGATAGGAATGGTTGTGTATATTAAGAGGGAATATTCTCTTCCACTCACTTCGGTTTTATTTAAATTATTGTTAAAACAAGTCATAAATGATCGAAAATTTGTGTGATTGATTGACTTATATGCGGTGTTTTTAGTAGGAGTCGAGTGAATTTATCGCTTCTCCACCAAAAAGATAGATCCTATGTTCCTGTTTGATGATAGAGTTAGGGATGTTCGGAGCGATAAGTTATGTTATGGTTTTTTTGTTTAAATTTCACACTTAACATATTTGCATGAATATGAGGTGTACAGACCTATGGATTTTTAAGATTCTCGTTTTACAAAATTTAGGGGGAAATGTTTGCGAGGAGGGTATATATTAAGTTCGTATATAGACATCGGTTTTTTTTAGCAAATATGTATATATTCTGGGATGTACATTCTACCATATCCCTCTGTGAGTAGGGATTTGGCTAGCTATATTTGCATTGCTAAGGAAACGTGGCATTGTGTGTAGTATATAAACATCGCAACATTCGATCTCACGACTTTCCAAATATGGGACTAGATACAGTACTTACACTTGTATGTTAGGCGAGTAAAATATAAACATTGTTTATTCATTGTATGAAAATTGGTTATAGAAAACTTTTTTTAGGAGGCTTGCACAGTTACATTTTCAAGCTTACATGTTACATTCTAATATTAGTTTAATTTTCCGGGGGATGATTTTCATATATTTCATTTTCTCCTTGTATGTTAATATTCACGAAAAATTTAAAAGGTTTAGGGTGTTTAGGTAGTTACTTCATTCTGACTGTTGGTGTTTCCATGTAATGATAGGTATTAACGATTTTTAGATACTTGTTTCCATGTAATGATTGGGGTCAACGATTTTTAGATACTTCTTTTGATGTAATGATTGGTATTAGTGATTTTTAGATACTTGTTTCCATCTAATGATTGGTATTAGCGACTTTTAGATACTTGTTTCCATGTAATGATTGGTATTAGCGATTTTTAGATACTTGTTTTCACATGAAAAGCATATAGCCCCGACTTATGTCTCCTACACGAAACATTAATATTTGTGGTAGTATACAAGAAGTCTTAGTCTGCTTAGAATTTGATATGCGTTCTTCGGAATAAACTACTCAACAAATATTGGATTCGAAACAAAAGTATTGATATTGTGATAAGGGGTATATCGATGTAAGCAATTTTCTCATGAACGACCTTGTCGCTAAAATCATACTCGCTTTCTACATCGTTGTTTGAAATGTCAATGTTTGTTTGATAGTAATGAAGTATATCTGTATGGTTTGAGATGTGGGGGTTTTTCCCTCGCAACGGGTATACCATCGCATGGATTTCAGGGCCAGCATTGTTAAACAAACTTTAAGCATAATCGCAATATGCATCGTCACGTAAGAAGTCTTTGTGTAAGGAATCCTGATTGTATTATATATCGCTGCCCAGAATATAGTCGAATATTTACGGGAAATGTTATGTTAGCAACGTATTCAGCGGTATGTAAAGATAATGCTTCAACGGGGGTAAAACCTGTAAGCCGTTTCTGTGGTGAAACAAAAACAGCATATTTAGTTATGTATGGCGACATGAAATGAGAGCACGCACGTTCCAGGAATGTTAATTTGAAACGATATAGATTTACAATTAACTTTAATTTGTTTAAGAGTAATAATGAACTAAGGAGACATGTGATTATTACCAAATTTATCTTAACAGTGTGTAATACTTCGAATTCGTCGCCGCCATTTACTTTGGGTGAGAATACACAAACTCCTCGTTAGTGCATATATTGGGAAAGAAAAGTTACTTTATTTCGCAAATTGAGGAGAGATAAAAAAATTAATTGTCTGGGAAAATCTTTTAGAAATAACAATTTTTGCGAAAATTGTCAGTGTGTCTATACTATCATACGCAACTTGAAAAACATTAGTTGACATGCAATGAAGGTGTTGCAGTGGAAAATCTGCCGGTTTCTGGATATCATTGCTGTTTTTTTTGGAAGTTATTTACTTTCATACCATGGTGTATCGTCACATCAGGTGATATTGTTCAAGGAATCCTGAGGGTGATATACATGGTTGTATTATTTGTAGTCGTTTGTTTACAAGAATATCTATATGTCAAAATATGTTAAAATGAAAACACAATTTATTACCAAATAACCAGCCACACATATATATGTGTGCGTGTGTGTGTGTGTGCGCGCGTGTGTTTGTGTAAAATTTTAATATGTATGAATTGTTATCTGCTGATTATGAAGCCCTGCTTCAAGTCTGACACACGTGTCAACCAGCAAACTCAAGCAATAGTGTGTGAGTGCTCCTGTCCTGCTAAAAAACTGTCCTGCCTGAACGATTTACTCTTCCCTCGGGTTGGCGCACGTCTAAACGCTTCCAAGCGCTGAGCTATACTGAAGAGAGGCGCGCGGCGCTCCTGGCGCGGCCGAGCTCTCTCCGGTGGCTACTACTGGCAACGAGTTCAGCCTCGCACATTCTGGCACCTTCCATACGTCTCTCCGCAATTCCCGCCGCTTCCTTAACCTTCCCCAGCAACTTTTTCGCGTATAAATGTTCGTCCCCAGCCCGAGCAAGTGTGCAGTACTCCTCTTGGAGTTGCGCGGGCTGGCCGACGGTAGATCATGTCTACACCACTTCGTACATCGGGGCTTCAGCATGATAAACGTGTTTTCGCGTAATATGAGTTCTACTCAAGTTAAGTATTGCAATGAACATAGTTGTTCTTATCCTGGGGATAGAGTTTCCCTTTTAGTAGTGTTTTTTTTATATGGATTTTTATAGGGAAGTGTTTCTTCACTGTTTTGCTTGTGTGAATTTTCAATATGGTATTTTATGGGAATGTTTGTAAGAGGTGGATTCTTCCTGGACTACGATATGCCAAAAGAATTTTACTGCCAAGGAGTTTAGTGGATATGTTATGTCGTGCCTTTATGCTCATGGTTAAGTGTAATGATGGTTTTTGCTCCTTCCCAATGGTATTCTTGAAATTAGTATTCTATGTTGACCTTTTTATTGAATCATTAGGCGTACGTTACTTTTAAAGTCGTAATGGTGCTTGCTTTACTCAGGGAGTCATTATACCTTTTTTAATGGGATTTCACAAGTGTTTATTCAGGTTGGGTGATATCTCAAGATATATTAATATTATTGTTTTTCTGTTTGTTCCAGTACTTCTGTGTTCCCTCCTTCCACTAGTTCACCGATTGGTAGCAAGCAACATAAATTTACAGATTCAAATCAAGTTGCAAAGTTGTGATTCTTGGTGGTAATGTATAGATGGGCTTCAATATAATTGTATTGATTTTAGAATTATTGTGTGCATGCTTTCCTGATTGTTTTATGGTGTGCGTTCTTCTGCTTGCCTTCTTTTAGCCCTGCTACGCCCTAAAGGGGCGTTACAATTACATATACATCAAGCAGTATCCCATGGTGATAGTCTATGGTGTAAATTTTCCTTTTGTACAACTTAGTTATTATTTGTTATTGCCGCTTCCGCAAAACCGAAAAAATTTAATTTGACTCTAAATATATAACGATTAAGATTGTTTATTCGAGGAAAATGTCACTAAAAACAATGTGTACAAATTTAATAATGTTTGATACAAATATATAATCACAATAAATCTATTTCACGAAGAGTAACAAGTTCTTCACTACCCAGCACAAGGTCACATCAAATACAGTATTTATGGTAACTGGCGAAAATATTTGAAACATTATATAGAAATATAACCATCTAAAATACCCATGTAATTATGTGAATTTAGTATAATATATATTGGAGCAATTTAGCATTCATATATGTGACTGGGTGACAAAGAAACGAAATTAATGAACGAATTTTCATAACACTCAGGAAATTTACGTAGGTCTATGTTATGTTAAACATACGTTAGATATTCATGTAAATGTAACTATAATTTATAGACAGGAACTGAAAACACTTAAGGACAATTTATAAATAATTAATGTACATAAAAACATAAATATACAGAACTTTATGGCGTTAATCAGGATTAGATTGACTTCTGTGATATACGTACATGAAATATATTCTTATTGGAAATGAAAAACTCTTAATTTTTGTAAATTATTATGTAGGCCTATACTTCGTATTTATGTATACTAAAACTGTGGGTTATGTGTTTTTGTAGATCCAATAAACATATTCTTTTATCCTTACAATACATATACTATACATGGTATTTATCTAGAAAATTTTACTGGGCCGGAATAATTAACACGTTGGTCAGCTTACCGAAAAGGCAATGATACTCTATCGGAAATGGTTCATTATATACTTTAAAATATTGGCAACAGGTTAAAAGGCCTTACCCAATTGAAAACTTTAACATTTGACTTTACAATTTGACTTCACGTTTACTTTCCGACATGATGTTTCTTATGGAGCTTGAGAAAATGGAACTGTCAAAGGTAAAGTCAAGCTCTCTTCACTTTACGATTTCAAAAAGTTGAAATTTAAAGTCAAAGTCAAGCAGCCATTTTGCCGAGAATCTAACAGAGGTTATGTGGAAAGTATATTATACGAAGTTCATCTTAAATTAAATAAATGGCAAACGAATATAATGTGAAGAGGAAATATACGAATTTACATATTTTAATGAAGAATACAAATTATTATTTTTTTGTTTTGAAATAAACTTCCAATATAAATTTTAAGCCTATTTAAAAAAAAAAAGGTGCGTAAAGTGCATTTCTGGATACTATCATAATTATTTTCATAACAAGATACACATTTTTACTAAACTCCTAGACTCGATGTTCAACTGCCTGAACTCTAACTTTACAATATTGTATTGTGGATTGGTGGTTTCGTCAGAGGAAAGGAAACGTGAAGTCAAATGCTAAAGTTTTCTATTATGTAAGAAGCTTAACTTTGAGATATCATTGCGACATAATCTCGGCGATATCCATCCGTTATCCTAAATAAAACAGTAGGCCACCGCCTTTATCCTCATGGCTAACACACTGTCTCAAAAAAGACATCATGCTATAACAGCTAGCTAACTTCTTGCGTATTCAAAACACTTTCCAACATTTTGTCGGTAAAAATCCGTCATATAGCTATCTTTATTTTGATAAAGGGCCTTGTCGGAAAAGTTACTGGACTGTAATGAATAAAATGGTGGCCAGATTACCGAAAATACAATGGGCCGTTGCCTTTATCCTAACTGTTAAAACTCTGTCTCAAAAAAGCATCGAGCCATTAACTGCTAGCTAACTTTTGCATATTCAAACACATCCCAAAAGTTTGTCAGCAAAAATTCATTACATGCATATCTTTATTTTGTTAAAGAATCTTGTCTCGAAAACCTTACTGGGCTGGAAAAAATAAGATATTGGCCAGATTACCCACAAGACAAAGATGATGTATCGGAACTGACCTATAGTATTATTTACGATATTGGCGTCAGGTTGGCTGTGAGATATCATGCCAACATAATTTCGATGATATCTGCCCAATATCCTAAATAATACAGTTTCCTGTTGTCTTTATCTAAATGACTAGCACTCTGTGTCAAAGAAGACATTATGCCATCAACCGCTAGCTAACGTCTTGCATATTCAAAACACTTTTCAATAATTTGTAGGCAAAAAAAAATCATATAGATGGCTTTACCTTGTCACGAAGCTGGTAGTGGGCCAGAATCATTAAAATGATTGCAATTTTACTGGCAAGACAAAGCTACTGTATCGGAATCATCTCAGAATTGTTTTTTAGATGCTGGCAACATGTTTCCTGTTGGATATATTGCCTACATAATTTCGGTGAGATCCCTTGGTTATCCTTAATGATACACCTGGCCTTTGTCTTTATAGTAACGGCTAGCACCCTGTCTCAAGAAAGATATCACGCTGTTGTCAGTTGGCTGTATTTTGGCATATTAACGACAGTTGCTATAATGGGTATATCGGGTCGACAATCTGCCGACACTTTACTGACAGGTTGTGTTTCTGGGTAAGCTCACGTTATCTCTGTGATGTACCCAGTTTTTTGCCAGTTCACACTTTCGCCACTAACACATAGTTGGACTTTAGTCGCCAACAGGGCGTGTGTAATGGATTTCTTGCCGGCACGTTGTGGATAGCCGAAATATATACAGATTCCCTAGGCTCCGCAGTGGTTATTGGTCACCAAGGATGTACAGAAGTTATTAAGCACATATTATCTTGCAACAGTTCACCATACGCCACTTATGTTAAATTTGCCTTTTCTAATTAATTGATCGATATTACTTATTAAAAACTATCACATTCATTGATCTCCGTCTTGAGACTCGCATCAGCCACCGTTTATCATGTAAGCAACTAACAGAACTTAATTGATAAGATGACTTTCCTAGACCATTGTATCACATTATTACACTTCTGAAAAAGTAAAGCTCCCAGTATCCCAAGAAGTTTCACTTTAAACATAGTTAATTAAATAACCTAGTACAAACAACTTCTGATAACACATAGCGATCAAGCTTAAAACCCAAACAATTAAATGTTTGATTTCTGTATGTGGGAAAAGTGGCAAACATTTCACTGACGTCAACTATTGTCACGACATACTTGTTCGCCTTTATAACCGTATACTGTAGCTTATCCACCCTACTGTCTCAGTTCATGCCTATTTTTTCAGGACAGACTCTCGCCCACGTGCTCTAGTGTGTCACTGATTCCAACCCGAAGGTAAGCTCGTTCATTTCGTCCATTTATTGAAATTTGACGGCGAGCTATTAAACTCGGAATAAAATGGATATTTTAATACTATTAAGTTTTATTTTAAATACATTAAAAAAACAATTTTTGACACGTATGCTATAATGCGGCTACGCTATCCATGAATATTTGTAACAAATTGTACAGAACATCATATAAGCTTACACGATTTTTTTGTATAGAATCATTATTTCTCCAGATTACGAAGCGGAAGTAAAGTCATAATACTGTATAATATTACTCATTGAAAGTGTGTTCAAAAATGTCTCAAGCAGTACGTTACCTCAAAACGTAAACTTTCACTCAATATACAGTGACAGAAACGCAAGTTTAGTTGAAATCCCATTCGTGGCACAGTGTATGCATTCGTGGCAGAGTGTATGCATGCAATGTGTAAACAAATGCCACAGGAAACCAAACCTTACAGTCGCTTTATATGCGCTCATTATTTCAAAAGTCCGGCTTTGTTTTAACGATAAAACTATGCCAATCCGACCTCACTTAACAAATCAGGAAGTATTTGAGCGATAAATAAAGCAAAGAACCTATATAAAGGTTTATATCTAATATTCCTTATTGAAGATGTCGACACATACTTGACACTCTCGAGGGATGGTGTATAAATAGAGGTTAAATTTACAATTTTTTAAGAAAAAATGAGTGACAATATTCTTGAGAGGAAGTCAACTTATAATTTTTTGCGGACAACGGGAAACTGGCTGTAAAATAGTTAATATATCACACTGATTGTAAACTGTGGATGTTCTGTACATGTTTCTGCATTCACTGTTCCATTACGAGAAATATGTAAAATATCTCATTCTCGTCACTAAGTCGTTAATTGGGATTATAACTTTAATGACAAGTATATAAACAGAAGCGTTACATATCTGGACCAAATACAACACAAACATTTGTAATCATGCCTACTTATTGGCGACCAAGAATTTAATATTATAAGAATGTGTTTTGATTTCGGCTTATAATGCCAGAAGTCGAGGCTGCGGACACATGCGTATGAGATAAGTTACATAAGAATAAGACCGTCTGAACTACAGGTCAGTAGTTCTTCACACACCAATCAGCTTCTTGTAGAAGCAATAAAGAATCACAACAGACGTCATGACTGTGGCGTGGCTTGCTGTGGTATGCTGAGAAAATAACACAGGAACGAGTCCTAAACCAGAAATACGAATACTCTCGCTCGCGAAAATGCCGAACGGTGATTATTGTTACTATCTATCAGTCGTATCGCCTATAGAGATGTGACTAAATTGTTGTATGTTTACCATATTTTCCTTACAATTTCTTTTTCTTGCGGTCTATTTTTTTGGTGTTGGCAACGCTAAAAAAAGTGTTGTCGATGAGAGAAGAAAATCGAAATAACTTATGTGAACTACTTTAATTCATAATAGTCAATAACTGAGATGCTAAACGCCAACCATGATAATATGTTCTGTTCCATGAATATATGCTCACCCACTTCAATTACATCCCCATTGAGTTTCACTGATACCGTATTTAGTAATTTTTAATCTTTCTCATTTCGATGTTAAATTAAACTGCAACATTATAATTGAAGCCACTGAACAATGTAGTGACCTGTATCAAAACCATTCGAAAAACTTCTTATATTTATAACATAATGATTTTCTGGAGGCTGCTATTAAAAAATTACATTCTTATATACTTTCGCAATATTTTTTATTTATCCTCTTTCTGTTGTATGTCATAAACTTTTAAGTTATTTGCTAATATATGAAAACTACATTATATGTAATTAATTGAATCAGAATAATGAAAAAATAATGTCATTGGAATTCTGAATTTTAAATTAAAATAATTAACAACAACCAGATCATCAACGCGTGAGTGTAATAAATGCATCTAATTTATGATTTAAAATAAAGTTTGTCTCACTCCAAGCTGAACTCAGATGACCGCTAATAGCTAACACAGTGAAGATATGGTAAATTTTGGAATTTTAAAGGGCTTCTTAACGTCCTGTGGTGAAATGCCTGAATGCTGATCAGGGGACGGCTTATAAACTAACTTGTAACATGACCTTAACTAACACCCATGCCTTCTTTACTTAGAACTTCCCGCACCCCAAACACCAACCAACTGCGCCTAATTTGCTTTTTGAGGAATGTGATGATTTCCTTTCCCGAAAACACTAAACTCATCTCTCCATATTGAAGAACCTGCAACAAAACAGGATTGTTAAATTCTCTCAGAACTGCCATATTCCGTTTGGGATTGTGGCATTATGTGTCTGCTGCTGTTGTTTTGCCTCGTGAGGGCTAGGGTGTCGCCTGCAAGTCCGCTGTGATGCGCATGGCGACTTTGAAGTGTAATTTATTAGAAAATAGGCAAGGCGGGTCCCGGATTACTGTGGAGCTGTATGTCTTATTTGTTCGGACACACTGGGAAACAGATTAGATCAACACATGACAACAGATCTTCCGGGAACTGTTTGAAGGCAAGCATGCACCATGTTTGTCCACCATTTAAGCACTGGCGAAGAAACTCGAATCCAAGGGTATATCGTTGGACACGAATGAAGAGGGCCGTCGAAATATGTCACAGGAAACTGTCGAGGATGTGTAGCTTCCAGTTCTTGCCTCTCTAAATAATTCACTACAATGACTCTCAGGAAACATGCTTGTCAGAAACGCTTGTCTGTGCATAACGTATCTACATCGTCCATGATCTCCAGCCATCTGACAAAATGAAATGTGTGTCATAATGTCGCTGGTGTACAGCCCTAATTCATATTCTGGATAGTTATTTATTTTAACGATGAAGTTTAATTTCGCCTTCCAGGTTACGCAAATTCTCATCATTTCCATGGTACAGTTCCGTGTTTCAAGTTACGTCTCACAAGGTGCCTCGAAAATCTCTCCTTTCGGAAACGTGCGGTATTCGGTGCAATTTAACGCAGGTGCATTATGGCCCAATGTTCTTTGAGAAAATTCTTCGAGAAAACCAGCACTTGTATGATGTTAATTCAGTTCAACCAACATAAAGTTCGTTACAATATCTTAATTATGTTAAACTTGTTCGCGAAAACCTGTGTTTTGCTTGGAGTGGCACATCCTAGACCTATCTTCTGTATAACTGGTAATAAGTGGTATTTATTAAATTTGCCAATCACATCTTTAATTAATCAATAAACTTATGGTCCGTCTTTGCAGTGGTTAAGATACTATAATTGCAAATTAAAATAAATCACTACGGAAGTCAATTCCAGTTCGTCATTCCTAGCGACAAAGCAAAATTAATGAAATATATTTAGTAGTAGGCGTATGGCAGTTCGGTGGTAGCGGTTTGGGGTAATGGAAGGGTTTATCTGACCTTGAATGACCTTGACCTAAAAATTTTCCCGTTTTTTTCCCAAAATCATTTATTTTCACAAATAATCGTACGTTTTGCCCAAAAGTCTCAAAAACTCCCTTTTCCTTTTAAAAATTTCCCTTTTTCCCTAAATCTTTCCCCAGTTTCCCTAACAAAAATTACCGAGTCTCTAGCGAGCCGCATTTCTGCGAAAACAAGTCAATTCAGGTGATTTGTGAGCATCATTAGTCCTTAAAGACAAACAATGACGTCTCTGAGAAATCGATTAAATTAAATTATTTCAATAATATTTTTTAATTAAAAATATATTTATATAAATAAAAATTTACAGGCGTAAGTATTAAGTGTTTTATATCACTGGACTTGTCTACTAACATGATGTCATTCCACCGGTCTGTCGAGATTTTTATGCTCTACCATTTTGTGTTTCTCTCTCTCTTTCTCGCTTCTCTTTCTCATTTAATCTGTTTCTTTCTCACTCTTTCTTTCTCTCTTTCGTTTCTCTCTTGTTTCTCTATCAGTCTATAGGTTTTCTACAAGTTTTCCCATTTTTTCTCTCTTTCATTTCATCTTGTCTTTCTCTTTCCTTTCTCTCTTTCGTTTCCTTTTTGAATCTCTCTCATTTCATCACTTTCTCCCTTCCATTTCTCTTTCTCTCTTATCTCTCTATCATTCCATAGTTTTTCTCGGAGTTCTGACATTTCTTGTTGTTTAGTTCTGTATTTTTCTCTCTTATCTCTTACATTTGCTTTCTCTCTTTCCTTTCACTTTTTTTTCTCACAATCGTTCGATAAGTCACATTTTCTCCACTTCCTCTACATAGATCCTTCATCACTTTCACTACCTCCACGATGAGAAAAAGACTTTTGGATTATTTGTAACGACGACCTACATGCTGATTTTAATTAAATCTCTTAACCTTATCGTTGGATATTGGCATAGGATCTTAACCTTATCGTTGGATATTGGCATAGGATCTTAACCTTATCGTTGGATATTGGCATAGGATCTTAACCTTATCGTTGGATATTGGCATAGGATCTTAACATTACTTACCATCTGTCCCAAATCTACCATTCAAAACAAAAAGAAACATAATATTTTACCAAAATTTTAAATATGCGGAAAAAATCATAAATCCTTCGCGATTGGGAGCGCACTGAGAAAACCCAAAGACACATTCACCCATAAGAAAACACGTTATATGTATAATGCTATCTTATATAATTATGTATATTCCTATGTTACATATAATTATATATGTTTCTATCTGATCTATTCTACCTTATATATATTATTATCGTATACATATTTCTGTACCCCCAGGTAAAAATGTAAAAAAATGTTCTTTTGAGTTAATAATACGTTCTTGTTGGGAAAAGAAATATATTCCTAATGGTATAAATTACATAAGTCAGGTATTTCTATTCAAGAATTGATTTATGTTGGTTAAAAGGCCTTAAGACTGTTTACCATATTTATCCTAGGTATAATGGTCATATTGAGCCTTATATACAGCATTACAGTTAACACATGTGTACGTCTTGTAGCTTATGGCAAATGAGCAGTTACTATCTTCATGGTGTCTGGCGCTGAACCAAGTGGCGAATGTCTTACTGGAATACTTGCACTAGCTTCCCATGACCGACAAACAGTACTTTTACACTTCTCCTTATCATTTTTATATGTTTAAAATGATGTAGCTAAGCCTCAGTTAGGAAAATTATACATCCATTAGGTAAAAGGAGCTTGCGTGATTTTAAGGCCTTTTCAAACTTCATGCTTAGCTGGTATGGTTGGTTAGTATGATTGGCTATGGTATCTTGGAATAAAGACTGTATTGGTGTCAAACATGATTTAAATAATAGTGTTGATCTTATGCTAGCATGGTTGGATCTTATGATTAGAATATTTTATTATCTCGGCTACTAGTATGGCTTGTTTATACGTGTAATTGGTGAAGTTAGATGAGGTGAAATGGTAGTCAATATAATTGTTTGTTATGATTGATCAGAAAGTCTGAGGTATAGTTGTTGATATGGTCAGTATTGTTGATATCATGAGTGAGGTGTGCTTGGGTTAAAGCAAATTATAAGGTTTGGGCTGTACGTTTTTGTTGGTATGGCTATCTGCTGTGATGGTTCGTTGAAATATTAAGATAGTATAATATGATGGTATGCTGGGTTGTATGGCTTTCGGTATTGCATGGCTGAAGCAAGCTAATGTAATGGTGAAATTCATTATATATCTGTTTTAGTACTCAGTACCATTCGATATGGTTGTTAAGTATGCTGGAGGTATGTTACCAGGTTGGTTTCGTAAGAACAGCTATTAGTATGGATGGTTGGCATAATTAACTGGTTTGTTGGTTAATAGAGTGATTTATATTAATGCATGGTATGATATTTACCTGGTGTTTGGTGGTATGACAAAAATGTTGGACTTGTGATTTTTTTGGTAAGGTTAGTGTGGGCGGAGGTCTGCTTGATTTATAGTTCGAGTGGTGCGTATATTTCGTCTGATAATGGCTGGTAGAGCTGATGGTTTAGGTGGTATGGTTGAATTGAGGTTTTCTTTTGTTATAGAAGATGGCCTGTTGGTTGACCTGGTATTACTTGTATTATTACGGTTAGTATGGTGGTAACTAATGTATATTTGGCTGGTGTCTGATGGCAATGCCATACATTCTGGTGTTACAATTTTTGTTTTATTTAATTGGGTGTTGTCTGAGCTAAACTTGGATTCTAGTGGACAGTATGAGTGTTTTTATTTTGATAATAGTTGGATGAGCAGATGGTATGGATGGTAGGAAAATTTTGATAAGGCTTGTGTTGGCTGAATGTCTTAGATTTTAGAGGTCAGTGCCGCACTTAGCACTGGAGGAACTGAAGTTAGCACCACATTGAACAGCGAAGGCACTGAAATTAGCCATGTAGGCACCACACTTAGCAGTACAGTTACCACGCTTAGCACTGCAGGCTACACACTTAGCACCGAAGGCACCGCATGTAGCACTAAAAGGCACCGCACTTAGCACTGCAGATACTGCACTAAGCACCGCAGGCACTGCACATAGCACCAAAGGCATCGGTCTTAGTACTGCAGGCACCGAACTTTGCACCGCACTTATGGTCAACGGTCGGTCTGGACAATAACATTTTCTTGGTATGCTTGGGTCAACATGGATCGTGTATTGGTATAGGGACTAGTATATATTTGACTGGTGTCGACCAGTAGAGCAGAAAGTATGAGCAATAAGTAATTTCTTGTAAGGTCATTGTGAGTAACAAAGCTCCTACATGTAAAGAAAATACTAAAAAATTACGTAAGTTACATTAAAAAAATAAAATAAAATTTTAAAAATAAGACTGGGATAGCCAAAAAAAAAGTATTTTTAATTTAGTATATACATATACTTAAAATTATAGATTTAAAAATGCAAACTAATTGCTGGCCTATGTAACTGTGGTGTTGGCCGGTTGAGCAGATGGCATTAGTGCGTTTCACTGGGTGGAACATTGAATTTAAGGTTGCCTGCTTGCGAGTATAGATAATCAGCCAGATGCCAGTTAGGAAGCTTAGTATGAGAGTCAGTTGTGAAAGAAACTTCGTTTCAGCTCGTGTAAGCAACTTAATTATATTGTGTAGCCAATTGTTGCTTGTCCATTAACGCCTGAGTTTGGCACAGTGCTATCAGCTTCTTTAAGAGGGACACCTGTGGCAGCAGCATCGCCATCGACTTCTTCTGATGGTACACCTACAGCAGCGAAGCCTTGGCATGGTCATCGATGCCAGCGTTGATGACCTCGCCAAGGCTTCGCTACTGTCACTCTGATAAGATATTTGCCTACAGCCAAAGTGCGACGAAGCATAAAAAAAACAAGTTGTGCTTTGCAACGATATGGCAAGTACCAACATCTGATCAAATGCGGTGATAACCTAAAGAGACATAAGATCTGTAATGGTCGCGTTTCTGCGGCCAATAAACTATCTGTACCACACTGAACGGATTCTACCTGAAACAATCAGTATTCCAGGGTACTTTTAAGGATTATGTGAATGGAAATAACTTTGTAGGTACTAAGTACATATGTACATGGCTGGATCACATCAAGCAAATGATAATCAATCAATTAGCATAAGAAGTTAAAAGAAGATCCTATAAAATATAATGTTCTACTGAAGTGTAACTACTATAAAAGCCACAAACTTTAATGAAAGCATTAGTCGACGAGCATTTAAGAGAGCGAATCAAGCACTGTACAATGTTGATATTATCCCAGGGGCTGTAGAGGCCGTGAAAGGAAAACATTGCCGTGAAGAAGAAAAATATATGGTCCAGGGTTCTGGTTGGATGCTTGCTATTGTAGACTTCCTTGAGCTGCGTGTAAACAGATTATATGGCCTAGGTGAAAAGTGATCACGCTGGGGTAAACACACTACATGAATGGTGTGGAAAAATTTAATATTTTGATTTTTATGTTTGTAGTCTGAAGTATGTATGTATGTATATACATATTAATATATATAATTAATAAAAAAGTAATTAGTTTGTTGTCGGTGTTGTGCTGTGCCTACTTATCCTAATATATAGATAGTATGAATGTGCTTGGTTTAATCACAAAATCCGAGTACCATATATGTGCCTACTATTAATAGTCGAGATATAAAATTACTAACGATGTAACAAATTTAGACTTGAAGAGAGAAGTTCTGAGATGAAGTTGAGAGAACATTTTGCCGTACTCTAGATACAATATCAGTACAAATGAAAATTACATAAATTAAAATAAAAAAATGAAACAGTTTATTTTATTCTCTTATTTTAATCATGTATCGCAACCAATCTGTTATAAGCAGATTTCGTTAAAAAAAGTAAAATATTATTTTAATCTAATTAATATGTTAATAAAAAGCTTAAACAATTAAATACCCGCTGTTAGATATGTTGGTCGCAAAATGATTGTTACGAGCCTTCCTTCTAAGAGTTCGCAAATTATATTCGCATAACGAAACATAACAAATACTTCTGTAATTTTATGAGCAAATTCACCAATTTTGCTTGAAGTTTATATACAACTATTAAGCACCTGTCCTCATGTGGGCATACAGTAGGCTAGCATGCCCAACTTCTAACACAAAGAGCATACATTATAATTTATTTTCAATGCTACCAGCCACAATGGAAAAGTGTGAAATATACATTATTTAAATTTTTTGACCGAATTTAACATTACAAATATATTAAAAATATATTTTACTGTATCCTTCAAACATTATTTTTCGGCATTTTTAAATCACAAATAAAAAATAAAAAAATAGTACTAAATTATAAATTCATCGCTTCATAGATAACTGATTGGCAAAGCTGGCTAGCCGAATGGCCGCGGTCATTAACCTCCCTTCTCCCCACAGGGTGCATAAATATGGACATCGCTGCACGTGAATGTCACAGCTGGCACGTCTTCCCTGGCAGACCTGTCGGAACATGCGTGGTTCCAAGGCTAGGCTAATCAACTTATTCTTTGTACAAAATAAAGAAGAAAATTAAATCTAGTATGATTTACAAAGTCCTGCTTGGAGTGTACTTTACAATAATTCTTTAGATAACTTCTCGTGTATAGAATATTACATATTTAAATTCGTAAATAATTATACACACTGGCGATTTGCGCACTCTAGCAGGCAATGAAAGAGCTATGTTGACGGCTGAGTGGAGCAAATGCGACTAATCGAACGAATGGGGGAGACAAGAGAGAAAGAAAAGACAGAAAGCGAATGTGAGAGACAAGAGGAAAAGAGAAATAATGAAAAAATAAATGCAGGGCCCCGAGAAAACCTATGGATTGATAGAGGGCCGGGGAAAAAGTGGAAAGAAGATAATGTGATGGAATGAGAGAGAGACAATAGAGACAGGGATGAGAAAAAGAGAGAAAGTAAATGGAAAGACAAGATGGAATGAAAGAGAGAAAAAATGGGAGAACTTGGAGAAAACTTGTGGAATGGTAGAGAGACAAGAGAGAAACGAAACAGAGGAGAAGGAATATAGAGTGAGGGAGAAAAAGATTCAATGTGAGAGAGACATGAGAGAAAGAGAGATGAGAAAACATTAAATAATAGAGCATGAAAAATCGATAGCAAATTTATTAATAGATTGAGAAAATAGTTAAAATCGTTTTTTTATCGGGATGCGACATTCGCTTTACACACTGGAAACGTAAAAATCTGATAATTATTTAATATAATTTTCCCAATATAATACTCACCCTGGAATCTTTGTTTGGTCGTGTTTGTTTTAAGTCACAAAATTTCGTCCTATTTGCGTTGAATTTTGTGATTTGATACCATTTCCATGTAATTAATGTTCAATAAAGCCATGGATCAGTCTCGAACGATCATCTTACAACATACTCTACAAATTTCTAACGCCAAATCGGTAACAGCGTCCAGGAAAGTTCAGAAGCTATTAGCGCTTTACTATTTATTGAAAAAGCAAGTTAGGGTCATCAGAAGTCTGAAATGAACTCATCAAGTAAATGGCAAGCTATCCTTCACTCACATTTCATATCATCATTGTTTCAGTTCGAAGCGGTTATTTTGCAAAATATCAAAAAATTATATAACATCTAAACAAACATTATTTATTATTTAAGGCAAGAAAATTATGTATCATTGAAAATAAGTATGATGCAGAATGCAGAATTGTAATGTGTATCTGTAGGACGATCACGTTTCGTGCTTTCCCAACGTTCACCTTCTATATATCACGAGTTATTTTAGAGTAACATTATCGTCCCAAAAGTAGCACGAACACATACATCATTAAGTTTGGTTTTATATATAGGTACATATAATTTACTAACGTCTTAGAAATATCATTTGATATAATATGACACATACCCAATTTACAGTAAATAATTGCACGTATTCGTAATTTAAATTTTTTATTACTTCTGATTATTTATCTTCTCTCTTGGATGTCCATTCATAGAGCGCAACTGCAACGTTTTATTATCTTAGTATTTTGGCTTTCGTAATGCTCACAAATTCCAAGAAATTCTATGAGGTCTAAATTCGCAGAAGTAGAATATGTATATACAGAACAATTGCGTGCCACGTAATATATTAAGATTTATTTTGCAGATAAACCTACTGAACTAGTGAACTATGATTTTAACTGATAGCTCTAATGTCGCAATGAATATTTACATTTATTTGGGCTACAGTGTTATTGCCAAAATCGCGAGTTCACACCGTTACTCTCATTTGACTGTTACTTTTTTGAAAAGAAAAATGAATTTATAGTCTCAGCACTTTTTACTGAATTACAAATAATGTATTCCTGCTCAAAGTGCAATAATGTATTCCTGCTCAAAGTGCAATAATGTATTCCTGCTCAAAGTGCAATAATGTATTCCTGCTCAAAGTGCAATAATGTATTCCTGCTCAAAGTACAATAAAGTACAGCTTTTTATTTTATATTTGTACGAAAACAAAGTTTACTTTGCCAAATATCAGTTGATTGTTTCACGGTTCTTCAAATTTGCTAGATTCTTGAAAATCGTATACAATCCGCAGTGATTCAAATCCCGGTCGTTTAATTTGCAGTAAAATGTTCGGATTAGAAATGGGGCAACAATAAATTCTTTGTTCCGACAGTTCCAGTTGTAATTAATGCTGGCCTAGGTGCCATAAAATTAGGAGTTCATTTAACTCAGGGTTGATTTCATCCTGCAACCTCAGATGGGCATACTGAGTATTTACAACCGATGTAGAATCGCGGCGTTCTGAAACTGAAGTCAAAATGTAATATTTTCGCTATACGGCTGTGCGCACAGACAACAGGTATTTATAAAACTCGTGGACTCCGAACCACGGGACAACACACTAAGGAATATAAACATAATCATGTCTGGAGCTGAGTGTAAGCTGTCAGCACTCCGACCCCATGACACCTGAGTGAGAAACCTTGGCAAACATGGACACAGAGAGGTTAATATTTCATACCAGAAGTCGCTGCTGGGTTTCAGGTGCACCGGGGGAAATAATTTCCCTTACAAATACTTATCAACACAATGAGTTAAAAGTATTTTTAAAAAACCGGTTTGGGCATATAATGAGACAGAGTACAGCCCCATACATTTATGTGTTTATGAAATACGCACAACAAAGGATTCATGGCATTGGAATCTTAAAATATGGTACTAATTTGTGTTGTGGTTACGTCGCTTAGATGGCGGTAATCTTATGCTACTAAATGGAGGGAGAAAACGGGACTTTGGTCAGTTAAACATCCTGCTCAAGTGAGTTGTATTTCATGTAACTGAGTAGTACATTTTGTGCAAACAAGGAGTAATATTAATTTAAATTTTTAAGAAATACGTTGTGTAGGTCTATCTTTAGAGAAAGTGGTTAATGCAGAGTGAGGGACCTGTTCAGTTTTGAGCAAAGACAACAACTATTTATTGTACATTAATGAGTTACCACACGCCAAAGTTAATCGTGTTTTGCTTCGCTATCTATCAAAAGCTCGTGTGTTCACAAACGTGACGTAACCGCTTACATAGAGACACGTAGGTTTTTTTAAAGTGTTAGTAAACTTCTTGCTTCGACCAAATTCGCTAGAAAAATTATGTAAAGAACCGCTGACGCCATTGTTCAAAAACTTGAACTGCACAATTCTGCAGGCAGTTCGTGAGTTAACGTGAATACATACGTAGAAGACGGAGATCAGAGAACAGCGCACTTATTGGGCGATGAGATTGTGAGTCCATGACCAACATCGGCTTCTTTAAGATATATTTTTTATCTCCTTATCACGTCGCGACCACCTTATCGAAAGGATCGCCGTAGTTACAAAATATATTTTGTATGCACCTATAGTGATTATTGAATACATACTGATAGGTGATTAAGTGACTGTGTTTAATATATACTTATATTGCACTTACACCAAATCCAACACAATAAGTCGTATAGTTAAAACTGATTTTGGTTAGTATGGGGTGGTAAATATGTATTTCCATGAAGGTGGTGCACACACATATTCAGTTCTTGACTTGTTAAAACACACAAACAGTACAGACAGACGAACTAGTGTATTGCGCCGTAGAGTAATTTAATGAATAGTAATTAAAATATTAACAAAATTTAATTAATTACGTTGAACAATATTGCTAATAATTTTAGACAACAAACTCTGTGATAGATCAATGTAGATATTTATATTAAAAGAAAAATTGTAATTTTGAGTCCATTTTAATAAAATATTGAAAATTAATAGCTTTTAGCGAAGTATGATTTCAATACTAATACCTAAACTACTGTGATTTCGGATAGCCACATACTAGAATTGAAAAATCACGTCAATAAAAATAACGTTCACCATTATGGTGCATGCAAAATAAATAGATTGCATTACGTATTGTGATAATTTAATACTACTCTTTTTACAACACTTTTGCACGTTATTTCTTTCGGAAGGTGCCCCCGGAAAAAAAAAGTTTTTTGATATTATCTTGGGAACTGCGCGTTCTAGAAAGATTCCAGCAAAATTTATCAGATATGTGTGGCTCCATTGTACCACTATTGTTTAATTATTTTTCAAAATAGTGGCATAACAATTTTATCTTTCCGCGTTATATAAAAACAAACCAAGAGGACAATTTATACTATACCTAAAATGCTGCAGTGCATAGTGTGAATATTAAAAACGCTCTTTCACGGCCACTTTTGCCGCCATGTAGCAATACAACCCCACATGAAAGAAGAAGTTACTGATAAATCCAATAAGCCTACATCCTTCAACATAGGTGCAATTCATTTTTAAATAAGTTCTTCAAATCTGAGTTGGTAGGTAGGACTTGATTTCTCTTTATCATTTGAAATTAACCAGAAACGTATTGAACAGTAGTGAGACTCTTACTACTACACAAGATTATTACCCGGTTCTTCAACCCAGATAACGTCGTACAACAAGCTAGTGTGCAATGCACTTCATTATGGATGTCAGATTCGGAGCATCAACTTCGGTTTTTATCAGTATAATTTTTCGAATTGAAGATTTGCTAAACTATAATATTTAGAGAACTGTCATTTTGAAAATCAGTTACTGAGCCACTTAAAAATGTAATTTTGCATGGCTTCAGCACTAATTATGTGAATAATTTCTTGGTATTCGGTTGTTTGGTCCCTGAGATAAGGCATAAAACGTTTTACTAACTTATTTGACGCTATCGTACAAAATTACCAAAAAAAAAAAAATTCTCTATATGTGATGCATCTAACAAATGCTGTTTACATACAAACTTTGGTTAGATTTCGTTAAATTGATTAATGCATGTGACAAACTTACTTAAATTACTCACGTTGCCGCCATTTTGAACAGCGTTGTCTGACCCATTAAAATAATTAAATTTTCATGGACTTCTGTTGCATTTATGGTGGGACAATTTAGTACAAATTAGATGAAATATTCCAATGTGAACTTTGGTGAAAATCGCATGATTAGTCCTCGAGATATGGCACTAAACCTCCATATATTTCATTAAGCGATATTCGTAAATGGAGAACAAAAGTGTTAGGTAGTAAAAAATTTGTTGATTTTGTACTGCCAATATACAAATTAAAATTAAAATATATGTCATAGCTTCGTAGATATAGCACGCAAAACTATAATAATTTTATTGCCGCCATTATGAAATAAGGAATATTATATTTAATAATACATAGCGCTATATTGGTATAGCCTCTTACAGTACAACTTTACTTCAACAACGACTGCCATTTTTCTTTCAGCCTTCAGGGACTTTGCAAAAAGCTCCTCTTGGTGAATTAAACAGTGGTATTGCATAACAGAGTTATTTCCAACTTTAGTTGCCTCTTCTTGAATTAACTTCACTAGTCCGTCTCGTTTCCCTACCATTGCTGGGGCTCCATCAGTCGTTACACCTGAAATATTTGTATTCTTCAAGCTAAGGTGGCTCAAAGATGCAGTTACCTTCTCTAATAAATCACTGGCTTTTGTGGTACCTTTCAGAGGCACTAACGGAGCCATTTGTTCCATTATATTGATATATTTATCAAGCCCATGAACGAAGATTTCTAATTGGACTGTGTCACTGACATCAGTACTTTCATCCATCACCAGAGAATAATACACAAAACTGGAAGCTTTTGATATTAAAGTGCTCTCTATGGTGGTGTCTAATTCATCAATACGCCGAGCAACAGTCTTTCGTCACAGACTTATTTTAGCAAATTGAGACTTTTTCTCAGGACATATTATGCCAGTAACATGCTCAAAATATTATTTAAAAAATTCGCAATCTGAAAAAGGTTTTTAATTTTTGCCGATCATTTTGGCTACTACGTAGCTAGCTTTAACCAACTGTCCTGACTGGGAAGATGTATTCTTGCAAAACCACTGCTGACCTGAAAGTTTATTTTTTAGTTCAGACACATTGTCTTCACTAAATTGACCTTTAAACTTTTCAAACACAGAGGCATGTTTAGTGCCGCAAGGTCTCTTAACATTAAACTCCTTAAAAACTGAAACAGGCTCATTGCATTCCAAACAAACAAATTTGTTCTTCATTTCACAAAAAAAAAAATTTATTCGACCACTGGACTTAAAATGTCCTACATTCGTCTGTAACTTTTCTATTCCTACTCGATATGGAAGCAATGACCAGTAATTACACATTATTATAAAACTAAGCATATTACCAATGTAGACAGCTTGGGTGGAGGAAGAAAGTGAGAAGGGGTGGTTTGGAAGGGTTTGGGGAGTTTCCAGCCACATGTTGTTTCTCACTACTGCTCTTCAAGGTCGTGCTGGCTTTTTGCGGAGTAAACACCTAATAGACCATGTTGATTACTTCCGGCCAACTCTTACTAATGACATGTAACATACCACTTGCCAGATACAAGAATAACTCCTGTGAAATTATGTTTCCTTTTGAAATACAAAAATCTTTATACATCAATCTTTCATACATAACTAAGCCAGCGTGGGCCACATTACATGACATGGCCGGCCTGAACCTACAGGCCATATTGCGTGACATGGCTGGCCACATGCGGCCCACAGGCCACGGGTTGGACACCCCTGATCTAAACAGTCAAGCTTGTCCCTATATGGATTTAAATTTGAACTTTGAAAATAGGGAATTCCTTATTTGCTACAATATGCACTCAAAGTTTCAGGAAATGTATTATAACAAAATCAGCTCACCGATCCTAGTACCAGAATCATTTAAAACCAGAGGAATTTTATTTGTATTTACTGTAAGCAAACAAGACGATACAATTACCAATGACATAATTGAATCACGAATTTACATTATTACTGATACACCTATTCCAGCAAATACACATGCTTATGCTCTGATAATTTTCTATTGATTAACAAGTTACAATTTAAGAGATAAGCTGGTGAAGATAATGCATTGAGTCAGAAGGCAATGAACCACAATTCCAATGAGATGTTTCGTAATGTTCAAGGATTTCAATCTGCAGAAAAATTCACCATTAAAGAATTAGTTATTACTGATATGGAAGAAAATACAACTGTATTATTAAATTTCAAAGCACCATATGACTGGAAATATTTCACACCCAAATACAAGAAAATTAATAGATGGTTTACTAGCCATCACCATGATTTAAAATGGGGGAGTGGATGTATGTAGTATGAGAATGTTGAAGATATATGCAAATATTACCTAAATATTTGTGAAATATACATAGGTGGAATCGAGCAAAAACACATTTTAGAAAGTATGTATAATGAGAAAGTAACACATATTCAAAAAAGAATACAATTCCCCATCATTTAAACAATTATGTAAAACACATAGATCTAATTCAACGTTATTCTTTGCAGAGGAAAACTCTAAATTAATGCTATCTTGGGTAATAATGTCTGACTGGGGTGAAACAGATTATTATGATTATCCACCTGAATTCCCGGGGATATTATTTGAATGACATGGAATTATTTGAGATGAGAGAATTAATGAGTGAAGTTTAGCATGAAAAGTATTTGGTTGTATGAAATCCAATATTTCATTTAAATGGATCAACAAGTAAACAAAAATCACATGCTCTTGCATACAGAAATCGACGTGTAAATTGAATATTAGCAAGTTACTGGCACATCGGAATAAACCATTTTGAGCTTGTTTCAGAAAGAAATAGTTTTAACAACTTTTTAATCAGTTTGTATGTGTATAAATATTTTGATATAATTGTTTAATATGTTTAGTATCATCCTGTACTTGCATATGTTAAAAACTGTATATAAATTTTGGAGTAACCTGTAGTTGTTTGATGCTATGTATAGGAGGTCCTATATTTACATGTTTGTGTTTTGTATCATCCTGTAGTTACTTGAGTATGATTTGTTTTAAACACCCTATGCTACTACAGTGTTAAAGTTAATTTTTGAAACAAGCTGTGTTTGTATATATTTTGTCAATAAATTTATCTTGTAAAATGAATTCCATCGTACATTTATTTAAGCTATCTTTATTAAAAGTATACGTGATTTCAAAACAAGAGAAAAAAAATTGTGCCCACAGAGAGATTTTTAAGGGATATCTGGTTTCTATCAAACAAGTGTTGTAAAGAAAAAGTCAGGGAAAATTTTGGAAGCAAGCACTCTAACTGCTTTTTCATAACTAAGTACACAATACACCATATCGGGTAAGATATTGTTAAAATACGTTATTTTCCAGATTCAAATCCCAGGTAGGTCATGTATGATAATAGTTAGTTTATAAACATAAAAGGAATAATGAACGAATCACATAATTAATAAAAATATAAAAAGTAAATGTTAGTAATTCATTTGTGCATGTTAAAAAGGTAGATGTTTAAACTTAAAGGAATCGCGTGGAATATTTCCGATCAAACATTATTAGCTAACAAATTTATACTCACTTCGAAATCTTAGAATTATAGCATTTGCCAATATCTCAAGACATGAGAAAACCATTACATTTAGAGATCTATAGTCATAGCAGTGTGGTAGCTCCTTCTCCAGAGTCATAAACATTCATGGTTAAATATCAACATTTTTCCAATAGTACCAACTACAAAAACTGAGATCTCGGAGGGTGCCAGCCTGACTACAACAAACTCCTGAAGGATGCATTTTGGATTTATAATACCCTGGGGAAAGTATCTTTTTACACAAAGCAAGTTGCCAAGGTCCTTGCTCTGTTCTGCTGGGGAGGACAGTTCAGGTCAACGATTTTAACCATCGAGTATACCAAGGTCAAAATGTCTTCCTAGCTGAATTAAAACTCTAGAGAAAAAATATTGTTTTCTTCTTAAAATTAATATTCACTTTCCATCCTCCATTGCACAGGAAAATATACAAAAATTAAAAAAGAAATTCACAAGATTTATATCAAGAAATGAACAAATATATATATATATGAAACAAGTTTTTACTTCCCCATACACACCAACCTTTACAAAAAGTTTGAAAATATTTTATTAAGTATACTTCTAACCATATTGAAAAAATGATCATGCACATTAACAGAAAAAAAATGTATATATGGTTAGTGTAAATATGATTAACAATATATGCATGAAGAAAATGGGGGCATATTTACTTAAATTAGATAGTAAAGCATAAAACATTTCTTGACTTCAATAAGATTTATTGAAAATAAAAAATATGTTTACATAAATATTTCCTTTAAACGATAAAAATTATCTTAGAGAAGCTTAAAGAGGGATTATAGCAAGAGTAAATGTTTTTTTCTGTAGTAATAGTACACTTTTTTCTATAAATTGTATATTGCTTTATTGAGTGTGTTCATCTCTAATACATTTGCTCAGCATTTTAATAGTTTATTAATTAAACAGAATTTATTTTTATTAAACAGATGTTATATCTTTTGTGATAATCGAATGTTATTAATTTCTTCGAGGATACACTTAGCAGAGAGTATTGTCTCAGAGGTTTGGGATGAGGGTTGAATATATTTGAAAGTCGAGGGTGCGAGAAGGGATGGAACTGGGTGTTTAGTCTTCTGACTTCTGGTTGGAGGGAAGAAATCACGCTTCTTGATCATTTACCTAAGAATTTAAAATTTTTATAAATAGGGCTTTAGTGTCTAGGCACCTTGCCACTGTTTCCAGATGTTTGTCAGTTGGGTTCGCCTTAACATGATGCGCTTGTATGAAGATTATTCTCTTGGCTTATCTACCCAAGACTTTAAGAGAAAACTTGCAGATTTTAACTGGGATTATTAAAATGATATATCGAAGAGACTAGATGCTTTGGCAAAACATTTATTCGATTTTTTGGATGACGAGAAAGAAAGTGGATCTACTCTACAGCCATTGCTCTTGTCAACACCTTCAACATTAAGAGCAGTTACAGTGATGTCTGTTCTAACGAATCCTATAGTGATGCCTTCAACATTAAGAGCAAGTATAGTGATGTCTGCGTTAACAAGACCTAGAACATCGAGAGCAGGTATATTAACATCTGCGGTAGCGAGACATATAGAGACGCCTTCGGGGTCCAGAGCTATAGCGATGTATCAGGCTTCCATAGCCACAGCAACACCTCCGTCATCGAGCTTGGAAGCTCTAGATTTGACAACAGTCAACAAATCAGGTGAGCGATGTGTACAAAAACCATCAATGTGTTTGTGTTGCACTCCAATAGATTTGACCTCAAATAATATGCGGGAAAATATGTCTAAAAATTATTTATACCAAGAGTTGGAAGAGTTTTCACAGGTTAATTTTGTGTTTTCACCTGAGTCGAGTTAACAGTCTCCTGAATTACTATCACCTGGATCACCGCAGCATAAATTAATTTCCCCACCTCCTCCTCCATTCATACCTTCACCACAAGAAAAAATTTATACTACTATATCATCACCATCACCTGTTGTTCCTGTAAAGAAATGCAAATTCATCTTTAAACGTAAATTTTAATGACAATTCAAACTTACAGTGATGAACGATTTTAAGAAGTTACATGAAGTAATGATTTTAATGGTTTCTGACACACAATAATGTGATCATTTTTCAGTTTTAAAATTGTAGCGATCTTCAGATGTGATATGGTGATAAGATTTTCACTTGAAATGGGGTGAGAAGTTTTTACAGTTTTAATGATTGAAAGTGTAATGTTTTAACGATTTTAATAAGATTTCATTTAGTTTGTTAAAAAGTCTTAACGATTTTAGTAAAATTTCATTGAGTTTGTTAAAAAGTTTTAACGATTTGTAAAAAAGTTTAATGATGTTAAGAAAATTTCATTCAGATTTTAACAATTTTGATAAAATTTTATTAAGTTTTTAAAAAGTTTAACGATTTTAAAAGAAATTTATTCAAATTTTTAACGATTTGTTGAAAAGTTGAACCATTTTAGGAAAATTTCATTCAGGTATTAACGATTTTAATAAAAGTTAATTCAATTTTAACGATTTTATAAAATTTTATTCAAATTTTAATGATTTTAAGAAAATTTCACTTTAATTTTAACGATTTTAAGAAAATTTCATTCAGTTTGTTAAAAATTTTAAACATTTGCTAAGAATGTTAATAATTTTAATGATTTATAACATAAAATGATGGAAAGTTTCAATAAACTTTATGATTTCAATCATAAAATCTGTAATGATATTCAGTCGTAACAGGATTTGTTATGAATTTTTTACAGTTTTATGACGTAAGAGGGAGTTTTTGATAATATGCTTCTATGACTTTCACATGTAACATGTTTAAAGTTTTCCGATCGTAGCATGTTTGATGTGAATATGTAGAGACTTTGTCATATGAATGTTAACTGAGGTGTATTTTATGATTTTTTTTAAGAAAAATATTTTTTATGTTAATATGCTATACTGTTACTTGTTATTTATTAGTTTGAAAATTCCTCTTGTCCTTATATTTGTTGTGAATTATTGGAGATGAGATGTGTCTGAAGACGAAGTACTTTTACATGACTGGATATTAAATGTTTAAATGAAAAATATTCTTGGTAACTTGAGACGAGTGGGTGATGGTAAGTTGTTGGTTTTATTTTCAAACCAGGTAATAGGAAGATTTTCACGGAAAAAAAAATTACAAGTTGTTTGCTTTATTCTTTATGATGGAGAAAAATATTATTATACATTAAAAAAACTACCATTTAAATTAAAACACGCTTTGAGCGAGGAAAATTACAACAATTTTGGAGAGAATCGAACATGTCAGAATGAATGAATTTTAAATTAAAAGGAATAGACTAGTATCTCGAGAAACTTTGCCGAGCTGTTGGTCAACTTGAAGAACAGAGGGGTATTTAACGAAACTGAGCTTCAAGTGACACAAATACATTTCCAGGGTCAGGTAGAAAGACCTCTTAGTGACACACCGCAGCTCGAAGAACCGAGGGGAATTTAACGAAACCGAGCTTCAAGTGACACAAATACATTTCCAGGGTCAGGTAGAAAGACCTGTTAGTGACACACCGCAGTTCGAAGAACCGAGGGGAATTTAACGAAACCGAGCTTCAAGTGACACAAATACATTTCCAGGGTCAGGTAGCTGCCCTACAACACTACCGCAAGCAGTTGCAGAATACAGCGAACTTTGAAATAAAATAAGTTTTCTCACAGCAACAAGATTACTACTACTGCAGCAGCTGAAGATTCAACACGAAGATATTTAGTGCTAAAATATAATCATACTTTATAAAAAGACAGAAAACAGAATTGAAAGTTTTTTTTTTAATGGCTGCCATTTACCTTAAAATTTGCTTAAATTTGGCTTTCTAGGAAAATCAGTTGAAATATCGTGAAATTTAACAAATTTGAGCTTTGATATCAGTTATTTCAAGATAGATATGTGCTATATCAGTAATATCACGCCGAAAAAAATGGTAATTGTATATTAGTTCATATATATATATATATATATAGTATAGCAGAAATTCTTGGCTGGGAAAAACGATACGTGAAATGCGCACAAATATTTAAAACAGATTGAAAGTAAAAAATTTACTTGTTTATTACTTATATCGAATGAGGCATGAATGGTGTTCTAAGTTTAACTTGTGTAAGTGGGATTGTGTGTGGTTTGCATTGCTTAGAAAAATTTAACGATTCAAAATATGTCTAATAGTTAGTTAAATTTTGCTGTAAAACGGAATAAAAAGTTTACAAAATTAAAGTATGAAGTTTTTGTTGAAATGTCAAGTCTTTGGGATTCAATTGTGGAGAATACAATATCGGATAATATTAAACTTCAGGGATATAAATTTCATTGATGGGAGTTGTAAAATTTTATATCGCTGGGAATAAGCCAGGCTCTAGGTTGGAGAATCAGATTTGACGATGATTCAGCGTTCGAGCCAAAGTAACTATTTCCATGGGACAGGGGAGAGGGGAAATTGCCAAGGTCAGTTCAAAGTCTCCTGGCCCGAGTGATTGAGGCTTCCCGACATGATGCATAAAAGTCGTGCTTTGGCCTTGAGGCAAACCTCCATTCTTGGCCGAGGCAGCTGTCGTCTGATGAAGGGAGGAGGTGCGTGGCCTTGTAAAGGGCAGTTCTCCGGAAACGCACTCTGGGCTGGTGTAGGCGGAGGAGGTAGTTGATACTAAACAGGTTTTTGCGGTGCTGGATCAATAGCGGGGGTGTGTAACCGTCGACAGGGTAGTCCTCCGAAAACGTGCTCCGACCTTGAGGGGGCAGTGGGCAGGGAGGTCTCTATTCGCACAGAGACGTGGTCTTACCTTGAGGGGGCAGTGGGCAGGGAGGTCTCTATTCGCACAGAGACGTGGTCTTACCTTGAGGGGGCAGTGGGCAGGGAGGTCTCTATTCGCACAGAGACATGGTCTTACCTTGAGGGGGCAGTGGGCAGGGAGGTCTCTATTCGCACAGAGACGTGGTCTTACCTTGAGGGGGCAGTGGGCAGGGAGGTCTCTATTCGCACAGAGACGTGGTCTTACCTTGAGGGGGCAGTGGGCAGGGAGGTCTCTATTCGCAGAGACGTGGTCTTGACAAGGGGAGAGGAGAGCTCTCCCTACTTCATCAGGCAGGTCGACAGTTAGTGGAGTGGGGTTTCGTGGCACGACCAAGGGGTTTGGCAGTCAGCGGGCTTCGGAGAGTATAGGCATATCATACGCCTGAGTGCTGGCCACAATTCTCCTTTTAATATAAAACAATTTTATAACTTTTTTAATTTATCGGGAAAAATTATTTTCGTGTGCGTTTGTCGTGTAAACCCCGTTTCTGAGTTTGATCCACGAATCTTCCTAGCATTTTCAACTATCATTTCGCTAACTTGTGCCGTGAATTCCACAGACTTAACGGAACAAATTGTTGTATGTCCGTTATTTTTAATAATTTTAAATTATTTTTGTACGTTTCTATAAAGTGTTGTGCGATTAAGCCATCCAAGTCTCCTTGGACTTAGACAGAAAAAAAAAATTTAAAAGTGAATTCTTTTTCTTCTGACGATAGTAATAATTTCGTTAAAAATCAGGGTAAGTTTTTTTAAATTTAATGTAACGTTGTCATTGATTCACCAGCTTCCCCGGCGGACGGATGTGTTTTGGGGGAGCGCCTGGTGCGAGTTCATTATGTGTTTTTTAATTCCTTTAAGAATTGTCATGTTCATTAGCAGTTTAATTTATTTGGAAACATTCGCTATGTAATATCATTCAATTACAAGTTTTTCACCTCAGTCTATAATGAAACACAGGCCGACGTACGTTATAAGTTGACGTAACTGCTATATCCAAGTCAGTGCTGCAGCGACCTCCCAAGCAAATTGACGTATATTTTAATCACTGACTGTTAACCGCAATTTTTGTTACGTGATTTTTGATTCAACTAGTGTAATTTATATTTTAGTATGTGAGTAGTAAACATAATTTTTATCCATTTGTCACATAAATCGTATTAATTTCTCTTTCCGAGTTGCTATATCCTTAGTCGCTGGTCAGACGCACTTCTCGTATCCAACAGATTATAAGTTGACACACGTCATACACAGCAGTCATTGCTTCAGCCATCTCCCGACTAAACAGACATATTTTAAACTCATTTCAGGTACGTGCGAGAGGTGTCAAGTAGTGTAATTTTTCAAATACCTTGTTATTGTGTTCGTTAGCCATTTAATATATAGGGGCATTTTTGCTTTGTAGTTGATCATAAATTTTTTTGTAGGATACCTGGTTATTCATACGTATGTTGTATCCACCAAGATATTAGATAATATATTTGAAAGAACTTTGTATGCATTGTGTGATTATAACGAGCATTAAAATTATGCTATTACATACGCGATTCTATTCAGGCATTTTGTAACATAGCATCTGTTGAAATTAAATCATTTTTACCTTATTTATTGATCTTCTGAAATTGTTCCCAAAAATGTTATTTACGAATTGTAATATTGCATTATGAAAGAAAATTTTATTCATAGTAGTACCCGATTTTAAATTGCCGACTTCGTTATACTTTATGGTATACACTAATTTATCTATTTGCAACAATGAAACAATCTACATGGCACAATGTAGGGTAAGATGGCTATCAGTGGACGAGTTTTATAAAAACTGCCATAATTATAAACCATTAGCATCAAAATTGAAATTAGAAAATCGGTGAATAGCTGCATCAATGCGGGAACAACCCCACTCGTTATGTTCATAATAAATGCCAAAATTTATAATTAAAAAATGAACGAAATTTTTACTGAAATTATCCAACCAGGGACGCCCAGCACCATGAATGGACCACTATGAAGCTATGAACGGACTTTTGCAGTATGTTAAAAGAATACAATAGTTTTATTTAAACGTTTGAGAAACAAACACAGACTATATTATGCTATCACATTTTCTGGGTATAAATGACTTGATGAAGCATCACTGTTACCACAAAAAGTGCCAAAATGTCTTTAGTTTTAAGGTGTTGTGGGTCAATGGAAGTACAGCTTTCTTCAAAATTGTAATACTCAACAATACTAGGATTTCTTTGTTCAAGGCCAAGGGCATGGGCATGGGGGAACAGAGAGCCGGAGCTGTTCGTTGCCATCTTGGAATTTCCCTTTCCTGCCTTTTTCCCTTGCAATGTTCCCTTTTTTTCCTCAAAATTCACTAAATTTTCTTTAAAATTTCCCCTTTTCCTTAAAAACGTCCTTATCATCACCGAAAATTTTACTTTTTCCCAGCTGCAAAAACGAGCCCTTTGAAAATTTCCTTTCATCATCAGAGCAAGAGACCACGACTCGTGATCCTGGGTCAGAGAGCAGGAATCAGGTACCTTTGATACCAAAAATATAAAAAATTAAAAAAAAAAAAATTTAAATTCCGAAAAATTATTTTAAAATTATTAAAAACTAAAAAAAAATATACAAAAATTAAAACAAATATATTTATTAATTATTAAAGAATTATATATAACTTTTTGTTCCACCAGTGCCCATTTTCCCTAACAATTTCCCTTTTTTCCTTAAGAATTTCTCTTTATTCCTATAAATTTCCCTTTTCTCCCTTAAAACGTCTCTTTTTACTAAACAATTCTAATCAGTCGCAAAACTGCATATAAGTCAACGAGAATATTACGTTATAGACTGCTACCGCCCTACTGGATGCAGGTAACCTTGACCCCTTTACCTTGATAATCCTTGAAAACAAAATCTCGAGAAAAATGCATAAATGTTAGGAAGCATATAAAGTTCCTGACTACTACCGCCGTATTGAGTGACATTAACCTTGACCCCGTGACTTTGAACCCAAAAAATTACAAAAAAATATTATTAATTATTATTAAACAATTAATTTCCAAAGAAATTAAATATCCGAGGGTTTCCCTTCACACGACGCCTTTACTCATTTCTCCATCTTGGTTTTTTCATTTCTCATTTGTTTATGTATTGGAGATAGCTATTAATGTAATTTGTACACTGACTGGGTATGGGCGATAGGTTTTGAGGCCTGCCGACTAATTGGTTGTTAGGACGGCGAGGAAAAAAAAGGGGCGGACTTAGGTTATTGTAATTAAAAAAATAAATTTCTTAACAAATTTTTGATAATAAAATTTTTAGTATGTAGTATATTTGGATTTTTTCTATTATTGTATATATATGTATATATAAATTTTTGTTTTATTTTATTGATTTCAAATGTTAAATGTCAAAGTCAAAGGTGTTAGTTCCTGCTCTACTCGCTCGGAGTCGCTAATATCTCTCGCTCTCTCGGATAGGACTCACTGATATCCGTCTCCAGCTCTGGGAAAAATGGGAATTTTTTAGGGATAAAAGGGAAATTTGTAGCGAAAAAAATGATTTTTTTAAAAGTAGATTTTGAGGAGAAAAAAGAGAAAAAAGGAGGAAAAGAATAGCGGCCGGCTGACGTCACAACTTGGCGGCCTGGCGGCTCCTCTTCTCCTACCCTCGATGCCCTCTTGCAACAAACCCTGTTTCCTTACTCCTCATATAGGTACGTTGATGTATGTATTATTAGAGTATTTTAAGAAGGTTTGGCAGTAACACAAGGTGGCTGGAGTGGAGATATTTGGGTGGTTCTTAACATCGAGGTCCTCAAAAGTAGATGAGGGTTATTAAGGTGAGTATGGGCCATCGATGGAATGAAAAGACGGGGAAATGGGAATCCCCGAGAAAACCCACCGACCAACGGAATCGTCCGACACGATCCCCACACGCGAAAATCCAGAGTAACCCGGCCGGAGATTGAACTTACCACACAAGAGGACACGCCAGAGTATATAATCTATGTTACTTTCTTTGCGATTAGGGAAATTTATTTTACGTATAAAACCGTTAGCCCTAACACTAAAGAGAGCAGATACTCACACGGACATATGCATATCTGAGAATGTATGTGTTAGTCGTGAGTGAATACTTCTTTATTTCTTCGTCTTTCTCACGTAGCCTTAACCGTCCACTTTGCCCCTTAAATCGTCTGTACCATTCAACCGAAACTATCTTACAGTAGTTTCCTGAGGGAATACTAGAGAGTTCTTGATTTATTTAATATGTTGTTTTGTAATTTTAGATTTTATGACGTAAGTACAAATACTGAAGAACATTGAAGAACAATCACATTAGAACTCTAGGTTTCTTATAACGGAACGACAATAAAGCTATGGAAAATTTTTTCGGTTCGTGTCTTCAGGGTCATTCAGGTGCAAACATATGTAAGTACTGAATATACCGCCACAACAACGATATTCGAGTACTTTTGTTATGATCAGTCACACATCAATTACTAACAATATTGGGTGGAGTTTTACATAGTAAATACATTGACACCTATTATAAATCACTAACAAAGGTACAATCTTTTATTTATTCTGTGACTTGCATCCTATGCAAAAACTTCTAAATTAATACCAGCACTGATTATATTCCTCTAAACAGGCAATGTCTTTAGTACGAGAGATATTTCACTAAAAAACCACGGTATTGTATTTTTTTTGGACAGAACTCACCTGGATGTAGCTGTGTGAAGTACCTCCGTAAATGTGAGGCTACTGGCAAGAGTGTTATGGTCTCTCAGTAGATAAGATAACTGCTCAGTTTATCTATCCGTTAAAATACAATTTCAGATACAAGTGAACATGTTATGTCATCTGTGATGTCTCGAAGATACAGGTGTAAATGATTTAAAGGCTCAAAATCTTACATACACCCATTTAGCAAAGAAAGAACTAAAATAATGAAATGCGCAGTTACAGAGAAATAAAAAAGAAATTAGCCTGTATCATAAAATGAGCGTCCAATGGTTTCCGACAGTTTGTTAAAACAAGGCCACGCTTTATGTTAATTAAGATATGGAGATTAGAAATCGGCCTGAAAGTCCCTTATATTTTCATGGTTACAACATTCATATCACATGAGAAGGTCAAATACGGTTTTATTTATTAACGTGTGTGATGTATACAAATATATAATTTAATGTTTGACCTGGTTAAATGCTTACATTGTCTCCACATTCGTTATATATCAAAAACAATAGTTTCCTTAATTTTGAATAACCCCCCACCCCCCTCCCCCTTATATAAACTAAATAAACATTTTATTTTAAAATTCTCTTTATAAAATTTTCTTGTTATTTATTCCCATTAACTTGTATTTACAAAGATGTGTTCACTTTTTATGCGCGTTTCCTTCCTTCGTTCGTTAGAAAAGTAGGGTGTGTTTCAATACCGCGCGTTCCCCGAGTATTGCTACCAACAATTGCAGGACGTTAGCAGAGAGATCCAGAAGGAGCGTAAATATCCTGGGTATCTGAAAGAAGTCGCAAAGGTGGATTAGTAACAATAATTGCCTCTCACCTAAGGGAAATAGGTTCACGGCGGGGTCGCCTCCGGATATTCACATGTGGGAAGCGAGCCAAACAATTGCACTGCACTATAAAAATGGTTTTTACAAGAATAATCCTTGGAAACCCAGCTGCCAAGAGAATCTTTTGTTAAACTACCAAAAATTTTCTTTTAAAATCTGGAAAACATTTATTTGTAAAATTACAAATAATAGCCTTAGTATATATTATTATCTAGCACTCCTAACCGCTAGATCCAAAATGACTTACGGTTATAACAGTTATTTTTACAATAAATGTGTCTGCAAGTACCTACAAAATAATAATGAAGATATTTCGTTCAGAAGGATACGAACATTAATTTGATTATAGGAGTTCTATAGTTGAGTTACGAGTATTGGACCGTTCTTTACAACGAGGTATTGAGAGCTGATTTAAGAGTTCTATGTTGTTAGGAAACATTAACAGTTAATGAATAATACGGTCAAATTTTATTGAAATTGTCGTTATATTACGATCATTTGAGTTGTTTTAATTATTTCACGTTATTCAAACTTGCAATACATTTATTTTCGCACGCAACTACACTTTACATCACCCATAGTTTTTGCACATGCGTCTATATACGGTTTTACGTTGTCTATTGTCTGCGATTTTGATGAAGCTCGTGGAAACGGGTGAGTATAGTACAAACATTTCTTAAGGTTTATTACAAACACGACGCTTGAAGTTTTACAAATGAGTAATTTCATAAGAGAAATATTTTTACTGTAACATGCATTTGTAATATTAAAAAGAATTGATCAGTACGAATTACAAATTTTTTTAAAGTGTGTTAACCGGAATTTGTAGGGGACATCCGTTTCACCCGCCGTTTCATTCCGGCGCTACTCACCTCACTTCACCCTAATCAGCCTTCATGACCTCAGTTTCACCGGCTACCCAAGTCCCATTACTCACTAGCTCGATATCGCATATCCTCTCAAAGGTAGTTCAGTTCTGTAGTTACACTCACGAGTCAAAAAACTAAGGCATCTTTGAAACTGCATCACAGAGAACGATATTTCTTGAAATACTGCGTGCTTAAATTCATGCTGGCTGTTGTCCAAAGCTCGCCCATTCGGAATTTACCTGCCTACATGCTACCATTCGGAGATATATGTTTCCTGCGTGTTGCATTGATTCTGGTCTGATCTTTGTTGCCTGAACTAGTGAAATTACTGCACGACATTTCATCTCCCACTCGTGTATTCAACGAATGTTTTGTAAATTTTTCTTGGAAATATTAAAGTGTAGGAAAAAAAAATGGGGGGAGGGGTTAACAATAATATTGATCGTATCCAAATTAACACACACAGGAGGAACTGAGAGGTCTTTAGAGTGAAGATCTTTTTGACACCCTTCAACCCCGGAGGGGTGATGCCGAATGGAACACTATGGTTTAACGATTAAGGAATGCATGAGTGAGTAGATGTTAAATGGGGATTCTAGCACAGCACTTTTTTTTTGACAATTTACTCTAAAAGTGCAAGAAAAAAATAACATAACTATTTCCCATTAATTTTAATAAGTGAGCGAGAAAAAATTGAAGAATTCGAAATCTAGGATTCAATGAATAAACGGTCAAAATCAAGCAAATTTGTGCTAAAATCAGGCAAATTTCTCGTTTTTTTTTTTTTTTTTTTTTTTTTTTTTTCAGTGGCTTTTTCAAGGTTCTAGAAGCGGCAACTTTTAGTTCGAAAAAACTATAAGTTTTCATCGAAAATCAAGCACTTATACCTCAAAATAAAGCTATTTTACCTCAAAATGAAGCAATTTATCAGTTTTTCTAGAAATGCTAATTTTGCAAGTGAGCAATGTAAATCAAGTGGATTTAAGAGAAAAACAAGCAAAATAAGATAAAATCAAGTAGAAATATTGAAAAGACAGTTGATAGTTTACATTTAATGCTCTAATAAATGTTAAAAACTTATTCTATCTTCTCAAAGTCACACCCTATTACATGAAGTACATATTTATCGTTATGTTTTCGAAGAGTGTTAATTGTAAACTTTGTATTTTTCGATGAAATATGTAAACTAATTCTCCGATTTCGTCAGAAGCATTATCTAATTTATAGGAGAGCATTGTTGATTTACAACCGTCTTTAAAAATATTTGTCATTCTGCAAGGTAACACAGGCATTTCTGTTTATAAAAGAAAAATTTATTAAGAGAAAGGAAGAAGCTCATTCAGGTATAACAAAAATACTTTTATTCGATCAAACAACTTAACAATACATCGAAAAACTTGTATTATAATATGGAAACAGTTTCTTGTTTCTGTAAAATCCTTTACATCCTCCATTTAATAATATTATAAATTTATAAATCTTCAGTAATTCTTTCTTTCAATAATCGTAAGTAAGATTTATTAAAACAGCATTACAAATTGCACTTGCTTTAACATATTTATTAAAATCAACACTAAATTTATGTTTGTTTTTCTTTTAATTATGGTGGTTTTTCCGTCTGAACAATCAATAACATATAAAGGCCTTCGCCCTCAAAATTAATAGTAATTAATATCACTATCAAAGTTTACAGTTAGTATGTAATAAAGTTAATTATTTTTATAGTCGGTATCTAGTTTGGTTTTTGAACTTATAAAATTATTATAAGCAAGAAATTGTTTTTAAAAAATACCATTTTCAAAACTGTCAATATTTTTATAACTCATTTATAATTACAAAATTTATATTTAAATGGCGAAATCAAAGGAGGTTTCTCGAGTTAAATTACTCATTGAAAGATATAAAAAATATAAAAAGCATCATGAAGAAGAATATAAAAAAGGAAGAAAGAACTACTATTAATCGACGAATTACGAAATATCGGTAAAAAAAAGTAGAAAAAATAAGTAAAGAAAAAAAAATTAATAACAACACTAGTTCCTGTAGTGGCAAAAAAATTTGGATTATCCACCAACACCAGAAGAAACATCATTCGAAAGAGAATTATTCTCAGAACAAAAATTTCCTAATTTGGAAGAGCAAATGGGAAATATACTATTGAAAAATTTACCACATACAGCGTCTACTATAAATATAGGAACAGAAATTTCTAAAAGATTTTATGTTATTGATGAAAAATTTGCTTAACGTGGAGTTGGGCAAGATTTTTACATTAGTAATACAAAAGTATCGATAAATAATGATATGCTATTTGTTAAGGATAGAGAATATGTATTAACAGAGGGACTTTCTAATTTGTTAACAGAATATCCATCATAAGTTCTTGTGGGTAAATTTTATGATAAGAATTTGGAAAATTATACCGAAATTGTTATAACAACCAATGCTGCATTCCAAGAATATAATCCTAATAAAAAGCAGCTTCGATTGGAGGTTGAAAATACATAAATATAGTTAAACCAATTTATAAAAATTATATAAGAGCATCAATATCAGAGCCAAAGATGACTGAAAGACCAACTTCTCCGAGAATTCTTAAATCTTGAGATGGTATAAAAAATACAGAAAAATTTACCAAAAGAACTCATTTGGATGGATGATGTTAGATACGTGATTGATAGATAATTATTTTTTATGGCGAAGAAAATGCTGGAAATAACAATTATTACAACGAAAAAGTAATCATAATGAATATGCTAAACAATAAATTTTCTGATTTTGTTATAAGAGTTTTAAATGTAACTCCACACATTTTGGAGCTCTGAACATCATGGCAAGGGTATAACTGGGCATTAAACTATTTCAATCTTCCTGAAATGCATTTTTCTGTTTATAGTTATTGTGTATCATATACAAAATTAGATGAAAGATTGGGAAGAGGCGATACAGGAACATATAAGGTAGATGAAGCACGCATATATCACGATATTGTCTATAGAGATCATAAAGATTTCGGCTCTAGACATGAATCTGATAAAATTTTACAAAAGGAAGCTACAGAAATCATGTTAGATAAAAATATTCCGATTGGAGAAAAAACTGCTCTGCTGCCGTTGCTTCAACAATGTTTACAAAAATAAAATCAGTTTTGGGGAATTAAAATGTTTTATTGAATATATATATCAATATATTCTTGACCACATCTTTATCTTCTCTGGGATCATCTATATTAACAATTCTATGAACAAAAAAAGAAACATAAGATTTTGTATAGTCAAAACAAGTGCTTAGTTTACTTTGTAAAGCAGAAACACTTTAATTGCATAGTGAATCTACATATTTTTTTAAATCATAAGCATTAGTGTCAAAAATTTTATTCAAAGATATGATTAATGGTTTCCCAAACATATCCATCATTTAATAACATATAAGTTATAACATTTAACTTAAATGCTGTCGAAAAAAGGAGTGTAAAATAATTAAACATAGATGTCCACATATAACTGAATTAGAATTCTGAATTAGATCAGCATTGTTATAAACATTTCTGTTTTTAAATTAATTGGTTAAATTAGTAGGAATGTTGCCTCCAATTTGATGAAAATAGTAAACATCATTCTCTTTTTTAAAGTAGCAAACCCAATGAGTACCAGAATTTTCTGAAATGTCAAAATTTATTACTGCACATTCATATTTGTGCATACTTTTTGGTAGTTCATCAATCATATGAACGTTTCTGAAATGCTTAGTATTTTATATTTTTACGTATTTTTCGATATCGATATTAGATAATGGAGCTTAATTTTTTTGGCCTTCCTCTTTTTACTCTGCTTCGAGCCTTGTTTTCCATTACTAAATTATGTATTTTTTGTTCTTCTAAATCTTTTTTTATTTTTTCTAGTTTGATAAGGCACTGAGTGTACCTAAAGCAGCAAGTATATCAGGAATAATTCCTCCATGGTGTCAACGACTTTCAGATTTGTCTTTGAACACCTTTTTGACTGTTGGTAGTGAAAAGTTAATTTGAAACTTTTGCATTCTTTCAATTTTTTTCTCGCAATTTGATTATCATACACGGTGTGTTCCTCATATTGTGCAATGTTCATGCAGCATGTGGGAGAGTACATCAAATAAAAAATCCCTCACTTCTCCACAAAAATATATTTAAAAATGGCCGGCTGGTGGTAAAGTGAGGGATTTCTCCAAATTGAGTTTTGATGGTGTCAATATCAAGGCCAGAATAATAAAAAATTGGGTCACTGGTATTGGCATTAACTTGCTTGTAAACTCAATTTTAAAAAAGGTCCCTGGCACATGCATTAACTTGCTTGTAAACCTTTGAATTTTTTTAAAATAATAAGTTCACCATAGGAAAAATGTGCATTGACCGAACAAACAATGAACAAACAACGAATTAATAATGAACGAATGATGAACAAATGTCGAATGCATGTTATAAGTGTTAAATGAATGTTAAAACATGGTTTTATGTTGTGTTTGAAATAATTAATTAAATAAAAATATTTAATTTCACACAATTTTAGAACTTACAAAACATCTGATTTATTAATCCAAGAGCTATGCGAGTTATCAAAACCCAGCCATTTTACATAAATTAAGTCACCTTTAGTTTTTAAAATTCTTTCAACCAGATATTCATTTTGATAGTCTGTTTTCATAATTTTGTATTCATAAAAAGTACCCTTTATTTCTTCTCCTTTGTAATATTTCAGCTTGTAAGTTGGCCCATTATTTAAAACCTCAAGAATGCTAAGTAATTCTGTTGGTCAATTAGCTGTATAGCCATTTTCAAAGATTTGTCTACTATTACTTGCGCAGACAATATCGCCAACTTTGTATTTCTGTTCAGTAAATACAATCGCAAAATCTTGTTGTCTTAATTTTTTTTTCATTTTTCTTATTGACTTCAATTGTTTTCATGACAATGGTACTGTGCTTTGTGTTGTGTTGTTTAACTAAGTCATCTAATATATTTACCCATTTGTAATTGCCATTCAAATCAAATTTCTTCCTCATTTTTGTATGATTCTATTGTTCCACACAATTGGCTTTAAGTTCACTGAATGTGGAATAATGATTGTTGTTATATTTTTTAATAAGTTCTTTGAAAATTTTATTATAAAATTCTAAGCCAGCATAACTTGGAATATTACATAGTTTTATTTTAAGTAATATAGATTCTAAAGCATTTGCCAAATTCTTGGCTATTTTTATCATTGTTTGGTATATGCCTTTTAAATTACCAGTATCCATATCAACAAGATCGATTTGCCAAAAATCATCAATACCATATGAAACACCTTTTCTTCTGAAAATTTTTTTTCATACAGGTTATATAATTGATTGATTATGCCTTCTATTGCATTGGGCAATTTTTTTAAATATTGATTTATTAGAATTGCATATTGAATATTAATATTTCTGAACTAATCGTCCATTTTTGGTATTTTCAGTTTTTATATTATTATTTTTAATGACCTTCTTACACTTCAAGCACCAAGTATTCTCCATATAATTATAATATATACACACACTCTGATACAATTCACAAGAGAGAGAGAAAGAGTTAAAATATAATATATTTTGTGAGATTTCGATACTTTCTTTTGACCACTTTTCTAATCGAATCTGTTGTAATAAAACCATAGTCTTTGCATCAGCAGCATACACAAATCTCTTTGAATTTATATGACATGTCACCACCGACAAAATCATTTAAGATCTGTCTCAAGTTTGTGTCATCTTGTATAATTATACATAGGAAATTCGCATTCTCTCTCGCAAATTGCTCTCGCATTTTCGAATATGTTTGTGCTAAATAAAATACATCAATGTTTTCTGTCTTCCCATAGTAAAATACTTGCGAACAAAGTCTTGATTATCTACAATAACATCATCAAATACAATTAGAAAGTCATCTTCACATTGATATAAAGGGATCATTTCCTCTGTATTATTATAAAAGACTGCAATTTTTCTTTAACTTTTAATTTTTAAATGTCTCATCGAAATAATTTTGTAACAGAATACATTTCAAATGATTCAAACTTTTTGAGCAAACATGCAGTTTATTAAAATTTAACCAACCTGTAAAAAAAATACAATTGGTAATTAAATTGGTTTTCCCACAATTGCTCGGGTCTATGATTTTAACTGTAATATTGTCAAGCAATAATTCGCCATTCTTTATTTTTTAGAGTTTTATTTATAATTCCAACCACTGACCCCCAAATGACTTTATGCAGCATAGGCTGCTTTGACTGCCGCTTTTTAATTTAATAACAATAATTTTTATTATTAAATGTATAATAAAGTATTCAAGATAACAAATAATACTTCTGTACTGAAGAAGAATTTTCACTATTATATCATTCATAAAGATAAGTCAATTGCATTAGTTAGTTTTCATATAAAATTTATGAATTCAAATATAGACAATAATGCTATAAGGACCATTGAAAAAATCAGTGCTGTCATTGATAAAAATGAAGTTATAAATATCCCTAAGGGGCAATACAATATGGAATGTTAAAAGAAGCTATAAATTCAATATATCCACATTCATCAAACAACATTGAGTTAACATCAGATAATGTGAAGAACAGAATATCTATAAAATATATGTTTGATATTAAATTTGTTGATAGATTATCTGATATTCTTGGTTTTGATAGAGATATTACTATTTAGAAGGACAAAATTGTTATGGGCACAAAATTCCCGAATTTTAATCCTTATAAAACAATCTATATCCCCTGAAAATTGGCATATGGTATGTTCATAAAATATGGCTAATCCAGTTATTTATAAATTGACATAATCCCTAGTTTTACACCAAAAACTATGTTTGTCTTGAGAGATTATATTAGCTGTCAGCTCCCATATCCGATTGTTATAGAATAAACAATGGACATTTTAACTATATTGTCTTAAAAATTAGAGACAAAAATGGTAAACTAATTGATTTTGATGGGGCAGATATCGATATTCTTTTGGAAATTAGATATGTGTAAGATTCTATGTTTCCATATCCATATGGTAATGTATCTATTTTATTTTCTAGTATAATCCTTTTGTGTCACATGAGCTTAATTCTATTGTAGTAATATCCACTGAGTATACTTCATGCTTTTCAGTAGTTATTAAATTCATTGTTCTATATTGTATTTTTTTCATCAAACAAACATATCTTATAGTCGTCAAATGAAATTCTCTTGTTAACAACACATTTCTTATTTCTTTCCTACTTTCGATTTTTTGTTTTCTTTGTCCTCAACTCTGTGTGCATACATTTTTGCTCATAAACCAACAAATTCTTTTATTATTTTGTCATTACATTCAAAAAAATTTTCCCTAACACTGTGTTATTTATTTGAGGTATGTTATATATATTATCATTTGGATAACAACTTGTATCAAAATTATCTAACATTGCCTTCATATCTTTGTAAAAAAGCTTATGTTTTTATCTTATGAAAGTACAAAATAGTATCTTGATAGCATAGTTCAATATTATCATCATATTTCGGTTTTGTTACTTCATAATAGAAATCGTACATTAATACTTTTGTTATTTCTAAAATTGACATGCCAACATAAATATGCTTGTTAAATGTTACATTTGTCTTGTTCATATGAATAACTGCAAGCTTCTCGTTGAATATAATACTTTTCTTAAAATATGGTCTTGATATTAATTTTTCACATTTTCTGCATCTGATATTAGTTTTATGTGTTTTTCCAAACACAGAATTATTCATCAGTTTGTAAAAGTCTTTTTGGAAGTAATTTTTATCAGTAGTTCTCATATCTGTATTCAAATATATATAATTTTCAACCATTCAGACTGATAAATGCTAATTCTCTATGATTTTTAGTAAGTTTTAATCAGTTATTAAGCTCTGTTTTGAATTACGATAGTGTATTACATATTTTTGTTTATTGTGTAAAGTTGTTAATAATTAAGATTGTTTTGTTTTGGGAACTATTTTATTTTCTGGGGAAAATCGAAGATATTTATGTAAATTATGTAGTTCTTGTGGATATTCTAAATAAACGTCTAATATATAACCATATTCAGTATCATTCTCCAAAATTAATATTTTTTTGCTCCAGTAATCTAAATCATTTAATGTATAATAAACACAGTCAAAACCACCATATGATAAATATTGATACATTACCCATCCATAAAGATTATTTGAATAGAGATATGCTTTCTAACATCTGGTAATTTGTAAATTTTTGGATATTAGTTTTGTTAATTTTAAAAATGATAAGATAACGATTTTTGAATTTGTTTAGGTTTTCAGAGTTGTATAATTTGTTGTTGATGCAGGAACATTTGCTTTCACATCTATGAGCAAATGTAAATGAAAAGAGGCGACACTTTTCATGACAAACAGCTTTAGTTTTTTTGTTAGCAATATAATGATTCATTTTTCAGAAGGGCAAAAGAATGTTCAGGAGTCTGCCAAACTGATATTGAAACATTATTTTTTTTTTTTTGTTGTGCTGCCCAGCCCTGATTTATAGGAGTGATCGTTAAGATATTATTTGCCGACATTATAATTGGATAGTGTATGATTTAATAAAGGACTGTGAAGAAATAACTTCAATCCAGGAAATGATGATGACCCGAAGAATGACGATCGTATGCTACTGCTAGTGATCCATCGCTGCATCTGGAGTGTAACAGCCCACCAACACTTGGAGTCACTGCGGAGGTTCATGGGCCAGTGTTCGAGCAGACAGCTTGAGTGATCAATGGACAATGAAGGAAAATCATCCTCATCCCTAAGCTGTATTTTCGTACAATGTTCTGTATGGCAGTATCTCCTATTAAATGTCTATCTAAAATTAATAATTTTTTTGAAAAGGAATAGATTTACTTTATTCTCAGTATGTTAGGTAAATTATTAATTTCAATCTAATCTTCGAAAAGTCGTGTCGTCTTTTTCATTAATTTTCTTTGTAAAAATTTGCTTTGGAATGCGGCTCAGATTGTAAAAATATACCACTTTATTCAAAGGAAGATGTTTGAAAGAGAATCTACTAATTTATTCTTTTGATAGTCATTAAAAGCTTCTAATAATTTCACTTCACTCCAATCCTTGTCGTTGATAATGTTAAGAAGTGTTATTAATTATGTCTTTATTTTTCAATGTTAGATGTATATTGGTATTTCTTTGTCTTATTGACTATTTCTATGTCTAGTGTATATGTTGTAAGGTAACTTACACTTGAATGAGTAATTGTTTTTCTCACTTTTGAAAGATTCCGAAGATAGCTCTTGATTTGGATTAAAATCTTCTAAATATTTGTTATTGGCTTTAACATATCGCTTACAACATTGCGATATTCCACCTCTAATTCTCTTTTCTTCCATTAAAGTCATATCATATTATTCAAGAAAACTAGTGGTTTTTTTTAGACATTTTTAACATTGCCTTCCAAGATAATCATTGTGCTGTAAAATACCGTGCTGGGTCTAATTCATATGCTTTTGTACACATATTTTTAAAATTTTCAAATATATCTGCTAATAGTAACACATCACTTTTCAAATATAAGTCGTGGTATTCACCGAAGGTTTTTTTTAAATATTAAATTGAGTCTATATAAGATTCGCGTGACCATATTCATCGTCAGTTATATTGGATTCGCTTAATTTATTATAAAATTTACTCTTTGTGGGAAGTTTTGTTTCTTCTAACTGTTCATTCAATCGTATTGATAAGCCCCTTTTCTAATTGCTAAATACACATGATATTTTGGAAAATGTTTTAGGTATGTTTCATTTGATCTTTAGTTAAATTACTAGTTCAAAATTTAAATGTGTCTATAAACAGCATCTTTAATTTTTTTTTTATTTTGCCAAAGGAGATAAACTTTTCTTTATTATTCGCAATTTAATCTATATTTTTATCATCATAAACTAACTATTTAATAAATAAATGAGCATCATACCAAGCTAAATTATGGAAATAAATTGGTACAAAATTTGGTAATTTTAGTTGTACATTACAATGATTACATACTGGATCAATGAACTTTCCAGTTATATGATCGTGATCGCATACTTTTTATTTTCCTCCGTATATACAAATTCGCATACAGTACATTCGTTTGATTTACTGTATAATAATTTTTCTTCTTTTGTTAGTAGATGCAATGGTTCAATTTGTGAATATATTTCCCCAATTTCTTCTACTTCCCTTCTTATTGATCGTATAAAAACATTATATGCATTTAAGCCTCGATATACTACTAGGGGCTTATGATCACCATAACTATATACAATATCATAGCAAAAACCAGATGCTTCGTGTAACTGATACTTCATGGTGTATGACTCATAATTCAACTTTAAATAAATTTTTATTATTTTTCATTAGTAAGATTATACCTTTCTTTAAGTATGTCCTTATAAATGCCATTGTCAATATCATCTTCGGTTAAAATTGGATATTTTTTCGTAATGTTAAATTTGCTTAATTATCTTTGGTTTGGTTTAGTTGTTGATATTTTCTTTAGGATTGATTCAAAATCGGCATATATTGTGAAAGGAACATTCGTTGTATGTTTAATGTTTTAAAATTGTATTTTTCACCTTTAAGTGGTAAAGTGATTCTTACTGATTCGTTTTGAGAACAATCTTCAGTATTTTTATTTAATCTCTCTTGAGATGCTAGGAAACACATATCACATATATAACTTTTACACATATGATTTTCTTTTTGCATTGAACGCAACCTCGATAAATCTTTAATCCAACAGTAATGTGAATTTGTATCATCTTTGAAATAAAGTAAATTTATTTGTTTTTCCTTTTTAATTTTTGTAAGTTTTGATGGATATACATCGAACTTGTCATCAAAAGAGTATATATATATATATATATATATATATATATATATATATATATATATATATATATATATATATATAAAGAGGTGTCAATATTTTGTATATGGTCGATTTTAATTGTATATGCATATTTATCTAATGCTTTGTCAATATAAGGGCCCACATTTTTATATTTAGTTATTCTTTGTGGATCTTTTTCTACTGGAAATAGCGCCGACGATTTCATTTCCCAAAGAAAGTATTTTTGATAATTATTATTTACATTTATGCATGCTTTTTTATTCTTAATTTATTCTTATAATTCTGTATATGATGTTCCATTTAATGGATTATACTTATTTATAGCTAATTGTATTCCAACTACTATATCTGATGTCCATCCTGGACCTCTTCTTTGAAATTCGGATAGTTGTGTAAGTAATTCCTGTTTTATAGTATATGATCAAATTACTGAAATATAAATCATTCTACTTGATTATTTTATTATTTGCGACAATTTATATATATATATATATATATATATTGTAATGTTGGTTTTTAGCTCCATAAGTGTTCTATGTTTATTGTCTCAAATACATTATTTTTTACTAAAATTAAAAATTGATAGGGCTCTACTAAATTAAAGGAATTTTCAATGTTATATGTCGATATCCTACCTTTAAAAGCTTCATTAACTGTGTAATTATTATTGGTTGGTCTGATTCTTTTGTTAACACATAAATTATTATATTATGGAAATATTTCTTTTAATTCTTTTCCATCTTTGGGATATAATTCATTGCTATTGTCATCAGCTCAAGGTGAATTTATAAAATTATTCTTTGTTACCCATTATGTTACCAGCTTACTTTTATTTCTAGGCTGTACAAAGAGATTATTAGAGAATGGAAATATCTACGATAAATTTGCATTATTTTGCTAAAATTCTCTTGATTTTGATAGTTTTTTTCATAGCATCCCAGATTCTGAGTTCTTAAATTTTTTCTCGCGCCCTTGTTAAAATTAATGGGAAATCGTTATGAAACTTTTCTCTTGCACTTTTGAAGCAAATTGTCGGAAAAAATGTGCTGCACTATATCATCCCCATTAAAAAATCTACTAGAGCAGAGAAAACATGAGCTTCCCAAGATAATCCTCTGGCTAATCGTAATATCTGCGAGTTCCAAGAGTCTGGTTCGTTCACCAAGAAGATCCTCTGGCTAATCGTAATATCTGCGAGTTCCAAGAGTCTGGTTCGTTCACCAAGAAGATCCTCTGGCTAATCGTAATATCTGCGAGTTCCAAGAGTCTGGTTCGTTCACCAAGAAGATCCTCTGGCTAATCGTAATATCTGCGAGTTCCAAGAGTCTGGTTCGTTCACCAAGAAGATCCTCTGGCTAATCGTAATATCTGCGAGTTCCAAGAGTCTGGTTCGTTCACGAAGAAGATCCTCTGGCTAATCGTAATATCTGCGAGTTCCAAGAGTCTGGTTCGTTCACCAAGAAGATCCTCTGGCTAATCGTAATATCTGCGAGTTCCAAGAGTCTGGTTCGTTCACGAAGAAGATCCTCTGGCTAATCGTAATATCTGCGAGTTCCAAGAGTCTGGTTCGTTCACGAAGAAGATCGCCCGCACACAGCTTTAGTTTCCACGAGCGTTTACACTATGTTTCAATATTTCTGTTGCGTGCCTGGCCTCCTGCTGTTGTCCCTTGGACATTCGTGTGACAAGTTGGGAGGGAAGAAAAGTCTCCATGTGTAAATGCTGCTGTTCCAGAGCAAACTATGCAACAAACACTGTGAGCTCAGGTCAAATTATTAACTTTGGTGTTAATAAAATTCAATAGTTGATCATTATGACGGCAGTGTCTGTGCACAAAGTGGTTACATTAAATCCTGTAAGAGCTATGACTATAATGATGGTGGATGCAGGTGCTGCAAAAATTGTTACTGTTTGACTTAATTTTTTTTTTTCGTACCTTCATGTAATTTTTTTTTAAATTCTATTATAACGGCGTCTTCTAGGCGCGCAAACATTTATTACAATCAGTATGTGCATTTCAAATCCCCAATACTTTATTTGGCATATCAGGCAGAAATATTCGTGATAGAATGAAAATCACATGAATGAGAATCATGATATTTCTGTTATAAAATTTAAGGTGTTTGAAAAACTATTTATTTCATATCATAACAGAGTAACGTCGTATAGAGCTACACATATTACTATCTTAATTTTGTGCAGTATATATATATATATATATATATATATATATATATATATATATATATATATATATATATATATATATATATAGAAAGAGAGAGAGAGAGAGAGATAGAGAGAAAGAGTAAAAAATTATTACTATAGTTTGGTAAGATAAAGGTAAATTTACAAGTAAAGTATGAAATGATGAACTGCATTATAAAAATCTGAGACACTCTACTTACTCTTGTGATATCATACATTTGTAAACGCCAAATGTTTGCACAGAATCTGATCATACTGCTGATTAATGTAGCACAAAGAAATAATAGTGCTGTTGTGTTTAATCTTTGGAAAAAATATACCTTCAATTTTGCAAATACATCTACGTTTAAATGCAAAAAAAAATTAGTATTAAAATATATGCTTGCAAGGCTTTGTAATAATCTCATAAATTTGGTAACTTTTTGGTTTTGCTCTTTTACCTATTATTCATGGATACATAAAACAAACAATACCTATTCTTCATGCTAAAATGTATTCTTCCCATAGCCAAGGTAAGAGGGTATGGTAGACATTATCGTTGCCATCTTGGAACTCCGATTTCCTGCTCTGTCATTCTGGTAATGCAACTGCCATTTTGGATTCCACCAAATTGGTAGCCAATATGACACCATATTGGCACCCAGTATACCGCAATTTTGTTTTACACCTCACGCTCTATCATTACATGTTTTTTAATTCCCAATCATTCCATCTTGTTTTCTCATGCTCTATCATCATGTATTGTCTCTCTCTCATTACATCTTTCCTTTCTATCATGTCGCCATCTTATTTCCCTCAACCATCATGTTTCATTCCGCCATCTAGTTTCTGTCCGCCTACTTGGATTTTTCATTGGTTATTTTTTTTGGAGTATGTCTCTCACCTTCGTTCTACTGCCATCTGGTTTTGTTCATATTTTGTTTATATTGGCTGTTTCTAGAATGCAAGCCAGTCGTTCGACCAATTTGTTGCGATCGCTCCACCACCATGTTGATTCAAGAGTGGGCTGCTAGGCATGCTGGTGTCGCTCTCCCTTGACTACCATATTTGTTTATGGAGATTGCTGCTAGGTTACCGGTGTGTGTCCGCCAGGTTGGTTCTAGAGTTGGCCACTAGGGACAGTGCCTTTTTTTTATTCGAAATACCATCTGGAATAGGGCGGGATAGAACTTCCGAACCTTGGTCGACATGCTGACACATTAGACCACTCGTCTATCGAGACATGTGCTCGGACAAGGGTTCAAAAGATTCCTCATAATACGTATGGGTGGAACAATTATTTTAATAAAAATTAAATAAATATGGCCTGCCACTTTGGGATACAGTGATCCCCTTTCACAAAAAACTGTAACCGAAAAATTTTTTATAACAAGTTTGTAAAAAATTTACTAAAAGCATCATTATTCCTCGGAGTTTTATTAATTTTCCTAGAAAAAAACTCAATTTGTATAGACCCCTGCTAGATTGCACGAATCGCCAGTGTGTACATTTATTTACAGATTTGAAGGTGTAATTTTCCTTAAATCAGAAGGCATATAAAATTATTGTACAGTACATCCAGACAGTATTTTGTAAAGAATATTGGAATTTTAATACTTTATTCTATGAGAAATCAAATCAATCGATGCATTTTGGATATTTACTTTATTCAATTAGTTTTTACTGTTGTACGAAAACTATGTCCATCTAGCCTTGTGTAGTCCATTCACTCTTTCTTTGGCCTTTTGGAATAGAACCTTTGAAAAATAAGGTATTAGTAAATAAATGAAACTTTACCTTCGTACCTTCTTTAACTTGTAATATTTATTTCGTATTAAATATGAGTTAAGAACAGCGAGAGCAGCGACGTGTTGGCAATGGTCGGTAAGAAATAGTTCACAGTTACAATATTTTTTCACCTCGTTTTTATGTATACTATTTGTAAGTAAAACATTGCCAATTGATATATTTGTATTGCTAGGTAGCACTGACGGAAACACATTTCATTGCTGCAGTTAAAAGAATCCGCGCAAATTCCAGTGTGTAGGCTGGTGTTTTTTTTTCCCATCCGGAATAAAGGTTCAATAAGCGAAGCAGAGCGTGTCGCTCTCGCTCGTTCTCCCTGTCTCTCTTCTCTCTCTCCCTCTCCCTCTCTCTCTTCGGAAGATCGCACCACCTATGTAGGAAAGATATACATTTCGTTATTTCTAATTTCATCACATTTCATATTAATTACAGCAACAATAATGATGTTTTAAATTGTAATATACAACTGAAACAAGATTTTTTAAATACCTATTATATGTTAATAAGATGCAACGACATATTTTAGATGCAATGGCATGACACGGCTCATTTCGTTACACTTACGAATTCTGCAGGTTGGCAGACGCGGTGTGGAAAGGAGAATCTAGAATTTGATCTGCATTCCCAATATAGCGGGCGACGGGCGAGTATACCCAGTGTATTAAGACTGGCAGTGGTGGGACGACATGTCAGTGACATTGCGTGTTTCTGAATGAAGCAACAAGTTCGTACTCGCGTTTTTTAAACATCTTTGCAGAGTTACAATGTTGTGATAAATATGTTTCCATGGCATGGCAGGGTTAATTAATATACTGTAACAAGTGTTGTGATTGCTGTATGTGGAAGGGCATAGCCGCCATTTCCGTCTATGGTGGCTGCTTTATAATTGTTATGCAGGCCTGTGGATTTCGAATATGTGCAAAGATTATACGTTGTAACCATTAACTGATGTAATGACTATGTTAATTATTTATATTCATATCTGTTTATCACAATGTTGTACCTTCGCGCTAGGTGTTTGAAACACAGTTGTGTAATGAGCTTTTGTTTCTGTGACTTGAATGTTTCCCACAATCCCAACGAAATACTAGGCCCATCCAGATAAATTTAAATAAATAATAAAATAAACCTACAAACCAGTAAGTACCAATGCATGTAAATATTAGTGGAATAAATGTTATGAATGGCCTATATGTGTTTGTATATTCATCATTATCTTATATGTTTGTCAATGCTAAGTAGTACAATAAATAAGCGGCATGAGTTGCATGCTTGAATTTACTGTGTCGTTTTGTTCGACCGGTTGCCCCTTGGTTTTCATTTTTATTCCAACCACATATTAATAACAACAAGTTAAATACTACTGTTGTTTCCGCCACATTTGTAACAAACAACGCCATGGAAAAAATTAATGTGTATTATTTGTAACGTCCTATATCGTGTGTAACAAATAGTTATATATAAATATTCTTTGAACAGCTGTTAACAGCAACCAACGCATTTGACAGTTATGAAAGCATAAGTCACATGGCAGTGTTTATGTTTACATGTAGAAGAAGGATATGTAATCAGTAACCGAATGTATAAATTTGGCAGGGCTCCATAAAAGGTCGAAGTTATCGTGAGTCAACTATGACCATGCATGCCGCGCCTGTCATAACTGGTGAAGTGTACAGGTGACATACGTAAGGCACCACAAGGGAAAGGGATCCAGGGTAAATGACCCCCGAGACAAGAGTGTGTGCGTGTTTACAGTGATTATTCGCACCACTATGCATTATTCACAAATATTAAAATGTTGATGTTCTTAAAGGAAATGAAAATTTGCTTATTCACATGCCGAAGAAAACAGAAACCACTTAATAATGATCGATATGAATTTAGTTTTCTCGGTAAAATAAAATTCGTCAATGATAGTTTGCAATAAATCTCGTTTCTAGCTAAAATTTATACAATCGAACCGCTTATATGATATACTGCCAACGGTCATTAAGGGTCGTCTACTATCAAAAATGTCATAAAACTGGCACTAAACACAGCTTAAGAAAAATCCGCTGTTTTACAACCGAGCTGTGTTGTGAAAGTGAAGTGCCATTGTTTAATATGTTGAAAGTGTTTCGTTAAAATGTTTTATTATAAGAGTAATTCTGCGGTTTTGAAATCCTTTATAGGGCAAAAAGTTGGCAGAGAAAATAAAGTGTACATTTTGTGTCCATGGCTTATTTTTGAAGTAAAAGTGTAAAATAAAATATAAATATGGTTAATTTATATATTTATATCATATTTTTGGAATTGTAAATTATTCTACCAGTGACCATCTGTGATAGTATGGCAAAAGTTTGGTAATGAACGCAAAAATATTAGACTCACTAAATTGCTTCTTATTTAATAACAATAAAGTAACCAAAAAAAATTATGAACATTTTATGTATGGTCATAATATTTTGGGGTAGTAAATTATTCTACCAGAGAACATCTGGGATAGTTATAAAGCTTTACTGTCTATCGCAAGACAATAAACTAGGAAACAAACAAGATTTTGGTTTTAGAAAATTAGTAAATATAACTCATAATTTACAATGTATCTAACATGGACACATGAAGTGTCAGAATTAGCAGTATACCTGGTGCGTTTCTAATGTCTACATAAAAATGATATGTATTGCAATCTAAAAAATATCACTAAATAATAAACAGTGGTGATAAAATGGGAATAGCATGGAACACAATTCTAAGCAGCAATTTATTGGTCCAATTTCTAACTGCAAGAATGTAAAATGAAATAATAAAATACATGAAAATAGTCTAATAATACGCCTGATAACAATTTTATCAAAACTGAAAAAGTACATAAGCACTCATATAACTAGGTCTGTATGACCAATTTTTCAGTTTACTTCACATATTTACAGTGTTCAAAAGTAAATGATTGACAATAAAGAATACACGTATAATACATTTATACAGACACTTTTGCAGTTTGGGTATTGGAAGTGGAATAGAACACACAATTTGCACACTACTTGTGCATGTTTATACAGACACTTTTGCAGTTTGGTTATTGGAAGTGGAATAGAACACACAATTTGCACACTACTTGAGCATGTTTATAATAGGTACTGCAATGTGAAGTAAAAGGTGTTCATAAATTATATCTTTTGTACATTTATCTCTAAAATGTTGAGAAACATTTTATATAAATAAAAATAAGTACAGAGTACAACATATGAAGTGTTCTTACCACATTACAAAAATGTAGCTAAACATAGTAAACTTGTATCATGTCTCACGTTCACTTTGATTTATAAAATGTAGTGAAACAAGCCTTCTAAAAGCCAACATTGCACTGTACTACAAAAAGCGCAACCTCTGTATGTCCCAATAACCGGCAAATGGTACCCAAGATTAAGTCTCACATAGTTATCAGAGCTTGAAAAGGAATGAGGGTTGTTTTGTTTCCTTGCCTTCGATGTACCTGGGCTGGATCCGACTTTTTTGCGACTCACGAAAGTTCCAATAATTTCATTCGCCAGAGTAGAGTGATAACTTAAATGTGTCACTGGATTCAGATTATTTTTTTCATTTCTTCACAATATGTAATATAGGAATAGACAATTGCACAATCAATTAGATAATAAAATATACGTAACCACCAGCATCTTGATTTCCAGCCAATTACATAGTATGAATGAAGTCGATTAAACTAATCTACACCTCCCATAAAAGTGTTGTAATCAGCAAATGACTTAGAGCATTCTTTTTTTCTCTTTCGTCTGTTTTTGTGTTCGGAAAACAGTTGTCTTTTCTGTGCTGTTGTGCATATTGCTTACAACACACACAGGTTTTTTCCCCTTGTATTTCCAACGACAGGCGCTGATGTCGTCACTCCAATCAATATCTCAGCTTCATTTACGAATCACTCTTGAGAAACTGTTTTCGGTAAAATTATCTAATTGTTCTCAGTGTCCCACATGCGAAAATGTTTCTTGAAGTATGTTCGTGAAAAGTTTTATTGCATTAAAGAAATTGTCTAAATAGATACACTATCGTAACCCTTTCAATGGTTGCATGAGTTCCATGACAATTTTTTTCGTCAAGATTATAAGGTATGTTACCACTTTGTGATTTTCCACTGTAGATGTCGAAATTCCACATATATCCTGTTACAGAACAGGCAACAAGCCACACTTTGTACACCCCTTTGCCATTGCCTTCATTTGTAAATATTGTTTCATTGTGTTTCGACCTTTGAAAGGAATCATGCTCTCATCGATCGATACATTTCTTGATACAGGTAGAAACATAGTATGGAAAGCATTAGTAAGATGCTCAATCATAGGACGCATTTTGAAAAGATGATCAAAACTAGGGGAGTCTCTTGGAGAAATTTTCGTGTAGAGAAATCTAAGAATTTTTAGAAATCGTTTTAGGGGAATGACTAGAGATATTATTTCTTGATTAAAATGTTCTTCCTAAGATCAATAAAGTCGTAAACTAGGCAGTTTGTGGAATCCCATTATAATCAACATTCCAATGAAGGCTCTAAGCCCTTCGACTTCCAAGGAAATAAAACACCCGATTTATTGAGAATATATATATATATATATATATATATATATATATATATATATATATATATATATATATATATATATATACATATATTTGATTTCCTGCATGATAAGTGTAAGTAATCAAAATGGCAAGAATATATGTTGTATTTTCCAAGGACTACTAACATCTACACTAGTTTAAGGGCCTGTGTTTGCGGCGAAACTAACACTTTCATATTGTTGTGGTGCCTAGCCAGGTATACGTCCTATCTATATCCTAGCCCAACCACGGTACACACCCTGGCTTAAGGCCCCCAACTAAGTACCAAGATCACTGTATTAACTCTTCTAAATCACTACCACCAATTGCGTTATCAATTAACTTTTTATTACAATATCAACTCTGTTCTCAACTACAGTTATAAATTTCACTGATGCACTAAATGCTACTCTTCTCGACTCCTTCTAACTTTAATTTATATTTAGATCTCAACTATCTTACTTTATAATGACATTAATAATCACGTTAAATTCCTATATCTTAATCAATAATTAATAATTCGCCTCTGGTTCAATAATTACTTAAGTTGCATGGGTCGCTCTTCCCAACTCGTATCGCATCCTGCCCCGCCCTTACACTCTACTCCAAATCACCTACCACTGATAGCCTCGGTTAGACTGGATCTCCTCCGTTGGCTCGTGTAATGGAGATGTGGTGAAGAAAGAGGGCTTGCTCAAGCCTGGTCTCGACCCAGCTCCTGGATCACCTCGGCACTGGCTCCGCCCGACGCTGCTTCAGTATCGGCAGACTCGCTGATCGTAAATCGCTCCAGCCTCACTGAACGATTAACCTCCGACACGCACCAGGTTGCCAATCTTGCGAGGGGGGGTAGGGTGTCGGCCGTATTAAAGTCCGTGGCCTGCCGGTCAGCTCATCGTCAGCGATTACCCCGCTGTCCTATGGTCTCTCTCTCCTGTGGGGCGTCTCCCTCAACCACGGGCAGGCGTCAACCTCGTGGACAGCTCTCCTCTCACTTGTCCCCTCAAAAATACCCCCTTTTTCCGGGTGCAGACGTCCACGGCTGCTATAGAGTATGCGATGAAGAGACGACATGGACCAGCAAGAGTATATATCTATTACAGATCATAGCGTAATTAAAAATCAACCAATTTCATGCTAAATTGAAACAAATTTCTAATTCCCCGTCAAATTTTTCAAGGTGCAACTCAAAATCAATCATATTTGGGGTCAAAATCAAAATCAATTTTTAACTTGTGTTCACTCCTTATGTGTGGTTGTTTACAGACTCATTTTCGAGCTAAAGCGCTATTTTTGATGAAATTCCAAGAATTTTCCTACTTTTATTGTGATATTATTTCAAAACATTTGCCTTTTTGACAATTTTAGCATCCTTCACCATGGAATTGGATCACTGATCAAAGAGTGAACAAAGTATGTTTTTAAAAAAAGTGCGCTTGATCGAGAATGAAGACTTGGGTCAAATTATCTTACTTTGGGGGTGAAATTGAAGAGATGAAACATGTTTTCAGAAGAGATTGAAAAATTGTTACTCGAAAGTGAGAAATTTGCGTGAATTTTAGTTAAATTATTAAGTTGCGCCAATATCTTTAATAGTCTTCTACTAATTTATAAAAAAATATACATATAAACACGAGAGAAAGAAAAAAATTTCACTTAGATTTAAAAAAAAAAATTTTTATACGATAAAACAACTCAACCAAATATCTGAAAAAAAAAAAGGGGTATTGAAATATCAAAACAATATTTTTGTTTTTGTAAAATCGTTTACATTATCCATTTAATAAAATCAAAAAATTATATGTTCAGTGATAATTTCTTTCAGATAATCATAAGTTAAATTTCATTGGCTAATTAAAACAACATTACAAACTCTACCATCCTCAACAGCTTTTTTTAAAATCTACACTAATTTTGATATTTGTTTTATCTTTAACTTCTGCTGTTTTTCTATATAGACAGTCAATAACATATAAAGGTCTTCGACCCCAAAATTAATAATAATTGATATCGCCATGATAGTGTGTAGTTGGCTGATAATAAAGATCATTATTTCTATATATAGTATCTAATTTAAAGTCATTTATTTCTATATATAGTATCTAATTTTGTTCTAGAATTATTAAAATCGATAAAATTAAGAAACATTTTAAGACAAAGAACATTTTCAATATCTAGATTCCAATTTTCTTTTGGAAAAATTCCATTTCTTCCATTTTTAACAAAAATATTTCTAACATTACAATGATCAAACATTGAAGCGTGCACATATTGGTCAGTACAATTTTTCTATTAGTTTGAAAACCTACAATTACAAAATCAGGCATTTCTAATTGCAAATTATTAAACTGATCTTTTATATCAAAGTTAAAAACAGTTGCCCCAGCAGGAACTTCTTTCTCTAAAAATTGCCAGTACTTGAAACCCATATGAATTTTAGGATTTATAAATATATTTTTTAATTGGAATTGATGTGTTAGAGTCGTATTCAACAACATTCCACAAAATTTCCAATTTTTCAATAACAATTTTACCTGGATCAGCATGGTTTTTTTCAGCCGAACCATCTGCTTTTATAAAAATTAATTTCATAAACAAATAAGCAATTGTTATAAGATGAATTTCATAAAAAAAAAAATATATATATATAACCACATTTCCAGTAAACTTCATTATTATCGCTAATAAAGCCAAACAAATATCTTAATGGATACATTATTTCCTTTATTCTATCACTGCGAACGTATATTACTCGAAATTTATTATCAAAACCAGTAGACTCTAAATGATTTTGTTCACCTGGTGATCTTAGCAAAATGTTCATTATTGTGGAAGTTATTCCTGGATTATCAGCAGCTTCAATTATATATATATATATATATAAATGAAGGATTCAGAGGGAGTTCATCGAGTGCAATTGCTCATCCAGAAGTATATAAATTATAAAAAGAACCGTGATGTAGAATATGAACAAAACGAGAATACAGATCTACCATTATTTTGTGAATTACAAAATATTGGCAAAAAGTAGAACAAGTAAGTGAAGAAAATAAAAATTTAATAACGGCACTGATACCTGTTGTTGCAAAAAAGTTACATTATCCACCAACACCAGAAGAAACAGCTTTTGAAAGAGAATTGTACCCAAAATACCTTATGCAGAAGAGCGAATGGACATTGTACCCATAAAAATTTTGACGCATCCGGATTCTGTTATAAAACTCGGTACAGAAATTTCTGGAAAAATTGTTTTTAAAACACTATATGATTTACAAGGAGAAGGATATGGGCATACATTTGAAATTAGAGATATAGAAGTAAAGATAAATAATGATAAACTATCTGTTAAAGGCAAAGAATATACATTAACAGAAGGACTTCTTTATTTGTTAACAAAAAAACACAATCAGATCTTGAAGGTGATTTCACCGCTAATGACTATGCAAATTACACAGAAATCGTTTTATCATCCAATGCTGCATGCCAAAAATATAATCCTAAAAAGTAAATAAACTCGAATATAAGTTGGAAGTATTCAAATATACTTAATCCAATTTATAATAATTATATAAGAGCATCAAGATCAGCACAAAACACACCAGAAAGAGAGCATTTTACATATTCTCCTATATCTGGAGAAGGTATATATAAATTTAATAATTTGCCTATAGAATATATTTGGATGGACAAAGTTAGAAAATTAATTGACAGATTATTAGTTATTCGAGGCGAATAAGATGCTGGAAATAAAAAATTTTTACAATGAAAAAGTAAACATTATGTTTATGCTAAAAAATAAATTTTCTGATTTTGTTGTGTATACCACGAAAGGAATTCCATGTCTAATAAGAGTTTTAAATGTTATTCCGCACTCATTTTGGAATTCTGAACACCAAGTCAAAGGCATGGGTATTAAACAATTTAAAATTTCCTGAAATGCATTTGCCAGGTTATAATTATTGCAGGCCAATTACAAAGTTAAATGAAAGATTAGAAACAGGAGACTCAAAAATAAAAAAACTAGGCGAAGCTTGTAAATTTCATGATATACATACAGAGACCACAAAGATTTAGAATCTAGGCATGAAGCTAATAAAATTTTACAAAAAGTTGCAAAACAAATCGTGTTAAAAAAAGATAATGCAATTGGAGAAGAAATTGCTTCTGCAGCTGTTGCCTCAACAATGTTTACAGAAAGAAAATCAGGTTTTGGATTTAAAATATTTTATTGAATATATATATATATATATATATATATATATATATATATATATATATATATAATAAAACATATACATATATATAATAAAACATATACATAACTTAAATTAATAATCATATATCAATTATAATATTTGTGTATAGATAAATTTTTAGTAAAAGAACAACTTGAGAAAAGAAATAGAAATCTGAAAGAAGGAAAAAGTTTTAAATTAATTTTACCATTGCCAACAGTTAAAAAATGGCCAATGAAAAAACTGGAAGTGGTTTACATCATGCAGGATTTTACCAATTTTACTTGCAGCTTAAGGACCTCTCGGCGCAATAGCTGGAGGAGCTAGTGCAATTTATAATTCTGTTGAACAAATTAAAAAAAAAATGAAAAAGAATTAGAAGAACAACAGAGACATAATTTAGCAAGGAACACAAGGCTGATAGTGGTGTAATAGTGCAAAGAAGAGGAAGACCAAAAAAAATTTTGCTCCTTTATCTAATATCGATATTGAAATATAAGTAAAACATTAAATACTAATAATTTCAGAAATATGTATATGATTGACTAACTACAAAAAATATGCTCAAAAACGAGTGTGTTGTGGTTGATTGTGATATTTCAACAAATCCTGCCAATCATTGGGTTTGCTATTTTTAAGAAAATAATAATGATTATTATTTTGACTCATTTGGAGGCAATATTTCTAATAATACAATTAATTATTTCAAAAACAATAATGTTTGTAACAATGATGATCGTGTTCAGAATTTTCATTCTGTTGTCTGTGGATATTTATGTTAATAGTATTATATCTTTTTTCGAGAAATTTTAAGTTTGGCGATATACTTTATATGTTATTAAATGACATATATATTTGGGAAACTATAAATCGAATCTTTAAATAAAAACTTTGATAATATTGCTGAATATTTTTAAAAATATGTAGATTTACAATGCAATACTAGGCACTTGTGTTGGTTTTACAAAATTGTATGTTTCTTTTCTGGGGCGAAGAGTTCTTAATATAGGCGCACCTCTAGATAAAAAAGATGACATCAATTATAAAAAATATATATATATATAGCCGATTCTGCATTTAAAAGATGTTGATTAAACATATTATCATATTATTATATTACATATATTATATTATATATATGTATATATATATTATATTACATACTAACATATCTGATTATGCTCTAAAAGAAAATATAAATTTACAATTCAATAACACTATTGCCGATTATATAAAACGAATAAATAATGCAAAACATACATTGAAAAAATAAGCAGATTCAAAATATAAAACAATTGATGCTGATTATGCATTAAAAATGATGTCAAATCAAAATACAGCACTAATATTTCTGATTTAAAAACCTATGTAGATTCAAAATACAATACCATTGTTTCTGCTTTACGAGATTAAATAATTAAAGCTTTTATTTACACAACATGTTTCTATTCAAAATCGTACAATTAAGAATATAAATTATACTATCGATGAAAAATATGCTGTCATTAAAATTTATCTCCATAAAGAATTGCAAAATTTAAACAAATAAGTTTTGAATGACTGAGACTAACTCGTTAACACAAAAGCCGAAAAAAGCAAAGAAGCTGTTGATAAAGAATTATATGTAAAATTACAAAATATAAGCCAATCAGTTGACACGCTTGTTAACACAAAATATAAAAAAAAAACCAAAGAAGCTGTTGATAAAGAAACAGATGTTAAATTCCATGATATCAAAAAAGTAGTTTTGAATGATTGCCATATACTTGTTGGTTTGATAGTTGAAAAAATCAAAGAAGATTCTGTTACAGAATTATATGTTAAATTATAAAATTTAAACCAATCTCATATATTTTATTTCCATGCAGAGTGGAATATTTTGGATCATTATGGATATTGTCATGTTTAATTATAATTTGACCGTTTTCAAGAGTACTACAAACGTAGATCACAGCAAGCCCTTTGAAGTTAACAAAGGTGAGAACTTAACTTTTAAAATAAAAAAAATTAAACATCTCTTTATGCTGGTGGAGAGGTGGTGGCAATAAGAATATTCGCGAAATGTAAAGATTATATACTTTTATATTTTATCATTAAATGGAGAACACATGGTGTTTAAAATACAAGAAAGTTACTAAAAATAATAATATAAAAAATGAAAATACAACAAATGGGCGATTAGTCCAGAAAAGCAATTGCATGTTGTGCAATTCTAAAAAATCATCATTTTTTAAAAACATATACATACTCAATGTGAAAGAAGGAATAATTAATGAATTATATAAACCTGCGCAAAAATATTTCCAAGAAGAAAAGTTATTTCGTATGGCATGGGTGATTTGTGGCAAAGTGATCTTGTAGAAATGAGTACTGGAAATTTGAAAGGTATATCTCGCATAAATAAAGGCTATAAATATATTATGACAATTATTGATGTATTTTGAAAGTTTGCATTTGCTTTACCAATCAAAGATAAAACATTAAAAAATGTAGCAAATGCTTTAGAAAATATTTAGATGAAAAGAAAATCGGATAATTTACAAAGCGACAATGGCTTAGAATTTTATAATCTAATATTTAAAGAACTTATGGAAAAGCATAATATAAAATATTTTGCTTAGTTTTCTGAATTACAAGGCAGCTTTGTTGAAAGATTTAATGGAACTTTAAAACATATAATGTGGAAAAAATTTGCTTTGACTGGCAATTAAAAATGGATAGATATATTGGATGAATTAGTGAAAGACTACAACAGCACAAAGCACAGCACTATTGGTATGAAGCCAATTGAATTGAATAAAAAAAAAATAAAAAGAATTTACTGCAAAAAATTTTGTGTTTAATAAACCAAAATATAAAGTTGTAGATATTGTTCCCGTGAGCAAACTGAAAAGGTTATACTGATAGTTGGTCAACATAATTATTTACTATTTGAAATGTTTTAAATTTTGATATACGAACTTACAAATTAAAATACAAAAGGAGAAGAAGTTTTGGGTAGTTTTTATGAATACGAAATTATGAAAACTGACTATCCTTGTGAATATTAAATCGATAAAATTTAAAAAACTAAAGGGGAGAAAATTTTTTGTAAAGTGGTTGGGTTTTGATAATTCTCACAACTCTTGGATTAATAAACAGTTATTGGATTAGTTTAAATTCATTTTAATTCGTTTCAAATTTTCAGAACAGATGCTTGGATAACCTTAAAACACCATAACGGATCAAACATAAACATATTATATGTAATTGTAATTTGTGTATTGTTATAATTAACTGGGGTTTTACCGTTTTTCCATTTCAATAATTCTTTTGTTTCACTCCAAGATTTTGTATTAACTGTGTTTCCTAATTCTAATCATTCTAATAAATTTTTGAGCAATAATTTTAATTTGTTTTTAGCCATGAAGTCATCTAATACTTTAAATAGGTTTGTTTGTAAATTAGATGAGAATAAATCATCATTACTTGAAGACACTGGCTCTGGAATAATTGGTTTCAAAGTATACATTTTTGCTAAGTGATTTTGCTTTTAATTATTGATGTAATCAAAATGTTTATTCATATCTTCAATTACTGATTCTTCAATTTCAAGCAAATAAGTGCAGTGCAAAACAAATATTTCCTTTTAATTTTATCACGAAAATCGCCGCGTAATTGGTGAATTAACTTTTCTGTTTTGTTTACATCTTAAACTTTCTTATGAAAACAAATGTAAAATATAACGTGATCATTAAGCGAAGAATTGAAATTATCTGTTTTACAAACTTTAAAATTGTTAATTGAGGCATATCGCCTAGATGATGCAATGTATATATATATATATATATATATATATATATATATATATATATATATATATATATATATGAAAAATTTTAATATGAAAAATTTTTATAGACAAAGTTAAACACAAAATTTTATATATATATATATATATATATATATATATATATATATATAAAATTTTGTGTTTAACTTTGTCTATAAAATTTTTTCATATTCATGTTAAAATGCTCAAGTTTTTTAGTTTTTAAAGCGAGTTGTTCAGATTTATGTTTTATCATTTTCATGTGCTGGTCTTCATCTGCTCAATGGTTTTGCGTACTTTAAAAGAGTCATATTTTCTAATTGAAGGAAGAACTTCTTCAGTTATCCAATCTTGGAATTTTTCGGCTTGTTTCATTTTTATTTTAAAATTAACGATTTCAATCCAGGTTTATTGATAAATATTGTATTTGGTTGCATATATGAAGGTGTGAACTATTCGTTCAACCCATATTTTCAAAAAAAATGTTGTGTGTTTTTTCTAACATTATCTCTAATAGCTTTTCCTGTGTTAGTATATTCTAAAAATTTCGGTAACATCTTTTGTATTAATCTAAGGTTAATTTTTATCATATAATACAATATTTGTCTTTTTGTCATTAAAATTAAATTATTGAAATAAAATAATGTAATCGATTTATTGCCATATTCTAGTTGTAGGTTCTCTAGTGGTTTTTCTTGTATGCAGGGAAATATGTTTTTGTATATATTCTTTTTATGAAGAAAGCGAAAAATTGGAGAAAATAATTTTATAAAATATTCTTTCATATACTTAATAAACTTCATTCATAAATATTGTGTGTGGTTGCATATTTTGTCTGACTCTCTTTTTTGGATAGTGCAAAAATTATATTTGCAATAGCGAGATTAATTACATAATGTCTAGTGGGTCCATTTGGATCCCGTGCAGAAAATCCTAAAAAGTTTAGAATTTCATCATGCTAATTTTGTCTGATTCTATTTTTTTATAGTGCAAAAATTATATTTGTAGTAGCGAGAATAATTATATTAGTCTTCATTTATAAACAAGATTTTTTTTTACTTAATCTCTCTTAATATAACCCCAATTTTCAAGTGTGATACTTGTCTCGTCTGCAATTTCATAATGAATCAAACATAACATATCCTTGATTATCAGCTTATCTTGATAAAATTTCAGCACCAATTTTTTTCTCGTTCTTAATAATTTTTTCCTTCCTAAATAACACAAAACAAAAAAAAATGATTTCTCTGCTCTGCAAGTTAAACAATTCATTTGAATTCACCAAATTACATGAAATAGGAAGTAATAAATGGTTTAGGGCAATAGACTTTGAAATTTATTAATCTAATTTTGGTAAAAAAAATTAATTGTTCTAGATGGCAAATTAAAAATTTCATTACCACAGCGCTATGTAAAGATCCTCGATAAAAATTCTTTGAAACTAATAAATGACAAAGAAGTTTTTTTTAAAATAAAGTATAAAGGTTTGAAAGAAATGAAAAATGGAAAGTCTGTGGATGATCTAGAATTCTCTTAAGCACATTTTTAAATGCATAAGTAAAATTTTTAAAATTCTTTTTAACAAATTCGTTTCTTTATAAATAAACACAACTTCGCCTATTTTTCCTTGCAGCTTGTCCAATATTTTAAAAGGTGGCGATGACGCAAGTCCGCCGTCTTATAAATCATATAAAGCATCTGAAGAGCTCAAAAATTTTGTTTACACATTTAATTTGAATTTACAGAGTTTGCCATTATCACGTTTAGATAAAACTTGCGACAAATATGAACTTCGAGAAATGGGTGAATATCTAGAGGAAATAGAAGGAGTGTTTAAAAAATAAGTAGAGCTTCGATTATAAGAATTTTTTGTGTAAATTTCCTTGTACAGCACCAAACTTCTTTTTTGTCTCTTTTAATCGTGTGGCAAATATTGCCATGCATTTCGTCAGCTTTAATCCACCCATAAATTAATGGTGCTATCTGAAGAGATACAAGAATTACTAAATTTAAAATGAATATGGTTTATATAAAATTGTTGATTTGTCTTTTTCTTTATCTTAATAAAATTTATTTCTTTATAAATAACGATGTAATCGTCTCTCTCTTGTGAAACTGAGAATAGCAAGTAATGTAAAAAATAGGGTGAAGTGAAACCATTGGGTAATTTTCCATCACTTAGCACACAAAAGAAAAGCACATTAACACCTGTAAAAAATGTTACAATGAATATTCTAATAGTCGCTATGAGTTACAAAACGAGGTAGTAATTGGCGCATATGGAAAATCTGTTTGCAAGGTAAATTTCGAAAAGCACAAAATTACTAACTTGCACAATACTTATGAAGTTTACAATACTTTTCCACGTAGCAAAATAATATATAGAAAAGCTAAAATGGTTTTAAAAGAAATTTTCCCCTTTTCCAATGGTGTATATGTGAACAACAAATATATCAAAATTAATATCACATACGAAGTTGAGAGAGATTTTAAGTGCAGGTTTTAATATAGTGTTGCCCAGAAATTTTTTAGCATCAGTAAAGAAAAAAATTATTTAAAATTGTACATGATCAACTTATAAAATTTAGAGCTGTAAAGTCTAACATTAAATTTGCTGCTCATTTTCGAAGCCGAAAACTGGCGAGATTCGGATTTTCGACGACATTCACTCACACACATTTACAATATTGAATGAAGGAGACATTAAACAAATTTACGAACAAATAACAAATTAAATAGTTGCACGAATAGAAAACGTTGAAAGAAGCACCTCAGATTGGGCTTTACATAGCATAAATATGTTGCAACTAGCAATAAAAAAGTATTATCCATTAAATGGCTCGTCGTATTTAAAATTACCAGAAGTGATTATGAATAAAAAAGCATGCATTAATGTGAAGAACGAGGATGAAAAATGTTTTCCATTGGCAAAAAATTTGCACTGTTTCCTGCTGAAAATGACCCACAAAGAGTACCTAAATATAAAAATGGTGGTATTAACATTGACAAAGCATTAGATAAATTTGAATATCGTATAAAATTGATGATATTCCAAAAATGTAAAACCAAATTGATGTTTTTATAAATGTTTACTCTATTGATGATAAATTCAATGTTTATTCAATAAAGCTTACAAAAAATAAAAAATAACAACACATAAATATACTTTATTTTAAAAATGGTGAAAACTTACATTATTGTCGGACAAAATAAATATCGAAGTTGTTTGCAGCACATAAAAGTAAACACAAAAGTAAAGTTTATATTTGCGATATGTCTCTAAAGTTTATAATTTGCGATATGTCTCTACAGTTTATATTTGCCATATGTCTCTACAGTTTATATTTGAGATATGTCTCTACAGTTTATATTTGCGATATGTCTCTACAGTTTTTTTTTCTCGAGAGAAATTAAATAAAGACACAGAAGATTGTTCAGAAAATGATCTGTTGAAGATTATCTTGCCTTCAAAAAGAGAGCAAATAAAAAAAACACCACGAAAGTTCCTTTCGCAATATATACCGGTTTTGAATCAATTTTAAAGAAAATATCAGCCACCAAACCAAATCCAAGTCAAATAACAAAATTCAACTTAATCAAAAATATCCAGTTTTAACAGAAGATGACATTGATAATGGTCTTTACAAAGAAATTCTCAAAGAAAAATATAATCATACAAATGAACAAATAAATAACATAGATTTAAAATTGAATGACGAATCATATACAATGAAATATCTGCTTATATGGAGCGTCTGGTTTTTGTTATTATATTGTATCTGCATATGGCGAAGTGGATGAGATTCACAAATTAAGCCAATGAACCCACTAACAAAATAAGAAAAAAATGTTATATAGGGAATAAAAAATGCACTATATGCGAGTGCGAATATTCAAAGGACAATAAAAAAAAGGGTCATTATTGTCATATAAGCAGAAAATTTATCAAGCCAACATGCAACAATTGTAATTTAGAATTTAAATTACCAAATTTTGTACCAATTTATTTCCATAACTTAGCTGGTTATGATGTTCACTTATTTATTAAAGAATTGGACTACGATGAAAAAAAAAGGATTTATTTACTTGCGAATAAAAACTTTTGGGGGGAAAAAAATAGAAAATTTTAAAATGCGATTCATAGACAAATTCAAATTTATGGCTAGTAGTTTAGATAAATTATCGTCTAATTTAACTAAAGAACAAATGAAACACACACGAAAACATGTTCTAGAAGATATAATAGATTTAGTTGTTAAAAAAGGTGTTCATCCTTATGAATATATGGATATTTATAAAAAAATATAGGAAACTCAATTTCCCCAAAGGAGTGAGTTTTATAATAAATTAAATGAAAATAGTATATCTGATAATGAATACGAACATGCAAAACATATATGGAACCAATTTAAAATAAATAATTTTGGTGAGTACCATTTTCATTTTTAAAAGGGATGTACTATTGTTAGCAGAATGATTCAAACAATTTAGAAATACATCTATAAATTCTTATGGTATAGACCCTGTGTGGTATTTTAAAGCACCGGGTTTATCTTGGGACGCAATGTCCAAAATGACTAAAAAAAAAAAACTAGATTTATTAAATGATTATGATATGATTTTCACGATTGAAAAAGGAATTCGGGATGGTATTTCAAAATGTTGTAAGCGATATGTTAAAGGAAATAACAAATAGTTCGAAGATTTCAACTCAAATCGAGAAACAAATTATTTAGCATATCTCGATGCGAATAATTGATATGGTTGGGTAATCTCTCAGCAATTACCATATGGAGGTTTCGAGTGGGTGTACTATGAATAACATGTTTTAGAGTATTTGAGAGGAAAAATATTACATTTAAAAAACGATTCTGAGTTTGGATATATATTAGAAGTTGATCTAAAATATCCACAAGAGTTACATAATTTACACAAAGATCTTCCATTTTGCCCAGAAAATAAGTTAGTTCCAGGTACCAGTGAACCTAAACTATTAACCACTTTACATAAAAAATGACAATGTATACTACAATGTCATAGTTTGAAACAGTGTCCAAATAATGGATTGAAGCCTACAAAAATATGCAAATTTTGACATTTAAACAACCCAATTGGTTGAAAAGGTATATGGTGAGGACTAATGCAAGAAATGATTTTGAAAAGGACTTTTATATAAGCTGATGAATAATTGTGTGTTTAGTAAAACTATGGAAAATATACGAAACAGATAAAATATAAAACTACTTTCAAGTGAAAATTTTGCGAGAAATTAGTGGCCAAGCCAAATTTTAAGAAAAGCACTATATTTAATGAGAATCTTGTAGCTATTCACATGACTAAATCTAATGTAAAATTTAATAAGCCAGTGTATGTGGGCATGGTCATTTAGGATATTTCGAAAGAATAGATGTACGATTTTCACTATAAAATTATGAAGTCAAAATTAGGTAATAAAATTGAATTTGGTTTTTAGGATACAGACTCTTATTTTTATAACATTAAAACAGAAGATTTTTATGATGACATGAGTCGATGTTTGATAAATTTGACATGAGTGTTTGTCCAAAAGACAATATCTATAATATCCAATAATAAATATATAAATTTTAGCAAAATGAAGATAAGTGCAATAGCAATGTAATTAAAGATTTTGTTGGTTTACGAACAAATATGTACACATACAGAGTTAAGGATAAACAAAACAAAAGAGCAAAATGTGTGAAAAATGTGTAGTCATTAATAGAATTAATTTTAATAACTATAAGAAATGTGTGTTTGGGGAGAAAATTCAATACAGGTCTATGAATTTGATAAGGAGTGAGAAACACAAAATATTAGAATTGAAGTTAATAAAATAGCATTTACTTCTTGTGATAACAAGAGAACTATACTAGAAAATAAAATTGATACACTGCCATATGGATATCAAAATTTATAATTCTTTTTTTAGTTTCCACTAGCGGTGTTTCACTTTTAGTCAAATCTTCATAATTTTATTAATGAGAGGTGCACTGAGTAAAAAAATAATAATATTGAAAGTCATATGATGAGTTCGGTGTTAGTGAATTTCCAACACTTTTTGCTATAAAAAATTATTCATCACACTTTTTTCTGAAAGAAAATTTTTATATTTTAAATTTCTTTAATTTACAAAACAAAATCGATATCGGAACCATGAAAATCTTTTAAATTTCTAATTTCATCTCTAATTTCTAGAACAATGTTATTAAATTGCTCATTAATAATTTTATAAAAAATTGGATGCAGGGCTCATAAATTATATAATCTCTAATTTCAAACATGGTTTTTTGAGGAAAACTAGCAATTTTATTAGTCTCCAAGTGGTTATATTTATCATATTTTTTAAACATATCATATACCAAATTACAATGAACATGATAGTTTGAGAAGGATTAAAGTTAGGCAATTTAGTGCCCACAACAACTTTGTCTTATTCAATAGTTAATTTTCTTTCAAAACTAAGAATATCAAACACAGGATCATCAAGTTTAATATTAAACTTAATTTTTATAGATATTCTATTTTTCACATTGTCTATTGTTATTTCGATGTTGTTTGTTGAAAATGGTTCAAATAATTTTATAGCTTCTTTTAAAGATTCAACATAATTTTGCCCTCTGGGAATATTTACAACTATGTTTTTATCAACAACAGGACTAATTTTTTCAATTGCAGTTATGATATTACTCTCCAGATTTGGAGTTAAAAATTTTGCATGAAAACTTATTAATGCTAACGATTTATCTTTATGAATTGTATCAAAGTGAAGTTTCTTCATTGTAATAGAACTATTGTTTATTATCTTTAAATCTTTATTATTATCAATTTATTACAAAAATTATTGTAATTAAATGAAAACAGTTGACTGGGATTTTGGTGTTTTAATTTCTGAGTAAACTTATAAGAATAAAAAAAACTGTGAGATATTGCCTGATAATATTTGCAGGTTAATAGTAGGGCCCCGCAACTGCGGGAGAACCTATTTAATCATTCATTTTATTTATAAGATATGATGGCTAAATTTTAATAAACTCTATATTTGCTCTAAAAGTTTTAATCGACCAAGTTATGTTCAATTACAAGATTATTTTGAAGTGATATCCAAAAAATTTAATGAAATAATTGTTTATTTTTTAAGTAGCAGTGGTGATACTGTTTTACTAGATAAATGTGAAAATTATTCTCTAGTAATTTTTGATGATGTAATATTGGATGAGCAAGATATAGTCGGCAAATATTTTACTAGAAGTTGGCATAAAACTATTGATATTTTTTTATCTTGCACAGACATATTCCAGAGTCTCCAAGCAATTAGTATGAGATAACACAAATTTTCTGTGTATATTTCGACAAGATGGAACACATTTGAGACATATATATATATAGCGATTTTTTTGGAGAAGACATGGGTTTTGAAAGTTTTGAAGATATATGTGCCAAGTGTTGGGGCGAAAATTATGGTTTTTTAACATTAGATTTGAGTATAAAAATTGAGAGTGGAAATTATCGAAATCGAATAAAAAATCTTATATTTTAACTTTCTCTTGTGAATTGTAAATGAGAATTCTGCACTGTTTTCGAGGCCGTCGCCCAGTATACCGACTACAGGCAATAGCAATCTCACAATGTACTCTGTCTCGACATGAGTTTTCTTCCACGATTGCCGTGTAATCTCGTAGTAATAGGACAAAGTTTATCTGCACAGTCGTATGTGCCTGATCACAGTGAACTCCGGCCACAACAGGAAGCATGTTATCACACAACTGTGCTGATTACTACTCGAACTGCTGAGAACTTTTGGTGAGGTACAGTGCGGCAAGCATGATAACAGGCTTCAGCTTTCCACATCCCACCTCAAGATGCAGTAAATTATGGCCTCTTCCTCGCCCTGTCGCATGGGTCGAGTGAAATGGTGTTTGGTTGGTAATGCAAAGTTTGGGGTTTCAATCACCGCTCTGAGCAGATGATTTAATATTGTGGATATGTGTGGCCACATTTTCACAATATTAGATTATCATCAAACCATTCAAAATTTGAGCAAAATCCTCGCTCTGCTCCTGTTGTGTAGATGCTATGTAATAGGAACAGAGTACAAAAAAAATTCCCCATCTCCTCATCATAAATAGATAGGTTGTAAATATTGCACACTGAGGAGATGGGGATTTTTGCAAAGTAGTTTTGCCATTTTTATAAATTGTGTTTATATGTCAGCATTTTTTAAAATAAATTCATTAGATATCTATTGCAGATCTTGGTTTAACTAAAATCAACCAATTTTAAGCTAAATTCAAACAAATTTCTAACTCCCAGTGAAATTTTTCAAATCATAACTCAAAATCAACCGTATTTGGGGTGGAAATCAAAATGAATTTTCAATTTATGTTCACTCTTTGTGTATGGTTCTTTAAATACTCATTTTCCAGCTAAATCAACTTATTTTTGATAAAACTCCAAGAAATTTCATACTTTTCTTGTGATATTATTTGTAAATATTTGCCTTTTCGACCTAATTTTAGCATCATTCACCATGAAAATGGACCACTGATCAAAAAGTGAACAAAGTATGTTTTAAAAAAAAGTGTACTTGATTGAGAATGAAAATTTGGGACAAATGATCATGATTTTGGAGGTGAAATTGAAGAGCTGAATCATGTTTTGAGACGAGATTGAAAAATTGATGCTTGAAAGTGAGAAATTTACTTGAATTTTATTTAAATTGTTGAGTTGTACCAAAATCTGCAATAGGCTTCTTCTAGCAAGAGGTAGCGGCAGCTTACTGGCGCCCGGGCCACCGACTGCCGTGGATAAGGAACTACACCGAATAGCTTTCTTCCCAGTGATGCGATATGAGCAGTGCATTGTAAGGTGGTACGCAGAGTTCAAGAATGTGTGAGGAGGTCCACAAGCTGTTAAGTTATATTAATGCTACAGAGTGATGATATGACTAGAAGAACGCGAAAGAAATATTAATATGTTTTCAAAATTGGAATGCTATGAAAGAATACAATCATTACGCAACTGATAATAAAACACTAATAACAAATAAATATACAAACACGAATACCAATGTATATAAAGTTGAATACAGTAAACATGTTATAAACCACACACGAGGTGTCGCGAAGACTACAAATGAGTCACGGTATAAATAATTTTGTGGACAGATAAACACATTAGCATGAACTGAATATTACAGCTATCACAACACTGTTGGTAACATTGCACAAATACATGTACCACAAATGTTGAAACATCTCTATGTTAAAAATGAATGTATAGAGCGCCCCAAAATTTACAACTTTTGGTATTACATTTTAGCCTTTTCTACCCAGATAAGTATGAATCAACTGGGACACAACACTTAGAGCCAAATGTTCTTAGTACACATGAATTGAGATAATTAAAACAGCTTCTACAGCATGGACAAGAGTACAATGGCTGAAATATAGCATAGGATATTGAGGCAAGTTATGAAATAAAATGATGCATAAAAGAACAATAATAACAATAGGAAACAATGTAAATAATTAATGTGTGTACATGAACACGGCCAGAAGAGAATGTAAAGTGCCCATATCCCATATTCTGCTGACCACGTCGTTGCTGGGGACCGTCTGGAACCTTTCCGATTGTGCATTGCGCGGAATAGGCGCTACCACCTCATTATAGCGATAAAGCCCTAATTCCACTCGCGTCAAGTTCCATACAATCTATTCGATTGTGTCATTTTCAAAACCTATAATTTTATCGGCGATGGACAGAAGAATGATTTCCATATTATACTAAGGAATGCCGCATCACTCGCATGCAGATTATACTTGCTTCTATAATATTGGAGGGTTTCTACATGCTGCTGGGCAATTTCGCCTAGCTGTTGCCTCTTTGTATATAGAAGTTGCTTGTACTTCTCGATTTCTGCTGTAAGGGTGAACATGTTACAGAGTTTGTCCTCGACATCCTTCCACGTAAGCTCTAGACCGCGACTTTGTACCACATTCTCTATAGCATTCTTCGCTGTTCCCTTAACATGGATTTTAAAACGGCGACATTTTTCATGATCGTCCCAGCCGTTCACCTCATTTATGGCGTGAAACTGTTCCATAAAGTCTGTGACCTTTTCTGTGACTTCACCACAGAATCTCGGTAGCATCTCCGGTTGATTAACTACTATATGAAAGTTTTCCATTATGGTCGCCTGTACTCATTCTCTATGCACTATAGCAGATACTTCGTACTAATGCTCGTCAGCTGCTGCCAATGGTGTACACTCTTTGGGTATTAGATGCTCTTCCGCATTGAGCAGTGTATCACTCTCCTTCTGATATACTAACGTGTTCTCTGGACTATTATTGAAAGATAATTGTGACCCAACACTCTGGTATGCGTCTGTTGCTCGTGGCCCTGAAACGCTCGCTCCCGCTTGCCGCTGTCTAATTAATTCCTCGAGCTCAGAAGTGTCTGATAACCCCGTCTTTATAAGCTTCTTGACCGACGCTGATTTACTCGTGTCCATATACGCACTACGATAGTTGTGTGGCTAAACTCTGTATGGCTAAATTGTTGTGTACAACTTCTCTGTCATAAACCGTTGTCGTCTAGCTGCCCTCCGCCTGCAAGTACCACTGCACTATTCTACAAGCACACTACATAACTAATTGCTATGCCTAGGAAAACTACAAGCAATTCCAAACGTTTCCGCCCAGCGGATCTGTTGGACATGCATTATAAGCAACTTATGCACTGTTAGCAACTAATCTTCTACTAGTGCAAGGTGAGACTCCTATGTTGCGCTGTCCCTACCGTGGCCCAGACTTTCCCTACCCGGCTTTGACATAGCTTTTAAAACTGCTACGGTAGTTCTCTTTCTCTCTCTACTCTACTACTACCAACTGCAAGCTCCGTGATAAACCAATTCTATAAAATAAATAAACTTAAGTCTCAAATGATTTATGACCACTGGGACACGCAAATGTCGGTACCTGTTCCGACTTCCTACAAAATGCAATTTTAAACTTACACGAGAGTTAAAGAAACATGGCGCTGCACAATTTACTCCCGCCAATTGTTTTACTCATGCCACCGATGGTGAATAGACCACGGCGCCTCCACCACATGTTGTGGTGCCTAGCCAGGTGTACGTCCTATCTATATCCTTGCCCAACCACAGTGCACACCCTGGCTTAATGCCCCCAACTGAATATCAGGATCACTGTATTCTCATCTAATCCACTATCACCAATTACTTTATCAATGCATTTTATTATTACAATATCAAAACTGTTCTCAACTACAGTTATAAATTACACTGATGCACTAAAAGTTACTCTTTTCAATACCTTCTACATTTAATTTATATTTAGATCTCGACTATCTTACTTTATAATTATATTGATAATCACGATAAATTCCCATATATTGATCAATAATTACTAATTCACCTCTGGTACAATAATTACTTTAGTTTGCATTGGTCGCTATTCCCGACTCGTGTCGCACCCTGTTCTCCCTTGCTCTCTACTCAAGATCACCTACCACTGACAGCCTCGAATTGCCGGATCTCCTCCGTCGGCTCGTGTAGTGGAGATGTGGTGAAGAAGGACGGCTTCCCCAAGCCTGGTTTCGACCCATCTCCTGGATCACCTCGGCACTGGCTCCGCCCGACGCTGCTCCTGCATCGGCAAACTCGCTGATCGGGGATCGCTCCAGCCTCGCTGGACGATCAACCTCCAACATGCATCAAGTTACGAATCTCTCGAGAGGGGGGTGTTGGCCATATTAATGTCCGTGGCCTGCCGGTCAGCTCATCGTCAGCGCCTACCCCGTTGTCCCCTGGTCGCTCTCTCTCCTGCGGGGTGTCTCCCTCGACACGGCCAGGCGTCAACCTCGTGGACAGGTATCCTCTCACTTGTGCCCACGACAATATCTATGAGGTTATTCACCCGAATTCTTCCAGTGAAATGAAGGACCACAGTTTTCATTTTCGTCACTATCATCGTCACTAACACTATTAAATGAAACTGAATGAACTCTTGCAGTTGGATCAGTTTGTGAACAGTCTGAATCCAAATCTTGCTCGGCATCTGATGAATGATGTGGATATGATGAACCAACAGCAGATTTACTGGTAGAGGGTAATGCATCCTTATCACTTTCGACATCAGAATTTACTGTCTGCTCATCATCCAGGGTAAAGAATAATTACAATGCTTCATCAGTGTCAAGTCCTCTTCGAGAGGCCATTTTCCCTTATGAAATACATAAACACACATATATCTTTGTTTGGGATGTATGTGTGTATATATATATATATATATATATACACACGAACAGCAGAAAACAATGGTCACATATACAACACAAGAGAGTAATTCATTTTACGGAAGCCAACTAAAAATACAATAACTGTGTTAGTGACATAAATTGTCACATAAATGGGAATTACTTTTATAATAAAGTAAATAGATTATGTTTTATGCAACAAAAGCAATACTTATGGCAAACAAGAAATGCAAAAATTTAATGGCACCACTTATTTTTGAGCCCACATACCTATGCTTTTTTTTTTTTGCGAATACCATGACTATTGAGATTTCACAAGATAGGGAAAATTACTTTTAGCTGTAATATATATAAAATATCAGTTAAGTGTAAAAAATTATTACAATGTGGCATCAACAATGGCAGGAAAATTCAACACTTTATCATTTGTTTGATTATTTTGTTACAGTCATCAAAGCATTTTTTGTGGCACCAGTAACATATATTCCAAAGAATTTGGCTTAATAAACTGTTTCAGTCGACGTTACTTTGCTTTGCTGCTTACAAAATATTTTGTTTATTAACACGTAATTATATTAAAGGCTGTTCACGATATGCAGGCATATATTTTAATGGGTGCAACTGGTGACATACCCCCAGTAATGTTGCTAACGATGAAGGGAAACGTAGTTACATATCTTTACGTCAAATGGAAAGTGTTAGGTGACTATTCGTGATAACTTAAGTTTTTTCTTTGGCTTACTGTTTTTTTAATGCATCTAAATGTACAAATGAGTAGGTACGTAATGTAAAATATTTTCTTTTCTAATAATTTCACTCTTTCACTTGACCGAAGCATAAATAAATAGATGAGGCCCGTGGTAATGTTAATTTTTCATAAGGCGGAAGGATACGCAACGTGCATACAAGTAGATATTAAGCAGGGTTTTCAAAAGAGCTAATTTTACCGTGAACAGCCTATACAAAGAATTTGGCTAACAATACTGATTTTATTTATGTTACTTTATCTTGCATATAAATGGCATATTTATAATACACTATATAAATAACTAATGACTAATAGCCAAGACAATGATTCATATGGAAAAAGCTTGAAAATAAATGTAAAATATTCCTAATGTGTACGATTTTCTTTTGAAAGTAAAAGAAATAGCGAAATGTGTGTGTTATTATTAGTTTTTGAGCGTGGTAAATTATTCTACCAATAAGCTTCGAGGAACATAAAGTGCGTTCTGTAACGCATAACCACGACTGATTTTATACAATAGCATCTTTGTTGAATTTACAAAAAAATAAATCAACCATGTGTCAATTTTCTGGATCTTTTTGTTATGAATATGAGAAGTTTCCCAAATATCAGAAACCATTATTTGACTTTCTACGACTCACGTAAAATGGTTGCACATTACATAATTTTAGGCAAGATCACAAACAAAACGGTATCATTTATAACAATAGCACTAATACATCCTTTTTTTATTACAACATTAAGTCCTGACTTCAGAACAAACAAGATTTTTATTCTTGTAACTGTAATATTTATGAATTAGTAAATAACTCAACACAATGCGTACAAAGCGTACAAAACTTGTTAAATACTGACCTGTAATTTGGCAGTGGAAAATTGACCACTTTTTGTTCCCTAGATCCTCAGAAGCACGCGGAAGATGAACGAGCTACTGTGGCTTGGTCTGCCATCTGTTGGTTCCTAGAGGAACCCTGATAAACAATTCTACCTCTGTTTACCCTAAAAAGCTGGTGGTAAATATGTATATACCAGTACCTTTATAAAAAGTTAAGATAAAATCCGCTGTTTTACAACCGAGCTGTGTTGTGAAAGTGAAGTGGAATTGTTTAATGTGTTAAAAGTGTTTCGCTAAAATTTGCTATTATAAGAGTAATTCTGCGGTTTTGAAAACGCCTATCTCATAGACAGGAAATATACGTTGTAGGTAGGAAACAATTTCCATGGCATTCCGATTGTCTGGTGTAGAAATATATTATAAGAAAATTGAACATCTCATTATATACAGATGCGAGCTACAGGTATTGAATTCAATGCTGGCTGTATATAAGCCTTAGCGCAAGATATTCGCGTAGACCGAACCAGGCATACGCGTGCAGATCTCTGGGTGTCACTGACGTGGCGTGACACAGCCGGCCCGTGGGGACGAGAAGGAAGCACGCAGGGCGGATCCAACATTGTGAGCTGCAGACGTGACCAGTCCAAGGCCGTGCGTACAGGTGCCTCACAAAAAAATGCTAATTGGATTTTGCTTTTGTAGGAAATTAATACCCACACAAGCTCACGCAAACACACAAGTACATATCATGCACTACCTGTCACACACATTTGCTTTTCTCAGGCACAAAAATTATATAATAATTAATATGTTATTTTATATTCTACTGGTTACTACCAAATACACTCAAAACTTCAACCCTAACATTAACCATCAATATAGGTGATAATTGAAAAACTTATGTATATGTAAATATTTTCGCAATAAAGAAATACTCGAACAGGAAGAGAATTTGTGTTTAAAAATAAATACTATAATTAATTCATTTCCGCAGGCCTATCTCGTAACACGAGTCCCATATAAATTGAGAAATTGTTAGTTAAATATATGTAGTTTGTAGTATAATTTTATGCATTTTATAGTTTGTAGTATTATTTTATGCATTTTGTTGTTTGTCTGCAGAATATTTTAAAACTGAGTGTGCATGAGTTCGGGTCATTGTCACATTGACAAAATTTTTAAAATTTGTGTGCGTGAAAGTTGATCATTGGTAGGGCGTCAGTAAAGTTAGAAGTAGCCATGAACAAACTATAGGCAACACCCTTAATGTTGCAGCAGGCAACTGTTAACACATTGTAATATCTACGACAAATATATAGACGTAATGGTGAAAGATGCATGTGACACAAGATACATGTTAAATAATGTAACATGTCCTGTTACACCCCCTTGTCGTAAAATTCAGCACGAAACTCCCGCATTGTAAATATTCTTCGAACCGTAACGTATAAACAAATAGTCTTAAAATTAAATGTATTTTACTGCATACAAACATCATTTTTTTTAATTAATTCGTGTAGATCTGTAGATAGCAGAAGTCATTGTAAAAATGCATGTTTACAAATTGTCTGGAAACGTAATGATTTGCGGTATTACAGACCAAAGCAATTTATAATTAGTGTTCAGACCACTTTAAAAATAAGTGTAGGGAACACACTACTCTCAAAATGTCTTTCACGAATACAGTAGTAGGAAAAGTCTAAGTTTCTAATTGGAGATGCATATTACACGAGCATATAACAGTAAAACAATATTCTGACAAAAGCTAAGTGCATCACTTGAACAATATTCCATAAATAACTATTTTTCCATGTTGGAAGTCACCGAACCACATGTATATTTATATTTTATATTAAACATTTTATGAGTCTCGTACAGTAGGACGTGGCAGGACTTGAGTCCCCTGCATTGCATACAGGGCATGAATCCCAGTGAGGTCGTTGTGAATTCTTTGATCTGTTAATGGGTTTTCTAGGGGGTCTTCTTTTCTCTAACTAATCATTTCGCGTTCACATTTCGTTAAATACGGAAATTTTTTTCCTATTGCTAAGCCTTTATCCACAACATGTTTTGATGATTCCATACATGAAGTATTTAATATTTTACAAAAAAAAATTTACTTAACTAAAAAATATTTCAGTTTTTCTTTTAAAAATTAAGTGAAATACGCACAAATTCTTTTCAACTAATGTTATTTTGTAATGTGCAACAAGAGTAAACACATATACACATTGGAAATTACTCTAGTACACTTTGTTTTGTGTATTGGATGTAGTAAGTCCTGATTTACGTGGGTTATCGGTATAATGCTTACAACACTGTTTGTTGATGTGAACATTGTACCCATGCGATGTAATCTGTGAGTTAAACAGTCTTGAAAAGTGTTTTTATGAAACAATAACGCGAATTATTCGTAGTTTCGTCCTCCCCAACCGAAATATCGATATTTTCAGGATTCTCACTCTTAGTCACACATGTTGGCACCACTTTTCCCCTGGCATTTAGTAAGTACATCTTTACAGACACACCAGGGTTGTTATTCTCAGAGACACTTCTTTGATGTAGACGAGTGGGAAAATACAGTCCGCTAAAAGCAAACCTTTTCCACCCCAGCATTCTTCTTGTCCACATGCTGTGGATTCGATGAATTAAGAAATCCAGCCAACACTGACCACTTGAAACATTGGTTGTCATAGTAGTGGGGATTGATTATGATAAGTTTATGTTTGATAAAGTCAGGAAGGTCAACATATGTCGATAGATGTGAAGGTAATTTCTCTAAGTTACTTGGAGGAAGCCCCTTGCACCTATTCATATGCACCCTTGGACCATCCATCCGTGAAGTCGAAACACCACACTTAGAACATGTGTACCTTATTTGGGTTGTTCTTTTTGTACAGCCATACCTCTCATGTCTCCTTCCCCCACAGCTGTAGGCTCACATCTTGTCACAAAACCGACACTTATAATGTCGGAATGGTTCAGCAGAGGTGGCTGGCCACACAGTCGTTTTTGGAACAGATGTTGATTGTACAGTTTGCGATACAGTTCTTCACGTGAAGAACTAGATGACACTTCTGCAGTCCCCATGTAAAACATTTATACTTTGCATTGCAAAATTCCTTGCCCTGCACAATTTGCAAATTGGTCGGGATGCATCCTTCGTGAAACACAAAAGCCATAGCCCCGATGACGCCACATGCGTTCTTCGACTTGACCGGCTTGGCCCAGGTGAATTTGCTATAGGCATGATGACTGTTAACATGTATTTGTAGTTCTCGTTGACCCGATCATACGGCATCATCTCGACGAGGCCGGCTTGAAACAGGTCATTTATCGCACAAATCATGACCTTGCAATGGCGGTAGCTACACCTGGCGGCCGCATGCAATTCGTGGGCGATTTACATCCAACTTAACGTATGTAACTTTCCTTCTTAAGTTCTTTGACAATGGACATCATTTCCTTGGTTTACAAGTAATTTTCAACCCTTTGCGAAGCGACCAGTAGTCGTCTATCCACCAGTTCATTCGCGTCATCCCAAATCACGTAGTCGATATTCTTGTCACTTTCTATCTTCTTCAGACCATCCCCAATTTTCAGTGCTAGGCCACTGAACAAGTCTGCGAGAATGCCGATTTTTTTCGAGATCTTCGAATTTATAAGCACTAGTCTCGGGATTGTTATCTTGGTAAAATGTGTGTGTGAGTTCGAGCAATGTCTTGTATTCCAGCTGGTCAGATTCTGTAAACTCCGTAGGCTCCTTGCGAAATCGCAGCTTGTAAAGCCCGGGTGTTCACGTTTCTTGTAATCGCGAACTCGGATGATCCCGACTGGTAGAAACTCTATTTTACAGCACCGATGTACCTTTTGTCATTATGCCTATATATGCCATACATTATATTATCATTATTACGAGATATGTACGATTTTAAGTACCATGGAGCCATAGTATTAGATTTCAGGACTTTCCTATGTACTTTTTTTTTTTGCTTGCCAAATCTGCATCCGATCCATCATCCCGATCTGTCTGTATATCATCATATTTTTGCTGCTTCAGAGGCTCAGCAGTATCGCCGACTTCAGTCTACATGGCTATGGATGCTCCATCGGCAACTCTGAGTACATCGAGATGGCGAGTAATAAGCTTAAAATTTTCTTTATTTATAAGGTCGTGTGAAACTTTGGCTTTCTTGGCGAGAAAATACTTTGCGCAAGCAGACTGTATCGTTCGATGTAAGTGGTTGGCAATTTCCGACTTCGTACTGAATACAAATGGTCACTGTTGCTGTCTTTTAAAGATCTCCACAAAAATACTTTCAATTTTGCCGAGGCATTCGCTGCAGAAATCAATAGGTACCTCCTGTAATTTTGAATATCCGTTTTCTTGGCTAAGTGGGAAATCGAGGTAACAAAATTCTTGTTTTATGGCATATTCAACCATTTTTAGTTTCTTTTCATTTTGTGCAGATGCCATATTCCGCCATGTTGGATTTTTTTTTCCAAAAATCGCACATTTTCGCACAAAATAGTACTTTTTATCCCAAAAATATCTCAAAATTTCCCTTGCTTCCCTGCAAATTTCCCTATAGTTCTTAGCTCCCGCACTGTCTTTTCGCTCAACAGAGAAGTAATATTAGAAGCCTCCATTTTTAGAGTTGTATTTAAAAGAAAAAAATTTAATTATGTTTTAATTTGTATTGGCTATTGGGTTTCTTGCTTTTTTTAAAAATCAAATAACACAAAATTTTATTTAATGGTAATATCAAAAGCAATATTTATTATTTATTTAATTTCTTACTATGATTGTATTTCTTCATATATTTCGGCATATATTAATTATAACAAGCTTAACATTTTGTTATAGTTTTGTCCTTAATAATTTTATGATGATAAAATAGTATTAATGATTTATTCTCATTACACACTTCATATGTTTAGTTATAGAGTTCAGTTTCATTAAAAACATATAGTGCCGTACTGTGTAATTTAGAATTTTTATGCTTTTGAGAGATGAATTAAAAAAAAGATATTTTCCACATTCTAGTAATGCCTTCTCTTTATTTAATATGTAATGCGCTGTACAATTTCAGTCATCCATTCCATCTATTGTTTATTTGTAAAGAAAGAATTTTAATTTTTATAATAATAAAAAATAAAAAAATAAAATTTAAAATAACAAAATTTAAATAATAAAATTAAAAACTTAAATTAAAAAATTAAATTAAATTAAAAATAAGACATTATTTTTTATAAATAAACAAAATATGGAATTGTTGCGTGCCAAGTTTAACGATTTGTTCAAGTTGACTAAACTACAGGACCTAGAAAAAAATAAAAAGTATGTTGCTAAAGATTTTCAATTGAATGATTCTAAGTTAAAAAAAATAGTTTTGTTTATTATTCAAAGTTCAAAATTACTTTACCAGATCGCTATGTAAGTATGTTTGATAAAAATGCTATAATGTTAATAAACGGGAATAGAAATGTTTTAACATACAAAGCCTTAAAATAAATGAAAAATATAAAATCTATGCATGAATTAGGGTTGTTTTTGATATTTTTTTTATTGAATTTCAGAATTTGAATTTTTCCTGTACTTTCATTAAAAATAACGGGAAAATGTTAATGCCGGTTTTTCTTGAACTTTTGATTGTAATTGCTTGTTTTTACAGTATGCAAAATTTGCGTGATTTTGAGCTTAATTTTTTTTTTTTTTTTTTTTTTTTTTTTTTTTTTTTTTTTTTTTAGGTAATTGACATTTCTAGAAACATGAAAAAAACGACTTTATAAACGAGAAATTTCCATCATTTAAGCTTAAATTTGACTGATTTGGATCATTTTTTCATCAAACATCAGATTTTCAGTTTTTTAATTTTTCCCCGTACTTTCGTTTAAAATAACAAGAAATATTTAATGCTGTTTTTCTTATAGTTTTGGTGGAAATTACCGGAAAAATTGTGCTGTGCCAGGACCCACAATACACATCTACTAATAGCAGACAGGGAATTGTGTTCACATCTCTTTTAGTATTATTCATTATGTATTTAATAAAAGTAATTTTATTAAATATGCCATAACCCCTGTCGCCTGACAGACCACGGTCGAAGCAAACGTGTCTTAGTTCTCAGTCACCTGACAGACAGGAAGGAACTCATTATTACACAATACCTTCCTCAGCACATCCACACTTCAGTACAACACCAGAGCTCTGAGGGCCAACATATACCAGAGCCTCTTCCCACCAAAAGAAATTAAAAGAAAAATCAATAAAGTGTCTTTGCACACTATTCCACCAAACTATACACTTATCAATTCACACAAAATTAAAAATTAAAAATAATATTTTTTATTTATTTAGTCTATAAATAATTGGATCAAGCAATCAATCATAATTATTTTATCAGATTAAAATCGGATAAATTTTTTGATCGGATTAAGATGGGATTAAGACTTAATCCGAACAATCAATTTTACATCAAATCGATAATCCGATTAATCAAAAGTGGGCCCTGGCCATAATACTATTCGCACTTGAAAATGGAAAATAACTATCTTATTTTAGCAAAATATCGTAAAATACTTAGAACTAAAGTACAATTCTTTGGATTCTGTTTCATGCTAACAGTATCGGCAATCAGTGACGAAATCACTTCAAATATCTACTGCCGTCGTTAAAACAATTGGGGTGGCTACCCTCTTTTTGGATTAATTTTCTATTCCACAAGGTTCTTTAGAGGTTTTATATGCCATAATTTGTAACAAGAGGGCCTAATAAACCAAAAATATCGTCTTGTCGCAACACCCTCAGGGGAGCCATTTTCGAGTAAAATTGAATATAATCTGAAGAGTAGTTACCCACATAACACAGGAAAAGTGACTCAATGATTCGCTAGTTAGTAACAAACGAATAGTACATAATGTAATGTAAACGCCCAAAGCGTCATGTGCTACGTATGAGTCTGTGTGAGTTATGAACAGGCAACGAACGATGCCTGATGTATTCGAATGAATGTGTCGGTAAATGTCGAGGCAATGCTCAAAGGTTCCACCATGTGGTTCAACTTCAATTTCTCTCAAGTAAATGCACCACACCAAACGATGCACAAAACACCTTACATTTATTAAAAGAGTATTTCAATTTACGTGCGATTAAATTAAATTTATTTATTTCGAATTTTCACCAACTCTCCATGCTGGTCGACGACAGCCGCTACCGCCTCGATGGCTATATATATATATATGATAGTTATATATAGGTTATATTCCTATCTACAATATAGGAATATGCATAATTATATATAATATGGGACTATACATATAATATATTTTCTTCTGGGTGAACGTTTATTTTTTGGGTTTTCTCAGAGTGCTCCCAATCACGATAATTTCATGATGTTTTGAGTATTTGAAATTTTGGTAAAAAATTACGTTTCTTTTTGTTTTGAACGATGGATTTTGAACAGATTGTGTAAGAAAGATTATGATCCTACGACACCGTCCAAGGACAAAATTAAGAGTTATTATTATACAAACTTTTTCTGAACTTGTCAGGTTATCGAGCAGTTTAAGACATTGGATATAATTCTAGTCTCTTGTAAGGATAGCGTGGGGTTCGAGTCCTGGGCAATGCAATTAATTTGCAGACATATATTGAAGACAGTCTAGTTGGTCTCATTCGCAGTTCGTCTGTCGTTCGAGTAAGAGTTCTCTGTCTCGGACTGAGTTCGAGCGTCTTTGAGATTTAATTTTTAGATATATAAATGCAGCGTGTGTGTCATCACTACAAATAATCCGAAACGTATTTCTCTCTTTGTGAAGGTATAGTGAAAATGATGGGTTGTTGTTCTAGCAGTCAGATAATTTTTATGATATAATGTGACATACGGAAAACTTAAATCACTTGCAGCACTCGACACAGTTACTGAACTCGCATACCTACCTACCTAAACTATTCCTTCCGATTATGGATGACATAAAATAATATGGGTTTACAAGATAAATATAAAATGTGTATCCAACATTGAAAGATGTATAAGTGTGAAGAAGAATCGTCGTTCGATGGACGAATTTGCAGGTTAAATAATGAACATGTTGATTATCCTCCGTATAACACTGCATCAAGCATGTTGCTTTTTTACATATTCATACTAAAACGTGGGTATTTACCTGGACATTGCGGAACGGAAATTATGGGACAGCGAGAGATATTTATATTAATGTCTGGTATGATATTTAGCTGGTGTCTGATGGTATGGCAAACATGTTGGACTTGTAATTTTTGTTGTTATATTTTAGTGGGTTTGGGCTGAGGTATGATTGACTTCTATTAAGATGTATGAGTATATTTAGTCTGGTGACGGTTAGTAGAACAGATGGTATGGCTGTTAGGTTATGGATTGGTCTGGACTAAAAAATTTGCTTCGATCCCTTGGGTTAACATAGATGATGTATTGGGTGATATGTTTTTTTTTTTCTAGTAATCTGTTTTGTGATTTTTGGTGTATGTCAAATGGTATGAAAAGCATGTGTGTGTGTCGACGATTCCTGTAATGCCTAGGCATGCTGTAGTTTAAAGTGTTTGGTATGGGCTGGCCAGTATATTTTGACTGGTGTCATTCGGCATGGTTGATGGTATGAATATTTGATTGTGTCACAGGTATAGTGTGTATATTTGCTTTGTATGGTCTGTGTAGACGAATGGTTGATGTATGCTAGAAATGTAGTGGGTGGTATGGTTTGTAGGTATAAGCGGTGCTGGTAGGTAGAACAAGAAAACGAATGGATGTTAGGTTATGTGCTGGCCTCAGCTCTATAGGGCCTAGTTGCTTGTTATTCCTAGTTATGATAGAAATTGTGCTTGTTGCACTGGGTGGTGCGGTTGAAGAGTATGACTGAATTGTTCTTTGGTTATAGGAAATGGTATGCTGGTTGGCCTGGTGTGACATGGGGTATAATGGATGATAGGTTGGTATGGTGACTAGTATATATGTTGGTTGGTGTCGACCAGTAGAGCAGAAAGTAAAGGCAGTAAGTAAATTTTTCGTAAGTCAGTGTGGACTGAATGTTTGAGGTATGCTTAAGTTATAGTAAGAGGTATGAACGATGAGTGTATTTAGTCAAGTGGTTGGTAGAGCAAATGGCATGCATGAATTCCAGTAGCTGGTGTGGCTTGTTTGTACATGTAACTGGTTAAGTTAGATGGTCTGAAATATTAATAAATATAGTTGTCTCTTATGATTGATCAGTACATCTGATGTGTGGTGGTGGATATGACCTTTATTACTAATAGCGTGACTGAGGTATACAAGGGTTAGAGTGAATGACATGGTCTGGGCTGTATGTTTGTTGGTTGGTATGGTCATCAGCTATGGTGTTTAGTTGATATATTCAGATGGTATAGTGTGTTGGTATACTGGAGGGCTGTCACCTTGTGTGTTATGGTCGGTGTCTGATAGCAATGGCGACATGACAGACATGCTGGAGTTATGATTTTTGGTATATTTTTTCTCAATTTTTTTTTATCATGCTGTTTTCGTAGTATTGTAAGGTAGTGAGTTGAGGGTAGTGGTTGATATTTAGGGTGCTGGGATGAGTGCAGGTGAATGTAATATGTTCTTAGATTTTTTAGATTTTTTTGTAATTTTTTTATTTATTTCGTTTGGTATATACGAGGTGTGGTGGTCAGCATTTATGTTGGTATGATTAATTGTTATGATCAGGTGGTTTGCTTGATGGGTGGTATTTTTTTCGGCTGGTGTCTGATGGTGATGATGCCATGACAGACATGGTGTAGTTATGATTTTTGGTATATTTTTCTAATGTTTTTTTGTAATTTTTAATTGTTGTAAGGTGGATACGTAAGGGTAGGGGTTGATTTTTAGGGTGCTGAGATGAGTGTGAGGTTAACATGATAAGTTTATAGATTTGTTATTTTTGTGATTTTTTTTTGTGTTAGAGATTTTTTTTGGAATAATAATTTTTTTTTTTATTTTTGTTTAAATTTTTAAAATTATTTTAAATAATACATTTTAGGAAAAATTTTAAAGGAAAAAGACTTGATTTCGAGGTGAAAATTGCCCTTTTTTTTTTTTTTTAGGTAAAAAGGGAAATATTTCAGTAGTTTGGATTTATTGTAGGAGGGAGTTTATTTTGATGGAATAGTGTTGACTCTGAGTGTGGTGTGCCATCATGGCTGTTTAACAGGAGGGCAGGAGGTATGATGACAGGTGTGATGGTTAGTTTAGAAGGTCTAAATGTATGGCTTTAATATTATGTTGGCAGACTGAAAATAATATGAATTTTATGTAGACATAACATTGGTAGAGGTGCTTTTAGAATGTTTATACTGTGTAAATGTTTATACTGTATGACCTCTCTGGGTTTTCTCAGGATATCACCTGGAGTGAAGTGGATGAGCAAATTTTCGTCCTAAGAAAAACCCACACTGCTGTGGTAAGCGATTCCCCCTACGAGCTAATGTAGAACTAGCTCGTGGGATTGAGACTCAGAGTCTGCGACACTCTGTGAAGTTGGTTCGAAAAACTCGGTGACAAATGTACTGTGCGTTACCCCCCCCCCCCCCAAATCAACGTGGGCAGGTGGTGACAACATGCTAAAGCAGTCAGTCAACCGGTGACTACAGTTCACTGTGTGTCGCTACAAGTCCTATAGCTGGCTAAGAGGGTAACACAGAACAGGTTAGAGACAGTACCGGGTGGAGCAGTGGTTTTCAACCACTTGCCCCAGCCAGTGGCCGAAAGTCTCAGAGGTTTGACTCATCAAGCCAGTAAAACTCAGACCAAGATGGCAGCAGGGGCTGCAAAGAATTTACTCCTGGTACCTCGTGTTCCAGGAGCCTCCAGTGAAGCCCTTTAAGGGACCGAGTACAGAGAGGAAAGGATTCCTCCAGATGATCACCCCGGCAAAGGGAGTCGATCTTAACAAGGCCTTTTGTTACCTACAGAGACTAATTGATGAGGACACAAGGTGGTCCCAAGTGCTTCCTCCTACCAAGGAGGAATAGGGTTGAATGTGAAAGACCTACTCACAGGTTTGGAACCAGGAAAGTAAGTCCATGGAAAAAATGATATCTGACTCTTATGCAAAGGGCCAAAAGACTGCAAAGCAGCTTCTGGCGGCAGTATGAGGATAGCAGAGGCACGTCGGAAATGGAGAAAGAGAAGGAGAAGCACACAAGTCCTACTCAGGAAACACCTGAGGGGAGAGTGGTCTCTCAGGGTGAGGTAGTGGGGCAGACAATGACTTACCAGGAGATGCAGATGGAGGTATCTACAGCAATGGAAGAGGTAATTGAATATGCAATGGATGACAGAAACTTCATCTTGTCTAGGGTGAAGAGGATGAAGGCACTGCTCAATCTGCAGGTGTTGAACAATGCTGAACTGGCATCAGAGAACCAGGTGTTGAGGGCAGTTCTCCAGCAACAACACAGTCATAGAACAGCTAGGTAGTTTAAACCTTTATCTAAGCCATAGTGCTTGGCTGAGTTAGTGAAAGAACAAAAGGAGAGGAAGGAGAAGGGGTCGGAGATGCCCCTAGAAAATCAGTGGCAGGAAGATAAAGGTAGAAAGCAGGTGAGCAAGCATACTGTCCTCATTTACCTGAAGACAGAGGAATTCCAGTCTGAGGAAAGTAAGGAAAAACTTAAGACAATGAACCCAGTACAGGAAAATTTGCACATTCGCAATGTGTGACAGGTAGCTAAGAGAGGAATACTTTTCGAGGCTGAGGATGAAGAAACTCTCCTCGAATTAAAAAATTAAAAGAGGATGGCAGAACTTGGACTCCTGGATAGAGGATTCAAAGAGGAGGGGCCCCAAGGTGATAATATATGTCATACCATGCAAATATGACAATCCTGAGTTCCTGGATACCTTGCGTATCCAGAAATGTAAGGAAACTCTAATAACGGATGGACAGCTCAGGAAAAATGCCACTGTGCATTTCTGTATGAGACCTCGAGAGAACGAAAACGTTAACATTTTCTTGGAAGTATCTCCTCCCTTATGCAGGATGTTAGTGGATTGTGGGATGGTGTACATTGGGTTCCAGCGATGCAAAGTATGGGACTATATCGTTTCAGCATGCTGTTTCAAATGCCAAAGATATGGGCATATCAAAGAGAAGTGTAAGTCAGAAATGGTCTGCTCCGGCTGTGCTGAGAAGGGGCACAAGTTTTCTGAATGTAAGGTAAAGAACGTCCCGGCGAAATGTACCAACTGTGTTAGAGAAAAGAGAAAAGAAACTGACAATAATGTCGGTACTCTGGACTGTCCAGTCCACCAAAGACAGCTGGTACTCCAGCTCGATATAACCCAGTATGACTAGTCGTCTCGTACTTCTACGGTTGGGGCAGGTTAATCTGCAGAGAACTGCAGTTCCTACAATGAAGTTGCACAGAGTCGTGAAGGCGCAACATCTGGATATGGTATTGATAAAGAACCTTACCTGCTCAGAGGGAGAATACCAAGTCTCCAAGGTCGGTTCGCTCTCTTCATGGAAAATCTAATGGTATGATATAGATATGCAACCCTGAGATAAATTATATCCCTATGGAAGCTCTGTCGAGCACGCATCATGCGTGTGTCAAGGTGGAAATTGTAACTGAGGGGTTTGATGATAGTCTCGTCATACTTCCAACCTCAGAACCCATTGGAATAACATCTGAACCAGTGGTAATCCATACTCAAAGAGCAGAAGATAACATGATATTTGGCGTGGGCATTAATATAAAATCGGATTTATGGAATTCTCCACAAACGGACGACTGAGGGGAGGAGGTCAATGGGTATCTTGTGGCGAGAAACCTGCAGGTCATGAACATGCCTGGACACATATTGACCTATGTGTCGCCTGCCCATGGTAAGGAATAGTAACTTGATGTTACCATTGTGACGGTATGAGCAGCTGGTTGTGTTGAGGACTGGAGAGTGTCTGATGAGGTCGAGAATGACCATATGATGATCCTGTTCACCATCCAGATGGATGGAAAGGGTAAAGAAAAACCAGAAAGGCCCCGATATGTAACAGCTGTAGCAGACTGGCCCCTCTTCGACAGAGTACTGCTCTATGGCTTGAAAGCCTACAAGGAGATTAAACAGCAAATATCACTTGATGAAATACCCCAAAGAAGGGGGAAATGGCGATGAAAGCTTGAGAGGTAGCAATCCACAGAACCCAGAGGAAGGTTGCTCATCGTCCTTGGTGGGATAATGAGCTAGAGGCTCACAGAAAAGAGGTGAAATACCTCAGGAATAAGTTCAAGAGAACTTATCATCCAGATTACAGACAGAGAGCTGTGGAATGGTACAATGTCTCCAGAGTGGAGTACAGGAGAGTGCTAAGAAAGAAACAACAACAAGCTGGGAGAGAGCTTGTTACAGATAGAGGGGACAAAGGCCCATGGGGTCTGGTCTACCAGATGGTGACAGGAAAGGTTAAAAGATCAGAGGAGCTCCCTGCACTTGAAGCTGATGGACATCTATTGCAGACCTCCGAGGAAATCACAAGGTACGGGACAGAAGTCCTGTTGCCAGCTGATACACAGATAGGGAAAATTGTGTATCACCTCCAGATAAGGTCTGCACAGCAACTGCCCATGGGGACTGATGATACAGCACCTTTCTCTTTACAAGAGTTGTATAATGTCATCAGGAAAACAAAGTTCAAGAAAGCCCCTGGGATGGATGGAATGATGGATGAAATGCTCCTTCGTTAATATTCGAGGATACATGAGGAGTTATTGGTTCTGTTCAATGACTGCTGCACTTTCCCTAAAGTATGGAAGAAAGGCCTCCTTATGGTGATCTATAAGGAGGCGGGAGAAACCCAAGAATGGCCTAATCCTACCGACCCACAACCATACTACCAGTGTTGGGAAAACTGATAGAACAAGTTATAAATAAGAGGTTGATGGAATACATTTATGTGGTTCAATGTATCCACCCAAAACTGTATGGATTTATGAAGGGTAAAAGTACAGAGATGGTGTTCGTTGACATGGTCGATCAGGTGAAAACATACGACCAGTTATATATTCTGGCGATATTCTTAGATATTTCGGGGGCCTTTAACAATGCGCGGTGGCTGCAGATTCTGGGGCAGCTGTGGTTGTGCCCCAGAAATGTTTATGGTATGATAAAGAGCTTCCTGACTGACCGTATGTGTGCCTTGTATATGGGGATGTGCAAGAAGAGAAGGTACTGACCAAGGGCTGTCCGCAAGGATCAGTCCTTGGCCCGATCCTCTGGAATGTGACCTTCGAGGGACTGCTGAGGCTGGATCTCCCGCATGGCTGTGTGATCTATGGATACACAGATGATAGGCTACTTCAGTCCCGGCCTGGTCACAGAGAAAACTGGAATAAAATACAATCCCTGAAGAGATTGTGAGGCTGGGCCAAGAGGTTCAAAATTGACTTTTCGGTCGAGAAGATGAAGGGAATACTTCTCAAGGGCAACCGGAAGCAAACTCCAGTGATCAGGTTCCGGGGCAGAGTGGTAAAGATGGTAACAGAGATGAAATACCTAGGAGTTATCCTGGAGGGCCGTCTTGTGTTCCCTGCCCACATATGCTATGCGGCGAATAAGGCCATAGTGATGTTTCGGAAGCTGAGGGCAGTTGCTCCTGCAAACTGGGGAGTTGGCTGCCGGACATTGAATCTCATGTACCGGTCAGTGTTCCTGCCCATCCTCACGTACGCATCTGGGGTGTGCTACCCAGAGGCAGAAAGGGGCCATAGTAAGAGCAAAATTATCAATGTGCAGAGATCAGCACTGCTGTGTGTCCCAAAGGCATACAGGGCAGCTTCAAATGAGGCTTTATAGGTGGTGGTTGGGGAAGTCCCTCTAGATCTGCTCGTGGTTGAAAGAGGAAAAATTGCAAGAAGGAAATGGGGAGGCTTGTCCCGTGAAGAATTCTGAGCAAGAAAGAAAGCCACAATTACAGCATGGCAGACTAGATGGGATAACTCCGAGAAAGGGAGAGTCACCTACGGGATTTTCCCAAGTGTTTGGTGGAGACTGGATCTGGAGAAGTGGCTCAATGTGGTCCAACATTTTAACGCGGTTTCTGGTGTGATATGGGAATTTCCGAGAGAAGCTATGCTCATTGGGCCTGATAGATGACCCAAACTCCGTGTTGTGAGGGATGTTGGACACCCCAGCACATGCAATGGAGTGCCCAAGGTGGAAGATTTGAAAACCCATATTAAGGGGAAACTTGTACCTCTATGCCTTGGGGACATGGACAGGGACCTGGCTAAGGAAGTCTTAGGTTGTCTTACCACTGTTGGTAAATGATGGGAAGAGTTTGATGTCTAGTGGGTAAGTCGCCAGTGGAGTGATGAGTTCGAGGATAGTCTGTAGGATGATGTGGATAGTGATGACTCTCACCATTGGTGAACATGATTACCCGAGAGTCATTATCTTGGATGTGTGTGAGGAACGCCCTCTCACCTCCCACTCAACAAGGACACAGGAGCTTGATCCTGTGCATTGACTTACAAATGTCAAGTTGGAATACTTCAGTAATGAAATTAAAGAGGGGAATACAAAGAAAGAGTAACCCCCTCTGCTAAGCCTGACAAAGGAATGGAAGAACAAGAACATGGGAAGGAGCTGCCCAAGTTGAGGTCTATAGCAAGATTTATAGACCTGAAGCTTCAAGAAAAACCTTACCGGGGCAAAGATGAAGAAGGTGCAAAATATGGGTGGCTGTACACGTGGAGCCCAGTGGTGTTCGTTCAGGAAGGCTTCGCTGGAGCTACTTGTAGAATGAGCAAGCTCAAACGAGACAACAGAGAAGAACTTTCTGAGCCATAATTCGTGCCAGTAAGGTATGGAAAATGGGGGTACCAATGGAGAAGGTTCAAACTAGACAGCCAAGGGAAACCGTGGCTTATAGGGAGATCTTCATCCATAAGCAACTGATGAGAAGAACATATGCAACCCCAGTCACTGAAAGAACTGTGACAATTAACTGGTCGGATGAAAAGGACATGGTGGATGCATCTGTGCAGGCCAGGCCAGCGGGGGCGCACCCGAAGGACCCACTATGGCTATATGACGAGGTCATACGTGGTACACACCTATCTCATCTAGAGGACCCAACAACCCCGATGGCAGCCCATGTCCTGGTCATCAGGCGAATTTGGGGGGGGGGGGGGTGATAGAATAAAATTCCTTCATATGGAGGGAGTGGATAGGCTCATCATTGCCCAGGCGGGCCTACCCACCCAGCAAGAAGCACTCCTGAGCTTGCTCAGCTAGTGCTACTGGCGCAGAAGAGAACGGTTCGAGGAATCATAAATCTTTAATGATGCCATTCGTATATATGGGAGGCGTACTTTTGATTGCATTAGGCCCTTGTCGGTGTACACTGTGGTGAGATACTAGTCCTTCAAACCCAGCCGGCAACCTGTCATAAGTTGCGCCAGATTACAGAAGTGACAAGTACTTCCCTAAAGAGATGCTATATTGAGTGATTGGGAACCCGTGGAGGGGGGGGGGTATCGAAAAGGAGTCCATAAGCCGCCCTCTCGGCTGTGCCAAACTCGGAATGGAAGAACCTGAACTGGCAAGGATAATATCACAATATCATCTGCCTCCCACCTCATCCCACTCAGTCACAAATACACCAAACATTACGAACAACCGGACATGACCAGTATTTCCCTGCATAAAAAAAAGTTCTGGAAAACACCCATGATGAAAACCGTGTAGGACCCGGAATGAGATTTATAAATGGATCTTGGAATGATGACTACAAGGATCTTCCTGAAAGATCACAAGTGTAGGTATGGAATGAGTGTGTGTGTAAATGTGTACTATCTCAGATCAGAAAAGAAGCAGTGTGGTTTGACTCTGCCCTTTCCACCCCAGGGCGAGATGGCGTGGTATGTTTCTGGCTATCGGGCATCCCCCAAAACTAAGTCCATCACAACTAGTGCACACTGGGCCGCAAATTGCAGTTAACAGGGATACCATCATGCTTAAATTCAATAGTGAAGTACAAGTGCGGAATGCGCGTAGTTAGAGAAATGTGTTAGTAGTTAGTGTAGTTTCTTTTTCTCTTCAGGACAGCATGGAGGTTTCAAAATTGCAAAGTTCCTGGTGGACACTAAAGATCAAAACAGCCGATTTAGATTTTGTTTTGCAGGGGCTAACATAATGCTAGAAGGAAGCGCTCTAGGTATGACCTTATAATAGGTATCGGCCACATAGAGGGGAGGTTTGGTGAGGTCAGTGCCGGTTCCACCGGGAACTTTGTATGACCTCTTTGCATACTTGTTATAGGTGTCTTGTTTTTGTTATATGCTTTTATTATGTCTGACTGGTACATTTTTGGTTGATATGGTCTCTTGGAATGGTTGAAATGGATGGAGTAACATAATGGTATTGTCTGTTATTGTGGGCTGCCTGTATGGTTTGGTTTTTTTTTATAGCTAGTGCATTTTCATGGTATAACCTTTCGGTATGACTTGGTTGTACAGTTAGTTGCTTGTATGGTTGGTATAGTCATTATGTTTATTGGTATGGCCTGATCCATGTTCTGTTGTTTTGGCAGTTTGACAAAAGTGTAGCTTCGTTGGTGTGGGGAGAATGGTTTAACTGTGTGATAATGTTACTAAGAGCGAAATGGTTGATGGGATGGTTAATGATTATGATAAGGACAGAACGTTTTGCTGGTATGGCTGGTTAGTATGATTGGATGGAATTTTTGGGAATTAAGACTTTATGGTTGTCATAGATGGTTAGATTAATAGTATTGATCTTATGATATCATGGTTGGAACATATGATTGTAATATTTTATTGGCTAGGCTAGTGTTATGGCTTCTTTATATGTGTAACTGGTGAAGTGAGATGTGGTGAAATGACAGTCAATATAGTTAACTCTCATGATTGATCAGTAAATATGTTGTGTAGGTGTTAATATGCTATATATTGTAATAGTATGAATAAGGAATGCTTGGTTTAGAGCGAATGATATGATTTGGGCTGTATGTTTTGATTGGTATGGCTATCTGCTGTGGTGGTTCATTGATATATTTAGATGGTGTAGTATGTTGGTATGCTTGTTATATGGCTTTCAACATTGCATGGCTGAGGCAAGCTAATGTCATGGTAAAAGCTATAATATATAAGTTTTAATTCTCAGGTCAATTATATTATCAATATTTATGTTAAATATTCAGGAGTATGTTATCTGGTGGATTTCATAAGAGAAGTTATTAGTATAGATCGCTGGCATAATTAACTGGTTTGTTGGTTGATAGAGTCATTTATATTAATATATGGTATGCTGGAGGGTAGTCACCTAGTATGTTTTGGTAGGTGGTGTTAAATGATTGCATAGGGGTGGTATGAAATGAGTAGATATATTGCATATACAAAGTGATCTTGGTATGACTGAAGAATGCTGGGGTTATGGTTGGTATAGTACCAAGTACTCCTCATCTGCAGTGTAAATCATATTTTGTTTGTATGTCTGAGGTGCAGTAGTCAGTATATTTTTTTGGCACGGGTGTTTGATAGAGTGGTTTATATTAATGTCCAGCATGATATTTTAATAGTATCTGGTGGTAATGGTGCTATGAGAAAAATGTCGGTGTTACAATTTCTGGTGTATTTTGTTGGGTTCTGAAGGTATGACAAACATGATGGACTTGTGATTTTTTTTGAGGTCATATTTGGTTGAGGTCTGCTTGAAGTCTAGTAAACAGTGCGTATATTTTGTCTGATGATGGTTAGTAGAGCAGATGGAATGGGTGGTATGGTTGAAATGAGTTTTTCTTTGGTTATAGGTGATAGCATGATGATTGTCCTGGTATGAGGCTTGGGTTTTAATGGTTTGTATGGTTGTATGGTTACCGGTATTTATTTGGTTGGTGTCTGATGGTAATGATGCTGTGACAGACATTTTTAAGTTACGATTTTTGGTATATTTTAGTGGGGTGGCCTTAGGTATGCTTTAATTCTAGTTTAAGTGGTGCTTATATTTATTCTGGAGATAGTTGGTGTAATCAGGTAGTTTATTTTATGGGTGTTATGATATTTGGCTGATGTCTGATGCTTATGACAAACATGTTGACGTGATTTTTGGCATATTTTAGTGGGTGTGGGCTGAGGTATGGTATTTAATTTTCTTTGCTTATATGAAATTGATGTTGGGTGGTCTGGTATGACGTGGATTATAAAGTTTGGTATGCTGGTATAGTGATTAGTATATTTGACTGATTGGATTGGATGGATGGAACTATGGAACTAGATAATTTGAAGACACATTCTAAAACATGCTTAAAGTCATCAAGAGGCTTGTTTATGCTAATTCTGCCTCCGCCACTGTCTCTACCTCCACCTCTGACTCCACCTTCGCCTCCACCTCCACCCCCACCTCCGCCTCAGTCTCCTCCTTCAGTATGCTTGGGTTATCATGGATATTACGTTGGGTATAATGTTTTCCTGAATATCTGTCTTGCGATTGTTGGTGTACGTCGAATGGCGTGAACAGCATGTGTGCATGTAATGCTAAGGCATACTTGAGTTGCTTGTGTTAAAGTGTTTGGTATGAATTTTGTCTGGTTCCAGTCGGCATGGTTGATGGTATGAGAAGAAGTTGATTGCAACTTTGGTATGGGCTGTATATTTGCTTTGTATGGTCTGTGTGGACGAATGGTCGAAGTATGCTAGAGTTATAGTGGGTGGTTTGGTTGGTAGGTATAAGCGGTGTTGGTTGGTAGAAAAAGTAGAATCGATATTATGTTATGGACTGACCTCAGCAGTATAGTCGCTCGAGTTATGATGTATATTGTGCTTGGTGTATTGGGTGGTTCAACTGAATTGAGTTTTTCTTTGCTGATAAGAGATGTTGTATTGGGTGGCCTGGTATAACTAGGGTTATAAAAGGAATTATATGAGTGATCAGTGTATATTTAACAGGTTTCGATTAGTAGAGCAGAAAGAATGATGGTTTCTAGATTAAAATAGCATGCATGAGTTACAGTGGGTGGATCATTGAATGTTAAAGTGCTTGCTTGCTATTATATAAGCCATCGGGTTCATTTTATGGAGCTATTTGACAGTGGCAGTAGTAAAACTTTGTCAAGAAGAATATTTGGCCAAGGGTCCTGGTTAGATGCTTGCTAGAATGGCTGTCTTGAGCTGTGTATAAGCAGTTTATATTAATTATGTGCTGCTGTAAAGATAATATGTGAAGAGAATGGAAAATTTTACTTATTCTATTTGTATTCTGTAGTATGAAAATATATAAATAAAAAAAAAGTCTTTAATTTCTTGCTTATGTTGTATGCTGCCTGATACATAGATATAATTTTGTGCTTTGTTTAGTCACATATATTTTCTTGAAGAAGTGTTATTTTACAGTACCAGAATTATCCTGGGATGCAATGTTAAAAATGACTAAACAACCACTAGATTTATTACATAACTGTGATATGATTTTAATAATTGAAAAAGGAATTAGAGGTGGAATATCGTAAAGTTGTAAGCGATATGTTATGCCAATAAATATTTAGAAGATTTTAATCCAAATCAAATTCCAACTATTTAGCATATCTCCATGGTAATAATTTATATGGTTGGGCAATGTCACAATATTTACCATATGGTAGTTTCGATTGGGTTTATTATAAATTATCCGATTTAGATTACTGGAGTGAAAAATATAAGACTTGGAGGATGATTCAGATTATGGTTATATATAAAAAAAAATTTTTATAATACCTGCAAGAACTGCATATTTTACATAATGATCTACCATTTTGCTCAGAAAATAAGGTAGTTCAAGGAACAAAGCAATCTAAATTGTTAACTTTACATAAAAATAAAAGTATGCAATGCACTATTGTAATATAAGTGTCTAAATAATGGTTTAAAACTTACTAAAATATATAGAATATAGACATTTAATCAGTCCAATTGGTCGAATAAGCATATAGATTTAAAAACATAAATGAGAACTAATGCCAAAAAATTACGTTGAAAAATACTTACATAAACTGATGAATAATTCTGTGCTTCATGAAACAATAGATAAAACAAGAAACGGGGTAGATATAAGATTAATTTCACATGCAAAAAATGTAAAATATTAGTAGCAAAACCAAATTTAAAAAAACAATATTTTATAGGAATGTTTCGGCCCTAAGTATGAATAAAGTAAATGTAAACTTATATAAACCAATTGATGTGGGTATGTCAATTTTAAACTTATCGAAAGAGTTGATTTATGACTTTCATTATAAAGTTATGAAACCAAAATATGGTGATAAAATAGTAATGTGCTATGAATACACTGATTCTTACATTTATAACATAAACACAGAAGATTTTTATGAAGATGAAGTCGATGATAGAAAAATTTGATACAAGTGATTACTCAAATGGCAGTATCTATAACATGCTACAAATAAATAAGAAAGTTATAGGTAAAATAATAGATGAATACAGTGGCAAAATAATGAAAGAATTTGTTGGTTAAGAGCAAAAATTTATGCATATAGAGTGGATAATAAAGAAAATAGAAGATCAAAATGAGTAAAGAACTGTGTCATTGACAAGACAAATACATTTGAAGACTATGAGAATTGTTTTTTAAATATTAAATATAGTATAGAACAATACATTTAATATCGAGCGAAAATCACGAAATTTGCACAGTAGAAGTTAATCAAATTATATTTAGTCCTTATGATCACAAAATATTTGTAAAAAATTAAAATATATGCAATACCATATGGGTATCAAAATTAAACATTTTAATTTAATTTTAATATTATTATAATTGGACTTATTTAAGTCGTCCAAGGTACACATTTAAACTTCTGTTGTTTCTAAAACAATATTGATATCAGCACCATTAAATTAAATCAGTTTACTGTTTTAATCCCTAATTTCCAAAACAATATTATTAAAATGTTCATTATTAGTTTCATAAAAATTTGGATATGTAGGCTCATAAATAATAGAATCTGTAAACCCATACATTGTTTTGGTGGGAAACTGGCTATTATATCTGTTTCTAAATGGTTTTACTCAGCATATTTGATAACCATGCCAAAGCTAAGATACAGCGAATATCTATTGTTTTTAAAGGGTCAAAATTAGGTAATTTAGTAATTACAACAATTTTGTCTTTTTCAATAAACATATCACTTTCAAAACCAAGCATATCAGATATTCGGTAATTATATTTATTATCGTACTTAGTTTTAATATAGATTCTGTTTTTATATATTCCATGTTATTTTTAAAAAATGGATCGATTGAATTTAAATTTAAAGATTAAACATCATATTGGCCTCTAGGAATAGTGATAACTTTATTCTTATCAATGCAGCACTCAATTTTTCAATTGTTGTTATAGTATTATTATCTATACTTGGTGTTAAAAATTTTGAATAAAAACTAACTAATTCAATAGATTGATCTTTATGAAATATATCATACTGAAGTTTTTCCTTAAAATATAACTATTATTTGTTAACTTAATCATTTTATTATCCATTTAATACAAAAAATATCATATTAAATGAAAGAATTTAATTGGAGCGTTGGTGTTTCAATATCCCAAGAAAACTAAAAATAAATAATAAGGAATTATTGCCTGATAACAAAAAAGAACTTGATTGTTGGGCCTAGTAATTGTGACTAGATTAATTTAATGATAAATTTTATTTATAAGCCAGAATAGCAAAATTTTGATAAAGTGTATATTTGCTCAAAAATTTTAAACCAACATAAATATATTGAGTTACAAAAATACTTCCATTTAAAATCCAAAGAGTTTAATGAAAATATGGTTCCTTTAGATCAGTATGAAAACAAATCTTTATTTATATTTTATGATATCATTCTAAAGAACCAGGATGTCATCCATGAATATTTTACTATGGAAAAGCATTAAAAAATTGATGTATTTTATTTGGCACAATCATAATCGAAAGTACCTTAACAATTAGTAAGGAGTAATGCAAAATTTTTATCTCTATTTTGACAAGATAATACAAATTCAATTCATATTCATAGTGATTTTGTTAGTGGAGATATGACTTTTGATAAATTCAAAGAGTTTTGTGCAAAGTGCTGGGACAAACAATATGGTTTTATCACAATAGATCTGAGCAGAAAAATGAGGTAAGGGTAGTACAGATCAAATAAAAATTTTTATATTCTAACACTGTCTTGTGAATTGTATACAAGAATCATATATCTACTTCAGCGATGAGCACACTATCTTAATGGCAGCAGGTAAAAAGCAATCATTAAGTGCACTATGCTTCGATATGAGCGAGCTCTCTCTATGACAGGAACAATGTTATGACAACTGTGTCGCTATCTAGTAGCCACGAGCTGAACACTTTGCATGGCTCTTGATAACAGGCTTTCAGCTCACTGCATCTCACCACAAGAAAAATTATTAATCGTGGCTTAGCTCGGCTTTGGGCGCAATGGCTCAGTGGAAAGGTGTTTGATTTTAAATGGGAAGGTCATGGATTAAATCCCCGGTGTGAGCAGATACTTTAATAGTGTGAATATGAGGTGCCATATTTGCACTATGAGATTATCACCAAATCATTCAAAATTTGAGCCAAAAACCTTACTCTTGCTCTTACAGCAATGTATAAGTACTGCTGCAAAGAAAAAAAGGCACCCTCAAGTTTCAGCAAAAAACAGATGTATAAGCTGGAGTGTTCTCATATAGTGAATGGTAAATGTGAAAGTTTGCCATAAGAAATAAGAAATAAATAAATTTAAAAAAGCCATACTTCTCCACTAAAAAAATGGCCGACCAGTGATTAAGTGACGGGTTTCTCCAAATGGAATGTTGATGGTGATAATTAAGGCTGGGAAAATTGGGTCACTGGCATGATAGAGATATCTCTAAACCTAAAAAATAGACATGTCCCTGGTGCAGCATTAAATTTTAAAGTTTTTTTGAAATATAATGCACACCATATGTGAAATGTGCATTGAAAGAATGTTAAACAAAAAATTAACTAATGATGAACGAACAATGAATAAACTATGAATGAACAATGAACGGACAAATGTACCTTGAACAAATGTTAAACTCATTTTATGTGCATTAAACAGGCATTACAAATGCATTTTTATGTTGCATTTCACATGATTAGCCTTCATGATCATGATCCTACACAACTGTGATTCTTACAAAAAATATTTAAATTCACAAAACATCTGTTTTAATAATCCAAGAGTTATGAGTGTTATCAAAACCTAACCACTTTACATAAAACTTACCACCTTTAGTTTTTTAAACTTTTTCAACCAAATATTAACTTGGATATTTGGTTTTCATAATTTCGTATTCACAAAAACTACCCTTTATTTCTTCTCCTGTGTCATCTTTCAGTTTGCAAGTTGGTACATCATTATTTAAAACCTGAAAAATGGTAAATAATAATGTTGGCCAATTAGATGTACAACACTTTTCAAAGATTCGTTTACTCTTTCCCACATGGATGATATCGCCAACTTTGTATTTCGGTTCAGATATCACATGCTCAAAATCTTGTCTTAGATTTTTTTTATTAACTTAAATTGGTTTCATAACAATAGTACTGAGTTTTTAATTATTGCATTCTTTCAATAAATCATGTAATATATTTACCCAATTTAAATTACCATTTGAAGCAAATTTCTTCACACTTTGTTCTTCATTGTACAATTATATCTTTCCACACAACTTGCTTTAAGATCACTGAATGTAGAATAGTGATTAATGTTATATTTTTGCATAAGTTCTTTAAATGTTTTGTTATAAACCTTGGACTCAATATCGCTTTGAATATTATAGGGTTTTCTTTTAACTAATGTAGATTCTAAAGAATTAACTACATATCTTGCTGTTTTGTCTTTAATTCGTATAGCAAATGCAAATTTGGATTAACATCAAATAATTGTAAAAATATACTTATATCAATTATTTATATGTAATATGTCTCTCAAATTACCAGTATCCATTTCAGTAAGACCAATTTGCCAGAAGTCATCGATTCCATATGGTATTACTTTAATTCTGGGGAAATTTCTTCTTGCTGGTTTTATAATTAATTTATTATGCCTTCTCTTACATTGGGCAATTTTTTATGTTGATTTACTAGAATTACATTTTGAACATATACACTCCTGTTCTAATAGACCATTTATAGTATTTTCGGGTTTTATATTATTGTTTTTAGTGACCTCTCTCGTCAAGTAACAAGTATTCTCCATTTTATATAATAAAATTAAAATTTATATTTTACGAATACTCCTACTGTGGTCATCAAGACATCGCCATATTCAGACCTCTTAATTTTTTTTAAATTTTAAATGTTAAAATATCACCTAACATCAAAAACCTTACTGTAATCTGTTTTTGAGATCACTTAATAATAGTCACAGTATCATCAGGTAAATTGGGATAAACAGTAATTATTTTATAAGCATTACAATCCAACAAAAAAGTTAAGAATATTTTATTATTATCTGTCAATTATTATTACTTTTGTTCCACTTCGAAGGTAAATAAAATATATGTGATTTTTCTTCCTTGCATTCTTGCATTTTTAAATTTTCAAGTTTATAACAACCATTCAAAACTAATTTGTTTAAATTTGGCAATTTATTAGGCTTTTTAAAATCAAAAATCTTTTATTGCCAGCATCCTTACCATCTTTGGGATCAGCCATATTATTAATTTTACGATTTTGAAGAGATACATAATATTTTATGTAAACAAAAACTTTATACTAAGTTGATCTTGTAAAGCAGTGACAATAATATTGTATTTTGACTCTACATATGTCTTAATTCATAAACAGAAATAATATTAGTGTATTTTTAATCTATGTCCTTTTTTATGCATAATCTTCTATGTATATCAAAAAATCTTTTATTGACTGCACCTTTCGTATCTATAGGATCAGCCATATTAACAAATCTGCATCCTAAAAAATAAATATAAGATTTTGTAAAATCAAAGCAATTGGTTAGTTTACTTTGTAAAGTATTATGAATCTACATATGATTTTAATGCATAAGCACTAGTGTCAAAGTTTTCATTTAAATATTATATTAATGATTTCCAAAATACATCCATAATTTACAAAGAAATTATGTTGTTAAAACTAATTCCTCTTGAAAAAATATATAATACAACTATACATAGATGTCCACAAATTATTGAATTAAAATTCTGAATACGATCATCATTGTAATAAACATTGTTATTTTTGAAATAATTAATTAAGCTACTGGGAATATTGCCTCCAAATGAATCAAAATACTAAACATAATCATTTTATTTAAAATAACATACTGAATGAGTTCCAGGATTTTCCGAAATGTCGATATTAACCACACCACATTAGTTTTTGTGCATGTTTTTTTGGTAATTCGCCAATCATATAAACATTTCTAAAATGTTTATATTTCATAGTTTTACATATGTTTCAATATCGACATTAGATAGTGGAACAATTTTTTTTTCTATCTTCCTCTTTTTAATCCACTTTCAGCCTTGTTTTCCATTGCTAAATTATATCTGTGTTCTTCTAATTCTTATTTTTTTCAGTTTGTTCAACAACATCATAAATTGCACTAGCTCCTCCAGCTAAGATGCCAAGTGTGTCTCCTAAAGCAGCAAGTATAATAGGAATAATTCCTCCATGGTGGAAACAACTTCCAGAATATTCATTGACCATATTTTTGACAGTTGGTAGTGATAAAGTTAATTTGAAACTTTTACCTTCTTTATTTTTTATTTCTTCTCGTACTTCGATTTTTGTAAAAAATTTATCGATAACCGAATATTTTAATTCCTCAAAAAGAATATCGATAGTTATATTTGTTACCTTCATTAATTAGTTATATATATATACACTCACACACATTTTGGAGCTCAGAACGTCATGGCAAGGGTAAAATAAATTGGGCAATAAACACTTTAAATCTTCCTGAAATGCATTTGCCGGGCTATAATTATTGCTGCCCATTTACTAAATTAAATCTAAAGTTAGAGAAAAAATTGCATCTGCTGCAATTGCTTCAACAATGGTTTCACCAATTGGTCTATTATTTTCTTCATTTTGTAAAATTTTTTCAGCTATATGTCTAGATTCACTATCTCTATTATCTCTATAAGCAATATCATGAAATTTGTATGCTTCAACTTATTTATTTATTCCTGTATCACCTCTTTCAAACTTTTCATTTAATTTGGTAAATGGACAGCAATAATTACAGCCTGGCAAATGCATTTCAGGAAGATTTAAAGTGTTTATTGCCAAAATTATTTTACCCTTTCCATGATGTTCTGAGCTCCAAAATGTGTGTAGTTTTACGTCTAAAACTCTTATAATATAGGATATTCTTTTTGGAATGTTTTAACAAAATCATAAAATGTATTGTTTAGCATATACATTATACTTATATTTAATTGTAATAATTGGTATTTCTAGTGTTTTCTTCGCCATGAATATCTAATAATCTATTAATAAAATTTCTTACATCGTTCATCCAAATGTGTTCTTTTGATAAATTGTTGTATTTTTTATACCATCTCCAGATCTAAGAATAGTTGGATAAGTTGGTCTTTCAGGCATCTTTGGGGCTTATTTTGAACGTGTTTATTTTATGTAGTTATGATAAATTAGTCTAATTATTTTGCTGTATTTCCAATGGTTATTTTAATTCATTTTCATTTTTGGATTAAATTCTTGGAATGCGACATTGGTAACTAAAACAATTTTTGTGTAATTTTCGTAGACATTATCAGTGAAATTGTCCTTAAGATCTTCTTCTTTTTGTATTGTTAACAAATTAGAAAGCCCTTCTGTTAGTTCATATGCTTTATTTTTAACAGATATTTTATTATGGTTTTCTTCACTTCTGTATACTCAATGTAAAAAATATGCCAATCTCCTTATAGACCATGTTGTGCAATGATAACATTAATTCTTTCATTCATTTATTTTCCAAGATTTATAGCAGATCAGGCACTACGCATAGAATCAGATGCTGCATGTTGTAAATTTTTCAATGGTACAATTCCCAATTGCTCCCCCAAAATATGAAATTTTGAGAATAATTCTCTTTCAGAAGATGTTTCTTCAGGAGTTTACTGCTACAGGAACTAGTGTTGTTATTAAGTTTATATTTCCTTTCACTTACTTTTCCTTCTTCTTTCACCAATATTTCGTAATTTGTCAATTAATGGTAGTTCTTTCTTATTTTTTCCCATATTATTTTTCGTGGAATTTTTTGTACTTTTTATATCTTTCAATGAGTAATTTATCTCGAGAAACTCCCTTTGATTCTGCGATCTATATATATATATATATATATATTTCTTATAAAAGAACTGATCAAGCTAGGGGGGATTTAAATGTTCACAATAATAGAATCAAATTTAACATTCTATAGGTGATGGATTTTCTTTTCCAAATGGCACTTGTGTTTATGAGCAATTTAGTTTTCTAAAGAGAGATAAGCTTGGAGCTGAGACAAACTATGATGAATCAGATAATATTGATGTATATTCAAACTTTTTTTTTTCCAATTTTTTAGAGCATAAATCTCAAAACATAGAAATATTATTGAAGCTCTTGTTAATCCGTATATAACAACAATGTAGACTTCTTTATTAAGATCACCAAATGAACAAAATTATTTAGAATTTACTGGTGTTGATAATATACATCGAGATAAATCTGTTTGTTGTAGTATATTAGATTAAGTTAAAACTGTTTCTAGTAATAAAACAAATGAAATAATCTATCATCTTATATATCTGTTTGGTTTTAATTGTGATAACAATGAAGTTTATTGGAAAGTTGGCTAAAAAGACATTTTTTTTTTGTAATTTGCCTGATAACAACTGTTTATTTATTTATGAAAATATTGATAAAGACGATAAAGTTACAAAACATCATCCTGATCCTGGTAAAATTGATATTCAAAAATTATAAATTATGTGGCCTTTCATTGAATATGAATCTAATGCTACCCTTGTAATTAACGAAAAATAAAGATCATAAATTTTTATTAGTTGTGATTATTGGCGATTTTTAGAAGAAGAAGTTCCTGCAAATTCAAATATTTTAGCTTTGGTATAAAATATAAGTTTAATAATTTACAATTATATATGCCTACTTTCGTAATTGTAGATTTTCAACTTAATAGGAAAAATCATGCTGAACAACATAAACATTCTGCAATGTTTGATTGTTGTAGAGTAAGAAATATTTATGTTAAAAATGGTAGTAATGAAATTTTTCATAAAGAAGACTGGACTCTATACATTGAAAAGGGTGTTTATCTTAAAAATTTTCTGCTTATATTGATTTTAGAAATTCAAAAACCAAACTAAATACTGGTTGTAGAAAAAACGAACTTTATTATAAACCAACTGCGAACTTTGATGGTGATGTTAATTCATTTTTCAGGCGAAGACCTTTATATGTTATTGATTGTTCAAACAGATAAACAACTGTAGTTTAGGAAAAAACAAACATAAAAATTAGTGTCAGTTTCAATTAAGTTGTCGAAGCAGGTACAATTTGTAATGTTGTTAAAATTGGTCGAGGGAATATTACTTATGATTATTTGAAAGAAAGAATAACTGAAGATAAATAATTATTTAAATTTATAAATGGCACAATCAGCAAAAATGTTTCGATATTTTAAAACAATATTCTAGACTTATAGTTGAGTTTTACAAATTTTTAGAAATATAGATGAATTATTTGATCAAATAAAAAACAGTTCTCATAATTCATATTAAAAATTTTTTATAGTATCATTTTTACAAAACAAACATAAATTTTCAATATTATAAATGGAGAGAATTATAGAACTTTTAGAAGATTGGACTATTGGATAAAAAATTATAAAAACAGCAACTTCCATTGAAAAAGAATTGGACATCGTTAATTTCAAAATTGTTTTAAATATCAATAAAAATTATTTAAGATCAGAATTTTTTCCTAGTTTTAAAAATGTTTATGCTTTGGATTGTTGTGATGGATTGGATTATGAAATCAGTAATGGCTATGGTTCTTAATTTTCATACTTTAAAAAATAATTTTGCTATTTTACTTTTGTTGATTAAATTTATAAATTATATTGATTTTACTAAAATCTGCTTGTTTTCGATCGCTTTTAATCGAATTTCAGATTTCCAGTTTTTAATTTTTCCCAGTACTTTCATTTAAAATAACGGGAAAATATTAATACTACTTTTTCTTATAATTTTGAGGGAAATTGCTCGTTTTTATAGTATGAAAAGTTCTACACAGGTCTTTTGTGAAATATTGAAAATTAGAATGATTTTGATTTTAATTGCCTGATTTTCAATGAAAATTGGTTGTTTTTTAATAGAAAATTGACGTTTCTAAAAAATGTGAAAAAGTGACTTTAAAAAGAGAAATTTGCATGACTTTAGCTTCGATTTGCCTGATTTTGATAATTTTTCATCAAATTTTATATTTTCGGTTTTTTTTATTTTTTCTTGTACTTTTATCAAAAATAACAAGAAACAGTTAATGTTATCTTTCTTATACTTTTGGCGAAAATTACCAGAAATATTGTGTTGGGCCAGGACCCGCATTACATATCTACTGCTAGTAATATAATTTACATGAAGGACTCATTGGATCGGAAAATTCAAACAGACCTGAGCTTTCATGTAAGAAATCAAGTAACGAGTTATAGCTGTCAATATATTAATTACATGACTTTAATTAAACGACACATTAACAGCGACTTGAAAACATGTAGGAATAAATGAAATCTTACAAGTAGTTCTCCCAAAACACGTCCGCTCGACTGTGAGGTTAGTGAAGCAATGCCTTATAAGGACTAGAGACGTGGAGCACAGGCGGCATCTGGCAGGCGACTGAGGATATAGTAACCTAGAAAGAGAGGTGAATATCACAGTTCGATAAAAAAATTATGTTAACGATGCACATACTAGATGAAACTAATATTTCCCTACAAAATAAATGAAAACATGTACCAATATATAAATTACACTACTTGAGTTAAACGACACAATACATACGAATTGAAAACACATAGGAATAAATTAATGAAACCTTACAAGCACCTCTCCCAAAACACGTCCGTCCTGCTGTGAGGTTGGTGAAGCAATGACTGCGTGTATGACATGCGCCGACTTATAAGCTGCTAGAGACTTCGGTTTTGAGTAGTGGTTGGCAGGCCACTGAGCTGAAACTACACAAAAGCTCGGAAATGAACTAAAAGAGAGGCGAATACTCGACTATGTGACAGATGGATAAAAATTATGAATATGGTGCACATACTATATAAAACACATATTTCCCTACAAAATAAATTTTCAAAGGAATTACGGAACTTGTTTCCACGTAAAAATGAAAACTTGCTTACCGCCTACGCCAATTCTGATAACTTGAAGATGGAAGGACATTTACGCAAACAGAGTGATATAAAATAATTAAATTTTAACCAAAGCCAAAATGGTATCCCTACTATGCTATAATTAACGACATCCAATTTAAGCTGCTAAATGCAGAAGCAACTTTTCACAATAATACCACGGACAAACAAGTACTGAAAAATCTTACCCCATTTCAAATAATTTTATCACTTCTTTGGCTTACCTGGGGAAAATAATTAACTCAGTAATGTAAGAAGAAGAATATTAAAATAATTCAATTTAACACATTAGTTTGATTTTTTTAAAAAGTCCACAAACTTCCTCGAAGAAATCAATATTAAGTTACATAAAAAAAGGGAGTATATCGATTTGAAAAAAAATCTTAACACATGAAAATTTTCTTGATAATAAAGAGAAAAATTATTATATTAATATGCGTATATAACATCGCATGTAATGATAGGTGAAGCCCGAGCAGATATTATTCTCTTAAAAAGTTTAATGAGATCTGTAGTCCGCTGCTCGGGTCCGCAGGTCGCCTTCCCCTTGGTCGTTGCACAGGAGGCCGTCAGATGTCGCCCCGGCCGGTGAAGAGCTATTCCCTAAGAGCAGAATGAGGGATCTAAGTTTACAGAGCGAAGGTTGTCAACATACTAAGATGGTGCTGGACAGCAAGGATGATTGGTAGGACCTGCATCCTGATCAGTGCTATGAGCCCCCTCCATCGACAACACTCCTTGCATCTCTAGCCCAGAGCACGTCTTTGTCCACACAAGGGCTGCCTGCTTGCCTGCCTGTCTAACTGCCTCCCCTCGGGCTGTAATTCTGGACTCTCCCGAAGCATTGACCTGTTTTCCAAACTCCGCTCTACCTTCGAATTTGAACTTGCCATGCCTAGCTGCACACCTCCCTTCCCTTTCTCTCCTATCCAAGCTTAGACTTTCCCCGGTGTGTTGACTCTTCCAGAAGATGTTTTGTTGTACTCTCCAACCCAAACCCTGGCATGCTTGTTGTAGTGGTATCGAAGAAAAAAATATTTTTTCCCCGTATCCCTCTGATAAAATTATTTTCCCCATCACTACCAATTAAACCTCACCATGTTCTTAATTCGCAAACTTACAAAAAAAATTAAGTATCAAGTTTACTTCCCAGTATAGTTATTAATTTAATAAAAAATACATAAAGCCACAAAACTACAAATAATTTCACTAAGAGATATTTTCACTTACTCAATTTTATGAGAGTTAAAAACTTTTTCTATAATAATTGAAAGAACACCATTTGCAAACACGTATAATTCCAGTTAGGTGATTCATAAGTTAAATTTTTCACCTTTTTAAAAATGACCATGAAACCAACTTGCGTTAAAACCAAATTTCTTTACATTCAGGGAAATGTAAAACAACACATTCAAAACTTTCAATCAGTTAAATATTTGTGCGTAGAGAGAAAAAAAATATGTTTTGCACGTAAACTTCTCTCAAAGCTTCCAATGCGATATTTTTTGCTACAACATTGTATAGGAAATTATAATACAATCTCGTTGAAGTTTAAAAGTCTAAGCTAAGTAATAATTTGTTTCAATTTTATTTTATACAAGTATTATCTCATATTGAAATTTCACTTTTCTGCTATGTAAGTACATCAATAAAATAATAAGTGAATTGTGACAGATTTGAATTTTTTTTTTTAACCTGCAAAGATGTTTATGTTTGTATAAAGTATGTGTGTTTTAGCAGCAGATATTTTTGTGTTGATTCCCCGACAGTAATAATTGGTTTTTTGTGTGTTAAAATAGTATGTTACAAGTAAAAGCCGATTCATTCCACCACTCGATGCTGCTGTAGAGGTAGAAGGTCAGATAGAATAATTCTTGTAGCTCTGCTGTTCCTATAGGAGCTAGTGTACCTGAAAGGATAATGGTATGTTTCCCCTTTCCTAATACCCTTTCCTGGCAAGCTTATCCTGTCTCACCATTGTGTTACAAGTTCAGCTGGGCCGATGAGGTTTTCTTGGCATTCTACAAGTCTCATTTCATTCATTAATTCAGGCATACAATTTTCTCAGACACTTTTATATATATTTCCCCAGTATTTCAATTTCTTCAAAGTTGTTTTATCAAATTTCTTTGATGGAATTGATAGTTTTCAAATTCAGAGTTTAATGCATAAACATTTTTCTTTCTACCTCACAAAGAAGGAAGCAGACTGTGAGCTGTCTTCAAGCAAGAAACTAGTATTTCTCATGAAAGGTAGCAAGCACCCTCCTACCTGAGGTTGAATTCTTTTGAAGCTCTAAACTTGAACAGCTTATCATCACTGCTACTAACCCAGTCTTTTCATATTTACCAACATTTTTTCAAACTTCTCTGCATGAATATTAAATGTTTTTAAAGGAAATGTAATAAACATTCAACTATTTTAAACCTGAAATATATAAGAATCTATGTGTAATAATTTATCTTTAGACCCATGTAGTCATTCACAAAATAGTGACATGGGGACTTAAAACTAACAAATAACAAGTCATGCAAATTTACACCATTAAACTTAAAAAATAATAATTTAATACAGTTACAGTTTGATGACAATTAAAGAAAAAATTAAAATAATTAAATCATGTAATTTTATGCCTGATAACCATTAAAAACTTTAAAATATTTAGATAACTTTACAGAACTTCATGCCTGAAATTTTTAAAATTATTACAAAACTTAGAAACTTTACAGCATTTTATAACCGAAATCATCAAAATCATAAAACTGTAAAAAAAAAAAAAACTTTTAACAATTACTTCAGAAATCATTAAAATCATTACAAAGGTTACAAACTTTCCACCAATTTATGATTGAAATCATCAATATCATTAAAACTGTACAAACTTTTTACCGTTTACATCAGAAATCACTCAAATCATTACAAAGTTTACAAACTATTCACTATGTTATGTTAAATACTTTAAAAAGTTCATACATCTTTAAAAACATCTATAAATTATGACTGAAAAACTTTTAAATTCGTTCATCTTATTGTGCTTAAAATCATTAAAATCATTACAAAGTTTGCAAACTTTCCATCATTTTATGACTTAAATCATTCTCATCATTACAAAGTTTGCAAACTTTCCACCATTTTATGACTTAAATCATCAAAATCATTAAATCTGTATTCACCATTTGTCACAAATCATTAAAATCATTACATAGTTTACAAACTTTTCACAAAGTTATGTTAAATACTTTCAAATCAGAATACGTGTTTTAAAAAATCACAATATAATGATGCAACTGAAAATCTTTTAAACTTGTTCATTATATTACGACTGACAATCATTAAAAACTTAAAAATCACGAGACCCTTTCAAAAACTTCACATTATGTTACGACTCGAAAACTTTTAAATTCGTTTATCATATTACAACTGAAAATAATATAAAACTTCAAAATCACGAGACGCCTTTAAAAACCTCACATCATCTTATGCCTGAAAACATTACAAACTTGTCACCATATTACATTTGAAAATTATTACAAACTTTAATACTGGAAAATACATCTCATCATGTTACACCTGAAAATCATGTATAGATGTTCATCATATTATGACTGAAAATCATTAAACACTGTAACTTTTAATTTCCACTACAATTTCCATTTAGAGTTAAGAGATAAACTAAATTTACGTATCTTTACAAGAACAACAGAGGGTGGTGGTGGTGATTAAAGAGCGTGAAGGAGGTGTTATTGGTAATCATATAGGACTATGACTTATTTCATTAGGTGATTCGGTAAAGGAAGGAGGAGGTGGATAAATTAAATTACATTTTGGTGATTCCAGTGATTATAGATCAGGAAATGGCAGGCTTGGAGCAGGTGAAGATACAAAATTGAAACGTAAAAATTCTTCTAACTCTTGGAATAAATAATTATAATAGATATCTATCCACAAATCATTTAAGGGGATAACCGTTAAGTCTAATGGAGTGAAACAAGAACACATTTTTGGCCAGAGGCCAAAAACTGCAGAGCCGGAGGCGGCGCTGCAATTTGAAGTGAAGTCGATGCCAGAGGTGGTACTGTAGTTTGAAGTGAAGTCGATGCCAGAGGTGGCAATGTAGTTTGAAGTGAAGTCGATGCCAGAGGTGACACTGGAATTTGAAGTGAAGTCGATACCAGAGGTGATGTTGCAGTTTGACGTGAAGTCGATGCCAGAGGTGACGCTGCAGTTTGAAGTGAAGTCGATGCCGGAGGCGGCGCTGCAGTTTGAAGTGAAGTCGATGCCAGACGTGGCACTGTAGTTTGTAGTGAAGTCGATACCAGAGGTGATGCTGCAGTTTGAAGTGAAGTCAATGCCAGAGGTGACGCTGCAGTTTGAAGTGAAGTCGATGCCAGAGTTGATGCTATAGTATGAAGTGAAGTCGATGCCAGAGGTGGTGCTGTAGTTTGAAGTGAAGTCGATGCCGGATGTGGCACTTTAGTTTGAAGTGAAGTCGATGCCAGAGGTGACACTGGAGTTTGAAGTAAAGTCGATGCCGGAGGCGGCGCTGCAGTTTGAAGTGAAGTTGATGCCAGAGGTGATGCTGCAGTTTGAAGTGAAGTCAATGCCAGAGGTGACGCTGCAGTTTGAAGTGAAGTCGATGCCAGAGTTGATGCTGTAGTTTGAAGTGAAGTCGATGCCAGACGTGGTGCTGCAGTTTGTAGTGAAGTCGATGCCGGAGGCGGCGCTGCAATTTGAAGTGAAGTCGATGCCAGAGGTGGCAATGTAGTTTGAAGTGAAATTGATGCCAGAGGTGGCGTTGTAGTTTGAAGTGAAGACGATGCCAGAGGTGCCGCTGCAGTTTGAAGCAAAGTCTGCGCTGGAGACAGCGATGTAGTTGGAAGCAAAGTCGACGACGGAGGCTGTGCTGTAGTTTGAATCAATGTCGACGCTGGAGGCAGCACTGTTGTTTTTTTAAGTGAATTTGACATGAGACGTGGCGCTGTAGTATGAAGTGAAGATGACACCGGAGGCGACTGTGTTAGCCCCAAGGATGGCACTGACTTGATCAACGTTTGCAGTGTAGGAATACTCTCTTCGTCATTCAAAGAAACTATCAAATATGTTACTACAGAATCTGAACCATTCATTATATCATTAAAGTAATCCCAGTTAATTTAATTTTGACCTTCTCTATCCAAGTCTTGGTAAGACAATCGAAGATAATTATCTTTGTAGCAGTGCTACATCGTAATGCAAACCACACAGACAAACTGGAAACAGTGGAAGGTAGCGTAGAGACTAAATCCCTATTTGCAAAATTTCAAAATTCCGAGGTAAATGGTCAATAAGCATGATTTCTCCCCTCCAACCAGAATGTCAGAAAACCAAAAACCCCTTCCCTTCCCACACCCACAACTTTCAAATATCTTCAAGTCCTCACCCCAACCCTTAAGATAAACCTCTCCACTAACTTCATCCTGGAAGTAATGAATACCATTTATTTAATACTAAAATAAATTTTGCTTCATTACAAATAAATTCTGCTTGGTTATTAATAAAATTAAAATGACTAGAAAATATTATACACATTAACACACTCAATAGAGCAATATATAAATTATATGGTGTAGATTCACAAAAAAAAGAAGATACTATAATCCACATAAAGAAATTATTAATGGTTGATGATATTCCATGTTTAAGGATTTCTAAGAATAGTTATACCTTTTAAAGGAAATGTCATTATTTATTCTTTTTGGAAGCTTTCAATTAATTACTCTTTATGACATACTATATTATGTTTTGTAATATTAAGAAATTACCCATCATTTCTGTAAACCTTTGCATTAATATGAATTCTATTTAATTATAAAATTTTTGTTTCCAAATAATAAGCTGTGAAGTAAATTAAGTATTTGTTACTCATAGTTTGTGCTAAGCATGAACAGACATTTTCTATTAATGTATACGAACATGTTTTCAATATGTTTGGAATTCTCCTGTATAGGATATTTTTAAATCCAGGTTGGTGTGTGTGTGGAATAAAGCTTTTTTCATAAATAATGGTATATTTTGATATAAATCTTGATTATGTTTCGAAATAGTGTAACATTTCATAGTTTTAATTACTGTATATTTTCCTGCATAATGGAAACTGGTAAGTGATTATTAATTTTATTAAGTAGGAAACAAACTATATTGCTCAAGAGTTTGCAATCAGGTAGGTAGATGTTTTCGGTTTAGTATTGTTGACAGTTAAGTTGTTGACCTGACATGAGCACTAGCAGGGTGCTCCAGGCAGCCTTTGCTGCCTGCTTTGTGAAAAGGGATACGAGAAACATCTCCATGGTATTGTAAGGCTAAAGTGTTTCCAGAGAGGGTTGTTGGACCCATGCTTACAAACTCTGAGATCTTGTTTGTGTGGTGGGTAGCACTGAACAACCATTGATGTTAAACCTTTATAGCTCGTGAGTCTGGCTGAGAGCTGGTAACACTGTTAGGGTTGTAGACCTCTATATATAATGGTTTTTGCACATCTTGAAATATTTGCAAATACTATTAAGTCTAGTATTTCGAAATGAGTTATAAATTATTCAGCTTACAATGTTTCATCAGAAATAATCCTCGTGATTCACTTATGTTTGAGCTTCTATCGTATCGAACACATCTAGCTTTTCCATTACAAGTGTCGTACGTAATTATGAACATAATTTTAGAAGCCAAAGACTCTTTTTAATAATATAAGTTATATTTTTAAGTAATGATAATATGATTCCTTTCTTAGGAAAACAAATTTTATTTTCATAGTGTGAAAGATGCGAGGTTAAATAAACATATTAAAGTAATTCAATTTAAAAAATAAATTTGGTGTCAAAGTATATACAAATACAGTTGTTTCACAAATTGAAGTATATTTTTACTAGAGGCTGTTTCATAATATTAAAAAAAAAATTACTTCTTCCCCATACAAAGTCGAAATGGTTCATTCCAACGTGCTAATACCTTACAGATATTCAATTTACACTTTGATTGCTGTATGCATGAGCATGTGATACCATTGTCATCTTGATCCATCTTTATGAAATTTTGGATTACATAAAACATAGCCAGTTTTTCTATACTAAATTTTACTCATTAGTCCACAATGTTCTCTCATCCCAAATAGTTTCATATTACTGGTATTATATCTTGGGGATTCAGGAGGAGAAACATCATAATCTGCTTCATCCTAGTCAGACATGATTGCCCATGTTAGCATTAATTTAGAGTTTTCCTGTGCAGAGAAGAATGCTGATTTATATTTATATGTTTTACATAATTGTTTGAACAATTTACAATTGTATTATTTTTTAATATCTGTAACTTTCCCATTACACACACTTTCTAAAATATGTTTTGCTTTACTCCACCTACATATATTTCACAATTATTTAAGTACTGCTTGCACATATCTATAATGTCCTCATACTCCATACAACCACTCTCCCTTTTTAAACCACGGTGGTGCTTGGTAACCAATCTATTAGTTTTCTTGCATTTGGGAGTTAGATATTTCTAGTTGAATGGTGCTTTGAAGCTGGATACAGTTGTATGTTCTTCCATATAAGTAATAGCTAATTATTTTATCATACATTTATCTGGCCATTGAAATCACTGCACATTGCAAAACTTCTCGTCGCAATCGTGGTTCATTGTCTACTGACTCAAGTCATTATCATCACCAGATTATCTCTTACATTATAGCTAGCCAATCTCTCGGGAATGCTATCAAAGTGGAATCTTGTATATTTCTGGAATGTGTGTGTTTGCAATTATTTCAATTTGTGAATCTATGACATTATTGCTGATGGTATCATTTTGTTTGCTTACATTAAATACAAATACCATGCCTCTAGTTTTAAATGGTTGGAGTTATAGTGTCTGTGATCTCATATTGTTATAATATGACTCATGAAACTGTGTATACATATCGTAGCAAATAAGTAATTCCCCATTACCAATATTGATATTAAAATCAACATAGAGATAAGCTTTGCTGTGATATAGTTTGATTTATTCATATGACAACTATTGAATCATGATCGATCTGCTTTAAATTGTTTTGTTGGTTTGTTTGAAAACAAATGACAACATACCTTGGTTTTTCGAATGAAAAACTTGATTTCACAATCCACACTACTTTATGTTGGTAATGATGGTGAAGACTCCAGACTCCATGATCTGAAAGCAATGTATAAATTCTTCACTTTTTCGATATATTTTTTTAAAAACTTTTCAACATTACCGAGTGTTAACTTCAATATGTGGCATTAACAATTCGACACTGTTTAATTCAAATGTTACACCTTCCCTGTAATTAGCCATATCGTATATGGCATTCAAATGTGTATTACTGAATAGAATAACTAATTCTTGATTACCCTTTAATATGGCATGTTTGTAGTCTTCAGTGAAGCCAAGTACCATACTTAACGGTATAACAACTTCGTATTTTCCACCTGGGTTTATTTGTAGTAAATATTCACTAACATTGCTCCATCCAGCCCTAAGCCCTGTATAAAGATCATTTACAATTTGTAATAGCCAGTTCTTTATCATGGAAGCAATTCCATCAATTCTTGTCTGATCATTTTCTACTTCATTGAGCAGATATTCAATTTTGTCGATTAAATGAAGTATCCAATTTCTTATTATTTTTGTAGTTACAGAATTACTGACATTGGTTGTCCTTTTAATTGCTCCTCTAAACCTTAAACTTGATTTCGATGGTAATGTGTAAATATCGTGATTTTGTACTGAGATCCTTTTTCTGATTGAAATGTGTACAGACCTGCTAAGAACTATTAATATACATATATTTCCATATTGGTGATTGCATCGTCATAGTATATTGCTTCTTCAGCATTAAGTATGACTTTCATTTCTGTTAACCACATGTATCATAATTCCTTAAAAAACAATTTGTTACCTTGTATTAACTTCATGAGTAACTTATTTGAAGGGAGCATTTTATGCTGGCCTTTACATCTTTTTATATTTACTATCTTCGAAATATGTTCCTCAGAGAGCCAGCTCTTAAAAGGACCAATTAAATTTGTTCATATTTACTGTTATACATAATACCCATTATGATTCTTATGCGCACAGAATGCAACTCTTTATATAGCTTTTTAAAATGAACAAGAACAATTAATTCTTTGTTTCTAAAATTAACAAGTTTATCATCTTGATCGACTATTCTAACAACTATTTCATCAACACGATTGACTATTTCTGGAAGATATATCAAAGTATTTGGTTTTTCAATTATTTGGTATCCTGGAGCCACTGCACTCGTGAATTCATGTAATGTATTTGTCGGTTTTCCATTCAAATATGAACCGCCTGCAATATTAACATTTATGCGAAAACAGATTTACCAATAATATATTAACTGGTTTTGACGATTTGTGTAATTCATTAGCGGTATTCCCTCTCAGTTCGTATCCTAATATATTTGCAATTGAATTGCCTTCCGTGAAATAAATGTCGACGTTACTGTACATTGCACTCGTTAATGTATTTGGATTTCCATGTAATCGGACATGTATATATTCAGGTAATGCCACTTTAACGAATGTTTATAAGTCATCCAACTTGCAAGTTCCTACTGGTATCGAAATCTTGTAAGTTTTTTCACCAATATAAACCATAAATGATTGGTTGTGCATGTCAATGTTTGGTATGCTGTTGTAAGTAACGAATTCGATTAGACATATTTGCCATTTTCCATCTAACTCCAAAGCTGGGAAATATACTGCATGCAATTGCGACGAAAGTCCACTTAATATCAATGTATTTGAAATATTACTAATATATTTTACTAATACACTTAATTGTATATCCTATTTACAGTCAAAACATGTAAATCTTAATGTCCACCATTGATTGTATTTGGTAATTGTTCCGTTTTATAATTGTATCTTAATTGCATGGCTTTAAAATACTTATATATTTCAAATGAAGGATGTAAATCAACGGAACTGTTATAATAAAATGTTTGATTTATGTTTTTAATTACTGCAACAAAATGAGTTCCTTTGTTTTGTGTCGAATCAAAATTAATAATCATACATTCATGGAGATTTGGTTTATTCGGTAAATTTTCTCATATACATACCTCGGAAATAGGGAATATCTAATTTCTTTACAAACATGAGAATGTCTTTGTTGGTAAGAGCACATTTTGGAAGACTATTTAGGACTTTCTGCATTTTTTCCCTTGTTTGGGGTTTTTTCATCCTTGACTGACTTTATATGGTTTCAAATACATTCCTTTAACTTTTGTTTCAACTGCTCCACTGATTGCCGAAACTCCTCCAAGGAACGACCCTAGAGCTGTTAATGCTGGAAAAAGGAATGGAATGATTCCTCCTTTCTTGGCTTATTGTTTGGTTTTGCATTTTAAACCCATGTCTCTTTTCACCTTTGCTCTCATCACTTTATCCACAACCTAAATTCCAAGCTTTTCACCTGTAGATGTCAATGGATTCTTCCTTATATTAGCTGCTTTATCAGCTAAAATCGTATCTGCTATATGTCTTTGTTTCAAATGTTTGTTCGATCGTAAAATGTGTCATGTTCTATTCAAGCATTTTCCGAAGAGTTCATTCCTTGATCATTCTGTGCCAGACATTTTGCAAATTTAGTTCCGGGTCTACAATAATTGTATTTCGTTAAATGCAATTCAAATGGTAACTTATTAATCAATGTATTCAATATACCGCGTCATTTTTTGATACTTTTATTATGAGCCATTATTTTCAAATGAACGCGGACCTATATGTAGTCCCGCATTTATAGTTTTATGATAGTATGCCACGTTACATAATACTGTATAAATGAATGGTATTAAACTAAATGTACATCTTCTGGTAATTGTAAATACGAAAGTAAACATAATCGAACAGGAACATGGAATTCTTTTACCTCCAAATATAAGTTGTATAATAAGCGGCCCATCTTCGTGTGGAAAATTTGTGATATTATCTCACTGTTGGAACATCCAAATGGTCTTATGTTCGAAAACGTATATGTCTTTTCCAAAACAATACCACAAGCGAAATATCAACGATTAGCGAACATTTTGTTATTATTTGAAGAAATGTGCTATTTCCCTTTTTCTAATAAAGAAGATATTTTCTGTCCAAATGAAGTATTACCCAATTCCGTATTTATATTTGATGATGTTTGTTGTGAACCGCAAAAATATAGTGTTGGTAGACATTGAGACATAATTTGCACGATAATGCAAATATGATAATTGTGTTTAAAATGAATCTGCAGCATATTTACAATGATTATGTTTTGGGTGATATGACATTTACAAAAATTTAATATATGTGTTTTTACTGCTGGAAAAACAAATACAGTTTTCTGGTGATTGTAACAACACTTCCCCTATATAAAGGCAGATATGTATCTGGATTTGACCATTTTTTATTTCCAGAGCAAGAATAATGGGTGTTTCAAAGTTTGGACATGCTGGTACAAAATGCAATCATTACAATACCTGTTTAACAAAAATCGCAATAGGAATTGTGATTTAAATGTACATATATTACTTAATGTGGGCATGGCTGTGAAAAATAGTGATGTGGCAAATAGGCATTATGTGGAAGACTTAAAAAACAATTACACTAAACTCATTTAAATCGTAATCGACCGATATTAAAGAAAAATCAATCAAATTATTTGATGGGAATGATCATGTTATAAAAACTCGAGTGTAATTGCAAACATTTTAACCAATATTAGTAATGGTTTACAGAGTAATGAATTTACAATAGAAGAATGTTTAAATGGATTTAGTAAAGACTTTAATGATATGACTAACATAATTTTAACAACAAAACTTGCAGAAATGAAAGATAATTTAACAGTTATAATTAATAATGTGGTAAGCACAATTATTACAAAACAACTTGAAACATGAATTGAAGAAATAACGAAATATATAAGTGATGAATAGAAAAATAAAAAATTTGGAATGAAATCGGAAGAATAGCATTTAACAAAGAAGAAGCAAAATCTTTCCAATTTAACATGTTATTTAGCTTTAAAACATTCTTCACCTATGCATGATACGCGATTTGGTATATATCGAAATGGAATTACATTGTTTCAGGATGATCCGGTAATAACGCTTTTACCTGAGAATGGAATTAAAATAGGTGATTGCGTAACTGATGCGTCAAGGATTGTTTGAATGAATATTAAAAAACTTTCCAAATGGATCTTCCGACATTGATTTGCAGCAATACAAAGAACTTCTTCATCGTACGAAAGCGAATAATCGTTCAGGAGATGAAAACGACCCTAAAATACATTTATTATATTATATTGTTGGAAGTGGAATATTAAGATGAAAATTCCTAACAGTTTTTCCTGTATATTGGAACAATTCTAATAATGAATTGGCCGATAGATTAAAACTTCTCATTGCTTCGAGAGAGCCTGGGAATAATTTTCATATGAACGAAATTGTTACTCTTATTAAATAGCTGACGGAAGATGGTTATATTACCAATGAAGTTTAGTAAGATGATTCAAGAACTTCACGCTCCAGCCAGCATAAGGTTTCCCAGAAGAACAGTTATTACTAAATGCTTAAATGATCTTTTTTAAGCTGATTTGTGTGAAATGACATTGCTTTCGAAATACAATAAGGGATACAAATATAGTTTAAGTGTAATAGACGTTTATTCCAAATATAGTTTGGGTATACCTTTGAAAAACAAAACTGGGAAACGGGTTAGCGACGCAATGAAGATCGTTTTGCAAGAAAGAACTTCAAATTCACTCCAAACCGACAGAGGATCCGAATATTTTTCTGCAGCATTCCGGAAACTAATGACCGAATATGGAATAAATCACTACACAATGTATTCAGACCTTAAAGCCAGTGTTGCAGAACAATTCAACAAATCGATTAAGCAGTTAATATACAAGCATTTCACATCGAAAGAAACTTACAAATGGGTGGATGTTTTGTCTGAAATACTTAAATTTTATAATACTAACAATACTTTGGTGAAAACCATATATAATGTGAAAATATCCGATAAGAGGATGCAAAAGTTCAGAGTTAATAAATATATACGAACCTCAATGCAGAAATCTGCCTTTGAGAAATGGCATATGGTTAATTGGTCTTATAGTATTTAAATTATTTCAGTTATAGATTCTTATCCCAGAGTGTATTACCTCGAAACCTACAATGGACAACCTATAAAAGGCGGATTTATGAACACAAATTGCAAATTAGTTTGTTCTCCAAATTAATAATTGATTGACAAAATCATATAAATGAGAAAAGGTAGATCCTTGGTTCAATGGAGGGGTTTCTCAAAAGCACGCGATTCATGAGTCAAGAATCAGGATCTTAAAATATTGTAATACTATGTTCGCGATATCATTATACTAATTAAAAGATTTTTAAAATATCATCTTTGATGTGTTATTTTATTTAATAAACCTACCGATATTGATGGGGTTTGGATATACAATATTATTGTGCAATCAATCTGCTTGTTGATTGGATTACTGTTTCATTGGATTAACATTTGAAGGGGTTTTTAAAACACCTAGGAATGCAATTTACTCTATATCCCAATTATGGTGTAAATCACTTAAATTAGTGTCTATTCAGAAATCAAACGTGTTTGACGCTACGCATGAAGGCTACAGGATTCCTGCAGGTAGGACATGCTCAGGACACGTATAAAGCCATAGCATTGGTAGTAGCAGCCCTTGTCCCGAGCGAGAGTTCTGCCGGTCGCTTGAAGACAGCCTAGCATGGTGGTGAATTCCTCTTGACAAAGAAACGAGGTCGTACCTCCTTGGCTAGATCCCTGTTGCAAGACAGAAAATATGAGCAAAGTGGCTGGGTTGGGAGGGGAGGGGAGTAGTAGCAGTCCCTTCCAACCCCCACCTCCCTTCGCTCGCCAGAATTTCTGCAAGGGCATTTCAGTGTCTTGTCAACCCTTGTTCGGTACACACACCACAGCTCTCCAATGTTGGGACTAGCACCTCACAGGCAGCTAGAGTCTGGCGGCATCTCGCACAATGGTTTAGGGATAGCACCCACAGTGGTAACGTATTCGATCCAACGGTAATAAAATGGTTAAAAGTTATTTTGTTAGGTTATCAATGCATAATTATTTCTGAACTCGTAAATGTTAGCTTTTTGGGAAGATTATTTGTCAGTTTTAAAATTTCTAGTTCAGGGTTAATGTGGTTAATAGTCCATTTGGATTTTGTGATGTTTGTTAATTTTATTGGTGTAATTTTCTCATTTCTTTGGGAGGACCCACGTTATAGTTTTTGTTTTGTCTCATGTTTCTCGGTGGAAGTATTTTGAACCTTCGGCACACCAACATGATCCCGATTTTCTTGACCTTCCAATTCTCACAGCTGTTCTGTTCTGCAGTTATGGTAACAAATCTTAATACTGGTGCAATTTTTGTGAAGGAAGGTGATATCTTATTTTCAGACAGTTAATATTCGATAGTCCTTGATTTTGACTTGCTTGAACTGAAAGAAGAGACATAAAAATTGGAGACTCTTGGTGTTCTCGGGGTGCTGCGAGCCGATCACCGAGGCACAAATCCTCATCTGTTGCCTGTAGCTCTCATGATACTGCATTTTGCATAGTAACAATCAGTTTCCTAAGCGAGGAGCTATCCAGGAGGATCCCACACCCCATAAGTGAGGTAATAATTATTTTTATTGTTGAATACTAGACTCGGACTTTTATACACCCTGCACAGTGGATTATCCAGGCTATCCACACGCCTATGCATTACGTATTGCAGTACACACTACACACAAAATAACTCTGAAAAATTCATAGAACACTTGTGTGACAATTGGTGGGCTTTTAAGGGCCCGTACCCTGAAACACCTTGCGGCTACCAAAATAAAACCACATGTACTTTGTCCAATGCTGCATTTGCTTGGCGAAATCACTACAGAGTTTCTTATGAAACAACTTCACATTGTGGGGCCGGGCTTAACCCGTCAGCATCTGAGACACTGATAAAATGCTCTAGGTGGTAGTATTAAAGGTGCCGTATCCCAGGTGGCAAAAGAAAATTGTTTCAGTAGATTAAATGTGTACTGACATACTAAATAATCAGTTCAAAATATGCAGGAAAACATGGAACACGATCACACGCAACCGACCCCTCAAGATGCTCGATGATCAATTCTGGGCCACGTACCACGGTCGCCGGCATTGGAGAACATGAGCTCCCACTTACCTGCTTGCTTGCTAAAATTGAACAAAATATGATATTATAAACATTCACACATAACACAATTTTCCATGCAAAGATGAAATTAAATGAAAATCACATCACATCACACGTGAAAATTAAATAAACAGGACATTGCAGAAAAAACTATGCCCTTAAAAGGGTTAAAGGAACGCGCATCTCTATTACACACGTGATAACATATGCCTTTGCGTGCCTGAAAAACCTTTACAACACATTTCATGCCCTTTTGTCGTAATTCATATCACTCCATGTGGTGGAGTATGGGGCTGCTTGGCCGGGCAAGGGCACTCAAGGCACTGGGCTAGTTCTGCCGTGCTTGCCCTACACTGCACTGTACTCAAAGCACACTCTGCACGCATCACGTACACACTCCCATAACGGTGCACCGATGTGGAGCGTGGGCATCTCCTGTGGTGCCATCTGAGTGCTCGGCCTGACAAACAGACTTCGAAGGGGATGAGAGCACATGTAAACCGCCTCCTTCTTATGAGTAAATGCTTGTGGACCAAATGCCACTACTTGCACTGCTGGGATTCCTCGGAGCTCTCCGAGGCGCAGGAAGTTCACCCTCCTTGGTTATGTTGTATCCCTGTTCACTGCTGCCTGTTGCTCGCTGGTGGTGTACCTGCTCACTATGTCGTTGGTTGCTTTGCCACACCCACACTGTTGGCACTACTGTGGCAGTTTTACCCGCCGATGTGACCTGCAGAGGCAGATCGAACCAGCTTGCTAGCACTTACCCTGCTGGAACTCATCTTGCTGTGCTGGTTCTTCTCATTGCATTGCTTTCTCTCGCCTAGCTGCTTCCGGTGGCGACCTGAGTGATCTGTTGCCAAGGGGGAGGGGTTGGTCCCTTTCAGTGCTCTCTTTGCAGTCGCCCCTTCTCCTTGGGCTGAATTGCTGTGGCAAGCTACTCCTTTCTCACTTACAGTTGGTGTGTACGATGACCGCCCTGATGCCATCGACTGAACGTCCAGGGGTCCCATTGTGCCACCTGTGGCTAGTGGTACATTAGTCATTACTTCCATTGCTCTCGCTCCTCTTGTTTCTTGTTAGTTTGGTGAAGTGATGGTGATGGACACACTGCTGCTTGGGTGTTGTGACGATCTCCCTCGCTCGGTGTTGTTGCATTCGGCATTCTGATTGTCGTGGAGCTCGAACCTGTGGCCCTGAGCTGATCAGGCTGAGGGGTGGAGTGGTGGAATGCAGCTTCCCTTCCTGTAGCACAGTGTTGAACTGTGTGGGACCACATGAGCAAGGAGAAAGGGGTAATTCGCCGGCCCCATCCTGCCGATTGGCTGATCAAGAAAAGGGTCGAATGTCAACACATGCGGCTGTCGATGCGCTCACTGCCAGACCAAAACAAACAGGCGTGAACAGATTCGAGATGACTTGCCAGGCTATGATAATGAAAACGTCTTGCTGGGGATAAATACCACAATGTTTACATTTGCAAAATCACAATATTTACACTTGCAACAACAAAAAAATGTTTACCCTTGCAGCCTTACTTTGCTTTGTAAGGCCTCGATGCTAGAACATCTGCTTGAACTTTACATGAGGACACTTGCACTGTGGCCATGTAAGGTTACATGAACAGTGTTTGCGAATGAGCAATGTGTCATACAGTTCGCATATTGCCGTGGCGATGCGACGGACTGACACACACAATCGTTTGCCTGCTCTTTGCCTGTTACTGTGCACTGAATGTTTGCTTTGAAAAGGACATGACGGTGATTTAGATCATTGTGCGTGCTCTGTGACTGAATTATGTGTCAGTTTTACTGCACTGTTTTCCTCATACAAAGCATTCATGGTGTGACACCTGGAAGGTGGTGGGGTGACTTGTGGTTTACCGGTTAACACTTGGGCTGCTGGGACCATACACATGTGAATTTCCTGCATCGTCGTCACACTTTCAGTCACCTGTGTTACTGTTTCCTTGGTGATTTCGATGGTCCATCTAACTCCTTTTGGCCTGTTACAGCATACACTGTGCCAGTGGTACCGTGTGGTTATGCAGTACCTGCAGGGATAGGATGGGAGTGACATCTTCGCCGGTGTCCCGCCGTCCACTGCAGTACTGTGCTGTACGGTGTGAGTTGTACCATTCTTGCTCTTAGGCTCCTGTGGCTGGTTTAGATCTGGCCAGCTGGCCACGTGGCATGGTGTTTACTCTCGCCGATGTGGGCATGGCAGAGAGTTGCAGCACGCCGAGCCATGCCCCATTCTTCAGGTGTGTTACATCTTGCTTACTTTGTTGTGGTGAGGGGCGCACTGGTGATGGCACTTGTTGCATGGATGTTATAGGTGGCGGCAATGGTAGATTCTTGTTCCAAATAGAAACGTTCCCTGACTTGCTGTAATTGTTGCACTTGTAGCAACGAAATACCTGTCTACAAACAGTTGCTGCTTCAACTTTGTTTAGGCACACTGGGTGGTATGCCTGCCAATATAGGCAGCACCAGAGTTGTGATACATCCTGCCCTATACAACAGAGATTGCAACACACACTTTGTTGTCTTTAATTTGGCTGGTTATAATTATTGTGAGAAATAAGAATTTCAATTTTTGTTGGACCTAAAATTTTCCCTGTATTCTGTGGTCTGGATTTCCCTACTACATTTTTTTCGGGGCTGCAGCATGGTTGTTCGCGAAGCTGGAATATCGTTTTCAGCGGCAGTGCTGAGTTCCGCATTCAAACTTTGATACGAATTCCTGTGGAACAGGTTACAAGCTCTGAAAATAGAGCGATGCTGGTGCTTTGGTGTGTATAATCTGCCATGTTCGTAAACACAATGTCCACATGGTCGCGACATGGCTGTGTGAACCGGCACAGAAATGCGTTGTTGGAGGGGAAGGAGCACAATCTTCACTTGTAGCTGTCCCCTCAGTGCCTACTAATAAGGAGGAATAACCAGTATGACACAGGGCGGGGAGTGGTGGCTGGGCGCCGTGCACTCTCGGCCATCGATTTTCTGCTCGGCTGTTGTGGTGTGCGATGGTGGATGGGTGGCACTGGCCCATTCTCCCATTCATTTGTCAGTGGCGACAGGCAGGTGATGCGGGCTGACGTCATGTGCAACCCCGAGATGGCTGCTTCTCTGATCACTCTCCTTCCCCCCCCCTCCCCATCCACAAAATGGTGGCAGCCCACCACTCTTCGCACGCTTTCTCCTGCTGTTCACATGGCGCGCTTCCTGTTATCCTAGATGCATCCGGAATGTGTCACGATGAGGCAGTTTATCTTATTAACTCACCTCGCGGTCCTTTCATTCAGTGTAGGCAGGAAATACAGTAAGGATAACTTAAGTTGTGTTAATTTTGTCTGGAAAACGTTTGAATAATTTATGGTGGGTTAAAATTTTGATAGGACTTTGGCTACACATAAGGGCGGCAATTAGACACTGTGTGGTGGGGTCATTGTCAATGTTAGGTATTTTGTAAGGTGGTGAAGTTTGTTGGTTTTGTTTGTGTTGATTGGTTTTAACTGGTATGCACCACACTCGCTAAAGTCGGTGTCAATGATGATGGTGATATGGAGCTTGGAGACTCTTAGTCTTCTCTAGGTGCTGCAGGCCGATCACCCGGACACAAATCCCTGTCTGTTGCTTTCAACTCTCGTGATGCGGCGTTTTGCTTAGTTAAAATCAGTTTCCTAAACAAGGAAGTATCCAGGCTGTCCGTATGCCTTGTAAGTGACGTAATAATTATTATTATGTTTGAATTCTAGTCTCGGACTTTTATACACCCTGCACAGTGGATTAATAGGGCTATATACACGACCATGCATTACGTAGTGCAGCACACATTTCACACAAATAGACTCTGAAAAATACATATAACACTTGCTGGAAAATTGGTTTGAGTGAAAGGGACCGTATCCTGAATTGACTTGTGGCTGCCAAAATAAAAGAACATGTACTCTGTCCAATGTTGTATTTACTTGGCGAATTACCTACAGGTTTCCTTATGAAACAACTTCACATTGTAGTGCCGGGCTTAACCTGCCAGCATGGGTTACACTGATAAAATGCTCTTGGCGATAATATTTAAAATGATGCTTATACTTCCCCACACAATACAAGTTCTGAGGAAAATGAAGGGCACTGTCCCATTTGGTGGTAAAATTCTCAAAACCCTCCTTGGAAATTCAGATTCTGAGAACAGACCTAATTTGGAAAATAGAATTCATTTTATTTTGGATGTACAATATGATATTGCAAACAATTTGAGAAACCATACCATAGTTATTGAGATTCTGGAAGACCGCCACTTTTAATAACAAAAATAACCAAAAGTTAGCATCATATAATTAGGAACATTATAATTTTTTCTTTAAAGCATTAAATCCAACTGTACATGAATGGATGGACAGAATGATGATTATGAGAATCACCAATGACATGAATTCTTCAATATTAGAGTTAGTGAGGCAATTGTTAATGACAGATTTGAAGTTTACGACCTCAAAAATGCCATAGAAACCAATATGCCAGGAAAGTTGATTACTACCTCATTAAATGCTACATCTTGCATTTATCATTTGAACAAAATTCAGCATTTGATTACCTTGCCTTTATATATAATTGCAACAGTTTCCAAGAGAACCTGTACATGTTTTATGGCCTTTCTACTGTGATGGCTACAGTTTTTTGGACTGGAGAAACTAGGATTACATTTGCAGGAAGGATGGTTTTATAAATAATTATTGGAATGGGCACAAGCGCTCAAGGTACATGAGTACGAGTAGAGTTGGGTCGTGTGGTCGACTGCTTTTATTGTGGCTTCCTCCACGAATCCGCTGTCGTTTGCTGATGATCATAAGTTATATGACAGATACATTCAATAACAGAAGTTATACATGGCCTGGCCTAGTGTGCGGTGTGTAGTCGTGCCACGACATGTTTCAAGTACAGATGCCACTTTTACTGAATTACAATCCAATGGCCTAGGCTAGCAGGTGACTGTCAGTCTTCCCCATGCATATCTGATTCCCATGGAGGCAGTTTAGGTCGCATCAACACCTATTTAATTAATAACTCATCAAAATGACAATGGGTGAAACAGCCATTAAGTGGCCGGCGAAATAAAAGGCGATGTTTAACTATACCACACTTTTTAGTCCACGAAACCTCTACAATCACTGATACAAGATATTTCCCCTGTCAAATGGGGGCATACTTAGCAGTTAGGAGGTGGCACGAGGCCTAAATAAATGTATGGTTTTTTGAGTCCCTGTCATGTAGCAAATGTCTGGGATGTGAGAAGGCTCACTCCCCAGACTATAAAACAAAAGGTCCCTGTAGCTATACTAACACTATTGAAAACTAAGTGGTTGGTGCGAAATGATGCAGGCCTGGAGAGGATGCTTGTGCACATCCATCTCATGTGATGACTAGAACGCTACCACTTAATATGGTGGCAGACTGCCTTCTCACTAGCTGCAGTTACCGTGCAGTGTCACATAATGACCTATATTTAACACATTACATTTTTAATGTAATGTACAAACATAACCCCAGGTGAAAATGAAACATAAAACATATCACACTTTACATACAAAATTCACTAATAAAAATATAAAAATTAAAATAAACTTAAACATAACACTTGCCAACTTAGTTGACAACATAATCTCCAATTCGGGGTTATGGCATGCACCTGCACGGCTCTGCTCATGCCGGTATTTTATTGCATTAATTTATACAATGTTCATTTATCATGTACAACAAGGCAATAATAAGAAAATCTCGAATAAAAACAATTTAAAACTTGTTATTTATATTTAGTACATATTCAGCATGTGGTGATTGTGTTATGCAATCCATGCATATGGTTTGTAAACACTATATGTATAATACTGTAAACCGCAGTGTTTTACTGGCTCTGGTACTGGTTAAAAATTGAAGTTGCTATTTATTCTAAAGTGCATGCAATTGGAAGTAAATAAGTATAGATTGAAAACCAACAATAATATTTCTGTCACAGCACGCCGCCATCACATGGTAGCATAGGGTGTCTCTCCAAACTTATGCTGCGCATGTCGAACAAAGATAATGAAAGAAACAGAACAGAACATAATTGACACTACAAAAATTCTCTTCAAAATAGTACAACACAATACATTTGTACAAAAACTGTATTCTGGATGATGTACTCACGTGGTGTTACGGTAAAGTGGCCGCGTATCGGCATAGCAAATAATAAGTATTTTTCTAAAGAGAAATTGTAGAACTTACTGATAGTGCCCACACATTGTATTTTAGCATTTGCAATCTTCTTAAAATATCATTCATTTTAATATGCGACGAAAATTAAAATTAGGAGGTTTTTCATAAGTTGTGTGAGATGAGATGGCCAGTGAGAAAGCAGCCCACCTAGCATGAGGGAGTAGCGTGGTCGCCTCGGTGCTATGTGAACGTATGTCATCGCATCCTCCCCGGACCTTCATCAATTATTTTAATCATGTAGTGTATCAATATTACTTATTTGCTATCTGGGGAGCATGCCAAACAGCAGTCCAGCAAGTATTGTACACGTTTGGGATTTATTTTAACCTGTAATTCATATCGGCTTCATGTCATTTTTACAGTGTAAGTGCACTCCAACTTTAGAGGATAAAAATGTTTGTAAGTGCCTCGTGTGAGGGAATAAATCGTGATTGTTGGAAATCGGCATCTTCTTTATTATATATGGTCACTTCTTGACCACTTAACCAAACAATTTGTAACCAGTGACGGAATGGGATGACCGGAACAATACCTCAACGATATTATTATAAGCATATAGAGGGAGCTTGAATATCCTCTACTAGACTAGGCAACATGGATATAGTTTCGCAACACTTGAAGACATCTATAGAGACCACAGCACATCTGAGCGCCACATATAAGGCGAACGGCCCACGGCCCAATTTATTACATCGTGCTCTACACTGAAGGAAACACTGCCGCCCGCCTGGTAAAAAACCTAACCTGCGAATATTCTGTCATCGAATCAATCCCCGGATGCTGCAACCCAGAGAGAGTGTCAAATGTTAAAAGTTGATTAACTAAATTTGGGTAAAGTTAAACTCTGTCTTTAAACTCAGTTTAAATGTTTGTCTTTAACCAGACATTTCACACGAATTACTAACTTTCTCTGCTTGGAAAATATATATTTACAAAGCTGGGGCGATGTTATGTTTTCCAGTTTGCTAGTAGTATATGACCTTTGTAAACAAAACATGGGAGAGATATGTAAAATAACTGCAAATGTTTCTGCTTTTGAGAAATAAAATTTAGTAGATTCAGATTCCGATACATGTAAATGTCTTAGAAAATAAAGGAATATGTAAGGTGACCACAAAAGAAAAAAAAAAACCACACTTGGGAGCTAATTGCAAATAAATTCAATGCAACTAGCTGTATGCATTATCGCACGAGTGATAGTTTGAAGGCTTGCTACGATAATTTGACAAAGCAAGCATGGAAATAATCAGCTAGGAAGAAGCTGGAGTTTTTTTTAAAACAGGTATAGTAAGTCAAATTGTATGTTTTATCGCTAATGTTATTACCACTACTTTGGTTTGAAATGCTGCTTACAATATCCCATTGAAGAAGCGAACATGAGGAGACTACTTTATGCCAAAAGACTAAAACAAGAAAAGCTGCAAACCAGGCTATTGATGTTAGCGCTAAGAAGAAAAATATATGAATGTCAGTATACAGTGTATAGGTTAGTTTTGGACCACAAAAAAATTACAATTTCCTTAAAGGTTTTACTTTTTATTGCTAATCCTCATTATTTGCTAGTAATAAACCCATAATTAATCATTATCCTTCATGTATTCGGCCACAGCTACATCACATGACTGAATCATCGTCAGTAATAAACACGCATACATGTATATACAACTGCATTTCATATTGCTGTTTAGTGCTCTTCTATTTCACAATAATCTGCAACAAAAAGGAAACATGTACAAAGATCATGTACACTTATTTATCTGCAAGCCATTATTGCTACAACTATTTCTAGGCTGGACTGGCTCCTGTTATTTTATAATGTAATGACGTGTGCCATGGGCTCCCGCCCCAAAGACCGATTGTCCGGCCGTGACCTGAATCGTCATCGCAGAAGGGCTGTGCACTATACCGACGGAATGAGTGTGCGCCCGGTCGTAGGAGTGATCAGGAGTAGTGCAGTGCAAGAACAAGTCCAAGGGCATGACGGTGCAAAGCAACCAGTGGTTGTCATGATTACCAAAGACACCATGAGGCGGAAGGAGACGAACTAAACTCAATTATCACTGAACTTACGAGTACAGGGTTTACGTCAGACATTATTTGTTATGCTTATTAAAGGAGATATTGATTGATTTGTTTATCTTGTTTTATAGTGCATTATTAAAATATCATTATTCATATCATTATGCATATAGTGTTTTGTCTATTCCATTCATATGTGTTTTGTATTGCAGGGTACTTTTGTCATTTTTAATATGTATGTTTATTTAATAGCATGTTGCAAGGTAAAGAAATGCAAGCTGTAGCAGAAAGTAGTACCATTCTGGCATGTTGATAGGCTGAGGTGAGCCTGCGCGTCAGGCAGGAAGGTCAGTAAGCAAGTAACGTCAGACAGAGGTGGAGTGCGTGTTGTGAGCTCTGGCATTTTCCCATGCGTGCTGGGCGGTCTTCAACTTTTGATATGGACATTCACTGCAATAGACTGTAACATAATTCTGGAACTTTCTTTTCATTTGTAGCCGCCTGGTAAGCCACCTTCTCTTCCCACGATAATATGATTGCCCTGGGAAGCTTCACTTTTTCGTAATTCACTGTATGTTGTAAGATACTTTTTCAGTTTCACCGTAGTGTCCGGTTATCGCCACCCAGTGTTCATATAAGTGCTCTCCTAGAGGGAGGTGTAAATTCATCGAAATAAATATGTCTGTGAACTGTTCAAAATTGCATTTATTTTCTATCACTCTATGTGTGTCATGGGACTGGCCCTCACAATAGCAGTTCAGTCAAGTTTTGCATTAACTATTTCTTTTGCAACTGTCAAAAGGAATTTTTTCCGAATCTTATGGGTTTGTGGTTGACCCTGCCTATCCATGTACGTGAGTGTTAAATGTCTACTCTATTTCCCACCGAGATCAACAATTGTACATAGTCGGCCCACCGGCTACCATTTATCAAACAACATTATTCATCTGGAGCAGTAATTAACAGGGCAGAGGTCACCTGCATCATCGGCGAGGAGATTGTGTTCGGGTGGACTGTCGCAACCCCGAGGTTAAGAGATACAGCAATCACATTGACGTCGCCTCGACGGTGTCTGGTGCCTACCAGGTAACACCACATCCTAGACCTCACCTTCACAATGCCCAAAAACCAGTCTTACCCCTTTTCCAGCTTCCCACAGGCGTCAAATTGGCTTGCCCAAGTGGGGATATTGGTTATTGTTCCCCCTTTAACCACCTCACACTGGCGTGTCTTCGTGTGGCCACAGGCATAAAATAGGCTTGCCTAAGTGGGGCTATTGGTTATTTTGCCACCTTTGACCACATAGAATTGGTGTGTCTTCGTGTGGCCAATTCTCCTGCCAAAAATTATCCCGCCGAAAATTTTTCCATAAATTCCCGAAATATTTCCGCAAGTTTTTCTGGAAATTAATGTACCCTGCCTTTCCCTGCTTGCAATGGTGTGAGACGACAGGAAGGCACCAGCAGGGGCAATGGCAGTGTCAGGATGCCAAGGGATGCCACATAGACACTGGGGAAGCATGTTAGCAAACAGAAAGCGATACCATGCTGTAAGCACCGCCACTTGGTGGGAGGAGCAGAGGGAAGCAGTGAGAAGGATTATTGATGGCGTGGAGGGTACGCCTCCCCGGCCCCTTGTATTCTCCACCACCGACAGCCAGCTGACCCCTCGGGCGTGTTGTATGTCAGCCGAGTATCGGGTCGGCAAACCCCTGCACCCGGTACAAGACGGCCAGCCGTGTTGCGAGAGGGGAGGGCCATCCATCTTCCCCAACCTCACATGACCGCATCGGTACACCCGCAAACCCCGCACACATGGCTTTATTTACCAACAAACTATTGTTGCAGGATGACTGACAGCATGCCAGCACTGTGGTGTCTGAACTGTTTGTGCCCTATGGTAGCTAGTGACAAAATAAGTAAATGAAAAAACTACCTATTGCCAATTCTGTCGCCAGACCAGCCTCGTGAACAATCACGCCGGTGACATTCGCAAGACAGAAAGCGACAGTAGCAGTGAAATGAAGTAGGACAATCAAAATTTTTCAACGCAAGAGAAATTTCAAACTGATAATTTTCCAAATTATACATTTCATAAATACTGTGATAACTTGTTATGTAATGGTCGGGGTGCCATGGAATGGTTACAACAGTGGGATAATGATATGGCAGTAAATGTAAACAGTAACCTCTCACAAGTGATAGTGGCATGGGATGGTAATAATGTGACAGGTGTAATGAAATAGTGTATAGGAGGGGAGTGGCACCAAAGTAGGGGAGGAGAGTAGAATGAAGCAAAGATGCTGGGCAATTCCACTGCACATGTGCTAATGTAAACAAACTCCAACCCCCGAGCCTAACTCAACACCAACACCACATGCATTCCATCCACCCACACAATTTTTACCGCCACTGCCGCATATATTTTCCATGCTTGTTTACCCATCAATAATGCAAACCTACCTGCAAATTTTTCCAAATTTCCCACTCATCAATCCATGTGTGACAAACTGCAGAGGGACAATAATACTGCAAACAGTGAGAACAGACAATGCGACACGAAGCGGAACCACGGATTCCAACCTACCTCAACATCCGCTAAGACCAATCACTGCAAAAACAGAGTCAAAATTTCAGATATTGCCCACGTTCGCCGGGACACCGACAGAAGATCCGGTGGCATTTTTGGAGGATTGTGTATCTCGCCTCACCAGATACGGGGTAATCAGATATGAATGGGCCAGCTGTGCCAGAGTACGATTCCACAGACGCGTGCTCTTGGTGGACATCTCTCAATCATTATGGACTTCAGTGGGAGGAATTTCGGCTATTGCTTCAGTGCAAATTTCGAGGGGCCATCACCTCTGTACAGGACCAGAGCAGACTGACTCTGAAGGGTCAACAATTGGGTGAGTCATTTAGAGCTTTTATCACAGGTAAGAATCATTTTATTAAATGGTTTCATCCACATTTGCCAGAGCGAGAAGTGCTCGAAGTAATAGCAGAAACCACCAGACCTGAGTTCAGAGCAGCCTTAGTACCTTTGCTTAATGGCATGTTAGAGGACTTAATACATGCTGCAATAATTTTAGAGGGAATGGGTAAAACACCATGTTATGATGCAAGTACAGTAAAATGGTGGCATGAGCAGAGGGAAGATAATGTAAACAAACACTGGAACATCACAAAATATTCCACAACAATCTCATAGTTATAGCGGACAGATGCATGAGAGAATGTATAGTGGGGCACCATATGAAAAAGTGTATAGTGGGCAATCGGATGAAAATGTGTAGAAATAGGACCAGACACGGAGCGAAGCCATGGGGTCCAGTGGTCAGAAACAAAAAATACCGGAACTCAGCAGGATGGAATCAGGATTATCTACCCTGACATCCATGCAGGTACTGCCCAAACCAACAATATAATCGGCACAATAAATATCCGAACAATCCGCATATAGGGCAGATTAAGGAAGCGGCAGAATGTAAGCAATAGGCTAACGGGTTGTAGGGGTGAAGGGACCGGACGCTTCCAACAACTCACCCGCCAGAATTCGGACAACAAATAATAAATCAACCCCACAGCTAATTTTATTACAGCAGATTAGTAGCAGTCATACACTATTTATTCACATATTGGTTTCCATCAATGGTCAATTGTGTCATGCTTTAATTGATACTGCAGCCTCACATAACTTCATACGACCGCACTTTGTACACAAGCGAGATATGACACCTACAGACCACGTGATACAGTTAGCTACAAACGAGCATTGTAGTATGGTCGTAGGACAGGCAGTAGTAACGGTTCAAATCTGCAACATCAAGACAAAAACAGCAGTCACCCTTACACCGGATTTCCATGAGGAAGCTATATTGGTGATACCATGGCTGATAGAACAAAATATAATTGTGGAACCAGCCACAAGACCAATACATTGTGGCGCGAAAGAGAGACATACAGTGTATAACCTGGACCACTGTCCGACTGGTAGCCTACCCGAAGTGAAACTAACGGAATTCGACAATCAGATCCCACTCGAACACCAGGCTGCATTTCAGTGTTTTCTTGACGAACACCATGACGTGTTTGGCAAAAACGATGCACTTAAAGGAACTAATGTATCCGAGCATGCAATTCCACTTGTAAATGAAAAGCGGGTACACATCAGTCCTCAAAGTTATTTACTGCACAGTTTCTAATAATAAAGAAACAAATTCAGTGAATGCTCGATGATAGAGTGGTAGATCCAACAAATGGCCAATTTTATTCTGCTATCACACTAGCTCCGAAAAAAGAAGGCGATACTGTTTGGATTTTCGGCCTTTGAACCTGGTAATATGCAGTGCGCTTCCACTGTACATCAGCATAAAATACACATTAAGCGCATTGGGACGGGCTAAAGTTTGGATATCTCTGGATCTGAAAAGCTACTATTGGCAGGTGCCGGTAAAACTCGAGGATACGCCAAAAACTGCATTCACGGCCCCAGATGGTCGACGCTTTCAATTCTGTGTGATGCTATTTGTTTTGAATTGTGCACCCTCGACATTCCCGGCAATGATGGTATGTGTACTGGTAGGCATTATTGGAGAGTGTATGCTGGTATATCTCGATGAGGTAATTATCTTGTCAAACAGTTGGGAGAAATAAGTACATCATTTGGCAGTATTCCTGGAGAGGCTCGCAATCAATGGCCTCACGTGCTCGGTTGAAAAGTGCCATGTGGGTAAATCAAGCATAGAATTCTTATGCCATGTGACTCATCAGGAAATAAACCGGCCAAATGCAGAACAGCTAATGCTCATTGAGAGCTATCCACAACCTAAGATGCACAAGCAACTGCAAAAGTTTTTCGGGCTTATTAATTGACTGTGAGCATACATCCCAAGGTCGCAACAATTACCGCACCCTTGACAGAACAGTTCTCACCACAGAAAAGGTTTCATTGAACAAGCGAGGTGTGGAACACATTCTCAGATATTAAGTGTGAGTTCAGATCATGCCCGACATTAGCATGCTATGATGCAAGCAGACATTTTTACCTTCAAACTGACGCAAACTAGGATGGAATAGGTGCTGTATTGTACCAGGTTAGCGGCAGTGGGGAGAAACACGTTATCGACTATGCGAGCGTGAAGCTACTGCAATCTGAGTGGCATTATGACATGAATGATAGACAATGCCTGGCAGTTATTTGGGGGGTAAAAAAAACTGTGTTCCTCGATTATCAAAGGCCTACACTAAGGGCAGACAACTGGTACCTAGTGTGGTTTCATAGAATGCGAGAAGCAAGGAGTAAATTGGCGCGATCGGTGCTACACTTGCAAGCCTATGATTTTGTAGTAGAGCACTTGCCCACTAAGGAGAACGAACTGGTGGATGCACTGTCGCGTAATTGCAACAATGAAGTGATTGTCCGGGATGAAGCAGAATGGAATGACATCTTACCCCAATATTCATGGGATCCAGTATCGGAAGTAGACATACAGCAGACAACAGCCGGCAACAATGGGAGCTAAATCAGTGATTTGCACAGGGAAGTCGTTGAGGCACAAAAGAGTTGCAAATTTATGCAGGAAAAGCCAGGCAATGTGCGCAGCAGAAAGTAGAGGGATGGAGCATCCTAGATGGTAGGCTGGAGACCAGTTCTACTCAACAGCTGGGGAAGTGGAGAGCGTATGTCACCATTTTTTTTGCCCAGGCCTTAGCAGGAATGCGAGCCAATTTGTGCAACTGTGTCATGAGTGCAATATATACAAGACATGTTGTGCAGACAGAAGGCAGCAGCAAAAGCCATGCATGCCGAGAAAACTGTTATTAGTGGTTTGCCTGGATCTGATGGGTCCATATCCAAGGAAGAGAAGGGGAAAACGATTTATGGTCATAGTAACCGACAATTTTTCATGCTGGACAGAGGTGTACATTACCAGCGGAATGAGAACTGGAAATGTAGAAAGAGTTTTGGAGGAGCAGTTTTTCCCACATTGGGGATTCCTGCAGCACCTGTTGATGGATAACAGTAAGCAGTTTACAGACAGAAAATTGATGGAACTGTGCACAAAATGGGGCGTTAATCATGTCACGATGGCCATGTATCTCCCGAGGGTCAACCCAACAGAGCATCGAAATCAAGAAATAGAAACTCAACTCAACCTTTGTGTATATGAACAGCACATCACTTGGGCGGAACAGGTTCCCACAAGCCTCTATACACTTAGGCGATGAGTAAAAGCGGTGATGGGGAGATCACCTGCTGAGGTATTATTTGGCCGGGATTTATGCCTACCAGGGGAAACTAAATGCCCGCAACATGAAGACAGCAGTGAATTACCTAGTAAAGATACACAGAGATGGCAAAGTCCGAGGTGCATACCTGTCGTTAGACAACAGCAAGCTCGCTGTGCTGCAAGCTGGCTACTGGTTACGAATCGACTGCCGCCAAGACTGCGTGAGAGGGGCAAGCAGTGTATTTACGGACGCACCCCCAGTCCACTGAGAAGAGGGATTTTTGTTCACGATTAGCTGCATGCTTCAGTGGGTCGCATTGCATGCTACAAATGCATGGACCCACAATGTACACTATTCGCATGGGAAGGAGGAAGGTGAGGGTACATCCAGACGACATCTGGCTAACCATAGGTGCTGTCGACGACGAAGTTGGTCCCGGTGGCTTCCAGCCCCATGATGGCAAAGGCCATGACGAGCTGGTAGAAAAGCAGGAGGGGACGCGAGGTGTGGCAGCACTTCAGGGGGGAGAACCCATAGAGGATCCACCCATGCATGCCAACTAAAGATTGCCACCAGAGGTCTTGTCGGACAGAAACACTGTTGAAGAGCTCCAGGAGAAGAGAAGCATGCCAGAAAGTTCATCACCATTTAAATAAGGTGCAGTAGGAGAGGAGGAGAATGCACAGGATTTACCCGGTATCAATACGCCCCACAGGGAGCCTGTAGAACATCGCACACAAGAGCCAGAGCAAGCAGAACAAGCACAAGAGCAATTAGAGCAAGGGTACAGATGGAAGTGAATAAACAGAATGAGCAAGTGCAAGGACAATTGCAGGAGCAAAGTGTTAATGCAGGTAGAAGTGTGTTTACAGGGGCTGTTCAGCCGGGTCACATCCGGAAATGGCAAAATCAGCAGGAGGAAAGCAAGAGCGAGGAAGGAGACAGTGAAGTCAGTGAGTCAGGGAGATCGATTTGCCTTTGGCGGTCACGTCGGTGGGCACACCCGCCAAAGTAGTGTTACCAGTGCAGGCAGCCGGGGTTTCCTAGCAGGAAGGGGCAACCACCGACATTGCATCATGCAGCAAGGCCACAGGAGCGGTGGTACCACCTGTAGTCACACAGGCCGGCCCACACCTGCAGCTGCTGCCAGTGACATCAGACGGCCTACAAACGGCCTCAAAAAAGGGGGCGGGTATTTTACGTGTACCACAGATTCCCATCCCTAAGACGATTTGTCTGGTTGTGTCCTGCGAGGCCACCTTAGCAGGGTCATGCACTCTACCGATTGGTGGAGCATGCGCTCGGTCGCAGGATCGATCAGGAGCAGCACAGTGCAATTGCAAGGTGCCGCCGGTGCAAAGCAGCCAGTGGTTGCCATGATAACCAAAGATGCAGTGAGGCCGAAGGAGACGAACTAAACCCAATAATATCTGAACTTATGAGTGCAGGGCTTATGTAAAACATGATTTGTTATGCTTATTAAAGGATTCATTGATGGTTTTTTCTTGTATTTTTTTGTGCATCACTAACATATCATCATTTATTCCTCTATGCATCTAGTGTTTTGTCCATTCCATTGATACATGTTTTGTATTGTAGGGTCCTTATGTAATTTTCAATATGTATGTTTATTTAATAGCATGTTGCAAGGTAAATAAATGCAAGCTGTAGCAGAGAGTAGTGCTGCTCTGACGTTTGGATAAACTGAGTCAAGTCCGTACATCAGGCAGAAGGTCAGTAAGCAAGTTGCATCAGACGGAGGTGGAGTGTGTGTCGTGAGCTCTAGCATTTACCATCACGTGCTGGACAGTCTTCAACTTTTGATATGCACTTTCACTGCAATAAACTGCAACATAATTCTGGAACATTTTTTCATTTCTTGCCGCCGATTAAGCCATCTCCTCTTCCAGCGGGATTAGCATTGCCCCAGGAAGCTTCAGTTTTTCCTTAATTCATTGTATGTTGTAAGATGCTTTTTCAGTTTCACCGTAGTGGCTGGTTATCGCCACCCAGTGTTCATGTAAGTGATCTCCTAGGGGCAGATGTAAATTTATCGTAATAAATATGTCTGTGAAGTGTTCAGAATGGCATTTATTTTCGATCGCTCTATGTGTGTCAGGGAACAAGCCCTCACAATACCCGCTCAGTCAAGTTTTACATTAACTATTTCTTTTGCAAGTGTCTGTAAGCATTGTTCCGAATCTTATGGGTCATCTGGTTGACAAAAATAATCCATGCACGTGAGTGTTAAAGATCTACTGAATTTTCCACCAAGATAAAAAAATATGAATAGTCATACCACCGGCTACCTTTTAACAAACAACATCTGGAGAAGTAATCAATGGGGCAGAGGTCATCAGCATCTTTGGCTAGGAGATTGGGTCCTGGTGGGCGGCCAGGAACCCCGAGGTTTTGATGTCGCCTCGATGACATTTGGTGCCTACCAGGTAACACCGCCTCCTAGACCTCACCTTCACAACTCCCAAGAACCATTCTTACACCTTTTCCAGCAACCCACAGGCATAAGTAATCTGTTCTGTATTATTTGTACATTGTGTATAGGTATGCGACATGGCGCTGTGGTGCCTCAGTGGATAGAGGGGGAGTCTGAGGAGCAGTTAAGATTTGGAAAGGTTGTAAGGTTGATTTTAGGATGGTTTTAACCCGAGGAACCAGGCAATGCTGGACAATGTCGTGTGTTGTCGGTAGAGCAGGCTCTTACAGGGTCATTTGGCCGACAACTGCAGCTTCTTGTAGAATATCCTGTAGAAGTATTCAAATTGCATATTGCACAGTGGCCTGTTTGGGTCAGCTTACACACCCTTTTATAATTTGTGTTTCAAACAAAAGCTCGTTGAATATTTTCTGTTCCATATTGCGCCGTGACTTATACAGGCTACTCACACACCTTATGTTTTCACTCAAGACAATACACGCACACCAACCTTGCGAAATAAAGACATATACTTGAAAATTTGGCCGGTATTATAAGGGCCCGTTCCCTGAAGAGCCCAAAGTCCACAAAATAAATTACACATTAAATGTTCTCAATGCTTATTTTACTAGTGTGTGAACAAGGCTCTACAGTCTACACTTTACATGAAAAACACTTCATAACTTGACCTGCCGGTTAGGTGATGCAGTAAAAATGGCATGAAGCCTATGGGATAATTGCAATTTAAGTTTCCCCAGGCGATTCAAGCACTGGGGAAGAGGCGGTTGGTGTCTCGGGAGGCTAGAAGAATAACAGTTCCGGTATTAATTAGACTATTGCGATGAAAATTACTAGAGACAAAAGTTGAGTGCGGCCCAAGAATGCAATACTTGAAAGGGGTAACACGCAACCACACTCATATGATGCTCGGTACTGACTAACTGCACAACGTGGCACACCGGCCGACATTGGTGAGCTGGCGGGCCAAATGGACCTACTTTCTTTGCACATATTACAACAAAACAAATCTGCACAAATCACCTTGCACTGAAACATACATATAAAATGATAATCTTTAACACTTAACAAACTTACTGTTCTACAAGTGGATGAATGAGGTGAGGATGGCACACGTGATGAATGGTACAAGTCACTACAAAAGCACTTTATTCAGACACTGTGGAGATACTGGGCTATTTGCTTGCCTGTCATTAGCACACATGTGGACACTTCTATTTTTAATAAACACAAAACTCTGTAGTTATTGTTGCTCATTATAGGCAGGTCTATTTTCATATCCATGCACATCCTACAACGTGCAGTGCTCTGGCATCGTACTGTGCGATTTGCACTGCATTGCTCCGATTTAATTTTGCTCCACACATCACTTCACTGCACCAGATTGTAGAGTGCACGTGTGCTCTGTGCTGTTGTGTTGCAGCATGGCTGTCAAACGTGCTTAAAAGAAACTTGGATGTGGCACACGAGATACTTCAACAATAAAGACAAATCTGAGTTGTGAATGAAAAATATTTTACAGCTACAGAGTATGAGAGTTTACTTTTACATGGGTTATTTAACTGCCTACTTATTTTTTTCTGTAGTGCTATCCTTAAGTACAATTTTTTTAAATAAACTTGGGGCATCCGAGTACCTTGCTGACGACATTTACCATAATTGACAAATATCACTGTTCCCATCATAAAAGAAAGCACTCGATAATGTAAATATATGAATAGTTTGAGCTTTGAAAATTACATAACTTCAGGAAAAAAGGGTTAGACATTATGCAGGATTTTGAGAATACTTACAAAACCTGTAGATTTTGTTGCAATGCCACAGCAACACATTACCAGTCTACTATATTTATTTTTATAATATTTGTAAGAAAGTCTTGTAAAAGCATAATATACATTAGGGGTGAGTTGTCACAAAATTAAAATGCAATGAAACCCAACATGCTTAATAATTTGATTGTACTTAATCAATGGGTAAATTTTAAGATTACTTTTTCTCCGATGATAACATAAGCTGATCTTCCTTTTGTTCTAAAACTATTTGTGTTGAATGTTTTGTCAACCGAAAATATCTAACAAAGTCCACATCACTATAATCATCATAGTAATTCACACTCTCCTGAGCCAATCGAGGCCGCCTTGGCATGTTTGCATCGTCCTCGTCCTCAAACATAAACTGAGACATTCATGCTGCATTATAGTTGCTATCGAATGGCGTCTGCTTCTCTACTAAACTGAACTTAGACGTGTGACACGTTTCCCAGCCCTAGACCATTCACCATGTCTGAGGGAAACTGCCATATCATCACGACACCACCATCTGCACCTGACTTCAGCCTGTGTAATGAGTGCATGTTCCGAGTATTAATCGAATAGACATGCTGTAAAGTATGTATAGTAGTGTTTTGTTTATGTTTATCTCATGGACCTTAAGTGTTCTATTTTGTTTTTATGGTTTTTATAAGTGTTACAAAGTGTTCTAATATTTGATGTGTTGCACCTCCAGAGGTACTGTGATGTGTTCGTGTCCCATCTGGAAGCAGGTGAAGAAAAGGAACTGGTGATCTGCCTGGCACCATGTTCATTAGAGTGAACGATGTTGAATGGGGTCGTATGGCCGACGGCGTACGGTGACTCTGATACGCGGTCAATATGAAGGAGAGCTAATTCAATTGTCAGTTAAATTATATTGAATGCAAAATATTTCCTTCTGGGTGAGCTGTCGGCCATTTCGAACGCCTATATTATCACTGAATTAACTCTGCTTGAGGTAGGCAGGTCCTGTAAATACAAGACATACACTGAAGAACACTTTAAAGTTGATGCTGCTATGAGGGCGCATGCCCCCATTGACTCAGGAGAGTTAATACCATAAAACATATCTAATTAGGATATGACTGTTTAATTACCGCAAAGGTACAATGAAATTTTGCTGCACATGAGAATGTGTACCCTTGGTTAAGCGGACCCAGCACTCTGGACCTGCTGGTGATCACTACTGTGGAAAGTAAGGCTCCCCTCTGCTAAATAAAAGTACTTAAATGTTCCTGAATTATGTTAATTATTGCGATGAAAGAAAATGCAGCCCAGATTGAATTCCCGAGGGGGGTACACGGAGCTTACCATTTGAATTGCCGATTGGTTGGAGTGCTGAAGTCTGACTAACGACATGGTATCGGCATCGCCGCACGTCCGGCGAATCTGGAGCCAAAAATGTAAACATGAAAAAATGTAACTTGATAACTAACTTGATAAATGAAACTGACATTGAACATATTTATGATTACTAAACTAAAACATATTGGTGACATACCTATGAACATCGGAGCCCCAGATATGGCTAAGAATGTAACATCACGAGTATCTCACAGCACTTGCAGGGTGAAAGTAAATGAAATGATGTCTAAGGTGGCTGATTCTCGATAGATGATTACATGTACACTTTTAAATAAACATATTAAAATCGGTGTGTGTCATTACGGTTATATTTACAGGAATGTGTATGGATGTGACGAAACACTGGTTTCTTCACTAGGGGTGGGGTTGTTACCTTCTTTCTAAGCTGAAGTGTGTGGTTTATCTAGTTATTTATGTTGCAATCACTGCTAAAATGGACTTAAAATGCTCCAATTAATTAATGGGGCTAGGGAGCTGCTCACCACTTTACACTTCCTGCAGGAATGTGATTTCCCATATTTTGACGCTACTTGGATCCACACCGCACTCTGGATTTGGCCACAGTGCCCATCGACATTGCATACATTGGAAAGCTGTGGGAATAAGCATATCCCAGTGTTCCCTCCAATGGCTGTCGCATCTAATGGTAGTGATTTCACGGGACACACTCGTTTAGGCCACATATCCATTCATCATAAGAGTTGCCTCATGTGATGAATATTAAATATTATGACCTGCAGCCATGAGTTACAGGACAGCAGAAAGGTGTAAATGCCGTTCTTGTCGATCTGAACTGATCGAGGACATGACCTAATGTCTTTCAGTCGAGTGTTGCTGTGTGGTTAATGCATCTTCGATGGAACAAACAGGCACAAGGGATACGTGGATGTCAGGAAAACATCACATTTTTCATGCAATTTTCTCTGCCAGTGCAGATGATTATGTTATTGTTTACATTCACATGACCATGTGGTCTCGAACATGGAGCACGGTGTGCACCAGTGCAACGTCAATGGAACACGCATCATTGTGTTTCCAGTCAGTGAAACGACCGTGCGATTTAGTGTTCTATATTTTTAATAGTATTTGAAGGTTTATTTTGTTTTTTATTATACCATGTAATATTTATTATCACCAGTGTGTTGACGTGCAGATGGCGCAAATGTAAACAAACCATGCTCCCATGAGGTAGAACACTACGCTCAAGGAATATTCACATTGTATTTTTCATAGTTGTTTTACTGTCTGTGTTTGCTTTATATATTAATGAAATTAAGATTATTCCAAACTTACCAGCATTAAGGACAGTACAATACTAGACAGAACCAGTATTATTCTTAAGTGGATTGCAACTCCCGAACTGCAATAACGTAACACATTGGACATGTACCAAAAAGCGGCCGAATATACATAAGTATTTTTTTACGTAATATTTTTCATACAGGGTATTTTGTTTATGGTGAGAGTTTTAATTAAATGTTGTTCATACGAATGCAGAGTAATCCCGGCACAAGCAGGGCTGTGTACGGGAAAACCACAAGGCATCAGAGTGAGGTGAGCGTACCTTACGCAGTAAGTTTATGTTTTTAGTATATTTTATTTTTCTCCTAATATTGAATTATGCTTTATAGTGTTGTGGTTTGTGTGCATTATATCCATCTAGGGCCATGTTCATTCCTTTAATTTCATTTTATTGTTATGGTAGAATAAGTTGTTTGTCATGTGATAAGGTAACAGAAATTGGAGCTGGCAGCCCCCAGACATGTTAGACAGTCATAACTTGGTCACCACATGAGACGGCCGCATCGTTTGCCTTCCCCAGGCATTTCACCATTTTGCACCGCTCATGTAGTCCGCAATACTTTTAGGGTCGGTTTCACAAACCCATCTTAAAATTTAAGTGCTACTTCGACACTGAATAAGCTGTGCCTTGAGCCGTTTCACCAACTTTAAACTCTCCTTGAAATGATTTAAGCAGCTCTTAGTTTAGGCAGCCGAAATTGGATACCTAACTCTTTAAGCTCTGCTTAAATCATTGTAAACAAATTAAAACGAAAATGGTTGCTATGAAACAGTTTGTGTGTAGACAACTCCAAATGTGTTTTAAGGTATTTAGTTTTAGAAATTAAATTTTGTTATAAATAAAAATTAGAAATTATTGTGTATCATAGTTATTGAGTCTGCATGCAAGTGTTTATTTGCGGAAATGACCTATGAAAATGGTCGGAAACAAAACTCATTGAAGGAATATTGGTATATGTACATTTCCCACATATTTTCAAGTGGCAAACCCAATATATACATAGGAAAATGAGTGTAAGGGCAGGTAGTTGATTGATAAGATATGATTTTATCGAGTATGTATGAGCTTTGGAAGTACCTATCTGAAATAAATGGAACAAATTTTTGCCTTCACTACACTGCATGCATTTACGATATGTAGAAAAGATATGTGATTACTTAGATTGAATTTGAGACTGGAAATAATATATCATTGATTTACACCTATGTTTTAATTCACATGGCAAATTTGCAGAACAAATTTTTCACACATTCGACTTTGTTTTGAATTATAAAAGTTAACGAGGGCTCATAAAGATGCCATACAAGTGTGATGTGATAATCAAAGAATTTCTAAATTGCACATAAATATCGTCAATGTTAATATCAACAAACTATCACAATTTCGGAAAGTTCAATTCAGGTAGGTGATGAAAGACAAACCGAATTGTTAAAACATAGCAGTAATGCCGTATGTAAAACATTAAACAGTTATATTAAGTAGAAAACGGTTCCTGTGAATTAAAACTATGGAGATTGATTAATTGAAAAACAAAAGTTGAAGGCTGCCCGAGCATGTGAAACCTAAGCCGCAGTAACACATATCCACACCACCCAGATGCTCGTAGCTGACTAACTTGCACACCATGGCACCATAGCCGAGTTTAGCAGGTCGGAGGACCATGTGGATCTGCTTTCTTAACATTACAAAATACATAATAACACTTTACATTTCTTGCCTTGTGCTGGAACATGCTTAAATAATTCTTAAAAATAACATTTCAAATGGAACACTGTTTACATTTGGGTGGATGAGGTGAGGATTGGTATACATTGAGATTGGTACATAATTGAACACTGAAAAACCAAACTTTACTTACTCCGAAATGCACTGGGGTTGTTGCCTTTGTCTAAATAATATAAACACGTGAATGCCTGTCTTTACATACTAGACGCAAAACCCTACATAAAAAATACCACTGAAAAAAGAAGTATTTTATATTATTATGCTACAAAAAAGTGCTCTAACATCACATGCTCAAGTTTGCGTTGTGTTGCGGAAACACTTGCACTGCTCTGCACTTGCTGCTCCTCTCGTCGAGTGCGCATCCCACCTGCACAGCTTTTTGGCACCGTGTCTGTAAAACAAGCTTCGGACGGACATGTGACACATGTCAAATGCCCCACCCCCATCTCTAATCCCGTTTGTGGCCGCACGACGTCACACACAGCAGGTACACTGCCTCCCTGGCTGTTTCTTGGGTCGCAGCTGGTTGGAACTCCTCACCGCTTCCAGTTAGTCTCAAAGTACTCGCTGTGGTACCCTCCTTCTTCAGCACTGCTCATTGCGGTACGTGTTCCTATCCTCGCAAGCTGTATAGGCCACTGGCAGTCTCCTCAACCGATGCGATTCGCAGGGGCTGTACGAGAAGGCTGACCTGCTGCCCTCACTGTCACTGCTGCTGCTTGTGCTTCTTCTTGCTTGCTCCCTCCATGTGTAACCTTCCAGTGCTGGACACGACCCGTGCCACTGGCTTCCAGGTGGTTAGAACAACCCTGGTGCAGCTCTTCCACTTCCTCTATTACTCTTGCTGTCTCTTGTGCTGCAGTTCCCCAGCCTCCCAGCAGTGCCTCTACAATGGATGTTGCTTCATCCGTTGTCGGAGCTGCTGTTGGCTGTGCAAGTGCTGGTAGCAGCACTAAATCTGATGTGGTGGTACTTGTCGGAGCTTCTCCCTCAAGCATCATCGGGACTGCTCCCTCCAAGGTACAATGCTCTCTTGCTCCCTCGCTTGCTTGCAGATTTGTTCCTCCACTTACTTTTCACATCTAATCTCGCTTGCTAATCCGGTGTGGTAGTTCCAGCCTGCAGTTTTCCCGTGTCTCATTTTGTGCCTGTGTCCAATCATCTATTGGTAGATGTTGCTACATTTGACATCGACAGAATATGGACAGCAGGTGGGGGCCCCTCCTGCTGAGGTGCTGGCCCAACTTCCTCGACTCTCATCTGCTCTCCTTGCACATTGGCTCTTGTGCCGTCATGGGCATCCTGGTCTCCGGGACTGTTCTCACTTGCGACATCTCCTGGTGCTCTTCTCATGTCATCCAGGTGTGCCCAGACCAGTCTCCTGCCCACTCGGACCAGGTAGGTGGTATGTCCGACACTTCGCACCACCTTGTGCGGGCAGCTCCATTTTGCTGCCAGCCCCACACAAAAGTTGTTCTTCATCATGGATTGTAGATGCGTTCGCAGATAAACCTGTTGCTCTGCTATCAGTGCTGGCAGATATCTCGTTGTCGGGACCCACCCCGCTGTGTATTGCTGCTGTCGGCGTAGCTGTTCGTGTCGCTCTTGGCATCTCCTTTCCTGCTGTCCTTCTCTACTCTCTGCAATGCTACACATCGGTTCTAGCAGACATTGCTTTCAACCTGGCAGGGGCAGGTTGTGGTCTAGAAGGACCTGGGCGGATGTTCATCCTGTGGCCTCGTTAACACACCAGCAAATGATGAACAGGGTGGTGCACAATTGTTCAGCCCACATGTTGTGCTGCTTACCTACACGGAGCCACAGTTGTAAGTTCAACTCCTGATTACGGTGCTCCATAGGGTTCGTATGGAGATGGTACACCGCCGTCTTCAGATTGTACAGCCCCATCGGGTGCACTTCTCCTGTCACTTTCTCCCAGTGAATTATATGCCATTGTCGGTGACCAGTGTTTTCGGGTATCCCCAACACACAAAATATTCGTGCTCCAACACCTTCACAATATTTTGCACACATGTGCCACTGAGTGGGTGTTCATCGACCCAGAGCGAGTAGGTATCCATGACCACCAGGATGAACTTATTGCTATTTGTTGTGCGTGAATACGGTCCCATTAAGTCGAGATTCATGGTCTCGAACAATGACATAGGAAATCATGGCAGTTTTTATTGCCATCCATCTGCTCTACATGATTTAAACTGCTGACACATCACACATCTTTGCACATAGACACTAGTGTCATGTGACACTCCCGGCCAGTAAAATTTCTCACGTATATTTCTAACTATCTGTGCTGCTCTTGGGTGTCCCACAGTCTCACTTGTGTGTGCGTGTGTTAGTACTTGTGTCCTCTTATTCACCGGTACAAATAACCTCCACTTCGTCGGTTCTTGCATGGAACAAGTTCCCAATCGGCAGTCCATCATGCACCAACTCTCCACCCACTACATCTCACACTTTGCCTTCACTTTGTTTGTAAACAAACAGCGTGCTGCACTGTCACTACCTCCCTCCACATGTTACTCTCAGTACATCACTCTCTATTGCACTAATTGCATTTACATATACCTCGTGTAGGAATTCCTTGTTGGTTGGAGGTAGGACGTCGTTCCATTCCACATTGTCGTTGACAACCGTGGTGCTCCGGTTGTTTCGTGACAGTTTATCTGCCAACTGATTTTCTTTTCCTGGGATGTGCTCCACCACAAAGTCATGCAATTGAAGGAGCAGCAACCACCGAGTTAACTTGTTTCTGGCTTACCTGATGTTGTGGAGCCTTACAAGCCAATGGTTGTCGGTGCGGAGCACAAACTGCTTGCACTCCAAGTAGGCGCGGTACTTCTTCACCACCCACACTACAGCGAGGCACTCACAATCGTTTACATTATATTTTCGCTCTGCTGATCCCAACTTAGCGCTAGCAAAGTCGATCACCATTCATGTGTTGTTCTCTCCACACTGGTAGGGGACAGCTCCAAGTCCCTCTTGGCTTGTGTCTGTTTGCAGGTATAATTGCCAGCCTGCATCATACCTTGTTAACGCACACTCCTCTTTCTCGCCCCATGCATACCTACATTGTGGTGAGAGTTAATCTGTAATAGGCGATGTCACTTCGTCGGCGGCATAAGTACCTACATGTTCCGGGAGCACTGTTTCGGTGATGATTTTCAATATTTCCCACTTAGGTAAATGTAGTTGAAACCATCGAACTTGCTTCATCTTTTGCATGATAAACATCTGCAGTTGCTGGTTGCATTGTTGCTCTTGCCAAATCAGTTTCATGTGTGCTTGTAAAGACTTAAAAGTGCTTCTGTATCTGCATTGGAATAATTTCACGAATTAGACCGAGCTTGGACCATAGTGGTTAATGGCAGTATACCATTTTGCTGCCCCTCGAGTGAGTTGGTTCACGATGCAGCTCGCTCACTCGTCTTTGCATATGCCATACATTTGAAGTCACGCTGTACACAGCTCCACAAATCCCATCGGATCCTCATTTGCAGTTCCGGTAAAAGCTGGCAGGTTTTGGAACTTCAAAGCAGTCGCATCTGCCGATTTCCCTGGTTCGTTTCTGACTTAACTTTCATTTCGGGTCTCTTTTTGATTGCTGGTTGCCAATGTGGTGTTGAGTTCTGGCCATTCCTGTACACTGGGATATTTTCTGGTGTTGCGGTCGGGAAAGGGGTTATTAACAGGGGTACAGATGTCGGCAGTGGGCAGGTAATAGCGGTAGATATGGCATGAATGGTTGCATAGGTAGGGGAACCGCGGACAAGGTTGGGATAAGCAGGGCTGACTGAATTTCTGTTGCACGGTTTGTGTCGGCGACCACGTGTGTCGGGAGATGTGTGGCACGCCACTCCTAACTCCCTCCTCGCTCATGCCGTCCATGTGCTCTTGCTTGCCCGGTGTTGCCACTTCTCCGCTATTTGTCGTATGCCTTTCCGTGTCTCCTCTTTGCTACTGTTCGATACTGCAATTCCCTACTTCGGCTGCTCCAAAATACTGTATCGTAGATCTGCTACAAACTTATTCCAGTTACTTGTGGATGGCCGTGGACTAAAATTCAGTTTGCAACTATCACAGGTAAATTTCATTTCCAACTGCATGTTGGTCTCAGTTTCGCTAATGCACGCTTGGTGAAAAGTGGAGTGCCACTACTCACATTTGAGTAATAGTGTCACCTGTCCAGTGCACAAAAGATTTAAGCACCAACTGGTATGTGCCAAATTTTGATTATGTTCGGTTTTCTTGGTGGGTTGTTCCAAATGTTCCATTATTTCCTCCACGTTGTGTTGGTCTTACACTTGCAACAGCAGTAGGTTGTGCCGAGTTCATATTTGGTGATGAGAGTGATCGGCATCTCTTGCAGACAATTCGGGCAGAGAAGCGTCGATGCGCTCTTGTCTGTCCGGCCAGCCAATGTGTGTTCTACTTGATAACACATACCCGAGCGCAGAAGCACGGACACAGAAGTGCAGACACGGAAGCGTGGAACAGAAGTTGAACAAGGTGAATGCCTGCAGACCTGCAATTTGGACCATGGTGCAGGGGTCAACAGATGGCATGGGCACACAGCTGACCACCAACGCATGGTGAGCAGATAACTCGGGAGATGGGAACTGGCTTTATCTCCTTTCTCCCCAATCATTTCTCTCCTCCTTCTTGGTGCGCAGCAGCACATGGGTGGTGACATCAAGCTACAGAGGGGTAGTGCGGATAAGCTCCCCTGGTCTTTGCTCCTGCTGGCCAGTGACAGGGTGTCGTGCTGGTGACGTCACATCTGCTGTCCTAAGATGGCCGCCTCACAGACCTTGTTCACTCTCACCGAAGCAATGGCGAGACCTTTGTTGTTTCGGCACGCTTTTCCCGCTGACCATGTGCAGCTTTTTCTGGCATCGTGCAGGCATCCTGAAGGCATCGCGATTCTGTCCCTTGCCCTATCGGTCGCCAAGTTAACCATGCAGCTCTCTCATTGCGGATAAATTTAGCAAATTTAAATTCTTGAAAGGTTTGAGGAAAACGGAAAAATAATTTCTGGGATGCCGGGTTTTTCAGGATCAGCAACTAAGTTTGGCACCATTTTGACGTGGCACCATGATGCCTCAGTGGATAGAGACAGGAATATAGGAGGGGTGAAATTTTGAAGGTTATTTTACCCGGGTGCCAGACATCGCTTGATGAAGTCGTGTGAGTGGGTAGAGACGAGGTTTCCTCCAGGGTCGTTCAGCCGACGACCAATATGTAGTGTGCAGTGGCCTGTTCGGGTCAGCTCACACACCCATGTTACATAATATTGCAGCATACAAAAGCTTGCTGATTAAGTTGACGCAATGACTTAGTGGCTAGTCACACGCCTAAGTTTACACACACGATACTTGCACATTAACGAATACGAATAATTAAAATTGATATTAAGACACTGGGTGAAAAAAGTGTGGGTATTATAAGGGCCCATATTCTGAAGAGCCCGAAGGCCACGAAATAATGTCCTCAAACAGTTTTCAATGCATGAATTATGCCGATTATTTTTCAAGGCTCTCAGGCCTACACTTTACATACATAATCACACTTCGGGGCTTCAACCTGCCAGTAAGGTAAAGCAAAAATGGTGCGAAGCTGATAAAAATGATTTGCAAGGTTTTTAGCATCTTCAGGTGATGCAAGCACTGTGGAATAGGGAGGTGGTGTCTCGGATAGCTAAAGAACAACAGTTCCGGTGAAATAAAACTATGAAAATTGAATGATTGAAAAACAAACGTTGAAGGCTGCCCGAGCACGCAAAACCCGAGCCGCAGTAACATGCAACAACACCCCCGAGATGCTTGTAGCTGACTGACTTACACGCCGTGACACACCTGCTAAGTTTGGCGGGCCATGTGGATCTACTTTCTTAACATTGCAAAATTCATAATAACCTTTTACATTCCTTACCTTGTACAAGAACATGCATAAATAATTGTTAAACATAAAAATTCATATGGAACACTGTTTACATTTGGGTGGATGAGGTGAGGATGGCAAATGTTGTGAATGATACATAATGGAATTCTGAAAAAAACATTTTTCATACTCCGAAATGCACTTTGGTTGTTTCCTTGCTTATATAACATAAACACGTGAATGCTTGTTTTTACATATTACACGCAGAACCCTATGTAAAAGATTTAATTGAAAAACAAGATCTATTTTATATTACTACACTACAAAAAAGTGCTCTGACATCACGTGCTCAAGTCTGCATTGTGTTGCAAACACACTTGCACTGCAGTACACTTGCTGCTCCACTCGTCGAGTGCGCATCCCATCTGCACAGCTTTGTAGCGCTGTGGCTGTTAAACGGGCTTCGTGTGGGACACGTGACACACATCAAGTTTTACAATGGTGAAACACCTCAACATCCTTAAGAGCCACTTAAGTTTAAGTATAGCTTTGCTGAAACCTAGTTTATTCCTTGATGGGGGAACCGGCCCTTAATTTGATTATCTGGAACCTCTGCTTTGTTTTAGCCTGGAGAGTAAGTAGTTTCACAGCCCAGGCCATTTTTTTATATGGCCGGGATGTAATTTCTTATTTTCATGTAGGCACTTATCCTGCCTTTTCACATCTCCAGTGTGCGCCCTGCTTTAACGGGGCAAATGTTATTTCTGCTCTTCGGAGGTCAATTGGAATAAAATATTTATGTTCGCCGAATTGACTGCTTTATTATTTTAACGCACGCTTCATGACCACATAACTACTAATTGTATGTATATTTTTCGTAAGGCCCCGGTAGTGAGTGACCATATTAAAGTAGCACTAATAGCACTCACTAGACGAGGTATTTTGGAATATATCAAGGATGAATAGTGCAACTTTCTACAACATCTGCAATGAGATATCTGACTTCAAGGGGAGCCACATGAAGGCAGTTGACCACACACCCCAACTGTACTTGTCCTCTCTGATGAGTATGCTGGTGCCCCCTGGACTACTATGGTAGTATATTTAAATCCTATCTACATAACCTTTCTCCTTGATGGTCCAGCCTAGAAACTTCAAATAAGTGAGATAAATGTCCGAAATTCGGTAGTTAAATTTAAACTAGGGTTATCTAATTTAAACTCTTGTAAACTGCTGCTGAAATGGAGTTCGAGAGTAGTCTAAGTTTAGATTATCTTAATCGCAGTTTAAAATATTAACCTGACATTTTGTAATTGGCCCTAAATTGGTTTGGAAGCGATGTTCTTTTTTCTGGTAAAGCCCATCATTTTTCCTCTTTTTTTTTTGTGCACATTATTTTTTAAAATAGCAATTTTTTGTTACATTAATTTTTTTTAAATGTTGTTATATGTCAAATATTGCCATAATTTTTAGTCATGTAATATGTATTAAAAATAATATGATCTGTTATATGTAAATGCCATAGTAGTATTATTTTTACTATTTTTTTGTTAGTAATTATGTCGCGGGTTTTATACACTAGGTATTGAGTCTCTTTAATATCTGTGTTTTGTGTTCGCTTATGTTACGCCAGATGGCATAGTTTTCGGAATAAAATTTTTTTATATGAAGTTTTGTTATTCTATTCGCGTGTATAATTTACAGTAAGTAATGTTATATTATAGAGTATATTTAAAAATTAAGGAACTATAACACAAATATTTTGATTTTCATGACTTTGGTCGGGTCGCCGGATTTGCTCTCATGCGGAAAAAGGCACTTTTACTCTTCAACTCAGGTAAAAGCAGGAAATTTGCCCCTCTGGTCAACTACAACGGATACGAAGTTCCCTCTGTAAACTACCCACGATTTTTATATCATCTATGGAAATAACACAACTTTTTTGCTTTAATTATAGTACATTACTCGACTCTTCAGAAAGCGTTATCGACTTCTGCGATACTAACTTATAAATCATCTCAGTAGATGGCGGGTTAGATGCAAATAATGCTTACATGACTAGAGGTAATATATGCTGATGTTATAGCGCCAAACTTTATAATCAATACATACGCCGTTACAGATTTTTTGTGCGTGTTCCCATTTGCTTTGAGTTATTTTTACGTAATTTTTCATTTAGTAATTTAAGCTGTAACAAGTAAATCACGATTAAGAAAAGAAAAACAATGGCATAGATTGAAAACCACAAGTTTTTCTCCATAACGTATGGATAATAATGTGCATGTTTCCCAGGAATTATAGAAGACTTGATGCGGAAAATTCAGTGATTCCAGATGACGATATTCTACCGCAAGTCGGTAGTATACTGCACAGTGAAACTCGTGATTCACAATCCGATCTCGGTGTAGTGAACGACACGGCTCATTGTTCAGTGCCTGGAACATGCTATATGTAAAACGCGAGTGATGGCTTTAGAACCAAAAAAGAGTAAGTAGTTATAGTTTGTTTTCTTCAGGCGCAAAATTGTTTCTCCTAAAGGTATTAACACAAGGAAAATAATTAAGCAGTAAGAATTAAGCAGTAAGCTACAAAAATTTTATTAACACAAAAACGATACTGCTAACTAAGTTCGACCAATTGAAATACATTTCACCATGCATTATTTAAAGTCAAAATATAATTTTTTATTTATATAATTTACTGTTTACAATAAATGACATCAATGAGTACACTTTATAATTACCTGAAATAAATTAATTTAATTAAGTAAATAAAAATTAGTCCCATAAGACAGTGTATAGAAATATAATAAATTATTTTATAAAATATGTGTACATATATGACAGTTCTGATGTTTACAATACAATCCATATTACATGTTCATTTAGTTCCACCTCTTTTAAGTCCATGTCCCGCAAGTCCACAATGTTCTAGAGTTCTCCGAGCACCCTCATGCACAGTAGGATTCACTCGTCGGGTTTCACGCCCTCTCGTCCATTCACACCACGAACACCTCGTTCGCCATCATCCCACACTTAACTTCGCCCTTCGCACTCAGACAAAAGGCTTCTACCAAAACTGCTGGCCATTGGGCCCCTGCGGTATTTATAGGGTCGTAGGCTATCGCCCAGATATTTCGCTAAATCCCTCATTGCACAGAAGTCCTAATTCCCAGATTATTCTCGCGCCTGCTCTACATTTGTCAGATTCTCTAGCAGGGGAGGAGGAGGGGCTGTGATGCCACCCATGTGTCGATACTGTAAATCTTAAATGCATAATTATTTTTGATCACAGCATTTAACTCAAAAGAAAATGCTCATATACACGAAATGTAATTCATGTAGGTCTACAATAACATTTTATTTTATTATTTTATTAGTATTACAATTTGCTACGTACTAAATTATTTGTGCTAATTTTTTATCAAGTTTATTCGTTTATCCCTAAAACTATGTTCGTCACTCTTATCTCAATATATTTTGCATTTGCAGAGTTAAAACTTTATAATATATTTACTGTTCTTTGCTGTTAACGAAGTAAAACAAATTTTCATTTTATTATCTGCTTATAGCAGCTAATTCACACTCCGCGATCGTGCTTGTCACTTGCAGTATCATAAAAACCTTTCAATTATATATCACGAACTCTGACATCTTCGACTATATTTTAATAGGCATAAATAAAACATTTGGTAGGACCGAAAACAAACTACAATCATTCGCCAGCTACTAGCGCAGCGAAACTTCAATATCCGAATCAGAGATCTACAAATAAGGTAACATGCTTTGCCTGCACCAGTTTTTCTGCGACTTGATGAAGACACTTGAAGCTGGCACTGGCTAGTATGGAAGCAACAAAACTGTATGGCGTTGATCATCAACAATCTACTCTCAAACTCTTACTATTCTCTTTATTCGGATTTATTCCAAAAGCTTTATTAATTTAATTTAATTTTTGCACACAGCTATAAACAACACACAATGAAAAACACGTTTTACATTATTTTGCTTATCATTGCATGCCGCCCTTTAAAACGTGCTGCTGTAAGCCCAGGTCTAACTCCTAATGAGAAATACGGCATTGGCAGGCTCTTAGCTGCGAGCCTATTGCAGTTACACACAAATAATCCTTCGAAGACTAAGGCTCCCTCCTACCTGGTTGCAGGGTGTTAGAAATACACGTTGTTTCTCCACGAAACTGTTAAACATGTGTCCAATGTGTGAGCTGACCTACGGAAGGAACATACACTTTATACGGGGGCTGTTGAGTACTTTCCGAGTTGTATAAGAATTAGGGGGGGGGGGGATAGTTTTCCGCGGGCACTTCGACATATGGATAGTTGTCCAGAGGGGCAGTTTTCCTGCTTCTAGCTGGAGATAGGAAGAAAAGCGCCTTTCCATATGGGGACATTTACGCGCCCCTCTTCGGGCTCCGCGACATGGTGTTACGAGATATATCCACTAGCAATGTCGTGTATTTCGGAAGTTTTCAAGTTTTTTTTTTTGTGGCAAAAAAATTTCTTGTTTCCACAATGTTACTTTCTCACCTTCATCATGTAAGGAAAGTTTAATATTTTTCGGTTGCTGAGAGTGTAAGACAGGTGAATTCAGAGATCATTCCAAATCGTACACACAGTGCACTAGTAAAACCAGCGAGAATGACAAGTGTGTAAATATCTTGGGCCTTATTCGTAGTCGTTTTTAGAACGGACTAAGGAAAGATCATCCTCCGACCAAAATGTTTCCTATTCAGAGAGCATTTTCATTGCTAGTCCCAGAATATATATATATATATATATATACACACACACATATGTATAATTATAGCCTATTCCATTATTACAACATAGCAGTTGGACAGTAAAAGATGATATATTGTTACATGTCGTATAATGGTTTCGCAATAACTGATTAAATAACCTGTTATCCACAAATAACGATAACTCTTTAGCTCATCACTATTTGTAAAGTATAAAAAGGTGGTGAGACTATGACTGAGTACAAAATATTAGGCATATATCTGGAACAGTATGAGATTGTAAGGAGTACAGGAAATAGTAAAAATTACCCATTTTCAATAGAAAGGCATGCAACTAAAGTTAATAAAACGAATAAAGAAGCAATGCAGTGAAAAAAAATATCCCAATTTATCTTTTATATAAACTTCTACTTTTATTTTCTATTCAACCCACAGTATAATTGATTGAATTTAATTTTTTGCTTTGATGATTAATGCTTATTGAAAATTACTATTCAATTTTAAAAATAAAATCATTTTGTTTTGGATATAATTCATATTGTCGTTAGCACTATCTAGGCTGTACTTTGTCATTAGTGATACTCCAAGGTGTTAATAAGGACAAATCTCTGCAAAGCACAAGTGCGATAAACTTGACAACACTGTTCTTCGATGATCTTTCAACTAAAGTTAGTGTCACTCTAATCGGGGTTTATGAAAACAATATATTTAGTCCACCCTTAATCCGGGCTAACCTCAGACCAACTCATCTCTGGATCATCCTTGGACGAAGCTTTGACTGTTAATAAAGCCTCCTGTATTTATTTTAAATAATTAGTGTCACATAACACAGGTTAGAGACGCACACCATCTACATTTGTTTACGTCTGTATGTTTGTTATTATTCAGGGTTATGTATTGAATGTTATTGTTTTTGAAGAGTTTTGACAGTTCTGTTGTTTGCGGTGAAATGGCGTATGTTTTCCTTCCTACAGGAAGCTTGTTTTAAGTTATAAATAAAGGGTAATTGCTTGTGCTTATCTTTTATCTGCCAGCAGGAACACCACATGCTAATGTCACAGCATTTTGTAAATAAATTTTGCCAGTGTGATATCATTTGCATCGAGAATGTGCACCACGTGGGTTTCTTGACATGGAAATGTTGACATTTTCAAAGTAATATTTTGGGGTTTATATTTGATATTGGCCCATACAAATTACGCCTCTGCTGTGTAAATTTATTTCCTCTCTACTGGAGTAGGTATGCCAAGGCCCTGCCTTGTGGTGTTAAGGTTTAGCATATTTTTTTAATGTGTTTTTGTGTGAATAGGAAGTGTTGTGTTTGTATGTCATGGGTGTAACCCCGAAGTCAAGTGACCAAATCAGGTCACAAATGTTATTTCAGACTTACTTAAAAGTTTCGTAATGTATGCAATGCTTATATAAATTTACTGATGCAGAAAAGTAAATAGTACAGAATTTGAATACTGGCCATGCCAGTACCATGATCTGTTTAGAGGCGACCAGCCGATGCACACAGCAATATGGCAATCAAGTGGCCGGCTAAACTCAAACTGTATTAAAATGTAAGTTATGAGTGTTTTGTTGTGTTCTTGTATTTTTATGCTTTCTATTAGGGTTTAAATATATGTTGTGATATTAAGTTTGATGCAGGAGAGTTCCAGTGGAGCTCCAGTTCCACTTGTAGTAGGCGAGAATGTGAGTTTATGTAGATTGTGGCAACACTGCAGTCAACAGATATCTTGATTGATATATTTTTGTGTTCAATAATTTGGTTTATAATTAATGCAAGGGTTTTTGTGTCTCATATCTCACATACTTCATCAACCATTCCATTTTTAAATTGGAAAGTTAAAAGTGGTTTACAACAAGTCATGTTACATGAACCAGTGGGCTCTGCGCCAATGTGACTTCAGTGGCGTCATAATGTTCTAGCGGAATGTAGATTTGTGTGATATCCTTCCCTGACTTTTCAACTTTTGTTCTGATCTTGTAACTTACATTAGTATTTCAACTTAAATGATCGGAACCTTTTATATTTTGCTGTCCGGGGAGTGAGCCACTCCATGCCTGGCTCATGTTGTATAGAATCGGGCTTTAATTAACTGTAAGTCCATGTAGGCATAGTGCCATTTTCAATATAAGTATTCATTTACTATACTGGTGAGAATCATCTTGTAAGTGCCTCTGCTGAAGGGATAACATAAATAAATTGAGTTGTTGGAAATGTACTCTTTTATTTATATGGCCACTTCACGACCACTTAACCATACATGTGACGATGTAACCTTTAAGGCATAAGGGGGCTTATAACAACCTGACAGGAGTGAGCATGAGCATCTCGGGGCAGCACAGATAACCCCAGTAGACCAGGCTCATTGGATATTGTGAGAATTTCTGAAACAATTATAACCTTGGAGACATCGGACATCGAAGGGGCCAAATAAGGCCCTGAGGGAGCTGGCACCTGTCCAGAAGAACGAATGTAATTTTCTATTGTATCCATGTAACCCTACTCCTTGATGGTCCAACATCGACGATATGTCAAAATAGCTTTCCCAACTTGTGTGACTGTCCATAACACTACCCATAGCATGGATTTCCTTCCCACCAGAATATTCGAATATTACTAATCAAAATTCAAATCCCATTTCCTCAAAATTTAATCATTTTCTATGCATTTGTATGGCATGTGTGACCACATGCATGTACAAGTATCAGTTCCTTTGAGCACTAGCTATTTTATTTCGCTACTACCGAATCACCCACAAGATACTTCATCACCATTGGTGAACGAGAATGCTGGAGTCTGCCATCTAGTGCCCAGGGAGCATCCGTGATGTCAGTGGCACCACCATCTTGGAACAAGTCCAATGCTGAGGGGAGTAAGGCACCATCTACTCCTGTCCATCTGCTCCATCCATGTCATGCCGAGCAGGCAGCACCACCCCTACTGCGATGTGTGTGTAAGTGACTGATGCTAGCCATGAGGCCACATGGTCCGGCTGAATAACATCACGGACTTCAGTATGGACTTCTCGGGTCAACTGTGTCGCGCCCCCGAATGGGGATTGCTATGTTGGCAAACTACCAATGGACAAAATTCTTCTCTGAATAACAAGAGTTTACGCCTTGGGCCTAGCCCGGACCGAATTTCGATAAACGTTTTACAAGGCAAAATGTGCATGTGCCACGAACCTGTCACAGTACACCAGTTAAAGAGAGACATTGAAAATGTAAACACCATCATCTGCCAGAATGCTCTTGCGAAAATCCTCGCTGGAAAACCTGGCAACATTTGCAATATCTGCATGCAACTGTCCGTGAACCAAGGATTTATCAATCCCACATGTTCCACAGCGATGTGTACATTGCACCAAATCGCCTAAAGGAGGGGACTAACTCCCATCCCAGCTGATGCGCACATTGTGTAATTTCGCAAATGGAAAACTCTGTGTTGGCATGGAAGTTGCCACCATGGCTTGCGTACAATGTTTCTACACATGTCAATGAGACTGTTTAACGGCAGAAGAAAGTGTAACATGGCAAGAGCCGAATTTCATCAACTCTACCCGATGCTGGCCTGCGTCAATGAAACAATATCTAATGAGAACCCTGCACAACAAAACAGAATAACCGTGGGTTTCGTAAGAGACATATATGCCGCAACCAGAGATCAACACAGTCGTGCAGGAAATCTTCCGAAATTTAGAACATTCCAAAATTTGCATGCCAGCAATAAAGTTCCCGCCAACCATGCAACCGGCACACTGCCAGTCAGAGGACATGCCATTGGCGAATTCCACACATCCTATGTTATAGAGGCCATTCATCTGCCCACTCACAAAAACCACACTACCAGATTTCAATCTGTGGCCACCTATGCGGGCGCAAAAAGTGAGGACTCACTAGGATTCCTGCGAGATTGCAAAGAACCCTGGAGTTGATGAAACGGATTGGCCCAACTCTGTTAGAGAATGCCCATTGGCAGATGCCAAGTTCTGGTGGTGCGGCGCATTACAGAATCACGTGGAACAAAATTTGTAATGATTTCAAGTGTAGGTTGGCCAAAACATTTATGTTGTTACGTGCCAAGAGCCAGACTATCTAAGAGCAACAGGGCGAAGGGAGTTTTTATGAGTTTGCAAGTCTGATTTGGACCTGCGACCCACCACTGTCAATGCGAGATATCCTAGAAGTGATCGCTAGTACCGTACATGCATAGTACCCACCAACACTCGCGCCAGTGATACATGTATCGGAGAAGGACATCATAGAAACAGCCATGCTCCTGGATTCCAGAGCACAAGCACAACCACCCTGTCGCCGGGAAACTGCCCAGCCATGATGTGAGACAGAACCAAAACACAGGATTTCAAATTGAGTGAAACAGCAGTGAAATACTCTGCCCCTGCAGTTACCACCTGCATTAAACCAACTACAGTCACTACGGAGAGCAATGCACCCCACAAAACGCCAGGGAATAGGCAATATTTCTGCCCTTGATGGTGGTGTAGCAGGCCCCACTGAGACAACTACTGCCCTACTTGGGAGCTCTATGGGATGGATGGGGAGCAGAGTCAGCCAGGATAGGGAAATGGTATAATGGGATAGTGCAGCCTGACATAGCTAACCTTGAACTCAACCTCGTGAAAAATAACCTGAATCTTACGAACATCGAAAATTCCCCGCTGGAGTACCTCCGTGACAGAACAACAGCACAGTGCAATAACATCAACATTCCCACAGATGCAGTTACTTTGATAATCGAGAATTGATAATCAGGGAACAAGCAACCTGCCCGACCTCACGTAAGTGGAAAGAAAAATGTGCACAGCAAGCAGTAATAAAATGGTGTATTGTTGACAAATGTCTTGATATACACATGAGTGAAAACAGCAAAAAGTGGCATGTGTATGTGCCCGCTATGGCAGGGGACACCATATTGCATTACGCCCATGCTAGCGACACTGCAGGAAATCTGGGTGTTGTGCAAACAAAACAAAAATTCTTGAAATATTTTCACTGGCCGGGGTTCGCAGCACATACCAGGGCATTCGTCCGAATGTGTGTACCGTGCAACTGTTTCAAAACCCATCGCCAAGATGGAATACAACAACAACAAACCCCATGAGTAAATGGAGCTATTTAAAACAATCATCATTGATATCATGGGGCCGTATACACGCATGCGAAGAGGAAAATATTTTATTTTGTTAGTTATAGACTTGTTCTCCAGGGGGGCTGAGGCATACCCACTTGCAAGTGCATGCATAAGAATGATAGGGAAGACCCTGCAAAGTGAGTTCTTTTCCCATTGGGGATATCCTTGCATGCCACTCAGTGGTAATGGGACCCAGTTCACAGGGAAAGCAATGTGAGACATGTGCATGTGCTGATGTGTCCGACACCATATACCACATAGAAACATAGAAACCAAGATCTGAAGACCCAGCTATGTTTGCACGCGGGTGATAATCATGCATCATGGGCAGAACACCTTCCAATGGTTCTGATCACGGTGTGAACCTGTGTGAATCAGGCAACCGGCCAGATATCCGCCTAGATGTTGCAAGGCCATGACCTTCTCTTCCCTGGCGAGTTCGTTAGCAGGCCGATGGAGCATGCAGCCAGTGAAGGGGAATGTAGGGTGGAGAAGAGATAGAGGTAGTGAGTTAGGCGAGGGAACAACAACACAGCTATGTCCAACAATGGTGGCTGTTTTCCGCCTCCAACCCTCCACCTCCCCATGCTGGGCAGTTTGTTATGTGCAGGCACACTCGTAGTCTGCCAGACAAAAAGTATTTTTCCCTGGTTTTACAGCCCTCTGGAGTGGATCATATCTTGTAGTACAGCTAAGGGAGATTCCTGCTACTTGAAAAGACAGAGCCAGCGCTGCACAACAGTCTTCTATTGGAATGTCATGTGGGTTGCTATGGATTGCATCAGTACACCAGATATCGTAAATTCCCCACAAATGTCTCGGGGAAAGAACTCATTTGCTGTCCTGCCAACGTTTTTGCCAGGCAGCCCACCACCATCACCTTCCAGCAGAAAATAACAAGCACATTCAGCTGCGCATTTCTGTCTACAGCAGCTCCAGCTGGTGATAGTAACCACGTGCAATGGCAAAGTAGTTAAGCAAACGAACAACTGATGTCTCATGGCATCACATCAGATGAGCCAGGGGGGGGCCCCTGAGGATAGCCAGGATCTCCAGGTATGCTGTAACTGATGCCATGCTAGAACAAAAATGTTGCTTGAATAAATAATTAAAAAGGATGATGTGAAACATAGCACTGGACAAAACATATAGCAATCCCCATATAATACAACGCACTTAAACAAAACATTGGCATGATGAGTGACATGATTCGCCACCTCTAGGACCATTTGTATGGCCGCAGTCTGTAATGCCAATGCAGCAGGGATGTGTGCTATACAGATGCATGGAGCGTACACAAGGTCATGGTGCGCGACACGGAGCATTGCAGTCCAATGCGGCATAGTGCAGCATGAGGGCACACTGGTGCAGTGTAGCCAGTAGTTACAAAGGATGCTTACAGTAGAGACTCTGTGAGGTGTAGTGGTATGAAAGTTGACCCTAATAATAACTGAATTTGAGGGCCCAGGGCCTACGCCATTTATTTTTGTTATTAGTTATGAAAGGATTTATTGTTTTTGGACTTTCCTTATTCTCCCCATGTATTATTGAGCTAGCTTACATATGTATCTGTTTCACCACTCATCTAGTGACATGTCCATTATCAATCATAATTTTTTTTTATCGCAGAGTCTTATATGTATTTTTTAACATAAATTTTGGCAAGTAGCATGACATAAAGATAGAGATATAGGTTTGTGGAAGGAAGTAGTTCCGTTCTGGCGTGTGGGGCCAGCCATGGCCAGCATGCACATCAGGCAGGAGAATCAGTCAGAAGGTAGCATGGTACGAGGGTGTTACGTGCATCACGAGCTCCGGCTTTTCCCACAAGTTGGTCAGCCTTAATTATTTTTGGTATACATGTTTAACTGCGATAGACTTCATCTTCTGTAACCTTCTTGTTTTAGCCGCCTGGTACACCCCCTCACTTCCTGTGGGAATAGCATCGCCCGGGAAGCATTTAATACTGTAAGTTCATTATTGTTGCAAGACTGTTTTCCAGCTAACCATAGTGTCTGGTGTCATGTAGCCATGCTTTTTCACATGTAAAGTGTTCCCTTGAGAGGTATGTGTAATGATGTCGAATAAATACTGCTGAAATGAACTGTTTTTATGTTATTTCTACAGCTTTGTGAATTTATGGGGACGGGCCCTAACAATACCCGCTCATATTATTATGTCAGTGTATTTTCATTCTGTCTAGTTTCGCAAGTGTACATGTACTAGGAAGTTGTTCTGTATTTTAGGGTATGTGGTTGGCCCAAATGATCTACGTACACAAAGTGTTAACGTTTTGAAAGTTCCCGCCATAGACTAGTCATCAATGTACATAGTCGACCAACCAGCTACCATTTGGTAAACAACAACAATGCAGCTTAATTGTAAATTGCATTACCGAGGCAGAGGTGAACAGCATTGTCTACCAGAATATTCGGCCTGGGCATACGGCCCACGATCCTGAGGTTATTGAGAGTCATCGTGCCACAACAATCATCTATCATCTCGGCACCGCCTTGACGTTAACTGACACCAAGTTGGGTAAACAACATCCTAGACCACTCCTTCACCTCCTCCCAAAACACTTTCTAACTAATTTCTGCACAACCACACGGCATCAAATTGACACCAACATTGGTAGATTCCTACAGCCTTTCCGACACATTGACAACCGTCAAAGTATTGCCCCACCGTGGGGTCAAATCTCCGCGCCAAAAAATTTCCCGCCAATTTTTCTGTTATATTTCGTAACTTTTTCCACAATTTTCATCATTACTGAGTTATTCTCACCTATTCCTGTCCTGCAACGACGAGAGGACGACAGGGAGGCATCAGCAAGGGCAACAGTAGTATCATGATGCCCTGGTGATGCTGTCCAGATGCTAGGAAGCAAGTCACATGTCAACAATTGCGAAAAAGATGACAAGCCACAATCCACACCATGTCATTTGGAGGAGGAGTAGTGAGAAATGGCGAGCAGGAGAAACGACGGGGTGGAGGTTACCCCCGATCCCGACCCAACATTCTCCACTGCCGTCGGCAGCCAGCTGACCACTCACGATGCTCTGGACTGCCCGTCATCTGAGCACACCAGGTTGTTGACCCCTTCGCCGTTGGCCGAGCAGGGACAGCCATGTCGTGAGAGGGGAGGGCACCTCTTCCCCCAACCCTATGCATGTGGCTTTGTTGACAAACAAAGCATCGCTTGCAGGTTGACCGACAGCGCACCGGCGCTATGGTGTCTGGAATGTTTACACCCTATGGGAGGAAGATCCCAAACCACCCATGAAAGCAGTGATATTTGCCCATGCGATCGTAAGACCAGCTTCGATGACAAATGCATCAGTGACATTTGCGGTGCAGTGAAAGGCAGTGACAGAGTAACAATACAGAATATTAGCTGGCAAAATCGAGCATTGTAGTACAGCCGTAGGAGAGGTAGCAGTGTCAGTTCAAGTCCGGGACATAGAAACCAGTACTTCAGTCATTGTTGCGCCAGATTTCTGCAAAGATTCTTTTTTGGGTATGCCCTGGCTTACAGAGCATATCACCATTGTAGAGCCAGCAGCAAGATGGGTCCATTCTGGAGTGAAAGAGAGACACACTGTGTATAATCTGTAAAGCTGTCCGATGGGTAGCCTACACAAGGTGCAGAAGGTGAATTTAACAACCAAGTTCCGCCAGGATACCAGGCTGCATTTCAACATGTCCTTGATGAACACAGTGACATGTTTGGTAAGAATGATGTGTTGAAAAGAACTACCATCCCCGAGCATGCAGTCCTGCTCACGGACAAGAAGCCAGTAAGTACCAATCCGCAAGGGTATTTACCCAACCAGATGCGGATAATAAAGATACAAATTCAGGAAATACACAATGATTGGGTAATAGATCCTAAAGACAGTCAGTTCAATTCGGCCATTATCTTGGTGCCAAAAAAGAGAGAACCTGACAATTCTGCATCGATTTTCGTCCGTTGAACCAGGTGGCGTGCAGCGTGCTCCCATCCTACGTTAGCATGAGGGATGCTCTAAGCGTGCTGGGGCAAGCTAAAAGTTGGACATCCCTGGACCTTAAAAGTGGTTACTAGCAAGTACCAGTGAAGTTTAGGCTGAAAACGGCATTGACAGTCTCCGACTGCCAATGATTTCAGTTCTGTACAATGCTGTTTGGACAGAAATGCACCCAGGCATCGTTTCAGTTGATGATGGTATGAGTGCTCGATGGCATTATTGGAGATTATACACTCGTGTTTCCAATGATTATTATTTGGTCAGACAGTCGGGAGGAGCATGTACATCATCTTGTAGTTGTCGTGGAAAGGCTAGTGATTAATGGCTTAACATGCTCAGTGGAGAAACACCATGTTGGGAAAACCAGTATCGATTTCCTGGGTCACGCGAATGACCAGGAGGGAAACAGGCCTAACCCTGAACAATTGGAACGCATTGACTGTTGCCCACAGCCACGCACATGTAAACAATTACGCAAATTTTTCGGACTCATTAACTGCCTGCCGGAACACATTCCAAAATTTGCAATCATCACAGCTCCATTGATTTACTTGTTCTTGCTGCAGAAACGATTCGAATGGATGGTCGAAGCAGAGAAGGCTTCCCTAGACAATAAGAGTGAATTCCGAGTATGCCTGCCTCTCGCATGCAATGATGCACGGAAGCATTTGTACCTCCAAACTGATGCAAGCCATGAGGGAATGGGTGCAGTATTGTTCCAGGTTGATAATAGTGGGGAAAAACCGGTCATAGATTTTGCAAGTGCAAAGCTTGGGCAGACGGAAAGACACTATGGCGTAAACAAAGGGAATGTTTGACAGTCATCTGGGCAGTCAAGAAGTACTGCGCGTATCTCAAATACTAAAGTCACACTACAAACTGACAACTGGTGCTTAGTATGATTGCATAAAATGAGGGAGGCGAGACGCAAGCTGACAAGATGGACATTACAATTGCAGGCCCACAACTTTGTAGTAGAACATGTGCGTGGTAGGGAAAACGAGCTGGCAGATGCATTATTACACAACCCCAACAAAGAGTCATTTGCAAGGGACGAGGCAGAGTGTGAGGAAATTTTACTGCCAGACTCACGTGATCCCATGTCCGAGGTTCGAATCCAGCACATAACCATCGCTAACAATGAAGGGCTCATTAGCAATTTGTACCAAGAGGTAACTAAAGCACAAGGGGAAGGTTGGGCAATGTGCCCAACAGGAAGTGTAAGGATGGCATTGTTTGAATGGAAGAATTGTTACCTGTTCGGCTCAACCGCATGGGAAATGGAGGGTGTATGTCCCCATGTGTGCAAGAGATCAGGTACTCGCCTATTCGTACAGTGGAAGCGTGGCTGGTCACCCGGGCATTGAAAAGACAGTTCGCAATGAATGCGACCATTTTTTCTGGCCAGACCTTAGAAATCGTGCAAGACGGTCCATGCAAATGTGCCACAAGTTCAATGTGTACAAAACATGCCTATCAGATGGGAGGCAGCAGCAGAGGTCGCGTGTGCCGAGGAAACTGTTTGAGATGGTCTGAATTGACTTAATAGGCCTTTACCCAAGGACGAGGGGAGGAAAATGCTTCCCTTTAGTGATGACTGACAATTTTTTGAGGTGGATGGAAGCATACCCCACGAATGGAGCATGCGCAGGTAACATGGAGAAAGTGCTATAAGATAAATTCTGTCCCCGCTGGGGATTTGCCCGAAATTTGCTAACAGACATTGGCATGCAGTTCACCAGCCAGAAGTGGACGGAACTGTGCACGAAGTGGTGTGTGAACCACATTACAACTTCCTTTTACCATCCAAGGGCGGACTTCACGGATCTCTAAAATAGGGAAATCAAAACACAATTATGGCTCCATGGGGGAGAACAGCATGCCACATGGACAGACCACATACACACCATTTTGTACACACTCTGGAGAAGGGTGAATGCAGCGATGGGAATAACACCCACAGAAGTGTTGCTAGGTCGCAACTTGCGCCCGCCTAGAGAAGCAAAATGTCCGCAGAGGGAGGATAGCAGAAAACTCGCAAGCACAGACACGCAGAGGAGGCAGCAGAGGAGATGCTTATGCTAATTGAGGGGACATCAAGATCGATACACTGTAAGGTGGCTGCTGGTCACCACAAGACCGGCACTAACACTGCACCAGAGGTTGGAAGTCTATGTGTGGTTACACCCACAGTAAACAGCAAAGAGGGATTTCTGTTAAGGATTAGCAACACTTTGGAGTACCATAATAACGCCAATTATTTGTACAAAATTTCTGATTTTCCAGACTGTAATGTGTTACACTTGTTTGTCACTTTCCTGTAATCTATTTAATTATGTTAAGCCTTTTATGTTTTTGTCATTACATTACTTATGCTAAAGTGCAAAAAATAAATTTCAATTGTATTTAACTCTGCGATATGGCTTTTCAATATTTTCGACTGGTCATGTCGCTAGGTTGGAACATCTTACAGTCGCTGTCGTATGTGAAAGAATGCGCTGACCTGGTCTTCTACAATTTTACTTCCACACTAAGTAGTTCATTTTGAAATTTCCCTCAAGACTTCCCTGTTTTATTATTGCATAAGTGCCATACTTCTCTGTATAGGTGAGTGATTTGTACTTACCTTTTGGTAAGTCGTTGTGGTAAATGTTTGTTGCATTATTGTGTGTATTGTGTTTCCCTCGTAATATTGTTTAGTGTGGTTCCCCAGCTTTATGACCTAGTCATTTTGGTGATGTGACCTCGGGCTGTCGTGCATTTGAAGTGATGGGACCACAGCCTATGCTATGGTTTAAGCGACACGTGATGTGACGAAGCCCGACTACCGCCTTTTCATCTTCATTTGGTCATAACTTTATTTTAATTTCAGCATGTTGCTCTTTTTACGATTACTGCATGACACCATGGCAGTGACTGCCTTCAACTTGCTGCACAATGTTTTAACACTGAACTCAAATATCCTTGAAAACCACATGTTAAAAATAAATCTTCAATCTGATACCTTGTTAGAGGATCTTGGCATGGAATTGTGTGGACAGCCATAAGAATGACCTATTGAAAACAAAAATCTTAACAATTTTTGTTGCTCCTACAATTATGTAAAAAAAAGGGACTACAGTTAAATGGTAAATTGTTTTACAAACCAGGTGCACCCTAAGGTACCTATTTTGATGATATCATAACCTTTGCACCAATCACACAAAATTTGCACATCTTGACAGTCGGACCAGGAATATTATCAACTCTTCCCAAGAGGCCTTATATGAGTCTCAGGTTACATCCCTGCAGAAAGAAACTGACCAGGTGGCAGTGCTTACTGATAATGTTAACCTTTCAGAAAGTAATGAGTTGGTCTTTCCTATCACTTAACAATTAAGTACTGTAGCTCATGTATCATATCAAATTAATCCTCTTAGCCTTCAAGGTCTTTCTACATCCAACACTTAGTACCAACTTTTAGGCGTACCCCCTGGTGTCACAGGTATTGTTTCCACATACACTATCCCAATAGTAAGTCTTGGTGCTGGCTTTACACCTATCTATCCTTACACTTCACATGTGTTTTGAACTGCTTCCACAGCTGTGTTTGTACCCCATGTCACTATGACTAGTGGTGTTTTCCCAAGTGCTTATCAAGCACCCTTAAATGTTTTTTTTTTTTTTTTGCAAAATCCCCCACACCCTAGAAAGAATGTTAAAGGATTTACCTTTAACTAACGATTTAGTTATAAATAAACTTTAAAATTTCCTGTTCGTCTACACCAAAGTAATTCAGTACCAGAACCTCAGTTGCTGGAGATTATTTTCCCTTTCACTCAAGGACCATTATGTGAATGCACACAACATGCCATTGCACATCGCCTTACGTTTGATGCTAACCATAAAGATATATTGCATTTTTTATTCCTACCAGACTTTTAACTGAATTAAGTTTGAAGCATTTCAATCATTTGCAGGGTCCTTATGAAGCATCGTCAGTTTATGTAAGTAGCATTAAAGAATTTGCCATTGTACTTAGGTTGTCACTTAGTGAACAAGAAGTGGTTGACAACATTTTAGTAGGCCTTGCATCCCAGTAACGCACCCGCTTAGATTTTTTTATTTAGATAAACCAACAAATTTTGCAGGTTTAGACAAGATGTGCATTCATTTACAAAATACTCACTGTGTGGAACAGAGGCATGAAATGCAAAAGGTTTTTTTGAAGGCAACTCATTTCATAGGCAGCAGCAAAATAAATCAGGCACCTTTGCAGTACGTACAGAGTGATAGAAGACAACATAAACCCATAGGTAATAGGCCTAACAGATCAAGGAAAAGACACTAAAAATGTGGGTAAAGTAGATAGAGATGTTGACACAGGTAAACCAGGCCCCTCTAGTAGTAATCGTAGCCCGCTTGTATGTTATTATTGCAAAAGGACTGAACATGTAATTTCAAATTGTTGTCAGTTAAAAAACATGTCCAGCGAGGAGGAAAAGTGAGCGACTGCCCTAGCTTTTGTTGTAAACCCAATCTTAACTTTTATAATGCTTACATTTCTCACAGGATGGATATTTGCACCCTTTTTAAACAGTTGTTTGGACAACCTGAGGCTCACGGTGAGTGTGAGAATTCTAGTGCTTTGGACGTATGCCATGTTCAGTTTCCTAATGTTGGCATTGGTAAAGTAAGTACTCTACATGCAGAGTTAAGTTTATGCTTTGTATGTATCAGTGCACTTGTCGACTCTGGTTTTGCGGGATATATTACTTCCAAGAACTTTTTAAACGTTTACAGTAATCGAACCTTAATAGGTTGGTTGAAGAGAAACATAAAAAATGTTTTACTGCTGCTAAAGCGCCATTGAATATTTCTTGTTGTGCAGTAATAAAGGTGAAAATTTCATGCTTTACTTGGATGATAAAATGTCTCGTTGCTGACGAGTTGAGTTTGGATTTTACTATTGGAGCTGATTTCACACGAAAAACAGGTCTAATTTTAGATGTTCAGGAGGGGACATATTTTTATATAAATTTGCCGCAAAAGAGAAGATTCCTTTTATTAGTAACCAAGGTGCTCCTACTACCTCTGATATTAATGTGGATTGTGAAGTAAAAGTTATAGAAAATCCCTTTAGTCATTTATATGATTTAGAGCAAAATAAAATTCAGAAATCGTGTGATCATTTTCCCAGTGTGTTAACAACTGAGTTAGGGCTAACCAAAATGCTGGTGAATGAGATCAAGTTTTTAGACCAAGAACAAGTCAAAAGTCAACAGTATTGTTTGGTCCCTCCTAAAATTAAGTTACTTAGGTTGCTGGTACATGATCTAATCAATAAAGGGGTCATAGAACAATCAATGTCACTGTATGATAGTCAATCTTTTCTTGTTCCTAAGCCTAATTTAAAATAAAGCATGGTTATCGATTACAGTAAGGTAAATAAGAAAATTTAAATTGAATCTATCCCATTGCTGGATTTGCACTCTGCCTTTCATTAGTTCAGTAAGGCCAAAATGCTTACCACCACAGAATTAAATGCTTTTTACCACCAGATAACTTTTAGTAAAGAATCTAAATGCATAACTAGTTTTTGTGTGCCGTGGAACTTGTATCAGTTCACACATGTTCCTTTTGGTTTGGCAACAGGTGCCTAAGTACTTACGAGGCTGTAGGATCAGGTTTTTCATGATGTAAAATTTAAATTTGTATACAATTATGTTGACGATTTGGTAGTCAATTCTGAAAATTTCGAGGAACATTTAACCCATTTAGAAGAAATCTTTTTCAAGTTTAAAAACAGCTGGTTTAACAGTAAATCCTGCCAAGGTCATGTTAGCGGTTCCTGAGATTTCATTTTTGGGTTATACAATTTCTAGTCAGGGCATTTCCATAGACCCAGAAATAACCAAAGTAGTTAGGAATTTCCCTCAACTTAGGGATGCAAAGGGCATAGCCAATTTTATTGGTATGATTCAGTTTTTTGGAAAGTTCATTCCACATTTGGCAGAAAAAGTTCCACCCGTTAACCAATTAAGAAGGAAAAATTACAAATTTGAGTGAGGTACAGTCCAACAGAAAGTGTTTGATATTTTAAAAAATTACATGACTAATCTTCCTGTGTTGCGAATGGCCGACATTTCCAAGTAGTTCATTTTACAAACAGACGCCTCTAGTTTGGCTGTAGGGACAGTCGTTTTACAGGAAGTAGATGGTGTATGTCAGCTGGTGGCACAGGCTTCACATACTTTGACCCCTCACGAAAGAATATCATCTACCAGTGTTTAGCAGTTGTCATTGGTGTTTATAAATTCCATGAATATCATGAACATTCTGAGTTTTGGTTAGAAATAGATAATCAAGCTTTGTCCTGGCTGTTAGAACATCCACGTCAGATAGGCAAAATTGGCCTTTGGGTCTGTTATTGAACAAAAAAAAATTGTCTAAAGGTGACCTATTCTTTAAGTCTCTTGACAATAGAAAATATATTGTTTTGCCTAATTTTCAGAAACCTATGTTATTTGAGTATTTTCGTTCTTCTCCTTTAGACGAACACCTAGGAATTTACAAGACTAGTTACTGAATCAGGAAATGTTTTATTTGGAAAGGAAAAAATGTAGAAATTTCAGTTAGAGTAAAAATATGTACCCTATGCGCTATTAACAAACTAGCTCAAAACACTAATTTAGGATTTCTAACTTCAGAAGTAGCAGAGAAACCATTATGTCCACTCGTTCTACTATACTTTTGCTGTTTGTCCAGCCAACTGATCCTCGACAGTGCAACACGCAGGCACACTCTGCAATTGATCACAGCAATGTGTAAGTGCTGTGCGATGCAACGAGCGTGCGATGGCGCAGTAAAGGTGCGGGAGAGCAGTCGGAGCAGCATCACATATGCGGGCAATGCCTGGTTGTAAACAAACACTCCAGCAGAATGATACTCTTACAAAAAACACTCCAAAGAAATAAAGGAAATATGAACATGCACTTACAAACACTGTCATGTGTTTACATTTCAAAGCAAATGCTACATTTTCTTTTCAAGAGTTTGCACTTATTACAGAGTTTTGTTATGTTATGATTTTGTTCACCCCCATTAGTGCTATGTCCACCTCATTTCAGGTAATATTTTAATCACCCAGGGTAAGTGTGTTGTTAAAAGTATATTATATGCAAGTGTTGTATATGTACATAGTTTTATGCAGAGTTATTTTCATGTGTGTGTGCAAGCAGGTCCCTCCGTGGTGCATGGGCCCACTATCGCCCACCCTCGTGCCACAGTGGGAAGTCGGTCAGTGAGGAGCAACCAGAGGCACAGGTTGTGCGTGGACATCTTGCGTTATCCCGTGCTCTGGCAGTACTCATCTCTTTTGAACCAGTCATGTAACATCAATAGTAAGAAATTTTCTGGAACCGCTTTGCTTAGCCACCAAAGATATTGCCACTCGCCTCCCTGAGGTTTGAATCACCTGAGGAGAATTCGTAAATTTAACTGCACACTAAAATCACTTGTTAGCACCATGATATCTTTTGCAGCGTAACTTCGACCCCGAAGTGAAAGGGGGCACATTTGTAAACTGTTTCCTTGAGGAATGTTTAATTTACATTGTATGAAAAGTGTTTATGGAACATATATAAGCCTATTATTCAACTGCTGGAAGGCACTTCAGGGTGCGGGCCCTTAAAATACAGCCAATTTTACCTTCAGTGTAATGAACTGTGTTAAGAGAAATTTTTGTATGCAACACGTGAAATATAGCTTTTATGGGCGTGTGGTTGGCCCTAACATTCCACAACATAGGGAGTTTCTTAAAATGCAACGACTTCACAGGTCATCTCGGAATTAAAATGCCCTACAGCAAGCAAGTTTAGCATGGCAGGAATGGTATGTCCGGGTGATTGGCCCGCAGCATCCTAAGAAGACTTCATCTTGTAGTCTACCATAACTTCATTTGATGCAACCACGGTGATGCCCGGCACCTACCAGGTAATTCCATTCCAAAATTTCCACATAACTGGTTTTCCCAAACCACATTATCATCTTTCTGACCCCTGAACCATCGTAAAAATGGTGCCCAACGTGGGGACCTATTCCCTTCAATAACACAAAACAGCCAAATTTCCACATTTTTCCTAATTCAACAACGTAAAAAATTCCACCATATAAGTATTCCAGTCTATCATTCTTTGTGTACCCACATCCACACAATGCAGAAAGGACCAGCTACAGCACCGTAGTGCCTCCTAGATGCCTGTGGACACCGGGAAAAAATTGGCACATGGTACAGCAGAGAAAGCACACTAAGCGCAAGGGCAACCACCATTGTACAGCACGGGGGAGAAGGATGAGAAGAAGACAGCCATCTTGGGGCAGGCATGGTGTCAGCTACATCATCCTGGTGCACCAGCAGGACAAAGGATTTGTGCATGCACCAACTACCACCCCTCCATGCACGACACACCGTTCATCAGTATACTTGATAATGTTAATGGACAGCAATGTCATGGTTTAGTAGATATTGGCGGCACACATAATTTTGTGAAATCTAAATTTGTAAATTCATGGGACATTACACCAGGTAATTACGTAGTTAAATTGGCAACACAGCATCAGAGTAGTAACACTTTGGGACAAGCAAAAATCACTGTTAATGTAAGAGATATTTAGACTGTCACCACACACCTGAAATATGCGAATATGCAATTTTAGGAGTCCTATAGTTGACAGAACAAAACACTATTGTTGAACCTGCAGCACACAGGATACAGTTTGCTTCAAAGGAGCGTAGAACAGTGTATAATTTGGATAAATAGAGTATCGAAAATGTGCAAACAGTAGTACTTAGTAGTATTGACAATAATTCTTCCCCAGAATAGCAAGCAGTTTTTCAACATTTATTAAATTAAGCATGAAATTCCTTTAATGAAAGAACCTGTGTGTACATCCTGTCGCAATTATTTGTCAAATCAAAGTAAAATAATTAAAGTTCATATACAGGAGATGTTGAATGAAGGTGTCATTGAACCTACAAACAGTCGGTACAACTCAGCACTTACACTCACTCCAAAAAAAGATGGCATGCTGCACTTTTGTGTAGATTTCAGGCTGCTTAACCAAATGACGCAAAATTAACTGTCTCTGTTAATTAGTGTTAAAGATGCACTTAGTTCACTCGGCTGAGCCAAGGTCATGTAATTACTCGATCTTAAGAGCAGATACTGGCAAAACCCCTAAAGTTGGAAGACAGGGATAAATCCGCTTTTACTGCACCAGATGGGTGTCATTTCCAATTTTGTGCCATGCCTTTTGGGCTTAAGTGTGTTCTGGCCGCTTTCCAATCGATTTTGGTCAGGGTCTTGGACCGGCTGATCGGCGAGTATGCCATGGCATACCTCGATGACATCATCGTCTTATCAGACACTTGGGATGAGCATTTTCACCACCTATCTGTAGTATTGGAACGACTTGCAATCAACGGCCTCACCTGTGCGAAGAAAAAATGTCACATTGGCAAGACGAGTATTGATTTTCTGGGACACTTCATCGACCCTGAGGGAAATAGGCTGAAGCCAGAACAACTTATAATATTTGATAACTATCACACACCAAAGACCTGTAAGCAGCTCAGAAAAATTTTTGGACTAATTAATTCACTCAGAAAACACATACAGAATTTTGCAGTAATTTCCTCACCTTTGATCGAGCTACTTGCACCGCAACACCAATTTCACTGAACACCTGAAGCTAAAAATTAATTTTTTTGAAATCAAGCAAGAATTCTGCGAATGTAACACATTGCAACGTATGATGCAAGCCGACATCTCTATCTACACACTAATGCAAGTCAAGAGGGCGTAGGTGTAGTGCTATCTCAGGTAGATGAGAATGGAAATAAGCTAGTAATTGATTTTGAGAGTGCCAAGTTAGGCCAAACACAATGCCGCTATCACGTTAACAGGCAGGAGTGTCTCGCTGTCATATGAGCAATAAAGGATTACCACTCATATTTGGAATGTCAAAGATTCACACTCTGCACAGACAACAGATGTTTGCTTTGGATACACAGCATGCACAAGGCACATAGTAAGCTCATGCGATGGGAGCTAATTTTACAGGCTTATGATTTTTGTGTTGAACACGTGCCGGGAAATAAAAATGAATTGGCGGACACATTGTTATGTGCTCCGAACAAGGAAGTAGTACCACAGGATGATGCAGGATGGGACGATATCCTTCCGCCAAATGTGTGAAAGCCAGTCACTGTTGTATATTTACAGCAAATCAGCATGGAATAGGGAGATATCTTAATACACAAACTGTATGAGTGCGTGAGGAACGAACAACAAGGCTGCCAATTTTCGCGAGAATAATTCAACAATGCGCAGAGAAAGCAGTGGAATGTTGGTGTGTAGTGAGCGGGATATTAGAAATGTGCTCGGTTAAACACCCGGGGAAATGGAGGGTGTTTTTCCCCACATGTGCGCGGGATCAGGTACTCGGCCAGGCGCATAGTGGCAGCATGGTAGAACACCCCAGAGTAGACCAGACTATACGCATTAAACGTGAGCATTTCTTCTGGCCCGGTCTCGTGCAGCACACCTACAATTTTGTACAGAAATGCCAGAAATGAAACCTTTTTAAGGCTTGTGGAGCTGATGGACGACAACAGCCACAGCCACGCACATTGCAGAAACTGTTTGAGACAGTGTGTACTCACCTCATGGGGGCATACCCCCAGAAATCACACGTCAAAATATTCATTGTTCACATGACCGATAATTTTTCAAAACGGGTAGAAGTATATCCCACCAGCAGTACACTGACGACCAACACCGCGAAAGTTGAGTGAGGACTTCTTTCCGCGATGGGGTTTTCCCAAAAACCTATTAAAATATAGTGGGAGCCAGTTTACAGGGAAGAAGTGGCGTGAGTTATGTACCTTGTGGGGAGTACGCCATCTTACAATGGTGGTGTACTATCCCAGGGTCAACCCCACAGAGTGGTGCAATCAAGAGCTGAAAGTGCAGGTGCACCTCGGTGTGGGTGACCAGCATGCTACATGGGCACAACACCTGCCAGCAGCATTGTACACTCTCCACCAATGTGTAAATGCTGAAATCGGCAAAACACCTGCTGAAGTTCTAACAGGTAGAAACTTGCGATTGCCAGGCGAACGAAACTGCCCAAGTACAGTTAGCAGCAGCAAATCAGCGAGCAGTGCAACCAATCTCCATGCTATATGAGAACGTAAATAGTAAGTGCGAGAGCAGCATGGGCGATGTACATGACAGTGGTTTCCAACGACCATGCGACCACCACCTGTGCTAAGAGTCGGCCAAGAAGTTTATGAACCCACATACCCGCAGTCCACAGCCCGGAAAGACTTCTGTGATAGCCTTGCGGTGAAGTGGAGTGGGCTGCACCGGATTACTGCACAGCAGGGACCCACTATATATGCAGTCCGGTTCGGCAGGAGTTGGACGAGGATGCATCGAGACGACATCCGGGTGATGTCAACCGACAAAGTTGATCCCAGTTCCTTTCAGCCCCATGACGGCATCGACGATGCAGTGCAGGGAAGACAGGATGATAAGGGAGAGGTAGAGCAGCACCTCTAGGCGATGCAGGAGTTGAGCAGGAAGAGGACGACTTGAGAGTATCATCCAGTGTGACCTCTGAAGGCCTCGCCGGACACAATTTCCGTGGGGGTGGGAACAACATGGCAAGTGTCATCGGACCTCTGGAGGAGAGTACAGAAACAAGTACCAAAGACCTGTCATTGCCCGGCACCGCCATGCCTGACAAGGAGCGCCAGAGTGCTCCACCAGGTGTGTTCGATGGCGCAACACTTACGAGGGCCCCCGCCGATCCGATGGAACCCGTTGCTGCTACAGTACCTCAAATGGAATCATCTCCGTAGGATGTGTCAGAAATGGTGACAGCAAGCAGCATGGAGGAGATAGCAGAGATGGGCCTACTTTTTATGCCCTCGGAGGACCCTGAGGTCACCTCATTGCTGCAGGTAATGGCATCAGCTTACAAACTTACTCCTAGCGCGAATAGTAGGTGGAGGGGGCGTTTGAAGCCTGTTAGCTCCCTACCCTTTTGCACTCTTATATGCCTATAATAAGATAACAAATCCCTGGTATTAAATTTTAAGAATTTATTTGCACAAAATTGTTAAACATGTTTCATTGAGGTCATGTATGCATATGAATGTTGATAATTTTGTTTTTGCATTTGTAAATTACTATTCTATGGAAAATGTTTTTGGGAATATTTTTGGGATTCACATTACTGTTTGATATGAATGGTAGTTCATTATTAATTGAGGTGTTAGTTTTTTTTTTTTTTTTTTTTAAGTGACGTGATGTTGATTAGTTCATTGAGAGATCTCACCTCTCTATCGGTGTATATTTTCCTTGTTGTGCACCAATCATATGGAGTCTCCTGTGTCTAGGTTTGTGGATATATATATATATATATATATATATATATATATATATATATATATATATTTGCATTTGGTGACTGAGGGTGTACCCCTTTCCTTCTCTGCCTCTTAGCTCCTCGCTTATTACCTGAGAGGACAGTGGTAGAAATGCTTCTGACTTCCCCGCCCTACCGAATTTTAATAAGTAATTTTAGTTCTGTGTTAGTTCATTTGAGTTGAACTGGATTCACAACCATCCGTTTCATCCATCAGTCGCTGTCAGTCATGTGACCTTCAACCAATCTGAAGGCAACTTTTTTTCTTCCATCTGTCCAGCAATTATATCTCAAACATTTACTTTATCTGTGCACGAGATAGTTAGTGTTGTAGGGTGGTAACATTGAAAAATTTTTGGCCCAACGGATCGACCGACGATGGACTGTTGTGAGTTGCTTCCAATTGAAGGACAAAAAAAATCAATGGATGGCTGACTGACAAACGGGTGACTGACGGAAGCGACGGATGTTTGTTAGCCAAGCTTAACTTTGAATAATGTTCATCCTTGCATTTCTTTTTGTGCTTAGTTTTTACTCGCCATTGCGGGGGTAGTTACACTTTGAGGAGGGGAGTGTTGAGTCATGCTACGACATAATCTCTCCTAACATTTTTTTTTCTATTGCTTTTCTAGCAATTTAAGTTTTTGCAAACCTCGTTTTATTTTCTGTGCAAAGCAAAAGGTAAATATGTATTCAGGTTATTGTCACTTATAACTATTATCTCTGGCAATAAAAATATTGTTTTTATTTTAGTCATGTTTGCTAACTAGTAAAGTAATAATATAAAAATAATATTATCTTTATCAACCGCTTATCACTTCAGAGGGCAGCACCTATAACATTTAACTAAGTAATAAAGCCGTTATATTAATTTTGGTAATCTGTTCAAATTATTTACTTCACCGCTGTGTGTACATAATATTTTATTATCTTCTTTTTTAAATGTTGCTCTGCATTTTGTATAGGTTCTGAACCATAGTGGATAGTATAGTTTATGTTAATTTGCCATTAACAGCCCAAAAAGCAATGTGTTAATTGTACTTTTTATCATTATTATGTGTCTCTATGATTGTGTCTGTCTGCAGCATGGATAGGTGGCAAAACTAGTATCTTAATAACGTAAATTTTTTTTACAAATTATTTAATTTTCCTGGCTGTAATGTGTTACGCTTGTTTGTCACTTTCCTGTAATCTATTCAATTATGTGAATTTTTTTGTTCTTGTCGTTACATTACTTATGTTTAAATGCAAAAAGTAAATATCAATTGCATTTAACTCTGCGATATGGCTTTTCGATATATATCGACTAGTCATGTCGCCAGGTTGGAACATCGTACAGTCACTGTTGTACGTGAAAGAATGTGCTGGCCCGGTCTTCTACAATTTTACTTCCACACTTTGTTCATTTTGCAATTTCCTGCAAGACTTTCCTGCTTTATTATGGCATAAGTGCCATACTTCTTCGCTTAGGTGAGTGATTTGTACTTACCTTTTGGAAAGTCATTGTGGTAAATGTTTGTTGCAATTATCGGTGCTCATTTATCGTGTTTCCCTCGTAATTTTGTTAAGTACGTTTCCACAGCTACACGACGTAGCCATTTTGGTGAAATGACTTCGGGCGGTCGTGTTTTTAAAATTATGGGATTGTGGCCCATACTATGATTTAAGTGACAAGTGGTGTGTTGACAGCCGTCCACCGCCTTTTCATCTTTATTTGGTCATTACTTTATTTTAATTTTTGCATGTTTTTTTTTTTTTTTTTTTTTTTTCGATTACTGCATGACACCATGGCAGTGACTGACTTCAACTTGCAGCACAATGATTTAACACTGCATTCAAATATCATTGATAACCACATGTTTAAAATTAATCTTCAATATGATACTTTGTTATAGGGTCTTGGCATGTTGTGGACAGTCATAAGAATGACCTATTAAATAAAAATCTTAACTATTTGGTTGGTCCTAAAATTATGTAAAAATAAAGGGGGTAAAGTTAAATGGTAAATTATTTTACAAACCGAGTGCACCCTAGTTACCTTTTTTGCTTATATCATAAAGACATCAAGTAATGTATAAAAAAAAAAAAAAACGAAATATAACATAAGTGCTGTTAACTGTAGCAAATATGTTGTATGTGTAATTTTCAATACGCATATAGATATATTTGTTTTGTTTAATTATTATAGTGATTTAACTTGTTGAATTCATGTCTCATTGTGTGTGGGATAATAGAAAACTAAAAGGGCCAAATAAAAACCCAAACCAGGTAAATTATTATTATTTATTACAAAAAAAATACTTTACTAATACGTACTACTTTTTTCCTAGTAAGTACACAATCATATTTTAACTTGTTTATTGATGAGTGTTCTAGTGTGTTTTTTTTTTATGGGTGTTAAAAGAAACCCACACCTGTGTACATATTGGGGAACAAGGTAGGAAAGTGGAGTTAGATGTTAAATAATAATTTTGCACTGGGCTTCCTGTTCTCAATTATTTATTTTTACACTGAAAGACCACCTGTTGGGGGTAGGAATTTTTCCTTTCACGTTCTCCTCTGGGTTACCTTGGTGTTTATGTTGGTGGCCAGCAGCTGGGATATTCCTTTTGTTGGAATCACAGAGCTGTTTTTCTTGTCCCGTGATGTGAAGCGCCAAGGGGTGGCTCACCTACCAGGAAAAAATTCACTTTTCAAGACTTTAGCAATATTGGCAGCCTTGGTTCTGCTGACAGAATATGCTTTGGGCCACCTTGAGAAGAGATACATTATTACTAAAATTATCCCTTTTCTCTGTGCACTGCTTGGGTATGGTCCCATTAACTCTAGGGTTCTGGTGTCAATCGCTTTGGTTGGTATTCATGGTTGTTTTTGGTGTACTCCCTCGGAGTGGCTTGCTTTGTAAACATTGGATGTTCTACACATTTTTCATAACTGTGTCTGTCTCGTGTAATTCCAGGCCAATGATACAATGATGTTTGATCGCGATTTGGTGTTGCCTCTGTTCTGCTCTGGTGTGTCCGGCTAATTTATTTCTGTGGGAATACTGGAGTACTGCTAGTCGAGCATCATTACGCATGTAAGTTTTCCATGTGCCCTGGTCGCCTTACGGCAATATCTGCCAAGTTTTTTGCAAATGCTGTGCACATTCGTTATGCCATCGTACTGCTTCTAGTATAGTCTATTGTGCTTGAAGAACATGTACTTTTAACTGTAATGCATTTAGTTGTTCACCAATGTTTACATTCAGTTGGATTAAATTGAGCTGTGATGTCATGTTTTCACTTCTGAACCTTGGTAACATGTTTTCCCACTCATCTGGGTGATTTTCGCATTTCTGAAGGATTGGGGAGCGTGAAAGTGCATCGGCAAGTTCTTTGTCTACTACCGGGACATGTTCAGTTATGAAGTCGTACTCTTGCATGAGCATGAACCAGCGGGTTAACTTGCTGCGTGACTCCTGCATTTTGTGTAGCCATACCCAGCTGCGGTTGTCCATCTTAAGCGTGAACCATTGGTATTCCAGGAACTACCTGTACTGTTTCAAGGCCCATACAATGGATAAGCATTCCCTCTAGTTTATATCGTACAACTGTTCCAGGGGACCGAACTTGGCACTACCATAATCGATAATATAACAGTCCCTATTGTCACTCAACTAAAATAATACTTCCCCTATTCCTCCCTGGCTTGTGTCCTCAAATACAGGTGTCGTGTTGGGTCTAAGCATAACAGAGATAAACATTGGCGGAATTGATGTTTAATTTCCATGAATGCTTGTGCAGCTGACTATGTCCATTGAAATTTATTTTGAGTTGACGTTAGTGCTGTCAGGGGGGCAGTTATGATGGCGACCTCCTGAATGTGTTGGTGTAGAGAATTTATTAAACAAAAAAAAATATGTAACTGTTTCTGAGGGTTTGCCAGTTCCCATTCTTCGCACATTTCAGGCCAGCTGTCGCAAAACATTCCAGCACCAATACAAGGCATTCCAAAAGCTCCTCGCAACTATTCGACCACACTACTATGTCATCCAGGTAAGCAGTGATGAACTTGCGAATATAGCTGTCTAGCACATGTACCATCATATCTTGGAAATTAGCTAGTGCACATTTCAGACCAAAAAGCATCGCGCAAAACTGATAATGTCTGCCATCGGGTGTTGTAAAAACAGTTTTGTGGCGATCACTGGGGATGACTGGTACTTCTCAGTAGCGTGAACATAAATCAAAGGAAGGCACAATTTTTGTGGATCCTAGTAAGGTAAGAGGGCAGATGACATTGATCACTGGCAGTGTGGAAATTTTCGTCACCAAGTTAACTGGGCAGAAGTCATCACAACACCTCCAAGTTCCTTCTTTCTTAGGGACCGAAGTTATTGCTGAGTTATAGTTAATTTCAGAGGGCTCGATAAAACCATCCCTTAACATTTCACTAACCTGCTTGTCAATAATGTTGTGGTGATATGGTGTGTAGTCTCCGGGTGGCATGTACATCGGCTCTTCGTGACTGTTCTATATGGGATGCTCCATAGTGCTGGTTTGATGTAACAGGTACCCACACAAAAACACATATTTTCACTTGTTTAAGATGACTTGCATGGCACTTCAGAATTTTTCTTGCACTCTATGGTCAAAATTGTGTAGATTGAAGTCTTCCGATATAGTGGGCTGGTGGTACTCAGATGGTATACGGTTTTTCTCCGCATCTTGCCGAAGTGGATGCGTTCATGGGATATCTCAATGACAACTTGTTGGTCGATGAGCCATGGCACTCCCAGAATAATATCCTCCCTGAGATCTGTCATAACAGACACTGTAAAGCTAAGGCCGCACCGATGAGGCCAGGAAGGAAGCTAGGACGGTAGTGGCTGGATGGTGGAGGGTAGTGGCTTGATGCCGCACTGCAGACTGTTTACAGCTTGTATCCTCCTTCAATCTTGCCCGAAAGCTAGAGCTATGCGCATCAACATGTCACTTTCGAAAGTGTCAGAGAATTTTGCTTTCCGAAAATTCTGTTATGAAAATGAACTTAGGCATCATAGATTGTGGGTTTCATGATTATAATGCACAAAGAAGACTGAATGATGAATTCATTAGGGATTATAAGGAGCTGAGGAATAACAGTGACAAATTTTATAGTTACTTAAGGATGAGCAAAGGGTATTTCGATTTACTTTTCCTAAAAGTGCAAAACAGTCTTCATTATGTGACAACAAATTATAGGGAAACTATCTCTGCTGAAGAGCGACTCGCAATTACATGCAGGTAAGTCACACATAATTACCATCAAAAATTGGAGATTGTGGTAATGCATAATCTAAATGCCAGCAAACAAATAATGTTGTTTCTGATGTTGTTTATTGTAGCAATGGGTTTAATGAACCTTATCGCGAGGTTTCTCTATGTGGCATTCAACCGAGTAATTGCCAGATATTTTCTACATTCGGAATTTACTTATTACCGAATAAAAATGTTTATGAATATTATTTCAATATATCAGCTCTCAAGACCTCGATATTAAGAGCCGTCCAACTTTCTTCATTATTTTAATATAGGCTTATGTGTTTCAACACCAATTGTTAAGCAGTTGAAGGAAAACGTTAGCTGGATTTCGTATCGTTGTTCATAAGTTTCATACATAATATAGTAACAAAATTAATAATATTGGTGGCAATATCATTGATATTCTATACTTTTTATTCTATGAAAACATTATTTGATAACTTATAAGAAGTAAAAATAGCATTAATGAAACTAAATAAATTATGTTATGCGACAATACAAAATGAGAGCACTGTCCACATTAATTCTACATTACATTGCCTATAAGGCAAATATAGTGTAACTAAAGGCATTTTATGGCATCTTTATATGTCTTGTACAACAACAAAAATATCTAGTAGTAGGGAATGTCAAATGATCCTGCTTATAGTGTGACATATGATCCCATAGATGTAGTAGGCCTATCCAGGGAAGCAGTAGGTTGTGAATTGTGATCGCTAAAGTAATTGGGTGTAGCTGGAGATGACGTGTTTGGCGAAACATTTAGAAGTGGTGGAGAATCGTAGTCCTACATTGCCTCATATTCTTTGGCAATTATGTCTTGGATTGCAGCATGTACTCTCAGCTTTTGTATGCCATTGAAAGAATGCATGTACACGTACAAACTTTTGAAAAAGTTTAGATCTTGATCTTCTTCACTATATTTTTCTTTGTAAAGAAGCGCCATCTTATTTTTCTCGATTGCAATTAATTCGTCTTCCTTAAAGCTTCGTTATGAGACAGTCTGTTTCCGCTTTCTAACTTCAGCTCTTTTTTTTTTTTTTTTCAAGAAATTACGCTCATTATTTACTGAAACGCTTGAAGTTGAAGTTTTAGGCATAAATTCCGCTTGAGTGGCAAGAGAATCATTTTTCTGTTGAGATGGTTAATTGTTATTAGTCCCATTTATGTCATAACATTGCGAAGCATCTTGGGTATCCTGAGATGGTTCTTGAATACAGTTTGACAGGTTATTATCTCTGGAACACTTTGCACTTACAATGGCATCTTTCAAAAACATTAGTTGAGAGTGGAAGCTCCATGAACTAAAAGTTTTTATACCGCCCCCACTTCCACGTTTCGGGTTTTATAATTCTCGCATTTCTTTCACGAAGTAAGTGCGAAGGTATTTCCATTTCGCCCTCGCTGTCTTGACTGAAGTAGAATCAAAATGGGTAGCTAAGAACATCTTAACTATGTTAATGAAGACTAATATTATATTCCCTTTATAAAGATCTGTTAGGTCTAACTGTTTCAGCAGTTTGGCCACTCAACTCGCTCGTGAGTGATTTGTGTTTGAGCTGCGTGATTTTTTCGTCTGTGGAAAATTGATGAGCATTAGCAATAGCTGATTTATTTTCTCAGTAAGACTACAGTCTCACCGACCATACTAACATATTTTAATGTTCCATATCGTTATGCATATCCCATGTACTATACACATATATTTTACCATGATATACAAAAAGTTTTATCGTCATATTTATAAAATTATGTATTGGGCAACTTATAAGCACATGTGATTTTGTGTATTGTATGTAGTGTGTGAGTAGAGTTACGCATTGGACTATGTAAAACATATACATGTACACGTGGTAAAGTTGCGAAACTGCAAATATATATTCATTTTTAGAGTGTGCAGAAAACACTTTAATTGCATATTAAAATTAAGGTTTAATTGCGATTCATTTGAAACCAAGACAATATGAAGCATCTCCAAGTCTTCTTTATTACGATAATATTTCATGCAAAAACAATTATGAGTACGTAAGTCCCGAAAATCAGATTCGCAAATTTACGATGGAGTAAATGTCATTTCAGAATATTTGCTTTTCTATAATCATCTACAAGTGTGCTGAACAACTTTAATATTAGGATTATATTTTTAATCTACTGTATCACGAAATAGAATACTTAAACTCAACAGTGTTTCCCTATTTTAATTTACTTCAGCAAATAAAAAAGTTTTTTTACTCAAACATGAATTTAATTTCTAGGCTGTCATCTATTTAAAAACATTTACTCATAATCATCAATGTAGCCAGTTACCATAGACATTTAACATTCAGATGGTATATAATGTATAGACCTAATGTATTTTGTTTATTACTTGTTGGGTTTTCAGTTTACGAAATTATTCATATTTATATGTTTCAGATATCTGGCTTCTGGGGAGTCGTTAAATTCGCTGGCATTGCGATTTAAAATGGGCGAGACCACTGTTGATGAGATCATCCATGACACCTGTCGAGTTTTATGGGAGATTTTGAAAGATAAGTACCTACCAACACCAAAGAAAGAAACATTGCTTTCTGTGGCAGACAAATTTGAAACAGGCGGAACTTCCCTAACTGTTTCGGTTGCATAGATGGTAAACATATACGAATAAAGTTTCCTGCAAACAGTGGGACGCAGTACCACTGGTTATAAACAATTATTTTCAGTTTTACTACAGGCTGTAGCAGATGCTGATGGAAGACTCCTTACTGTTGACATTGACACTCCGGGGAGACAAAATGACGGAGGAAATTTCGGACATCAAATTTGTTTCGTTTACTTGAAACTGGAAAACTTTTTGTGCCAGAATGTAAAGCTCTTCCATCTACAAGTTTGACAGTACCATTCGTCTTGCGAAGAGGTGAAGGATACCCTTCACTGCCTTGCCTAATGCGACCTCATCCTAACAGAGATTTAGATGATCGGAAGCGACTGTTTAAGTATAGGTTAAGCCGTGTGCAAAACATTGTTGAATGTGCATTTTTTATCATGGCTCCTAAGTGGAGGCGGTTCGATAAGGCCATAGAATCAAATGGTTCTAATGATGTACAAATGGTGATAGCTATTTGCATCCTACACAACTTCATTCTGACACATGAAAATGATTACGTCAATATTCCACATGTTCAAGAAAATGCATGTTGATGTGTCACTAATTGTGCATCACCGTTTCACTTCAACAGCATCAAGAACAAGAGATCATTTCATGGAGTACGTCAAGGTGTGGGTTCAGTTCCTTGGCAAGAAGATTATGCTCTTCCACAGAAAATTGTGCGCCGCCATAACAGAAAACCATCATGCAAAATGAAAGCATTTCACTTAGTAATTGTCTTTGTTCTTGGGAATCAGTGAATATTTAATGCATTATAGGTTAAAATCCAAGTAAACTAATGCAAATGTAGTTAGTTGCAAGTTCTCAGTATCTGTGTACTACACTCTTAATTCTAATCAGTTGCAAACCACTGATTCGCAGTGAAAATCAACTACTCTATCTAGTAAAAATGGCTGCGCTTAGAATCAGTTGAAAACCACTTATTGATTCCTTAAAAAAATTTCGCTGATTGAAATAGTGACGTGAAACAATCTCACTGATTGAATAAGTGTTGGCCGACTGCAAATGGCTAATTAAATATTGATGTTATTGAATGTAGGCAAATAACAATGTGAAATAAACATATTTACGATAGTTTACTATTTATACTGGGCAGAATACTGTAATTTAAAAAAGTAAAAAAAAAAAAAAAACCTGCAGGTTTCCAGCATTGAACTCATGCACCCTTCGACAGTACACTGCGTACCTTGCCATCCTTTTTTTAATACCAATTTTTTTTAATTTTAACCTTCATTTGATGTTGTTGTGACATTTTTGACGTTGATGAAGCTCTAGTGAGACCGACCTGTTGACGAATTCCCAGTGCGACAATCGAGCTGAGCATCTGCCACGTCGGCGGCACCGGGGCGCGAACCCGCGACCCTCCGACTACAAGTCGGCCACCCTACCCCTGAGCTATATATTTTTTTTGCCAAATTGAAATTATTACTGTAAAAGCTTGTAGTTTGATGTTGTATGGTCTTACTTTTCGTTTTTGGTTTGATTGGTTCCATTAGGATTGTTAAAACAAATAGTGTATGAGTGCACTCTCTTCACCACATTAAATGCAGTCTAAACCCTCAAACAGAACGCTGTGACGATTACATGGAAACGAAATGAATGATGTAAAAACGGAATGACAGGCTGTGAGTTCATATTACCTCGTAAAATGACGTTTTGAAAAACGAAGCACATTTTAGAAAGAATTTTGTATTGGTTTTATTCGTTTATTCGTTGTTACTTCACTTGCTAGGCCTACACGTTGTTTAATGGCCATTTTTAAACGATGTTCGACAGCCATTTTTACACGCAGTTTCACTGATACATCAGTCAAAAATAATTAGAGACGGAGCAAGTTACTCAGATGTTTCAGTGGACCATCAGTTAAAAATTAAACCACTGAGAAAACAGTGGAAGAAATCACTGACGAATCAGTGAGAAATGCCTAATTGAGGTGGAATATCTAATATCTTTGTTTATGTCCTGTGTCATGTGACAAATTTATACAGGATATTTCGTAACTTATGTTACTTATGCCGATTGACGTACGTCTGGAAACGACCTCTAAGGGTTGAATACACCCCCGAAAGTTGGGGGTTGAAAATAGTTTTTACTTAATAAAATTGAAAAAAAAAAATAATATTAATTTACAATATAAAAATTTCTAAAGTTAGTACTAATTTGTTTCCAGTTTATTAAATAAAAATCAATTTTAAAGTCCAGTTTTTGGGGGTGTTTCCCTCTCTTAGACGTCGTTTTCGGACATAAGTTAATCTGTATTTTTGTAACTCTTTTCGTAAGGAGTCACCTCCCAAAGCCTGTAATATAAGTTACGAAACAACCTGTATAATGAATGACAAAACTGAAAATACTAGTCTGATAATAAACGGTCCACCGATATACTGTTGTGGAACATAATGTACTTCCAATATTGTATTATAGGTATGCAAAAAAATTTGTTAAATTTACACAGCTGTCAAAAATGGTAATAATTTTATGACCATTCTTAAACCTTAATTTACGTATACATAATTGTCCTGGCTATCTAATATCAGTTCGAAATCATAACTGTTTCAAATTAAACATTATTTACTTTTTCGTTGTTTATTCGGAAAGTTATTATATATGGTACTGATTTCTGTTAATTAGCACATGTAATCGAAATTAAATTGCAAATGAAAATATTACTGGTCCCCAGCTAAATGGCAAGTTACATCAATTCAAAAGAAAGTTGATACTAAAATTACGAATATATTTTGTATCTTTATTAATATAGCTTCATTCACAGGCTTGGCTATCAATAATCGAATTAACTGGAAGTAATTTAAAACATTGTGTAACTTTTATTATTAGTGTGGAAACATAATTTTAGCATTGTGGAGTGTTCAGTGTCATAAATCCTGAGTACTATATTAATAAACAACTCACTGTCTACTCCAGCTTCTTGAGCTACTTCAGCCCACAAAGTATTCAAAATCTTCGAATTCTTCCTGAGGCCATCTGTTGGATCCCAAATAGCCCTGCGTTTGTAGATAAATGCGGTAATAAGTTCCTCCATGTCAGCGGCGCGGCTGCAAGAAGCTTGGGGTGTGGATGGAAGAACAAAGCAGACTGCTCAGCTGGACATTCACAAGAGGAGTCGCCTGGAGGATGTGGCTGGAGGGTCGAGGGTCGATGTTTGCCGTGCGGCCACTTTCACCCACGAACAATGGTCAGAAACCTAACTCGCTTGTCAACAGGCGTCTTGCTACTCTCCACCTTCACGGCATTTCTCCTCGGTGCGGCCTCGGCTAGCAGCCATGGTTTCGTACCTGATGTTGACACTTACTGTTGAGGTGCCATTAGCAGTTCCATTAACACCATGGGTGGCGAACTGTACGGTTTGTTTACATTAGCAGAACTGTTCATATTTTATTAACTGTTTGTTAGTTAAATTGTGTGATGCTGCTGTATCGATGAGGGTTACTGTGGTAATGGTATTGACATTAACAGGAATATGTAATAAGCTGACATAGTGTTGGAAAATCGGTCCAAGGAAGTTTGATACTATTTGTTTATTTTGGCTGGCCCGGGGATAGATAGTGTGTCCCCTATCCCTGTCTTCCATTTCCTGACTCCGGGTTTTCTCTTACTCTGCCGTTTGGGCAGTCTCGATGCCATTGCATCTGCTCTCTGAGATAATACCCTCATCACCATGTGGCACATCCCACATGTTGTTTTCAATCAGCGGTTTGCTTGCCCCTGCATTCTCCGCTGGTGTAGGCACTGCTGCTCCACTCCAGTAGTCTGCGAGTGGCGGTCCTCCAGGCACCCTGTTGTTATAGCTGTGGCAGTTTGCGGGCGTGTCAGTGTTTACATTTCTTGGACTACGCGATGGTGCTCCTCGCAGACATAACTCGGCCGTGTCACATGAAATTCCTTCAGCTGCCCTGACAAAATTTTTGAATCCGTGGTTGGTTGGTCGTAAAGCAGCTCTGTACTCTTTTAGCACTGTCTGGATTACGGCTTCTAAAATATCTGTTATAGCCAGGGAGGGTAGGGGGGAGTTACAATCTGACTACTAAGTTTGCTTTTCATATGAAGAACATCTCCAGCTCCTTGTGTGAGCATCGTCTCGCTGTGAATATGCTGACTTGTTTTTTTTTTATTGTAGCCAACATGTAGGTGTACCATGTAGAAAACTTTGTGACGAACTGTTCCCAGGTAATTTGGTACTCGGTAATCATTTTCTACCACACTTGTGCATCACCTGTCTAATTCTTGGCCACTCTTCCGCAGGAACTCTGTACCATGGGTCTTCTGATCCCTGTCCTGCGAAGTTCGGGAGAGTTTGGAATCTTAATGGTGTTATAAACAGGATTGTATAGGGAGCTGAAGGAGGGTGCAGTACAAATGGTGAGGGTGCAAGGACAGGTTGTGGTGTGGGTAGGTTCAAAATATTAGGCATGGGGGTGGTAGAGATATCGAATGTCCTTGTCTGACTGTGTTGGCCACTTCATGTCTCGTTGTAGTCTGCACTGTTGGTAGGGTTGTCATTTCACTCAGTCCGTTTTGCTTTAGCATACATTTCCGACACTGGGAATGCTGTTCCAGGAGTTTTCCCCAATCATACATGTTTGTTATTCACAGAAGGTGTTACTGATTGTGGTGGTCGTGACAGGTGTCTGCATCTCCAGTGGCTTATCCAAACATCATTATGTACCATGTAGCTGGCACTGTGCGGTCCTTTATGGTGGCCTAGTCCACTGGTGTTGAGTGGCTAATCCATGTATGCCCTTGGGCAATACAGCACTGATAGCACACAAACTGTCCTGTATGCACACTAATCCATTCTGCTGTGTTCAGGTTTCTCACAGCCTGCTGGTTCCAGCAACACGTGCAGGATATCAGACCCTGGTATAGTCCTCCGAATCGCTGTCGGTCATCGGTTACCTCGTACAGACATGCTGTTTGTTGAAAGTGCTGTGTTGGCATAGATGCTGTGAGTGTCTCTACTGGGTGGCATTTGCAGATATTTATTGCTGGCTTACTTTATGCAAATGGGTCACTGTCTGTCACCTTTCCCCAATTTCCATTCATAATTGCGTGCAAACACTCCATTGCGAACACGTTCATGTCCACAGTTGCATTACATGGTTGCGCAGCTGCACTAAACTCTTCACAGGTGCTATGACCCTCCCATTCATGTATTTGCCCCACGAACATACACAATGTTTATGGTGGAGTTGCTCAAAGCAGGTGTGGAGACTTGGGGGAGCACGTGCTCTGCTCTCCCCTTACAGCACACAGGGCGGAAGACCGGGAGAATTCATGAAACTGTGAAGGTCAGAGAAATTGCTCCCTTTACAGTCCCCGGAATGCAGCGCCCAAGATGGCGGCTCTTCGCACTACACATTGCTAATGACGGAAAATGGCGGTTCCATGCTTACTCAACCATGTGACCATGGCGTTTAGCCACATGGAGTGGCGCCAATTGACGCCTCATGGAGATCTGCGGAGTGAAGCCGACGTCTGGGCATGCTGATTCAGTGCTAAACGGAGCAGTCACACAGTCTCGATGTGAGTTGTAATGTTCAATGGGCACCAGCTAGCCAACAAGAGGAGTCCGCTCTGGTTGACACGAGACTCTTGAGGTACCCATGGTCGAAATTCCAGGGCTAAAATAACCCTGTGTCCCCTGGTATCAGAATATGATGAAGTATGAGAATGGCATAATTGTGCATAAACTGAATATATAACACACGACCTGGGATAGTCTGGCTTCCCAACATGGCTTATTAAACACTGATTTACATCTTGAAACCAATACACATGCACACTCTAAAGAAACTTACGTGATCATGTACACATGGCAGCTTTTTGGCAGAATGATGGTCCATCGACCTTAAATATCGCCAACAGGCGATAATAAAAGTACACAAACACATTGATTAAATAAAGTGGCTGATTATTCAAGATTGATGGTGCGATGGCACAGGGTTGAAATTTACTATGGGCATGTGGTACAAAGCCCCACATAGGCTTACCCTGAGAAAAATTGTCTTAAGACGTAATGGATAAATAATTAAGTATTTAAATGCTGGAGGGGTTGTGTGTCTGCTCCGGTAGGAGGTAAACTCGGAGGTGCGCAATAAAAATGAAAAAGGCACCTGTAGCATATGTCTATTGTAGTTACATGATAGTACGAAGTTGCTTCACCTCCGAGTGTGCGGAACGCGACCTGCCTTGACGCCCATTAAACCGAGACTAAAGGGTTGGCATGGTGTTGGTGACGCTGTAACCGACGTCACACATGAACAAAAATGTCCCTTGAATAAATAATTAAAATGGACGATGTGAAACGTAGCACTAGATCTAACACATAGCAGTCGACATGTAATACAAGGCACTGAAACAAAATATTGCCACTTATTATATAAATTACATTTCACTAATGTATATATTGTAATTCATTTCGCAAATTATATCTTTCTTTAACCTGAAAGAGAAACCATCCAGGGTTACCCTTTTTAGTTTGAATTTGTGTGTTCTGTATTAATTTGGCACCTCACAAATTAAGGTAGAATTTTTAATAAATTGTTTAAAGTAATTTTGTTTTGCAGAATTTGAAAGGTTCATATCATACTATACACATCAAAGGAACAATTTACACATTTTAATGATTAATAATAATAAAATGGCTCATTGCCAGTCCTTAAATTTCCTAATTTTTGTGAATCTGAGACATTATTTAATTTTGCACACAGCTAAAGGATTGCCGAGATACATGTTTCCAGATGGTCGTCATTTGTCACCTTTACTGTGACAAGTTTAATTTGGATTGTGCTACATTCCTTTGTCAGGTGGTCGTTTATTGTGAGGCTAATTTTAATAGCTGTAACACTCCAGTTATCACACATTATGAAAAGTAATGTCTTGTTTTATGAAAATATGCTACACTGATTCACTAGATCCTGTGCGCGAGTCGACAAGTGCTAGAATGTTAGCTGCAGATGGCGTCAGACATTATATTAATAATTAATTGATAATAATGTGACACATGTTACTGTTCACTGCTATTATGTAAATTATAAATTTACTCTAATAAATAGTTAAAATTTCTTCCAATGCTACTAAGTTTTAAAGTGTTTATTAGGGTTTTTTCATATTATCGTTCCTAGGCATTTTGTGACTGATGCCTGTGTTCTAAAAACAAAAAGTGCATCAGTAGGAATGGTATGATGGCTTGATTGTGCTCGGCCCTGTGTTGAAGAAAAAACCTTTTCTTTGTTGGGGGCTTAAAGATCACAATTGTAGTGGATTTCATTTCTTGTTCTTCTGTAGGGGACCTTGGTACTGGGATTCGGGGCCTTTGAGTGGGCAATCTCCTTTCTGGGGATTTCTTCACTTGTTCATGTGAGTACAGAGGCGGAGCTCAACACACTCATAGCACTATTGCATTGTTCAAAACAATTAAGGTTACCTAAAGCAGTTAAGTGTTTTTTTGCTTGTGTGATCTTTTAAACTGTTTTTCAGCACTTCCCCTTGTCGCAGCTGCGCCCGATAGTGCTTGTTGGGTTATGTATGGTGTAACATGAATTTTTTAGTGTATTGTGTTTTGTTTTGGCTTTGTGTGTTTTCAGGGTGCCGGGTACTATTTTACCTGAATGTCTGCTTAAGGAAGAATTGCCATACGAGCTTAAATTGCATGGCATCCACCAGTCAACATAACTTACTGTGTCTGATTTGAGAAAAGCCTTTTATAGCACTCTTCAGGCAAATGTGCCCATTAATGAAATGAATTTAACCAACCTTGAGCTAATGTGGAGTATGAATTGTGTGCCTCAGAGCTCTTCGCACTAATTATTTTTTCTGGAAATTTAGAGAATCACCAAAGTAGCTTGACTTTGTCGAGAATTAAGCAAAAGCTGGCTCACTTGGATAGATGTGCAAGAAATTAATTGAGCATGTTATGTGAAGACCTTTCTGATCCGCAGACTGCATCCCAGCATAATGTTGTTGATCGAGTGGTAGTACTGCGTGTCACCGAAAGTCAAGCTGGAAACAAAGTGTGTGTGGTAACTACCACACTGGAGGAAAGTGTTTTGTTAACTATTTCTGAACAATTATGATTTTTTTACCCTTGATGCTCCTTAAACCTCCGAAAACCAAAATCCAAAATTAGATTTACAGAACACTGTTACCTATCCCATTTCCACAACCAGCCCTGAACTCGCAAATCCTGGCCTTGATAATCTAGCTACTATTGCTACTACAGCACAAACGTTTGGACTAACTTCTAATTCTGTTTTTGTATACAGAGTGAACATCACTCCTGTTGTTTACCCACATATGTACCAAGAACCCTTACATGTTTTTGGGAAATTTCCTTATGCTCTTGAGTGTATTTTAAGGGATTTGGCTATTACAGATTTCCTAGATGGACCCAATTGTTGAATTTTTGAAAATTATAGTTTGTTTTCAGCAAAGTAATTTTGTACCTCAAACTCACTTGTTTGAGGTTATTTTACCTTTTACTCAGTGACTACTAAGTGAACTTACCCAACATGCCATTACCAAATGTTTAAGTTTTGATGCTTCTTGTCAACTTATTTTGCATATTTTTTAAGCCTACCAAGCTTTTGATGTAGTTGTGTTTGAATAATTTCAACCATTTGCAAAGACCTTATGAATCACTGTCAGTATAAATCAGTAGCATTAATGAAATCGCTGTAGTGATTAGGTTGTCACTGCCCAAGCAAGAAGAAATTGATAATACTTTGGAGGGACTTGCACCTAATAACACACCTGTCTTATATTTCGTGGAAATCCAACCAATTTTGCAGGGTTAAATAGAATGTGTATCGTTTTCACCAAACAACTGTTATGTTGACCAGAGGCATGAAAAGCCAGATGTATCATTTAAAATGAACATGTGTCAAAAATGCCAGCAGGTTAAATCATGTGATTTTCTGTACATGATAAATCACATAGAGCTAAGGCAAACAATAATCGTTCGAAGGTTCAGGGAAATTATTATAAGAAAAAGAGAAACATATAAAACCAGACAATTAAGTTAAACGATCCCCTACCACTCAGGAATGTATGCCACCCATTTGTTTATATTGTATGGAAATAGGACACATTGAAGCCAGACAATAAGATGCCCACAATGGGCATAAGGATGCTAGTCCTTTGAGCATGTGTCACGTCGTATCACAATGTGGTTGGTATCAAAGAGCGAGAAGCTTTCAAGTCAAATTAAATTTCTGTTCTTTGAGTAATAGTATACTAGATTCACATTCCGCACGCACTATTATTCCAAGAAAACTTCGAAAAAATTTACAAGAATTAATTGTAGTCTGTTGAAGATAATTATTTGAAATATTATACAGTTTCAAATGCTCAATTGCCAATTTCTTGATGTGCAATCATAATTAAGGTAAACATTTCATAGTTTACCTGGGTGGTAAAATTTCATGTTGCTGATGAGCTAAGTTTAGGTTAAATTGTTGGAGCAGATTTTATGAGGAAGACCCTCCTGGTCTTAGATGTAAAAAATACCTATTTTCATTGAATTTGTTCCAAAAGAGAAAACTCCTTTTGTAGGTAACAATGCTAGCTACCTCACAACTGAATTAACAGTAGCTACAAAACAGAGAAATATTCAGAAACTTTGTAATTAGTTCTCTTGTGTTTTAATTCCAGAGTTAGACCTCAAAAACTGTTGGAATATGAAAATAGATTGCTTGATAAAGAACAGTTTAATAGTCAACCATACTGTTTGGCTACACTTAAAATGGAGCTATTAATACTGCAGGTTTCAGACCTGATTGATAAATGCGCGAACGAGCAGTTTACATCACAGCATGCCAGTCCAGCACTCCTTGTACCCAAGCCAAATGGAATACAAGTACTGGGTATTAATTATCGTAAGGTAAACAAGAAAATTGAAATTTAATCAGTGCTATTGCCTGACTTGCTTTTTTCTTCCCACTGGTTTTGTAAAGCAAACATTTCCACCACCATTGACTTAAATGCAACTTACCACCATATAATTTCAGTAAATAATCTAAGCCTATAACAAGATTTTGTGTTCCATGAAACTTAGATCAGTTAACATGTGCTTCTTTTGGCCTGGCAACAGGAGCGCAAGTTCTTACTCGGTTTTTGGACCAATTTTTTTATGACATCAAATTAAAGTTTGTGTATAATTATCACGATGACCATGTTGTCTATTCTGAAATTTATCGAATACGCTTAAAACATTTAGAGGAAGTGTTTTCACATTTGGAAATAGATGTACTGACTATAAATCTAACCAATGTTAAGTTTGCTGTGTCTGAAATTTCCTTTCTGGGCCACAAAATTAATAGTAAGGAATTTATATTGACCCAGAAAAACCAGAGCTAATAGGAATTTTCCCCAACCTAGGGATTCTAAAGGCAAAGCCCATTACATTGGGATGGTCCAGTTTTTTTAGCAAGTTCATTCTCCAATTGGCAGAAAAGACTTCACCTCTAATTACACAAAAAAATGTTAAATTTGAGTGTGGTACAGAACAACAGGAATATTTCGAAACTTTGTCTCATGAAATTACAAATCTTCCAGTATTGCGCATGGCAGATTTTTCCATACAATTTATTTGCAGGCTGATGGCTCGAGGTTGGCTTTTGGGGCAGTGCTTACACAGGAGACTGATGGAGTAGACCAGCCCATAGCAATCACATCACGAACCTTAACCCCGCAAGAAAGGAAGTTATCTAACATATATGAGTTGGAGTGTTTGACTTGCATATATAGTATTGACAAATTTCGTGAATATATTGAACATGCAGAATTTTTGTTGGAAACTCATAATTAGTTATTATCTTGGTTGTAAGCAAAACCATGGCAATTAGGCAAAATATTTGGTGATGCGAAATTCATCATCAAAATTGAAGTTTCAACACATTAAAGGTACACAGAATGTTGTGGCCAATGTGCTGTCGTGCATGTTTATTAGGAAGAATATCAGGTATGAAAGACAAACTTCCAAAATTTAGAGGCTGCTATTGAACAAACCCCATTTTCGTTGTCCAAAGTTGTCCTATATTGTAAATCCCAGGACAACCAAAAGCACATTGTTTTGCATAATATTTTGAAACCTATGGTGTTTAAAAACTTACATTTTTATCCTGTAGACAGACATCTTGAAATTTACAAAATAATTGAGGCCATTAGTAAACATTACATTTAGAAAAGAATGAATTTTGAAATTGCAGAGAGCAAAAATGTTTACCTGATGTGCTATGAGTAAGCCTGCACAAAACACCCATTTGGGTTTTCTCAACTCAGAAGTAGCTGAAATGCCTATGTATAAGTTATTTATTGATATTATTGTACCCGTGCACCTTAGAAAATCTGGTACTAACTTGCTACTAGTATGTAAAGATGCGTGTTAAAAATTTCTGTTGTTAATAATTGTAAGGAAAGCTACTGCACTGACAAACATACATGCCCATCAGGCTAAAAATTTTTCAAAGTTTTGGTGTTCCCTCCTTGAAGTTACCTTTCTCGATAGTTACATAAAAGTCTTTTAGGCACATCTGTTCCTTTTTTGGAATTAGGTATATTACCCTGTCACCTTACAATCCACCCCCATTGCATGCGAATCATTATAACAGGAACCTTTGTTCAACTATGATTGCTTTACATGCGAAGGACCAGATGTACTTAGACAGAAATGGGCATTGGCTCCAGATGCATTTACTTATTTTCAACATGAAGCTCACAAGTATACTCCATTCCAGTTGATGTACACGTACTTGCCAAACAATCCATTACCTAACTTATGGGAAATAAGTGATGATGTAACTAACATTAGGTAAGTTTGGCCATCAGTCCTTAGGATTTTGAAATAAGCTCACAAGAGGACATATGAGCGATACAATGTAAATAGGAAACAAAATCCATTTATGTTAGGCGAATTAGTCTTGTTGAGACCTCATCCTACAATTAAGGCGATAAATAGAGAATGGCATTATTGTAATTATGTTGGGCTGGTCCATATTGGATCCAATGGTTTTCGACTTATTTAACAGCCAATCTGGCTTATCCTGAAACTCGTGCTTGTATTGCGTGCACACATATCTCCCATTTAAAGAAATTTTGATCCCAAGATTCGACTTAGTTTATTTTGACAGTGTTATGTTACTGCTGGCCCTATCTGCCATTTAATATTTAACTACTTGGAGTATTCTATACATATATAATTTGTGAAATTTTGATGGTTTTCAGACTCTGTCTCGGTAGAGGACTAATCACACACTTGCCAGAGTCTTTGTAGGGTCACCCTGCCTGTGCAAATTGAGAGCAGATATGCAAATATTAACCCATATAACTATCACCAACATCGCTTCAAATGGGCAATCCGGGGATGCTATGTAGAGGGTGAGAATCTTGAACTTTTCAACCAGTGTATTTATATCATTGAGAGGGAAATTAAGTTCTGTGGTCTTGAGACCCACCCCTCTATGCCCAATATCCATTTTTGAGAGGAACAATCAGTGTTAACATCTACACACTCGATGATGACAGCAAGGTGGTCCAGATTTGAGTGTGTAAGGAGGAATTAACCCATCACTTAGATATATTTCTTATGAAAACCGAGGACAAAGTTAATATTATTGATATATTTATAATTTTATCCCACTTGGTATGCTCACAGGCGACTGCTTGTGCCATGCCATCACTATTTGAAACATATGTCTCTGAGCATACAATGACCAGTTGCATGTAACAGGGCTCTCAGGTGCTGAGACACTGGCTGAGCACAGGAGGTACTGGTAAGAATGTGCACCTGTCTGTGCCAACATGCCCCAGCTGGAGAAGAATAGCAAGCCTCCTGTTCACAAGTTCCAGAAATATCAATAAAGATAAGGTGCCTATAGTCATGTATGCTGACATCGAAGCAATGCTGGTTCCAGTCCAGTCATACCAGCCAAATCCTAATGAATTATATACCTATAGGTACTCGAAGAACTACCCATACAACTATGGTATGTACTTCAAGGTAGACAACATCATACCCACCTCCACGACAATCTCCCCCCTACCGATGTGAAGATGTTTATCGGTAAAAATGCTGCAAATATATTAATGGAAGATGTTGTGAGGGTTGGTAATATTTTAAAGCACATATATAACCAGTCCGAGCCGATGTGTGCACTGCCCACATGCGACTGGGAAGACTAAGCTCTGGCCACCACCTGCTGCCACTGTTCTGGGCGCTTCACCAGAGATAATTGTAAGGTCCATGGCCACAACCCTTTCACCAGTGTCTTTATCAGGATGGCTTGTAACAACTGCAACAAGCTCCACTGCAGGCCCAAAAGACTACAAATCGTCTTCCATAACTCGGTGTACAAATAAAATTTTTATTATCACACAGCTTGGCTATGATACTCAGTACATCTTTATTATCCTCCATACAGAGGAGAATCTAATTTCTTTAAGGAAAAGATTGAGTGACAAATCTTCTGTACAACTTATTGATACTTTTATGTTTATGTCTGCCAGCCTCGTAATGCTTGCCGAGAACCTGCCATCCAGCAAGTTCAAGACCACGGCAACATTATTCGAGCCCTGCAGCTCGAGTTAATTACTTGGAAGGGAGTGCTCCCATACAACTATGTGAACTTGTGGGGGAAGATAGCCAAGCCACAGCTGCCGGGCATCAACACATTCGACAACTTGCTCACAAGATGTGGCATCACAGAAGATGTGTACTGCACACACACATACAGTCTTGGCGATGTTTAGTTGCAGCATTCTGAAAGACTACTCCAGACTCCACCTCCATACTGATATGCTGATTTTATGTGATATCTTCGAGAATATCCAGGGTTGTGTATTTCGAGATATGTACTGGATTGTGTCCAGTATGTAAGAGCCCCCAGAGTCTCATTCGATGCAATGTTAAGGAAGACAGGTTTTGAAATGGACCTCCTAGTCGACTACGACATCAACATTATTGAGGCTGGTATTCCAGAAGGGGTGGCCCAGTGCATCAAGCTCCAAGTGGTGTCAAACAACAAGGATTTGACCACCCCCTATGATGCCAGCAGTCTGTCTATATACCTCTAGTACGTCAATACTATTAATTTGTATGGAAGGGCAATGTTCCTGCCGTTGCCATACTGCAGCTTCCAATGTACCAGCACAGATATTAACGTTATGACCATGCGAGACAATGATGATATTGGCTACATACTGGAGGTAGATATAGAGTACCCTCTTGCACTCCATGACTACCATGAGGAACTTCCATTCCTGCTGGTCGGTAAGTGTCCCCCAGTGTCCAACCAACCCAAATTGATGATCACCTGCCAGGAGAACAAAAATTATGTAATTCATTATGTTGCCCTCAAGCAGGTAGTAGGCCATGGGGCAAAGCTTAAGGCTTTACATCGATTTCTGCGCAGTTTAACCAGAAGGTGTGGCTTATGCTGTATATTGAAATGAACATGGCAAATTATGCAGCAGCCGAGAACACCTTAGAAAATTTTTTCGACAAGCTGACGAATAATGCTACTTATGGCACTGCATGCGAATAAGCTTATCTCTAAACATGTTTTAAAATGCCGAACAATTTACAACTAATCTCTATCTCTGGTAAAGTTGGATCATGAGAGTACTGTATTTGAAAAAAAAATCATATCTAAGTTGGCTCTACCATATTTTACTTGTCCAAAACTCTAATGTATCACTTCCACTATGTCATGCGAGCATAGCAGGGCTGTAATGTCAGCTTTGTATACATGGATACCGACCCCTTCATCATGGAGATTGTCTGCCCAAACTTCTACAGAGGCCTTGCCTCAGACCCGACCTTTATAGTCGAGTTTGGTACCAGTACCCCCCACTCACACCTACTACTTTCCTGCCAATGCAAGGGTTGTTAGAAAATTTAAGGGTTATTGTAGAGGCAATGACGTGATTGTGTTTATTAGGCTGAGGGCAAAGCTGTATGCCTACAGATGCAAAGATAAGGTCGTGAAGCACACCATAGGTGCTCATAAGAGTATTATCTAGAACACCATCACCATGGACGACTATAAACAGATATTAATGAACAAACAGATAATTAGAGAACAGGTCAACAGCATTAGGACACACCATCACGACTTATATCCTGAATGCATCACAAGCTAGTTGTTTTGTCGATGAACGACAAAGGAAGACTCTTGATGATGTCAAACCTACTGTCCCTTACGACCTACAATGAATATATATTTACACACTCCTCTGTGGCAGGCACACATAATCATATATGTGTCTGTCCCTGAGAGAGCATCCGGGTCGGAATGTATGGTACGTGGCAGATCCTCGCCCTTGGATTATCAAAGCTGAAGTGCTTCATTTTCACTTCATTTTCCAATAAAAAATTATATGCGTGTGTAGATTAATTCCACAGAATTATGGAGCCCACACAGGAGCCATATAATCCTGCTAGGTATGCTGTGATTATACTGCACCAGTTCCCCCTCTCCAGTTTTGTTCTTTGTTTTCGGGTATACTGGAGCACAACCATGAGCCGCATTATTCATGTGAGACATACTAACTTGTGTCTTGTTTTCAGCATACTGGAGAACATACAAGAGACCACATTATCTGCTGTAGGCGTACAACCAGAGTCCTGTTGTGAATATGTTTTTTTCCTTGCAGCAATCTGGAGCACATATAAGAGTTGTATAATTTTCTTACCAGGGGTGCTGCTACTGTTGATGATGGCGTCCTTCAGTAGCAACATGCCGGGGCCCAATGCAAGATTTGAACAATTTTCTTCCCAAGTGTGTTACTAATGGTTTATGTACTCACGATACATGTAAGGCTCCACATTTACTCATGCAAACCACTACCATTTATGCACAACCACTACTTCTAAACATCTAATTCTGCGCAACCACTACTTATACTTGTGGATTTGGCATCTTTGTTGGTTCTCCGATATGGGACCCTGTTTCTATCCTAGCAGGAGTTTTGAACGTGAACTGGTATTTGCATCACATTGCATTGAAGTGTGTTGTGGCTGTATCATACTTGCTTTTCTCCTAGTTACCATAATGACCACCACCCTCCTCACTCATCATCTGTTGCTTCTTTGTTGACTTATTTCTGTGTTGTTCTCTGCACGTGTATCTGCTTTGTTTGTAGGAGGGTTGCTTTCGTTTTAGCATTATAAGTCACCAGATACCCATGCTTGCAGTGCCACTGGTGTTTTATTTTCGTTACAAGCAGTTTGCATATAGGTAAAACCAAACATTAGTGGTTGTGCTGCAGGCATAGTGTATTGCCTGGTCCCAAGCCCAGGGACCATTTGCATGGTTATGCCATGTGTGTGGTAAGTCTGAGGGCAACACAGCGGTGAGAGCTATCATGCTGCTGCTGCTGTTGATACTAACTGGATTGTGTAAATATGAAATTAGCATCTTACTTAGGCAGGCATCATGGAAGGGTGTACTTGCAGTGATGAGGGGCATCATGATGTGGACTGGGGCATCATATTGAGTGACAAGGGCATCATCACAAGGATGAGGGGATTGGAGATGTGGATGAGCAATAGGAAGGATCGGGAGCATGCAGAGTAAACCACAACCAGAATGCACAACCATGAAGTAGCAAAATGGATGTCGGCACACATGATGAATGCATTATCGGTACGAAGGTAATGGGAGCACTGGGAGAAAACCACAACTGGTGTACAAAAGCATGAAGTAGACATTTGTTAGAATGAAATGCAAGAACATGAAGTAGTGACATTTGGTAGAGTGAAAAGCACGAGCATAAAGTAGAGACATTAAGTAGGAAGGAATGGGAACACCTGAAGAAAACCACAAACAGAATGCAAGAGTGTAAAGTTTCGAGATATATTGGCTAACAAGATGATCACCAGCATACTGGCTACCAGTATCGCCACTGGGAGCAGAAGGGGAAAAAGGGAAACTTTGATGGATAATGGGAATTTTTGAGGGGAAAATGGAAAAAAGGGAAAATTTGAGGGGAAAAAATCAAAGATGGCAGTCGGTTGTCTGCTCGTCCCCATCCCCAATTCCCTGCCGCAAAACCAGCTTTTTTTTAACTATACATGTGTATGAGTTGGAATAGAGCAGAATTATCAGTCTCTGGGAAACAGGGTTTTCATATTGTGACATTTCAGCTTGGATGGGCATACAGCTGCAACAGTTATGTTTGTTTGTCACCAATGGGACGACCACAATTTTGTTCGCATGGCCGTAACGCACCATACAGACTCATCCACATTGTTGGCTCAACACTGGAGCACTGCAATGGGTGTGGAACTGTCTGTGTCGACATTCGATGCCATTTCCTGCAGGCTGGACTGGTGGCACTCATTACATTGTATCTGCTTCCATTGTCCAGAAACAACACTCACCTCAGACTGCAAGGAGCACATGAATGCCATCGCTGGCTTCAACACGTCCTAAAGTGCTGGCCACATACATGTTAGACGCTACATAGGTGACCACAATATTGCAGCCTGCATTGTGGAGTGGCATGGCGGACAAGCCCCCAAGTGTGATGGTTTAAGGCGCCATTAGATACAACATGCTATCCCGACTGCTAACTATAGGGCAATGTGAACAGTAACCATTACATCAAGGAAGATTTAGAGCCCAAGGTACTGCCCTTCCTTCAGGCTACTCCATGTGCTATATTTCAGCAGGACAATTCCGGCCACATGAATCGAGTAATGTGCAAGCATTCTTCAATGAACAATCGCTACCACTACTTTCCTGGCCTGCACATTTGCCTGACTTGTCCTCCATCATACATGTCTGGGATATGGTTTGTCAGCGACTGGTTAGTCACAGAACTCTAGCATTCTAATCCATGCCACAACATTTAGTACAGATTTTAATTTCATCAAATGGGGGCTTCGCAACATACCGAATTCTCAAAGACAGATATTATGTACAGCTTTGTAATACTACTCAATTGTGTATTGTTATGTACATAATCTGTGTTATAAAGGTCATTTCAATCGCATGTATTCTTCTAGGTGTTGAATTAAACAAATATAGTGTGTGTGTATGTGTATATATATATATATATATATATATATATACACATATTGGTAGCTCTATGTGTGTATATATATATGTATATGTATATATATATATATATATATATATATATATATATATATATATATATATATATATATATATATATATATATATATATATATATATATATACACACATATTGGTAGCTCTATGTGTGTATATACATATATGTACATATGAAAAACAATTGCATATCTTAATATCAGTAAACCTTAAGAAAATATGAAGATACAAGTGAATAATTACAACTCTTGGAGGTAACCAAACAGGTCATCCAGGCCTGGCAGAACCAGACCTACTGAAGCAGCTACCGAAGTACAATAAATAATGGTTACCATTCCACACCCATATATCTTTATAGGTGCTTACATCACAACTGGCTTGTTGTTAATTTGCTAGATACACGAGCAACTAATAAATATATAGTTCGAAATATATATTTTAGAATAATATAAATATTTAATTAGTGTACATATATATATATAGAATAATTACTTCCTTTCAATTTCAAATTTCAAGATCATCAGGAGACAAGTTAAATTTACTGGAAATTTATATTGCAGAACACCTACATACCTGGCCAAACTAACTGGGTCATGGACGGGCTGTAATGTCGAAATTCCAAATGGAGTTCGCTCACCTAGTTTAGTTGCCTTCGTAATGTTTATTTAACAACATTGAATAGCTGAAGAAGTTAAGTAAATATTTATTATTTCATAATCACAATGGTTAATATGTAGAAACCAAGATCATAGTTAGTTATTTTTACATAGGCGTGCACGGCTGCATGCTTGCTGCGAGAAACCAGCCTGGCCTACTTGCTTCTTGTACTTCTGCTTACAATGTTATTGTGCGACGACAAAGATAATTATACCAATTACAGATAGCTGCTAGTAGTATTAGTAGTGTGAGCGAAATAATCCTAGATAAATGGTAAAAGGGTGGCACAAGTGACTATAAGAATAACCTTGGAGGGGGTGAGAGGCCGAACACACAAACTGGTGCTAGTCCTTCCAATGCTATTTCAGGTACCTCTACCACACCTCCACCTCAACCATGAGGTGTGTTGTGATTGGCCAAAGTGGGTTGCACCAATTCCCCTATTCCAGAAAGTCAGCTGTGAATGGCTGTTGGTTGTGGGCATGGCTACCTCTCCTTCTCCTAGAGGTGTGCCGTATTAGGTCGGTTCATTCTCGGAGCGAGAAAGATACAAGGGACATAGATGCTGATTGTTCGGAAGTCGGTGGACCACTGAGCTCTGATGATTGATGAAGTGATAAGGGAAGGGGTCGGCATCTAGGGGGGACCTGCTTCTTCGGAGTCTGAAAGAAGGCAGAGCTATGAAGATTGGCGAGAGGAAGGGGGAGCGGCATAGGCATTGCTTCTTCAGTCTTTGGAGGAAGACTGAATTCTGGGGGTGGGGAGCAGCGGAAGTCCTGGTTTCTTCAGTGTCTAGAATACGACTGAGCTGTGATGGTCTATGAGGGGAAGGATGTAGGGTGTTGGGAGAGGTGAAGGACCTACCTGGTCGCTGTCTAGCCTGCGACTGAGCTGTGATGATCATTGTGGGGAGGGGGAGAGTGTCAGGAACAGCGGAAGTCCTGCTTTCTTCAGTGTCTGGCATACGACTGAGCTGTGATGGTCGATGAGGGGAAGGATGTAGGATGTTGGGAGCGGTGAAGGACCTACCTGGTAGCTGTCTAGCCTGCGACTGAGCTGTGATGATCATTGTGAGGAAGGGGGAGAGTGTCAGGAACAGTGGAAGTCCTTCTTTCTTCAGTGTCTGGCATACAACTGAGCTGTGATGGTCGATGAGGGGAAGGATGTAGGGTGTTGAGAGCGGTGAAGGACCTACCTGGTCGCTGTCTATCCTGCGACTGAGCTATGATGGTCGATGAGGGGAGGGGGAGAGTGTCAGGAACAGCGGAAGTCCTGCTTTCTTCAGTGTGAGGCATACGACTGAGCTGTGATGGTCGATGAGGGGAAGGATGTAGGGTGTAGGGAGCGGTGAAGGACCTACCTGGTCGCTATCTAGCCTGCGACTGAGCTATGATGGTCGATGAGGGGAGGGGAGAGTGTCAGGAACAGCGGAAGTCCTGGTTTCTTCAGTGTCTAGAATACGACTGAGCTGTGATGGTCGATGAGGGGAAGGATGTAGGATGTTGGGAGAGGTGAAGGACCTACCTGGTCCCTGTCTAGCCTGCGACTGAGCTGTGATGATAATTGAGGGGAGGGGGAGAGTGTCAGGAACAGCGGAAGTCCTGCTTTCTTCAGTGTGAGGCATACGACTGAGCTGTGATGGTCGATGAGGGGAAGGATGTAGGGTGTTGGGAGCGGTGAAGGACCTACCTGGTCGCTATCTAGCCTGCGACTGAGCTATGATGGTCGATGAGGGGAGGGGGGAGAGTGTCAGGAACAGCGGAAGTCCTGATTTCTTCAGTGTGAGGCATGCGCCTGAGCTGTGATGGTCGATGAGGGGAAGGATGTAGGGTGTTGGGAGCGGTGAAGGACCTACCTGGTCGCTGTCTATCCTGCGACTGAGCTGTGATGATCATTAGGGGGAGGGGGAGAGTGTCAGGAACAGCGGAAGTCCTGCTTTCTTCAGTGTCTGGCATACGACTGAGCTGTGATGGTCGATGAGGAGAGGGGGAGAGTGTCAGGAACAGCGGAAGTCCTGCTTTCTTCAGTGTGAGGCATACGACTGAGCTGTGATGGTCGATGAGGGAGGATGTATGGTGTTGAGAGCGGTGGAGGACCTACCTGGTCGCTATCTAGCCTGCGACTGAGCTGTGACGGTCGATGAGGAGAGGGGGAGAGTGTCAGGAACAGTGGAAGTCCTGCTTTCTTCAGTGTTTGGCATACGACTGAGCTGTGGAGGTCGATGAGGTAAGGATGTAGGGTGTTGAGAGCAGTGAAGGACCTACCTGGTCGCTGTTAGCCTGCGACTGAGCTATGATGGTCGATGAGGGGAGGGGGAGAGTGTCAGGAACAGGGAAGTCCTGCTTTCTTCAGTGTGAGGCATGCGACTGAGGTGTGATGGTCGATGAGGGGAAGGATGTAGGGTGTTGGGAGCGGAAGGACCTACTGGTCGCTGTCTAGCCTGCGACTGAGCTGCGATGATAATTGAGGGGAGGGGGAGAGTGTCAGGAACAGCGGAAGTCCTGCTTTCTTCAGTGTGAGGCATGCGACTGAGGTGTGATGGTCGATGAGGGGAAGGATGTAGGGTGTTGGGAGCGGTGGAGGACCTACCTGGTCGCTGTCTAGCCTGCGACTGAGCTGCGATGATAATTGTGGGGAGGGGGAGAGTGTCAAGAACAGCGGAAGTCCTGCTTTCTTCAGTGTGAGGCATGCGACTGAGGTGTGATGGTCGATGAGGGGAAGGATGTAGGGTGTTGGGAGTGGTGAAGGACCTACCTGGTCGCTATCTAGCCTGCGACTGAGCTGTGATGGTCGATGAGGGGAGGGGGAGAGTGTCAGGAACAGCGGAAGTCCTGCTTTCTTCAGTGCGAGGCATGCGACTGAGCTGTAATGGTCGATGAGGGGTAAGATGTAGGGTGTTGGGAGTGGTGAAGGACCTACCTGGTCGCTGTCTAGCCTGCGACTGAGCTGTGATGATAATTGAGGGGAGGGGGAGAGTGTCAGGAACAGCGGAAGTCCTGATTTCTTCAGTGTCTGGCATACAACTGAGCTGTGATGGTCGATGAGGGGAAGGATGTAGGGTGTTGAGAGCGGTGAAGGACCTACCTGGTCGCTATCTAGCCTGCGACTGAGCTGTGATGGTCGATGAGGGGAGGGGGAGTGTGTCAGGAACATCGGAAGTCCTTCTTTCTTCAGTGTGAGGCATACGACTGAGCTGTGATGGTCGATGAGGGGAAGGATGTAGGGTGTTGGGAGCGGTGAAGGACCTACCTGGTCGCTGTCTAGCCTGCGACTGAGCTGTGATGATCATTGTGGGGAAGGGGAGAGTGTCAGGAACAGCGGAAGTCCTGCTTTCTTCAGTGTCTGGCATACGACTGAGCTGTGGTGGTCGATGAGGGGAAGGATGTATGGTCTTGGGAGCGGTGAAGGACCTATCTGGTCGCTATCTAGCCTGCGACTGAGCTGTGATGATCATTGTGGGGAGGGGGAGAGTGTCAGGAACAGCGGAAGTCCTGCTTTCTTCAGTGTCTGGCATACGACTGAGCTGTGATGGTCGATGAGGGGAAGGATGTAGGGTGTTGGGAGCGGTGAAGGATCTACCTGGTCGCTGTCTAGCCTGCGACTGAGCTGCGATGGTTGATGAGGGGCGGGGGAGAGTGTCAGGAACAGTGGAAGTCCTGCTTTCTTCAGGGTGAGGCATACGTCTGAGCTGTGATGGTCGATGAGGGGAATGATGTAGGGTGTTGGGAGCGGTGAAGGACCTATCTGGTCGCTATCTAGCCTGCGACTGAGCTGTCAAAATCATTGTGAGGAGGGGGAGAGTGTCAGGAACAGCGGAAGTCCTATCTGTTCGGACTCTGATGAAGGACTTAGATTATATGGTGGGTTTGGTTAAGAGGTAGTGGCTTGGGATCCGAGCATATCTTGCTTCTTCAGATTCTTTCACAAAACACATTAATGTGATGATTGACTGAGATCGGAACTGTGAAATTAGAAAAATGACCATTATAAACCTAACATTTGAATAATAATAATAATCATAATAATAATGAACTGACGTATTAGCACATGAATAAATATCGTTAAAAATTAAGTTATTAGAAATACTAGGTACTGAATAATTACTGACACAATTATATTTACCAGTTAAATCCGTACACGCACCGATATATTCTTCCTTCGGACTCTGATGAAGTGAATTATATTTATATTATCTTATATATAAACAATTATATAACACAATTGAAATTTTCGTATAGAGATTATTTATCGGTACTAATTACACACTAAGCAAGTGCAACAAGAAATTAACTATACAATTCCTCAATCATTAATGACATAGAGAATAATTATATTTGCCAATTGAAGAATTACCAATTGAACAACTACTGAGAGTAATTACACAGTAAGAATGTATACAGTGATCCTAAATGCATGTTCTCACCCTGGCACTCCCAACTTCAGACTGAACACAGATTATATTTATCATTAATTACAAACCTCAGCCAGCTAACCCACAGGCCATGCGGCGAACAGTCATTGATCCGTTCGCCTCTTGCACATGCATTTTTCAGCTGTCTGCAAGGTATTAATGACCAACAAAGTGCTACCCTGCCTGCCAATGGGCTCCTAGTGCATCAACTGCTATTTTTGAATACTTATCAAAATGCATGAATTTTAAGTAAATTATCATGTTAGCCCTACAGTTAATATTAGGTTTTAATATAAAAAGATGGTTTCCCAACAATTTCAGTAAAGTAACAAATTAACATTTGAATAAAGTCTGGTCATTTGTGTTTTCCCACCAAGTGTTTGGAAAAACTCATTCATAAGATTGTTTATTTTACATCAATTATAATATTTCACAAGTCGTAGAAGCAAAGACTCTTAAAAAATTACATTTCAATTTTGTTTCCTGCCTTTTTAGTACAGTATCACTATACGCCCTCTGTTAATTTTACATCTTATTATATAAAAAGTTTTGTCTCCCAGAATTTCAGTTAAGTATTACTTTGTGCATATTTATTTAAAGCTTTAATATTTAAAGAATGTCTCCCACCTTTTCAGTTACGTATTCACACAATTTAGGCAAAGTGTGCGCCACCTCTCATAATATTTCCCACCCAGTGTGGAAATTCTCATTCATAAGACTTTTTATTTTTCATCGCCTCTTATAATATTACCAACCTTGTGTAAGCAAAGACTATTCCTTTATGTTTTTCTAATTTTTCAGTAACATACTATATTGCGTAATTTTATATTTATTTATATATGTTAAAAATATTTTTAATGCCTTATGTTTGACATGCACTCATATACTATTTAAGATGCATCAAGTTTCAAATTAGAATATATGTTATTAAGAATAAAAATATTCTAATGTTTAAAATGCATAACAACTAAATGTCTAGCATGCCGACTACTAAAGTCTCCATTTCCCGACCATAGGCTGAATACTGTAGCCAAACGAGACATGTGTTGTCCCTCCTGGCATTGTTCTTACTATAGAATTCTCTAACATCCCAAACAGAGTGAACTAACTACCTAAAGATAATTATATTTTAAACTGTTTTAAATGTTCTAATATACTGGAAAAAATTACATATATGAAAAATAATCTCATTAACCATGAAATATTTCCTAACATGGAAACTTAAAAAAAGATATGTTTTTCATTTCATGAACATAGTAACATACGAGGAAAGAAAACATCATATTAAAAACCAACTTCACATAATTAAACATATCATAAGAGTTCTAATTCAAGCTTTAATGTATTCAGGCAAAACTCTTAAAAAATGTTTCACCATATACGAAATACATACAAGAAATAACGACCATATGTCACACGAAGGTGACATACGGTCAAATTCATCCAGAGATATTTCTTTTCTCGAAGCGAATGCAGGGTTGTGCAAATACCCAACTATTTTACAAGTTATCAAAACGCAAAATGAACATATATACTCTCCTTGTAAACATTTAACATTTCCAAAATGCTGTGAGACCTCTCATAGCATACATTTTGCCTATTCCTAGGTACATTTTTATAATTAAAACAAATACTGTAATAAACATATATATATATTTATGAGTAAACAAACCTTCACATATACACACTCTCAACACACAAACGCACACACATACTCACACCTCACAAACGATAATTGAAATGTTAATATGAATCCATTCTTCCAACCAAAATATTCTAACTTGTTTTACCCCAAAATACCTGAACACAACCTATAATCCATTCCATTCCATTATATCGGTTATACCAAACACATCCATTCATTCCCTCCAAGACAACAGATCAATCTTATAAGCTTTCCTATGAAATATTCCAGCGAATTACTCTGATAAACCATGTCATCATGTGTTAGTAAATCTCACATTCAAAAATAACCAGCAACCGTAAAGTATACTATAGTCAATTATTCAACCTTTCGTTAGGGTTATATATATATATATATAACCTTTCAATTATTCAACCTTTCGTTAGGGTTATATATATATATATATATATATATATATATATATATATATATATATATATATATATATAATACCAAATTAAAATGTTCCAGGAGAAAAAAAATTACTACCAATAGATGTTTCCAACAATACTTACATACCACACAGAAAAGAACAATTTTTCATCTAACCATTTATTTCGAATAAACAGTTTAGTCGCCCATAAACTAGCTAACATTCATGCTAACAAAGAGTTCCTATCAAAAACTACTGTGAAAAATATTAATACTAAATCCTTAAGAATAGCAGCATCATATCATACAAAACACAAAACATAGTTTACTTTTCAATCACAGCATAGAAGTTCGGAATTTAGTACTACTTTCAAACAATCGCTCTATACTCATAATTAGTTATTACTAAAATATTAATACTAAATCCTTAAGAATAGCAGCATCATATCACACAAAACACAAAACATAGTTTACTTTTCCATCACAGCATAGAAGTTCGGGATTTAGTACTACTTTCAAACAATCACTCTATACTCATAATTAGTTATTACTAAAATATTAATACTAAATCCTTAAGAATAGCAGCATCATATCATACAAAACACAAAACATAGTTTACTTTTCCATCACAGCATAGAAGTTCGGGATTTAGTACTACTTTCAAACAATCACTCTATACTCATAATTAGTTATTACTAAAATATTAATACTAAATCCTTAAGAATAGCAGCATCATATCATACAAAAAACAAAACATAGTTTACTTTTCAATCACAGCATAGAAGTTCGGAATTTAGTACTACTTTCAAACAATCACTCTATACTCATAATTAGTTATTACTAAAATATTAATACTAAATCCTTAAGAATAGCAGCATCATATCATACAAAACACAAAACATAGTTTACTTTTCAATCACAGCATAGAAGTTCGGGATTTAGTACTACTTTCAAACAATCACTCTATACTCATAATTAGTTATTACTAAAATATTAATACTAAATCCTTAAGAATAGCAGTATCATATCACACAAAACACAAAACATAGTTTACTTTTCAATCACAGCATAGAAGTTCGTGATTTAGTACTACTTTCAAACAATCACTCTATACTCATAATTAGTTATTACTAAAATATTAATACTAAATCCTTAAGAATAGCAGCATCATATCATACAAAACACAAAAGATAGTTTACTTTTCAATCACAGCATAGAAGTTCGGGATTTAGTACTACTTTCAAACAATCACTCTATACTCATAATTAGTTATTACTAAAATATTAATACTAAATCCTTAAGAATAGCAGTATCATATCACACAAAACACAAAACATAGTTTACTTTTCCATCACAGCATAGAAGTTTGGAATTTAGTACTACTTTCAAACAATCACTCTATACTCATAATTAGTTATTACTAAAATATTAATACTAAATCCTTAAGAATAGCAGCATCATATCATACAAAAAACAAAACATAGTTTACTTTTCAATCACAGCATAGAAGTTCGGAATTTAGTACTACTTTCAAACAATCACTCTATACTCATAATTAGTTATTACTAAAATATTAATACTAAATCCTTAAGAATAGCAGCATCATATCATACAAAACACAAAACATAGTTTACTTTTCCATCACATCATAGAAGTTTGGAATTTAGTACTACTTTCAAACAATCACTGTATACTCATAATTAGTTATTACTTATATATTTTTAATAATAACCCATTGTTATTTTTTTCATCTAATGGCAGAATAACTTATATTTGATGATAAAATGACTAATACCAAGACTCTTTCATACACTTTAACATCATTTCACACATTTGTCAAAATACATATTAATACATATTAATTCTTACATGCACTCAGACATAATATCCATTTATTAAATATATGTACGACTTAGTCTAAGTTTTATAGAACATTTCCTGCAGTGTAAATTCAAGCTAGCCCTATTTGCATATACAACATTGCAATAAATACATGTGTAGGTCTTCTAGCTGATGGCAAATGAGCAGTTAATATCTTCATATTGTCTGGAGCTAGACCTACTCCCGAATGTCTTGCTCCAATAATTTCACTCGTTTCCAGATGAACGATAAACATAGCCTTTACTCGCCATGTTTGGACTAAGCAGCATATCACTGCGAGTAAAAATCATCGCACTTATTACACTGGGTTACCTGGTATGATGGGTTCAACATGCAATTGCTAATTTTATATCGATGTGCATTATATCATTTAGTGTAAGTAATTCCACGGTAGTAACATTGCTAGTGTATTGCTTCTAGCGACTGTTCGGGGGTCCTTGTCATCGCTTATGGTGTCACACTTGGTAGGTCTTCAATCATTGATGACATATTTATATTGTAGCAAGGTACACATCAATAAGTGTTTCCATATATGATGTTCCGCCTACCATCCAACTGCCGAATTTGTGAAAACCTTCTTGCATTGCATGCTTTTCTTAGTATACACACTGTTAACTCTACAGAACGAACAGTTTCCCAACCGGTTAATTTGAATAGTGTGGAAATTTCAGAAAATGTTTTTATAATAAAAAGCGTTAACAGTGGATGACGTTATAGAACCTTGACGTTTCCTACCATCTCTTAAAAATCTACTCTTTAAATGAAAGGAATCATAATTCTTAGAAAATCGCAGAGAAAAATAATGTCAAAGGCGAGACCTTCGCAATATGGGAACACACTGAGAAAACCTAAATAACCATTTAGCTCAGAAGAAAACATGTTTATTTACAATTAAATATATTCCTATTTTATATATACGTTAGTATATTCCTACCTTATAAATCTATATATTTATGTATATTCTTCACATATATACATATAATTGTAAATATGTGTTTTTTCTTCTGGGGCGAATGTGTATTTAGGTTTTTCTCAGAGTGTTTCCATACTGCAAATGTCTTGCCTTTGAGCATGATTTTTCTGCGATTTTCTAAATAGTATGTTTATTTCGTTTTAAAGAAATTTTGAACGAGATGGTAGGAAAGGTTAGTATTTTACGACGGTATTAGGGAAAAGTAAGTTCACATACTTGCAGGATTGCAGGATTCTGCTGGCCGTCATATCGGAATTTCCTTTTTTTCGTTTTTTCCCACAAAATTTACCTTTTATCCTTCAAAATCGACTAAAACACCTTAAAAATTTCACTTTTTTCTAACAATTTCCCTCTTTTTTTACCTACAAATTTCCTTTTTTATCCTTAAAAAATCCCTAAATATTCCCCGTTTTCCCTGGAGAAGCCCTGGGGGCTCGTATCTCTTGCGAGGGGGATTGGCGACTCAGAGCCAGGAACAAGTGACTCCGAGCCAGGAGAGCATGAATGATTACCTTTGACATTTGACCTTTGACCTTTACATTTCAAAAACGCAAAAAAAAATCCCACAATATAAAAAAATACTCTAATAAATAAAAACAACACAACATATTCTACAAAACACAAAACTGTTTTTTTTTATATTAAGAAATTTATTTAAAAAAACAAATTTCCTAAGTCCCCTCTTCACCACCCTCGCCCAAACAATTAGTCGGCAAGCCTCACCCATACCCCCCTCATCCATACCCAGTCAGCAAACACATTACATTTCTGACTACCACTGCCGCAGTAAATGCAGACTACATAAACCAAAACTTGAGAACAATTCATAAAGTCAACATGCATATGACATTACAGACTACTTCTGCCATATTATATACAGACTACTTCAACCTCTACCCCATGACCTTGAATGACCTTGAAAACAAAAACTCGAGAAAAATACTAAAGTCAGGAAGCATACATTACAGACAACTGCCATATAAGATGCAGATAACCTCGATCTTGACCCCATAACCTTGTATGACCTTGAATAACAAAACCTTGAGGAAAATCCATAATAGTCAACAAACACGTGACTTTACAGAATAACACCATCATAATGGAAGTCAGCAACTTCGACCTTGATCCCGAGACCTTAAATGACATTGAAATATAAAACTTGAGAAAAGTTCAGAAAAGGTAACAAATATATTATGTTACAGGCAACTGCGTTAATTGATAGATTTCACTACTAAGCGATCTGTTGACACTTATATTTATAGACATAAATAAAACTGTACTTTTACATTCCATTTTTTTTCCATTCGGCAGTAGCCTATAGATAAATGCATTATGTAGGACTTTGACTAAATGCTTAATTTATTAAGTGTATTAAACATATATTTTATTTGAATATTTAAGGTCGATATAATAATAGGACAACAAAAATAAAGAAATAACACATTATTTTGTAGTAATAATTTATTATATTTTTTAATTACAACTTCAAACAAAAGAAGGCAGTTCTTCACATCTCCTTATATAACACCAACCCTTAAGTTCTTTAATGATTGAAACCATCTCTTTAATTTTCAAGTAATCCCCACATTTTTTAGCACAAGCAAATATCTAAGTCTGTCTCCAAGTTTATTCGCGTATTCGTGAAATAGGTAATCAATACAACCGGCGTCTTCTGCCTTCTTCACATCATTTGTCGAAGGAAACTCGTTGGGGAAATGTGCGGACAAGTCGAGGGAATCGTCATCGGCTTCAACACAATCACTGCCGTCATAGTCATCATAAATGCTGTCTTCATTATAGTCTTCACTTCCCGCATCAGCCTCAATAAGCTGATGACAGTTTAGTTTGACTTTTGTCGACTTCACGCGAACATTATGCAGTCGTACATTCTGCACAAATTGACTACGTCATACCATCTTTTGCACTAACTTGATACGCCTTGCCACAAGGACGTGGCAAAGTAGGAGTAAACAGTCCTCAGTTCAAGAAAAACCTTCATACAGAAAAGAAAACCCTCCCTTGAGCAGAAAAAGAGCAAAAACTGCATAAGACGATAAAGTTGTAGAACAAAGAACAAAAGCCACGAGCCATTGTAATTTGTAATTTTGTTATTTTCGCTTTTTATCTGCCTGTATCATTTTGTTTGCAAACTCAAACATGACACAACTTATCTCCAACATTTTGGGGTACACTAAATAAATATTATGTTACATTTTATTTTGATTTTATTTGTGTATTTTTTTTATATTTTCCAGTAAAAATCAGAACTTGGAATTAATAAATATTCTATAAAAGTTTTCTTCAGGCACACAATTCGAGAATTTCAAATATTATAGTAATATATGTAACAAACCAATTTATATACATGTTTTACTTCAGCGTCAATTTTGGCATATAATACTCCCAGATGAAAACAGCAGAAAAATAATATAAGGAGTACTATATTACACTTGACAACAATTCTTTATGCACATAAAGTGCCATAGGAAGACTAAATACTGCTTGAAATTTTAAGTAAACTTTTATACTGGCATACATATTGTTCTGCCCGAAATATAAGTGTAGGATATAATTCCTGCAGTACTGTTTTAAATACAAACAACAATATATTTATATTTGTAACTTCCTGGCCATTAGCCATAATTCCAGGCCACAATTTCAAGAAATAAAATTATTTCCAAATCTTACAGGCCATATTTTACACCCAGGCCAATAATTTTTTTATTCTCCTGAGGTTGACAGAAATTCCTCATGTTTTATTTATGTTTTTCTCTGGCACGTTACTACAAATAAAGACCATCCGAAATTGCACGTAATTTTTAAAGGAAGAGCTATTCTACAATTTCTAAATTTAGTGATAAATTCCAACTTTCTTATTAAAAGCATCACAAACTTTAAAAAAACATGTTTTTTTTATCTACTATTATCCATTATTTTATGATATTATGAGTTTCATTGGTGTATTTATTTTACTTTACTTTAAAAATTATGTAAAAGCAATCTCAAAGATATCCATTCAAATGTTCCTCAACCTCCTATTGAGGACACAAAGAGTGTCCAAACTGTCTCCGCTTTAATGGCCTACTGAATTACGTGTATTTTTCAAAGTATACTATGACATAACTTTGGTTGGATGTCCTCCCTCTGGGGCAATGATATCAACCCCGAACCAAATGTGGGACAGCTGAAATACTAAATTATAGGCAAATACGATGGGAGGGGTCTCAGATAATCAGCGACCTATAGAAACATATGTTACCAAAAAAGGAAAAAAAAAAACATTCATTTTCCTTGGAGAGGTCTCAATTCTTCTTAGCGGGGTCTTTGTATTTCTTTCCAATGTGGGTTTAGAAATCCAAAAATGTCCAAATATGAATGACACATGCACGGCCACGTAATCACACTTCCGCACTCTGGCGTAAGGCCGGATGTGTCGTGAGGGTGGCGCACTACCCTTTCTGACAAGCAGGCAGGCTGCTTGCACGGGCTCGCGAGCGGGTGACATCACTGGAGAAGTACCCATAGCACACACGCACCAGCGGCACCTGTCTGGCAGCACTTCCACTGGGAGTGGTGAGAAAATCAGGTGCGGAGTCGATCGTGTTGAACCTCGGTGCGATGAAGGTCTACAAGGTCTGTGTGTCGCCTGGTAGTACTCTAATAACTCAAGTGGCAAAACGCCGAGGCACGTAGAATTATTGCTCGTCCAGACATCAGCTATTGCAAGTATGTGGTAACTGCCATGTCTCTTTCAAACTTTTCGGGCATGTAGAAAAGGTGTTTTTAGAATATTTTTAGGCAAAATTTCGAGCGCCCAGGCTCGTAGCGTAACATAATGATTAAGTTGCCAGCCAGTTGAGTGATGGCGTCACATAACCTCCCCCCTTCCCCTTAAGGAAATATGTAGGGTGAAGATCCCATTCAGAAGCTCAGCCGAGGGGGCCCTACTCAACTCAGGTCCAGAAGTGGGTTTCACCCGTCTAATTGTTGAAAAAAGGAACAACGTCCTCCACGACATTAACTTCAGGAACGTTCCGGAACAAACACAGACAAATAATTGCACAAGCATCAATTCAAGACGAATCACAGAACAATTAATACCTCCTTCTCACTGAAGCTAAATTAGAAGTCAATCACCGCTCCACCAATTCCCTACTCTATATATTATTTGAGAGTGATTTTATCCCTAAACCCTATAACAATCCTATTTAAATTTTACGTGTTAAATTTGCAGTATTCAATTTATAGAGGGCAGTACTGAAAAACACATACTACAACATCTTACAAACTACATGAAGGTGAAACCCAACATGGAATGAACATGATTACATCCTAAAATCTACATGAAGATGAATCACACCAATAATATGGGGGTGGAATTGTCAATTCCCCCCAATCCAACAGGGGGACATCCACGGTTAGTTAAAAACAATATATTGTAAACCCAAAATATTACAAATGCATACACTGAATTATGATCATATTAAACAATGCAAAATTTTTAACTCTAACATATAAAACTAACAGGGGAAATCATGCCAGTGGATTGAAACCAACAGTCGCTCTTACTGCGAGGTTCGTAACTTTTATTGGGTTACCTGGGTTTTGCTAAACACTTCAGGACGGCCTTCATCCTCCAAAAGCACAATCAATGGAGTCAAAAACCGCTTTATGCGATATGGCACAGAAAACTTCGGTGCCAATTTCGCACTGAAGCTAGCAGTCTTATTATTAAGGAAGTGAGCATCCAGAAATACTCTCCTGTCATATAAGAAACAGAGCCAGCAGCATTCACATTTCGAGAAGCTAATCTAGAATGGTATTTCCCTCAAATTCAGGGTAGTTTCTCTCTAAATCTCCTCCAGATCTTTATTTCCAACAGGATCCAAACAAATTCTTGAAGCCCCCATGTGTTAATCAACGGGTGGAGTATGCTTTGCCCAAAGAATAATTATGTCGGGACATTTTTGGTGGCATAACTCACCATCTTACTGAAAGCAAGGAACAATTGATAAAACACCACATCCCATTCCGTATGAAATCCTGTTTGGAATGCTCTCAATGCAGTTTTTAAATTATGGTTGTGTCACTCTACCAAATTTGCCTTCGGGTAATACGGAGTGGCATGGAATAATTTAACCTCCCATGAAAGGCAAGGTTATTTTTTATCTCAACTGAAACATTGTACGTGGCATTGTCTCTCACTATGCTCACCAGAAACCCAAACACAGGAGATAATCTCTGTCAAAGTATTTTACAGATTTCTAAAGACTTCATATTTCACAAGGGATAAAAGAACACAAATTTAGTAAAACTATCAACTGCAACTAAAATCGAAGAGAAACCCGCAGCAGTACGTGACAAAGGTCCAAACACATCGAAGTAAACCCGTTCCCATGGAATGTGGCAACACCAGCACTATGGACTATGAAATTTTAAATTCCGGGGCTTAACCCTTTGGAATTTTAGACACTTCTTCACTAGTTGCCCAAACTCCTTATTTAATCCTGGCAAGTAAAACATCGACTCAATATGGATCAGTTTTTTAGCTTTCCCAAGGTGCCCTCCAAAGTAACTATCATGTTAATACTGGAATATAGGTCCATGTTATAACTGAAGTACAAAAAATTAAAATTTGCAAGTATTTGGGTCAACATATCCTAACAATCCTTTCCTGATTTCATAAGAACCACCTTGTCCAGCATTGATGTCGGCCTTAACTTTTACACACTAGGTGTCAACTCCCTGGTGAACCAGTAATTTCATATAAGCTTGGGGAAAATTTTGAAGAACCTTCACCTGCTCTTTCATGGGTTTATCATCAAAAACTATGGAAGAAATCTAATCTATGGTTGCCTTACTGTATATGGTCAGACTGTACTATTTGATCAATCTGTACTATTGAAACAGTTTGTACATCTACCCGACAAACATCTTTTTGCAATATAGATTTTAAACAGTCTCCTGTATAGCATTTATCGATACTGGTATATCTATCTGAAATTCCTCCGAACCATACTGTTGAGATAAAGCATCGGTAACCCCGTTACCAATCTCTCTTATGTGTTTTACAGAGATCTTGAAACACGTGAGCCTAACAACCCATCTAAGCAGTCTACCTGCAGGTTTACTGGTGGTCAGATACCAACTTAGTGCCTGATTATCGGTGCGTAGCAAGAACTCACCAATTTCCAGGTGATCATGGAATTTTTCCATTTCATAAATATCAGCTAACACCTCTTCATATGCCGAGAACCTCTGCTCAGAAGGAGGCAGAAGTCTACTGGCATAGGTTACAGGAACTAAACTATTTTCTTTTTCTTGACACAACACTGAACCTAATGCTAATGAACTGGCATTAACTTGAAGTGTGAATTGCTTATCAAAATTTGGCAGGTGTAAAATAGGGGGAGTAGCTATTTTCTTCTTTAAAAGTTGAAAAGCATGATTCTTAGGTTCACCCCTGACAAAATCAACTCCTTTCCTTTTCAATGAATCCAGGGCCTCAGCTATACTAGAAACATTTGGAATGAACTTTGAATAAAAACCCACTAACCTCGAAAATCGATGAACCCCACATAGAATATTGGGCATACGTAAATTTACCATTAGTCTGATTTTCTCAGTGTTCATAAGCAGTTTACATTCTGAGATTACAAAACCTAAATATCTGACATAAGTGTTAGCCCAGGTGACTTTCTCTGGGTTAACGGTTAATCCTATGCTCCACAGAGGAAGTAAGAAAAGTCTTATATGTTCGAGATGCTCCTCAAGTGATTTAATATACACACAGAAATCATCAATATAAGTGAAGAGGAAATCATATTGATATTTCTCTAGCACTTTAAAAAGAACCCTAGACATTGCATGCGGACCACAATTTACCCCCGTGGGTAACCACTTCCTTTGCTACTGGCCCCAAGGTGATACAAAAGCCAAAATACCATATGATTTGGGGTGCAACTGTCATTGAATGAAAGCTGAGTATAAACCAAACATGGAAAAATATCTGGCATCCCCTACATGATGGAAAACAGACTCTATAGTAGGTAAGGGGTATGGATATACAATAATATTGATATTTACCTTTTGATGGTCTTAAATAACTTAATTCTCCTGGCAGTTTCTTAGGCAACAAAAAGTTCGGACTTAAATAATTGCTATTATAAACTTCCACAATATCCTCTTCTAGCAAATTTTGAATGATTTTTCTGAACACTTTTAACTTTGGAGGAGCTACTCTATACGGTACAGAGGATACAGGATTACACTCTTTAAGTTGTAATCCAATGGGCTGCTGCTAATAATGTCCCAATTTGGGAGCTACTACATCCGAAAATTACTGTTTCAACTATGGCAAATGATTCTCCTGATCGCCCAGTTTACTATTACATTGATTTTGTACTGACTGAACAGAAATTGTATAATAATCATAATATTTCGATTTTACCTCCACAGACTGGGATTTGCAAGAGGCAAATACCAATTCTTTGCCACTCACATCCAAGGTGACCTGTGTTTTACCCAAAAAAAATTCACTCCCAACAAAATGTCATGATTAAGGCTTGGTAAAATCCCAAACTGGAATTTATAAGTGAAATTTCCTATTTTAGTTTTAAAAATTGCTATACCCTTAGAACTAATAATCCCTCCATTCGCAAGAGAAAACCCTAACACTTCTCCTGACCGGACCTGAATAAGGCCTTTGGACATATTGGCAAGCAGGTTATTACAAAACTCCTGATTTATAAGAGAGCAAGTGGCACCAGAATCCAACAAAGCAGCTACAGCTACTTGGTCTGCAATAACGACATGAATATATAACAAACCACATCTCCTCTCATACCCCAAAACATTAACAGAAGATACTCCCACGACCCTATTCTTCAAGGGGTTCATAAGGCAATTAGATTTATAATGTCCCTTTGGCTAACAGAGAAAATAAGTATACTCTTGAAACATACTAGCATTTCTGGCACCACCCTGCGAATTCTGAGCTTGAGAATTATTTTGAATTTGGGAATTATTCAGAATCTGAGAAAACAGTTGTCGAGTCTACACTTATCTTTGTCGGGGCTTTCACTAGGAGTTATAATAAAAAGTGATTTACTATGGAAACAATCCTCGGCTAAGTGATTGGTTTTTCTACAGATTACAAAAAAATTAGAAAATCTAGAATTCTCTTTCTCTGGGGTTTTCACATGTACCATTTTTTCCTTCTCTAGATGACTCACTTCACTATTATTTTCCACCTCTGAACAGTCAATTAAATTTATCTTTACTTCAGTTACCAATTCTAAAAGTTTCAGCAAAGTGTCTGGTTTAGATGCAAAACAGAAATCCCTACTCATGTGGGTATGAAGGTTATAAAATCTGATTTGAGATGAATATTCCTCCGAACATGGGAATCCTAAAACATTTACAATATCTACAATTTCTTTAATAAATTCTTGTATATATTGATATAGCCTTTATTTTTGCTCTAACCACCTAAAAAAAAAATGTCTCACCGCGACTTCACTAGATACTTCCCGAATGCAAGCTTTTACAAGTGTATCATACTCCCAATTCTCCTCTCGAGCTGTTCTAAAAATTGCCTGCAACGCATCCGGAACTCTAAATGTGGCTACTGTAAAATGGTTTGTTTATCACAAAACTTTAGAGAAAATACCACGTTTAACTGCACGAAAAAATATACTAACACTTCAAGAGTTAACTTGGTTAATGTGGGAATGATAGTGGACAAATATCCTGGAATAGATTTTAAAATTTGGAAATTGGAGTTAGTTCACTCGAAACTGCCACTGCTCCCGCTCCTGCCGCATCCTCCCGACGCACCAGGGCCCGAGCCTTAACTCGCAACTCATCAATCAGCCTGTTTCCTCAACCTCTACTCCTGGTTCCTTCAGAATCTGGAGTAAATAAGCATTGCACAACTTCTGTATCCATGCTGTGGACATAATTAAAATTAGCAAATACAAGAAATCTAGGATAAACAATAAAGCTGAAGTGTGTTCCCTGGATTTTCATGAAAAAAGGTTAACTCCTGGTTTTTTAGTAAAATAGCTCAATCACCCTGCCCAGCAAGAGCAGAGTGCAGCACAGATCTCTCTTTGCTACGACCTTACCCCCAAGGACATGGCAAAGTAGACTTTAACAGTCCACAGTTCAAGAAAAACCTTCATGAAGAAAGAAAAACCTTCGGTTGAGCAGGAAAAGAGCAAAAACTACATAAGATGATAAAGTTATATAACAAAGAACAAAAGCCACGAATCATTGAAATTTGTAATTTTATTGCTTTCTCTTTTTCACTGTCTGCATATTTTTGCAGACTCATACATGTCAGAAATTATGTCCAACACTTTGAGATATACACAATATATAATATGTTAAATTTTTTTATTTTATTTGTGTTATATATATATATATATATATATATATATATATATATATATATATATTACAGTAAAGATCAGAACTTGGAGTTAATAAATATTCTATAAAATTTTCTTCAGGCACACAATTCGAGAATTTCAAATATTACAGTAATATATGTAACAAACCAATTTATATCCATGTTTTACTTTAGCATCAGTTTTGGCACTTAAGAATCCCAGATGAAAACCGGAGAAAATTAATGTAAGTGAGTATTTTATTACACTTGACAACAATTCTATATGCACATCAAGTGCCATAGGAAGACTTGAATTTTTGAGTAAACTTTTACACTGACATACATATTGTTCTGCCCAAAATATAAGTGTAGGTTATAACTCCTGCTATTATATTTGAATGCAAACAACAATATATTTATACTGTAACTTCCTAGGCATAAGCTGAAAATTCAAGGCCTTAATTTCAAATTTTCAAGAAATAAAATTATTTCCAAAACTTACAGGCCGTATTTTACACCCAGGCCAATGCATTTGTTTATACTCCTGAGGTTGACAGAATCCTCATGTTTTGTTTATATTTTTCTGTAGCACGTTACTACACATAAAGGTCATCCAAAATAGCACATTATTTTAACGGAAGAGCTTTTTTTAAAATGCCTAAATTTAGTGAAAAATTCCAACTTTCTTATTAAAAGCATCACAAACTACAAAAAATAAAATATTCGTGAATCTACTACTATCCTTTTTTATATGATGTTGTGAGTTTCATTGGTGTATTTATTTTGCTTTACTTTAAAAATGAGGTGAAAGCAATCTCAAAGATTTCTATTAAAATTTGCCGCCAAAATTGTCCCTCAACCTCCTATTCTGGACACAAAGTGCGTCTAACCTGTCTCCGCTATAATGGTCTACTGAATTATGTGAATTTTTCATATTATACCCCCGACTTAACTTTCGATCGATGTCCTTCGTCTGGGGTGGTGAAATCGACCCCGAGCCAAGGTGGGACAGCTTAAATATAACATTATAGGCAATTACCACGAAAGGGGTCTCAGATAATCGGCGGTCAATAGGAACATGTGACCAAAAAAATAAGTAATATTAATTTTCCTTGGAGGAGTCTGAATTCTTCTTAGCAGTGTCTTGGTATTTCTGTCCAATCTGGGTATAGAAATCAAAAAATGCCTAAATATGAATGACACATGTACGGCTATGTAATCACCCTTCTGCACTCTGATGTATGGCTGGATGTGTCGTCACAGCGGCGCATTAACCCTGCTGATAACCATACAGGCTGATCGCTTGGGCCACAGTCTGAATGAGTTATTTGGGAACAGTCATTGAGATGAGTCAAGCCAACATGGCTGAACACATTTTCTCAACTGTGTTGGTGCTGGACGAGTGTTACAGGGGTCCTCCCACACCTCGCCCTACCAGAAGAGGAAACAGAGATAATATAGTTCCTGTACATGCAGGAAACAAGAGAACTGAAGTAATAAACTGCAAAAAGAAAGGGAAGGATCTTGTAGTGGTTAAACTCCCCCCCCCCCGACCCTGCCCCGAAACCAATGGACGAATAAGAACAGGGAAAGGGAATTTCCCTTATCCAGGTCGATAAAGAGACTTATCGGCCGCGAGGGGAAAACACCCACGAATCAAACAGAGCAGTCCAATGATGGATGGCCATACTCGTGGAATCCTGTAGTGTTGGTCATGGAGGATTTTGCTCATATGAGAAATATGAGTAATCTGATAAGGGACAACAGACGAAGAACAGTCTGCACCATGTACCGAGCCAGGGAGGCAAGGGAAACAGGAGAGCCAGATGCGGATGCTCAACATAATTGGTCTAGGGAAACCGAAGTCTACAGGAAAGGGTTCCTCCACAAACAGCTGTCAAGAAGAAACTCGACTGCCCCGGAGAAAATTTACACAATTATCTTGCTGGATGAGAAAAACATGGTGGATGCTTTTGTAAAGGCATGGCCTGTGCAGTCACATCCTGACGACCCTGCATGGACGTACGGCGAGATAGTGCAAGGGGCACTGCTGTCGAAACTAGATGATCCTAGTGTCCTGATAGCAGCTCTGGCTCTGGTAATCAGGTAGATGGAAGGGGCGATAAGATCCTCTTCCCCAGGATGGAGGCTGTGGACAGACTCGTCACTCAGGCGGGTATGCCCACACAGAGAGTGACACTCCTGAGCATACTCAAGGAGTGCTACTGGCATCGAAGAAAGGGCCTAAGAACAGGAAATGTACAAGAATGCTATCCGCATGTACAGGAGGCATACCTTCAATTACAGGAAGCCATCCATGGGTACACAGTGGTCAGGTATTAGTCCTTCAAGTTAGACAGCTCAAAATCCACCGACTACGATCATTGCTCCAGAATAGAGGGAACCATACCTAATGTGTTCAATGCAGGGGAAGGGGATCGAACAAGGGAGTACAGTCCCCCCTCTTGGCTGCTAACTTTAAGAACAGAGAAAATAAAAGGGGGAAATAACCCACCAGAACATCATTCCCTTCTCCCATTTCACCTATCAAGATCACACTGAAGGTGACAATACCTGGGCGAAGGGAGCTACGACCCAGGTACCCCGAAGACGACACAAGTGATGGAACCAGAATGAGACAAGAAACGTAGAAGATAAGCTTTTTGAAGGAAGGATGACGAGATGAAATGTATTGCATGAGTGTGTGGGTAAATGTGTACCGATGCGATTGTCTGCAGTGTGATTCGACTATGCATTATGCGCTCGGGGGCAAGGTGGTGAGGAATGTTCCAGGTAACTGGACTTTCCCCAAAACTAAGCTTGCTTGCGTCCGAATGCACTGGGCCGCGAAAGTAGATAAAGTTGCTTCCATCATGCTTATCTAAACATAAAAGGAAGCAAAGCGCAGACACAGTAGTTAGTGTATGTGTGTGTAGTTTAAAGCAGTTTTGAACCCTATCGGACAGCATGACGGTTTTAAAAAATTGCCAAGTTCCCATTGGACCCTGAAGATCAAAATGTTCAAAAAGAGCCGATTTAGCTTTTGCTTTCTAGGAGTTAAATATCAATGTTAGAAAGAAGTGCTCTAGGGTATGATTTTTTTAAACGTATTTGCCAACTAGAGGGAAGGTTTGGAGAGGCCAGCGCCGGTTCTACCGGGAACTTTTGCTCCCATGTGCTGGCGAGCGGATAACATCACTGGAGTAGTTCCTATAGCCCCCATGCGACAGAGGCACCCGCCTGTCAGCCATCCCGCCACCCGGCAGTAGTGAGAAAATCAGGTGCGGAGTCTTACATGTTGATCTTCGTAGCGATGACGTTCCCTAAGGTCGGTGTTTTGCCTGGCAGTACTCCACCAACTCGAGTGTCAAAACCCCCGGGCGCGTAGAATCGCTGCTCGTCCAGACATCAGGTATTGCATGTATAGGGTAACACCTACATCTTTTTTAAACATTTCAGGCAGGTAGAAAATATGTTTTTCAGGATATTTTTAGGTAAAATTTCGAGCACCCAGGTTTGTAGCATAACATAATGTTCAAGCTGCAAGCCAGGTGTGTGGTGACGTCACTACTTTCTCGCCATAATCATCTGCGGAAACAGTACCATCGATGTAGCAAGAGGTCTTGATGATATCATTTGCTGGCTCCCAGTATACTTAAACTATCAGCAGTCAGCAATGAATTGATCTAACTCACGCCTATACCTTCCCAAATATAGTTAACAGTCCTTTATGATCGTCAAAAATACATTTTTCTCTTTCCTGCACAGAGAACATGTATCTTTGAAAACTGGTATTATCATGTCCGTATTAACATGATCGTCGTAAACGTCTTGTAAATTTGTGCCATCCATACGAAGCAGCACCAAAATGTTTACGGGGTGGTGGAGCACCTCTTTGGGTGCGCGTGAGTAATCCTGGTCAATGTACTTGCCATCCATGCGAACATGTCGTCCCATGTTAAAGTATTCTTGAATACAAGTGTGATTCTCACAGGCAATGCCACCTAAAACAAAACTCCAGTTTGACTGTACTTCACTCGGAGGTACAACGTCTTCATTGTCGCTACATAGTAAATAACCCAAGCCTTCCAAGGCCTGCAGTACTCGTGCTGTAGAACATGGGGGCATAAGGGGTCAAACACCAAAGAGTAGAACCCCTAAGATGGTACATAACCTCAAATTACCCCCATGAACACACAGCTAAACAATAACACAGGGGATCAGTTGTGACGAGTGGGTAATTACCAGGTTTTGTAGCATTAAGTTGGGCTGAAAACTGGGCCAGCTCGGCAAATTTAAATAATGCTTTTACAACACTCCCATTGTCATTGTCTGCTCTTAAGTAATACAAAGGTCACATGTCTGTATCTTAAATTAAATAAATTACCATTAAAGATTAAAAATCTTGTAGGGTAATCAAAGAGGATCATTACTTTGCCATTACTTACTGAATATGAAAAAAAAAAATACAACATGTGTCGTAGTGACACAACCTTCTCTATTTGCTGGTCTAAAAAAATAACAAGATAAACACATAAAAAACTTGTATACTTACTTTAATAAATAAGGTTCTCTTTCTTAAAATGTTAATATCGTCCTACATTTTCTTTCTTTGTGGAACAAACTCAAGTAATTATCTAAATCATTGGGATCCCGAGTTACGATTATCTACGAAAGAAACCATAATATAACTGATGGCAACATGGCACTTGCAAAACCTTTCAAAATTGAATTATAAAAATGTTACATATTCTCTGTATTTTTTTTTTTTTTTTTTTTTTGCTTTATACAAACAACATTTAAATTCATAACTTTCTGAATCGATGTTGAGAGATTAAGATACTAACAAAGTGAAGTCTTGAAAATTCGCAAACAAAGGTCGAGACAGTATTCGTTTCACATAATTTAGAGGGTTAGTATTTGTCCATGACTAGTAATTAAATCACGGCCTGAACGAAGAAACAGGATCACAGCCGAAGCAGAGCAGCTACGATTCCATGTCACGAGTGAGATGGAAACAAGGTTTGGCCTCGCCATGCCTTACATCATAATAGCTCAAAACGCTGACCGCTAGAACAACAAATTAAGGAGATAAAATGAGAAGTGCCATTTAAAATTCAATGCACAAAATGAGGCACATAAACGTGGCTACAAACCAAACTTACCAAATGTGGCAAAAAAAAAAAAAAAAAACGAGGAATCATGGAGATTTTATTGAGGCCAAGATAAGGAGTTAGTGTCATGACATATATCAGGTGAACAAGAAGGAAGTCATTACACCCGGAAATGGCCATAGCCCAGATATCAATTCAGGCAGTTAGAGCAATAAACAATATACAACACGACGCTATAATAGTTATAAATAATTACGAAATTATATAATTTGAAACAAACTCACTAAAGTGGGAAACCAATAATAATATATTAAACAAAAGCAAACAGTTTTATGGACGTGATTTCTTATTAATTTGTCATTTTTTGACAATAAATATTATTAACATAATAACCATTAATGACACACATGATGTTTTGCTAAAATAAAATATTTTAACCAAATTTTTGACAAGAAAATTTATTGATCAATAAATTAATTACAGAATTGACAATGTATGCTGTCTGACACAAAATTTTAACACAAATTAATAAACTGCAATTATTGAATCATCAAAGAAATACTAGAGTAACATACTGGGTCACAGTAACAGTGACTATAAATACTTACATTTAGTCACTGATAAAAAAACCAAGCCATATTAAATAGCCAAATCGGACATGGGTTTTGCCGATTAACTAATATATTCCTTAAAAAATAGGAATACAAATAGCAAAAGTTACATACTAAAGAAAATAAACAGCGGATGTTATGAAAGGTGGCACAGTGCCAGTCGCTGGTATTTCGGTTGCTGGAATAATTTAGAATAAACTTAAACCTTGTCGAACCAAAGGCTGGTTGGTTCTTCCAGCAGGCTCAGTACGACGCATATCTTGCTGCAACCTGATGGACCCTCGATGATGCACCACACTTTATACGGAAATAGGCTTACATGTCATGATTCGTGGAAAATATCTTCAGCTTCAGCATTAATGTGAATGGGTAAAGTAATATCATGCTTGATTATATGCTTGTTACCACTACTATCTTGCAGTGAGTGGGTGCTGTGTGGTGCTGATTGAGGTGTGTGCAATGCTGATTGTGGTGCATGGTGCGGAAATTGCAGTTAGTACAGTAATGATTGCAGTACATGCAGTGCTGATTTTGGTGCATATGGTGCTGATTACGGTGTGTGCAGTGCTGATTGCAGTGCATGCAGTGCTGATTGTGGTATGTGTGGTGCTGACTGTGATGCATGCGGGGCTTATTGTAATTGCAGAGAACCAGTTCTACTTGTTTTAGAACATATCTTCAAAATATAGTTCCATGTAAATTGCTTCTGTCAGAAATGACATTCTTGAAGTTTTTACCTGCAGGTCGTTATTTCATGTCGTTGCATGCTGCGCTGAGCTGTAAATGCTTTACCACACAAGCGACAAAGCAGATGCATCATTGGCATTTTATGTCCGTACTGTTCCAAGTCTAGAATGATACTGAAACCAAAATGTATAAAAGCTGTACCTCTTAAAAGTGGTAATGTTTCCCATGAGATTCCCTTGTCCATAGTCTCTTACATAACAGACGACATTGCAAGGTACATAGAAGATTTGCTGCCCCCGACACAGAATTTTAACTACTTGAGAATACCAATACTATGAAGAGAGTTATCAGATGCAATGAAGATATCGACTTTACAAAACCAGATACTATCGGACCGATGCTGGGGTTCGAGCCACAAATTTACAAAACTGGAAAAACGCTTGTGTTGTCACAGTCTGTAAACGTCTTGCCGGTCAACGTGATATGAATAAACCGTAATTTGGCGAGCAGTACATATCTCAATGGCAGATCGAGCAATACGCCACAAAAATTTTCGCCTATGGTCCCTACAAGTTATAAACTGGTAGTGGCACCACAAAGCATAATTTACGTCCCAGTCGTCGTGGAGGGATCAAATGAGGTGGTCATGACAGTCATCCACCAAAATTGAGAGTTGGTGAACTATCGAAACAAAGAAATCACCCTACGCCCGCATTTGAGAAATTGGGAGTAAGATTTACACTGACTAGAAACTATAAAAGTACGTGTCGTGCAAGACCTGCAATTGATATGTCACAGGTATCCAAGGAGTTAACATGTGTTAGAGATTTTCCTTAGCAGTCGTGGATTCGAGGTTGATCATAATGAAGATTTCCTAAACATCGAAGAGCCAGCTGTTTTCGAAGACAACATAACGAATGGGGGGACTTCATGCGTATCAGCCTTTCCTGATCGGACCATACACACTACCATCAGAAGTTCGGATAGCGATCCAACATCAAGATATCTGCATTCTTCCTTGCCAGTCTTTCGTGCGAATCAGGGGGAGTCAAACAAAAGAAGAAAAAGCCAATCCAGAATCCACGAAAATAAACAAACAATGGAAATCTTCACCTGATCGATTGTGTCGTGTACTTTCTCAGTGGTGTCGAGGTGAACCAGTCGCGCAATGTTGGTATAACAACAACGATCAAAAATTACCTTTTGCTCGTGCCAAATGAGCTTCTTGCAGCCAAGATGGCAGGCTGGGAAATCGAAGATAACTAAAGCTTACCCATTTACACTCATGCCAGGTTCGAAGTATGTGTTCCACTCTCCATGCTTTTGGGATTTGCCAAAGACTACAAACGAATTATCTTCAATTCGAAGCAGGAACCGGTGCTGCTCCTAGCCAATACACATGTGGACACCTATGTGGGTACGGGAGAAAACCTGAAACTACATTCTGTCGAATGGGTACTGCCACATAGGCAATTGAACAGTACAGAACAAATAAAAATGTTGCAGAATGCAGAAATGGCAAAACCTTTGATGTAGCTTTCAGGTCGTGAAGTCTTTAGACATACCCCGGATTGCCAGTAAGCCAGTGTGTCAACTGGATGGCGAGGTCCTTCTTCGCTTCTGAGAAACAGAGGTACATTATCTTTGGGCTACAGACCGGAAGGCAGTACAATGTAGGAGTAAGTCATTCGCAGTTCGACACATGTCAAAAATAAAATGTGAAAATATTTTTGCATAGTAAAAATTACCCTTATGTTGACGTGAACATGAACTTTGAACATGGGCAGTACCTGCTTTCATATCATGTGCACAGTCAATCCCAAATTGTTTATTATGGATGCATCCAATCCACTAAATTGACCCCTGATACTTTCAAGTGTTTCGCCCTGCTTTTGGTATTTGATGTGACTAAACAATACAAGCGTATTACCTCAAACATGACCGACTGCAGGATCTAATTCACTACACATGGAAATATTCCTGCTAACACATACACATTCTGCCTGATACTTCACGACCAGCTTGTATCGTACAATTGCCAAGACAAGGCTGTCAAAATACTGTCGTGAGAACAGCTGAGAATATAACTGTACATGAGATATAACTGTTTATTTGTCTTTAAGCAACATTAACTTCAATGTTCGAGAAGGTGCTGAAACGACGTAACATAAGGGTGGATGTCAAGTGGTGGGGTTTCCATCTCCACTTTAATTCCTGTGTCACCGAGGCAGACATCGAGCGGTGACCATTGAAGATGGTTAATAAACCTGTATATTCTATTATGTGTATAACAAAATTTTATATAAAAATTATGCTCTGTTTTATTTCAAAAACTTCCTTTCTTTATGTACAAAGGGAAAATGTTTAATAAATATATTCCCATTTTAGGATAAAAAAAGGTATTACAATTTGCATATTTTGCAGGAATGATCAATGACACCATCTGGTACAGGCCGATACCAGACGGCGTAGTCGAAACTACCTATGTGTTGAAAAACATAAACCAATATGAAGTGGATGGAGTGAATGTGACTAATTAGTACAACTTATAATTTAAACACATAAACAAATATGGTTGTCACCTAGTGCAAACAGGTGATGTAAACATATGAAATCTAATATGGTAGTCGAACAAAGGTAAGAGACAATCTCTAAAACAAATGACAATAAAAGACCAACATGGAGGACTGCACCTAGCAAGATGGTGGATACCTAACAAGATGGCAGTCGAACTAATGCGAGAGAACCACATGGCTGCTTCCAGTAACATAAATTATTTTTAAAAAGTAAATATATTTTTAAAATTTTTTTCACAAGCTTTATTAATTTTCAGCATTAAAAAAATTAACAATATATTTTTTTAATTTTTAAATTTTTTTTTTGGGGATTTTTATTTTTTGAGGTCAAAGGTCACCAGACTCAAGGGTTAAATGTCATAAGTCAGGGGGGAAATGTAAAGATGGTAGATGGGTAACCCAACAATATGGCAGTGAACCGAATCCTGCGATTCTACGCCCGACACCCTTGAACGTGAACCTACTTTTCCCTACTACTTCTGGCATCATCCAATGTTAACGCTTTTCATTAAAAAAACTGGTTCTCTAATTTCTACACTATTTCAAACTAACGGGTTCGTTGAGCATTCTAAGACACTGGGATCCTTGTAAGGGGAGCGTGGGTTCGAATCTCATATCGGATAATTAATTTTCAGCCATATATTGAGATAATCGAGGTGATTTCATTTCCAGATAGTGTTTCTCTGAATGAGTTCGGGTATTTTGTGACTTAATTTGATGTTGTAAAACTGCGCCACACAGGAGCACATATCCAACACTGGATACAATATAACTATAGAATTTAAAGTGTATTAACATCAAACATTTAGAATTTAGAATCCATTTCACATTTAATCACTTTTATTTTTGCTAAGGAGAGTTCAGCTCACTACATCAAGCCACCTTGTGGACAGTTCTACAACAAAAACAAGACATTATCAAGTTTGACTAATTGAAAAGGTCAATTCTCAGAGTAATTGAGTTGACAGATTAAATTAAAGGCACCTAAGGCCTCAATCAACTCGTGACAAGAACAATTTTCGAGTGAACGAAGTCGTTCACTTTTCAATAACTTCTCGCAGTGACGAGAATTCATACTGCTGTCTCAAAACGTCACGTCTAACAGGCGTGATGGAAACAAGAACACTATTAAGTCTTAATTTATGCAAAATAACACAAGTAGTTAAATAAGGCTACACATTTTAAGTATTCAAAATACACTGAAAATGATATAAGAAAATTCACACACGACAAATTGTCGAGGAACAATTCTAAGAAGCGGACAGGCAGTTGCCAAAGTAAATGACCGTCTCACAAGGGGATAATACTTCTGGTAGGTCACAATATTGAAAAGCTTAACAACCTTAATGATCTACAAAGAAGGCACTGCGCCAATATATAAAATTAAAAAGTTCCAGAACCGACACAAGGAATACAAAGGGACGAACAGAAAGGTGGCAGCCTGCAGGCCGTCAAAGCGTTGAACGGAAATACAAATTAAAACTTTACATTAAAAGGGGTAAACCCTCACAGCTGGTTAGGGGCACCTGAAAATAATTAAATTAAAACAGCAGGCCATTAAAGCCCTAACCAATAATTGAAAACCCAAAACGCAAAGTTAAAAGGGGTTTGCGAAACAAGTAATAAGATGAAGCCGCATAAATAGCCATATGGGGCGATGAGCTTGACTAGAATAAATGCTTTAACACCATAAACGTTTACATAATGCTGACCAGACAAATGTAATTAAAATACAACAGGTACACGGAGTATCCTAGAAAAATACTAAGCACTTAATAAATACACGACCAGCTAAAAAGGCTACACTATCAATACACAATTTTAAAATGACCCAAAAACACACACTATGGCCCCCAACGCACTACTTCAAACGATCAACTTCCCATTTAATACCAAAATACAACCACTAACATATTAAAAAACCTTGAAAGAATTCTCAACAGAATCGATATTACATTTTGGTGAAGCTCCGACGAAAACACTGATCGATACAAATTGCTAGCCCCACAGGCCTATCGGAGTATCAGGTTATCGGAGCACTTCGTTGAGGCCTAACTGCCAAGTATTAAGGAAGGTGAAAGAGACATCACATGGAGGTCAGCGCGAGAGCAGCGATCATGGCGGCAGCCAGACTAAAACAAAGCAGCGATAGTGTCGCTAAGGAAAATCTCGACTGTCACGGTCTGTATAGAGGGCGCCTCAAAACCTTAAGAAAGCAGGGGAAATTCTATGGAAAGTTCAAATCTTCGGCCGTGCGTAACAACACATTGCAAAACTAAGAAAAAATGGTCGAAACCATAACTTACACCTCAAAAACATGCCTTGTACCTAATAAATTATAGCTTATACCTAAAAAATCATCCTCAGTAAACAAACCTCAATAAACAATACTTATTAAACAATCTTTAATAAACCATCATCAGTAAACCATCCTCGATACACAATCCTACAATATGACTTATACCTCTAAAAAATACATTATTCCTCCAAATTAATCTTCAATGAATAATCCTTATTCCTCAAAGGGAAAACTGTTCGTTCTGAAGTGTTAACATTTTAAATATATAAAATAAGAATGCTGTGTAAGTTGGTTTTCACTTCTTCGGCGGTTGCTATGGAAGAGGGATCGTCTCATGTGGAACCATCTTGTGATAGTGTACCTTGCTACAATATGAAGATGTCATAAATAACTGAAGACTTGCCATCTGTAATGTCATCAGCGAAGACAAGGATCCTCGAAGAGATACTAGAAGCATAACACTGGCAACGTTACTACCGTTGAAATACTTCTACTAAAATACGCAGCGCACATCTGCATGGAATTAGCAATTGCATATTCAGCCCATCATACAAGGCTTTCCAGTGTGATAAGTGTGTTTACTCGCGGTGATAACCTGTTTAGCCCTAGCAAGGCACGTCAAGGCTGTGTTTGTCGTTCATCCCAGTGCAAGTATTGCAGCAAGACATTCGCGAGTAGATCCAGCACCAGACAACATCAATATAGTAATTGCTCATTTGCCAACAGCTACAAGACCTACACATGTTATAATTGCAATGCTGTGTATGCGAATAGTGCCTGCTTGAGTGTTCACTGCAGGAAATGTTCTATAAAACTATACTAAATCAGTGATGATATTTGGACGGTTCTTAACAGCGCGGTCTTGAGAGCTGACGAGGGTGATGGAGCTGAGTATTGAGTGGCACCGGAATGAAAGGGTGGGGAAACAGGAGATCCCTGATAAAACCCGCCGACAAACGTCATGTTCCTGTATGATTCCCACATGCGGACATCTGGTGACCTGGCCGGGGATTGAACATGGATCGCCTTAGTGGGAGGCTAGCAGGCAACTAGCCTAAATCATACATATATTTGGATGAATGTAGATTCTGTTTCAGTGTATGTAAGTATTAATATGTATTTTTGACAAATGTGTGAAATAACGCTAAAGTGTATTAAAGAGTCTTTTTTGACTTATTATCACGAAAAGTACATTTTATTCTAGCAATAGATGAAAAAAACAATGTAATTTTTATGATAAACACTTTAGTAATAACTATTGCTGTGTATAGAGTGATTGTTTGAAGTAGTCCTGACTTCCGAACTTCTATGATGGTATGAGAAAGTAAACGATTTTCTAAAAGCAAGTGTTTTCTGTGATATGAAGATGCAATTCTCAAGGTTTTAGTTTTAATAGGTTTCACAGGAGATTTTGACAGGAATGGTCTGATAGTATGAGCGATGGATAGCTTATGGTTGACTAAACTTTTCATATTTTGTGTTGGTACTACTATTCGTAATGAATGGTTCCATGGTTAATATATCTTGTATGTGTGGTTTGTTAGTACTGCTGGAAAAGTTTGATGGTAATAATGTTTTTCTGCTGGAACATTTGAATTTGGTAGTTTATTGATATAGTGTAATGGAAGGTGGTTTCGTTAAGGTCGAACTATTGACTATGGAAGACTATATGGTAACTGGTAATATTTGAATGTGTGACTTGCTGATACATGATTAAATGGTTGATCAGAGTAATTCTATGGAATATTTCATAGGAAAGCTTATATGATTGTCTGTTGTCTTGGAAGTTATGAAGGGAAGTGTTTGGCATAACCGACATGATGTAATGAAATGGATTGTAGGTAGTTTTCAGGTATTTTGGGTAGTTCATGTTAGAATAATTTTATTTGGAAAAAGGGATTCATAATAACATCTGCTAGTATTGTTTGCTAGGAGTGTGTATGTGTGAGTGTGTGTTTGTGTGAAGGTTTGTTTGTTCGTAAATATATCTGTTTAAAAGAACTCGCTTTAAATTATAAAAAAATGTTATTAGGAATGGGCAAAATGTATGCTATGAGAGGTCACACTGCATGTTGGGAAGGTTAAATGTTTGCGAGGAGGGTAAATATGTTCAGTTATTGATTCGATAACTTGTTAAAGAGTTGGGTATTTGCATATTGCTGCATTTGTTTGGAATTAATTGGGAAATCATTGAGGTAAAGAAAGAACTCTGACTGAATTTGGTTGAAAATCAAACTCACTTTCTTCCGAATATGGGTATTTACATTCACATGATATACATTGCTTATTTCTTGTATGTATTATGTATATAGCGAATCTTATTTAAGCGTTTTACATAAATATTGTGACGACCCTGGAAAATAACCTAAATTTTTTTTTTTTAAGATTTGTTGCTTTTTTTTCCTTCTCTTTATCGTTAGGTACTCCATCCTTTTTTTTTAAATTAATATATAGAGTAAAAGTTGATTCTCCTCCCTCCTCTGTTAACTCTACATATTTTTTTCTGTTGAAAACAGCCCATAATTTTTTTTTTTTGGGAGCAATTATTAATTATTTTTTTTAAACATCTCATTTTTGTAATGTTGTTGAAGTCCTTCCTTTGTTAGCATGCTCATTTAAACTTAAGTCTGGTCAGCTCAAAAAGTCCTGTTATTCAGTGGAGGTTTAAACTTAAGTCTGGTCAGCTCAGAAAGTCCTGTTATTCAGTGGAGGTTTAAACTGGAGTCTGGTCATCTCAGAAAGTCCTGTTATTCAGTGGAGGTTTAAACTGGAGTCTGGTCAGCTCAGTAAGTCCTGTTATTCAGTGGAGGTTTAAACTGGAGTCTGGTCAGCTCAGAAAGTCCTGTTATTCAGTGGAGGTTTAAACTGGAGTCTGGTCAGCTCAGAAAGTCCTGTTATTCAGTGGAGGTTTAAACTGTATACCACTTGTTGCTGTAGTTGACCAAAGTAGGATGTTTAGAAATACAAAAGACACACACACATACATATATACATATAGTGTGTGTGTTACATACAGTTCACCATAAATCGTTGTTGGAGGATCTATTTTACTCAGCCGACTGAATTTTGCTAGGCTAGTTTATTGTTTATTTATGAAAGCATGTATACAGGTTAGATAGTTTGTTTGGATTATTATATTTTTATTTCATTCTTTTTGAATTTTTTTAAAACACGTCTACACTTGCCTGTGTTTTAATTATTTTTCTTATTTACTTTTCGGCGGTTCAGTATTTTTTATTGCTCCCGGATTTTGGTTTTGTACACTTCGAAATTTTTCAGTTGAGGTTAACTTTAAATTCTTCTTACTTTAACTCAAGTTCATTCATTTCTTTTCCAGTCACAGCCACACCCGCTAATTTTCTTCTTTATACAAAGTGCAATTATGTTATCAACCTAATTTTTGTAATATTTAGTGGTGAAAAACTAATTAAATGCAAGTTTTCTAGATGTAGGCTTTTGTTATACAGACGCACTATGCAAAAATATTTTTTATCACTTACCAGAAGTGTTATAACATTTCATAAAATAAACACCCACATTTTGATTGCAACAGTGAAAATAAATAATTTGAATATCTTGTCTATCAGAAAGAACTGAATATTTGACTAGAAAGATAAACTGAAGGTTTAGGTCAGCTACCAGCTTACAGACTCTTACAGACTCGTGCTACTGGGATAGGTGTAAGGAACACTTGCCATATTATTATTTTCACACTGCGCTAACAATTGAATAGGCAAGTGGAAAAAGGTCAACATTCCACAAAATAGGGAATGAAAACTGATATATTCATTTTGTAGTAATTATTTTAATCTATCTATTGAGTGTAAGAAGGAAAATATTCCATTCACATGGCATTGTAGAAACCGGCCTGGAAGAATTCGTTGTGTGGAAGAGGATAACATTCCAGGAATATTATCCTCTTCCACACAATGGTGCGCTAGTTCCAGGGAAGTTAGCAGTCTTCAAAAGAGTACAGCATGTGACTCTGTCACTTATTGTATGGTTCTTTGTTTTGGTTTATGTTGCTACGTGTCGAGGTCATGCGGAGTCTAAGTTCATTGTTATAAGCAGTATTTCGTAACTGTTAGCGTTCGAGAGATTTGCTACCGTTACCTAATGCGGTATATTTAATATTGCGAAACTTGTAGTATTTTGTGAATACTGTGGAAAATGTCCGATTCAGAGCAGGAATTTCCGGAATCTAAACGAAAACGAGTTAAGTTTCACCGACAGCCTAGTTGAGGACACATTCAAGTAGAACAAAAAAGATAATGTGCGGCTGCTGGCATACGTTGCGAAGATTCCTACTAATCCAAGCAAACGTTATGACGTCTTCAATGTCACATACAATGTACCTGAAGAATATAGGCCACGTTATGAAGATATTCTTCAGAGGACTACATCAAACTCAGCAGATAGCGGCAATAATGAGTGAACTGGTTCAAAAACAGCCATTGTTAACAAAAACTATGTACACGAGTATCAAATTTATTCCTTAGTGCAGTATTGCATTCTGAAATACGGTGATATTAAATGTATTTGTCATGAAAATATATTTTTCGTTACATTTTTTGGTGCTGTGATGCTTTGAGTGGAAAAAAGTTAACATTCCGGTACATTAAATTGTTTCTGTCTAATTACTTAATTTGTATTTTCACTAGTACATAGTGCAGAATGGCTCTTTACTTCTAGCACAATAAGTGTCTTACTAGTGAAATTTGCAATCCAACTTATAGTTTACCGGGAAAACAATTTTTTTAAATTTCATTAATTTAATTTAAATTGAATATTATAATTTTTCCTGTCACCCATTCAATTCTAGCTCTGAATTGTCGGCCCAAAGAATTGGTAGCTTGATGTTATCGCAATATTAATTCTGACAGTGGCTGTTATGCTTCGCTTAATGCAAAGAGGTGAATTTAGGTCACTTCTCTGAAGATGAGAAAAAACTGATTTATTTTAAATAATAGTTATTTCTGTAATACGTGTTAAGTAAGTACACGTAGGGATAACATACATCTCGTATAGTAGAGTAAAAGGTGATTTTAATTCTTGCAATTTACGATTAGGCCCAACTTATTACAGGAAGGTTTAATCACATAGAAGTGGTAGTGAATGATTTTATAAATATTATTGTTAGAGAAAGAAATTTGTTTTAAGTTTGTAGCGAAGAAGTGTCGATGCGCCACATTAGCACTGTCACATTCATGTGTGGTCACACTGACAGAAGCCGTGCACGCAGCGTCCTTCTCCAATGAGGTAGCAGAAGGAAGGGCAGTTGACGATCTCCAGGGATCCTCGCCGTCAACATCTGTTCCTTCTCACTGCTTTGCTCACTCGTATGCCACCACCTACCAACACAACATACCGTCATCACTTAGTATCTGAACCGATTCTGAACACTCTCGCCTGCCAACGTGAGGTAGGCTTCTCACTGCTCTACTCACTCGTATGCCACCACCTACCAACACAACCTACCGTCATCACTTAGTATCTGAACCGATTCTGAACACTCTCGCCTGCCAACGTGAGGTAGGCTACTCTCTGCTCTATTCACTCGTATGCCACCACCTACCAACACAACATACCGTCATCACTTAGTATCTGAACCGATTCTGAACACTCTCGCCTGCCAACGTGAGGCAGGCTTCTCACTGCTCTACTCACTCGTATGCCACCACCTACCAACACAACATACCGTCATCACTTAGTATCTGTACCGATTCTGAACACTCTCGCCTGCCAACGTGAGGTAGGCTACTCTCTGCTCTATTCACTCGTATGCCACCACCTATCAACACAACATACCGTCATCACTTAGTATCTGAACCGATTCTGAACACTCTCGCCTGCCAACGTGAGGCAGGCTTCTCACTGCTCTACTCACTCGTATGCCACCACCTACCAACACAACATACCGTCATCACTTAGTATCTGTACCGATTCTGAACACTCTCGCCTGCCAACGTGAGGTAGGCTACTCTCTGCTCTATTCACTCGTAGGCCACCACCTACCAACACAACATACCGTCATCACTTAGTATCTGTACCGATTCTGAACACTCTCGCCTGCCAACGTGAGGTAGGCTACTCACTGCTCTACTCACTCGTATGCCACCACCTACCAACACAACATACCGTCATCACTTAGTATCTGTACCGATTCTGAACACTCTCGCCTGCCAACGTGAGGTAGGCTACTCTCTAAAGACACTCTAAAGAACTCCTGAAGCCAGACGAAAGAAGCGATAAGGTGTGTTTAGACATGGTATTACAAGAACATTAATACAAAATAACTCTTTACATTTCAGATAAAAACTTTATATTTCAGGTTTACATACATGCTATGGTAAGTTATTTTACATAATTTTTATGTACGAAATAATAACTTGTGTTAAACAACAAAACTATGTTTTTGAATGGAATTATAAATGTCAGCAATCATTTTTACAATATGAATGATTTACCTGAAACCAAACGAAAGAAAAATGTAAAGCCTATCCATTAATTTTTTGTGTAACTTCATTTTTGTAATAGCTTATTATTATTTTATTGATTTCATGGTTTGCATAGCAATAAAACTAAAAATGATAACAGCGGAAATAAAAAATACTGTAGACAGATTCTGTAATAATTATGTTTATATTTGTATTAAATAATTAGTCTAACATTATTTTCCAGACTTCATGTTGTTTAGAAATGCATGCAATTAAGCCACACAAAGGTTTCAGTTATTTTATTACATTTAATATTGCGGATTTATTTATCTGATATTAAAGGCGAACTGGAAACGAAACATTGCCTGGGAAGGTGATCTCTACTACAAACAGGCAGTGCAGAACGGGTGTGTATATCGGCCCTGCTCGCCAACAGCCAATTTCGTCAAGGTCGAAAACGTGAAATTACCAATCGGTTACGTTATTAAATTTGTTCGACGCGCTTAAATATTGCAAAGGATATGATCCATACACCTCAAGTGGATCCAAACATTCATTCTAATCCACAATGGTGGTGATTTCGGAGAACGGTGGGTTCTAGTAACACAGCATTGCAGCTTATTCAAAAAGAAATTAACAAAAAATTATCATACATATTCCAAAACTTACTCAAAGATTTACACGTACCTGATTGCAATAAATTATAATTATATATCACCTACGCGTATTATCGAGCACAACAAATTCACATTTCGTGTACTAAGTTGCTCTGTAGTTTCAAACTTTTCATATAAATTTTAACTGAAGTGACAACTGTGATTTCGTTCCATAACTTAAAATAATAAGTTTTTTTATTTTTGATGCAATATATTTTTATATACGGGACTACACTAAATTTGTTATACAGGGAAATATTATTTCAACTGTCACGATTCCAATTTACTTGGTGTAAACAAAGAAATGTTACGTATTAATTTTATAAATAACTTGTTAATAAAACTTTTTATTAACACGTAATTATTAAATTTATTGTGTTTCACAATTAACATTTACACATGCTGTAATCAAAATGTGTACGTTTACGACGGCCATTTTATTATCTAGATGTGGCATCAAAATAATAGGAGTAAGAACTGGCCAGTTTAACAGACATTCTTATGGCAAATAAAGGAAAATGAAAATGGGAAATGAGAGCGTACAATAGTATTAAGTGCAGCAATTATGACACAATCCCAAAAGCGAACAAACACAGATACCTTTAAATGTCGAAACATTTCTAGACTATTTTCGTATCTTAAAGTCAAAATATCTGAAATTTTAGCAATTTGGAAACCATCTGGATACTGCCACTTTCCAAGGGCCAATCCCCTGGATATTATAGAGAAAAAAATGAGTTCTTAAAAATTAATATGTATATAGGGGCTTTGCTGTCTATAGACGGGATATATTAGAGCATTACGTAATATTTAGCTCAAATATTACTGTTGTAGACCTAGTTGTATTGTGGTGTCCTTCAGGCAATACGTTTAATATATTTTGTGAAAATCTTACCACTTCCTTGATATAGATATACGTTGGATAAATAAAGTGAGATCGGAATTGTGAAAGCAAAATATACATGAGCGGAAACACAATAATTACATCCAGCTATTTAAAACTAAAGGAGAATAAGGGATAAATAGGGAATGCTATTGGTTTGGTAACCATAACCTCTTTGCATACCTTTAGCTTACTAGCTTACAGAAAGACAGGTATATGAGATCATCTTCCTTTCTGCGAATCTACCGCCTCTAATAACCTCGCTGTCGACGAGACGTTACGCACACTTACCTACCTACCTTTCTGCGAATTTACCGCCTCTAATAACCTCGCTGTCGACGAGACGTTACGCACACTTACCTACCTACCTTTCTGCGAATTTACCGCCTCTAATAACCTCGCTGTCGACGAGACGTTACGCACACTTACCTACCTACCTTTCTGCGAATTTACCGCCTCTAATAACCTCGCTGTCGACGAGACGTTACGCACACTTACCTACCTACCTTTCTGCGAATTTACCGCCTCTAATAACCTCGCTGTCGACGAGACGTTACGCACACTTACCTACCTACCTTTCTGCGAATCTGTGTATTTCCAAAACCTTTTGAACCTGTGCAGAAAATTTCACCAATCGTAACGAACACTGATTTTAAAATAACGCCTTCCGTATATTTCAACCATTACGTGTAATAAATTTGGAATGTTAATTTAATATTAACTTGTACAGCGGATTAAACCAACGATATATTTAAAATATCCCAAAACTACATATTTGGATGGTTCTGTAAAGTGGTAGAAATTGAAATGTTAGTTTACAATATGCAAATTCCGTACTATTCAAAATTTTTTCCCAACATGATTACATGACACTTCGTCGAAGAAAAGTGAATTTTTTTTATTTATATTGATAACTGTAACAACGAAATGTAGATCTTTTCTGTATCTGTAGCATAGAAAAACATATATTTGGAACGACAGGAAAAAAATAACAAATTCCGAAACAATACAATTATTTGGGTTCTATGGCTACATACACATGCTAAAGTTTAAATGAAACAAATGGTTGGGCGTTGAAAACAACATTGATATTGATACTGACCTTGTAGTTTATAGAAAGTTGCCTGTTAAAGAAGTCAATCACCCGTTGCACCGCCCTTATGAGCTTATTGTGTGACAAAACATAGATTGTAATGCGTGGTTTGCAATTTAACTTTGAGGTCAAACTAGGTCAATTCAACTAAACATTACCGTACTAATTCGAGTAACAGCTGGCAAAACACATCTGAATCTTTGATATTTTCATAACGTCACTTAAAAAAAAGAAATTCATCAAAATAACACGTGATTGAGCTGAAGAACTTAACTGTTCCTCCGTTTTAATCAATCCTCAAATATTGCAAGAAAGAAGTTTTTATATTTGATTCATTTCAAGATTTCCTCAATTAACTTTTAAAACTCAATGTAAAGAATGTATTGCTTGAGCTCATAAAAAACGTGCTGGTGTTGATAACACTTATACATTTTATCATTGAATCCACTCAAAATAAAATGAGTGTTTTTTTTTTTTTTAAGGTCTTGCTTGGCTGCTAATTGTGCAATTTTACTAGTTGAGAACCTTTAATGTAAAATGTGAGATAGTGAATTGAAGAGATTTGGGCGTCTCTTAACATCGATGTCTGGAGAGCCGATGTATACAGGCCCACCCGCTTCTGCTGTGTACAAACTTAAATACTAAGGTTCTTAATTTTTCATTTTTATCAAATAATACATTATAATTAAGCATAGTTATCATGACCAACTCTTACACATATGTGTGCTGGCTATATGGACACAATTTATTTCTAAAATATATGTAGTCTAATTTAATAAATATTGATTTTTTATTATGCATCGAGAGATTTCCACTCTCTCCATAAACCCCGACGGTGTTAGTCTGGAGCAGGGACATGATTCTTTATATAAAGCAAGCTCTTAGAAAGTCTGTGACAGAGGACACACATACATTTTATTGGAGATGCGACGTCAAATATCAAGTTCTCTTTCCAGTGGGAAATATTATGTGACGATGGAATGGTATCACATAATTTTAACTCTTCAGGATAAGATAATACTTGGGTGACGTCACGTACCGGGGTGTTGGGGGTGGAGGGGAAGGGGATAGAAAACGCCAGTATACACGATACAAAAACATCCAACAATTTAATGGAATAAAAATCCAAATATGGTTTGTTCTCCTCAAGCTGTTCAGTTACTTTCATTTCATGCTCGGAAGGGTTTAAACAGTAATTGCTATTCTGTATTCCTACAGATGATACCATAATTATGTCCATTTTGATATGAAAACTCACATCCCTGCTTTAATACGCCCTGCTCCAATTTAACCACACTATTACAGAATGTAATCCAGCGTGCCTTCCCCAAGCTATTAAACTGTTCTTTACATAGATGCCACTTATTATCTACTTTGCTAAACATATTTCCGATGCCTCCAAACTCGTAACATTCCCCTAACAGCCTTTGATCGAGATTCCGTGAAGATGTTACGGCGGAAGACAAAGTGGTGTGCTGAAATGCTCCCCAATATGTGGTATACACAGAATTAAAAAAAGTTTCTTATTATTACTAATTAAGTTAATATAATTATAATTCCAGCATAATATTAATTTAATACAGCGTTACTTTTTTGTAACCTTTACTTCATTTCAAGTACAGTAGAAGTAGACGTAAGGGCTTTATATAAGCAGACTTTATGGCACAGTGCGTTATCCAGCATCACTAGAATGTTGGCTGGCATTTAAGGATAAGTTTTCCCATAACATACTTGTCGTTATTAGTTTGGACTGTATGGCGATGGTGTCCAGTAACTTGGCGTGATTTCGACATGACGAGGGAATTCTCCACGGAACCATCTTTACTTCCAGCATTTATCGCCGTGAGTTCCCTTTGGACTCAGGCCAGAGGACGCTAGTCACTGTTTCATCAGTTCAAGCTGTACACGCGAAGAAAAAGAAAGATTCATCAAAATTTATTATTTCATTATAATCTTTACTTCTCGATAGTTTGTTTGCGTCAGATATATAGCTTTTCAATTGAAACGAGGCTTTGAGATTTAGTTTTACGCCACTGGAATTTTTTTTTTTTTTTTTTTTTCAGGATCTAGTTTGAGTGTTATCGCGGCCTTGAAATCCAATCTCCGTCATTAACAGCGTGCATCACAGGTCAGTCAAACCAGTAATGGAGTCTGTTAGGACTCGGAGAATTATTCAGGCATTTTCCCACGTCTATCAATTCTGATCGAACAGCAAAGAAGGCGAAGTGTTAATGAAAAGTCCTAGTTTTCAACATCGTTCAAAATTAATTGATAATTCTATAAAAATTGTATTAAAATGCCATTTTCTAACCATTTTCAAAAGTATTTAAATATAAACATTGTGCACAAATCTCCATTCCGTCCTGACAGGACAAACCTTCCGTTATTAACAAGAAACTTTTTCGCTGTTTTATCCATCGTTATCGCGGAAAATTTCGAGTAATCATTGTAGAACGAGCGTACCGCATATACTTCTAGGTATATATGTTCACGGTAAAATGAGCACTTTTGAAAGCCATGCTTAAGATCTACTTGTATGCACATGCCGTATTCTTCTGCCTTATGAAAAATTAGCATTGCCATTGGCCTCATCCCTATATTCATGCTTCGGTCAAGTGAAACTGTAGTGTTATTAGGAAAGTAAATATTTTAAAATCAGCTAATTTTTACACTTCTATGCATTTAAAAACCAGAAAGCGAAAGAAATCATTTAAATAATTCTCAAATGGTTACCTAACACTTTTTATTTGACGTTAAGATACCAACATTGCTGGGCGCTTGTCACTCAATGCGCCCGTTAAAGTATATGCAGGCAGGGTCAGTGACATTGTTCTAAGGTCGATTAAAAAAATTCTCACTTTATCATGAACAGCCTTTAGCACATTGAAATTGCGCAGAAATGGTGTAGGCTGATAACTCGTAGTTACTTACCACTTGGTATCGTAAACTAGATTGCTAGCTACACTAACATTATTCTTCCCTTCTCACTCCCATTTATACACGCACGCAGATGATATTCGGCAGCCGAGTTATGCCTACTGTAACACACACTCCCTTTGCCTTGGCACTGTTATTGCACTTATATATGTAATATAAAATTTATATCGTGTTCTCTGGACAATCATTTCTTGGAACCCATCCAGTATGAATTTCGTCACCAATCTCCTGTGTATGATCTCTTCTCTTATCCGCTGAACAGTCGTACAGGAATATTCCATTGCTTTTTCCAAGCTATAATTTCCACAAAATTCAACCTTAAACACGACCTCTAATGCCTGCCAATGAAGTTCCTTCTGGCTGAAATTTGACAGCTTACGCGGTATTTCAGCGCTTCACTAGTAAATAAATACGTCACTAGACAACAAATACGAGATTATCAGTGGTATATTTCAGATAGGAAAGAGTGTATAAAATAATCACAAGGAACTTGTATTTAGGTTACACGATGCTATCGACATTCAATACACTGTAAACAGGGAAGCGATACTTCGCAAGCCGGTGAAGTTATCACTTACTGAACAGGTTGAGTCCTAGATGACTACTTTCAGGCAGGTTGTATGGTCAGTGAAGCCCGGAAGTAGATCTCTGAGCGCATGCGCTCTGAGTCTGCAACCCCTCCCCTCCCGCTCCGAAGATAAAGCCGTTGTAACGGCCGCTTGGTAAACACATCTTCCTGCCGGTAGTGTAAGTTTAGACGTCTATTAAACGGAATACTTTTATCAATTATTTCTACAACGCATTCTGAAAAAATTAAACTCTCAGTTATTCATTACTCACACACACACCCACGTGTGTCCGAACGCGTACGAATATGCAAGTTGTTTCAGGGGAAATAGTAAACACTTTAGGTGGTGGCAGTGGAGAATATTCCGAAGTGGAAATGTACGCGCTAAATTCATACAGCTGTAACTTTAAACATGTTTACATATGAACACAAGTTGTAGATCGTTTTTTGCTCTGAATATTCTATGTTACCTCCTCCTTAAGTGTTGAAACATATCGTATACAGTATATGTAAATATATGTCCATACATATATATATATATGTATATGTATATGTAAATATAGTATATGTATATGTAAGTATAGTATATGTAAATATATGTGCATATATATATATATATAGTAAAGTAATAAGTATATATATATATATATATATATATATATATATATATATATATATACACACTTATTACCTCGTAAACATATTTATTCGTTAATGCACTAAAAACCAAAATATAAAATTTGTTTTGTTTGAAATGGAAGTATTTACTTTTTATTTAAATTAGAATACGAAATGGTATCCATTAGAAATACTTCCGTGATTACGTATGTAATATACCTTAAATGTTTGTGGAAATAATGATCGGCATGAAGTCACAGTCTCTAACCATATATGTATATCTAATAGCCTGTGTTGCAACTGGTTATAGGTTTGTCAACAATATTAGAAAACTTTGTGGGCATTTAGTTTTAATATTGGTCAAAATATAAAAATAACAATTTTCTCTTAATTTATTTCATATTCATTATTTTTATATATAATATGGAATATTACGAATTATATCAAGTATATGTGAATTTCTAATTACTTCCAAATGTTACTTGATATCCACATTCATTTCAAACATTGTACAAGACAATGTTGGTTTCTACATGTGACAACAAGAGAACAATGTAGGGGGCGAAGGAAGGATTCTCGGAAACTTTTTAATAATATGCAAACACGCTAAGAAAAGAAAGAAATCGGGTCATTCAATATCGTCTCAACATTACCTATCCGTCCTTGAAGTCCTCCAATATATTGGGTGGGTAAAGCCTGACAGGCTAAGAATATGGCGACCAGGAGAGATAGAAGAAGCACCAGCGACAGTTTCATTGCTGAAGAGCGAAGAGTATTGGGCGGCTAGCCTTCAACACGAGCCTCTTCTTAGAAGATGGCAAGTTCAAGGTTCACAGGCCTAGCAAATAAAACCACAACATAAATTACGATACTGTTCCTGAGATACGTGGTTACGTCACTACAAGACGAGTAGTCGCCAGGCTTGCATAATAAATTCTTGCATTGGTTTCAAGCGGTATTGTTCTTGAGTTGTAATGCCCTCTCTGCATGCTATAGTTAAGCCAATACTCTTGTCAACAATTTGTAGATACCTGCGAAGAAATTATAGCAGCTGTCTTCAAGGGGATTCCTTTTAAGAAATAATGAGTATGTAATTTTTGTCTAAGTAATATATTCATATAATTAAAAGAAGTTCTCTATCATTTTTATTATAATAACTTAGTATCATAAATATAATAATAATGTACTGACATCTACAGTGTAATAAAGTTTCAGTATTTTTAATTATCGACACATACATAATGATCTGAAAGCCTTTAAATTAATCTTGTTTGCCGTTATAATGACATTAGAATTATTGTTGTCTAAATAATTGTATATAATTTCGAATACATTAGTTATTGTTGTCATTGATATTCTTACTTCCGCAGGAAAGATTGCTATTACAGTAGTTAGTCTCTTTGTTTTTATACGCGAGTACAGTCCTCAAAATTTTTCTGTTCTCATAACGCAATAGCACAATATAGTACATTTTTGACAAATACAATAATTTTTTGTATTAATTTCTTTATTCTTTTGTAGGACACAAATTCTTCAGTAAGTTCTTATGTCAATAAAATATGCAACAAAATTTCACATAAAGTGAATAATTAGTAATTTACGAGAAGATAATTTGTACTTGTCATTTACGAGGTGTTTGTAGTAGAGCTCATGTAACATATTTTTGAACTAAAGTATATTATACGTAAGTGTGTGCAGGGCAGTGCGCTTTAAAACTTCAATCACTTTTCCTTGAAAATTTGCCACATCTTTAATGATAACATATCCCTTGTAATTGAATGACGCTACCGGAAACATACCTCGGGAAGTGAGCACATTGGCTGGTGGGAGAACGTAGCTGAGTGGAGTCATGGCCCTATGCTGGCCGGGCGCACTACGGCTGTTTACCTTCCACTAGGGTTAGCCAGTTTGCGGTGTTTGTTGCTGTGGAACAGTGGCATGTCACCAGGCCCACGGGCTTATTTGTCATTTATATACACATTTACATTTGTATCGAATTATTATTACTTTCCATACGTAAAGAATTTTCTATGCAATAAATAAATAGTATCAAACTGTCGCGTAATACTGTAAAACGGTATCATATGTAGACAGTAGATAGGTATGGTCGACTCCAAGGCATCAGGCATCAGGGAGTGGCTAAGTGGATCGAGGGGGGCGGCCGTCAATTTAGATTCCGGACTTCCCGCTCTGTCAATCCTGTCGTGGGACCGCCATGTTGGATTCTGCCATATTGATAGACAGTAAGCCACCATATTTGGAGCCAGTATGCCACCATATTGTACCGTCATATTTGTAGCTAGTACATCACCATATTTGACTGCCACTTTGGTAACCAGTACACTTTAAAAACGGAATCAGTTGTTTATTACTGGTTGCCAGTTGAAACTGCTCCATCCGGAATTTGTAGAAAAAATATCACTTATTCATCTGTTAAAATAAATATACTAATTCAAGAAGTAGAAAACTAGTTATTTATAGTTGGTTAATAAATAAGCACAGAGTATTCCCATGTAAGGTACGATTTATTTTGTTGCAGAACACAAATATTGTCTACACAAAAACGTTTTTGGACGTGGTTGGGCTCCAACCTCCTCCCATAAAACAAAGCATGCTGAAGCTTTCATGATCAGCAATGATATCCACTGCCCTACTTAACCACTGCCAAACATGTGCTCGTATTATAAGTACTGAACCACAAAATGTAACGTCAAATATTGCCGTAAGTTTCGTGATGTGAAATTATTTCTTCTTGTCAAAATATATACATATTCTGTGCAAGTACATGTCTTTGCAAAGTTAGAAAGTCAATCTATGTTTAGGTTAGTTCAGATTCTGTGTTTTAATAGATAAATACAGTGGTTTCAAAGTACGAGGTTATCGGCGTCCACTAGTATCCGCCATTTTACAATGCAACAAGACACTACATATTTAAACTGTTATTTTTAGCGACATATAGATCAGTGATAATTTTACTGACTCGATAGTGCGGCGATTTAATAAGAAACGTGGATTTTCACCAAAAAAAAAAGTTTTGTGGTCTTCAAGTTAACAGATCAAATAATGAGGAAACGACAAATTATATAAAATATTGCATTGTTTCTAACCTTGCACTGTCTAATTAGCACAGTTATTACTAGTCAAGCTGTCTCTTCAAAATAACAGTTTCATTCTATAAAATCTCCTTGCATTGTAAAATGGCAGATACAAGAAAACACCGACAACACAGATAAAATTACTATATTTTTCTTTTAAAACTCATAATCTGAATTAAACTTAAATTAGAATGACTTTCGAGCCTTACAAAGACATCTACGTACGCATGGAATATGTGTATATTTCGACAATATGAAATACTTTCACATTACGAAACTTACCGCCGTTCGCCATTGTAAGTATATGTTACCACACAAATGCGAGACCGTTTATCTCAGTGGCAAAGTAGCAGAGTGGTAGAACGTCAGCTATAAGAAACAAGAGAATATGCTGCATTTTAGTGTGGCGGGTCGATACCAGTTACTTCCAAAATTTCCTTCTACGTGTAATAACTTAGACAAAATTATTGTCCTTAATTTATTTCAAACCGTAATGCACGGTTCCTCATCCTTTTGTGCTTTTTATTAATCGACTATAAATAATTGATTTTATACTTGTTGTATTAGTGGATTCTATTTAACTGAAGAGATTAGTAGTTTTCTTTTTCTACTGACTCCGGATGGAGCAATTTCTACTGGCAATCAGCAGATATCAACTGATTCTGATTTAACGTGTATGTTATTTTTTATGCTCTGCTCATTCCGAAGGTTTTCTCCGATTGCTCCCATTTTTCTCCCTTGCATTCTTTCTTTCCTTCTCTTCCTTCTTTTAATTTGTTCTCTTTCTCTCCCTTTCTCCTTAGTTTCTAATATTTTTTTTTTACATCGGCTATTATTGTTTTTTCGTTTGTCATTTGTTTCCCACATTGTTTCTGGTTACAGATACTAGGCGAGCTGCCATCTTAGTTATGGTGTTCGCCGCTCGGTGGCACGCCAGTCGCTCGATTATTATATTTCTCACCTTTTTTCGACTGCCATATTCGTTCTGGAGTTGGCCACCACCTAGAATGGTGCGGGATTGAACTGCCGGACCTTGGTTCGCCAGACTATTTGCCTTTGACCACTTGGCTATCGCGGCATACTGGGACATGAGTTTATAACATGTATACAAATTGGAATTTAATATATTATATCTTCTTGTGGTAATTTTTTCATTATATTTTTATGTCTTAGTTAATTTTTAATTTATTTATTTTCGTAGAGTAATTTTCTAAGTATATTTGTTGAGTATATATTTTTCAGATTTAACTTATCTAATTTGTATATATAATTTTTTTATATTCTTTAATTTTTAAAAATCATTTTTAATATGTTATTGAGGTTTAATTTACAAAATTTTTTAGATTTAATTTATATAATTTTTAAGTTTTGTATTATTTATTTAAGTATATGTATTTTTTATGCATTTTATATATTATATTTATTATTAAAAATTTACAAACAATTGAATCGAGTGATGTGTCTACGAACTCGTATTTTCAAGAAAAATTCGATAATGGGATCACAACAGTCAAATTATCCCAAGTAAAATTTTATAAAATTAAAGTTATGTATTTCACTTTATTAAACTTAAACAATCTAGTGTATCGATTGATGTCTACATTTTCATATTTTTAGATAAATAAGAATACAGCGTCATATGATAATGTGACTATGACCAGCATCATATTGGATTAGTTTTTATCAACACATACAATACTGTGTTAGCAAATGTATGCTTAGTGTTATATATTATGAATGCTGATTATTTGCTTTTTCCTGCCCTCAGATTTTTACTTGCATATAAGAATTTTCTTTACTATCCCAAATTTAAATATTTACATGTATTGACTTTATACCCTCTGTTGAAGGTGGAATATTTCCTACCCCTATGCTAGAACTTGCAAATTTTTTTCCAACACCATTAAATAATCATACATATCAGTTCAGTATCCACTTAACGTAACCTAAGATAACCTAACCTAAACATCTTGTAAAAACTCTGAATATATTTATGTTATTTTTATTTCTCTTGATATCCATTCAACCTAACCAAAAGTACAAGTAAAAATTCAATTTAATCAATTTCGCTTCCCAACTCATATAGGAATTAGAATGATTTTTAGTATTGTGTAGGACACTGAAGTTTTTTTAAATTTAGTCACGCCCATTCTACCCCATGTCAGGAAATTGAATATTTTTTAAAAATTCTATTTCTCTCTAGATCTAATTAACCTAACTCCACTTCAGTATCAACATAAACTAACATCACTCAACCTTACGTATCCTAACCTATTCATGGCACCGCACTCAGCGCTGCTGACAACGTACTTAGCACCGAAGGCACCTCATTTAGCACCGAAGGCACTGCACTTAGCACTGCAGGGACCGCACTTAGCATCTTAAGAGACTCAGATATGCTAACTTCAGGTATACGAAAAAATATATATAAATTTTAACTAATGGACTTATGCTAGTTGTGAACGCACCCAACCACTGCCACTGCCTTAATATGTTCTTATGTGTCGACATCAGGTATAAGAAAAAAATAGTAAAAACAAATTTTAACAGACGTATTAAGTTTTTTTGTAAAAAAAAAATGTAAAAAACATTTTTTTAAAAATAACACATAAGTATATTCAAAAGGGATAAATGTTTATCTAGCCAACAATATTGAAAAATTTTCATAGGAATATAAAAATTTTAGAGTGTGATAAATACAAAAGTCATTAGCAAACTTCTCATGTTTGTCGATACTTAACATAAATAACCTGTATGTGTCTTTATTCCGCACGAATGATAGACATAAACCCTTGCATCAAAAATATTCACCTCATTTCATTCATTGCCATTTAGAACTCAGTCGATGTTACGAGTACTATAGCCCTCCTATGACACGCGCTCGCGTGAATTCGATTTAAAACATCACTGAATAATGTCAATTTGGTAAGCAGATATATATATGTATATGTACATTTTGTTCTATTATTTGCATTATTTTGGTTTTTGTTCACGTACATATTGTGCACTTCAAAATATAGATTCTCACACTTATGCAGAATGTCTGCTCTACTAAGCATGTTACTAGAAGTCAAACATATCACAGTCCACACAGGTCTTAACAAAAATGTACTTATTACTCGTACTTTCTGCTCTACAGGTCGACGCCAGTCAAAAAACGATACCAGGCATTAATAAAAATCACTCTATGAACCAACAAAACCTACCAAGTAAAATACCTCCAACATACTAAACAGCTCATATAGTCCTCGACTCCCATGTGCTACGTAATATTTCTTCTGCGATGTGTAAGTTGCGAGATACTGTTAGCCCAGAATATTGGATTAGAATCCATCTTCATGTTGTCATTATATTCAGCAACATTTTTATGATTTAGAGATGTCATCAATTCATAACCTTCTGTAAAATTTGCATTTATCACAGCAGTCTTGGGAGTCAACACTTTCCTTCTTGGCGATGCCTGAATGTTGTTTATAACATTTGACGATCTACAAGGCTGACATTTTTCATAGCGAGACTTTTATTTTCCTTCATATTGCCCACAGTTTTTAACACTTAATACATGCTCGTGTAATGTTATGGACGCTATTACAGTAGCGACATTTTCGGCGAATATTGTAGGTATATATAATGAGGGCAAATGTAATAATCCTGGAGTCAGGATGAAATACAATATTATTATTATTGAAATATTATTATAGATACAAGTTTTTCCAGATTATTGGAGCAGTTTGCGCACTGTTTAGTATTCATGCTCACCTGTTAGTAATCTCTAACTGTTAGGCATGGCTATGGGACTTGCGTTTAAAGCCCAACGCTGTTAGAACAGTATTAATTTTCTCTTTCAGACTTAGAAAAACAATGTGGTAATATTTCCCAGTGTTCGGTAACTTAACTAGAGAACCATATTTTTTCTTAACTATAATAACGTCAAAGAAATTATTTTGCTTCCGTTCGCACCAAGAAATTGTCATGATATAAAAACCTTTGTCCGTGAAAATTGTAAATAATTAGAGATCTATCAAACACCAGTGCTCTGTTCGTTACTGTTAGAAGCGAGTTCATTCTTACTATAATTATATATCAAAGAAAAGACTTCTACCGTACGGGCTAGACATAGGCTTAGCCGGTTTCTCCTATTTTCCCATACTAGAAAATAGGAACTGTATAATAATAAAATTATGACATAAATTTTGCATTTTTGAAGAAGAAAGCGGTTTGAAATAATACATTCATTCTTGTTATGAGACGTTTCATTAGATTTAACTGTTCCAGAAATTTAGTAAAGTTTTGTAAAATGCCCTTTTTATTTCCAGTAAATATAAGATGACTTCCTCATTTCTACGAGTGTGTGCTAGATAAATTGATAATTTTAAAAATAACTTCCATGATATAACTATTTAAAAACAACTTATCGCAAAAAAATTTCTATGAAAAAAAACTTATAAGTACGATAATTTCTCGCTCTTACTAATTACGATGAGTTTACCAGATTAACGCTCTTCCAAAATGGTATACGTTATTAAATATGAATTTATTGCACATATATTTTATGACAAGAATGTCAAGTTTGAATCAAATAGGCCAAATGGTTCAGTAACTGTAGTTTATTAACCCAACATTATGTATATATATATATAACCGAGAAAAAAGACTTGATAATTACAATCAAAATTAGTATAATTACTATTATTCACAAAGTTACCGACAATATATCAGTTTTGTCTGAAATTGGATATATGGATTGTTGCAAGAATAACACATCGTTGCAAGAATAGTCCAAAATTATTTGAATGCTCATAATTTTTAAATTAAATAAACATTTTGTATACGCTATGCTTGAAACTAAATAAAAGTCGACTATTTGTTACAATGATGTGTTGCGCTTAAGATAAAATGAAGCCGAAATAAGCAATTTTAATGTTCTTTCTTTAAAAAGACAGTTTTTTTTTTTTTTTTAAATCCACAGCATCCTTTATAATAAGTAGACGATCTCTGTCTGTCTGTCAGTCTTTAATACCTCTAAGTCCCTTGAAACTCAACATGATATCTTCAAATTTTGCAGAGCGAATCCTCAGGATAAAATACAGGTCAAGTTCGAAATTCAGAAAAATCAGATTACTCAGTCATTAACTTTTACCTTAAAAACTCACTTTTAAATTAATTATATCTATGAAAAGTTTTGTATTAATGCATAGAGAACATTAAATAGAGATGTGAAGGTAATGAAATATCATTTTTGTTTACTTTAAATGTCTCGCTTCAACGTTGAGTTAATTTAATGGTGCCACAGTGGCTCACTGGATAGAGCGATTCCAAGTGGGGCCTTAGTGGTTCAGTGGATAGAGAGATTCCATGTGGGGCCACAGTGGCTTAGGGGATAGAAATATGTTAAGTCGGGCCGCAGTGGCCAAGTGGATAGAGAAATACTAAATGGGACTGCAGTCACTACATTGTTGAGTTAATTTAACATATTTTCATTATTACCTACATATATCTATGCAATAATTTTTTCAGTCTTTGTATGATAACCAAATTTTTTAATATTGTAACTGTTCTGGCCCCATGACAATACAAAAAAAAATCACAGGCTGGGTCCCCCAGTAAGTTATAACTAAGTGTTTTTGCGGGTTCTCGTAGCTTGAGAGGTAAGTTAAAGCTTGCGTTTTTAGTAATAACAATTCAAATGAAAGTGGTTACTATTCTAAAAATAAGAGAGATCATCCCTTATGAACTTTATTTGGCTATTTGTCACATATCCTGTGGCAAGTGGTGGCACAGCTATGACTCTCTCGCCCCACATTGTTCACATTGCCTCTAAACACATTGTCGGCATGAGTTCAGAGCTTCGGCAGTTATGTCATGTGCTGGCCATGCGTGATGACATGCTGCTGTCGCGAAATATAATGTAGCATGTGTGCGAGCGGCGAGGTACACTTGTAAGATTTCACAACCTACGCTGCTCCCCAGCAGTTACTGACGTCAGACCTACAGTGTCAAGTCAACTATTTCATCATGTGCAGAGATAGGAACTGACCTCAAATTTAGAATCATTATTTCGAATAGATATTTAGTCGGCAGAAGTGTTTGTAAAATTAAATCCCATCCATGCATGCCGGGCACGATTCCTGGCGGTGTCGTCACGGATTTTTTTACTGTGCTTGTGCAGTTTTCTCGGGGGTCTTAACTTCAATAACTTATTATTTTTGCAATCACATTTTGTTAAACACGGAACTTTGTTTTCTTCATAACCGACAATATTTTTTGACGATTCTAAACATGGAGTATTTGCTATCTTACCAATAATTATTTCGTAATTAAAAAACACATTTTTTAAGGTCAGTCTTCTAAAAAAAACAAAAAAATCATCATAATTTCTTTTACACAAAATTTATTCTGTAAAGTACAACTAGAGGAAAATGCATATACACATTGAAAAAAAAAATTATTTTGTACACATTGTTTTGTGTATTGTATGGCACTGTTCCCCAGTGAGTCCTGATTCCCGTGATAATCGGTATAATGCTTAACACACAGTTTGCAGACATGATCTTTGTACGCGTATTTTTGTCCCTCTACGAGTGTTTGTTCTCTTTCAATGAATCAGCTGACAAACGGTTTGCGAACACATTGCTTAACACACATATAGCCGCTAACATTGTCGGTCCATGAGATAAGGTGGGAAATAGCCACTTTCTGATTAGTGTCTTGTTGTTTATATTGTATGCCAGTTACACGTTTGTTTGTTCCAAACTGACGATTTATTTAGCCGCCATAATTAACAAACCCTCACAGTCCCTACCCGTTAAATTTGTTACATATAATTTTAGTACACTTCTGTTATATAGTTTAAACATGACTTGTACTTTTTTCCAATTAATTATATTATACATATAAAAAGTAAACGTGTAAACATACGTATAATTATAAGTTTTATTACTTATAACAGGACCTTTAAATATAAATTAATTATTGTGTTATGGGAAAATATCGTAAACTACATAGAAATAAAGTGCGATTCTCTGGATAATAATTTTTGCTAACAAGATCTACAATCTGTGAAGAAATTGTTGCGAATTCATTCCGCCTTCATTACAATAATGGGGGCGGCCACAACCTCTTTGGCTTAATATTCTCTTCCATAAGATTCTTTAAATGTTTAATGCCATAATTTGTATCACGAGGGCCCATTGAACAAATAAGGTCGTCCTGTTGCAACATCCTCAGGCGAACCGTTTTCGAGTAAAGTTGAATATAACCTTTGTTGTCTGAGGGGTAGGCACCCAGACTCACAGGGAGAGTGGGACTGAACGATACGCTAATTAGCACCATACGAATAGTGTACACTGCAATGTAAACGTACAAAGTGTCTTGTGCTACATGTGAGTCTGTGTGGGCTATAGACAGGTAAAGAGTGGTGTCTGGTGTATTCCAACGTTTTTTGTTTAATAGCACGTAAATTTAAATACTCTTTCCATAGGGGTATGGTATTTTTCACATTGTTTGGTGTGGTGCATTTTCTTGCCAAAAAGTCAGGGGCAACCTCATTGTAAAACCCTTGAGCATTGACTCGACATTTACCGACACGTTAGTTCTAATACAGCTGGCATTGCTCGTTACCTGCTCATAACTCACACAGACTCACACATAGCACCTGACTCTTTGTGAGTTTACATTACAGTGTGCACTACTCGTTTGTTACTTACGAGCGCCCTTATGCGAAATATTAACATTTAAGGTAGTGATATTGCAACTTCTCAGCCTGATATGTCTATGAGTTAATATTTGTTCTTTAGAGAAGAAAGCGGGGCCACGGTGGCTGAGCAGTTAGCACGCTCGCCTCCCACAAAGACGAACCGGGTTCCATACTCGGCTGGATCGCCGGATTCTCGCAATTGGGAATCGTGCCGGACGATGCCGTTGGTTGGTGGGATTTCTCGGAGATCTCCCGTTTCTCCCGCCTCTTTATTCCGGCGCCTCTCCATATTAACTTAAAACACCCTCATCGGCTCTGAAGACCTCGATGTTAAGAGCCGCCCAAATCTCTTCACTTCACTTCTTTAGAAGAAAGCTTACAGCAAGCAATGAATTCGCATTAAAGGTGTCGATATTTTAAGATGGAGTATCTCGATGTGTGAAAGTTATGATCTAATGAACGATATTGTCTCAGTGAGTCTATTTGAAGTGGTAACACAAAATGAAACAGGGTGACATTTGCTTCCTGGAAGTTCAGGTGAACTGTTAGACACATTCTGAATGCAGGATAGAGTACGTATAGTGAGATAAATGGTCTACATTTCGAATACCAAGTCATGTTTCGGATCATTTTTACCAAACATTGTATGCAAATTTCTGTTTGTTTACGTGTTTATACATAGTTTCTATAAATATTTATACAATATTTATTGGTTAGGACCGTCGTAGGACCCTGAGTTAGAGACCTGAAACTATAAAAAGTACTAATTTTCTAGCAAATTTAGAATAATAACGGTAATTTATTCTCAATATTCATGCGCGCCTGATATGAAGATTTCAGCGATCACTAAAGTCTAGTACGGTATACGATTCTGAGTTCAAGATAAAAAATATAATAATATACAAATTTATAAGAAGATGGATTTTATATCGGTATGCTTTAATCAAATTTATGTGTAATATCAATATTACATAAACACAAAGTTGAGCGTGTGTGCAGCCTTCCAAGTTAAAGCACCCACCTGCATCTTCCCACGAGACTGTTGTTCTCTCTTCCAGAGATGGCAATTTTCTGAGTATGTATGGATAGGTAGTTCTCTGTTTGTCGACGACCTGTAATAGTTTGGTAGAGAGACGATGCTCGCTGCACGGGAGTTGTATACAGAATTCTTTGGGTTTGGAAAGGTATATTCTTCAAGACACTGTAGTGCGTTACAACATGGTAGGTATATCCACTATACATAATATCTAACATATGTTAGTCGGAAGTTGTTTGGGTATGGTATTATGTGTACATAGAGTGGAATTAATCATGATTGTTAATGAATTCGTAAATACTATGTATAAGTGTCTTTAACTGGATATGAACCCACTCGTGAGTTCTCGAGCCTATGGTTGGCTTCCTTTCTCGTTCGTTGTGTCCCATTGGTCAATGAGTAGATGGTTTCAGCTTAGTTCATACATAGTACTTGCCTTTGGATATTCGCTACGCCAATATACTGGTTAATTTGCTTCACATGCGATTAAAATAATATCTACTTATCATGTATGTTTCTTGATTCAAATCGCATATACTACTCGTGTGCAAATAGCGTAGCTAAATATTCATTATTGGTTACATATATTTTACTCTTGATGGGTAAGTGTTCAAATCTCTCCCTATGTAAGCCTAACCTATCACTTTCCATACAAATTTTTTAAGTTTTAAAACATAGTTCAGATGTTTTATCCAAGAAAAGGTTAAGAGATATCAGCTAATTATGGCAATCTTCGGAACATAGAGATGAATGCCGCACAGGAATATGGATATTATCCTGTAGGTTTAGTATGGTGAAAATTCGTTTCACTGTATACGGAAATATACGTTCCTGGTACATGTTTCAAAGCATATTGAGTTGTAAATATCGTCACCCTAATTTTTTAAAATAGGTAATACCATATTGCGTCCATTGTAAGCCTTCTCGCTCGTAGTCGTAGCAATGGCGATGCTTGCATCCACAGACCGACGTGAACAACTTCCAAACTAGGAATGGATAGTTTTTTCATTAACACTCGTCTTATTATACGCTAAGTCAGTCCAAAATGGTATTAGAATGCATGCAAGAAACAAATAGCTTTTTTATATATGTGAACAACCATTAGTCGCGAGCTAGGTGTCATGTTTAATGGACGTGTTCTAACCCGGTATCTTATGCATACTTGGTGAATGTTGAATGTCTGTCTCATTATCCGTAGTGGTAATTATATTTATGAATGCGCAAGTGTGTATGTGCGTACGTGTCTATTCAGTAAATAATCATTAACTAACCAAAAAAAAAAACATTACATTAAGTGTTCTGCCTTGTAGTATAACTCCAAAATAAATTTCAATGTTATTTCCGGGAATTAAACCGGGTATACTCAAAAGTTGCCCATGTCCAAAAAAAAATTTATTGCTCTGTTCGGGAGTCGAAAGCAGTATCAATACGCTCAACAGCCGTTAGTACTTCCGTCCTGTTGGGTCTCCAACCAACGAAAATGTTATATCTCTGGTGGTTTCATAGGGATTAGGTGAAAGTGTGCATCTATCTGTGTCTGTAAAGGTATTTTCCTCTCTACTCCTGGTCACTTGTGATTCCTATGGACTAATACGCGATTCTTATCTGTACATGTTAAAGCATTAACATGTGTGTTGGTTCATGTTATCGCATTACCATTCACTTGTTCAGTCTTCATGTTTGTTAGCGTATTTCAATGCATTTCCATGAATTGTTAAAAATATTAATTGACTTACCTGGGAATCGAACCCAGTATTTCCAATGATTTCATAGTGTGCTATGTGTAGACGTCGAACCCGATACTCATGCGTATTTGTTAAGTGTGTAGTAGGCGATTACGTAGGTCTTCATGTATGGACTTGTGCTGTATTACGTCATTTTCATTGCAACTCATGTTGAGAGGATATGTGTTCGAGTTTCTGTACTGGGCCGGTGATCGTGGAATGATATAATGGTAATAATATTCATAATTAAATATATTGTATTCATTTTGACAGAGGTCCGTTGAAGATTGGTTGTCGTGGTGAGTGAATGTGTATATGTATGTGAGTATTGGGTAAGTGCATAGTTGTTGGTGATTGTGTAATGAAATAATAATAACAACTAGATTTGTTATAGTCTTGGTCAGTTGACGACTGGCTATCGTGGTGAGTGTATTTGTGTGAGTTGTGTGATTACTGATTCTTGTATGATGAATTAACGACAATAATAATACAATTTGTAATAGTCTTTGTCATTTAAAGTTTGGCTGTTGTGACAAGAGCATGTTTGCAAGTACGTAGTTGTCAGTTGTATATTGGCTTGGTGAAATGGTATAAATAATTTATGGTTTTACGAAAATCAGACTGTTAGAAATCGACGGGTTGTAAACATGGAGAGATGTTAGTTTGCGTGTGTGTATGCATGGATTAATGTGTGTGTCTGTGTGTATGCGTGGGTCTATGTGTATCTGTTTTTGTGTGTGGGTATATGATTGTGTGCATGTGTGTTGGTGCATGTGTGTATCTGTGTATGTGTAAATGTGATTGGGTATTTTTTGCATTTACTTGGGATTTTTGGGATATTTTCGAATTTTTGGGATATTTTTGGATTTTTGGGAATTTTTTCAATTTTTTGGGAATTTGTGGATTTCTTTATACCTATAAGTAACTAGTTACACAATTACGTCATTACACGTCATCATTCGAGCTTTAGCGAGGGTATCACGTTAGTTGGGTGAGGGACGTTGACGAGGTCACATCTACTTGTAAGTGTATTGCATAAAAAATGCATATGTTAAAAAAAGAAATTCCCAAGATTTGCATTCGCTGGGACTCGACCCCCAAAAATGCGGGCGTTTCTCGAACATGAAAGCGGTGGTTTCGATCATTAAGAACGTAAGGATCGGGGTTATATCAGATGATGTGATGAATTGCTTACTTCTGAAAATGTAATAACAAAATAATAATAATTATTATTATTAAAAAATAACAATGCTTTTTGTGTGCCATATCGTTTTACACCTCGCAACTTAAAAGCGGCGCTGCATTGTTCAGTACAAAGTCCAAGTCCTGCATAGGCTAATAGCTAAGCGTGGAGGGAGTCTGTTATAGTTCTAGGCACTTTTATTGCAAAGTGTAAATACAGTTCGCCCAGGAAGAGTTGAAATATGCCGAGTAATCTGGGTGTACACTTTTAAACTAAGTATAAATACGCTTCTTTTATAAATTTTCGTTTCAGTAACATTATAGACTTGGAACAGTATGCCTTGCCGATTTTGTAAGAGCAGCTGTTGTATGGATGGCTGGCATAATTAACTGATTTGTTGGTTGATAGAGTGATTTATATTAATGTCTGGTAAATTATTTGGCTTGTGTCTGATGGTATGACAAACATGTTGGACGTGTAATTATTTTGGTAAGAGGTACAAGTATATTTAGTCTGATGACAGTTAGTAGAGCAGATATTCTACAAAAATGTGGGGATCTCTCTATTGGATAGCATGCTAAGTATGCGAATAAAAAAACAAAAATAACGTAGATAATAAAATAAAAATTTAAATATTCGTAGTAATATGCATATCTGCTTCTCTGAAAGACTTATTAATTCAGTGGTGTTTTAAATTAACATTAATGCGAGTGCATGCTGCAGGAGGGCTATAGTATGCGCAACATCGACTGAGTTCTAAACGGCCAACAATAACTGCTAACTAATCATATTTGCCCTGCCAATAAATAAGTTATTTTTAATGTGAAAATATATTTTGTTCTCGTGTTACCTTCGCTCAGCTTGAACTCATGGTCACAATTAAAGTAGGCAACTAACTCCTGTCAGACTGACCATTAACACAACTGATTCTTTTACTCTTGACTCCTGACTCTTTACTCTTGTCTCAAAAATTACTAAAAATTACTCGCTCCATATCTCCATAGGTACACCTTTTTATAATATATTTTTTTAAACATACATATTATTAAAATGAAAGAAATATTACAAGATCTTACATACATTACTAGAGTGTGGTGGTTGAGTCAGGTGAAGTTAGGTTAAGTGGATGTCGAGAGAAATAAAATTATATATATTTATTCAGAGTCTTATACAAGGTGGAACACATACAAGCATGCCTTGTGGCATGATATAATGGCCTAGAATTTTAATTTATTCAGCAAAGCTGAATTTCTTGACCTTTACTTTAACATTAAATTGTCGTAGCATATGGAAAACTTTTCTTATATTATCTAAATGTTTTCTGAATGTATTGCCGATTGTCAAAATGTCATCTCTAATGGCAATAGCTGTGTTCCATTTTAAAGTTCCTAACAATATATCAATGAACTGTTGTTGAAAATATTGCGGCAATTTGCTTAAGCCCGTAGGCATTCTGTATTAGTGGAATAAATCTATGCCATTTTTGGTAAACACAAGTTTATGGTGGTCCTCCATCCTGACTGAAATTGAGTAAAATACAGAATACAAATCGAGACTGGTTATGTACTTAGAATTTTATAACTTATTTAATATGCCCTCTCGTCTTGGAAGTGGACACTGGACTTGTGTTTAGTGTTGATTTAATTTTCTGAAGTCTGTAAGAAATCGAATGCCACCCAGCTTTTCACGTATGGTGAGAGACGGTGAGGAGAATACACTGAATCAGATTCCTCAATAATTCCAACTTTCAAAATGTCATTAATTTGCTGGAGGAGTTCCTCCCTAACTTTTGGGCTAATGCAATAAGGCCTAGTAGCTATCGGTTAGTCTGTGTCGAGCTCCAGCTTGATCTGGAAATTCTTAGCATCTGTCAATTCAAGGATGCTGTGCACGGACCTATTGTTATATTAACCAATCAATTAAAAGTTTTTTTCTGCGAATCATCTAAATTTGTAAAAAGTTTTAGGCTTAAATGTTTGTTCTGGCGTGCTATCAATGGTGTCAATTCTGTTGATACAGTACTGTATTGTTTCTAGATTAGCATTAACTATGGCTGATGTATCGATTGGTACATGATAAATCTTATTAGAATCATTGCAGTTTATGAATCAAATTTTCTGTTTCAAAAAAGCCAGGACATCGTATATTTTATGAAGTTGATGCCAAGAATTGCATCCATTTCGAGATTATCTATGAGAAAGAAATCTTGAGAAAATGTATGGCCCACTATGCATAACTTTACATTAGCTTTGAACTTAGGTATGTTTAACTCATGTGTTGGCCCAGCAAGTGAAATATGTTCTGGTATTGGTTTTATTTGTTGATTAGAAATGAGTGTGCTTGCAACGCAACTCTGCGAACAACTGTGTCAATCAGAGTATGAAATTGGTTACCCTGAATTTTTACTTTGATATGTGGTGTGGCCGTACGGACAATGGCTTGCTGACATTGAAGAACTAGCCTGTGGCATGTATGTTTTTGGAACTCTGGTTGGCTCAGATTTTTTGTAGTACAGCTGTCATCATAGCAGTCTGCTGGTTCCTTGTTGTTGTTTGAGTTGTTACTGGCCGTGGCATCCTTGCTGACACACAATGCGACGTGACCTATAGCATAGGTGTTTTTAAATGTTTTAAGCAGCACTTCTACATCATTGTGATGTACTGTTTAGTTGTTGTTTGGGAGAAGGTTGCATTGTTTAGCCTTATGTCCCGTAAAGAAGCATAATGTACACATGTCTTGGGCCATGCTACGCGGACCAATGAATTGTTTTACGTGTTGCTATTATTTGTATTCTACAGATGTACAACTTACTAGGGGCTCGACCTCGATGGGCTGTTGGCTGTCAACACGGTTTTGCTGAGTTTTGATTTCCGCCTTCTGGCGCGGAACATTGAATGTGTTGTGAACATTCCGGGCGCTGTGGGTTGTTGACTGTTTAGCAATAATAGTTACTGTATTCGGTTATTGAACACCCAAGTGTTCCTGGAATTTGTTTTTGATGTTTCGCATATCACGATTACCTGCAATGTTTTTCTGCCACTCTGCAGCTATAATGACCCCATTTTGTCTAACTGTTTCAGAATTTGTATTTATTCGTGCAATTTTTGCATTTATTTTGCCTTCTACTCGTTTACTAAAAACGCTGCGACACGCGTTTCTTGTTCTTGCTTCCGCGGGGGAAATGTGATACCCCTCTTTACCTAGTTTTTTTGTCTTTTCGTCCTGGGCGATCGATTTTTGTGGCATTGTGTTGCCCCTCTGAAAATAATTCCGACTTTGCAAACCCCCTTTTTGATATTGTGGAGTGGCTTCATATCTGTTGTTTGAGCTACCCTTCTTCTACACCGAATTGGCATAGTACTTATGATACACCTACCCTGGCCGTAGGTTTGATGTGGTTGGGTCTGTCTATATTCTTTGAGAATGATAAGGGGCTGGCTCGTATAGGGTGTTGGTTTCCTAACATAACTGCTTCCATGAACTTGCTGCTCCATATAACTTTGTCCTTGGGGTTGGTATCTATACCCTTATTGCCTAGTGTAACTGTACTGCATCGTAAATTTATGCCTATTTTGCTCTAAAGCTTGCTTTACCTTTTGAGAGTGTATGGTTAAGTTGGTGGCAATTTCCTCTTTTAATTTGGCGATTTCAGCGAGGGCTTGTTCCTATTGTGGGTTATGTGATGCTTTGGTGAGACTTTGATTACACTTGTAAATTCTCAGTTCGACCTTTTTTAAGTTAGATATCATCTGTTCTATGGTAGCATTTTCTAGGGCTATGATTTTGTCCGCGATGGATGGCAACAGGCATTTCCACAGTATGTTTATGAACTCAGCATCAGAGACATGATCATTGTATCTACATCTGTAGTATTGTTAATCCTCAATGTGTTGTGGCAACTTTCACCTCACTGTTGGCAGCTTATAAATAACAGGCATCTGAATTTATTGTATTCATCAGTGGAGGTAAATGTGTTTTTTAATTTCGTTGCTATCGTTTCCCATGTTAATTCCCTATGTGTAACTTCTTCTAAATTCTCGTATGCCTGTTTTGCTGTTCATTCGAGATAAAACTTAATATTCTTGCAGCAGTCCTGCTCTGTCCAACGATTTATGTCACTTGCCTCTACAAACTGTTGACCTAACTCCGTGACATTTTCGTTATTTTCTCCGGCGAATGTTGGTATTTCCTCTGTGTTGTTGACGAATAATCGAATGGGAAGTGGGTGTGCCATGTTAGGTTGATGTGCATGTTGAGTTTGTAGATTTAAGTCTAATAGTGACTGGGATTCTGTATTTTTATATGTATGGTCAACTAGTGAACCTGTTTCTTAATCTACAAAAGATGTAGGTGTAATGCACCCACTAACACTTCTGTTTACTAGGTGTGCTTGTGTTTGTTCTCTATAATTAAACTGTGCAGCCTTTGGACTTTGTGAAAGGAATAATCTCATTCTTGTCCTTGGTGTAACTATGCTTCCTCTCATTCCTTTTCTTTAATATCACATTCTGCGCCTATTAAGTCGAATGCTAAAGCTTTTACACTCTTCTGGAGTTTAGACGATACAGAGTTACTACACGTGTTCATGAATGATATTTAACTGTGAGTGTTCGAGCTTATAAAACTCAATATTAAACCCAAATATTATTTTACTCCATAGTTTTAATAGGATACACTGTGTTTAGAAAATACTGATGGAGCATTAAAAGTCTAAAAAGCATATGCAAATTGTGTAGTAGATGCAGGGATAGTGCTGAGCTGCCTGTGGTTTACTTGTCGTGTTGTGCTGTACAAAACATTGGCTATCTTTAACTGTTATTCTGACTTACAATATATTAAACTTTTTTTCTCTACTATTAATCAGCGATAAAATTATGACTTTCTCATAAATTTTCTGCATTTAAACAATTTAAAACATTTACTGCACAATATGTGTGGAACCATGAAGTCGTCGGCACTAAAATATTCCTAACAGAATTACACTAACTGGTAACTAGCACAAGAGGTGGAAACGTGAAACGCTTCTGCCTGTTGCTTTCTAACAACCGCAAAGATTTCTTGCTCGCGAAAGAGGTCGAAAATACCTGTCACTTCACCAGTTTATATACATTTTTATTTACAACTCTCTAACTTAATTCACTCATATATGAATAGCAATATAAAAAGCTACACAAGGGGTAGCGAAGCACAGTAGTTAAATGATTCTCACCTTTATAAATTAAATGCACACCTTTTATTTACTCTTAACGAGTCATACATAATTATGTTAATTTGGCCTCTCTTAGACCTGAAATAACATGAGATTCTAGTTAATTGCTTAACAGCTTATCACTTCAAATTTCCTTAGTACTTCTCAATTTGACTCTTCTTGTAATTACCATGAACGTGGCCTAACATCCTTATCCAGGTCCTACCCTGCATCCAATCTCGAGGTTTTTACTATTGTAATATTGGATGGCAACACTGGTCCAGGAGGCTCCCTCCTGGACCAAAAGTCGTGCTGCCCTGGCTCAGAGTCGTAGTGCCCTCGTGTCCTGATGTCCTCGATGTCATGGTGCCCTCGAGTAGGCTTGAAGAGATGCAAGTAAATATGGCGGCAGAGTGAGATCTCGCACTTGCTTATATATCTCTGCCTGGGTCCTCTCTCTTCCTGTCACCACCACTCCATGTGCCTCTGCCTCTACCGTCTTCTGCCCAGTCACCACGTGCCATGGATCCCAAGTCTGCAGGTTACTCGTTCGACTCCCGGATGTGGCCGGAACTGCATGTACTCTGATACTCATCGTGACAACTGTTGGTCGGAAAAAACTGATTTTAAGTGTGAAAGTGAAGTCTTTTCTGATGTTTACAATAAATTTAAAATATACTTATTATTACACAACATATGTGGTGTTGAAATGAGATTATTTTTTACTGCTTATCCGGGTACCCAGTGTATTTAAGAATGGTCAGCACAAAGTGAACTCTGTATTCTGTCGAAAAACAGCTAACAAGCATATAGTAATGGAAAGCAACACGACAATCAAATTTTCAATTATGTAATATCGACACATGCCTATAAATATAGTTTAACCTGCAGTAGAAAATTTGATATATATTAAGTGTGTCATGCAGTTATAAAGTTAATAATTTTGTATACTGACTTGTTGAAGAATTTGTTTCATTTAACCATTATATTAAATGCAATCAGTTATTGTGTTATATTGGTGCATACATTTAATGTTAAGGTATTATTAAAATCCTATAATTTAATTATGTCAAGCGATTTATGTAAAAAAAAAGTCATATAAAGTTTTAATTTAAATCGTGCGTATTTATTGTATTTATGGCATATATATATATAATTTGCTGTGAAACTTAGTAATGATTCGTAATATTTTATACACCATCGGTGTACTATTATCTGTGGTCAGTTTCTTTATATAAGTTTGAAAGTATAGTTACAATCATAAATTTATTTGTTGTACAACTTTTGTGTACTAATGACTTATGTCTCTATTCACAATTTTGAGATATTGGCATATTCATCCAATAACATAATCTTTCTATAAACAAAAACACTTCTACATAGGAAATAAGTGCCACCTTCCTCTTATGTGGCATCCTCATGTTGTGACGAGAGTTCCTTAGGGGATGCAATTTGACATCGCGGGGATGTAGCAAAACAAGTGGCAGCAGCAGTTGGTGGTTCCTCTTGAGGATAGTAGTTTTTTTTTTTTTTTGTCTTTTTGTGTACACTTCTGTGTTCTGAAATTTTGGAACAGTCTGACAATGATTCCGAGAAAGGAAACACCTTTCCGCCCAACAAATGTAAGTAGACTATTTGCAGTTGCTCTCTCAGTAGGAAGCTTATAGTTTGCAGAGCCAGTAGTGAGTGTGCCTGCCTGTCTATTGTAAGGACAGCAGAAGTAAATTTCAATTGTGTGGAGCAGTGTCACATTGTTTATATATGAACTGCAAATCCAAAATCTTAACTATATCGCTTTAATTAAATTATCTCCTCGAGCAAGCTCTCTATTGTGACACTATTTTACATTGATACTATTATACAAAGTATAAACTTTAGCTTCAAAGTAGTCAAAAGAATTTCGGAATTCGATTATATTAAAATTATTTCCAGTAAGACATTTAATCTTAGTGAATATGTAGTACTAATATTCCTCCGTATCCACTTCGATTCACCCTCATCTGCTGTCAAGGACTCAGTTTTAAGAGCAGTCCAAACCTCTCACATTCTGGCCTGGTATGTGCAGCTTTTTATAATCATCATAATGGAGAAGTAAAGCCCTACAGGGAAGTTTTCTTTTAGCATCCTTCACACTGCATAGCCATATTAAGTTACGGAATGGTTTGAACTTACACAATGAGAATCTTTGGTATCAGAAGAATTCTCCGAACTGATTAAAAGCCCAGTCCAATGCTTAGCAATCACGCTCACTAATGTCATGAAGCTGTTTCAAAGCCCCCATTTTTATCTATCTTCAACCTAATGTCGCTGTCCAGTTGAAAGAGCACGACAATTAGGACGTGCATGAATAATAAAGAAACGATTGTCTGATAAGTGACATAATACCATAATGCAATTGACATAACAGAGAAATTGTCATTTTCGTTAAAATAAACAATATGTAGTGTTTCAGTTCTAAAATCGACAGAGTTTGTAAGCATTTGCTGTTTTTATATTAAATTGCATTCTTGGGAAAATTAGCTTATATGATACATTTTCAACATTTTAGTGAAAAAATGAAAATTTTACACCTATGCTTAAGATAAATAGTACAAGTCTCCCGTTTCTCTGAAGTTATCATAATACTGTTGGTGCTGCGCTTAATGCTGACATACATTAGTCATAGTCAATATAAATGTTTAGAATGTTATTTCTTTAACTAAAAAAGGTTTCTTCAAAATGTCTAAAAATAAATAACATCAAATTTAAGAACCTTTGAAATAAAAGTAATTTAACGAAGTGTCAAAAAAAAACTATATATATTTATAAATTATTTTTGTGGTATGTTTTGGAATGTATTATTTTTATGGTACGATTATTGAGGTTTATTTCTGAGGCATGGTTTATGCGGTATGAGTTTTGAGATCATTTTTAGGTACGGTATTCGAGGTATGAATGTGATGTAATTTTTAAGGTATGTTTTTATGTATAATTTTATTTCGTGTTAGGTTTTATTTTTTGGTATGATTTTCTTTCGAGGCATGTTTTGAGATATGATTTTCTAGGTAATATTTGTTAAGTATGTATTTGTAGGTACGGTTAATGTTCGTTTTCTTAGGTGTGTTTTCTGAGTTATTAATATCGAGGTTTGGTTTTTGAGGTTACTTTTGAGGTAATTGTGTTTTTTGAGGAATGATTTTTGAGTTATTTCTTAGAGATATGTTTTTCACATATGATATTTGAGGTATGGTTTTTTTTTAGGAATGTTTTGCATGTTTGTAACTCAAACAATTCTGCATACAAACAAATTAAGCAGCAGGAGAAGATTTAATAAAATTACAGTATTTCTCTAGCTTCAAACGAAGAATAACGTTTCTTCCGTAGGTGGTTACTGATGTTGCGATGTAACCAACGTAAATTAAAGAAAACAGTTATTCCGGAGTGACAAGTTTCAATCTGTAAGATGAATTATTTAACTTTTTAATTTTTATGAACCATTTTACTGTTTTCTTTGATATGTTGTTACATTTTGCGTGCCTAGTTCTTGTTCGACTGTGATACAATTGGGCATCGTATATCATCCAGACTGTCTAAGCAACAAGACACCAAATTGGTAATAATAGTCATGTTCTATTTTGGAAAAAGAAAAACAAGTTTATTCTGAACAAAATCTCTGTGTTTTTGGCTGCATTTGGAACATTCGGGGAAATTGAAAATTAATAAAATGAACTTACAAGGGATTAAAACTATATTGTAATAAATTTATGAATTAAATTATTTGTGCTGAATCATATGAAGTGAACTCTTCTTACATTAATAAATTAAAGGAAAATATTTTCTTAAAATATGAAATTTGTACACACACACACACACATACACACACACACACACACACACATATATATATATATATATATATATATATATATATATATATATATATATATATATATATTGAAATATGTGCATTTTTTTAAAGGTTTGAAATTTCCAAATTTACATAACAGTTTATACAAATTAAATATTAAGAAATCAGAATTAATTCTCTAATTATGCTATGAATTATACAAGTACAATTTGATACATGAATAATTATTTTTTTTGGAAATGTAGTTTACATGTTGCTAGAAATTCAAATAACTCCATAATTTTTTTCACAAGTACTATTGTGTAAATTAATTTATTGGATGGTTCATGTTTGCAATTAAAATAAAGCTTTAACAGACAATGAATTGACATTGAAATAATAAAATTACCATTGTTATAATTTACAAAGAGAAAACATATCTCAAACTTTGCAATTTATAACTTACAAATATATATTTTAAATGGTTTTGTGGGTTGTTAAAATTTGAAAAATTTGTCAATATTTTTATTAACCAAAATCTAAACTTATTTTAAAATTTTTATAAGATTTTTCGGAAAATGTTGCAAATATTAATTTATTTATATTATAGATTTTAGTAATGTTCAATTGAATGTATATTCTCGTTCATTAAATAGACATTTTTTCTTAAAAAATTATTGTTTATTTATAAAATTATTTTCAAAACAGGTGCAAAATAAAGTAATTAAATATCTTAAATTTTTCATATATATAATGTTTAGCCAATAACCGTGTTTACACATGTTTAAATTAATTACAGTTCATGGTAAAATTATTTGATATCCCTTTTATATGCATAATTATGGCAGTTTTGTATTTTTCACTTTCTTGGTATATGCTTTTTCACTTAAAATTAAACGAACTGTTTTTGAATTGTATTTAGTTCTGTATATAAGATAGAAACAAAGTAAAGTGTATTTAGTTCTGTATATAAGATAGAAACAAAGTAAAGTGTATTTAGTTCTGTATATAAGATAGAAACAAAGTAAAGTGTATTTAGTTCTGTATATAAGATAGAAACAAAGTAAAGTGTAATTGTTTGTTCTTAATTTAGTGCCCCGAAAAATCAAAGCTACAGTTTTCTGTGAAATCCACCCCTAACTTGGTTTCTATGTGTAAATGAGTAAGTAACATGTGCATAGAAACATGATAAAAATGCTCCAGTCCTTCCCCGGGCTGCTGTTGCAGGTATCAATAAATTAATCCATGAATAGTCATTACCTATAAAAGTATTTTTGGGGTGTGTGCTAATCAATTCATAAATAGATAACTTCAATGGATATAGAAAAATGTGTTTCGTTATTTAAAAAAAAGGCCTCTATTGGTTAACATTGTGTACAGATCTCTCGTTATTCACAAAATCTTATCCTGAATAGGTATTAAGGGGGAAAACATGTTATATTGTGGCATTGTACCCAATATGCGGCAATGAATGCATTTATTTCAAGTGTAGTTTTTGTACTTTTAGTTAACTTAAAGAAATAACATGATTTGAGTGACTGCATACAACTTGTTGTGGGCACAAGTGAGAGGAGAGCTGTCCACGAGGTTGACGCCTGCCCGCGGTCGAGGGCGATGCCCCGCAGGAGAAAGAGCAGGGGACAGCGGGGTAGGCGCTGACGATGAACTGACCCGCAGGTCACGGCCCCCCCCCCCCCTCTCTCTCACGAAAGAGAGAGAGATTGGTAACCTGGTGCCTATCGGAGATTGGTCGCTCAGCGAGGCTGGAGCGATCCCCGATCAGCGAGTCTGCCGAGGCTGGAGCAGCGTCATGCGGAGCAAGTGCCGAGGTGGTCCAGGAGCTGGGTCGATACCAGGCTTGGGCAAGCCATCCTTCACAACATCTCTCCACTACACGAACCGACGGAGGAGATCCGGCGATTCGAGGCTATCAGCGTGTGCATGAGTGCATGTTTCTGGGGAGAGCGAACAGCGTAACACCGCCCGCAGCACTGCCACAGGTCGACTGAAGTCCAGGGGCGCACAGCACCTATCGGGTGCCGCTATCTATCGATCAGCACGGTGAAATACCGCCGAGCCCACTGCGGCGCGCAGAGTGTGTGCATGAGTGCATGTTTCTGTGGAGAGCGAACAGCGTAACACCGCCCGCAGCACTGCCAGAGGTCGACTGAAGTCCAGGGGTGCACAGCACCTATCGGGTGCTGCTATCTATCGATCAGCACGGTGAAATACCGCCGAGCCCACTGCGGCGCGCAGAGTGTGTGCATGAGTGCATGTTTCTCTGGAGAGCGAACAGCGTATCACCTCCTGCAGCACTGCCAGAGGTCGACTGAAGTCCAGGGGTGCACAGCACCTATCGGGTGCCGCTATCTATCGATCAGCACGGTGAAATACCGCCGATCCCACTGCGGCGCGCAGAGTGTTGAACTACGTAACTCCCAGCGCAAGGCCACAAGTGGACTGCGTAATCAGGGGCCGTCATGTATCCCGGTTCCCAACAGTAGGCAAGATAGGTGCTGCTGTTGTCTTTTTTGTACTATGTCCTATCATCTCCGCCACTTCTGTGTCCACAGGGTTTCGTACCCACGCTGGCATACACTGGGTTCCAGCAGATGTGGATTTTATATATGAGGAAACCATTCCATTATACTATTCACTCACCAGACAAGCCCCAACTACACCCACATCCTTGGACACATGGTTACATAAGTATGCAGAATTGCTTCGTATAACGATCGTCTTCATGCTAGGCAGACTTTTAAATATGTTAAAACAGTAAGGATGGAGTTTTAACAGAGTTCTTAAGCGAAGTTGCAACACGCACTCGCGGATGCCACGTCATTCAATTACTGGGGACATAGGTAGCTGGTGTTGTAATATACTCACCAATAAACACTTACATGCTCTTATAGCCAATGAGGAACAAATAATTACGCAGCTGAATGAGCTCACTCAACGGGTAGTAACTTCAAACTCAGAGTTGAATATAAGAGTTTAAGTTATCGATCAAATCCAAATGCAAGTGGAAGAAAAAGTGAACAAATTGGCACAAGCGGTCAATTCATTATTAACCTTAATCAGGGAAAACAATCCAGCTGTGGAGAGAATACTGGCTATCTAAACTCAAAATCATTTTTCACTAAAGTTCTTTTGCACCTTATTAATAATTTGGTTACAGAACGGCAAGTTGCTACGTGCATACAATATTGCCAAGACTATAGATAACCATTACACACAGTCTCTAAGGAACAGTTAACTTCAGATTTGCAAAGACTGGAAACGAGTTTGCGTAAATTAAACTTACGGCTCAGCATACCCGACAGGTAATATAATTAAATATTACTTGCATGAAGTCGTTGAATGTTCATTCTCACAAAATCAGGTACTTATCAAAGTACAAGTCCCATTACGTAAGGCAGTTGGAGAATGGAAAATGTACAAGGTATTCAATATCCCATATCTCTATAAGAACGAATCATGTCACATTGAGACGCAATCCAATTTAATGGCGATAAGTGAACATTTTCCACGGATTAAGGAACTTACAGACTCGCCAGAACATAAGTTCAACATCTTTAATATTCCCAAGGAGTCAGTACACAGTGCAACTCAAGAGTGCATTAGAGCAACAATAATATAAGATGACTATGAAAAACCTTTTGATCAATTGTAAATACACGTGCTCCACAGACAAACGTACAGGCTTGACACAAATTCTGCTACACCAATATGTTGTAACCATCCCTCCAACAGTTTTGGAGATTTTGTGTGTTAATGCATCTCTCAATAAGGTAATATCTCACAACCAGGTAGGGAATTTAGAGCTATTCTTGCTGTAAGGGTGTCAGGTACAAGTGGGAGAGACGATATTTATTGAGGCTATGCACTTTTGTGACGTGCGGGCCCCGTCCGAGACGGCCACTATTACTTTAGTACCCATTCAATGGCTAAATTAGAGATCTTTTACACAAGAGCAATTGTCCATGACGAATGGGATCCATTACCATAATGTTACCACAGCTCTTGATGATCATTGGCAAATCAAACACGCTACTGTACCCAATATCACTCAGTTTGAGGAGACTATATTACGACGCCAGTGGGCGCCTAATCAGGTGTTTTACTTTCTTGAACAAGACACCTACAATTACGTATATTGTGGTTGCATAAGGTTGTTGTTATTGATAGTAGTGGTGATTTATGTCAAAATGTTACAATTGTCTCAATTGCTACGACAAGTGGTTCGTAATGACTAATTGTGAAAGTATGACATCGGTTACAAAACTGGTTATCAGTCATATCAATCTCACATGTAACTAAATTGTGCTCTAGCACGTTCGATGTTTGTAAATGTAGGAATACATGTCATGACCAGTAATATAACACTGTGTCTATCATGTCATGTGGACGCTATGCAGTCAAATGTAAATAATATATAATTTGAAGCTGTCATGTTTTCAATATGCCTGTGTATCTTGTTACTTCGCATCACGCACGACTTTGTATGTTATTACTTGGCCGAATGTCATTTCAGATTATGTACGTTCATCATGGCCCACCTCGGCGGGTTGCCATAATTGATGACGTCGCAGGCCAGCGACGACTGATAGCATCACATCCTAGAAATGGCCGTTTAACGTTGTCACAACAGTGTATTCTAATTGCAGTGTCCACTTGCGTCAAAATAAGCCAGCCGGCCAAGGCAGTTTATTCAATTTTACACAGCTCAAAATACTGATGTTTATATCCAGTCACATGTATGTTATTGGCATGAGAAGTCAGTTGTGACGTATTTTGAATTTAATGTTTGTGTATTATAATACATTTTATATTCATGTACCATTAGGACGGTACTGTATGTGTGTAATAACATCTCCGGACACAGCCATGTTTTATACTTATATGTTTTTGTATTGTATGTTACATTTGTAGGTTATTACAGTTCACGCTTATCTAAACTGATCACGAACTGCTAACCTAAGTATTCCAGTCAGCTCGTCCACAAGTACACACTTCTTACGTCCGCTTGTAAATTCCCCCACTGTCGTTGTTTTTCTTATTTTTATTCAAGGTTGTGATTCAATGTATTCACTGTCATTCTAGGTGTACCATGCTTACATTAATTCATTTATTATGTTCCACCGTTTCACGTGTCACATATGTTTTCACAGTATATTGCAATACTGTGCGCTGTGTCTTGCTTTAGCGATAAGGTCACGTGCCCAGCGGGCAAGTGACCTTATCGCTAAAGCAAGACACACCGTCAACTTTCACAACACTGTCGGCTGACGCAGCAGGCTCTCTCGGTGCATACAGCGCTGGGCGCTTAATTCAAAGTCACATTTTCTGCTGTACGACGATTCTCACAGTTTCAGGTATGATAGCTATAATTATTCATTTCATCCTCAGTTACACCTTTCTGCATTGAGCGTCTCGTACAGTGTTAGGGTATAGGAGTGGGGAATCTACAGTGTTAGGGTATAGGTATGGGGAATATGGCATGCCCGTTCACCATACGCGTCACCATACCCCACCCCCCTTCCATCCTGGTATTCGGCTTCTAGCGGGTAAGACTTCTGTATATTTTTCGTGGACATAACTGTGGGGCCGAATGCACTCTCGTATCCGGGGAACAGGCACATTGCATTCCTTTTCAGAAGTATTTATGTGCGCACGTTAATTATTCACACTGTTACCCATTGTTAGTAAATTTTTATATATGGTTTTTATTCATAACTTGTCTCAATTGTAGACTTGACTCAATTGTAGACACCCCTGTTGGGGTTTATACTACATTTATTGTATTCTACTTTACGTATATACGTTACTGTTTATGGTTGTATATTTTCTTTGTTTTCGGCTTATTATTCTCAAATGAGTAACCTTAGTATACTGTCATTAAGTTCAAACTTTAATATACTATTATTTTATTTCACACTCTTCTAGACTTATCATCGCTCTATTGCATTTATATAAATTCACGACTCATGGACCTCCTCGCGCATCCTCGCACTTTGCCTTAGAATGCACTGCTCGTATCGCTTCGCTGTGGAAGAAAGCTATTCCATGCGGCTCCTTGCCCACGGGGGTCTGTGGCCCGGGTGCCGGTCAGCTGCCGCTACCCTTGCTGGTCCATGTCGTCTCTTCACCGCCCCCTCTGTAGCAGCCGGGGACGTCTGCATCCGGAAAAAAGAGGGTATTGTTGCGGGGTACACGTGAGAGGAGAGCTGCCCCCCTACCACCTTTACGAGAGATTAGTAACCTGGTGCGTGTCGACGGTTGGTCGTTCAGAGAGGCTGGAGCGATCCCCGATCAGCGAGTCTGCCGAGGCTGGAGCAGCGTCAGGCGGAGCCAGTGCCGAGGTGATCCAGGAGCTGGGTCGAGACCAGGGTTGGGCAAGCCATCCTTCTTCACCACATCTCCACTACACGAGCCGACGGAGGACATCCGGCGATTCGAGGCTGTCAGTGGTAGGTGATCTTGAGTAGAGTGCAAGGGAGAACAGGGTGCGATACGAGTCGGGTAGAGCGATTAATGTCACATAAAGTAATTATTGAATCAGAGAAGGATTAGTAGTTAAAGAATAAGATATAGGAATTAAACGTATTAACTAAAATCATTATAAGTAAGATAGTTGAGATCTGAAATATAACTAAAGGTAGAAGGATTCAATAAGTGTAGCGTTTATTGTATCTCTGTAATTTGTAAGTGAGTTTAGTTTTGCTTATGTAATAAAGTTTGATATTAATGAAGCAACCGGTGGTAGTAATTTAGAAGATTTAGTATAGTCGATCCTGTACTTTGAGGGCCTTGAGCCAGTGTGGTTATACAAGCATATAGATAGGTTATACACTTGGCTAGGTACCACAACAAACTGACTAAGGTAACCAAACATGATGGTCCAGTGCTTTGTAGCCTCAGATCTTCCGAAGAAATTGTTGTAGATAGATAAAAATGTTCTTTTATAAAGTCCATTTAAGGATAAAGTGCTAACATCACATATGGGTAGTCGTTGAGTAAATAGAAACACGAGCAACTAAAAGAACGATGCGTCAAATTAGATTGTTTATAATGATTAACACAGGATATAGTATTTTTAACTATCGACATATTTCATTCAATTTTTTTTATTTCCTCGAAATAGATAACAAATTTTAGAAGTATCTATGTGGTAAGTTAAAGGTCACTGGATCTTAAGATCGCAGATAACTGATATTGACGGCGCCGTAAGGTCGAAATAGAATTCGGAGTTCATGCAGTTAGACTTTCTTTTACAGTCTTAAAATATGATATTTCAAAGCATATGGGAGTTGAAAAATAGAGAAGTATTATAGAATCACTTAGGATTTAATGTCTAAATCAAGGTTACACTTAATTTGTTACGTGTAACATGGCTTCACCCATCTGCACACCAGCTGCGAGACACCAGTCAGTTGACATGCTCCACCATATGTTTCCCTAATTATTGAGCGACAACAAACAAAATAAATCACGCTAAAGAAAAGAGAAATTCCGATTTTAATCACCGATGTGTATAAGATGATATCATTTTGCAGTTTTTAGTTCGGAACACATTACTTCTTACCACATTCACCTGCAGATAATTCTTAGGAAATGTCAAGCAACATAACTGGAGGTAGAGAGCTGTAGCGAAAGACAACACTTGCGTTAGGATAGTTGAATAAACTAATGCACTGGATTTTCTGTAAATGTGCGCTAATTGTTTCCTGGTAGAAAAACTTCAACATTCCTTTCGATCAACTTGCTTGGCAAAATGCTGGCGTCCGAAAAAAAAATACTGAAGAATGCATTTCTTTGTGAACACCCAAAACGTATAGCGTGGTTAGGGCGGAAAGACAAGGTTTTTTGTTACGAGCATAATTTTTTCAGATACTTGAAACGTATATTATTGTGTGGCTATTGGACGGAGAAATCTAATCGCATTACTATGCAAACACAATGCGTGAAAGTGAATGCAATTTGCCATTATTCATTCACCTAAACTCATGGTTATATTATATTTCATTTCTAAAGTAAAATAATTTTACCTTTGAGCTTCTGTAAACATCTAAACTCCTAATCCATTCTTCTAAGTAAGGTTAAGTAACAGTTAAGTAGCCGGTGATCATTACACATGTTTCGTGTTAGTGCCAATATATCATTGCATGTAAAAAAAAAACATTCCACCTATTGTACCAATATATCAGATACGATTATAGATAACTCAAGGCAAAGTGAGCACTTTTGAAATCCCTCTCATTCTGAATTATAATAAATAAACATATTTTATTGTAACCTTAGACTTTCATTTCCGAGAGTGGTGGAATATACAGGATAATTATAAAGTCCATGAAACATTAAAAAAAATCTTTACGCACAAATGGTTCAGAAATATTTAATAACTGAAACACTACGTGAAAGACAAAATCTCCGAGTTATCTTTTTTAACGTGGAGCTAACTGGGTAGTTAGGAAAACCGCCGACAGGGGCGCCAGTCACCTTTGTTGCTGTAATGGCAGTGAACCAGGTAGAGAAAGCATCTTATGTGCTAGAATTTTCTCGTTGTCAATCGGCAGTGCGTGTGCAAGAGCTTTCCGTGCCACGCACCACAACAGCATAGTAAAGTAAAGCCAGAATTTCGAGGAGGATGGTTGTTTGTGCGATGCAAAACGTCGGAGCTGACCTGGCATGTCGGATCAGATGGTGGACCGTGTGAGGTATATGAAGCAGCGTAGTCCCAGAAAGTCAACCTACCAAGCTAGTGTGGAATTGAACATCCCTCAGTCAACGGTGTGGAAAATCATTCGTGAAAGGTTAAGAGTGAAGCCGTACAAATTGCAGCTCCATCAAGCCATACGCCACGACGACAAATTGCCCCTACTGCAGTTCTGCATTGATACGCAGAACTATCTGGAAGATGACAACTTCCGGAATAAATGAATATTCAGTGACGAAGCAACTTTCCATCTTCCAGGAAAGCTCAACTGACACAACACACGTGTATAGGGAACAGAGAATCCACATGCAACTCTCGAGTACATCCAGGACTCGCCGAAAGTTCACATGTTCTGTGCCATGTCCAAAAATACTGTCAACGGTGTGACCTATCTCGACATGCTGCAATTGTGGCTCAGGCCGCAAGTGGAAACTGATAGCAGGGTCTTCATCTTCCATCTTCCCCTCCACATTACCACCATTTTGTACGAGGTTACCGAATGAGACATTACTGCATCGCCGGGTAGGCCATGAGGTAGCCACTGACGAGGCGCTACTTCGGTGGCCATCACGGTCACCGGACTTGACGTCCTGCGATTTATTGTTGTTGGGTTACGTCAAGAATCAAGTTTATATTCAACGTCTACCACAGAACATCGATGAATGAGAGACACTGCATCACCGCAGCTGTTCTCACCGCCACTCGTCATATGCTGGGTCGGGAATGGCCAGAAATGTACTACAGATTATATGTGTGTCATGTGTGACGAAGGATGGACACATACAACATTTATGAAGACTGCAAATAAAACTCTGAGAGTTCGTCTTCCACATAGTGTGTCAGTTATTACACGTTTCTGAACCATTTAAATGTACCTGTTTTTTTTAATGTTTCATGGACTTTATACTTATGCTGTACACACTGAGTTTAAACTTACATTATAATATTTATTTAAAATGGTGGTTAAAGGATGAAATAATTGTGAAAGTAAAAGGTAACTAAGGCCTAAAAAGTACTCCCTTTACCCTGAACAGCCTACACCAAATTTCACACTGGTGTATATTTTTCGAAAATGATAGTAAATTTAGTAAAGTTAGTAAATTAGGGATATCTTACATCTCAAAGAGTTGATTACAATAATAGACTAAAGATAAGGTCGATCGATCTCGCTGGCTGTACACATCTAATCTCCGTGTCCCAACATTGAACTGATTTCCTTCCAACTCGTCTAGCGTAAACGGTATGGTTTAGATTTTAGGTCAGAAAGCTGATTTGTAAACAAGAACACTTAGAGACATTTTTATAATTCCTCTAATCAATTTGTACTGTAGTTTGACAAATTAAAATTGGTATAGGTATTTGATTAATATAAGCGTGCTCGTCATTTAATAATTAGGATATAAATAAATACATTCATAACTATTGGCCATAGGACTTCGACAGTTGTGCATGATCGGGGTAGGTCAATGTTAAGTACATGCGCAAAAGACAAATTAGTGGTCTACCTCATCTTTTGTCTATGATTACAAGGTGTATTTACTTGCCTAAGCTATTATCGGTTGGTTAAATCACATATAAGGGGAAGTGGATATTTCTTAAATAATAAATTAATGTTTGTGAAAATATATTTTGTGATAAATTGTAGCGAAATAGTGTCGATGCGTACTGTCACATTCATGTGTGGTTACACTGACAGAAGCCGTGAACACAGCGACCTCCCCCTGCAGAGTGGCTCCTCCTACAGAAGGCAGGGCAGTTGACGAACTCCAGGGATCCTCGGCGTCTACATCTGGTTCTGCTGGTCGCCCTCCTTAGTCGCGCGCCTCCACCTGCCAACACTAGGAGATACCTACCGTCAGCACTTTCGCATATCCACTGTCACCAACTGTCACCGCTTGTACCATGTCCACAGTCACCAACTGTCACCGCTTGTACTATGTCCACAGTCACCAACAGTCACCGCTTATACATGTCCACAGTCACCAGCTGTCACCGCTTGTACCATGTCCACAGTCACCAACTGTCACCGCTTGTACCATGTCCACAGTCACCAACTGTCACCGCTTGTACTATGTCCACAGTCACCAACTGTCACCGCTTGTACATGTCCACAGTCACCAGCTGTCACCACTTGTACCATGTCCACAGTCACCAACTGTCACCGCTTGTACTATGTCCACAGTCACCAACTGTCACCGCTTGTACATGTCCACAGTCACCAGCTGTCACCGCTTGTACCATGTCCACAGTCACCAGCTGTCACCGCTTGTACATGTCCACAGTCACCAACTGTCACCGCTTGTACCATGTCCACAGTCACCAGCTGTCACCTCTTGTACCATGTCCACAGTCACCAACTGTCACCGCTTGTACATGTCCACAGTCACCAACTGTCACCGCTTGTACCATGTCCACAGTCACCAACTGTCACCGCTTGTACATGTCCACAGTCACCAACTGTCACCGCTTGTACCATGTCCACAGTCACCAACTGTCACCGCTTGTACATGTCCTCAGTCACCAGCTTTCACCGCTTGTACATGTCAACAGTCACCAACTGTCACCACTGTTACACTCTCCAGCATTTTATGGACTCTTATCATTATTTTTAATCCAAATATCTTGTCTGTGTTCATTTTAATGTCTTAATGCCGGGGTAATACCACATACTGAGTTCGGAAACACTGCACATTTACCTCCTTTCCAAGTCGAAATCTATTTACTCTGTTATCCATAATTTGGAATTTCTAGGAAAAGTCTGATTTCTAAAGTCGAAATTTCTGGACTTCACTGCCTTTCATAGTCGAAATGTCTTGATTGCGCTATATATACAAGCCGAAATATTTCGGCCTTGCAACCTCTTTAAGTCGAAGTATCCGGTCACTCACATTTTTAAGTCGAGACATGTGGAGTCTGTTACTTTTCGAGGTAGAACATGGACACTGTAACCTTTTGAAGTCGATATTTATAGACAATACGGAGGGACGCGAAGTAACGTACTACATCAGAACTGTTAAAGAATTATGGGAATTGGGCAGAAATATAGTGATAACATCGAACTGTTTGAATAACTTATAGAATACTGGGTAGACGATGCATGACATATTTACATTAACTAGTTAGTGGTATTAATCACGTATTTTCTCTTATAAAGAGACCACCTTCCCGTCTATAAATTCATTTTCCCAAATCTCTTAGAATTTTTGCAGAAAATCTCACCAAATCTGACGTTCTTAGTTAATACACCCTTTTTATTTTAGTTTTTATTCCTAACGAATGTTTATTTTGGAAGTGACGCTTTCAGTAGACATAAAATATTACGTGTCATATCTAAAATAATAGCAACAACAAAACGCAAACTTTACGCACTAAAATATCTTGTGTAAAATAAACATATACGAAGTTAAATTATCACTATGGGTTTTTTGAAAATGGTAACAACTGAAATTTCATTTTACGTATTAAACTTACGAAACATTAAATATGGGTTACTCAAAATTTCATTGAAGAAAGATTATATTAAATTTTTCAGAAATTTGTGTATATATTCAAAAACGCATCTTTTATCTGCAGAAAAAAAATTAGTAACCATAAGATATATTTAAAACAAACAATCACTACATATTATATATTAAGAAATAAAATTTTATTGTTAGAAATCTCTTTCACTGTCCATCTTGCAAGATCGTCAAACGTGTTTTATTTTTTTTCGTTTATGAAATTGTTTAAATTTAAGATATCCCATGCAGATTCTTAGTCCAGGATTAAGGCACAGGGAACAACATGCACGTAGTTATTTTTAAGATGACAAGAAAATTTTTGTGAAGTAATGGGGCATTAAATTTTTAGAGTTAATTGTCGCATACTGAAAGAATTAATGTTTTGCAATTGTGTGTACATGTTCAGAAAAGCGCAAATTTAAGATTATAATTATAGCCAGTTTTCTGAATTTTAAAAATAAATTTGAAAACTCGTGTGTGTGTGAACGAATACTTACACACGTTGATAAGAAATACTATGAGAATTCACATTTCCGTTAATTTAGTTCTGATATAAACTAAATTGTAAAAGCATTCCCTTCGCGAACAGCTACGATCTATTGCAGTTGGAGCTGTTTGGTTACTTTTCACAAGCAAACTCGTCACAAGTCACTCATAAGAATGCTTACGTACAATAAATATTTCAATCTATTAGTTCAGGTAAATGTTTTTTTAATAGGAAAATGTATCTTCATTTCTAGATTTAATATTATTTATTTTCCTTCTAATATTTGAGAATAACAATTAAAAAAAACTACTACAAGTAAAACAATCAATTGTTTATACACAAAAATAATACTCAATGAGTTGTAAACTACATTGATCCTAGTCCGGCTACCAAGTAAATAATACTCAATGAGTTGTAAACTACATTGATCCTAGTCCGGCTACCAAGTAAATAATACTCAATGAGTTGTAAACCACATTGATCCTAGTCCGGCTACCAAGTAAATAGGTTACTTTAGAGAAGGAAATCTCTTCGAAAGACTGTGACAGAGAAATTGTTTAAATATATGTTTCTTCTAAAACATTAGTTGTCTTTAAGTACCTACAAGAAGTAGGCTATATCAGCATGGGGTGATCTGAGCCAGTAAATTAACTTTGTAAGTTACGTCCAACACACATAGATACAGCCGCAAATAGTCACATGTATTATATATTACATTAAGAGAAAAAATGTATATTTTAGGTGAAATAACATGATTACATTTTATTTGAAGAAGAATACTACAGTGATAATTTGTGTATTATATCCGAGACTAGAAATTCGTCACATCTTAATTGTGTGAAGAAATAACGCAAATGCACAGACTCGAAGAAAATACTTGTATTTTATAGCCAATGTTACAACGAGTATGGTGTTGACAACACCTTATAATACTTTATATGGCCATGACTGCATATATTTCATTGTATAAATCTGGTTGGCCTACTTTCAATAACGTAGGCAGGAAATAAACAAAAGGATATTACTTCGCGCTATATTTATGGTTTTCCAAAATCACCCCATGTGAATGCAATGATGGTTCCTTGTCACTTAAATTTGTCAATTCAATTTCATACTAATTATTGTTTAAACATATTCTAAAATTGCTATTTTATATTAATAAAATTAAAAATAATTCAATACCAAGTAATGTATTAATATGTCTAACTATTTACAACTGTCACATAAACTGAACTTGGCTTCCAACACTTCCCGAGGGAATGTTTGTTTCTAAATGTGTAAAAAAAAAAAAAAAACAAAGGGCAGAAAGAGTATCTACATAGCAGCAATCTCAAAACCTTTATGTCATCAGTGAACACAACATACCAATTGATATACTTTAAACGAAATACAGTGTTGTATTCAATTTACCTTCCTCTCCTTGTAGCTCTCGCATGTCTTGGGTTGGTAAAGCCTGGCAGGCTATAAACATGGTGACCAGAAGAGAGAGCAAAAACACCAGCGACAATCTCATGGCTGCAGAGCGAAGAATACTGGATGTCTTGGCGATAACAACATGCTCCTTTGGATAGACGCCAAGGTCTAGGTTCCCAAGGCAAGCAAATAAAGACACAACATCAGCAAACGAAGCTGACACCGAGAACCCTGGTTATCTCACTGGATGAGTGACGATAATTTACCAGGCTTTCAGTACATTTTCATTCTTTCATACGCATTGTGTGTCCAAGAAAAATAACGAATAATGTGCTGATACACTAAGCAGGACATTACCACATGCAGTATTAAATTTAAGTAGTTATGGTAAGGCAGATATTCATTTCAATGGATACATAATCTTATTCTAAAGGTATAATATAGTTTCTAGGAGGGTAAAGCATTTGTAATATATTGGGCAGAATTTTAGATAAATATAACCATTAACAACAAAATGCAGTAAGCAGATACGATTTTCCCACATTTGTGACATGCACAAGAAATATGATTGAAAATCAGCTGAAAAGTGGTATATTTGAGTAATTCAAAACACAATTCAGCGTGGTTGTACAATGCTACAGCTCTATTTACTATACTCTCTTACGCAACTTACAATGCGCTAAACAAATTATCTTCAACTTGACCCCAAATATTGACCAATTTTATTCAGTTAACTGCAACTTTAATAACACACGACGTGCATGAGTCCCAGTAATATATAATGTCATTATCTTGACCAATTTTACTAAGTTAACTGCAACTTTAATAACACACGACGTGCATGAGTCCCAGTAATATATAATGTCATTATATTGACCAATTTTACTAAGTTAACTGCAACTTTAATAACACACGACGTGCATGAGTCCCAGTAATATATGTCATTATATTTACCAATTTTACAGTATTAATTCAAGGTTATGAAAGATCACTTCTTTACAGCTGTGACGTAAAATATTTAGGGCTTCATGCTAGACTAACCAATTTACAAATTAATTTGAAATTTCGAAAACCACAAACAGACTAAGCTAAAACCAACTACAAATATGTTGATTCATTAACAGGTACCCATTAACACGTTATTCTACTTGGACTCGCATGGCCCTATAACTAAGCGTTCAGCACAATTGAATTTCATTACAAAAGTTGAATCCACTATTTTAATCCATAAATATATTGGTGGCAACAAAAGTTCTAAAAAATACCTTTAATAGCCAACTACTTACATACGTATTGTTAAAATCCCCATCATTGTGAAAAAGGCACCATAATTAGGTACGTGAGTAAATGTGAGTACAATATAAACATAATATTTTATATCTTATTCTTGACTGATTAGAATGATACAAGCATTCGAAGGAGTGGTATAATGTAAAGGAGGGTGGTACCTAGCTCTCTTTAAAGCCTCCGGTACATAAGAAGATAAACATTAAAAGGTAATTTACTTTAAAGAAAGTAAGTGAATGGACGCGGCAAGTGCCAAAGCAAGGCTCCGTTGACATACAAATTACTTAAAACATTTAAAACATGAAAATTCCTAGCATCCAACAAAAAAGGCGCAGCAGTTGTACGAGTAATGCACTAGTCCATCTTTAGTATTAACTGTCTCGTCATAATCGTTTGCAGAAACATACCTATTCATGTAGCAGAAGGTATTGATGACATCACTTGCAGGCTCTTAGTATACGAGTCCATCTCGTCAGACAGCGATCAAGAGATCGAACCCATGCCTATGCCTTCCTTTATGTACCACACAGACCTTAACGATCATCAAAAATACATATTTCTCTTTTCAGAACAAGAAACACATTTATTTGAAAACTGACAGAGTCATGTCCGTATTAACTTTGATCGTCTGGTTTTCAATTTAATCTATACATAATTTTGTGTGTTTCATATGAAATTAGGTTTATTTCTATATTATATATGCACATATATAATGTATACACAATTATATAAATTAAATTAATATAAATGTATGTGATAATACCCGTGTGTGGTTTTCTTGAGCTAACGAGTATTTGAGTTTTCTCAGGGTACTCCCAAATCGCGAAGATGAAATAAGAATACAGAGGCCTGCCCTTTATCACGACGATCATAGAGCCGCGACCTGCATAATCGCTAAATGGTTGTCGCCAGTAGCGATTCTGCGATAGAGTTTTCACCAAAGTATAAATACGCCCCATTTATACATTTTCGTTTCGGTATCATTCTAGACACGGAATTGTACGGAAATAAAATTTCAATGATTCATCTGCTGTGTCGCTTCTGCGGTAAAGCATTTACAGCTTTGCAGAATTTACGACGACACGAAATAACGACCTGCAAGATGAAAACTTCTAATGCAATATTTGAATACGATATCTGCCACAAGCAGTTTACAAATAGTGACATTTTGAAGAGATGCTCTGAACCTTGTAGCACTGATTCTCTGCAACTACAATCGGCTGTGCTTCTGCCTCCGCCTAGGCACTGCCTCTGCCTCTGCCACAAGCAGTTTACAAATAGTGACATTTTGAAGAGATGCTCTGAACCTTGTAGCACTGATTCTCTGCAACTACAATCGGCTGTGCTTCTGCATCCGCCTAGGCACTGCCTCTGCCTCTGCCACAAGCAGTTTACAAATAGTGACATTTTGAAGAGATACTCTGAACCTTGTAGCACTGATTCTCTGCAACTACAATCGGCTGTGCTTCTGCCTTCGCCTAGGCACTGCCTCTGCCTCTGCCACAAGCAGTTTACAAATAGTGACATTTTGAAGTGATATTCTGAACCTTGTAGCACTCGTTCTCTGCAACAACAATCGGCTGTGCTTCTGCCTCCGCCTAGGCACTGCCTCTGCCTCTGCCACAAGCAGTTTACAAATAGTGACATTTTGAAGTGATATTCTGAACCTTGTAGCACTCGTTCTCTGCAACAACAATCGGCTGTGCTTCTGCCTCCGCCTAGGCACTGCCTCTGCCTCTGCCACAAGCAGTTTACAAATAGTGACATTTTGAAGAGATGCTCTGAACCTTGTAGCACAGATTCTCTTCAACTACAATCGGCTGTGCTTCTGCCTCCGCCTAGGCACTGCCTCTGCCTCTGCCACAAGCAGTTTACTAATAGTGACATTCTGAAGAGATACTCTGTACCTTGTAGCTCTGGTTCTCTGCAACAACAATCGGCTGTGCATCTGCCTCCGCCTAGGCACTGCCTCTGCCTCTGCCACCAAATCCGCCTCCACCCCTGTTGGTGCTGTTTCGCATGGATGATACAAATTTACATTACGTTTACGATGATCATGTTAATACAGACATGACTCTATCAGATTTCAAAGATATGTGTTAATTGTGCTGGAAAGAGGAATATGGATATTTGGCAACTATTAGGGACTGTCTGCTACATAAAGGAAGCACAGGTGTAGGTTTGATAAGTTCATCGCTATCTGCAAAGATCACTAGTCTACTGGGAGCCAGCAAGTGATGTCATCAAAACATCATGCTAGATCGACTTTGAAAATACTTGTTAGTAAATTCGAAAGGACAACTATTCCAGAGAAAGTTGATATTTTTCGAAAAGTTTTCGTAGGAAATGCGCACAGGTCCACTTACCCGCTCTTTCATAGCTGCCTTTCGATTCTGGAGCCGAAAGCATGCACTGTGCCTCAGTACTATAATGTAATTTTGCCACTAAAATAAAATACATGGATACTGTACGTATACTTGTTTATAGTTTTTGTCGCTATCAGAAAACTGTTCTGACCCGAGACATCCTGGATGGCAGTAACCCTCTAAATGTGGCAGGTAGCTCTGTCCGGGGCCACGAGTTTTCATCAGAGAAGATCTGCTCTGAGGATATTGGTGGCCTGCTGTCTGTGGTTTTGTCTCATCATGTGCAATGGTTACCAAGGCTCGCTTACAAGTTACCTTACCAGCCGTTATTATTTGCCTGATATTAATACATTGCAGGAGTTAGATGAATCCAGCTTACCTCTCGTCATCGATAAAGTGGATGGCATTGAAGATAAAGAAGTCTTCTTCGAATATTTAGACCTTACTGATCAAAAAGTTTACAAGTTACTTCAGGAATTCTCTAAAGCGATAAGTGTTTGTCAAGCAGTTGATGGCGTGGCTTTCAAGCAGAACTCAAGCTTCCTCACAGCTTCAGTTCTGGCTGACCTTTACTTGCAACTGCAAAAGTACTACGCAGATGGTGAGCCCTTACTACATTAAATGAAAGAGTGTATCATTGTGACAACATTAGTGTATCAGTTTCCCTGCAATTCTCCCTATCAGATATATTTCGATAACATTCACTTAAATTTGCTCGAAGGTGGTCTCGTTTTCAAATGGGAAGGAGATTACAAAAGAAGTGTTGGTGCCAAAAAGTGATTCCGAGGACTTCTTCAACAAAACCTCTGTGTTTCAACCATGTGCAGACATCGTTTCAAACATGTGCAGACATCGTTTTATTTTCTCTGCAGTGTAAGCTTGTAAGCTTTCTGTAATTTTTGTGCGACAAAGAGGGAAGCATGTTTATATAATGCAGTTGTACATGTTCATTTGAACGTGTATCAAAAAATAATTTAAAACATGGCCAATTTCTTTATTTGTGGGCATATGCAGTTTTGAAATGCTTGTTTATAAAGTGAAGTGTGACACAATATAAGAGATTTAAATGTTAAGTGCAATAATTTGAAAACATCGGCCATTTGTAATTTTTTATTTTTCAGTTAGATATAATAGAGTGGAAAAGTTTTTGAAATCTTTTAGTTATATGTTGAAAATAATTTGGAAATTATATCTGTTATCAACATCCTCTATATGTGCTAAAATATTTATAAACGATTAAACCTAACACGGAAAATGCCATATTGGTAGTCATTAAGGTGAAGTCAAATGCACGTATCTCCTTTCTTTCCTCTCAGCCTTGACTTCTGTATATGAGAGAATTAAGGACGCGGTTACTGAAGTGAGACATTTGCCTCGAAATAAATACATATTGCCTGTTGCCATATTGATTTCATAATGTGACAAAAGTTTTGCAATAGGTCGAGCTGCGATGTGTATGGTTATAAACATTATTAACAAAAATTCAAAACCAGAGACATTAAATATTATAGCTTCCCTCAGGATGAAAATTTTCTAGCAAACAGATATGTAAGAGAAACGTAGAATTCAACATGAGATTATCAAAGTGCTTTTATCACTAAGAAGACTATGTCATTCTTCTTGTAGCATTTTTCGGTACATTGCATGTCTGACATTAAAAATAAGATTCATAAATATTTTGCATAAAAAATGATACCTGTCCAAATTATTATTGAATCATTGTGTAGCCATCATTATGCCAACAATGGCAATACCATACTTCCGATTAAATATATTTGATCAAATGCTATGTTTTTAACACATAGGCCTAAGCAATGTTTATAATTTATTAACGAGGTCATGTGTTATTGGTTACTTGTTAGAAAGCATTATGTTTGCGTTTCATATGTAGATATTTGGTGGCCCAACATTTTATAACTAGCATTAAGAAAATGTGTTATTTGACATATTTGTAATGAAAGAAAACTATATAATTTTAAATTATTGTTTTAAAGCAATGTTTTAGCACACTAAATATGTCTTATTTAAAATTGACTTCGTTTTTGATAACATTCGAAGCATACTGTACTGATTTATATTTATTGTAACAATAATTTACAAACTACATAAATTAACACATGGAAAATAATAGTATTAATTACAGCATATATTTACTTCCCAAATGTAAATTTTTTTTAAAACTATGTTCTGTTTCTCATTTGTTGAGACAATGTTGTGAACATAATAATTGATGACGGGTACTCTTTAGCCCTTTTGCTGAAGGAAAGAAAGGCTTATGATATAAATTTCCTTTGTGTGGGTATGTGAGTGAACGGGTGTGTATGTGTGTTGTGTGTCTGGCCTTTTCACTGTTTGAAAGCTCAACGGAAATTCATCAAACTCGGATCATATATAGTACTCAGCAAGGACACATAACCTTTATCACGGGTGGCTGTATTGGAGCACATGCGAGAGTATGTTTCCTCTAGCCGGGAGAACAAATCACTCTCATCACGAGCTGATAGATAAGAGCACATGTAGAAGTATGGTTCCTCTAGCTGGGATAATGAGCCCCCCTCATCAAGTGCTGCTAGACTACAGCTGGGGGATCTTATTGCTTTCGCCAGCCTCAAAACGTGTCCAGCGAAATGTATGTAGACGTATACATGAGGCGAGATGGCAACACTATGTGTGTAGATATTTTGAACAGTATTGTTGTTGGAGAATTAACCATTCAACAATTATCTGTCATAGGCGGCTGCAGAGTATCACTGAACAGGACCGTTTGGTGACAAAAAACCAGTCAGAATTTTCCCAACCACTAGACAAGTGGAAGCTTATAACAACACCATAACAGCAGAGTTGCAAAAACCTACAAAGGCCTATAGTATTTATGCAGTAGACATTTCGTTAGAAGCCATAACATGCGGACAACATCCACGAAGCGACTAAATATCTGATGATCCCAATAACGCAGACAGTATACCCAATAAGCTCGAAATTTTAGAGGGTTACGACTGATGTTGACACGCAACATGACATTCTAATCATGGACTTGTCAACGGCGCTATAGGCGTGATTCGTTCATAAAATTGAATAGCCTGCCTTACGAAGAAAACTGTTGTCTGTTGGAGGTGAGGAAACTGCCACAGGCTGTATTCCTGGAATTTACAGGACTCAATTATAACAGGCAGCAAACCCAGCATCGGTGTCCGTATTGAGCCTTCCACGGCCGAGTTCTGTGATTTACGTCGGCAAGGCAAGATCGACTGGCGTATGTTTCCTTTAATGTGATGCTGTAAGGTAACTGTTTATAAATTAAAGGCAACAAGTTTAGACTGGGCCATCATCGATTTAACAGCCACCTTTCCTCTGAAGATAACGTTTATGTGGCTCTTAGCAGAGTCAGGTCTTTCTCAGGTCAAGCCTCATTTTTCTCGACCTTTAAACGTTCTTAAATCAACCGCATGATCAACATTCTCTAGAAGAATTAAACCGCCAACGCAACTTACAATGATACGTTTACTTAGATGAAGATCTTGTTCACATGGATTAAAATATATAACGCCCACGGTAAAAATGCATAGTTAAAAAAAGTATGTTGAAAACCCAAAAAACCCGACTTCGTCAAAATCGAGCTGAAAATATAGAAACAAGTATCTATAAGTTTCGGATAGAAATCATTTACCATCGGCTTGAAATGATCATGATTCTTAGCCTTTTGGAAGTGACTGCTAGGGAAAGAAAATGACGTACTCTATCTAAAATCCATGCTAACAAATGATAACATGCTGTTCTGTCCCGTCCTACCTGCAGGATCAGGCAGACAACATACATATTCTGTTTGCTAGTAAATGCGACTCTGCCTGTGCAATATGAGCCTTTTAAGACTGGGTGGAGCACTCGAGATAAAGACGGGTTTTTCCTTAATCGTCTTTATATATAACTCAATAACTCAAAACAGTGCAACACTTTACAACCATTACGTTATATTAAAAGGAATAGTAATTATGTTTACTAACATTCATTTATGCAAAAGCCACTTTGTCAAATATCAATCTAAATTCTGTCCGACATAAAACTTCGGAACCGGTTCACCTTACTCTTTGATGCCGATGGCTGCGTCTCTCCACGTATCGGCAGTGGAGGTCCCTCGTACAACCTTCTCGTGGCCTTTCTTGAGAGGTCAGCCATCAGCCGAAAAAAACCAACATTTAGCTTTATTTCTGGAACAATTCTAGTATTTTATTCCAAATTTTGCACACTGTAGTGGGCTCCAGGGAGCCACACACACGTTAAGGTACTACAGGCTTTAGATTCCTTAGTGAGAACCCTGTTTATTCATCAAGCCCGGCTGACCCACTACTGCGAGGGTAAAAATTATCTGAGTGAGAAACCCCCCCCCCCCAGAAACCTGGACAGTGACGACATCAGTTGCGGAGCGGCACAAAGCAGAAGGCTACAAGAGTTAAGTGTCTAGAGGAGCTCTATCCCGAACAGCTCTCTGCACTTCTAATATTGGTGAGCATATCTCCGGCTAGGCAGTAGGGTGTTATCCCCTATCTCGAGATCCCGTCTTAAAGATGGTACGTGGTAATGTTAGGCGTTTAGGGCACTTAGTATTCTTGTGAATGAGAAGTGAGTCTGAGTAAACTATGAGTATTGTGTTTAATTAATGTAACGGAATCCAAATAGAGTAATGTAATAGTAGTCCGGTTTATATTGTCAATTGTATTCTTAAAGCTTTATTGTTCTATCGTATCCAAGTTGTTATAATAAAAAATGTTATAGAAACCACTCGTCTCTCATTGACTAGTGTTAGCGGTCAGTTACCCCACCCCCCAATTATGCCCCATCCTTACTAGCGTTATTGTGATCAGGATAGGAGAGGAGTAGTGTTAATCATAAATACAGAGGAAGCATTGGAGTTAGGAAGGGGACCACTACGCTGGTGGAGGCGCGATCTTTCCTTCCCTTTCGTTGTCAAGCAGAAAACTTCACCACGCGTGTAATTCAAGTAGCTAAACTAGATGTCCGCAGCGAAAAAAACGTGATCGCGCAGCCAGCTACGACATGCATAAACGTAATACATTCCTACAGGTTCACAGTCCCATATTGCTGTATTAATTTTATGTATTTTCAGTTTAATATTTATTTCCTTTCACAGTGTTATCTTATTATCGGCCGTGGTAGCCAGTATACGTGTAGAACACAGCAAATCAGCTCGAGCGTGCAGCAGCTGTTAGCTTCCCCGCAGCATTGAGATAGGTCAGTACGCAACAGCACGAGTCAGCGAAATGTGCAGCAGACCTTGCCAGCCCTGCGTAGCAGTAGCATCACGACGATCCCCGCCCGCTACTTAGTTGTATTTGCTTTCCTCCAATTAGTGCATGTGTTCAGCTTGTAACTGCATGTAAGGACATATGTTTCTTTCATTTACAAGAAACACTCCACTAGTGTTTATATGTGTTTTAGGAGTGATTTCAAAACTCTAATTTTCCTTCAAGCTTAAATGAATTATAAGTTACACTAAGTGCATGGCTTCACTCACATAAACACAGATCATGCCACACCCTGTTATTAGTCAAACTTGCAGTGATGAATCTGTGTTTGAACCAGTGCTGACAAACACGCTGGGCGAGCTAATGCCTCAAAACACATACTCCACAGAAGTCGGGATATATATATATATATATATATATATATATATATAGCTAATGCCTCAAAACACACACACCACAGAAGTAGGGATATATCTTTATATATATATATATATAATTCTTCTGTGCGTGTGTATGTCACTGAACTCCTCCTAAACGGCTGGACCGATTTTGATGACATTTTTTGTGTGTGTTCAAGTGGATTCGAGAATGGTTTAGATTCACAATTCGGTAAAGAGTGGGGGAGAGAGAGGGGGAGAGAGAGAGGGGGAGAGATTTAAGACATATGTACAGGACAACGTCCGCTAGTATTATATATATTAATTATATATTATATATATATACAGCTAATACCTCAAAACACACACACCACAGAAGTAGGGATATATATATATTCCTACTTCTGTGGTGTGTGTGTTATGAGGCATTAGCTCGCTCAGCGTGTTTGTCAGCACTGGTTCAAACACAGATTCATCAACCCCTCATAATATATATATATATATATATTACCAGAGAGCCTCACTAAAATGGAAACCCCACTGAGTGGCAGAAAACCACCACCCCTGTCTGTAACAGACAAACCCCTCCCACTCATGCTAAATTAAATTTAAAGTAGCAATACAATGTGGGTCTTACATTAAGGGCGTAAATATATGGTTAAGACACTGAATAGGCTGCAATAAGGGGCAGAATGCAGTTTTGTGCTCATACATGGAGAAGTTGGATTTGAATAGTGAACAGCACAATGTTTAGGTACGCCATAAGGAAGGTTCACACACCGCCACATGAAGCCATCGATAACGTAACAAGTCCGTGTCGTGCAGGCATTTGCCTACTGTCATACTACACTTAGTTCATTATAAACAGTAACCATTCATTTCACGGGACACCTACAGATGTATCGGGCAGAACCTGGTAGTAATTGTTTCTCGCCGGAGAGTAGAAATATGCACATGCCTGCATCTAGAAAAAATAATAGTTGAATTGCGGCGTAGGTTAACACCTTAGTGTTTGTTTTATGACGGGTTCTGTATGTGTGTGTGTATATATATGTATGTGTGTGTGTCTAGGTAATATCGTGGGTCGCGGTGTCAAAGAGGATAATTCATCAAAATTTAGAAAATGAGTTATGTACACAGGAAACCTTGTAGTGATGTTTCCCATGTCTGTGCCTAATGGAGAAAGATATACTAGCAAAATTTCTCTGAAAACAGAAGTGTGTTTGATGAGTTATCTCATGCTCCAACATTTTGGATGTGAAAAGGGGATTTGTATAAAAGATGTAAGTTATCCCCTTTTACACACAGTCGACCAGCACTATGTGAAAGAGATATATCAGCAGAAAACGATGATGTGTCCCTTTTGTCATCACAACGATTTTAAAACTCATCCTCAACATGCATAAAATCATCAATTAGTAATTATATTTAGTGTATTGATAATCACTTGATGGATTTGTGTACTCAACAGTTGTTGGCATTAATTGCAGTTTCGCTCGTTAATAACAGTAGGTATGTGAAGTGTTGTAAGTAAGTTTATAAGATATGCAAGTCTATTAATATTGGTTGGAACATGTCTCGAGAAATGAAGGTGTTGGAAATGTGTCTTCGTTATACCTCCTGTAAGTAATAATATGTTTTCGAGGAAATATATTCTCCATTTCACAAACAAACTTATGTAAAAACAATCTGTTTCAAACAGAACCCTGTTAATATACCATTCCATGTGGAAATTACGATTACAATGTGTCATAATAATGTCAAACATGAAAAGCTATATTTCTGAAGGATATTTCCAAAAAGAAAAGATGATGGTGCATACAATGTACACACACATTTCACATTTATTAATGAAATAAACAATATCAACACGCTGGCTTTTTGTTGCCTCCAATATATACGCAGATGCTTAAACATTTGTTTTTTATGTAAGTTCAATATATTTATTTGAACCATTAAAGTTGAAAATCTTTAACATTTGTGTCTGCTATGAATTAAAAACATTATCATGAACGTTTATATTGCGTTATTTTCAGTATCCAATGTATATTATGTGTCTGCAATTTATTTACCATTGTCCAAGATAAATGAGACTATATGAATTTGTTGCAGATTTGGTTAGAGTTTCTAACATGTGCCTTTCAGACAGTAACTTAATGTTGCAGTTGTAGTAGTTGCAGAGAGAGAGAGAGAGAGAGAGAGAGAGAGAGAGAGAGAGAGAGAGAGAGAGAGTGTGTGTGTGTGTGTGTGTGTGTGTGTTTGAGTGCTTGATTCTTTGAAAAGAAGGAAATGTCTACAGTATTTTGTTTCGATTTGTAGGTGGTGATCTGGATGATTACAGTACTATACAATGGAAAATCGGAGATATCGACTCACACAGTAATATACAAAGTAAACCCAGTAGCATGTTAGAAATCAATGAATACGTAGACAATGATGTGTAAACTTAAGAGGGCGTGGGACATGTGGCTGCGACCCGCGAAATCGACGTTCGTGGCGCAAGAGATACTGTGAAAACCATTACATATTTTTAAATCAGGGTAATATTAAGATATTGTGTAAGGTTGGATTTTAGATTGCCATTACTCGAAATTACCAAGTGTGTTTTATTTTACTAATTACATAACCTTCAATATGACGACGAACTTCAATAGACGAATACTAATAAATTTGCATTGCAAATGGTAAAATGAAAAGTGGCAATCTACAACACATTTATGTACAAGACGTCGAAAATTGTAGGATGCATGTAGAAGCAAGACAAGCTGTACAATGTCTTTTAAACCGCAAGCCTTGCAAACGGCAGTTCATGCGGGATTTGGTACTGATTAGATACGTTTAATATTTGCCACTCATTGCCTACTCATTGCCATTGTTCACGCGTCCACCCATAGGTGACTGGCTTTCTGCGCCCAGTGATTCATTACAGTAACACATCACAGGTGTCGCGCGTGTTGGATGCCATCATTGTTTACTTTATAGTATCGCGAAACCACCCTTCTGAATTTGGCGGGAGACACCACGATGGGTGGTAATAAGATACGATTTAAAAAGAACAGGGATAGAGGACACGTGCGTATTTCTGCATGGCAGATAAGAAGCAAAGGGAAATCACTTTTCGAGTGGTGGAAGAAAAAAAGGCAAGTAAAAATAATATTTCATAGCACACTTATGCGGTTCCTTATGATGATTTTCGAAATTGATTAAAGGTATGTCAATACTGTTGCTTTTGCCTAATTAATCATAGATATAAGCAGTTTGAATGTTATGCAAATGCCTTAGTATCCTAAAGTAAAAATAAAAAAAATTATAGTTGAGGGCTTATAAATTAAATATTACGAAATTTTTGCGCCATTAAAAAACGAACTGTAATAAATTTATACTTATTAGAAACAAAGCTTATAAGCAGTATTTAATTTTTTTCTGGATTGTATGCATGGATGCGACGAGTTGCTAGTCACAATTAACTTATTTGATGTATAAATATAATTTTTGGTGGTTGTGCATGTAGGTTAGAATTTCATACATCTTTATTGAAAAAGAGTGTAAAATGGTATTGATGATAATGTGACTAATCCATTTAATACTAATATCACTGGCTCGCGGTGTTTATGTGTATATATGTATCCTATGTATATCTAATGTCAACACTGACTAATACCGTTATTTGACATTCACATTATAATTAATTTCTTTGTTAACTGACTAAGCTTGATTAGTTGTTTCTGTCCTAATGAAAACTGAACAAGTAAAATCAAACTGACCGAGCAAGTAGTAATAGTAGTAAACACTGAGCTGTCATTCTGAAGGGCCGGGGTTTGAATCCCTGTCCGGGCATCCTCATTTTAGCTCTTCTCTGTATTTGTTTTTGGTTCCCACAAGCGTAAAATCACCCTTTTTATTTCAGTACTTACTAGGATTTTCTGCACAGTGTTTCGAACAACAGATAAGAGAAGCTACGTTTATAAGTCTACATTTAGAGCTACAATAGCTCTCATGTGTCCGTAGAGAAATCTGGCAAACTGTTTTGAAGCTGGCAGAATAGAGCTGATAATTGTCTCTAATTAGACCTGGAATACTCTTATATTATTATGTAACTAACTCAGGACTGTTTACATTGAGAATACAGTTTAGGATGAGAGAAGGTGTCAGCAGAGTGTATTTATAGAAAATCAGACGCCACAATTAGTTGATGCTATGTCGGAATCACATTCCAGCAGTACTAATTTTTCATGTGGTGAAAGATACAGAGCAGAGATACTGAGCAGTATTCGTTAACTGTAAATGTTACTTGCGGGCTTGGACGACGCAGTAGGTTGACGGGTTCTCTCGGAGATCTTTGGTTTCTCCTCTTCCACGTCATTGTATTCCAAGGCGCTTCTCCGTATCCGCCTCGTTCATCTCTCATCGGCTCTAAAGACCTTAGCTTAGATCTTAAGAGACCTCCAAACCTCTTATTAACTCACTTCTCTCACCACCGTTTACAAGCAGAGATTTTATTATAATCCCTTTCTTCTTTCAACTCTCGGTACGTATGTAAACACAGCTACGTCGTGCTCGCCGAACACGATTCAGTGGAAAGGCTCCTTTAGGGAAGTAAAGCCTGTAATATTTCATCTAATTTCAAGCGCCTCGCCTTCTCAAACGGTTCCGTAAGCCTAACAAGTCGGTGTTCTGTAATTAATTTTTGTTTGACGCTTCTGGAAGCCCTGCTGGCTGTCTTATTTCCGTGTATTGTGTATTCTTCAACAGCTAAATGTAACTGTTAACTTTGTGTGGGCATAGTGACTAACATCCATGCATCTGCCATGTGAAACTGTAAAAAAAGTTGCAAATCTAATTTTATTTTCATTTTACAAAAGTTCTTTCTACAGCTGCACTCTACTGAAAATAGAAAGAAACAATGTTATTTATAACGAGTATAATATATCAAGCAATATGGTTACTTTTCCTAATTTATTGCAATATTGACTGAGTGTATACAAGTTCTGTTTTGATTCAATTAAATGTAATTTTAACACAGATGCCTTTTAAAAAGGTTTATTTTAAACGTGTTTATATTAGGGCAAATGTTCTATACGGAAAGCGCTCTAGCTGCTATTTGAAAATCATACTGGTGAACTGTGCACAAATCGCAGGTGAAGAATTTTAGAGTTGCAGCTAAACTGCGTTAACAAAGAGAATGTAGAAATTACGAATATAGGGTCCTCGTTTTAACAACAAACTGTTAATTCATTGTTATATCATGTGCTGTTTTAAATAAATCTGGGCTTTGTTTGTACATAAATTTCGTCGTATTTTGTTCAGGAAAATTAAAAAATTTGTCGGAAATCTTTGAAGTTTTTGTACGGTACCGCTCATAACGTGTTGAATCTTACATCTTCGAAGTCATTCCAGACCCGAGAGATCTTCATAAAATTTGCGAACCTCCATTGCTGATACTTTTCTTCATTTTCTTAGACGACTTCTAATTAGTAAATCAGCTGCACCCTTGTCGTAATTAACTGCTAAAGGCACACGAACACTTACTCACAGATTGCTCACATGACTACAGACACCCGAATTTCGCGAAAAAATTCCACCACCAGTTGTAATTCATAACACTTTAGCTCAGATCCACTATCGTGATTGGATGAGCTAGGTGTTACATGACTTAGGCGTGTACCCACGAATCACAGAGTAACCTAATTCTAGTTGGTCAGTCGAGTCAGAAAATGTTTTGTCACCAAGACACGCCGGCAATAAGTAAAAGAAAACTGCTGGTATGCCCATAGGGTACTGAAATCCACCATTTGCGGAAATCTTTTCGCGAAATCCGCGTGTCCCTATTCATGACTCGAATTCAAAATGAAGTTAGTCGTCAGTTATCTTTAAAAAAAAAACCTCATGAACCAAATTATTACAATGATTGAAAAATCAGGAATATTTGCTTGAATTAATGGATACCACTTCTATAATTTAGGTATAGCTGCCTGATTACAGAATACATTCAATCCACGTCTGTCATTTTTTATCAGATCACATGAAGCGACTATCACAATGCCGGTAGACTTGGCACAGCAATGCTCCACTGGTGAAGCTGAATTTTTATGGCCATGATCCACTGGTGAAGTGGACTTGTCAGGGCCATACTTCACTGGTGAAGTCGACTTTTCAGGGCCATGCTCCACTTGTGAATTCGACTTGTCAGGGCCATGCTCCACTGGCGAAGTCGACTACTCATTGCCATGCTCAACTCGTGAAATCGACTTGTGAAGGCCATGCTCCACTGGTAAAGTGGACTTGTCAGGGCCATGCTCCACTGGTGAATTCGACTTATCAGGACTATGGTTCACTGGTGAAGTCGACTTGCCACGGCCATGCTCAACTGTTGAAATCGACTTGGCACAGGCATGCCCAACCAACAAACTGGGCTCTACCGACCAAGTTGACTGGTCACAGCCACTCCTTAGCGGTGAAGCACACAACAAGGAAATAACTGTATCACAAGATGTAGAAACTTATGTTTTCCACTATAGCATTTCCGACGAATCAGAGATATTTGACGATAAGCATACAGTACATCAAGAAAGAGGACTTTCTGAATCGATTTGCTGTGATAGTTTACATAATAAAATCCTTGTGTTGGAAGTAGGTTGTACTAATGCAAATACGAATGCATTAGAACTCACTGGCAGAAGAATTGATGATATTAACTATCCATTCAACACAATTAGAAAGTTAGATGATAATGAACCATTCAGTTGCAAATTTAGCGATATGTTTGTTTTTCGTGATGTTTGTAGTCTACGAAGTGTTATTTCCTTCAAATGTAGAACGTGTAATCTGGTTTCGAGTGTAAGCACTGATTTACAAGATACAGATGAAATGAGTGTTAACAAAGCAGCTGCTGCGGGATGTGTTGCATCAGGATCTGGGTTTTCTGTCCCAGCTGAACTGACATCAGCGATGAATATACCAAGTATGGCAACTAAAACATTCTCAAGATATCAAGATAAAGTATTTGATGGTTTTGAGCGAACATAACTTGAGGAAATAAAGCGCGCTGCTGCAGAAGAAGTCAAATCAGCTGTCGAGCATGGAGAAATGGACAAAAATGGAGTTCCTATTCTAACAGTTTTTGCAGACGGCAGCTGGCCTAAGCGTTCAATTGGAAACAACTACAGTTCTCTTTCTGGAGTGGTGAGTTTTTTATTTTTACTTGACATTTCAATGTTGCGAATTCAGAGATTAAAGAATTTTGGTGAGGAATGTTCTTATCAGAAACAATTTAAAACGATAATATTTTCCGAAATAATTTATCCTTATGATCTCGTAGCATTAACAACGAAAAGTCACGCGGCAGAAGATTCTATACTTTACGTCAGTATCACTTGTTGAGTAAATCAACAGAAAATCCTGTCCCTGGTAAAATAGCCGTGTTGCTATCAGGGAGATCGATAAAAAAACCCAGTACAGTATTTCTGCCCTTGCATACTGTTTACCTAACAAGCCCTGTGTTCCTTCTAATTCAAGAAAATGTGCCTCCAAGAGGCATTAGTCAGTAGCGAGATATTTGCCGTAACTGACTTTAAATTTTGATTATAATTTTTGTAAAATTCTTGGACATAAACGTCAATAGCGTATTTCTTCAGACCCCTATTGCATTTACGTTTCATTCTCAAAAGTACATTTTGAATATAAATTCCTTTCCACCAAAGAAGTTTCTGCTTCTCAGCTTATTTAGAAATCCCATTGACTCATTCTGAAATACATTTTTAAAATTTAAAAGTGCATGTAACACAGCCTTATATGTGTCAGTAACTTATTGTTATATCTGTATTGATTAATTTTTATGTTACACTTAATAATGGCTACAGATTGTAGTAATTTTTATTGGATATATTAATTGTTTTACTACAAGCTTTGAAATAGTATTTTCGTATGTCTGGCCATGTTTGGCAATGTTTTGTCATATACAAATGGGTGGCTACGCTTGATTAGATTCGATACTGTTTAATATATTTCGGCCACTTCTGGTTAGATTGAACATGTAGGTTACAGATGCATTGTTACATCGGTCATGGCCGATTGTGTTTACTAATGGTTAGTTGCAGTCTGCGAAGTTCAAAACATTAGTTAATATTTGACATCAGACATTGTTTGGTGATGTTTGGTACATTGAGACATTTTGGGTAACATTTGCCAATGTTTACCACATTTTGAAATTTTTTACTATGCAAGGCTATGACAAATTATGTTTTTTCAAGTTTACTAAAAACTGGTCTCGTTTGTATCCATGTGACTATTTTTGGTAGTGCTGGCTATTATGCATACTTTTGCAGTTGAATTGATTGCAAATCATGTAAATTCGATGGTTTCTAACCTCCGAATGCAGCATTGTTTGCAAACGCATTGCAAATAGTTTCACGCCGTTTGCGATTCCCTGCTAACGTTTACAAGGTCCGGTAGTAAGAAGAGTGGCGAGGAGACCAGATATTCGAATAACGTACTCCAATTCACCATACGTCAGTGTGCCTCGAAAATCATACAAATACAATATTATTACGTCACTGCCCGAAACTAGTGCTTGGTTACCCACCTCGTATATTTGAATAACTATTGGCGACGAAATTATTATGATTTTAAGAGGAATTGTTTTGGGATTTCGCCATGAACACGGAAGTTATTTCTGAAATCTGACAGAGCTAATTCCATTCAAGAACAGATACTATAAAATTCTAAGATTAGCATATATAATACACTACTGAATTGTTTGTGAAACGGTGAGGGAAAGCCAGTCTAGGTAATACAATCGAAGGTCCTCTTCGTCGTCCAAAATTCACTAATGAATAGTAGCCCTTTTTCACTAGGCTATATAGATACAGACGAAAATATCATTGTCATTCCAGCATAATAAGAACAATACACTAAAGATACTGGGAAAAGTTAGTTTCTGTATTTAAAAAGAGAACATATCCGCACTTTCTGCTTTTTGTATCGGACCATGTTGTAAATTCCCTCTCGAAGTCAACTTTTTTGTAAACAACTTCCATTTTCGCGATGCGTATGCTTCGTTGCGAACTGATGTAAACGGCATGCTAACGACCTGCTGCCGATTAAATATTATTTGTATTTTAATTAACTATATTCATCATTAACTTTCCGTACCTTTTATTGTAATACATATTTACCTGGGTATTTTTCTTTCATTTCAGGCAGCTATTGTGAGATTTAGAACTGGAAAAGTAATTTTCCTAGGGTGGAGGAATAAGTACTGCACTTTGCGCACGAGAGTTGAAAATGCGGCTGTTGCAGGCAAACTACACACTTGTTATAAGAACTTTACTGGCAGCTCTTCAAGCATGGAATCTGATATTATAGTCGATGTGTTTGTATTTAGCAAGGGAATGTATGTTGTCAAATATGGGATTCTTATTGCTGATGGAGATGCAAATGTTTATGCAAAAATACTGCAAGTAAGACCATACGACGATCTTACAGTGGAGAAGATAGAGTGTACGAACCACATTCTAAGAAATTATGATACGAAGTTGAAGGATTTGGTAAAAAATGGGAAATTAGGAAATGTGAAACTGCGCCAGAAAGCTGCCAAATGCAGAGCAGCACAAAATCTCCCAGTTATGGCAAAGTTAAGAATGTTGAAATAAACCTCATTAACTCTCCCAGTCACATATTTGGGGAACGCCGGAATTGCAAAGAAATTGGCTAGTATTGTTACGGGGCTAAGTAGGTTAACTATGTGCCAGAACTTACAGCAGCATGGCTATATACACTTCTGCAAATATTATTAGTGGCCTCACCGATCACGTCGCACGAGGACTAGGCCCATGAGAAGAGAAAATAGGTATACAAACACACGCCATGCACAGGACAAACATTATGGGCCTAATGCTCAAAAACCAGATCTATCTGAAACCATTTATAAAGAAAACAAACATGACGTTCTCAAGTCTCTGGTTCGTACAAAAGACGAAATTGCAGAAATAGAACGAGCAACAGTACCTTAAAGAGAAAGCGGGTTTTGGTTGGAAGAAAGAAGAAAATTTTTAACTGCATCAAATTTTGGGACAGTTTGTTGCAGAGGACCAGAAACCAGTTGCCAGAACCTTGTAACGCAGCTACTGTATACAAAAATAGATTCTGGTGCCTTACTGTATGGAAGGAACCACGAAAAAGATGCGCTAGCGGAGATTGGGAGCTTTATTAAAGTAAATATAACAGAATGTGGTCTTTCTGTCAATGAAGACATTCCATACTTATATGCTACACCTGCTGGTTTAGAAGACTTTGATGCTATAGTTGAAGTGAAGTGTCCTTCTTCAGCAAAGAATCTCACCCCAGAAACAGCTATTTTTTCCAGAAAAGTAATATTTTGGAATGTAAACAAAGACAAAACTAAAATTACTGGCTTCAACAGGAAACAAGCAATTCTTTCAAGTTCAGGGACAACTGCACATAACCAAACAGAACAAGTATTACTATGGCGCTTGGAGAGCGCTGGGGATAAAGATAGACGTAATATATAGAGATGTCAAGTTTTGGTGTGAGGAAATGCAAGCGAAACTACAAAGATTCTATTTAGACTGCCTTCTTCCTGAGCTCGTCGATGCACGCAAGTGATGTTCACTGCCAATTCGGGATCCACGTTATATTCTGAAAGCCCTACAGGCTTTCAAGAAAAAGAGACATTCAGAAGATGATAGAGGGATTCCGAAATCAAGAAAATAATTGCTGTCAACAGCATCCTTTTGTTTGTTTCTCGTATAAGTTATTGTATGTATGTGTACATTTAATATGTTTTAAGAATTTCTATGATGCAACCTTTTCTTATTTTAAGTTATCAACAAGATATATATTATGATCATATAAGGTATGTATTATTCCACTCATTTTATTTTGTGATACAGTGCTTGTACACACGCTTGAAATTATGTAAACAGAATGGATACCATTCAAATATTATATTTATTTACGTGAGATTGAACTGGACTGTGTCTACTACCTAATGTGATGAGAGTATGTCGAGTACAGTGGCAGAATGCTGTAATACTATAAAAATATGTTTGTGGTCCTATGGCAGAGGTTGTGTTATTTCTATTATTTCTTTACTGTGAGAGACAGATAACTTGTAATATCTGCATTGTTATCACACTTACAATTATGATTTAATTGTTGTGCATTTTAAATTCATGTAGCACTGAAAGGACGTTAAACTACAATGAAATGATTCGTTTACGTTTGATAAATCATCGTTTTATCAAGAGAATAGTTGAATCTATGCACAATGTTAGTTATGATGTTACTGTTCACCTGAATTTCTATGTATATTCTTTAATATTAACGTAATTATTCATGACACCAGCGACTGATTTACGTCAGAATTTAATATGATCACGTTTTATTTAATAACATATCATAGGGATATAATACACTAGATGGGGTGTGACGTCATAAAAGTGTGTTCAATATGGTACAATGTTTTCTTAAAGTCACATGACAGATTCCGAACACATCATTCACTCCCTGGAGCGTGATGTCACGAAGGTGCGTCCAACAATGTTCGCCATTGCGCAATATTCCTAAAGTCACGGGACCCATATTGAACGCACCATTTCTTACAGTCTCTTATAGCAGACGGCACCTATATCTATTATACATCTATGGGTATAATAGACCTCAATGATTATATAACATTTTGTGAAGTCCGTGTTGTATGCTTTAGCATTTACATGTTTATTAGCACCGTTTTCTTTGGATTTGTAGTTAACAAAGGAAAAATGAAATAACGTTTAGGAACAGCCTGCGGTTATGCGATATTTCGAGATCGCTGCGACCCGAATTTTCATATTAGAATTCGTCAATGTTATCACTTATATATTTGGACCTTGAAGACAGGTATTTGTGTAAAAATTACCTTAGGCACAGTCTAGGAAGAGGCCCTAAAAGAAGATCGCTGAAATGGCGTGTTAAATAATCTTGTTTTCGAGAGCGACGTTTGTATGGGCCGATAACGTAAATTGTAAAATAATGACTTTTCATTTGATTAGACCTCCAAATAACCACTATATCCAGAAGCCAACATATGAAAACTAAATTTGGAGGCGTAAGAAATATTTTAGTAAAATTTTTGGCATTCAAGTCATAGTTTGGGACAGTAACGTAGTTATATGTCCGTGACCGCAAAACAGACTTCTATAGAGTAACCGTGGCATAAAGTTTCTTATTCATCTGAAGCTGGCCGCGCTGAGAGAATATTATTTTATAACTCAGTTTACTGCTTTTGAACAATAATTATTTATTATTTGAATTTACATTCTTATACGATAAATATAAGAATATTTTCAGTGGCAGAATTAACATTTTTAAGTACATTTTTCACGTTATCGTGTCTTAAAACCATACGTTTTCAAATCTGTTCTATTCGAATGTGAGTTAAAATGATTGGTTTTATTAATATCTGAGACAATTGTAATCATATATAATAAGTAGACGATCCTTGTCTGTCTGTCTGTCTGTCCGTCTTTAATACCTCTAAGTCCCTTGAAACTCAACAGAAATTCTTCAAATGATGCAGAGCGAATCCTCAGGGTAAAATACAGGTCAAAATAGAATTTGAGAAAGATCAGATTAAGCAATAATTACCTTTTACACTATTGCATAGAGATATGCAGGTAAGGGTATATCATTTTTGTTTACTTTAAATGTCTCGCTTCAATGTTGAGCTAATTAAGTGGGGCTACAGTGGCTCAGTGGATAGAGCGATTCCAAGTGGGGCCTTAGTGGCTCAGTGGACAGAACTATGTTAAGTGGGGCCGCAGTGGCCAATTGGATAGAGAAATATTAAATGGGCCGCAGTAGCTTCAATGTTGAGTTAATTTCACATAATTTTATTATTATGTACATATATCTATGCAATATTTTTTAAAGTCCTTCTATGATAACCAAATGTTTTAAGATGGTAACTGTTCTAGCCCCATGACAATACAAAAAATAAAGTCACGAACTGGGTCCCCTAACATATGAAATAAAAAAATATTATTTTAAATAATATGCAGCAAAATAGTTTTGATATATTTATTCTTTTGAGTTAGACATTTTTCTGAGTGATATTTGTTAACATTAAGTGTACTGCATATGAAAGAACAGAAAATTTTAAATTCCAAATAATTTCAAACATTGAGACCAATTATCTTACTCATATTTTCGTCCTATATTCATAATTATTTAATGCACCACTAACACAGTTGCGCCAAAAAGAAACTACTAAAAAACAAGACGCAAACGAAAATACACTATAATTCGGTTTTGATGAAAACAATTCAATTATACTAGTGATATAAATATAAAACCCATTTCTTAGCACAAATGGCTTGTTATGTGAGGACAATATCTGTATATCTAAGTTACCTAGTCAGAATTAATTGTGTATTCATGTGGTTGCTTAAAATAACCCTCTTGGTAGGTAGATTAAGCTGTGACTGCTGCTAATTTTTTTAAGTGAGAATAAACGGAACTAGTTCATTTAAATTGTTTTGGCTTTGTTTTAAGTTGATATTGTTTTCTGTTAGCATTCCCCATTGTAGCTAGCTCTAATGTAATGATATGTGTGTGTGTATTGTTGTGTTTATTATTAATGTACAGGGTCTCTATACATTATCACTACAACTTCAAATGTTAATAAAAAATTACCTAAAGTTTATAGATAGGTGTTGTTTTTTTGCAAGTGAAAGAGCATGTTCCAAAGATTTGTAATGAATTTTTGTTTTTGATTGAGGTGTGACTGCTAATTCACCCAAATGACCACTCCACAAGAGAAGGCTCAATGTGTGTCTTGGTTTATTGAGACCAAATCAGACACACAAGTTGAAAGTAATTACAGGATCTGGTATGGTAAGGACCCACCTGCATAATCCATAATACGGGAGTGGCACCGTAAGTTTATGGAAACTGGCAGTGTTCTGCATCATATGGCTGGCCACGCACATGTGTTGAAGACATTGACCGTGTGCGTGCTGCATACGTGCGTGCGTAGCCCTGGTAAGCGGGTTCGCACTACTGCAAGGCAAATGCAGTTACCCCGATCAACGGTACATAAAGTTCTACACAAGCAATTACAACGCTATGCATACAAAGTGTAGCTGGTTTAAGCTCTGCAACCTGACGATGCACCGTATTTGATGGCGAAATGTTGTAACGCATAGACGAAGATGACAACTTTCTGAAGCGAGTTGTCTTCAGTGACGAAGCAACATTTCATGTTTCAGGTGTACTGAACCGGCATAATGTTAGGAACTGGGGATTTGAACACCCCCATTACTCACATGAGATTGTTCGTGAAAGCCCGAAGGCGAATGTGTGGTGTGGTGTCATGTGTGATCGCATCATAGGCTTATTATTATTCACTGCCAATATGTACCTGGAGATGTTAACTGAATTCGTGATCCCGCAACTGGAAGGCATGAAAACCAAATGTCAATTATTCAACATGATGTAACACCCCCACAATGGGGTTTGGCTGTGCCTGAATCCTTGAATCAGTGGTTTCCTGGACGATCGATTGGCAGAGATGTGCCAATTCGTTCGACACCACACTCACTGGATATCACGCCTCTAGAATTCTTCTTATGGGTTATGTTATGGACATTGTGTACAAATAACCTGTTAACAATTTGTATGAACAGAAGCAAAGGATTGTAGCAGATTGATATTGTCGATGAGAGAATGCTAGTGCGGACATGGCAGGAGCTGGTGTATCGTGTGGATTTTCTTCGGTCAACAAAGAGTGCACATGTAGAGTTCTAATCAATTTTGTTTAAAAACTTTGGGAAATCTCTTTCACATAAAAAAATCGCATACCTCTATCACCTTTAGGTAATATTTTATTAACGTTTGAAGTTGTAGTGATAATTAATTGACGTTCTATATATCTGGAATAGTTCGCTGAAATGGAAGGATAATCGAATACTTTTTTTCTAAAAACACAGTTGTAAAGTCGCCCACCCTGACACAAAGTGAGTCCCATTTATGGAAGGAATATTTTGAGAAAGCTCACTTGAACGAAGCATGTCCTGTAATTTTTTTGTTAAATAATGTAACATAGCTACAGAAAGTTGATCACATTTTCATAAAAATGGCACTTGCGTTCACAGATATCTTCTAAAAGAAGCTATGAATGGCACGTCTTTCACCAAATACATTCTCTGATAAACTACAGAAGTATATCGTAAACGTGTTTGCCTGCCTAATACCGCTTCTCCCTCATACACTTCCTATTATAAATGTTTTGAATAAGAGTTTCATAAATTACAATTATCATGATCATAGTGCGCAACTGTAAAAAAAGTATGCATCACTTGCGTATTCAATCACAATTTGGGATGTTCTGTAAAATCAGCTTCATCTTCAGTTTTTTTATAATCTGCAATCTACTCTACATTAATTACAAAATATAATCTGGCCAACATATAAAAAGTAGCGTCTTGCGAGGACTGAATACGGAATATTAATGTTCTAATCTATTCCACCATTATTTTTTATTCAGTAATTTAGAGTAGTATGTCCGTTAGGTAAGTAATCCTTAGAGACTGTTGAGCCAACATTATGTAACATGAAATAAAAGAAACTATAGAATACGATTCACTAACCTAAATAAATAACATTCATTTGAATAGGTGGTTTACAAATATGTCGGCACTTAAAAAATTGAATTGACGATTTTAAATATAAAATATCAAGTAACTTAACATTTCACCAAGATGGGATTATTTAAAATAATAACTATAATTTTATGATAATCTGTTATCTTGCCCTCGTAACCGTATCTAATTATTGTTTTCTAATCAGCAATTTGTATTACATATAACTTGCCACCTGCCACGATTTCGGGAAACCATATAAAATCCTAATTAGGATAGCCGGACCGAGATTCAAACCCAGGTCCTCCCGAATGTGAGTTCAGTGAGTACACCTGCTCCACCTTGTTCAGTTCAGGTGTATAGTAGGTACAAATAAGTTTGTCAAAAAAGTGCCCTGAGCATGATTATAGACATAGATATGAATGCCCTTTATTAGCAGTGCAACAGAAAAACCTTTCCGCATTTATTCAGGTATGACAATGCAGTTTTGGTGGAAACCTGTTAAATATTTCTACCTACTTGTTAAAGAGTGTTAAATGCATTAAAATGTTATGCGTTAAATTGGCAAAATAGGTAAACGAATACATGGTAGTTTAAAAAATTCACAGCAGGAGGGGGCATTTTCTTCGAAGTAGCATATAATGTAATGTTTAATTGGACATAGATGCAAAGTGTTTACAGTTATGAGAGTGTCTAAAAGCGCAATGTTCAAAATATGTATTTTAAGGCCGTCCAGTATTTCTTTTCATAGTATTGATCGATATCAAAGACCCAGAGAAAGCCTTCTAGCTAACAGCAACATCCGCCTAGTTTAAAAAATGCGAAAAATTCAGATTTGACTTCTCCTGGATTTGAACCTGTGCGAGCACTGTTAGCCGCTTAACCGCGGAACTTCCTGGATGAATAAAACTCGAAATGCTAGTAGAGTATAAATAAATTACTTTGCATATAAACCAGTACATTAACAGGCTAACTGGTCTTAGTTGTCGTTGATAGAGCAGTTCTACCATTGGTTGGTTCAGTTGTATAAATGTGAGCTGCTCATTGCAAAGCAGTACACTGACTCACATCACAAGCACCTGCCTACAGATATCCTTATCTGCCTGACTATCATCTTTCTCCACTCTTATTCCCCTTCTGCCTCTCACAACAAACCTCGTATGAATTGTGTTGCTAGTTCGAGGTAGCTCCGCTTAGATCATGCTGTGTACGTTGTAGCCGTATGTGGCGCTATCCTAAGAGGAACTAAAGAAACACACCAAAACCCCTTGATTGTTAACATGTTTTCTCCCACGCACTTTTAACATCCTACACTTGTAAACACTTTGTGAACCTTTGGAACCGACATATGCGAGATTGATGGTTGTGACGAAGGGAGTAATTTACCTTTTCCCATAGACATTGATTGTGATGTGGACATGCTCTATAATGTCGGGGAATGTGTGGGAAATGATGCAAACCACCGCGAAATTAACACTGCAGGGGACAAAGCTCTAAGTGCCAGCAACTTTGCCGGGAATGATACACAGGACAATGATGTGGTATCATTTGAGTGCAGTTCGGAAGGGGATACAGGCTCTTTTGAAGAAATTGAAGCAGAGGAATCTAACCAATAATAAATCAGTGAGAAACAGAAACCATGAAAACCATATCTGTCAGTTCACAGTTAGTGATGATGTGAATATTGCAGCACGAGCGTCTCTATTCCTTGAATAAACGAGCATCTTCCTAAGGAAACAGAGTGGAATCCTATTTGCATATGTCGGCAGAAACCATTACATTTAATAGAAAAACTGCGCCATTCTGCTTCGTCAGTGTGGTCAGTTAAAAGGGGTTTTTAATCTAGGAATCTTGAATTTATTTGTAAATTTTTTGGTCTTGCTACAGTGGTAACGAAAGTGAGCCGAGTTTGAGTACATCAAACTATTTTTCAAACTGACTTCTACATGAGTCGTTCGTACTGCCTGGATTCAAACTTGGGAACGCAATCCCTGCTGGAAGTGATCACTGATTCGGGCGTAACCTTCAAGCTGGAGGATGGAGTTGAAGCCTTGCGACAACTGAGGCATGAACTGGTGGAAAAAGGAGGAATTGCTGGTCAACAAGAGATGTATGTCCACTTTAATCAGTCTTTTTAGAAACCTTAAATATCTGCCTAGTGATTTTAGCGATGGTTTCTGGCCAGTGAGTAGTTTGAATTTAGGTGCTGCAGTAAAATTGTTCGTTCAAATGCCCAAAGTAATTTTACGTAATATCTTTGAAAAAGTAGTATAGTATGCTGCCATCATGTTTATAGTACCCGAAGCCTTGCAGAGTGTGGTAGGGCAAGCTCTCAATGAGCGTATATCTTTCGCGAATATTTTCATGCTATCTTGCAGCATACAGTTACTCCAGTAGCCATTTCATAGCAGCGCATGACAATTTCAGAAAAATGTCAGTGCTCTGGAGAATTAATACAAAATTTGCAAATTGGACAATTAGATTGGTAGAAGTCGTGCGTTTGCCGTGTACGGAAACAAATTTGGTAGAAATGATGGTATTTTTGACTTGTTGCATGCAAATAGTAAGGTTTCTTACATTTGCCACAAATCCACAAATGTTGCACGGGTTGGTAGCATTAGTAGCTCAGGTATAATTAACCGTTGGCAATTGTAAGCAAAACTTGGATAAGGATTTAACTCCTAAAAGGGAGTTTCAAATTTGTTTTCGGACAAACCATCCGACGCAAAAGGTTTTTATAAAATCCAAAAGGTAGAATGAAATTCCATACAGGTCAAGCCGAAACAGAAATGTCACTTTTTTTTTTCGGGTAAATCTCACAATGAAAGACAGTTTTTTTCAAAAAGGCTAAAAGTGAAAGGAAAGTTGTACCGACAAAATGAAAGTATCCTGGGCCATGGCGGCATGTCTCAACCGAAAGAAATACGGCAATTTTGTGCTGAGAACATACACCAGTAAACTATTAATCACACAGCACAGAAATATACTATTTACAAAAAAAAAAAAAAAAAAGTTTAATTTGTGTGTGAGCAATTGTTAATTTTTTATATTATTTGAATCGTGATCCATTTACTTTATTTACGGATAACCAGGATTTCAGCTGGTTGTTTAAATCACAAAAGCCAGCTGGCAGATTGGCACGTAGGTTAGTGCACTTTGCTAGCTTTAAATTTACTGTGCATTATGTAAAGGGGATCGATGATTGTGTAGCGGATGCGCTGTAACACATGTATTGCGGAGACGAGTTTGAGACAGTGGAAATGGGGCCCCTGTGGATAGACAGCAGTCTGATTCAGTTTCTGCAGGTAACAATATGTTAGAATTAAATACATTACAAAAGTTTCCCAGTGCTCTGACTGATATAAAAGAACGCCAAAATTCTTGCTGAGAATGTAAACAGATATCGTCTGAAACAAAAAATAAAAATTATTGTTTCATTTTTTATAAAGGATTTTTAGGCGAATTGACAAAAAGGGACAGTTTCATATTTTTTTATCTGAAAATTTAAGGGCAATTGTTTTTTAGTAATAACATCAATCCTATTACGAAGGACACGTAGGACAGAATAAAACAATAATCCATGTGTTAGAAATTTTTACGGGGCCAGAAGTGCGCAACGGTTTAAAAAATGGTGTCAAGTATTGTGAAGCGTACCATAATGCAAAGCCAAAAAATTAAAACGTGGAAGAGCAATATGCCCGTACAGTAGCATCCAGGGAGTGCATTTATTTTGATGTGATGGGAACATTGCCCCGGAGTACCTTTAGATATACGGGATGTAAACGATAAGTGTTTACAACTGTACATAGCAGTGTACAGGGCTCCGAACCGAGCAATTTGATGTAGGACACTTGTGGTCTATATGGTCGGGAAACTACCGTAAAAGCGCGTGACAAATATGCTCTAAAACACGATGCAGCGCGCCGCTGTGGGCCCGGCCTTAATCGACCTGCTGGTCAGCTGAAGCTAGTTTGTACAGAAGTCAAATCGGGCAGGAAACATTTAGTTATTTTTTTTTAAACACATGTTGCATTGTCACAATACTACAGGCAAGTTACAGAAATCAGGAAAGAAAGTGTGAAATTGCAAATGAAACACCTGTGTCATAAACCGAAGTGTAAAACAAAACAAGAAAAGCAAACAAGCAATCGTGTGGTAATTGCCATCCTTTAACTGATTACGTATGTTATTGACAGCAGTTAATGTATTAGACCCCCGTGGTCCATCACGTAGGAAAGTTCAGTATTCGACATGTTGTAATGAAAGTGTTACGTATGATGCGTCCGGCCGGTCTGGGTAGGGTCGCGTCGCACTGCACGTCCCGACATGTAAGGGGGAAGGGGAGAAGAAAGACTAGCTCACGTCCGCGACCCTTACATAGACATTCTGCCTGCCTTCCTGGCACATTCCCGAGTGCTGCATTCGTCGATAGTCCTATAAAGCAGACATAAGAACGGCTCGCTTTACGTTTAGCGAAATGGCGGGAATGCATTTATGATATGGTGCTGCAAATACAAATGCATATGCAGCAAGGAGACTTTATGCACAACAATTTCCCCGGCGTGTCCTACCAAGTCTTGTGTATTTTAGGACAGTGGACCGTAGACATCGTGAAACAGGTGCGTTGCAAGAAAGTAAGCATAATGACAAATGTGTGTTGCAAATTCTGTACGCATTGTACATCACATATGTAACATCATGGCATGTATGTTTTACGGTCGTGTACTACATGCGAGCCGCCGTGATGTTCGAGACCCTATGAAGGCGAGACATTGTTGGAGCGTGTTGCAGAACATCCTGGGACCAGTACAGTGCCCGAGTCGTCACTGTCCAGCTTGGGATTCTGCACACAACTGTATGGAAAGTGTGGAAATAACACGGCCACAATGCTTATCACAATACAAAAGTGCACAAGCTCCACCCACGGGGTTATGGACCACGTGACGAGTTCTGCGAATGAATGGTACAACGCACAATCCCGACGTGTACCTAAGTTTCCCTCATCAATACTTATCACTGATGAGGCTACTTTAAATGAAAAAGGGATATTCAACTCGAAGAATTTCATCCACTGGGCTACTGAAAACCCTCACACCATCTACGAACGTGGCCGACAAGAAAAATTTAAGGTTGGTATTTGGGCAGGTATATTAGGGGACCACATCATATGACTCTACATCTTACCAGGTAAACTAACTGGACAAATGTATCTCGTATATTTGAGTGAGGTGTTACCGGAATTACTCGAAGATGTTCCTCTCGAAACATGGGCGAACATGTGGATACAGCATGATGGTGCGCCAGCACATTCAACCATAGGAGTGCGAAATTTTCTCCATCACACATTCCCGAATCGGTGGGTCAGGCGTTACAGTCCGTTTCCCTGGCCTACGAGGTCACCAGACTTAAATCCCCTGGATTTTTTCATGGGGAAGTGCAAATAAAATACAAAAAAAAAAACTATATAATTCAAATCTGAATAATAAAAAAAAAACATTTTTTTTGAGATACAAAAATATATTGTATGTAGGTTAAAATAAATTTATATTTAAAATTTTACATTTAAAATGTTAAACAAAAATATAATTTTATTGCTGGCCTATGTAATTTTGGTGATTGTCGGCATGCGTGAGTTGCAGTGGGTGGAACATTGAATGTTAAGGTACCTGCTTGCGAGTGTATATAAACAGCCGGGATTCATTATATGGAGCTGTTTGACAGTGGTAGTTGTGAAACTTTATCTAGAAGAAAATATGGCTAAGGGTTCTGATTGGTCGCTTGCTAGAGAAAAATATATGTCCATGTGTTCTTGTCTTTTGCTTGCTAGAATGGACAATCTTGAGCTGCGTGTAAGCAAATTATATAAATTATGTGAAAAGTGAGTATTCTTCTTTAAATATTCTACATGAATGGTGTGGAAAATGTAATGTTTCTGATTTTATGTTTATAGTCAGAAGTATTAAAATATATACATGAAAATGTCTTTAATTTCCAGCTGGTGTTGTATCCTGCCTGATATACAGAGAATACGATGGTACTTGATTTATTCACGTGTATATACATTGGATACAGTCCGAGTAGGACAGTTATTCCTACGAAAAACAGTCGAGATAATAAATAATCACTATCGTGTAGTATTTAGTCTTGAAGAAGAAGTCCTGAAATGAAGTTTAGAGAAATTTGTGTTGTATTACTCCACATAAAATTTCAGTACAACTTAATAAAATTAAATAAAGTTTTAAATCGTATAATAAATACAGTTTTTAATTCTCTTATTTTAATACTGTATTGTTACCAGTGGGGGCCACGAGCCCCCCCCCCCCCCAAATTCAACCATGGGAGGGGATGCTAAGCCCATCCCACTATCAAATAAAACTATTCGTCTTCATCCGAAATGAAAACAATATACTTCAGGAAGTTAATACGATCCAACTCTAAAGTATCTGAACATACTTCTCGTCCTTCATATTTTCTGGTTCCTACCCCAATGGGGCAGTAACTGATGACTAAAGCAGAAACCTTACTGAATCGCTGCAATACAGCACGACATGGAAACAGCTGTTTTCTCCCTAAAGTATGCATGAGGGCCTGGAAAATGGCTGCACCTGTCTTCGCGGAGTGGTTGAAACATGACCCGCGAGTTAATAATAGACCACAAGCAGAACAAAAAATATTTGTGTTCGGTTATCGACTGTGATAGGTGATACGCATTCGAAGAATGTAGCGGTGGGAGACATGGAACTAACGTATTTATTATTTGTGTGCTGTATGTGATTAGCATTAGTATGACATTGATAAGCAGGCAAGGAGAAAGTGTATCGACAACACTTATGGTCCTAACTATTGAAAAGTCAGGAAAATTACAAGTTTCTTTGAAAAGGCAAATCATTTAAATGAACACTAGCTGAAGTCTGAGAAGGGTAAGTCAACGCCATATTTTTTAAGTTTCTGTAATAATATTAAGATTTCTGTTTTTTTTTTTGGCCTGATATGCTGGGCTGTATATTATGCTATATTGTAACAGTTCGTTACAATTTAAGGAACAATCTGCGATGGTGAACAATGCTTATCCGAATACAGGAACAACGACGCAGGCCGTGTCGTCTATCAGTTGCGGACATTCAAATGATACAACAGGAAAAGGGTCTAAAGCAGATTTAAGAAATTATGATTTTAGATATAAAATTGTCAACCTGCTCTCTCTCACAATTCCTGGTAGTGTGCTTAACTGTTCAAATATTTTAAGAGAATATCAAAATATGAGTGATGTGTAAAATCTAAAGCTAATATCGCAAAATTTGGTAAACGAACATAAATTGAGAAGAAATTAATTTAATTTGTTATCACTTATACTATCACAAATATTGCCTGTATTGGGATGTAAAAGTAATAAACGAACTTTTTCACTGTGCCATGTAGAAACATTAATGAGTAAGGCCATTTTTGTCGTATGACACATAGTTCGTGAGATACATGCTCTGGACGGATGCCACGTAAATGTGATTTTATTCCTTCTTTCATTATTAATGTATATAATTGTTAAGGAATGTTAGGGAAACAGGCATCTGTCCAGCGCCTATAACTCACGAACTCTCCGTCACACGACAAAAACGACTATGAACATTTTTGTAGGAAATATTATACATATGATTATTTGCCTCAATATATTCCGGGAAAAAATTGAATCATAAGCGATTAGCTTATTATGAATTTTTTCCACTATAACAAGGAAATTTGTGTTAAGTGACTGGATTGTATGTGGTTAACGCACAACTCTTTACATATTGAATCTTGATCCCAACAAACATTTTAAATTTTATTTGTTTACAGATGACGACACATCTCCCTGCATCGAAGTCAGAAAGCAGACAGGGATGCTACATTTTGAACACCGCCCACTCTCTCATTCTCTCGACCAGCATGTCCCTCCACAATCATTTAAGTTTCCCAGGAATAATCAATGGCGTTGTTGTCAGAATGACTGGTTCACCAAGTCCTGATGGCTTCTCTACATTCAAGATAAAGATCACGTTCTCTGCTTCACATGTCTGCATGCACGAAGCCAGGCAAACAGCTACAAACCGAGGTAACGAGAGTGTATTAATTGAATCAGGATTTTTCACTTGGAAAACGGTCTATTGAGAAGTTCACCCCACATGAAAGCAGCCATTATCATCACGAATCAGTGGAATATGTTTGTCAGATTACAAAACGGCAATCCGTAGCAGCTCTCCTGGATAACAGCCTAAGAAACGAGCAAAATACTTGCTTTTTAGAAAGTTATTTGTTCTATTCACTACCTTGCTCGAACTGGCCAGGCATTTCACGGTTCGGAAAATAGTGGCGGTAATCTTCAAAAGTTTTTGCAGGAACGAGCTGAAAACTGTGTAGAACTTGCAGACTAGCTGAAGCGAAGAGACAATTGGGTCAGTGGTGTTATTCAAAACGAAATAATACCGGCCCAAAAAATTACAAGACATTCAGGGTAATCCGTATTTCGCTGTTATGGGTGACACCACAATGGACATCGCAGGTGATGAACAATTCTCGATTTGTTTTCGCTTCGTAAACAAGGAGACATTTGAGATACAAGAATTGTTCATAGGATTGTACAATACGCTGGATGGGACATCAGAAACCTTCCACAAGACTATAACAGATGTTATGATTCGTCTTAATGTAAGCAAAGAATCTCTAAGCGGACAATGTTTCTATGGCGCGCGTGTAATGTCCAACCATTTAAATGGCATGCAGAAACTCATCGCAGATGAGCAACCGAAGTCTTTATTCTTACAATGCTCTAACCACTCACTGGACCTTGTGCTTCAAGAAGTTGTAAAGAGATACAGCATAATTTCAGATGCTTTGAAACTTGTTAAAGAAGTTTCAAACACAATTCTTGAATCTTCTAAGAGCAAGAATATTTATGCGGGTGTGGTTGTCAGGCCTTACTCGCAAAGTGAATGCCTTCCAGTCCCAGCCAAACGCCTCCTCTCTCTATGTCCGAGACTCTGGTGTGTGCGCGTTAAAGCTCTCCGTAGATTTTCCGAAAATTATACACGTGTGATGGAAACTCTGATTTTGATTTTAGCGGGCAAAGCTTGGAAAATCTCAGACGAACAAAAATCAACTCCGAAGGGCTACCTGAGAAAAATGAGACAATTGTAAACTCTGTTGGTGATCAATATAGCTCTATCTGTGTGCGAACCTGCCGAGCAGCTTGCCAAGTCCCTGCAGAATGAAAGATATACAGCTAGTGGCGCTTAGCAAGCAGAGTAGTCTCTTTGGAACCTGTATAATGGAATGGGCGAGGCTGATTTTGAACGCATTTGGAAATAAACTGAGAAAAGGGGACATAAAGAGAACATTCAGCTAGAAATGCCTCGCATCCCACGATTTGGAAGAAATGGAAGGCCAAGCTCCAGACGTTCAGATCGACGAGAAAACTCGTCTTCGTCAGAATTTCATTTCCGTTCTAGACTGACTAAAGAATGAGCTGTAGCACCACTTCAACAGCCAGGTATGGAACAACTTGTCAAGCTAGAAGCCATTCTGCTAAGACAACCAGGGGATGATTTGTCTACATATCAACCGGAAAACTTTCTAGGAGTACATAAGGATGACTTTAACGTGGGCATGTTAACTGCACAGCTAAATATTATTTCAAGGGTAATCTGTCCACTTGTGAAAAACGTGAAGGATATCACGGATTCGTTACGCATTCAGCCTAAAATATGCCGCAAAATGATGGATGAAGTAGAGCGTCTCGTAATATTTCTCTTGACAGTGCCAGCCACATCTGCGTCATGTGAAAGGTCATTCAGCGCTCTTAAGCGCATCAAGTCTTACCTCAGGTCAACGATGAAGAGACTTTCACAGCTTTTTCTTCTTCTTCTTCTTCATTTACATGCAGAAGAGACATGGAAGATATCAACTAAGGAAGTCTCAGATGAATTTGTTTCAAGAACACAAGAAAGGAGGAAAATTTTTGGCTGTCAGAATAGTTCCTAATAATTTTTTTAAACCCAGAAATGTTTTAAAAACTTTCATATGTGAACTGGATATATATATTTTTTTACTTTTAAAATTTATTTTCAACCAACAAATGTGAAAGACTAATATTTTAAAACCTTAAAATTTCTCTATTAAAATATTATAGTTTAGATTACCTCTTCTCTCTCTCTCTCTCTCTCTCTCTCTCTCTATGTCTCTTTTTCTATTCTATATTCGTTTATGTCAGTTTTGAAGTGTCCTTTGTAGTGCGGCGCCTCTGCAATACCACGATATAGACTATAAAAAGAAAATGTTGATAACACATGTTTTTTTTAACGCTGAGTCAAGCACCCCACATTACCAAACACTTCCGACACCCCTGATCGTAACCGGTCTTTTATAAACAGAGTTCATTAAAAAAAGCATTTAAATTTTATCTAACTACTATGCTTATAAAGGTTTTTAATATATAGCATAGAGCAATATATGTTACTTGCAAACTAAATATTTCGCGATTCTGCCTGCCTTCTAAAAGTTCGCAAATTATATTAGCTTGCCTTTAAATGAACAAAAACTACTCTAATATAGAGTATTATTATGCCATTTATACGCTGATTGACATAAATATTTAAAAAAAAATTAGCAATATTTCCGTAACTGTACGAGGTAAATTGCAATTTTCGCTTGGAAGTATTTACCGAAGATTTAAGCACTTGATTTGGCATGAGATGGTGGTCCAGGGGCTAGCATGCCCGACTTGTTACGCACCTGTTCTGGGTGCGAAGCCCATTAGAGCATGAGAAATATTTATATTTTTCATTGTTATGAGCTGCCCTGGAAAAGTTTGAAATTTACTTAATTTAAATTATTTTAACTAAATTTGAATTACATATGTATTTAAAATACATTATATTGAATTTTTCAAGATTTTTTTTCGGCATTATTCGATTGATAAATATAATCAATTAAAAAAATTCTTCTTATTTATAAATAATTCCCTTAATAGAAATATGATATACAAGGCCGGTCAGCTGCGCGAGTGATCGCTTAAGCGGATATTACACGATACCTGCAGCCGTACTTGGTTCTTGTACAAGTTTCAACAAGTCCGGGAGCACGAACAGGTATGCCAGCCGCTATATGAGCCGCTATGGAAGATTCATATTACACGACAGCAGTTAGCGTACTAGCATTTGGCACCCTCGGTGGGTGTGCAGTGTGTGGTTTGTAGTAAATATGAACCTCATTCATACAGATGCTACCAGTTAGTCACTTGCGTAGGCCTATCAAATACTGGCAAGCACATCTTAACATTGCTATATTAATATTCGCCTTTTACATAAATTGATTGCTTACTGGTATAGTTTCGTTCATTTTCTTGAAAATGTCGCGAATTCACTAGGAGTAGAAGTGTGTGTGTTTTTTTTTTTTCACTCGGGCTCCGCTCCCGTGGCGGATGGTTGTGTTTTTCGGGAGGCTGGGTGGCTCAGTTAATGATGGCTTCACGCATCTGTTCGGGGCGGCCCAACGATCAAGGCGGAGGATGTTGGGGATAACCCGAGCTGCTGAAACATGCGAAGTGGCGAACCACTCCACTACTGGATTCTGCGGGTTGTCAACTGTAGATGCGTGCGGAATGGAATGGAACAGCATCGGACCTCGGACGCCCTCCCACCGATTCAGTGACCCATGGGCCAGCTCGCCACCTCCCAGAGCTGGTTAGCCACTGTAAGCCCCCGTAGGAGGATTATTTTAAAGATGCGGTTCTCCTCGCCTCTCATCTGGACGCTCCACGTCTGGGCCAGCGGATTCGCCACCCTGAAGAGCCGATGGACTTCCCACCAAATGGAATGTTTTGGAGGAGGAGAAGAGCTGCGCTCCATCTTCAACCATGGTAGATGTCGGGCCGAAGAGAGAAGATGTAATAGGTGCCATGACTGAGCTGACCGAGTTCCTTGCGCCCTCGGCTGGTAGCATAAGGACCCTGCCTGAAGTCACTGCTGTCGAAATTTGCTGTGCGGGAAGTCAGGCTGCCCGCGCAGGAACATGGATGGCAGTTCCACGTCAAGGGCGCATGTGCCTCTAACATACTGGCCCACAAGCCCCGTCATCTCTCTACATGGACTCCACACTTGCTATCTCCTTTAGCATTGTCACTAATGCTCCCACGAGTTTGACTCCTTTTCTGTCGGTATGGGTTTTACCGTGTCTATGCGGGTTTTACTATACCCCTTCTTAATGTAGCTTTAACTACACTACACTTAAGGAGGTAGGCATGGCCCCAAAGTGATGGCCATGCCTACCCATTCCCTCTCGGCCGCGATGCCCGTCTCCTTTGCATGAAATTCGCTCTCCTTTAGGCGTAAGGGGCTGAGCCCTGAGATGCAATTAGAAACCGACCCTACCTTCGGACTCACACTTAACACTTTGAATAAGGTTGTTTAGAAAAAAAGTGTGTTATTTTTGATATTGACTAAATTTACTGACCGGTTGGAAAATATAGTTTTTGCTTTAAATACCGGGATGTTATCCGCATGTAAAGTTTTATGACAAAGTTTTTGGACCTAGCGGGGTTTCGAACTCATGCCCAGTAGTTACATTTCAAGCCCTCACGACTTTACCATCGTACTACTAGTTCATTCGAAGTCCTTATAGTTTAAAAACTATAGATAAAATAATAGTTTACATACTATAGATATAATAATATGTGAATTAATTTTTTCATACAATAAGTAATGTTTTGAGTACTTCGAACGGTTTTAAGCAGTAATTTAAAGTTGCCATTAACAATATTATTTGTCTTATTTTAAATCTATTTGAAAGAGTTTCAACCTCACGGATGTAAAATCAAGACGGAGGCTTCCTTTTCGGCTTCTTTATCAACTCGTTTCAAGTAGTAACCACGGAAGCGCCCTATGCTCTGAAACTGCAATGTGATTGGCCAGGTGCAAGAGCCGGTATGGAACCCGCCACGGAAAATTGGACACATCCAATTACCAAACCTGTGATGAAACCTGGCAGCTCCAGGCGAAAAATGCCATGGCGGATGCCGTACAGATCGGTATAGGCAGCTATGGCAGACCTTGCACAAGCTTTGACGTAATCTGGTACAAAATATAGTAGAGACTAATACCGGACAACTGTATACGAACAACATGGGCGAGTGTGTGAACAGTAGTAGCAGCGAACCTAGCTGCTTGAGGTGGATAACACCCACGAACATTAAATCTGTGTATACTCACATGGACATAACGAGTGCATTTGTGCGCGAAATGCAGTATTTCACAAAGTATTTTGTTTGGAACAATTTAATTTTTATGTTATATCGTAGTACAGGGGACTTAATGCGTGTTCAATAGTTTAGATTTGAAAAAAAATGTGATTTTTAATGCTGAAAATCTCGAATAACTAGTGAACTCTATAATCTTTACTATTAAAACTGTAAAATTTATCTTTTAATGTTCGGTACGCATCTGAAGGTCTGAAACACATCGTGATTATACATGATTTGTTTTTAATTTTTGTACACGTATGTATGCTACAGAAAAACATTAAAAACATACGCTTGTTTTTCCTCACTGGGCCTAATACCTAACCTACAACACACATATATTTTTGACATACTGTTTCGTAACATTTATCGCGAATTAATACTATTATGTTGGTAATTTTTGTATATGCTGTTCACGGTAAAGTGAGCAATTTTTAATGACACCCCTCCCCCTAAAAAAAAGGTACCAACCCCTAATAAATATATTTTATTGCAGTTTCAGACGTTAACTTTCTAGAGTGTAGAAATAAATACACTGTGTTTATTAGTCATATTACAATGTCTATATTAAAAAATGGCAAAATTGTAGAAATTAATTGAAAGAAAATATTCAGCAGGGCCTTAAAAAGTGCTCACTCTACCGCGAATAGCCTATTTAAGAATTGTGCTCTAAAAACAACTTTAAGGACCTTCCGCATTGAAGAAATAAAAATCGATGTAACCAAAATTGTTGCTTTAGCAAGTATGAGTAGTCTGTATACCTAAATTTCATTTTAATGCACATCTCCAGCGCCCGAGTAAAAATTTAAAATGAACATATAGCTTTAGTTCCCACGCAGTAAAATATTTAAAAAAATCATCTTTTTGAAAGCTGCTGTTGTGCTGATCATGTGTTTGTGATTCACACAACTATGTAGTCCCAAACAGCAAGGGAAAGTTAACATTAATTATTTATCACTGCCTTTTTTTACATCAAGGACATATTGAAGCCATATATTTTCGTTTTACTGTCCAGTGTTGGATCTAGGTATCTTTTTTGGTGGATGGGGGCAAAGTTGGCATCTACCAGTACCCCCTTTTTAATTTCCAATTTTCAAGAGAATTTTTTATTTGAGTAAACTCGGTAATTTGTTTATTCCAGAACATGAATGTGAAGCGTCGAATACTTGTGTTTGATGTGTCGTATGAGCTGGAAATAACAAATACATATATTACAATCATATTTGGTATTGGAAAAAGAAATCCGAAAATGGAATAGATTTTGCATAACCAATAGTGAAACCGAAAGAATTATAGACAGCGCAAATGCCACCTGCTATGGTAATTCCATGATCGTGCATCAATAAAATCATAAAAACTACATAGAACATAAGCAATTCCCAGTCTAAGATGCACGACGGTAAATATAAACTAATGTTTCGCCACCTCAAGCCGGTAGAGCGCAGCACAATCACTTTTCGCACGGAAAATCGCCAGCTGTCCGATATTAGTCACTATAGTATTTGCTGGTACCGTGTAATATGGCCTTTAGGTTCGCTTGCACGTGTGTCAGGATCGTTTACACTTTGCTCTTCTTTCCTCCTCAGTGCCAGCCTACATCACTGTACTCTTGCCTGGCAGACCTGTCTGCGCATGCGTGCGTCGTTACAAGGCTAGGCAACTTAATATTTGTACAAAATTAAAAACAAATTGAATAAAGTAAAATATTATTGAAAATCAAATATTATTTAACAAAGTCTTGCCCAGAATGTACTTTACAATAATTCTTTGTACACCTTCTCCGGTATGGAAATTTCTATATTTAAATTGCTAAGTAAATATAAACTCCGAAGTTTCGCACATCTATAAGGCACTGAAGGAACCATGTAGATGGTGTTGTCGAAAAAGTGTGAGTAATCAGTGGAGCAAACGCGACTAATTGAACTAGTGTGAATAATTGGATGAACGAATATTAGAGATGCAGAGTGAAAGACAAGAAAGAATATGAGACAACAAACTTAGTGGACTCGGACAAAACCTATGGAATTGTAGAGAGACAAGAGAGAAAGAGATGGAATGGGAGAAAGAGAAATAATGAGAGAAAGAGTGTGAGAGTCAACATGGAATGATAGAGCATTAGAATATGAGACAGAATGATGGCATTACATCACGATCGTATGTGCCTTGAAAATACGAGTCCGGTCATATATAACACGTACCACTCGTGATTTAATATTTTTTAATTATAAATAATATATTAGAAATAAAGAATTATTTTTAATAATTTTATTATGACATCATGATTGTATACGCCACGAAAAGAAGAGCCTGGGGATTTATAACACGTAATACTTACGCCTGTAAAGTTTTTAATTATAAAAATATTATTTAAATTAAATAACAATAATTATAAAAATAATTTAATTTTCTCAAATACTCATATGTGGCTGAGTTTTGGGTATCTCAGCCACAATGAGGAAGAAGAACTTTTTAAGGTAGTATTGGAAAACTTAAGGGATAAACAGGAAATTTTTAGGAGAAAAGTGAAATTTTAAGGCATATTTGGGGTAAAACGTACGATTTTGTGTGGAAATGAGCGATTTTGGAAGAAAAACAGAAAATTTTTAGGTGAAGGTTAGATTCACCGATCCACTCCTCGATCCCTGTGCGCCCAAAGGAACTATTCCCATCTACTCCCCGATCCCTGTGCGCCCAAAGGAACTATTCCCATCCACTCCCCGATCCCTGTGCGCCCAAAGGAACTATTCCCATCTACTCCCCGATCCCTGTGCGCCCAAAGGAACTATTCCCATCCACTCCCCGATCCCTGTGCGCCCAAAGGAACTATTCCCATCTACTCCCCGATCCCTGTGCGCCCAAAGGAACTATTCCCATCCACTCCCCGATCCCTGTGCGCCCAAAGGAACTATTCTCATCTACTCCCCGATCCCTGTGCGCCCAAAGGAACTATTCCCATCCACTCCCCGATCCCTGTGCGCCCAAAGGAACTATTCCCATCTACTCCCCGATCCCTGTGCGCCCAAAGGAACTATTCCCATCCACTCCCCGATCCCTGTGCGCCCAAAGGAACTATTTCCATCCACTCCCCGATCCCTGTGCGCCCAAAGGAACTATTCCCATCTACTATTTGCTCTCATTTTTTTTACTTAGCTTGGTAGCGCATATGAAAATGCAATGGCCTGAAATCAAAATTAAATGGCGTGTGAGTTCATTCCTGGCCATCACCGGAAACTTTTTTACTTTTCATTTTGCTTTAAATTGCGCAATATGAATAGTGAACTATCATAAAAGTATGATTATTTCGCGTAATAATTTGGCTGCATTTTGTAAAGTACTATATCTTATGCGCCATTGCAGTCAGTCGTAACCTATTCAATCAGTGAAATTTTTTACTGAAACAATTAGTGGTTGTCCACTGATTCTAATGTAGCATTTTTCACTGATTTGAGTAGTTGAATTTCACTGCGAATCAGTGATTTTCCACTGACTGGAGATTAGAATGTAGTGTAGTGTAGTGTAGTGTAATGTGCGCTGACCTGTAGCGGTTTCCATCGCCTTGGTTTTTTCCTCGGCTTACGATCCTCGGAAATGAGAGGCAATGGTTTACACAATGTCGGAATTTTCTTCAAGGATACATTGCTTCATCTCGTTACCTCAGATCTGTTTCATGATCGGATAAACTACGCAGTTATACTTGTTTTGAACTCTTCAAATGAACCTAACAAAACATACGCTGCAAAGAGCATATCTGTTATCTCTCTTGAGATACGGGGAAGCCCCTTAGCTATCAATAGTGCCATATAATTTGACCTTACGGCATAGTATACCCGGCCTCTAACCAAGCCGGGTTCGCTCAAGCTCAGGGAGTTAGCTAGAATGAATTTGTCTCTGAAGGTTTTACTTGCTGTCCTCTTCGTCATGATTGCTGGCTGTTCTGCTATCCCTGTCGAAAACCTGCAAGGACCGCGAGAACAAGAAGGTAACATCTTCAGGCTAATATACGGTGGTGTCATTACCTAGTAGCCTAGTCAGTGATCTTCTACTGGAATTTAATGTGCGTGTGATTAACTTGGGAATGTATTCACCGGCGAATCTCTGAGGTGATGTATTGAAAGAGGATGGTTCTCCTGGGAGGATCAGTTTATTCCAAATACTTTTTTTATACTTGGTAATTTATTATTTAAGTAACCATTTAAATGATTAACAATGGAATACATTCACAAGGATAAAAAAATGGAGATGAATTGATCTCCACACGTTTTGTTGTACTAACGACATCCTTTTGAAAATAATGTTTTTTAACAAGCCCTCTGTGTGGCCAAAAAACTACGAAACACCCAATTCAGTTTGTTTCAAAGATGCCAGCGGAAAAACTTATAGACAAACTTCACGTTATTATTTGTGGGCGCGTTAAACACTAATACTTTTCTAATACATCTGTCATTGGACCATTCTGTATCTGACACGCCCTGGGTAACGCTGAGCCAATCATAGAAAACTTTAACCATCATGTGCCCCTATCAGGTGTGGTTCATTTAGAATGGGCGGGGCTTGACATCTACGCAGCAGCCAATGGAAAAACGACGCCGACTCCGTTAAGTTGCGTACTGTGAAGTTAAGTCTGGCGACAAATGATAACGCGAATTTAGCATGTCTCTACTTATAGGAATCTTGAACCTACCTTTGTTGTTATTACATATTTAATATTAAGCTTAATTCTTTTTAATAAAATATTATACACGGGACGATTGATTTTATTCTTCTTAATGCATGGTGAAAAGTCGACTGGCACGAAAATAACATTCCAGCTCACGCTAACGATGTATTTTTTGGAGTCGAATACGATATTTGAGGTGGACACTAAATAGTAAAACCTGTTTTATTTTCAACGAATCTATCGATCTTGTTTTTGTGGATGTGAGGATCACTGTACCGTTAAAATGAAGGTTAAATAAATCGTCATCGTCACGAAGGGAGAAGCATTTCATAGTATAATATTTCTTAGCAGAAGTAGGATAAGAATGTTCATGTTGAACAATTGGAATGGGAGGAGCATGTTAAAGACCTCAGTTGTCAGCCATATTGGAATCGGTGAACTTGACCTCAACAGATGGCGACATTGATAGTGAGGTCGTGTGACATTAACATATCCTCGAATTAAAAATAATGAAAATCAAAATAATTATTAGGAAAAATAAAAATGGTAAAATATAATATATATATTATAAATATAAATATATATATATATATATATATATATATATATATATATATATATATATATAAACTGTACATGAATTTGAAATTGAATACAATACAAAACTTTAAAAAATCGAATAATGTCAATAAAACTGTAAACAATACTCAAATTAAATTACATTTTGTAAAAGATTTACACGTAAGAGTGTTTGGGTTTGGTGTTAAAAAATAAAATGGGAAGCACATTTGCCCCCGCCACGGCAAACTAGCTGACGACCTAGAAGCATTTGTTTGGTTGCGGAACTGGCCGAAGTAAGCTCTACTGTATTTACAGCGTAAGAACACACAGTAAACTACAAATATTCTAATTTTTCTACTGGCAGACAGCGTTTGACGTTACAAGTATGTATTTTTATTTAAATTTTGCCTTAATTTTTTTGGGTAAATGGTTGAAAATATCGCTCATCTGCCGTTAATTCATACCACAAAAGCATTTCAGAGAACTGCAATGATAATAATCCACAAGAAATGCAATTCTTATAAACAGCTTCTTACAAATATCCACGATGATAAATGTGGTAAGACATTAAAAACTGTGTAGACCACAAACACAAAAATGCTCTACTACCACCGTCAAAATGAATATATCGGTAATATATATATACATATATATGTATATATATATACAAGCAAATATTCGCACAATAACCAAAGAGAACATCTTCATGGCGGTTTAATGAATATTTAAGCTATGCAGAGGTAATAAATATCCTACTTAAATATGCAAACCAATTTTTAATGTCTAATTTTAGGAACATATGACATAGACTTTGAGTATCTTCGGTAAGTATTAATTTCCCTTATTAAAGCAGGTAAGGCAAACAGAAGGCTCTCCCAAACCAGTAAACTTCATTAGTCATTTCTTAGTCCTCACCAACTACAAACTCCCAATCCTCCCCCCCCCCTCGCAAACTAAACTACCTTTCATTGTATCAGCATTTGTCCATTAGAGATGACAGATAATTTACATTTTCAGTATTATCCACTAGTGCATGCTGATAACTCATGTTTTCAACATGAATAACTAGAGTTAACACACGTCTTCTATGGCCAAACATGTCGGTTAGATTGCTTTGAAAACAACAATTGGCAAATGGTGGTGGGACCCAAACTTCTCCGTCTTTGTTTCGACAAACAAAGTATGAATTTCGTTATTGTCAAATAAATTATATTTCTTTCCAAATTATGAAATATTTAATTTGTCTGAATTTTTATTCTCTTCGTTTTAAATAAGTTATGAAGAGTTACGTTATTTTGCCAATTACTCTTTTCTTCGAGCACTATACGCGTCTTGAGACACTTAGGCAGGGGTCAGTTCGATGGCAACATGATCAATACATCGCATCACTGTTGTTGACACTTTACTAACTTAAACTGAAGCTGCATAACATATTTTAATTCACTGCACAATATTGCGGCAAATTCTAAGTGACTATTAGAAAAGATCCGTTTCCAACTTGGTTTGCTTCTTTTCTGTATCAGAGTGTAATTACAGCTAATTATCACGGCTTACATACATATACATATCCTACTGCAATATCTTTCACACTACCCCGACCACCGTTGTAGGAGAAAAGTTACACGGGCCTAATTTTTTAATTTATATAAGCAATTACGCAATTGGATTGATCCGATACTTCCATTCCGGTACAAAGTGTCCGAATACCAAATTGCGTCTTTTGAGACGGCCGTATTACCTACTTGTCGGAATGAAATCTATCGGAGTTTCAAAAAATCAGAATTTTAACTTGGTATCTTTGTATTTCATGTTTTGTCACCAATGCTGTCACGTTTAATTTTATGGAGAAAAAATAATTTATAATACACAAATGTGTAGGCCTATGATAATTTTATTGGATGACAGGTTCCCTCGAATTCTTATCTAACAAATATAGTGTAAGTGATAAGTGCTATATATACTAAGATAAAAACCCTTTCAATCCTTCCTTATGTACTGTAACGTAGTCGGGGGGAAATTGATAAAGAAATTTTAAATTTTACTTAGTCATTTTAATTATATACTACATTTCGATACGAAAATCCTGCTACATCCTAATGTTATGATCTCTTGGAACGCATATATTTAAGTATAGTCCTTAGGACATATGAACATATTAGTAATTGTGTTGTGACACAAGTTCGAATTGTGTTTTGACAAAGGATTCAATTATAAAGTGTGCAATAGGTTTAATTATGTATTTTCAGTAACAAAGTGTTTAACTATACATTTGTTCAGCAATATAATATTTAATTACAGCTTATACACAAAGGTAAAGTATAAAAACATTTCACTATTACGAAATCGTTGCATTTAGAAAAAGAATTTAATGAATATTATGAATCCACTTAATATGTTCTGTAACGGGAGGAGCATTTAACTGTATACATTTTTTTTTCAACGTAAAATGTAAAATAGGATTCTTTGTAGCACCATAAAAGTTTTCTAACGGTGTTATTACAATAGAGTACTAATTACACAGCCACGTAATAAGCAGAGGATGACGGTTTCCCGTCCGCATAACAGCCGCGTCAACCGCGAGGAAGACTTAATATACCCCTACTACAAGTCAAGTCCAGTACCATGAGCACGGCCTCTTACACTCAGCAGAAAGCGCAGACTACCCAATTCATTTAAACCCAAAGGCCAAACATACATTTCAAAGGCACAGGTCAATTCAAGAGAGAAGGCAAAGGCCAAACATACATTTCAAAAGCACAGGTCAATTCAAGAGAGAAGGCAAAGGCCAAACATACATTTCAAAGGCACAGGTCAATTCAAGAGAGAAGGCAAAGGCCAAACATACATTTCAAAAGCACAGGTCAATTCAAGAGAGAAGGCAAAGGCCAAACATACATTTCAAAAGCACAGGTCAATTCCAGAGAGAAGGCAAAGACCAAACATACATTTCAAAAGCAGAGGTCAATTCAAGAGAGAAGGCAAAGGCCAAACATACATTTCAAAAGCACACGTCAATTCAAGAGAGAAGGCGAAGCATTACCTTACCACAGATTTCCTTTGAATTAAAGTTCCTTCCATGCAGTCCTTTCCGTAGCAAAGATATCACAAACTGGTACCATATTTCCGCTGCCAAGAAGAAGACTAGTACCTTGAGGACCCAACATAGTAGTTAAGTACCAACCTACCACAGGCCGTCACAAGAGCTGAGGGCAGTTCTTATTAGTAAAAGGAGGCTAATGTAATAGCGTGGAAAAGCCTTGGTGTACCACTTGCCGAAACGCGCCTTCCCACGCGTAAACAGAGCGAGGACATCTTGGCGAGCTGACGAGTTTGGACAATAGTTTAATGTTGGTAAAATAAGCGCCGTATTGAAACTAGCGGCCATCGAGAGCGGGTCTTGTCTTACCACATCCAGCGGACGATAGAGAAGATAGAGGCAACATTAGGGGCTTCGTCCGCTGGAGACGCTACGTTGATCAGCCTTAGGCATCACTTAGGTGAAAACATTCCATTAGCTAATAGAGAATTTAGATTAACTCATACGTGGATCATTAGATTGAATGCATAAATAAATAACTGTTTCAACTAAATAGTAAATCATTTGTCTCAAGTCGAGCTCTCCCGAAGTAAATTACAGTAGAGTAACTAATATGGATTATTAAAACCATATTAAAACTGTTGTGTTGTTTATATTTTAAATACAGGACAATAAATTAGTATTACATGTTATATCCTTCTGAGCACGCTCCCCACTAACACTTTCTATGACCCCCCTTAAGGGACCATAACACTATGCACGAAATAGTAACAAGGAGAGGTTTAGTCTGGAAATTTAAGTATGCTATCTGATTTTGGTTTGGGAGCTTGAGTGGACGCATCATTTAACTAGTTCCGAGAACAAATTAATCTAATAGTGCGTAGTATGTTATATTTATTACAATTTTTCACACTCTTAAGCTGGCCTAATTCCTGAAACTAAAGTGATCTGGCTTTGCGGACTGGAGTCTCTGTTCTATACTGGGATTAATGAAATTAAGAAAGAAATATGTATCAATATTATTACTCGAAAAGCCGTTTTTTTTTGTAAAATGTTTGGAATAAATTGTTAAAGAAAAAATTATGTTTCATAACACGTAAAGTTGTTTTACATTTAGTTGCTTATATACATAAATATTTAGATATACAATAACTGTAAGCCATTTCACATATTTAGGTAGGGCCCGTGTGCAGTACCTACGCCTTTTCACCTTCTTATCGATGAAATTCTAATTATTAATAATGCCGTAACTTCAAATCTAAGAGAATTACAATAATTAAATTGAGTTATAGAGATCTCCAGAGTTCCTTGAAAATACAGGAACTATTTTCCTCTAATAAGAACCAACATAAAATAAATTGGAGTTTCACATTTTTAATTTACAAGGCAGCCTCTAAAATAAAAAAATACAATAAAGATATATTATGGCGTTCAAGATCCATCAAGGAGTTTTCGAAAACACACAGGATTACTTTATACAGTAAGCAATTAAAAAAAGAATATGTTTTAGGCATTATTACTAGTAGTATTTATAAAGCTAAAGGAATAACGATATTATATGGAATTAATAATCGATTTAGGAAAATTTGAAATAATATTTTACCCCATTTCATCCTCTTGGGAAAAATTCGGAAATAAATTTTAGGTTTTTATATAAGTAGCAATAAAGGACAAGTAATATATGAAAATTTTTTCGGTTTTATGAGCTATTAAAGGAATAATCTAAAATATAATGTACCTTTTTTCACCTACTGGGTGTTGAAATACAAAAATACCTCATACATTTCAAGTCTTTTGTATAAGTATAGTATTTTAAAGTAAAGAGCAAAGCGATAACTTGTCGGGCAATGAGGCATTGAGGAGCCTTCAAAGTATATTTTTTTCGTTTTCAATCTGGTAAGAGCTAAATAAAAAATATGATAGAATTTGTTTTCAGTTGTTGTATAATAACTTCTAGAAGCAAAGAGCACAGGAACGACATATCATGTTAATAAGCTATTGAGATGCCGTATAATAAACATTTCATCCCATTTCACCATCTCAGGTTTTGAATAAAAAAAGAACATAAAATAAATTGTTAGGAATTTTTATAGCAGAAAATTTTTACTTGAGAACATGACGATCTCGTACCGAATCATAAAATATAAAGTCCTTGGAAACAAATTTTAACCTTGTTCATCCTCTTAGGTGTTCAACCAAAATAACATAAAAACACAGTTAACAGTTGGCCATATATTCGCAGTGGTCGCAGAGATATTCATTTGTAGCTGTTAGCACCCCCTAAGTAGTGGGAAATCAGGCCATATCAATAAAGATACCTTTGCTTTTTTAAATAATAATAATGTGGGCCAGTGCTCTTACAACTAGTTCAAAACAAGCACCACAAGCAGACGACAAACAAATTGCTAATTGTTATTTTTTTGCTGTAGAAATATTACCAGCAAATTTATGGGCCATTTTTAGCTTGTCATCTGTTACCTGCTGCTCTGGAAATATTAGCAGCAAGCTAATGAACTATTTATGGCATGCCAACTGCTGCTTACTGCTGGGAACATAATAGCAGCAAGCTTAGAGACCATTTATGGCATGCCAACTGCTGCTTACTGCTGGGAACATAATAGCAGCAAGCTTAGAGACCATTTATGGCATGCCAACTGCTGCTTACTGCTGGGAACATAATAGCAGCAAGCTTAGAGACCATTTATGGCATGCCAACTGCTGCTTACTGCTGGGAACATAATAGCAGCAAGCTTAGAGACCATTTATGGAATTGAAACTGTAACTGCTGGGACCTAATTAGTGACAATTTCATGGACCATTAGCATGCTAAATGTGTGTGTTTGTGAAATAGCAATTAGCTTATGTAAAGTCAATTCAAATTTTCATATCATGCATATGTGATTACAAATTTTTATGTGGAATTAATAGTAATGGAAAAAAAAAATCTAAACTGGAAAACTGCAAAGCATTAAAAGTAACAAAAAAACTTGTTTTGCATCTCAAATAATTACTGAAAATGGTTTGAAACTAAAAGTCGCAATGTCGACATGTGACACAAATATAAAATGTGAATTAAGCAAAGTTATTATTGCAAGTTTTATTTGTGAACAATATTCGGATTAACTGAGCAAGTATCTTAAAAAATATATGGTAGAATAGTTGGTATTTTTCTAGACTACGAGCTAAATGATTGTTAGATTGATTACATGTTTTTCCAAATAAATATAACAATCATGAAATTATGCCACAGCTAACATTTATGAAGGTGGGAAATAGGTGATTCTTAATTTAGCAATTAATATTTATTTTTCGGTAATGATAATCCAAAGCCTACTGATTTCGAGTAAGCCACAACTAGCCAAAAGTTTAGTTCTATTTGACAAATAGCTGGTTATCAAGTGGCAAACCGTTGGGTTGCAAGTGGTCAACAGCTCGCCCACCAGTGGCTTGCCAGATCTTGGCTAACGACAGTTGGTTAACTTATGACACACCAGAAGCAGTAAGCCAGTGAGCAACTGCTGGCACCCATGACCCAGTGATAGTGCCGGCATGTTTGGGTACATAAAGCTACACAGAATCGGGACCCTTATCGGCAGATTGTGTTTTGTTACATGGGAGATGTCTTAACAGTGGTCCATATGGACCATCTGCACTCAATAGCCAAGATTAAAACAATTTAAAAGTTTTGAAAGCTTTTGCTATCAGAATCGAACATGTTCTCCAGCGTGCAAAGCGAAATTAAACTACTCCACTGTGTAGGGGATAATATGCCTGCTGAGGTTCAAAAAATATTGCAGGCTATAAAGCTATTTGAGTAAATTATAATCGTATTTGAATCTTTTAAAATTATTTTCGTTCATATTTTAAAAATGTTACAATTTAATGGTAAACTGCAGCTGCATGAAGTCTGTCCCCAAAGATAACAGTCAGGCCAATTGTTATAAAATTACTTCATTTGTGTTCGTTACATCTGAAAACTCGACTGCGCTACCCACTCTAGTGTACTAAGTCGTTTCTTGCAGATGGCGAACAGACCTTCGGATACAGATAATGCGTAAATATTTATACGCCATACGCTGAACCGTCCCTTAATCATCCCTTACTTTGTCAATTTTACAAATTACTTCACAAATAATTTATTAACGATTTATGAACAAATGTATTTCCGAATTTTATTTTTTAATTTCCCCAAATAGATTATTGCTAAAGCATTCCGCTCTAAATCCATGTATGTACATTAACGAATAAATGTTTATAAAATATTGTGGCTGCTAATTAACGTCTTGGTTTTTTATTCGCCATCTTTCTGACACATTTACTAAAAATAAGTATTAGAAATATGGTTTTCCGCAGTCTATCTACGTATTTTGGTTTCCTTCTCTACTAAAATTTTTGCATACACCTCAGTTTCTTCTCCCACACCAGGTATTCATTTGCAGCCTGGCATTTAACTATGCCTACGAGACATTCTGCACAGCAGTTCCTTTTGTAGCATTCTATTTTTTTTTTTAATATTGAATATTTATTCCGTAGGGTTTGCATTTAAATATCTGTACTTAATTACACGCAATGTTTTCAATTTTTTGCACAAAGGACAGTCCACCTAACGTAGACACCCCCAAAATTTCACAACGGTTTCAGATAACGAAATGCGGTTTTCTCTAAATGTGAGGGCAAGTAATTTTCTGCATAGGGATAATTCGTAACACGAATACAGACAAAGAAATGTAAGCACATATGATAGTATTAACTGGAAACAGAGACCTATTTCAACGGTGTCTGATTTACGTGCAAAGAGGAGTTCAGTGATACAGCATTTTCGATGGAAATTATCGCATAAACACCAGGAAGTAATGTGCAGATATATGTATTAGAGCTAGCTGGGCCTGTTGCGTGGGGAAGTAGACTTGAACTCACAACTGTAAGTAAACGGAGGTCACATGTTAACATATAGTGCGAGGTTCTCTGTATTCCAGTCCCGGGTAAGGCACATGTGTGTTTGTAACTGACTGCATTATGGTTCTTGTTCTATTTCTGCTGTCAACGCGACGTCACGACCTTCATACAATGCAAGGTTTTAAAACTTGATTATAAACTCTTGGCGCCCTTGTATAGGGAAGTAGACTTACTATTTATATGTCCAGTTGTTGTTTAATGTTTCTATACTTTCCTGAAATCACTCCAGGTACATGCCCCAAAAGGTTGTTTACTTGAGGCAATGGCTGACTACTTCAACCTTCCTGCTTATCTTAGTAACTTGCTCCATCTACAATAAACTAGCCGTCCATAATACGTTAAGCCGCATATAATTAACCGTATAAATAACATGAATGTGCTTTGTGACCCAAAACGAAATTCGGGTTTTGATGAAAATGTATGAAGACAAATTTTAACTGCCCCTTATAACTGTTGTTTGTACTTTAATAATAGTTACTGTGCATCAGATTAGAATACAAACGTATAACGGTCAATCTGTTATTCTTGAGGGTTAATGGAAAGTGAAACACATCGAGGCAACAATATGATGAATTGCATTTTGATTTGGAATCAACGCCGTCTATCGTGCAGCAAACATATTATATTAATAATTTTTTCCCAGTAGTCAAATATTGCCGTAATGTAATTTGTTTTGAAATAATGCTTGAAAAAGTATAATATGTTAGGCAATCGATTTAGAGCACAAAACGCCTGTCTCATTATTTTGACATACAAAATATTTCATGACGTTAAAATTTATTTGTTCTGCCGGGTATGGCTGATTCGCCAATGGGACTTAATTTTATTCCAGTAATATGGCGGTTGAAAAATCTTACAGGTTTATAAAATACATTTTGGGAACTGTACATGTATGTCAAAAGTCGACTGGGCCACGTCTGGTATAACGGTTACAGCGCTCGCCTCCTATATATGTGAAGATATTTCGATTCCAGACGTGCCAATTCCCGGATTTTTGCTAGTGGGAATCAGGCCGGATGACGCCGCTGATCGGCGGGTTTTCTCTGTGATCTCCCGTTTCCCACGTCCTTGCATTCCAGCACTGCTCCATTCTCCCCGCATTTCATTCTCATTGACTCTCAAGACATAGTTGTTAAGAGCGGCACAAATCTCTCAACTCAACTCGTTAATGTAGAGTTAAAGTTTCTTCCACTATAGTATTACACACGACTGTAGAACTTACATAATTCATTGGAAAGTTATACACTCTCTACCACAGTTGGAAACTAATACGCTATATGTCGCATATGACAAAAGCATGCAGATTCTTTTTTGTAACACTAAAACCATTTTATAATATACCTGATGAAAGAATTGAAGTATTAAAACTCAATATCAAATTATATTATAATGTACTCGAATTCTAATTTTTTAGAAAGAATATTTGACAAGAAAAGGAATTAATCTTTAACAAACATGCCCATCAACATAATTACTCTTTAATTGCATTAAATTATAAAGATAAAACATTTTACAAATATAAAGAAAATTACACACATTTATTTAAGGCAGATAGCCATTCTTTCATAACTGAAAATATTGAAAATCAAGTTTTTAAAATATTTGTTATTATCAGTTGTCCTACCAATATTTGTTATTATCAGTTGTCCTACCAATATTTGTTATTATCAGTTGTCCTACCAATATTTGTTATTATCAGTTGTCCTACCAATATTTGTTATTATCAGTTGTCCTACCGATATTTGTTATTATCAGTTGTCCTACTAATATTTGTTATTATCAGTTGTCTTACGAATATTCCCTTACGTACAAACATAACCATGGCTTTAATTATAAATGCTTTACTAGAAGAAGGTTATCTTGCAAAATGTGATATAAGAAACATACTTAAATTTAACAATAAAAAAATAAATTATAACATTCTAACAAAGTATGATATAATGTTGCACAATACATGCCTTCCTTTTCATAAGTATCATAATTCATATATACTCTTCTGACAATTTTGGTAGCATACGAAGAATTTTTTAATCCTCTCTAATTCTATGTAAAAGAGCCACTCACATTTGCCCATTCTCCACTAACTTGAAAAGACGTTAATACTTAGACACAGTCGTATGTCTATGTGCTATGTGCTTGTGTTGCAGGCGAGTCATCCCGGTTACGTAGGGGAGTGTCCTCTATGTGCCGTGTGCTTGTGTTGCAGGCGAGTCATCCCGGTTACGTAGGGGAGTGTCCTCTATGTGCCGTGTGCTTGTGTTGCAGGCGAGTCATCCCGGTTACGTAGGGGAGTGTCCTCTATGTGCTGTGTGCTTGTGTTGCAGGCGAGTCATCCCGGTTACGTAGGGGAGTGTCCTCTATGTGCCGTGTGCTTGTGTTGCAGGCGAGTCATCCCGGTTACGTAGGGGAGTGTCCTCTATGTGCTGTGTGCTTGTGTTGCAGGCGAGTCATCCCGGTTACGTAGGGGAGTGTCCTCTATGTGCTGTGTGCTTGTGTTGCAGGCGAGTCATCCCGGTTACGCAGGGAGTGTCCTCTATGTGCTGTGTGCTTGTGTTGCAGGCGAGTCATCCCGGTTACGTAGGGAAGTGTCCTCTATGTGCTGTGTGCTTGTGTTGCAGGCGAGTCATCCCGGTTACGTAGGGGAGTGTCCTCTATGTGCTGTGTGCTTGTGTTGCAGGCGAGTCATCCCGGTTACGTAGGGGAGTGTCCTCTATGTGCTGTGTGCTTGTGTTGCAGGCGAGTCATCCCGGTTACGTAGGGGAGTGTCCTCTATGTGCCGTGTGCTTGTGTTGCAGGCGAGTCATCCCGGTTACGTAGGGAGTGTCCTCTATGTGCTGTGTGCTTGTGTTGCAGGCGAGTCATCCCGGTTACGTAGGGGAGTGTCCTCTATGTGCTGTGTGCTTGTGTTGTAGGCGAGTCATCCCGGTTACGTAGGGGAGTGTCCTCTATGTGCCGTGTGCTTGTGTTGCAGGCGAGTCATCCCGGTTACGTAGGGGAGTGTCCTCTATGTGCTGTGTGCTTGTGTTGCAGGCGAGTCATCCCGGTTACGTAGGGGAGTGTCCTCTATGTGCCGTGTGCTTGTGTTGCAGGCGAGTCATCCCGGTTACGTAGGGAAGTGTCCTCTATGTGCTGTGTGCTTGTGTTGCAGGCGAGTCATCCCGGTTACGTAGGGGAGTGTCCTCTATGTGCCGTGTGCTTGTGTTGCAGGCGAGTCATCCCGGTTACGTAGGGGAGTGTCCTCTATGTGCCGTGTGCTTGTGTTGCAGGCGAGTCATCCCGGTTACGTAGGGGAGTGTCCTCTATGTGCTGTGTGCTTGTGTTGCAGGCGAGTCATCCCGGTTACGTAGGGGAGTGTCCTCTATGTGCTGTGTGCTTGTGTTGCAGGCGAGTCATCCCGGTTACGTAGGGGAGTGTCCTCTATGTGCTGTGTGCTTGTGTTGCAGGCGAGTCATCCCGGTTACGTAGGGGAGTGTCCTCTATGTGCCGTGTGCTTGTGTTGCAGGCGAGTCATCCCGGTTACGTAGGGGAGTGTCCTCTATGTGCTGTGTGCTTGTGTTGCAGGCGAGTCATCCCGGTTACGTAGGGGAGTGTCCTCTATGTGCTGTGTGCTTGTGTTGTAGGCGAGTCATCCCGGTTACGTAGGGGAGTGTCCTCTATGTGCTGTGTGCTTGTGTTGTAGGCGAGTCATCCCGGTTACGTAGGGAGTGTCCTCTATGTGCTGTGTGCTTGTGTTGCAGGCGAGTCATCCCGGTTACGTAGGGAGTGTCCTCTATGTGCTGTGTGCTTGTGTTGCAGGCGAGTCATCCCGGTTACGTAGGGGAGTGTCCTCTATGTGCTGTGTGCTTGTGTTGCAGGCGAGTCATCCGGGTTACGTAGGGGAGTGTCCTCTATGTGCTGTGTGCTTGTGTTGCAGGCGAGTCATCCCGGTTACGTAGGGGAGTGTCCTCTATGTGCCGTGTGCTTGTGTTGCAGGCGAGTCATCCCGGTTACGTAGGGGAGTGTCCTCTATGTGCTGTGTGCTTGTGTTGCAGGCGAGTCATCCCGGTTACGTAGGGGAGTGTCCTCTATGTGCTGTGTGCTTGTGTTGCAGGCGAGTCATCCCGGTTACGTAGGGGAGTGTCCTCTATGTGCCGTGTGCTTGTGTTGCAGGCGAGTCATCCCGGTTACGTAGGGGAGTGTCCTCTATGTGCTATGTGCTTGTGTTGCAGGCGAGTCATCCCGGTTACGTAGGGGAGTGTCCTCTATGTGCTATGTGCTTGTGTTGCAGGCGAGTCATCCGGGTTACGTAGGGGAGTGTCCTCTATGTGCTGTGTGCTTGTGTTGCAGGCGAGTCATCCCGGTTACGTAGGGGAGTGTCCTCTATGTGCCGTGTGCTTGTGTTGCAGGCGAGTCATCCCGGTTACGTAGGGGAGTGTCCTCTATGTGCTGTGTGCTTGTGTTGCAGGCGAGTCATCCCGGTTACGTAGGGGAGTGTCCTCTATGTGCTGTGTGCTTGTGTTGCAGGCGAGTCATCCCGGTTACGCAGGGGAGTGTCCTCTATGTGCTGTGTGCTTGTGTTGCAGGCGAGTCATCCCGGTTACGTAGGGAAGTGTCCTCTATGTGCCGTGTGCTTGTGTTGCAGGCGAGTCATCCCGGTTACGTAGGGGAGTGTCCTCTATGTGCTGTGTGCTTGTGTTGCAGGCGAGTCATCCCGGTTACGTAGGGGAGTGTCCTCTATGTGCTGTGTGCTTGTGTTGTAGGCGAGTCATCCCGGTTACGTAGGGGAGTGTCCTCTATGTGCTGTGTGCTTGTGTTGTAGGCGAGTCATCCCGGTTACGTAGGGGAGTGTCCTCTATGTGCTGTGTGCTTGTGTTGCAGGCGAGTCATCCCGGTTACGCAGGGGAGTGTCCTCTATGTGCTGTGTGCTTGTGTTGCAGGCGAGTCATCCCGGTTCCGCAGGGGAGTGTCCTGTTCTGTGCTGAGGTGCCAACGTAACGAGGACTGCACGCAGAGACCGGGGATATGCGTGCGCGGAGAGTGCTGCATCAGGATTCCCAACTAAGGCAAGACGCATTGCCCTGCTCAACGTATTATCGTGAGAGCTGCAACTTTCCTGTCTGCTGCTGCTGCTGCTGCCTGCCGGATGAACATTCCCTCATGGAAAAACGGAACTAATAAATCGCGGTCACTAACTTCGGTAGTTTTTTTATTTGTGTTTAATTGTCATATATATATGTAGTTTATAATATCGTTTTATTCTATAAATTTAAAGTCTGGTGAATAATTTTTGCACCCTAAGAAATATTGATTGCTTGTGATATGTTATACATAATGTTACAAAATATTATATTATATATCTCCCAAATTAATTGTTATACATTATATATATATGGTATGGCTAAATAAAAGAAAAAAATGAGAAGTTTGGTTATTACTTATAAAACAGAAGCAGGCCTACTTCGGGGCCGCCAAGTTCATGTCCAGGCATATTTCTTACCAGATGAACTCATGCGGTAAATACAAGCTCAAAAACGATAGTGAGTTGTTAAGTACAATAACTATATGTAAAATTTCTTACAATTTCGTCACTATTGCTGAGTTAAAAGAGTGTAGGCCAACCTGTGTGTGCGCGAGTGTGTGGCTGTATATGTCTGTGCATGTATGAGCTGTCACCCTCTGCTTGCACTTCAAATTTTCAACACATGAACCGATTTTGACCAAAAGCCGGTACACATATAGTGCCTTCAAGGACATTTGTCTTTTGTGGTTTTGATCACGCCGATCAGTTACTTTGGAAATTATACATATTTTAATATTTGGATTGATATGTAATATGTTGGAAAATATTCAACCGAATAAAAAAAAAAATATTTTGCGGTGGCAGAAAAACAGATGAACATAAAATCTTTAATGAATATTGATGTTAGCCCGTCGTTTTGTAAGATATCACAAAACAAAATTCGGCATGTGGATAATACTCTGCTAGTCCACGTAAACGTGGGCGATTGAAATTTATTAGATACTTGTTTTCGAAATGGTAGCTATACAAATAATTTATTTTTATTTTGTGTATATACCATATGACTTGACAAATATCAAACAAATGTTAAATGCTAATACAATATATTACAAATACAATTTGTGTTACCGGATTGCCACTTTTATAAGCCATTTTGTAATATAGCCTGAAAGGAATATATAAAGTTTTTATGTCACGTCTCAGCAAACTATAACCATTTCCTTTGAAATTTGGCAAACAAATGGTACTGTGCAGATAATGTAAAATATTGTGTTTTAAGAAGGCAGACGACGGTATTTAAAACTGCGGTTATACAGTTAGCTTGGCATACAATGCCGTACCGTCGAAACCATATAATCAATTACAACTTAACATGGTCTGTTGGTAGTAGGCCTAGATATTTGAAATATCAAGTGTACTACGCAAAGTATCTCTTGACCACCATATTGTAGGATAGGATAATACAAACAAATGACGTTTTGATGTCATATCTCGGCAAACAATTGACGATGTCCTACCAGATATGGCAAAAAAAATAGTCGCGAGACAGATGGTTATAATCGGATTTATTTTAGGATGGTCAAATAATTATTTTCATAATGGCGGCGTTGAAACCGTTTTAGTTTAGTATCATTGATCGTCGCGAAAATGTAATCAATTCCACCTCAAATTTGTTTGCTTCAAAGTAAATAATTTATTTATAAAATTCGTCTTCATTGGTATTTTACGTCATTTCGTTAGAAACGCTACTTGAAATGTTACGTTTCATTAAATATTTCGGGAAACAATGGCATACTCCTATCATATTTGGCAAACAAATATTACTGCAGTAGGTGGAGCAAACTGGTAAGGTATGTCAGACTCTTGTTTTGGAACTGGAAGCTACAAGCCTTAGTATATTTAACTAAAGAAACTAATTCGAAATTAAATGTGCATGCTGGCAGTATCTATTATAACCATCAAATTTGTCTACACATAGCATCATTTCTTTGCTATTTGTAAGATATCCCGACAATGAAATAATGAAATTAATTGTTTAATGCAATGTCTAGGGAAAATCAACCCTGTCTTACCAAATTTGGCCAAGAAGTAGTACTGTGGTAGCTCATATTAATAAATTTTATTCTTTAAGTGTGAAATAATTTTTTTCCCTAATGGCGGCTATAAAATCATTCTAGCTTAGTGTGCTATATCGACGAAGCTATGTACTCCTATTCGATTTTAATTTAACTTAGTATTCTGACTTTAAACATTCAGGGAATGTGCTAGTAGTTCATATTTTGTCCTCCCTTTATGAAGATCGCGACATGAAATACATGGATAGTTTTATGCCATATCTCAGGGACCAATCAACGGATTCCCACCAAGTGTTTCACAGACATATTGCTGCATTATGGTTTTTAAACTGTCATGCTTCAGATGCGGTTGTCCTATTTTAGTGGCGTTTAAATAAATAATTGATCTTGTAAGTAGGTTTAATCTGTAAATTTATTTAACAAAATTTTGTCCTCTATAAGTAATTCTTAGAAGCATCACTTATGCACAGAAATATCCAACTTTTTCAATAGATTTACAAAATATTGCTACAGGAAATAGCTGAACTTTTGCCATACTTCTGGAATTGTTTATTAAATCACACCAAACTATGTACACTATAAATGCTACAGAATATATTATAACATTGCGTGAATATTTTTGGTCTGGCAACAATGCAAATAATGGCAAACTCATAAAAAATTATGATACTTTTTCATGTATATTAAACAATTTAAACAAAATCAAATAATGTATGTGTGTTAACATTATCTATTAGAAGTATCGTGTACAGAACCACCTTTTGTGGCAATTTTGTGCGAATTCAACAAATAAGAATATAAGTCGTTATGCAATATCTCAGGAACCAACCAACCGATATCAAAAAAATTATTCACTCAAGTAGTGATACCGTAGGCCATTCAAACCTGCGTGTTTTTAGTATCTTAGTCGATTGTTTTTAAAATGAGGGCCCTGTTAATATTATAGGTAAGTAAATTCTATCATTCAAAATACTCGACTAATAAAATACGACGTTGATTTTCCGACTACAGCCTTCGTAATACAGTTGATTGAACTTCAGCTAGTGGTATGAGGTTTTCAGTTTTCGAGCCCCAGGTAAGTGATGTGTGTATTTTATAAGCCTTTTGTGGTTTATTGGTTTCTAAAGTAGATCATTCGACCTGTATAGCGTGAGTAATGCAAACAGGCACACACGGAAGCCTTAATTTTGAAATTATAAGAATGCTGTCTTCTTTTGGCCGTATAACCGTAAAATCGTGTTTTATTACGGAGAGCACAAGATTGATTATTATGCTCATTATAGATACAAGTTTAAAACAGGGGAGTGGCCGGGATTCGGGTTGATATATATATGGGGACATATCCCAGGATTGAATTAAAAATAAAAGTTGAAAACAAAATCACAAGTGGTATTTTGTTTGTTTATGTGATCTTCCTTGATCACGAATAATGCATTTTGTGGTTCCATATCTTTACATAAATCCATTGATTATAAATAATAATGTAACTATATATTCGTTATAATATATGTTTTGTATTTTGTTCAAGAAATATGAAATTCCCCCCCCCCCCCCCCTTCCACCCTAAGAAAAATCACCGAGGACATTTCTAGCTTCGCCCTTTTTGAAATAATGTGCCAATATTTTAATGAGTGGCGTAAATGTCCGTCGTACATACATGTGAATACAGTACCTTGTTTTTAATACATAAGCGGTGCCGTAACTCATATGATTTTCCATACATTAATAGTACTCGTAAGTGAAAATCTAAACCAATGCAGTCTTCAGTGGGAAAAAGAAACAATCGTCATACGTTGTGGATCCACCACAAAGACCCTACATGTACAATTTGGTGCCTGTGTGCCGCTGTCCCCTGCGAGGTGTTTTGCCAGCCATTTAAATGTTTATATTAGCACTTTAGGTATCGTATGTGTATGAACGGATGCGTTCTTTCTTCCGTTATGCTATAGAAACATGTATGCCTTCTGTTGTGCCCATGAGTATAACAGAAAGTTGCAGAAATTGGATATCGTGTAAGGCCGGCTATAACGACTCACGCCTTTCGCAGAATTTAGGCACCAGTAACTTCTTAAATGCTTTTTAAATATCGGATGAAAACTGTTTCGCAAATATGATACATTACCTACTGATAGTATTGTACTACCATATTGCAATTAACATTGTTAAGTGGTAGGGGAATGCTAGTAAAAATGAGAAAATACCCAAAATAAAATAATCGAATCTACACTAGATGTATGAATTAACTCTAGTTCTTATCAAGATGATCGTACATGATATAAAATATATTTCTTTAGTATTGTATAATCGTGCAAACAAAATAAGCGGTCGTTAACGAAAAACGTATTTGTTCATTCAACAAATCATGGGGCACACAGAACATAACTACTTTTCGAAAAAGTAAATTATAAATATATATTTATGCCACAAAGTTAACACACAAACCACTCCAATTTTTACACAGTGTTCGTAAATTGCTGTCACTATCCATTTCTTGGCTAGCCGACGACAAACATTCCAAAATACACAAAAACGTTTCAAAAGTCAAGATATTTAATAATATTTCTGTTATTCTTGGTAACAACTGTACACTATGAACAGAGAAATGTATTGACTCGACTGCGTTTGGACACACATGGACACCGTAATACAGCGTAAGCTGCGACGTCTGAAGTAAAGCTGGGTTTACAATAAACATATTTAAGCATTACATTATGTGTTAAGATGTGTGCTGAAAAACGAATGTGAGATCTCTTATGTTTTGGTTCACATTGGAACTTATCAGGTAATATGCGTTGGTGGGATTTCCTTAAGGATTGAAATAAATAGTTGTATTTTATATCTTAAGAAAAAATGTCGAGGTTACGACCAATAAGTACAGAGCAGTCGGTGTTGTTGGCGGGAAACTTTTATTTACAGTAATGCAAGTACAATACAATATGACAAAGGCGTGTATGTGCACATGTTGACGAATATATTTGTTCACAAATAATAAGCTTATCTGATAGCAAATGTCGGTTCTATAGTATGATATGCTTCCATATAGTTGTTTTATACGAGGTTATGATAGGAACAAAAGTAAGCCTGACAGGTTTGCTGCCTGTTTCCATTCACTGGAATTAAGAATTAAAACATTAATTAGATACTGCAAATGCAGAATACATGTTTCCGTATGACAGATAAGCACCTACTACGTAGTTATAAAGGTATAAGTTTTGTATTTTAAATGTAGGCCGTGTCTGAAATGGTGGATTGTGTTGACAAAATGATCACGTGACCCGATTTTGTATAAAAACATTGTGACCTATTTGGTAAGTTGATTTTCGTATCGTGTATATAGCGGATGTTAGTAAAAATGTAAAATGACAAAATCAGCGCCATGTAGGTTTTGACATTCAAAACACTTGTGAATCGTACATAAAACGTATTTTAAAACAAATAACTGTTCATAAAATGCACTAGATATATTTTGAAAAGCAAGTAAGTGTTGTGCTTTGTTTATATATTTCGCAGCACATGTTATATTTAAAGTCGTTATTGGACATAATATTATTTTATTCTTTATTGACATTTTCGCAGCATTCCAGTGATGATTGTAGAAATATAAAGTCAATTATAAGCATTTAATTTATTTAATACAAATTTTCACTGTTAATATAAGAATGTGTTGCCGCGAGTGCTAAACAAGTGACTGGTGACAACGTCCGGATTGAAACCTACGAAATGACAAATGACAAAATAACGGATTTGTCCTTTCGGACACAGCCTTATCTTGACTATTAGTGATTGACACTGAGTCATTGCATTCAACCAATATTTAGTGTAAAAATAGTCACATTTTGTAATGTATCTTGTCTGAAGTAGAAAATTGTGACTATCTTTGTTACATCTAGTTTCCACGCGTTCGTTAGCGTTAACATTACTGATAAACACTTAGTGTCAACGCTTTTCGCACTGTTATAAGTCCTAGGTTTCAGTGTACAATATACAATAATGTACTGTATTACACTCGTGTAAATGTAAACATACACAGCTGCCAGCTTTTCAGATAATATCCACTTATGTCTTCATTATTGTAAACTTTGATCTTACAGAGATGACAGTTGTACTGTCGCTTTATAACAAACATATGTTAGAGTTAAGCCTTATACGTGATCATTAATGTTCTTTTTCCGCAGTGTGCATAATGTTTTCAGCTTAATGAAATGCACGCTAATAAAGCGTTCGCATTCGTAAATGTTTTGCATGTTTCGGGAAATGTCATACGCACATACACAGGGAAACGGAAGAGTGCCCGTCTCCCGCCCTTACACCCAATAAGCTACTATGTTGAAAACCGATTTATATGTATAGTTTATAATTGTTATTCCCAACATTTATTTTTAAAAATAGTGGAATAAAGGCATTAACTTACGAGAAATGCCACTGAGCAAATTTCTATAACAATGTATATTCTTGAACTATTAATGATCTTGAAGAGTTGAGATAAACATAACCAGTTTTGTTTGAGACTTGTTACAAACAAAGTGAGACATTGATTTTATAGTTAATATGCAGAGTAGTGAGAACATTACCATTATTTTTCAAGGCAAGGCATGGATGAGTGAAAAAGTTATATCAAAATCCGATATTTAATTTTTATTCATACCAATATTAGTGTTGAAAGCAAATTTACCTCTAGTTGCTACCAGTTTTAATGATACATTATCAATAACTGCGTTTACTGATTCAAATATACATTCATTACTTTCTCGTAAAAATGTCTATGATTGGTTAATAGGAACACTCTCATTGTCATGCGCTTTCCAGCTACAGCTTCTAATAGGTTGATAATTCAAAATCTATACGCCTACGTTCCAGCTCATATTCAGTAGGTGCTTTCTGTCAAAATGCTTACTCAGAACTATTTCCTGTAAGGGATGCAAGTAAGTTGGCCTGTCGGACTGTATCACGTATCAGTAGGCTATGCTTATATACATAAGTGTATTCCTAGTTACGGACACAGCCGTAATGACACTTCAATCGACACATTGAGCGCACTGATTATTTGTACGAACAGTCACCTTTGTAGTAAATCACAATCCTAAACTGTAAACATGGCGTTCATTTTTAGACCGCTGTGCGTCGAACATATATTTCTCTACTTTTGAACAATTATTTAATTTCCATTTCCTTTCACATAAGAATGGAATAAAGAGTTTACTATGATGTATGACCTTATTCATTATTAATATAAGGTTTGTAAATGTAAGTGCTAACAGTACTCGTATTTCGTCATGAACACCTAAACTATAGTACAATAATAGATCATAATTTAAAACATTGACATCTATATATTTATGATAATTCATTTACGCAGAGGTAAATAAATACAAATAATAGTTGATATCGCTGCAAATTTCCGCAAACACAAAATTCTACGTCATAAACGAAACACATGGCATGGTAGCAACTAGTAAATCATGAGTTTGGTATTCACATCTGCAACGAATGCTGGAAACTCGCGTGTGACAGGCTCGCCTCTGGCAGAACTTGAACGAACACGTGGGTTAGCCGAGGCCAGTGTAATGACAACCTTGTACCGGCTATCGAACTGGCAACCCCACGCGGATGACGTCGTGCAGAACACTAGCGCTTCTCTGAATCATTAGTGGAACTAACACATACAACTGGTCAGACTTTATCCTATCCCATGGCACTATAGTGTATATCTTTACTCAATGATACAACTACAACAAGTACAAAATAGGAAAAAAATAAAAAGTACCTAAAGCAAACGAATTTCTGTATTTTCATATATTTGTGTGCGCTCGCTCCATTAAGAGATATATCTGATCCTCAGTAAAATGGAACCCACCCTCTCCCTACATAGTCTCTCCACACTGCTACGCTACTTAAGCCGAATGAAACGTTACATGCGAACATGTGTATGTATAAGTGCAACATCAAATCCAGTAAGTGTCAGTAGTATTCCCTCATTATGAATTATGCGAACTAACATACAGGTTTATTCCCTAGACGCTAGTCCAGCTTGCAAAAATATACCACAATACGAAGTCCAGCAAAGACATGCATATACAGCTTTCAATCACCGCCCTCAACTGCATCGAGATATATAATGAATGACATTTATAAGGGCGAAAAAATTATAGAGTATATAGCAATAAGTGCTTTACGGAGACGAAGAAATTGTAGTTATGATAATCCCTTTGGAATGGTAGAAAATTAATTCTGTGTAAAAAATTTTTGTACACAAATTGTGACGCGACCTCCACCATTGATTATTTTATCGTATAAAAATAAAATGTGAAATTATTTATTAATTCAGGTGAAACCAAATATATTTCGTGAAGCTGTGAAACTAAGAAATGAGAAGAGAATTCGTACATTCCGTCAAACACACACGCACAGACACACACAAACACACGCATTAAACAAAATTAAGGCAACGGAAAACAGGCCACCCATTATATACATAAGGGAAAATTTGCCCAGTTACGAACTTCAGATAATACTCTTCATGCCCGGAACAGTGCAATATATTTATATTTCCGAATCGAAGCATTATTACGAGGTGGAAATAACCTTAGTACCTGTAACATTCAGAGGAAGCATCTATGGTTACACACGAAAAAGCTATACATAAAAAAAAAATATTCTCTTAAGGTTCACTCATCACGTTCCTCACCAAAAAAAATTAGTCGGCAGGCAATAACCCCAACCCCCCTCGACAATATCCAGTTTGTCATCCTCGTGCTGTCAGCCATTGTAGTAACCATATTGTATGCAGGCATCCTTAACCTTGAATGGGGTTGAAAAAAACCAGAAAAGATATATAAAAGTCATCATGATGGAGGCCAAACTAGACATCGGTCCTTATATTTATAGAAATAAAAAAAACCGGTAATTTTTCACACTATTAAAAAAAGTTTCCAATCGGCGGTATGACTACAAGCATGATGCGGGACTTAGACTACATAAATAATTAAATAAATATGTATTTGTTATTAAAAACGTTACGCTGTGTAATTTGAAAAGTGTTTATTTATTAATTATACATAAATGTACGTTTAATGAAATAGAACTTTTACAATACATTCTTTAATAAATATTTTTTGTATCTGTACAATTAAAATTTAAATTTTATTCTGATAAATTAGCTAAACCCAAAACAAAACGCACTTAAATTTTCACACAATTTTCATTCAATAAATATGTTAGTCAATGATGCCCTCAAAAAAAATTAACAATGTTCTTCAATTTATACGCATCTTAACACATGCAACTTTGTTGTAGATTACAGACTTGTATGCATCTCGCTTTTCACACTCGTGTTGTCCTAGTGCGAAAATATTGTGACATTTAATACACGGACACTTTGTACAGGACAGGTTATGTAGATAACTACACTTTATAGAACATGCACCGAAGTCACAAGATACCTGCTTACAACAAACCAGATATCGATCACTGATGAGTAATGTACTTCATATTTACGAGAATTTGCATGTTTAAGTATATTATCGCTAAGGCTGAACTGCATACTGCATCCTTCACACAAATATGACATGCAACAAAGACTCTTGGCAGAATTAAAGCGCTCATGTCGCCGTACATTGCAGTCTACAGTAAATGTTTTATCACACAAGTGACATTGATGACTACGTAGCGTTTCAGGAAAAGAATCTAACGGACTTGTTGGAGATGTATGTACTGGAGCTAAAGAAGCAAGTAATGTCGGCTATGTTGTTCTCAATACCTGAGCCGAAAATTTCGATGGCTCCATTGAAGATTTCGTAGATGTAACAGCTGAAGAAGATGTTGATACTGAAGCATCTGTAGATGATCGTGCTGCTGGTAGTGATGTATGTTTCGTAGGTGAAGAGGTCGATGGCACCATACCAATATGATACAATGGTAATACACTGGTGGAGGTAGAATCTGCTAGTCACGTTGTCATCGCAGCTGAAGAAGTCGATGGCCAGACACCAATGGTGTGCAACATCCATTCAACTTTAACGTAATTAGCCATGGATGATTTGACGTGTAAGCCAGCAGAGTATCTTTCACAGCAGTCGTTGTCAGCTGACCTCCCTACTGTGTATATATATATACACGCGTGTGCAAGCCCTGTAATATCATATTGACTCTGAACCAATCGTATTTCACTATTAATTCATTGTGCGGACACCAACCAGCCAATCATCGAGTTAACACGTGATTACCGCTGACCAATAACATGTGGGCATTGAAATATGACATGCGGGAGTTAGTCTCTGACTCCAAAATGGCCCCTAAATGACTCATAAATGTTTTTACTACCACAACCAACAACACCACCACCACCACACCTTGAACCCTACATAACCCCTAATGACCCATTGACTCATGACCCATTGACCCAAGACTCACTGACATATAGCACAACTTGGACTGTGTACTGAACAGTGAAACACCATGGCATGCCTCATCAAGCTTCCCAATCGGTCGTTGTGTGAAAAATGACGCTTTGTACAGACCGCACTATTAAACCTACGAGCATTTTGAACATAGGTGAAAACTTGATCGCACAATTGGAAATGATGTCAGCCAGTTAGCGATGATGCAGGTCATGGTTCCAATATCGTCGAGGCCAAAATGCAACCGCTTAGTTTTCGCAGCTGATCTTCGCGGTATGGGAGCACTCTGAGGAAACCCAAATACTCATTTGGCCAAGCAAACATATATATATGCTTAGTTAAAATTTATATATTTATATATACATACGTATGTACATATAAATATGGGAATAAAAATTACTATTTTATTTATTTATGTATAAGTATATAATATGTTAATATAATAATTATTAAATTGTATACGTGGCATATTAAATTTTGTTAATATAAAATTATTTAAAATTTATTATATATTGTATAAATATAAATTATTATAATATATTATATATATATATATAATAATATATATATATATATATATATATATATATATATATATATATATATATAATGGCAAATAAATTAATTACTTTCAATTTATTATATATATTATTATGCATAGACATCGGGGGAATTATTTTTAATTTATTTTAAAATAGTTATGTATGGGATACAATATATTCATGTAAATTAAAATTAATTAAAAATAATTGTATACATAATATGATTAGGATACAAATATGTGTAATTATATAAACACGGGAATTTAAATTCTTCGAATTTATCATATACATAAGTATTTATATGTAAATATACATATGATTAATAGTCTATCTAAGTAACATATTGTTATGTAAGTCTTCTTGGCCGAACGAGTATATGGGTTTTATCTGAGTGATCTCATACCGCGAAGATCAACTGCGAACACGAAGGCCTTGCATTTTGGCATCGACAATTATGGAGCCCTGACCTCCAACATCGATAACTGGCTGACATAATTGCCAATTCTGAGATAAAGTTTTCACTTATGTTCAAAATGCTCATCGGCTTGAGAGCGCGGTCTGCACAAAGGATCCTTTTTCACACAACAACCAACTGGGAAGCATGGTGGAGACCTACTGTGGTTCTGTATTGTTCTGTACAAAATCCAATTTATGATATAGGTCAATGGGTCACGAATAAATGGTCAAGGATCAATGAGTAATGGGACAATGGGTAATGGGTCAATGGGTAATTAGTTGTAATGTAGGGGTCAAAGTGGTGATGGTGGTAGTGGAGTCATTTATGAATCATTGAGAGGTAATTTTGGAGTCGTTTTGGAGTCAGAGACTGACTCCCGCATGTGATGTTTTAATACCTGCATGTGACTGGTCTGCAGCTCTCACGTGGTAACTCGGTAGTGGCTAATTACGTTAAAGTTGAATGAATTGTGCCTACCATTTGTTTCTCGCTATAGACTTCTTCAGCTGCGATGGCTACGTATCTAGCAGCATCTACTTCCACCAGTGCAATACCAAAGTTTCAGTTTCGTATTGTGCCATCGACTTTTTTTCAGCTGTGACACCTACATCATCTACATATGCTGCAACACCTACATCATCTACATATGCTGCGACACCTACATCATCTACATATGCTGCAACACCTACATTATCTACATATGCTGCAACACCTACATCATCTACATATGCTGCGACACCTACATCATCTACATATGCTGCAACACCTACATCATCTACATATGCTGCGACACCTACATCATCTACATATGCTGCAACACCTACATCATCTACATATGCTGCAACACCTACATCACCTACATATGCTGTGACACCTACATCATCTACATATGCTGCGACACCTACATCATCTACATATGCTGCAACACCTACATCATCTACATATGCTGCAACACCTACATTATCTACATATGCTGCAACACCTACATCATCTACATATGCTGCGACACCTACATCATCTACATATGCTGCAACACCTACATCATCTACATATGCTGCGACACCTACATAATCTACATATGCTGCAACACCTACATCATCTACATATGCTGCAACACCTACATCATCTACATATGCTGCAACACCTACATCATCTACATATGCTGCAACACCTACATTATCTACATGTGCTGCAACACCTACATTATCTACATATGCTGCAACACCTACATCATCTACATATGCTGCGACACCTACATCATCTACATATGCTGTGACACCTACATTATCTACATATGCTGCAACACCTACATTATCTACATATGCTGCAACACCTACATCATCTACATATGCTGCGACACCTACATCATCTACATATGCTGTGACACCTACATTATCTACATATGCTGCAACACCTACATTATCTACATATGCTGCAACACCTACATTATCTACATATGCTGCAACACCTACATCATCTACATATGCTGCGACACCTACATCATCTACATATTCTGCGGTACAAACGAATTCTTCAGATGTTACAAGTAGTAAGTTGGTAGGTCTAGGGCAATTTAATTTTTCTTAAATATCCTTGATTTTTTCGTCAAAAAGGCTTTTTTAAAGTATATTGTTTAATTTTCAAGGTTATTCCCCTATTTTCCAATCCTCGAATTATTCTTAAAAAACTCCAAATATGGCTTAAAAAAGCCTCCAAAACATGAGTTTTTCACGTGTTTTCAGCTCTTCCGATGCAATAGTATGTATCAGGTAAAAACCGACTTATTTTTTCCTTTATTTCAATTAATTTTCAAGGGTTCTCTTAATTTTCAAAGGCTTTCCTTAATCTACAATCCAAATAAAACAAATTTAAGCAAAAAGTGAAGCAAATTTTAGCTAAAAAGAAGCAAATCTTCAAGCTAAATCATCCAAAGTTAACTAAAATATGAAAGAATTTAAAAATGATTTAAAAGATTTAAAAATTATATTTATTTGATTTTAATAGAATTCAATATCATGCACAGATTTTCAATTTTTAATTTTTTTTTATCTCTTTATATGCTATGAAACCATATTTCTTATTTATTAATTTCAGCATTATTATCAAATATATTTATATAGTGATCTGGTAATGTAATTTTATATTTCTCATCTAAAGTACTATTAATTTTTTTTGTCAAACTTAGATTCATAAATTTGAAAATCTGTAGAAGCGTACTATTTATTAATTTCAAGAACTTGTAGTTTGGTTAATTCATATGAATTGTTTAACTTATTGAAAAACGATTCCATTTTTGTTGATTTATGAAGAAAGATAAAGAGGAAATAAAATTGGCTATATAATATTTAAAAATTATAAAAATTAAGTCTAATCAATAGTTATATTTTCGATGTTCTAAAAATTCCAGTAAAGTTTTTTTCTTAATAAATTTCTTTCCTTATGTATAAAAACGGAAATCAATAAAATAAGCAAGCATTGTAAAAAGTGTGGTGACATATTAAACATAGAAAGTTTTTATCGCTTAAAGACACAAAAGATAAACATATTAACGCCCGTAAAAAATGTTCCACTGAATATGGTAGAAATTATTATGAATTAAATAAAGAGAAAGTGCTATGCGGATGTGAAAAAAGTTTATAATACACATCTCAAAAACCATAAAAATACTAAAACACACAATAGACTAGTATATATTCCAGATGAAATTCAACATGATAATTATACAACACAAACATGTACAATTTGTAATGAGAATAAATCTATAAAATGATTTTGTCCGCATAAAACTACTAAGGACAAATATACGGATGAATGACAATAATTATCATATCAAGAAGTTAAACCGCTAAAAACGATTTCATTATTATCACAAAAAGAAGTTAAGTAATTAAAAACAATTTCATTTCTCTTTATATTTTTTGTTTCCTTTATAAACTTTTATTCTAATTAAATACAATTACAAACGATTTAATTTTCATAAAAATAATTTAAGAAATTAAAAGCAACTTAATTTATCGTTAAATTCTTCATTCATTATATAAATTGTTATTTCTATTAAATACATTAAAACTGATTTCATTATCATAAAAAAATGTTAAGTTATTAAACGCAATTTAATTTACTATCAATAATTTAAACACTTTTTTTTTCGATATTACACCTTTATTTTTTATCTTTATATTTTTTGTTTTCTTTATAAATTTTTATTCCTATTAAATATAATTAAAAATGTCGGCATACAATTTAATAAGTGAGTTGAGTGAAATGAGAGTACAGGAGTTGGGAACTATAGCTAAAAGTTTAAAAATAAAATATATGTATATATAATAGAAAAGACGATTTAATTAGGAGTGTTAATACGCGTCTTCAAAACGAGAATCAATAAAAAAAATCTACAGAGAATCTAAATGATTTAAAAGTTGTGGAATTAAAAGCTAAAGCTACATTTTTTTTAATAAAAACATACAGACAAAAAATTAATTAAATTATAACTCTTATACGTTTTATTTTAAATGAATAAACGAGAAATAATGTTACAAATTTACCTTTTCCAAAAGGTAAATTAATATCTAATGAAACCAAAAAAGAATGAAAGAAATATTTTCTTTTTCTGATAATGTATTTCTAACCATAAGAGATAAAATTATCTGAAGTTAAAAAAAATTTAATTTTTCTAATTCCTATGTTGAAGAAGAAAATACATGTTTAGGTAAAATTTTTCCTTTTAAACAAGATATTTTTAATGATAGCGTGGAAAGGAATCCTCCATTAAAGATTCGTAAAATCAATCGTAAATTAATTGATAACTTCAACATTTTGGCAAACCAAATACAGCATTCGCATAAATAATTTGCAAGGAAAGCTGTAAAAATAATAACTGGTTATAAACATGGTGATCAAATAAGAATGTTTGCAAATAATCGGAATTTTCACCATACAATTTCGGCAGCAAGAAATTGCAATTTAAACGCTGGAACCTTACTTGATCAAATTGAATTAATAATTACATCCAATGTAAATGTAGAAATAAGCCAAAGTACTTTTGATATTAACGTTTACAGTGTGCGAAGATGAAATGGACGATGACCCAGAGCAATAATCACAGCTTTAACATACGGAACTAATATCATTTTGGACAGAGAATGAAAGAACAATGAGGTTTTATATTTCAGGAAAGGAGGAAAACTGCTAGGAGAATTGGCTGGAGAATTGTTTGTTTAAGAATGGGGAAAAAATTATGAAATTGGATTCAATTTGGAAGGTAATCAAGACGCAGAGGAGTTTCTGAATGTCCAAATTAAAGTCGTTTCAGCTGCTCATTTCAATTCAATAATGATGACTGCTTGTGAAAAAACACCAACAACTATTTGCTTTTATTTACAAAATGAACATTTCCATGCAATTAAGAGTATGTAAGCATTTTTAGGAAGTGTTTATTATTGTAAGATTTGTGATGTGCCATACAACAACAAAGATCAACATCTCCGTATTGAAGAAATAAAAAGTACATGTAATTTGTGTGAAAAATCTCAACACACAAAGCTTGGGAATGTGAATAACGAACTAGTATATATTGCGAAAAATGTAATATATATTGTTTTCGGCAGGATTGTTTTAATAATCACGATGAAGTGTGTTAGAAAATATATTCGAGAAATCGGCGTGACGCGTGTGATTTTGGTGAATGTCGAAATTGTGAAGAATTTGTGAGAAAGAAAACGCATGAATGTCACATGCAAAGTAAACATGCAAAGTAAGGGATCTAATGCATAGCGTCTTGTGGTTGTGATGGACGAGCACCAACATGTCGTGCCGAATGAACATTCTATCAAATATAAAACTTTTGTTATTACGAAGCCAAACAAGATACTGGTATTCAAAACCCAAACTTTATATCTGTTCAAGATTTTCACAATGCCATCAAACGGCATTTCAAAACAGATGGCGAGTTTTGAGAATGGGCTACAGCTGAAAGAAACAAAAAAATACAAGTTCATTCCAAAGGTTACGATTCATATTTTATTTTACAACATCATGTTAGAAACATTATAAAACCTAAAACTATATACCAAGGTTGAACATTTATATAACTTAAAATATCGAGTCTTAATATAACATTTTTAAACAGTATAAACTTTATTGAAGGAAGTCATGCGTCATTCATCAAAACATTTGGTTTACAAACCTTGAAAGGACATTTTTTACACTTTTTAAATAAACGAAAAAATCATAATTACGTTGGAAAAATCCCATCAACAAAAAATATTGGAGTCAACACAGTGAAAGAAGAACACTGTAAAGATTTTTACAATGATATGCTGAAAGAGTAAAGGAAAGCCATGCTTTCGATTTCAAAAAATAAATAGGTAAATATTGTGATTCTGATGTCGAAATTTTACAACGTGGTGTCTTAAAACTAAAAAATCCTTTCTTGAAATAGTAAATACATAACAATAACGAATGTTTGTATGGCTGTTTACACAGCTAATTTTCTTATAAAAAATAACTATTATTGTAGTTAAAGAAGAGAAAAAAGAAATTATAATAAAGAATCAAATTCATTGTTAAATACATTTCATAATGTTCGTCATTCTTTAAATGGTAGAGAACTAACTATTTGTGTATCCAAAGTTGATGGTTATGGCGATAAAACTATAAATATATATCAATATGATGGTTGTTTCTGGCATGGTAGTCAAGAGTGCTATTCCCCGGACACTATAAATACAATACAATAATGAAACCATGGATGACATGTTTACTAAAACAATCAATCGAACTACAATTCTACGACAAAATGGATAAAAAAAGAGTTTAAATGTGGTCATCCAAGTAGAATAAACCGATTTTCTTCTAAAATAGTTGAGAAAAATACTATAAATGTGATAGAACCATTAAAACCTCGGGAAGCATATTTTGGAGGAAGGACGAATGCTTCAAAACTAAAAGTTAACGGAAGAAAATCAAGATATATAGATATATGTAGTTTGTATCCAACAGTAATGTTTTATGATTATTAACATGTAGGACATTCTATTAAAATATTAAAACCTAAAAAGTACGCAGCGCGTTGGTTTGGTGAAATGTAAAGTTTAAGAACTCTACTGAACCTACTGAACAAGGCTATAAAGGCATAAAAATATCTTTCCAAATTGGGCACATTATTTTCACAATACTATAAACCACTCGGCTACAAAATATACTTTGATAATAATCTCTCGAGCACCCATCAGCTTAAAAATATACAGAATAAGTTACATAAATGTCCACATAAAATCGTGACGTTTATGATTTACCAAATTAAGGTGAACTGCCACCCAAAACAGGTCCAATCCTCCAAAAACAATTATGCAGATATCAAATGTTTCTCTGCCAGACTTCTGACTTCCGAAATCAATATTAGATTAATTTCAGAACAATATGAATTACGCGAATAAGTATTATACATCACAATGATAACATGAGCTGATAAATACAGAATTCTAACGATTATAAATTAATTACATAGGACAAACAGCACCCTTATATTTTGACAAATGAAGGTCTAGACAACCCAATTTGACAGTAAGTTTTGTGATTATATCACATGCACAATAAAACAATTCCAATTTTTCATACACAACATTTTGCTCACGCACGAGTGGTAACTTCTCTAATTCTGTTGTTACCACTTGGTTTTTTTCAACTATAGAGTGACTATAAATGCAAACATTTTACACTTGCCCCTTCTAACATACCTACTTTAAAATGTGACATTTTTTTGGAGTCTCAAAATGATTATATTTTTGGGACGTTGGCATTAACGGCAGCTAACAAATACTACCGTTCATAACCGAACTCCACTCTTTCATCATCAAAACAGTAGCATGTGCATTTTTAATTACACTGAATGCTTCTTTACAACCACTACCTCACTTCATATACCTTAACAACCTTGAATTAACACCGTACTTTAGTATTGTTGCTACCAATTGTAAACATTTGTTACCAAATCCGAGCAAAACTCATGTTATTCAAAATTCGGAGTTACGAGCTGCATCAAATATCAAATTAATGCTCTGGGTGTAATCTTAAATCATCCATATCACCATGTCGCACACTTTTGTAAACTTTAGGGTTTCTGTCTAAATAATGAGCAGAGTTAGCATTAGTTAGCATTGATTATTAAGCCGGCTACCATTTTCCCCACAGCAAATCTCACGTTAAAATAAGACATTGCTAAAAACATTTAAATCTCTTCATAGGTGCTGAGAGTGAGAGCTCTAATATGGGAGCAGTTAAAAAATCTATGTGAGACCTGTGACACACACAAGTTATTTGGCAGCCGACTGCCACACGTTATATAAAGTTAATTAAAAGAAAGAGCAAACCCACAGGATATTTAAGGCCCCTATACGACTTCAGCTCCAAGGTAAATTGTACTTTATTTCAACTAACCTCTAACCGAGAGCCAAAAATATTTAAAAACGGTAATTCCAAAACCCTTTTCCTATATGCTGCCAGTGCAAATAGATGTCAGTTGTGGAGCCACGATTCCCGCTATGCAACACATTTCTTACCTCAAGCAAGTCAAACGAGGATAACAGGCAAAATCATTACGTTTTACACAGGCTTCACACACGCCTCTTAAGTTTCCAAAAATTCCAAGAAACTAGCCCTGTATCACACCGAATTAATAAAAAAAAAGGTATTACCTCGCCGCACACAAACAGAAAATCCCTTGCCACCACGACTCGCCTTTGGCCAAATTGTACCACAGGCGTCGTACCTGCTGTCTACCCACCCACGATGTTCATAATTATGCCAATGTACTCTCAGCATGACATGCTGGTCTACCCAAGAGAACACAACCAAATACAAAGGAAGCCTTTTTATAGCATTACTTTACACCTGAAAATCATGGCGCTAGGGAAGGGAGAGAGGGAGGAAGGGGAACAGACAGGATAAAGGAAATGGGGTACCCGTTACTATCTCCGAATTAATTAATTCTCAGAGTCCACTGGTCACATAAATTAAATAACGATGACCGAGGCACCTCCTACCAGTACAGCACCACCTAAATTATACCATCCTGTACTTAGAAATAAGAAATAAAACTAATCTTCACAGTATATTCCTAATGTGTTGAAGAGGAAAAAGGACTATGTTAACACAATGATGAAGAAATAGAATTAGATAAAACATGGACTACATTAAAACTAAATAAATAAATCGAAAAAGTTTACAAAATACTTCAAATTCATGATGTATGGCATTTCATACAGAAAAGTAATACCATGTTTAGGGATTACATTCAAACATTTATGGAAATCAAATTGGAAACTAGTTCATTTAAAGATGATTACAAATCGAAGGAAGAATATGCCCGAGTTACCAAGGATAAACAGAAAATCGATCTATTCACTGAAAAAAGTTAGCAATATCCTGATAAACATGCTGTTGCCAATACTGTTTTAAATTCACTCTGGGGAAAGTTCGACCACAGATATTATTTGACACAAACATAATACATTACAAATCCTCTGCAGTGGTACGAACTTTTATTGGACAATATAATAGAAGTAAATAATGTTGTGTACATAAATTAAGAAATAATTGAAGTGGCTTATCGAAACGACGAGAATTGTGAGGAAGAAAGCACTGCAGCGAATATATTTATAGCAACTTTCACTACTTCTAATGTTAAATTAAGATTATATGAAATGCTCGATAAATTAAATGATAAAGTAGTATATTATGATACAGACAACATTGTTTATATTGGTGTTGGTATAAATACTATTAAAACAATATGTATGCTTGGTGAATGGACCAATGAATTTGAAAAAAAAAAAAAAACTATTGTGTTATCGAACGAATAAGTACTACTTCAAAACGTTATGGTTATGCAACTCTTTTGGGAATAAAAGTTACAAATATTAAAGAATTCACTCTAATTCGGGAAAATGCTTCGAAGTTGAATATGAAATCAATGGATGCATTATTTAAAAATGAAATAATAAAAAAGTGATTATAAAAAACAATTTGATTACAAGAGATAAGGAAACAAAAAAAATTGGTGAATCATTTAATGGCATAAGAATTTATGTTTGGCTAAACAAACGTACAATTTTGATTGAAAAAAATATAATATTATTGTAAAATTACTTTAGGGTCATCAAACAAATTGTTTTATATTTATGTATAATTTTATTTCATTTTTATGTATAATTTTATCTATAATTTATTATATGCATGATTTTATTCTTACTGATATATTAGACTCTTCTATTTATACATTTTATATATTAAAAAATTTGTAATATCAGCACAATCAAAATCAATTAGATTTCCAGTTTCATCTCTAATTCCCAAAATAATATGATTAAACCATTAATTTATAGTTTTATTTAAAAAATGGAAATAAAGTTTCATGAATAATACAATCTCTAAATCCAAACATAATTTTCAGTGAAAAACTGACAATAATATATGTTTGTAAATAATTAGATTCATCATATTCTTTAAACATGCCACATGCAAAGTTACAATGAATATAATTTTTTTTTAAATTGGCTAAACTTTGGTAATTTAGTGCCTACAACAATTTGTTATTCTTCAATAATCGTATCTCTTTAAAAATAAAGTATATCAGATAATCGCTCAACAAAATTAATATCCAACTTACATTTAATCTATATTTTATTTTTCACATAGTATTGATTTAATTCAATTTTATGAAATGAAAATTGTTCAACTAAATTAATAGTTTCATTTAATGTTTCAATATCGTATTGTCCTTTAGGTATATTAATAACTTTTTTGCTATCAATCAATATCTTAGAATTGTTCTTTATATTATGTGTTACAAATTTTGTACGAAAAGTAATCCATGCAATTGATTTATACCTTTGTGAATGATAACGTAATGATGTTTATTATTTAGTGTGGATCTATTATTTATTAACTCAAATACTTTATTCTCCATTTAATAAAAAAACTAACTAAATAAATGAAAAAAAGTTGATTGGGGTCTTGGCGTTTTAATTTCCGAAGAAAAATATTTTTAGAGCTATGGCCTGACAATATGAGGGCAATAATAGTGGACACTGTATTTGTGCAAAAATTAATTTGACGTAAAATTTTTAATTTATAAGAAATGATGGATATATTTTAGTAAATTTTACGTTAGTTCAAAAAGTTTAATTCAACCAAAATGTATGGAGTTAGAAAATTATATTGATGAGTTATCAAAAAGATAAAAGTTGAAGAAAAATATGGTACTTTTTTAAAAAAAATAATAATAATATGATTCCTATAGATCTAGTTATATTTGATGATGTTATTTTAGGCAATTAATATATAATACATGATTATTTCACTAGAGATAGACATAAAAATACAGATGTATTTTATTTAGTACAAATGTTTGTTGAAATGCCTAAGCAATTGGTAAGAGATAATAAGAATTTTCTATGTATACTTAAACAAGTCTATACTAATTTAAAGCATATTTATAATGATTTGATTGGTGGAGACATGACTTAAAAATTTTTTAAGATGTTTGTGTAAAATGTTGAGACGAATATGGTTTTATAACATTAGATTTGAGTGGAAAAATGAAGGATGGGAAGTGCGGAAATAAATTCAAAAAGTTTATAAATAAATAACTTCATCTCACAACTAGATATTTAAATGTTGTCCAGTTCTATCTCTTTAAAACACGAGATTTTGCTATCTGGCTCGCCGCCAGCAATAGACTGATAATACATTCCAACACTTGTACACCTTGGTGAGTGCTCTACACTGCTATAAGTGAGCTCTTGCAGCAACAGGATAAACCATTCATAAACTGCTGCTATCTAGTTGGGACATATCGAACACTTAGCTTGAATAACTTGCGATAAGAAGTTTACAATGCATCTTGTCGATAATCTCGCTTCAATAACTCAGTGGTTAGCTGTTCGACTTTAAAAAACAAGGTTTGTGGGTTCAAATACCCGAGAAGAGTGGGTAATTTATAGTGTGGGTATGAAGGGTCCCATATCAATACTGTGCCGTCTCAAATAAGACACTACGTTTTACATGCGTTTTTAATTACGACATTAATTTTTTAGCTATGTCCCTAAAATTTTCTTTATGCTCCTATATTAATGTTTTACTTGTCACCATATTTTTGTCTCTTTAGAGTATACCTATATGATTTTTTTGAAATTTATGCATCTCTATCAATTTATTGATGTCTCACTACTGAACTATTTTGAACACATAATTTTTAGCATTTAATCAGTTACTCATTACTGAGAATTATTATTGTCTCTTGCTCTGCTAAATAACTTAATTTTAATTATTGGCAGTATTCAAGTTAATTGCTTATATTCTGAGTTTTTATCATATGTCTTGTTATTTGAATTTTTTATTATGATGGTTAATAATACTTTTATTCTCATTTTGAACTACATATGAGTTGTCTGATTAAGTTTATTTCCTATATATTTATTTATCTCCATTTTCAATATAGTCAATTAACTTATATACTTTTAACATTTGTTATATCTGGCGATATAAAAATATTAATTTTCTTATCTCAACTTACTTCATATGAGTTTGTTAATATTTAAACAGTTAAAACCTTTTTTTTAAAGTTTCATTTCCATGCTGTACAAGATGTTACTTTCAAAGCTTCGTTCTCAATCTCGTTAGCTCCATCAAGAACCGCATTTCATGTCTTGTTTTCTTTTTCACCCGAATTGCAGTGAAATGTAGCACATTCCTTTATTATGCCTGCCACAGCCCTTCTTGGACGTGTTTTTTTTCTGCTGTAGTACATTCTGCATTTTATTTCTGTGATCACACATTCAGTTCATGATATTGTATTAAACAAACTCTTCTATCACATGCCAGAGTCCATCGACGCAGCGCTCTACCTCCTATTGTACAACCTATGCCATCTAGCGGGAACTCCAGTACTAGCCGTCTTCTTTCCTCTGTCCATTCACCCGGCTTTTTCCTGGCACTTTCGTATGTGGCAAGTTGTCATGACGCATTATCGACATGCGGTAACCGTGGTGTTCTCGGGGACTTAAAACCCCTTTTTAGTGTTCTCTACACTTACCATCACGTAGAGTATAGTTTTTTTGTGGTGTTGTGTATTGTGCATTTTATTTGTTTATTATTTTTCTTTTGGTGGTTTGGCTGCAACTCAACATGTGATCAGAATTTACTCTACCCTCGTACGTTGAATACAGTTTTAATTGATTTTCTCCCTGTCTTGTGATCCCATTTATATTTTTCTACTCACTATTTTGTTTTATTAATTTGGTTATCGTGAGGGTTTCACATCTTAATGTGCTCGCTATCGGTCAAGTTCCGTGTTTTTCCTGACTTTCAATTCAATTCCACAAGTTGTTACAAGATGTTGTGATCTTCCCATTACTTCCTGAGAAATGAATTCTTCTGGCCACCAGTTAAGATACTTGTGGCAATTTTATCTCGTTCCATCGATACTTGTGGACACACTTAATTTTCTTTGAGTTATTCAGTCAGTATTAACCTTTTTTATTTCAACTGGGCCAGTTTTGATATAACAAACTTTCTTTATACAAAAATATATTCTCAAGAGACAATCAATCTTAATCTATTACAACCTGTGTTTGCGAACGTATAGATTTTAATCTTAAAAATAGTTTGAACATATTTCATTGTTCCTTAAAATATAATTGTGTGACTAAATAATTTTTTCTTTCAAATATGAAGGAAACAATCATGAACTTTATAAAATTTAACAAAATCTATATGAATTTGTTGCATAATATTTAATTGTATCAGTTGTTGGGTTTATTAATTGTATTTTGTTTGTGCCCACGACCTAATTTTTATCTACACAAGCACCAGTTAAATTTATATGTCTTGTAAGATACCATGCAATTTGCTACTTTGTGTTACATAAGTTATATTGATTATTTTTAGAAGGTATCATATGTGTTAATACTAATTTCATTTGAGTATGTAAGGAAGCATCGTAGGTTTAGGTTTTTTATACTTTAAATAATCATTCTCATACCTTGCCCCAGTGATTGGTAAAAGGTAATTTAAATGTCATACCTCTAGACTACGATCACGTGATATTATCTTTTATATTTTCATGTTACATTTAAGATATTGTTATGACAAACTGCCAAGCTTGATGGTAATACGTAAACATTTAATTACTATATATATATATAATACTCCTCCTTTACAATTGATATTACATTTGACAAAGAATGAATTCAATAAACACACAAAAAAATAGATTTATAGCACACCACCACAAATGTGTTTTTACTCATAAGGTTGTTGATTTACCTCTGTACCTAAGATTGTTTCCAGTTTGACATGCAAGTATTTAGCCTAGCCTTTTTTATTTATGCTATTTCCATCCTTTTGGGCAATGATGACAAATGTGTTTCTTATGCCACTTCTATATATATGCATATGTTATTTATCTGTCTCTCTATTATTTTTCTGTAGTCTTTTTATGCAATATTATGTGGTGATTCTATTTCTGAGGGCTGAGTCTTTTCTTTTGAAGTGGACCTACATCTTAATTTTTCCCCCTATTCTTTTACATCAGCACAATACAATAAATTATCAACCAAGTATTGAAATTTTACATAAAAACAAAGAAAAACATTTATTTGCTCATGCTCCCGCATTATACTACACTCTAATATATTAGATGTATAGCTGCAGTGTCTCAGGTGGTGAAGTTGCCAAACCATTTGAGAGGGAGTAACAATAAATAAAATAAATAAATAAACATCCCATCTTATCTCTTAAAAAATACCATAATTGGCCGGCCAAGTGATGAATTTGGGATGTTCGCCAGTGGAGTTTGGTGGTGTCAAAATCAAGGCCATAAAAATATACCCCTGGCAAGGCGTTAATTTGTTTGCAAACCCAATAAAAAGGTCCCTGGTGCGACATTAAGTTGTCCGTAAACCATTAGTAATTTTTAAAGAAAATAAATATAAAAATTGAGACAACTACAAGATATTCTATGCAATTTGTGTTCTCTCTGTTCTGCCCCCTATTCAGACTTGCAACCCAACATTGTATGCTGTCATTTATACACATGTGAAAATGTTTCTGGAAAGTGGTAACAAATTTGACTAAATAGAACATATTACTCATTGGCCTATTACACCATATTTTTCACCTTTGTACTGCTTGCTGGCAGTTTTGTTGCCTGGCACGACAGTAAAATTAAACATATCATGGAACTTGCGAAAGAAGAACTTCGTGCATGTGTCGCCTGCTTCAACAAGTGACAATATGGTGGCCGCAGTTCCCATTCCTGCTGTCGGCGGTACTGAGCACTGTGATCGCCCTCCCCAGGTGGTGGGGGTGGATTCATCATCTGCACAAAAGGTCGATGCACTATTTAAATGGCTGTTGGAGTAATGCAGAGTCGTCCTTTGTTGGTGCAGACTATCCCTTACTACCTTAAGGATAATTTAGTCGAAATATATAATAGAAACCTCAAAATATCTGTAACAGCTTTTCAAGTCTGGTTCATATAAGGAATGAGATCTGGTACTTCATCAACTACCGTTATCACCGAGGTTTTCTTGGGAGGAGTTTGTTTCATTCTCTTATTAATACCTGTGGCTTACACAGTTTCTTTTAGGAATCAACAAAGGAGAGAGAGTTGGAAGAAGTGTGGGATGAGGTCACACAAAGTTTGCGACAATATCACAATAAATTCGCTGCTAGGAAAGTGTATGCTGATGGTACTGTAGTTTTTCAGGTTGGGGATAAAGTAATGGTGGAGACCCATTATCTTAGTAGTAAGGCAGCTCATTTCAGTGCTAAGCTCGCCCCAAAATACCAGGGAACATTCAGAATTTTTTGTTTTCTCACTCCAGTTACTGTGGTTTTAGAAGATATTACTCAGGCAGGGGTCATAATCAAGTGTTATGTGACCCAATTGAAGTTGTGTACTTCTCGTTAGTGGGGGGGATTTTGTTGTTTGCTGAACTCTGAAGGCAATTTATGTGATATTGTGTAAGTGTAAGATTGTTGTTATCTAAGGATTTTCTTGTTTTAGTATTAGTGGAATATAATTAAGGTTAGTTCTCTATAATGCTCCCTCGGGGGCTGATGCTGACCATATTTAAATTTTAAGAGTGTTGTAAATTTGTAGAGTAATTTGTTTGAATATATACAAAGTCTCTTGATGGTAATATTTGAAAGTTGGGGATCCCACTCCCTTTGGGTCGTTCGTTTGATTTGGGATGATCCCACTGGGGACTCCCATTCATCATCAGATCTGAGGAGGTGCTCTATTTTGTTATAAATTGAAACCTGGACCAAATACTTGCGGAAGTATTCTTGTTTGTTCTGGTGGAGTATGAGATGATCCTGCAGCTGGGGATCATAATCTTCATGGAAGTGTCCTTTGAAGAGGGGCTGTTGGAGTCCACCACGTGGCTGGCCACCTCGTCTTGGATTCCTGAAGTTTCCTCTCACTGGTAGCGATCTTCATGGGCTGAGGGGGGGGGGATGAGACAACTGCAAGAAAATCTACCCGATTTGTGTATTCTCTGGTCTGCCCCTATTCATTCTCGCAACCTGATGTTGTATGCAGTCAGTTATACGTACGTGAACATTTTTGTGGAAAGTGAAACAAATTGGACTAAATTGAACATTTCACGCATAATGTACCATATTGTTTACCTTTGTACTGCTCGCTGGTGGTATTGTTGCCTGTCACAACAGTAAAATGAAACATTTCATATCACTTGCGAAAGAGAATTCCGTGCACATGTCGCCTTGATTAACAAGTGACATTATGGCAGCCACAGTTCCCATTCCTCCTGTTGGTGGTACTTAGCACTGTGATTGCCCTCTTCTGGTGGTGGGGGTGAATTTGTCATCTGCGAAGAAGGTCGATGCACCATTCAAATGACTTTTGGAGTGACACAGTGTCATCTTTATTTGGACATGCTGAGAAATATGAACTCTTATTCGACAATCATTTCTTATACCCCTCTACAGAATATTACTCTTTGATATCTCTCCCTACCAAGTATAATGACTGTTGTTCCAAATATGGTAATACTTAATTCTATTGGTTTCAGTTTTTACAGAGCAACATAGAGAATTCACATTGGGGGTTGGAATCTGTTCACCCCTCTAAGAATTATTGGAAAGAAAACATATATGTCTTGTATTTCGGCTCGTTCGGTGTCAGACGATTTCGGCCTCGAGAGAGCATCACCACACCTGAAGTTACATAATTCATCAGTATACACTCTAAGGCTCTTAAAGCAGAAGGTCATGATGTCACTTTGACGTAAGGTTAGATGCCCCAACATGGGCTTTAAACTTTAAAAATATATTTAGCTTGCAGGTAGTATTTTGTGATGACTCTAAAAAAGAAACTTTATTCTCCTCCTTGAAAGTTAAGACTTTCTAATTGCGAGCAGTTGCTTTGGCAAGTGGTATGTAGTTCAAATGCAGGCAAGTCCAACTCAGCCCATAGTTTTAAGAAACTTATATGTTTTTAAAATACCATAATTTCTTGTAATAAATGGCAAGATGGTGATAGTAATTTATGAATTTCTTGTGGAAATTATATTAAAGTTTAAAAAGGAGAGTCAAAATGAGTGTTAGGTGAATTAATTTATAATTCAGGTTAAACTGATCGATGTGGCCTTTGGCTGTCTATATATAGCCAGGGAATTGTTTTGCCATTAAACTGAGAATATACAAATATATATTTTCCATGTTGGAAATACTTTTGATACTTACCCAAATGCGTAAAGTGCCTTTTTATGACGTTTTTAATAAATTGACATGTGCTTAAAACTTGTATAACAATTTGCATACGATTATCTGAATCCCCATTTGTAGACAGTATTTTTTTGAAGGACATATATTATAATTGAGATTATTGCTCTGAAATCATAGTATTTTCAAAGATGTGTTTTAATGGAGAATTTGAGAAAACACTGTAGTTTTCAAAGGAGATATACTATGACTAAATATTTTTGTGATATCATAAATGTTCTTTTCTCCGAATGAGTGTACATAATATTTTATATAATTATATTGATGCTTTGCATACCAAAGAAAACAAATGAATAATAATAACTATGCACAATTCATGTTTAACTTAACTCAGCAAGTAACAAACTTGACTTATTTGAAAAAAAAAAAACCCTTTTTAGTGTTGGCTTTGGCATTTGATTACTTTCTGCTCAGACCACCATATTTTGGGTTTATTTTTGGATTCTGCCTTGCTGTCTCCTTGGGTCAAGGAACCAGTAGGTGTCTGAAAATTTTAATTCTTATTTTGCTGAACAATCTGCTTTAAGTACTGAGCAAACAAAATAACATACTGAAAACAGGAATAATGTTATTGTGTACAATTCCAAAGTAAAATCAGAAGGTGCAATAATGCTAAATTAGTTATTGACTCATGTTTAGACTTTTTAAATTTATTTGGAGTAATGATTGTAACATTAATTGGGAAATTGATTTAAATTCGTTTGTTTTCCTTTATTTGAAGAGAAGAGTTATTTTAGTAACAAATAAAGTTTTGTTTTATTTATTACTGAATATCAGCTGGTATGAGCAGACTGGGCGAACAAATGGGTGATAATAAGGGAAATTGAGAGTAGATATATAATGGGGGTTCTGGACCACCCCACATTTTCATCGAATATCGCAGTTTTTTGCTCCAAAATCAAGGTTTTTACTTCAAAATCATGCGCAGGGCCACTGGCACTCCGCTTGTTTTCCAGTTCAAGGAGAGAACATTTTAATGAAGTATTTTCCCAACTTATCAGGTTCTGCGGTGCCTACGACAGGAGGCTGTATCTCCTCTAATACTGCCCACGGTGTTTCAGCATTGCGTAACTGAGATTGCTAACCACTTTTGACTGGAAATATGTCCTGTTTTTCACAATATTTTAGTCCTATGACTACAGGAATCACATGCTGTATCATACTTTATTTTCCCATCATATGATTTCGATACCACACTTTGGCACCATGTGCAAAATTCCAGTTCATTGGCTGATGCCCTAACCTTGCTCTCTCATTGGTGGGCGACTCTTATAGCCCTTATTTCTCATTGGTGAGAGAGTGCTCATGCACGACATTTTGGTGGAGGAAGACTTCTCCCCACTACACTCATGTTTCTTTATAATGCCATGCAAGGCCTGAGGATGCTGTAATTCAACAGAGGATGTCAGAGACTGCACATCACCACACAGGACAACTCGCCTGAGCTGCGCTAAGACTCCACTCTCCTTCATCACCATGGCTTTATCATGTTATTGTTTCTGTTTAAGTTTATATATTGTTTTATATTAACAATTCCCATCTCGTCTTCCGCCACATCGCCAAGTAAGTAGAAGTATAATTTAAAGTGTAACAATTTCAGTGTTTGATTTTATTAAATGTGTTAAATTGTCTTAGATTATTTCTTATTGAGTGTTTGTGCTCAGCCCTAGACAGCTCGGGCATCACAAACTGGTGGCAGCGGTGGGATAGTTACTCCATACGGATGTAACTGTACCCACTTCGAAGGGTTATAGTTTGTAGCGATATGTGATAGGTGTTAGGTGGTTGAAAACAGTATTAGGTTTTCCTCCGAAGAATTGAAATTCAGTTATTTTATTTTATTCGCACATTATGTTATGAATGCGAATCGTGAAGTTGTAATTGAGCTGAGCAGTGTTGCAGAGTGTAACTTTTTAAGGTGTCCTGAAGCATTTAGGATCGTGCACATTTCAGTTGACGAATCTAATACGAGGAGATTTGCAGGATTATAACGAACACATGTACTGCAGGAAATTATATCGTTTTAATGTTGAGTATGTCCATGGACCTATTAATAACAGAAGTACTGCTAATGTTGATTGTCATGTGGATTTGGAAGATATAACACCTCACACTTGGGTTAAAGTTGAATATTGCAGATATTATATGGACCAGCCCCACTTTTTTGCTGTATTTTGCAAAAGCACTAAAGTGTTATGCTAAGATGCTTACTATTTCTTCAGAGGCAAGAAGGGAAGGAATGGGGTTTACAGTTTTGACTGTCTACGTAGTTTTTACTAGTAGTACTGAATTATTGAAGGGTTTAGAAGAGTTTTCATTTAAATTGATACAGAAAGTTTTTCAAAAGTACACATCTTTTGACTTGTCTCAAGTAGAGCAATTTCGTCCTAAGTTGAATGCATTAACTACAGGTTTAGGACTGGAAATACCTTTCAAGGGAAAAACAAAGCAATCTTTTTCTACTCGCACATATAAAGTAGACGAGTACGAAAACTCTTCTGGGTGGGTGGTGTTGGAAATTGAAATTCGTATAGTAAAGAGGTTCATACTTCGAGATAGTGTTCATCCAGAATTCGAGATACAAAACCTTGACCTAGTTGCGAACATAGAGACTTCGAATTCGCAAGACAAGAACGTAAAATGCGAGCTAGCACATACTAGTTCTTCATGTGCAGAACATATGGCCATTCTTAAGAGAGAAAATTTGGACACAATTGATGAAACTAAACCTACAAGTATTAGTACTAATTACAATACTCCGAAGAAACTGACTCACAATCACAAACCTTGGATTCCTCCGTTTTTATTGAATTAATAATATTTAAGAAGTTGTAGTAACTTTTTCTAGTTGACATGGAGGACGAAAGATGTTGTCAACTAGCCCACGCGATACCAGCACAAGCTCAAGTACCAGCTCAAGTTAAAGATTCGGCGGTTATTTCATTAGTAGACAAATGGACTGGCGAAAATGGCTCGGTACTGGTACACGATTTTCAAGAAAGCATAGAAATCACAGCCAGCCTAGAAAATATTTCAGATAAGAAAAAATTAAAATTAGCGAGAATGAAATTGAGAAGTTAGGCGTCGCATTTCGTTGCGACATGTCCTAAATTAAGATAGGACATAACATTTGAAATGTTAAAATATGAGTTGAACGACAGATTCAAGGAAAATCAGCCATTGCAATTTCATTATTACATGCTGCACAATGTTAGGCAGAAACATAATGAGGACATGCAGACATTTGCAGATTCGTGTCGTAAATTATGTGAGAAAACAGTTCAGCATTTAGATGATCCAGAGAAACAGAACATTTTGAATCAGGAAGCTGAAAAGAGAATATTAGCAGCTTTCACTGATGGGTTACAAGGTAACATAGGTCAGCAGTTAAGATATAAGATACCACAAACCATGGACGAAGCTGAATGCATGGCTATAGCATTAGAGGTTACAAATGCACATCAGGAATGCAAAACAATATTTGATGATCCTCAGAGGCAGAGAAAGGTGTATAACATAGTTTCCCAGCAAAAAAGTGTGGCATGGGGTAACATGAGATGTGGCGAAAATACTTCCATTAACAGAGCTTTTGGAAGACGTTATAACTCATGTTAACGTGGTTCGAATGATAGCAGTAGTCTATTGGGAGCAGGTTTTTCTCCCAAGAACATGAGTTACAGACAAGAACAAGGTAATAACTGTAATATTAGATGTTTTAATTGTGGACGTTTTGGGCACATGATCAGAGAATGACGAAGTTTGGGAACCCTACAACGATACCAAGTACTTAGGAACGTAGGGCACAGCATTAGAAAAACTGTCGAGAATGTAGATAGTAATCACCGAAACGCGAGAAGCCGAGTGTCAGCCCCGGGCACCACACAGCAGTAATTACTGTTGTAGGGGAAAAGAGACCACAGTATCAGTTCTTGTCGAGGACAATCTCACTCGTTCTTAATTGACACAGGGTCGGATATATCTCCCGTTCTACCTAGAATCGGCGGGAATATTATCAATGAATCTCAGTTAGGAGCAAAAGGCATAACTGGAGACACTCTCCAGATCGTAGGTACCCAGTATGTAGAGTTGTGGGTAAATGGTCAATGTTACCCATATTTGTTCCTTGTATGCATGTCAGAGCTTCCCTTCAAGAGAATACTTGGAACCGGTTTTATCCGTTATTATGATGCCAGAATTGACTTGAAAGAACAGACATTGTATCTCAAAAATATGTTTGATTTAGGTACATATAATACAATTACTTGCATAATTGAGGAAGAGCAGCAGAAACAAGCTGAGAGCCTGGCCAACTTTGAATTTGGATCCGGACCTGTGAATGGTACTCAATAGAATGAAGTGAAAATGATTCTTCATATGAGTCTGCTACCAAAATCGGAAAAAAGTGATAGATGTTGCCTCGTGCCCTGTCAGAAGTCCTCTCGACATGACCACCTACTTCACATGTCGCTCCTGCATTTTCAGCGCGACTAGGACTACATGTCCTTTTGCCCCATTTGAAGTGATTGCGATGAGGAATGAGACACTGGGACACATCCCATTAACAGATACTAAGGGGATAACACACTGGTCACTCACCCTCATAAGAACCTTCTTTTCAACTACACAGGTACCCTGATGGTCGTTCACCCCGTCCTCCAGATTCGTCTCACTGAATCTATTACATGTCCCTATAGAGTTGCTACCCGTACTACTCCAACACTACACCTCGTTCTCCAGGAGGCTCTTATCCATAAGAATTAAGCTGCATATTGCCCTTGCCACACGGATATCCTGTACATTCGTCAACGTCGGTTCGATAAGAAGCAATGCGGAAGAAAATGCTGGAAATAACAATTATTACGTCAAAAAAGTAAGTATAATGAATATGTTAAACAATAAATTTTCTGATTTTGTTGATAATAATCCAAAAGGAATTCCATATCTAATAAGAGTTTTAAATGTTATTCCGCACTCATTTTGGAATTCAGAACATCATGACAAAGGTGTGATATATTGGGCATTAAACAATTTAAATTTCCGTGAAATGCATTTGCCAGGTCATAATTATTGTGGACCATGTACAAAGTTAAATGAAAGATTAGAAAGAGGAGACTCAGAAATAAATAAACTTGGCGAAGCTTGCAAATCTCACGATATTGCATATAATGACCATAAAGATGTTGAATCTAGGCATGAAGCTGATAACATTTTACTAAAAGAAGCAAAAGAAATCATGTCAGATAAAATTACTCGGACTGGTGAAAAAATTACTTCTGCTGCTGTTGCCTCAGCAATGTTTACAAAAAGAAAATTATGTTGGGGAATTAAAATGTTCCATTGAATATATATATAATTTTTACTTATATAAATAAAGATAAAAAACTTATGCCCATCGATCAATTAAGAGATTTCGGTATAGATAAATTTTTAACAAAAAGTCAATTTGAGCGAAAAAATTTAAAGAAAACACCGGCAATGGTTTACATCATGGAGGCATTGTACCTCTCATATTTGATGATTTTACTGGCCTTGGTGATTTAGTAGGAGTAGCTACTTCTATATTTAATTTTGTTGAGCAAAATGGCAAAAATGAAAAATAATTAGAAGACCAAAAAAGACACAATTCAGCAATTGAAAATAAGTCTGTTAGTGGTGTAGTTATGAAAAAAAGAGGAAGGCAAAAAAAAAAAAAAGCTCTTTATCTAACAATATTTAAAAATGTGTAAAAAAAATTAAATATTAAAATTTCACAAATGTTTATATGATTGATGAACTATTAAAAAATATACTCAAATATGAATGTAGTGTGGATAATATTGATATTTCAACAAATCCTGGGAATAATTGGGTTTGTTATTTTAAAGAAAATAATGTTTATTATTTCGACTCATTTGGCAACAGTATTCCTAAAAATTTAATTAATTATTTAAAAACAATAATGTTTATTACAATGACGATCGAGCTAAGAACTTTAATTCTGTTTTCTGTAGACATTTATTTTTAATTGTTTTACACCCTTTTTCGAGAGAATTTAAGTTTAGCGATATAATTTCTATGTTATTAAGTGACATATATATTTTGGAAACCATTAATCGAATCTTTAAATAAAAACTGATAATATTGCTTAAAAAAAAAAACGTACTTTCAAAATGCAATTCGACTGTTTCTTCTTTACTAAGTGATAAGCACTTGTTTTGGTTTTACAAAATCGCATGTTTCTTTTCTGGGGCGAAGAATTGGTTATATAGGTGAACCTGTACATAAAAGAGATGCAATCACTAAATGATATTTCGATATATATAATGCAGACTATGCATTAAAAAATAGGTTGATTCAAAAACTATTGTTTCTGATTATGCTCTAAAATATGACACAAATTTACAATTCAATAACACTATTGCTTAATATATAAAAAGAATAAATAATGCAAAACAGACATTAAAAATGATGTTAATTCGAAATGTAAATCTATAGTTGCTGATTACGCATTAAAAAACGATGCCGAACAAAAATACAAAATAAGTGTTTTTGATTTAAAATCATATGTAGAATCAAAATATATAATACCATTTTTTCTGCTTTACGAGATGAAATAAGTAAAATTATGTTTATACAGCCCACTATATTTCTATTTAAAATCGAAGAATTAATAATATGGCTGATCCTATTGATGGAAAAGATGCCATCAATAAAATATATCTCTAAGAAATAACCAATAAATTGCAAGATTTCAACAATGCAATTTTTAATTATTGCAATACACTTGTTGATTTGAAAGTTGTAAAATTACACAATTTAAACCAATCTGATATTTTTTATTTACATGTAGAGTGGAACAAAATCACTAAAGATTTTCACTTAGATAATGATCAAATTTTCTGTACTTTTTTGATGGATTGTACTGTTTATAAAATAGTTTAAGATATTCTCATGTTTGATAATAATTTGGCTGTTTTCAAGAGCAATACACAAATAGATCACAGCAAGCCCTTTGATTTTAACAAAGGTGATAATTTAACTTTTAAAATATAAATAAATAAAACGTCTCTTTATGCTGATGGAGAGGTGGTGGCAATAGGAATATTCGTGATATATATATACACATATATATACTATTAAATTGAGAAAGCTACGTCTCGGCGGCTTCAGCTGCCTAAGGCTTGGTGTTTGAAATGCAAGAGAGTCACTAATAATATAATATAAAAATGAAAATACAACAAATGGGCGATTAGTCCAGAAAAGTATATGCTTGTTGTGCAACTCTAAAAAAATAACATTCTGAAAAAAAGTTGTTCTATGTGAGGTAAGGAATAATTAATAAATTATTTAAACCAGCACGGAAGAATTTTCCAAGAAGAAAAGTTATTTCGTATGGTATTGATGATTTATGGCAAATTGATTTTGTAGAAATGGATATTGGAAATTTGACAGGTATATCTAGCATAAATAAGGGCTATAAATATATTATGACTATTACCTATGTATTTCCAAAGAGTGCATTTGCTTTACCAATCAAAGATAAAACATCAAATAATTTAGCAAAAACTTTAGGAAATATTTTGATGAAAAGAAAACCAAATAATTTAAAAAGTGACAATGGCTTAAAAATTTATATTAAAATATTTTGAGAATGGAAAAGCTTAAAATAAATAATTTTTCTTCATATTCTGAATTAAAAACTAGTGTTGAAATATTTAATCGAACTTTAAAAAATACAACGTTAAAGAAATTTTCTTTGAATGGCAACTACAAGTAGATATATATGTTGGATGAATTAGTGAAAGACTACAAGAACACAAAGCAGAGCACTATTGGTATGAAGCCAATTGAAGTCAATAAAAAAATTAAAAAGCGATAGCTAAAGCAGCCTATGCTGTGCAAAATTTATTGCAAACAAATTTTGTGTTTACAAAACCAAACTATAAAGTTGGAGATGTTATTCGTGTGAGCAAACTGAAAATTTTTTTTGAAAAATTTATACTGCTAATTGGTCATCAGAATTGTTTACTATTTGTAAAGTTTTAAATTTTGATGTGACTACTTACAAATTAAAAGATATTGATGGAGAAGAAATATTAGGTAGTATTTATGAATACAAATTATGAAATGTTTGGTTTGAAAAGTTTTAAAAACTAAGGGTGAAGAAATATTTGTAAAGTGGTTGGGTTTTGATAACTCGCATAATTCATGGATTAATAAAACACCTCTTTGTAAATAAAAATTAGTTTTGTACTCAATTTGATTAAGATTATTATTTATGCCATTAATTAATTGTGGTTGAGTTTAGTTATTTCTATCAATGTTAAAATATTTGCGAATACACTCATTGTTGCCATTCATGGTTTATTTCATTGTTTGTTATAAATTGATAGAATTTCGAATATATTAAAATCTCAGTAATATTTCTAATTTGGATGTATATCTTTGTTTCTTTGCAACTGTTCTCGAATGTTTATTCTTTGAGTTCTAATCACATAATAAACATATTCACAATCATTATCGAATAATAAAAGTTGGATTTTAATATGGATCTTGTGTTTGTGGTACAACATGAGGGGCCATATCTCTTATTGCCTAATTTCTGCGATTTATTCAATCTACGACTCTATGAACTTTTTTTGTTAAATCTTTAATTTTTTTATCTCTAATTTTATTTACAACTTTTAAATGATTAACTTTTTATCTGCTGGTCTTTTAACACATTCATTTTTTAAATGTTTTATTTGAACTTTGAATAAATGTATTACATCTTGTTGAATGTTATATTCACCATGTTTTCTAATTGATGGTAAAACTTCTTTAGTAACTCATTTAGTAAATTTTTCAGAGCTGAATCATTGATAAATAAAGCTTTTGATTGCATATTCCAAGGTGTCCCATCAGCAGGGAGTTCAGTAAATTTATTTTTATCATCATTATCAACAACATAATATAAAGAATTTCGTATTTTGTTAAATTCCAGAAACATAGTTACATCAGCTCCTCTAAACCAAAGATTATTTTCTTCATCAATAATCAAAACAACCTTGTTGCCATTGGAAATAAGTTTGTGGTGGTTTATGTCTAGAATTGACTCCATTTTATTTACAAAAATTTGCGCAAGTGAAGATGGCATGTTGCAATGTCTTTCAATTAATATTATTTTTCATAAAGAAAACAAAACATTTAATACAATAATATTAAAGAATATATACCAAATTCATAGAATCATATAACTCCTAAGGAGTTAGATTTTCTAAGTCATTGACAATATATTTCATTTTATTTATAATTTCATTATAGGATTCGCACTTAATACCAAACTTTGAAATACAATTTTTGGCAACTCTTGTAAGCTTTTTTTTTAAATTCAATATAAACCATGAAAGTTTTATTACTAAAAAAATACAGTAAACCATTTGTATATCTAAAAGCTGAGTATGTCATATTTGGTAAATTAGAAAATTTCTCACTAATTAGACCATGCTTTTTTTTTTTATCTGGAAACGATGTTCATCTATTTCAATGTAATATGACTTTTCATAAAATATAAAAGTTTTCCCCAGATATGAATTAAAAACAGCATTAATTTCATATTCATATCTTAATCCAAATGAATCGAAGTTTTTTGGATTATCACCAATAATATTGTAACTAGGATAATCAGCAATATAAATTTTTTCGTCAACAAACAGGACTAACTCGCCTGATTGTCTTTGGAATATAAAAAAATAAATATATTGAAATTGCTAGGTAGAAACCAAAACCAATTTCTTATCGAAAATGTCTGATTGATTATTTTCTTGTCTCCTAAAATTTTTTGTCCAAACATTTTTATTGTAAAAAATGTACAATTCACCATTAATAATGAAAATTTTTTTTATATATTCGTCATTGTATAAATGAAATGGTTCATAATAATTAAAATTATTTTGTAGTGGTAGTCCATACAAGTTTTGAATATTTTGAATATCGTCTAGTTGCAAATCAACCAAATAATTGTTGAGAATTGGGAACATGATTGCATTTTTATCATTGGTATGTTGAAGACCGAATGAATGGGCAATTTCATGGATAAAACCTACTAGTAAATTAATCTTATTTTCAGGAGTGTTTTAAACATAATTATATCAATATTCTTGCTTATTGAAGTGAATTTCAACAAGGCTATTTTGTTTATTTTAAAAATATGCATGAGCCAGTGCACTACCAAAGTGATATAATGTATAAGGACAAACTCTGCACAACCTATGATTATTATGTAGGCCTTGTTTATATGACATAAGTATATCTGGAGAATTCGTATAGTAAACAAATTAAAAATTTGTGTGTTTTTGCCAAATGTTGAAAGCCTCTTTTGATAATTTTGTAAATTATTTATTTGCATATACAAAACTCCATTTTAATGAGTTTTAGTCCATTTTGCTCTTGATGAAAGTTCCACAATGATCTCATTCTTAATACCACATGTTGGCTTGTTGATTAAATTAAATGTTTCTTCATTTAATTTACCATCGATTGTAGAGAGATTGTGATATTCTCGAAATATAATCTTAAATAAGTTTCATTTCTTACTTTTCAGTATCAAGTTTTGAAAGTGAATTTGTATCACCTTCTAGATATCCATATTTTTTTAAATAGTTGATAACACATTTTGTCTGATTCTGTTAATTGGATAGTGCAAAAATTATATTTGTAATAGTAAGAATAATTATATGAGTCTTCTTTTATATACAAAAAGTTAAAAATATATAATACACTTTTAATCTTATTTCTATACTTACCATCATTCATTTTTCTATTCATATCTATAGTAATATAATCACAATATTCATCCAAATATTTTGCACATATTTCTTTAAATTTTTCAAAAGGCATATTTCCGCCAACAAAATTATTATAAATATGCTTTAAGTTAGTATTACCTTGTCTAAATATACACAACAAATTTGTATTGTCTCTTACCCATTGTTTACGCACTCTGGAATTCGTTTGAGCCAAATAGAAAACATCAATATTTTTATGTCTTCCTCGAGTAAAATATTCACGAATCATATCCTTACTATCTAAAATATCACCGTCAAATAAAAGTAGAGATTTGATTTGCATTAATCAAAAGGATTCATTTCCTCACTGTTATTAAAAAAAATGTGCCCTTTGTAAATTAAATTTAATGGATATCACTTCAAAATCGTCTTGTAATTGTATATATTTTGGTTGATGCAAACAAGTACTTTATAAAAATGTAGCCATCTTGTGTTATAAATAAAATTAATGATTAATTTTTACTTCCCACTATCACCATTTTTTTCTTGAAGTTTCCTCAGAAACTAAAACACCAACACCCCAGTCAACTTTGCACAGCAAAGGCTGCTTTAGCTGTTGCTTTTTCATTTATAACAATAATTTTTTAATAAATGAATAATAGAATTTTGTCTCAACAGCTTTTGCTGTCAAATAAAGTTTTCAAGTTAACAAACAATAGTTCTATTCTGGAGAAGACACTTTAGTATGATATAATTCATAAAGATAAATCGATAGCCTTAATTAGTTTTCATGCAAAATTTTAACTCCAATGTGGGGAATAATACTATAACTGCAATTGAAAAAATGAGTCCTGGTGTTGATAAAAATACTGTTTTAAATATCCCCAGAGGCCAATATGATGTGTAAACTTTGAAAGAAGCTATAATTCCGATTGAGCCATTTTTCAATAAACAACACTGAAATAACCACAGACAATGTGAAAAATAGAATAACTATTAAAACCAAATGTGATATTAAACTTAATGATCATTTGACTGATGTTCTCGGTTTTAAAAGAAAATTAACTATCGAAAAAGACAAAGTTGTTGTGGGCATTAAATTGCCTAATTTTAATCAATATAAAACAATCAATGTTCGTTGTAACTTGGCATATGGCATGGTAAAAATATATGACGAATCTAACCATTTACTAGTTTTCCACCAAAAACTATGTTTGGTTTTAGATATTATGTTATTTATAAGCCACCATATCCAATTTTTTATAAATCAATAATGAGCAATTTAATTATTTTTTTTAATTAGAGACAAAATTAGAAATTTAATTGATTTTGATGGTTCTGGTATTAATGTTGTTTTAGAAATTTAAGAAGTTTAAAATGTTGCTATATTTATCAATGAATCTGGTGTCCATGATTCGTGGACACTTATATCTTTATATTCATTGTGGTGTTTCAGGGGGTTATGAGCATACACCCCTAGATTTGAAAAAAAAAATTAAAAATAATGTAAATCTCTTATCAGTGCACCTTAAGAAGTACGTAAAGTATAAAATTTTTCTTACAGAAATAGGTGTGATGAATAATTTTTGTATATAGCGCCATGTGTCAGTGAATCATTGAAACCGAATTCGCCATATGATTTTAAATATTTTTCTTACTCATCGCACCTCTCATTAATAAAATATGAAATATTTCTTTCAGAAATAGTTGAGACCCAAATTGAGACCCAATGCTCATTAATGAAATTATAAATTTTGCTATCCATATGGTAGTGTATCAATTTAAGTTTCTAGTATAATTGGCTGGTTATCACAAGCACTCAATGCTATTTTATTAACTTCCACTGTATATATTTTGTGTTTCTCACACCTTATCAAATTCATTGTTGTATATTGAATTTTCCCATCAAAGAAACATTTCTTATGGTCATCAAAATAAATTTTTGACAAACACATTCTTCACACCTTTAGGTTTTTTGTTTTCTTTATTGCTCATAAACCAGCAAATTCTTTCATTATTTTCCAATTACATTCGTCTGTAATGTTTCCTAAAACTTTTTTATTTATTTATGGACTGTTACAGATATTGTCATTTGGATAATCACTTGTATTACATTTTTCCATCATCGACTTCATATCTTTGTAAAAATATTATGTTTTGATGTCATAAATATATGAATCTGTATCTTGATAACATAGTTCAATTTTATCTTCATATTTTGGTTTCATCACTTTGTAATGGATATCATTCATTAATTCTTCCGCTATGTCTATAATTGACATATCCACATAAATAGGCTCATAAAACTTTACAGTTGTTTTACTCATGTGAATAGCCACAACATTGTCATTAAATATAGAACTTCTTTTGAAATTTGGTTTTGATACTAATTTTTCACATTTTTAGTATCTGATACTAGTTTTATATGAACTCTGTTTCTAATATTATCCATAGTTTGGCCAAACACTATTATTCATGAGGTTATAAAAAATTTTTTTTGCAATTATTTTTAGAATTATTTCTCTTTGTTGTGTATAAATCAATATAATTCTGCAACAATCAGACTGATTAAACATCAATTTTCTATGTATTTTAGTGAGTTTTAAACCATTACTTAGACACTGTTTCAAGTTGCGATAGTGAATTACATACTTATGTAAATTGTGTAGTTCCTTTGGATATTCTAAATCAACTTCTAATATATAACCATACCCAGAATCATTCTCAAAATCTAATATTTTCTCACTCTAATAATCGAAATCATTCATTGTGTAGTACACCCATTCGAAACCCGCATGTGGTTAATGCAGAGACAGTGCCCTACCATATAAATTATTCGCATCGAGATATGCTAAATAATTTGATTCTTTATTTGGATTGAAATCTTCTAAATATTTATTTGCTTTACCATATCGCTTACAACATTGTGAAATACCCCCTCGGATTCCTTTTTCAATCATTAAAATTATACCTTAGTTATGTAATAAATCTAGCGGTTGTTTAGACATTTTTAACATTGCATCCCACGATAAACTTGATGCTGTAAAATACCATGCAGGATCTAAATCACATGAATTTATACATGTGCTTCTAAACCTTTCGAATATATCTGGTAACAATAATACATTACTTTTTTTTAATGAAAATCATAGTATTCACTAAGATTTTTAATATTAAATTAGGTCCATATGTTTTTGCATGTTCATATTCATCATCAAATATACTATTTTCGTTTAATTTGCTATAAGACTCGCTCTATTGGGGAAGTTGAGTTTCTTCAAATTTCTTCCAAATATCAATATAATCATATGGGTAAACACCTTTTCTAATAACTAAATCAACTCGATCACTTGGAAAATATCTTTGTGTGTTCATTTGATATTTACTTAAATTAGATGACAATTTATGTAAACTACTGGCTATAAATTTTAATGTGTCCATAAATGACATTTTTTAATTTTCTGTGTTTTTGCCAAAAGTTATAAACTTTTTTTCATGATTTGAAATTAATGATATATTTCTTTCATCATATCCTAGTCTTTTAATAAATAAGTGAGCATCATAACCAGTTAAGTTATGAAAATTAATTGGACAAAATTTGGTCATTTTATTTTCAGAATACAATTGTTGCATGATGGATTAATGAATTTTCCAGTTATGTGATCATTATGATGTACTTTTTTATTTCCCTCTTTATATTCACATTCACATACAGTACATCTTTTTAATTTACTATATATTTATCTCTTTTGTTTGTGGTTGCATTGGCCAAATTTGTGAATATATTTCACCAACCTCATCTACTTCTCTTTTTATTAATTGTATAAATATTTTATGACCATCTGGACCACGATATGAAACTGGTGGCTTATACTCACCATAAGCAGGTAATATATAAACATGCTCCCTCTAGAGTCCCTACACACTACTACACGACATTAGCCAAATGAAAAGTTACGTGCACACATGTGTATAAATAAGTGCAACGTGAAATCCAGTAGGTGTCAGTAGTATTCGCTCATTATGAATTATACGATCTAGCACACAGTTTTATTCCCAAAATCCTAGACAACCATGCTGAAATATAACACAATACGAAGTCCAGCAAAGACACGCACATACATTTCTCATTCCCACCCTTCAACCGCGTCAAGTAGATCAATTTCGTCCTAAGTTGAATGCATCAACTAGAGGTTTAGGACTGGAAATACCTTTCAAGGTAGAAACAAAGCAATCTTTTTCTACTCGCACATATAAAGTATACGAGTACGAAAACTCTTCTGGGTGGGTGGTGTTGGAAATTGAAATTCGTATAGTAAAGAGGTTCATACTTCGAGATAGTGTTTATCCAGAATTCGAGATACAAAACCTTGTCCTAGATGCGAACATAGAGACTTCGAATTCGCAAGACACGAACGTAAAATGCGAGCTAGCACCTACTAGTTCTTCACGTGCAGAACATATGGCCATTCTTAAGAGAGAAAATTTGGACACAATTCATGAAACTAAACCTACAAGTATAATAGCAAGAACCAGATGTTTCATGTAATTGATATTTCATTGTATATGATTCGTCATTCAATTTTAAATCAATGTAATTTATTTGATAATTAGTAAGATTATATCTTTCTTTGAGTATTTCATTGTTAAGAGCTTTATCGATATCGTCTTCTGTTAAAACTGGATATTTTTTGATTGGTTTGAATTTATCAATTTCTTTTGGATTTGGTATAGTTGTTGATATTTTATTTAGAATTGATTCAAAATCTGCATATATTGTGAATGGGACTTTTGTGGTGTGTTTTATATTTCTAAATTTTATTTGCTCTCCTTTTGGGGTTAAAGTGATTTTTAAGGCTCCATTTTTAGAACAATCATCAGAATGTTTATTTTATTATTCTTGAGAATTAAATATTTGAAGACACATGTCACATATATGAGCTTTACATTTATGATTATATATTTGTGCTGAAACGAACTTTGATAAATCATTAATCCAACAATAATGAGAGTTTGTGTAATCTTTTAAATAAGTTAAATTTATGTGCTTAGCCGTTTTACTTTTTGTTAGTTTTAGTGGATATACCATGGATTTCTCTTCTTCGTCTTCAATAGAGTTTACAGTTATGGATATGTCAATTATATTTTCTATTTTTGCTATATCATTAATTTTAATTGGATATTCAAATTTATCTATTACTCTATCAATATTAAGGCCAACATTTTTATATTTGGTTACTTTATTTGAATGACTGTTTTCTGGAAACAGTGCAGATTTTATTGCCCAAAGAAAGCATTTTTGATAATTGTTTTTATCATTTATGCACACTTTCATAAGCTTTATATATCCAGGTAGTTCAATATATGAGGATAATTTTAATGAATTATACTTATTTATTGCTAATTGTATCCCATTATTCTATTTAATGTCCACCCCGAAAATCTTTTTAGGAATTCATAAAAAAAAAAATAATTTCTTGTATTAAGCATTTATTAATTCTTTTAATATTTCCATCATTCAATATTATATAATTTGGTGATTGAAATGTAAATATTTCTACTTGATTATTTTCTTGCTTACGACAACTGATATATAGCTTAGTGCCAGTTTCCAACACCCTAAATTTCATAAAAAGTTCATGTATTTTATTACATACCTTATTTTTTATTTAAACCAATAAAATTATTAGGCTGTACTAACGTAAAAGAATTTTCAATGTTATATGATGAGATTATACTTTTAAAAGCTGTATTATCTCTGTAATTTTCATCGGTTCTTCTATTTCTTTTGCTAAAAAAAAAAAAAAGTATAGTAAGAGAATATTTGTTTTAATTCGTTTTTACCTTGTTTATATAATTCATTGATATTGGCATCTGATAATGGTAAATATGTTAAATTATTCTCTGTTATACATTCTGTTATCCATTTGCTTTTATTTCTAGGCTTTTGAAATACATTATTAGAGAATGGAAATATTTTTTTAAAAACATATTAATCTTTTTTGTATATATCTCTAATATTGGCGTATGAAAATGGTAAATTTGCAAAGTCTCTTTTTCTTTGTTGAATTATAATAAATGGTATAATAAATTAAATTAGATCAGCTTTCCAAAGCCTGTACCAATATTTTATTTTTAAATATCTACGTATAATACTCTACTCTTTCAATCTCTTCTCACCCAACTCAAGTACAACTCTTTTTTTTATTTAGTATGGAAGCAAATTATTGAAGACTTCAAAATGTTATATGCAATGAAGAGCCATAGAAATAGTAAATATATTGTAAAATGAAGTATATAAAATGTTTAAATTATTGATAATATGTGAAATTGTTTTATCTTTCAAACTTCTTGTTGTGGTGATATTTCTCATAATATATTTTTTTGCATATTGATGCGTGTTTGTCTTTAATGGTTTTATGGGGAGAAAATCATTTTATTGATTTATTCTCATTACATACTGTGTATTATTTCATTGGATAATTACCATTTTGTATTTCATTTAGAATATCATATGCCGTATCTTGAATTCATCAAACTACAAGATCTAGAAACAAATAAATTGTTTACTGCTACAGATTTTGAAATTTATGAGTCTATGTCTGGTAAAAAATTAATTGTAAATTAGATGGTAAACTTAAAATTTCTTTACCAGAGCGCTATGTCAAAATAATTGAAATAAATTCTTTGAAACTAATAAATTAGAAGGGAGTTTTTATAATGTTTAAAGGTATGAAAGAAACGAAAAATGGAAAGTTTGTGCATGATATAGAGCTTTCTTAAAAGATATATAATTTCTCTCAATTATATTTTTTTAAATATTTTCACTTGATTTTTCCTTATTTTACTTCATTTTGCTTGCTCGCTTGCAAAATTACTATTTCTAGAAAACATTAACTTTTGCTTGAAAAGCGAGAAACTTACTTGATTTTGGGGTGAAATTGCTAGAAATTCTAGGAAAAAATTATGAAATTTGGGTCAAAATTTTGTGCTCACTATTCATGCAGAATATTTTGTGGGGCTGAAATTCGGTGGAAAAGGCTTGATTTTGGGGAGAAATTTGCGTAATTTTGTGATAAAATTGTTTGATTTTTGAAGAAAAGGCCTTATATAATTTTTATTGAAAACCCTGCTCGGACATTTAAAAAAAATGGGTAAATCCACTTGATTTTGAGGTAAATGTGCTCTTTTTTTTAAAATGATTAATTTTTTAAATTTCAAACCATAATTTTGTTGCAAAAAACCAGGATTTTCGTTGAAAACGCGGTTTGGTTCAGAACCCCCATTATATATCTACTATTGATCAAAAATTCTTAATAATGATAACCAAGAATTATTCCCATTTGCTCTTCCAAATTAGGAGAATTATGTTCTGAAAATAATTATCTTTCATATGATGTTTCTTCTGGTGTTGGTAGATAATTTAAATTTTTTGCTGCTACTGGAACTAACATCGTTATTAAACTTTTTTTCTTCACATACTTGTTAAATTTCTTTTACCAATATTTCGTCATTCGTTTATTAAAAGCAAATATTTCGTATTATATTTTTGTAATCTGCTTTATGATTCTTTATATTATTTTTGTGTTTCTCAATGAGTGATAAATTGATAAATCATTAATTTATTTTAATTTTATTCTTATATATGAGTTACAAATGCATTGAGAGTTTTGAAAGACACACTTTCCCTCCAACAGATTAAACTAGAGGAAATTTAAATGTATACAGTAATAGTATTGAATATGAAATGGTGCTTATGTTTATAAACAATATTGATTTCTAAAGAGAGATAAAGAAGATAATAATAAAATATGGAAAAGTAGATAATATTGATGTTTGTTCTCTTATTTCCTTTTCAATTTTATAGAGTTGAAATCTCAAAACATGGGGATATTATTGAAGATGTTGATAATCCGGGAATAACATCAACAATAATGAATAATTTATTAAGATCACCAAAATAACCACATTATTTAGAATTTACTAGCGCTAATAATAAATATCAAGTGAAATATGCTCATAGTGATAAAATAAATGAAATAACTTGTCCCCAGAGATATTCGTTTGGTTTAATTCGAGATAATAATTAAATTAAATGGAAAGGTTGTTGTAAGTTCCTTTTTTTCGTAATTCATCTGATAACAGTTGTTTATTTGTTTCTGAAACAAAACATGCAGATGCTGCATTTTAGAAAAGTTATGCCGACGATCCAGGTAGAATTGATATTAAAAATGTAGTAATGATATGGCCTATTGTTGAATACGAATTTAATATTGCCATTTCAACTAAAGAAAAAAAATACTGAAATCCTAAATTGCATAGTATTTTAATTATTGGCAATTTTTAGAAAAAGAAGAAAGAAGTTCCTGCTGGATTAACTGTTTTTAACATTGATATAAAATATAATTTTAATAATTTACAATTTGACATGCCTGATTTTGTAGTTGTACGTTTTGAAACTAATAGAAAATTTGCGCTAAACAGTATGTGCACACTTCTATGTTTGATCACTGTAATGTAAGAATAATTGATGTTAAGAATGGAAGAAATGAAATTTTTGCAGTAAAATATTGGAATCTAGATATCGAAAACGGTCATTGCGATAAAATGTTTCTTGCTGATAATGATTTTGGAAATTCAAAATCAAAACTATACAATATATATAGAAATAATGAACTCTATTGTAAACCAACTGTAAACATTCATGGCGATATAAATTATTATTCATTTTTTGAGCAAAGACCATTGTATGTTATAGATTGTTTATATAGAAAAACCACTGTAATTAAATAAAAACAAACATAACAATTATTGTTGATTTTGGTAAAGATATCGAAGCAGGAACCACTTGTAATGTTATTCTAATTAGCCAAAGGAATCTAACTTTTTATTATTTGATAGAAATATTACTGAAAATATATTATATTTTTAAAATGATAAATGGATAAACCAAATTTTCTGCTGGATCAAAACATAGTTTAAAGTCTATAGTTAAATTGTTTTATCTCTTAAATTCTTAGAATGTTTTAAATATATATTTGAGATGTTTTAAATATATATTTGAGATGTTTTATCGAATAAACATCATTTAATAAATATAAATGAGATATTTTATAATTCGTGCATGATATAGACATCTCCTAATATATACATTCTATGATTTTTCTTTGGATTTCATGATTTTTTGGCTTCAATTTGTATGTTTTGATTTTGGCTAAAATAATTTTCTTATTGCATTTATTTCTTTATAAATAAAACAAAAATGGAATTGCTGCTCAACAAATTAAATAAATTCATTTGAATTGATAAAACTACAAGACTTTAAAAAAATGTTGTTTCCAAATTATATCTTTACTAATACAAAAATGGGGAAAAAATAAGTTCAATTGTAGACGGTAAATATAAAATTTCAATACCAGATCGCTATATAAATATGCTTGACAAAATGTTTTAAAATTAATATATAAGAAACATGTTTTTGTAAAATATAAAGGTTTAAAATGTACGAAAAATGGAAAAACTATGCATTATATAGACTTATATTAAATTGTATAAATTCTATCAATTTTAACTTAAATTTGTCTGATTTTAGCATAAATCAGCTTGACTGTTTGCTTAAATTGATTGGAGTTAGCTTGTAGTGTTGGGTCAGATTTGTTTACTTTTCATAAATTAAAGATTTATTAATTTTTAAACAATTAGCTATGTAGCTATCTTGCATGAAATTAAAGTCTGTTTTTAGTGCCACTTTTTAAAGATTGGGATACAATGTAAAAACCTTGCAATTAAGGAAAAAAAAATTTGAAAATTAAGGCAGCACCTTGAAATATCATGGTAATTAAGGATAAAATACGTCTGTTTTTTACCTGTTATATACGCTTGTTTTGAAAGAGCTGAAATAACGTAAAATAAACTCTTGTTTTGAAGGTTTTTAATGCAATTTTTGGAGCTGTTTTGAACTTAGTTGTACGCTTGAAAAAGAGGGAAAAAATCTTGAAAATAAAGAAAAAACCTTGATTAACAAGCCTTTTTAACGAAAAATCAAGAATTTTTAGGGAAAAATTAAATTTTCCTTGACCTACCCACATACTAATGATACATCTACGAAATCTTCAATGGAGCCATCGAAATTTTCGGTTCAGGTATTGAGAACAACATAGCCGACATTACTTGCTTCTTTAGCTCCAGCACATACATCTCCAACAAGCCCGTTAGATTCTTTTCCTGAAACGCTAAATAGTCATCAATGTCACTTTTGTGATAAAACATTTACTGTAGACTGCAATGTACGGCGACATGAGCGCTTTAATTCTGCCAAGAGTCTTTGTTGCATGACATATTTGTGTGAAGGATGCAGTATGCAGTTCAGCCTTAGCGATAATATACTTAAACATGCAAATTCTTGTAAATATGAAGTACATTACTCATCAGTGATCGATATCTGGTTTGTTGTAAGCAGGTCTCTTGTGACTTCGGTACATGTTCTATAAAGTGTAGTTATCTACATAACCTGTCATGCACAGAGTGCCCGTGTAATAAATGTCACAATATTTTCTCACTAGGACAACACGAGTGTGATAGCGAGATGCATACAAGTCTGTAATCTACAACAAAGTTGCATGTGTTAAGATGCGTATAAATTGAAGAACAGTGTAAATTTTTTTTGAGGGCATCAGTGACTAACATATTTATTGAATGAAAATTGCGTGTGAAAATTTAAGTGCTTTTTGTTTCGGGTTTACCTAATTTATCAGAATAAAATTTTAATTTTAATTGTACAGATACAAAAAAAGTATTTATTAAAGAGTGTATTGTAAAAGTACTATTTCTTTAAACGTACATTTATGTATAATTAATTAATTAACACTTTTCAAATTACACAGCGTAACGTTTTTAATAACAAATATATATTTATTTAATTATTTATGTAGTCTAAGTCCCGCATCATGCTTGTAGTCATACCGCCGATTGGAAACTTTTTTTAATAGTGTGAAAAATTACCGTTTTTTTTTTATTTCTATAAATATAAGGACCGATGTCTAGTTTGGCCTCCATCATGATGACTTTTATATATCTTTTCTCGTTTTTTTTCAACCCCAATCAAGGTTAAGGATGCTTGCATCCAATATGGTTACTACCATGGCTGAAACCACCAGTATGACTGACTGGGTATATGCGATGTGGGTGATTACCTGTCGACTAAGTTGACGAGGGGTATTAGGAGGGAATCTCAAGAAATACAATTTATTTTTAAATGTTTTGTTCTTTGGTGTGTAAACATAGATGCTTCGTCTGAATGTTACAGATGACGACTTACAATACTAAGGTTATTTCCACCTCGTAATAATGCTTCGATTCGGAAATATAAATATGTTGCACTGTTCCGGGCATGAAGAGTATTATCTTAAGTTCGTAACTGGGCAAATTTTCCCTTATTTCTATAATGGGTGGCCTCTTTTCTCTGGCCTTAATTTTGTTTCAAGCACGTGTTTAGTGTGTATGTAGGTGTGCGTGTTCGATGTATGAACAAGTGGAAAATGTTCCAATTTTTTTCATGTTTCTTATTTTCACAGAATTACAAAATATTTTTGGTTTCGCCTGAATTAATAAATAATTTCACATTTGATTTTTTATACTATAAAATAAACAGAAGTGGAGTTTACGCTACAATTTATTTGCAAAAAGTTTGTAACATAGAATTAATTTTCTACCATTCGACAGAGATTGTCGGAACTCTACTAATTCATGGTCCCCGAAATGCACTGACTGCTATATACTCTAATTCATTTACACTTGTGATGTCTTTCATTATATGTCTCGACGCGGTTGAAGGGTGGGAATGAGAAATGTATGTGCGTGTCTTTGCTGGACTTCGTATTGTGTTATATTTCAGCATGGTTGTCTAGGATTTCGGGAATAAAACTGTGTGCTAGATCGTATAATTCATAATGAGCGAATACTACTGACACCTACTGGATTTCACGTTGCACTTATATATACACATGTGTGCACATAACTTTTCATTTGGCTAATGTCGTGTAGTAGTGTGTAGGGACTCTAGAGGGAGGCGGTTGATACATTTTACCGTAAATAAGATGTATCTCTTAATGGAGCGAGCGCACACAAATGTATGAAATTACAGAAATTTTGTTTGCTGAAGTTAAGAGTATTTTTTACTATGATTTTGTTCTTGTGGTGAGTGTATCTTTACGCTGGCGTGTCCTTACGGTTTATAGCTTTTTCCCTGCACAACTTACCGTATGCACATTCTTTGCATGTATAAAGAGTTTTATATGTGGATACTGAGATATAGAAATATCGTTTTACCTGGAGTAACCACATGGAATTTGTTTCCTACTGTCTACATTTCCTAAAGTATTGATTTCGAACTTGGGAGGGAATGTTTTTCGTCACTGGTCCTACATTTTTTTCAGCATTACACCTGTAATTTTTTTCATCGATGGTCGGCTGTGTACTTCTGTACCTGTGCGGGACATTTCTTCTTTGTGTTAATATGTTTTTAGCATTGGTCCTGAATTTTTGTTTGTATTTTTCCTTGTTATAGGCTTCGAATGATGCATTTTCCCTTAACTCCGTATATTTCTGTGCTTGTGTGCAATTTTTCTTTCTGTATTTATTCATTTTTGTCATCGTAGGTCCTACCATCGCAGGTACTATTATTAATCAATCGTTACTCCTGAATTTTTTCATCGCTGGTGGACTGTATACTTATGAATCTTAACACCGAATAAACTTATCTAGGACATCTTACCTTTTCCCATGTATTATATAATATACTACTTATACTTTTTACCGAGTATTTTGAAGTGGACGAATGAACACGCATATTTTTTATGAAGTGCGTTAGCCTGAGGCGGTTTATGAATGAAGAGTGCAGGGTCTTCTATAGGTTATATTTTCCATGGGAGCTCGCTTTAAAGGTGTTTGGAATTGTTTGTCTTTTTTCATCACTATATATGTAATGTGTGCATAAATTGTTTCATCATATACTGTAACGTTTAGAGTTTATCGTCATTATTGTACTGCGTATTTCCCGTATGTCACCAACGGTATAAATTTTTCCCTAAATATGTCTCTGTCAATTTTTTATGCCTTTTTTCGTATATCGGTATAGTTAATGAATATTATTATTTTTGTGCTGTATAAATATATTTCTCGTTCGATTGCTATGCATTTTCAGTAATTTACTATATATAAAATCTCATTATTTCTGTACCATGTTTAGCATCGGTATTGTAATCCATACATTTCCCGGTTGTCTATGCGAATATTTGTTTTGGCTAGTTTATGTGGTTTTTGAGGGAAACGTGTCTCTCAGGGGCCGAACCTCGTCCTTACTTATTCTCAGCTGTGGCTATAGTTCCTCGGTGTATAATGTGGTAAATTAATATGTTGTCGCTCTCTGTTCGAACCTTACATTGTTCTTCTAGACGTTGTCACACATCTTGAATATTCAAGCCCTGATAGCTGTCTCTGGAACATAGTTCTCTCACCAGTGGCCAGCGTGTCGGGAGGCTGGCCGCTGCGGTTCTCACCTGCGCTTCCAGTCAGGTGTTCTCCGAAGAATGCCGACATTGAGGATACCTCCTGCTGTCCAAGTCTAGAGACGACAATTATGGCAGTCTACCTTGAGCTGCACACGCAAAGTTAGTTTTACATTTTCAAGTATGATCGTACATGTAATATATATATTTGTGGTGGCTAAAGACTGTCTCTCTTTTACTTTACACTGTACTTACACTAAATTTACTGATGTGTGTTTTATTAACGCAAATACAAAACGTTTTGAAATTTTTTTTTTACCAAGAGTATGTTTTTAAACAATGACATAAAACTTTATTCATTGCCAACAGTGATATAAATGTGGGGGCATTACTCGATTTAATGAAATTCTTTGTACACATCTATTTATTTACACAATTACCATATGGTTCTGCACTATACAAACCTTCTTTCCCGAGTCTTTAGTACACAAGGAATGTTTTTCTTACTCGTAGTATTTAGGTTAGAGTCTGCACGTGATTGACCATCTGCAGTCACGTGACAAATCGGTGATTGGCTGGTCGGTGGTTGGCTGGCCGATGTCTGCACAATGTATTAACGGTGCCATACGATCAGTTCAACTTCAATATGACGTCATAGGGCTTGCTTACAACTATATTATAAGCAGTAGGAATGTCAGCTGAATAGCCTTGTTGGACAGTAGCTCCCGTGAAAGGTGGATCGTCTCTGCTAGCTATCACAACTTTGCGTATAAGTCTTATTCTGCATATGCAATATCTTTGGGTACCCCACAGCTAATGCTAGCTACGGTAAGGCCATCGAGTTCTTCGGGAGTGGTACCAGCAGTGCCATCGACTTCTTGTGGTAGGTCTCCTACAGCAGTGCAGCCATCGACGAATTAAGGCATTACGTCGACAGCGCCATTGACCACTTCGGGTGGGCCACGTACATAAGATATTTCGGCATCGCGACCCAAGCCAACAGTGTCCAGACTTCGATGCATGTACTATTATGAAGCCTTTGCTAATAGTAGCAATGTTAGATCACACTAACAACATCAATGTAGGATGAACCTGCTCCTCATGGCATATAAGTGTGAAAAGTGCCTTCGTCTGTTTTCTCGTATTGACAAACTAGAACAACATTCGAAAACATGTAACGTACTCGTTCCTCCACCAACAACACAAAAATACGTACTGTAGCCGCCACAAACATATGATGGTCTTACAAGTACTATTTTGTGCAATGATTATATAATCATGTAATCAGTATACCTTGTACAGTAAGTGATGATGTAACGATGCTACCATCGGTAAGTGAAGATGTGCGTGTGGACGGAACGGACAATTCGCTGTCGATATCAGGTCGATCGTTTCGCTACTGTGGTGAGACGTACAGTAAAAGCAGTCATTCGCATAGGCACGAGATGAGTGGTAAATGTATGAAGAAGACAGAATGGCCTTGCGGACTCTTGGCTGTCACAAGTGTGGTCGTAAGTTCTTGTTTTATGGAGTGAAAGACGTTCCAGACAACGTACGACTTGAAATACATAACTGTCAGAGAAAACAATGTTATGCGGCGTATAACAGTCATACGTCATGCCCGAAAACCTGTCCATGTTCTAGGCAAACCTAATGGCAATGGATTTCTCCTGAGGCAAACTGCACTAAGGGAAATGTTGAAAGATTACTTTGCTCCTAATCTGACAGTTCCGACGGAAGATGTTTGCTCGTTCCTGTGAAGTATGAAACTAAATTTAATATAGCAACTTACAGAAGAGATTGAAAAACATGGGCCTCTGAAATATAATATTTGGCTGGAATACAATCATACAAAACCAGAACTGTTCGACGAAGTTACCAAAAAGATGGCATTCAAGATTTCTAACGCATCTGTCTATAACGTATATGACATCGAAAAGGGTGTCGATTATAATAAACAAAGGTATGTTGCGAGGAAGATAAAATGTAGTTGGAGCGTTCGATCTGGACACTCGATTCGGTGTATCATCTGCAGCTGAATACGTGTGCTACCAATCTCTTACGACATAATGTGATGACCTCTTCTTGCCTTCGAAGAAATCATTGCAAAGAAATGATTGTATGTAAGTTTTTGTACATAAAAATATGTATTAAATATGTTGCATATTGTTTATTTATAATAACCCTTCCACATTATACGTACTTATCAGCAATGGATAATGTCACCATTTGGTACAGGCAGATAGCACACGCCTAATCGACTTCCTATGTGTTTAGAAATATAAACCAATACGGAGGGAGTCGAAATAAAGTGAGTAATTAATGGAACAAAGGTGGCGGAGGCTAACCGACTAAACACTAATAAGCCAATGAAATACATTGGCAGGGTGATTAGCGCAACCTACACGTAAACAACATAAACCAATATGACTGTCGCCTGATGGTATATAGGTGATGAAAACATATGAAATATAAAATGGCAGTCGAACGATGGAGAGACACAAACACAAAACCAATTATGCTTACCAACATGGATGACTGCACCTACCAAGATGGCTGATTCCTACCTATATGGCAGTCGAACGAAAATGAGAGACAGCCTACCAACATGGCTGCTCTAATAACATATACAAACAAATGACGCCTACCAACAGGTCAACCTCCTGCTACATATATAAACAAATGACCAACGAAAAATCAATTATGGCCACTTTCAGTACGATATATATAAATGACCGACGAAAGTGTAAGATGATGGAATGAGTAAAGGTAAGATGGGTCGAACGAATATAAGCAATTGATGGGGTGAATGGGTGGAGACCTACTGAATAAACCGTCAATAGCAATTGACGGCTTTCGTCTGCTGGGCGGGGTTCTGGGGGGACTTTCTTAAATGTAAGTTTCTTTAAAAAAAGTTTTATAAAATTTTTTTTTAACACATTTTTAATAATTTTAATTAGCATATTTTTTATACATCTTAGAAATTTTTGGGATTTTTAAGAAATTTATTTTGGAATGTTTTAGGAAATTTCGTGTTCAAGATCATTCAAGGTCACGGGGTCAGGGTCGAGGCCACACGCATTAATATGGTTGGGGAGGTCTTTGTTGTAATATGTTTGTTGACTGGGATTTGGGCGAAGGGGTGGAGGCCAGCTGATTAATTTATTCTGATGAGGGGGTGTGGGCAACCATAGAAAATTAAATTTTTTTTAGATCAATTAAAAAAACTTAATTATTTATAAATAATATTTTTTTTTGGCATTTTTAAAGATTTTGGGAGATTTTTTTATTAGGAAATTATTGTGTTCAAAGGTCAAGGTCAAAGGTCGTCGCTCCTTCTTACCTAACCCTTGGGTTACTGATCCCGGTCACCTGGATTGCTAGTCCCTTGCCCTGGGTCGCTTACCCCTCTCGCTTACTCTGGGCAAACATTTGAATTATTTGGAATTTTTTAAGGAAGAGAAGGACATTTTTACGTCATTTTAGACGATTTCGAGAGAAAAAAGGGACATATTGAGGGAAGATAGGGAAAATATATGGCGGACGAGTGACATAACAACATGGCGGTGGCAGGATTCTGCGTTTCTACACCCCACGCCCTTGTGCGTCAACCGCCATTTCCATACTACTGACTTGAATTTCCAGAGTTATCAATTTGAAAATCATGAACTATTTCCCCGACATATATTAAGTACACGAAGTTAACGTGCTTGTGTTAACGCGAAGGTGCTTAATATGGCACCCGAAAAGACTACTTTCTACGTACATGTGGAAGTCAGACTTGTATCGTGTTACGCGGGACGTTAAAGTGGTTGTAACCCCTGTCATTCACAGCAAATCACTCGAGACGCGTCGTGTTGTCTTAGATAGAGACACTTGAACTGCTCCGTACTCTACAGTATGCAGACCTTGAATAAAGGATTACAAATACTGACAAGGTTTCAGTAAAGTACGATTCATTTTTTTGTCAAAGAAGAAATACTGGAAAATGTTTTGATAGAATATACGTATTTAAGGTATAAGAGTTTGTTTTGTTTAAAATTTAAGCGTTTTTCCGTTTTCGATGTTTTAGAAAGCATATTTTTCACCAAAAATTCAGTCATGTAGGACATTTATAATAATTACTGGGGCTGTGTGAAATAAAGTATTGGCAATAATTCAAAATATATTTTTTTAAATTGAATTTTCTACTTATATATAGGTAGTAAAAATTACAACTTAGTGGCTAAAATTGGCGTGCATCACTTCAGTAATTAAAATTATTTGTAAACAGTATAGTAAATTTTGTTACATACAACCACTGCAATTATTATAATGTTGTCAATTAACTTTTAATGTACTTTTTTGAAAACGTCATGAATTATAATTTTTTTTTAATTTGGTTAAAATTAAACTCATGCATTGATTTTTGAAACATTTATATATGTAACCAATTGCAAAGAAACTTGCTAATTATATGCACTTTTGTTTCATATTAAGCGTAAATCGTATTTTTGTGACAACGTTAGTAGCGTGAGCACTACTACATGTGAGTAGTGAATATTGTGCAGTGTGACGCGGTGCTTCAGTGGGTAAAACCATAACTCTAACTTAAGCAATTTATACTTAGACATAAGAGGTACAACGTAGATACAAATTAAGCTTACATGCCACCTTCATACACTTGATGTGCTTATAGATAAAGTTTTTGATATGCGCTAATGTCTCTAAGTACATTTCCTTAGTCATTTCAACTGTGTGTTCGTTGTACAGTAATTGGTAGACTTCCTGAAACTTAATTGAAGTTTTTTAACATATTCAATATGACAAGCAACACTGCTATGAGAATATGATTTGGTCAATGCGAATTTCATTTGTCCCTAAAAATTATTGGCAAGGTACCATGTATGCATGCCAATATAAAAACCATTCGTAGCGTATTATTACGCCACAGCACTGGTGAGTTAATTTTCTTTGGTTATCACAGATAATCTCAGTGGGAGTGTGTAAACTATGACGATATTTCCAACACGCCTCAGCGTATTTCATGCAGTACCAGGCAGATAGGCTTGTGCCGCATCTGCGTCCATGTAGGAAACAAAGATATAGTGAGGAAGGTAAACAGTAAACAATGTTGTAATGCACTTTATGGAGAGGAACAATTAGTAGCATACAAGATACATAGAACAATGCTCTTTTGTTTGCCCGATGTAGAATCTACAGAAGTGCCAAGTTCATACAGCAGTAAATCACATATCTTCACTTTCTTCTGTTGGTAAACAATTCACATGACGTCGTAAAAGCGTGTCTTATTTCTGACTTGAAATTTGATAACGTTTTTTTTGTTATAGATATTACTACCAGCTACAGTGCTTCAAGGCAGTTTCATAGAAATAACCTTTCGAAAGGAAATCATGGGGGTCCTATGACAATGTGTGCGAGGACACGTGCCCTCCGAAATATAATATAATATGCTCCAGCAAATAAATATTGTTTTAGAAATATTTCTTCCATAATTTTATTGTAGAAGTAACGTATTTGGTCAATAAATTCTGTATCACTAGGCTGCGAATAGTATCTCCTCACTTTAGCGCGGACGAAATATCCCCATGCAGTTTTGGGCACAGGCGGCCTGTGCCCACTATGATGTACATATTTTCCTTGTCAAAGTCACAAGAAACGTCTCCGAAATAGCCAAAGTGGGGTAAATATGGGACACAAGACATGTGTGCCGATGTGGCTTTATATTTTTTTATTGCCTAAGGCACCAGATACGTTTCGGAAATAGCCGATGTGCGGTATATTTGGGGCACAAGCCATGCGTGCCCACGCTGCTGTATAATGTTTTCCAAGCCAAAGGTACACGAGACGTCTCGGAAATAGTTAGATTTACGTTGGTGAATCGTGTGGAACATATGCGTTGCCTACCAAAATCCAATGGTGTTACTATTTTGTCATATAGTTTGAAATCGTACTGTTACAATGCTGGATTTACGTCGTTTAATTGGACATAACACATATCGATAACCCAAAAGCAACACTTTTACAATGTTGGCTCTATGTTGGTAAATAGTACGAAACTTGCAACCCACCAACCAGATAATCTAAGGCAGTTACAACATTGGTGTTAGGTTGGAAATACATTAAGTAACTTGTATGTCACCTCAATGAAAATATGCAACAATATATCACGCTGGCTAAACATTAACATAATGTGAGAAGCTCACATACAACAATATAAAATGAGTAACACAAACTGTTACACCATTGGATTTACGTTAGATATTTGTTACAAACATGTCGAACAACCAAAAATCAATATTACTATGTTGATTGAAGTAGCAAATTCACAAACTACTAACCGAAGAGCAATGCTGTTGTGACACTGGCACAGTTAGATCCGTTAATTTACAGTAATGGTAATGGCAATGGTACAAAATCTGTTAGTTTCGGCCTATGTTGATTGAAGTAGCAAATTCACAAACTACTAACCGAAGAGCAATGCTGTTGTGACACTGGCACAGTTAGATCCGTTAATTTACAGTAATGGTAATGGTAATGGTACAAAATCTGTTAGTTTTGGCCTAAGTTAGCGAATAGTGTGAAGCTTAATAACCAACCTATTAAATAGCAAATTTGCTATATGTTGGTTAATGGTTTATTATAATACACAAGTGAACAAACAAGAAAAAATGCTCTTATATAGTTGGCTCTAGATCGGTTAATAGTTCATACAAGTCGCCAACCAAAAAGAAACCCTGTTACAGTATTGGCCCTATGCTAGTAGTGTGAAACACACACACACAGCCATGCCACACTAAAGAGCAAATGGCACTGATGGCGTATGCTTGTAAATAGTGTAATTTATTGCCACCAACAAAAAAGACTGTTTCATTACATTTGTTTTATGTTTGCTAACAGCTCATGACTTACATACAACACAAAAGAGAAGGAGCATTTGTTTTCATGCTGAAAAATTGTATGTGTATTATTACAAGAAAACAAAACTGTTAATTTGTTGGCTTTCAGCTGTTCAGTTCACAGCATGAATAAAATTTCTTACCATGTTGGATTTAGATATATAAGCAACACGCAGTTCTCGTATAAAATAATACTTCACATACTGGGTTTCAGTTGGCTAATAATATGGATCTCACACATGCTAAATTTAGAGGAAAAAATCATAGAATATTACTAAAGGTACTTGGTGGCCAAGATAAACAGTACATCATATTATGATTTAAAGTAACTAGACAAATTTGTTAAAAATCTGAATCCAATTGTTGGCATGAATCGAAACATTTATACGAGCACTGAATCAGAAGATTTTGAGAACTTGGCTCTCTATGCCTTTAGTTTTTCTGCATGCGAAAGTATGAAAAATTATTTACATCATTCACACTTTTACATCATTTACATCATTTGGTATACCAAAACGACTAATAATAAATTTATTTCTTGATTCAGTAAGAAATTGGAAACAAAATGAAAATCTTTGATTTATATTAATATTTTGGGTGTTTAATGAATACCCTTTTAAAGCAACAGCAAAGGGAACTTTTGTCTATATCTCATATTGTTTTTCATAATTTTGTAATCAAAATAACAACATTAAACATAAATTTAAATGTAGGCAAGAACACCTGTGATAACTACTCAATATTTTTGAAATTTTGGATTTGCAACATACGAATAATTATCTAAAATGTTATGAAATTTGTTTGAGCTCTTATGAAATGATTGTTCATTTTCGTTTCAGTTTCACGAAAGTTCGTAACATATTTTTAGTTTTCGTTTCGCAAGGAAAACGTCCTATTCGCACAACACTGAAATAAAACAAAACAAAATACCCTACAGTTTCGATTTTGTGTAATTTTTTTTTTTTTTTTTTTTTTTTTTCAAGCTATCCCTCACACACTCGTGGTTGAGGGACGGAGGAGATAATACTGTTGACATCCAACACTTCAAGGTTCTGCGTGCCTATGCCATCAACAGTGCAGACATGTAAGGGAAAAATATATATTAAAAATGTCCGACAGTCTAAGTGACATGTAAACAAAAAGGATTCAACAAACATCCCATGACCAAATACAAAACCAATTTCCATTTTCTATGTCTTTTTAGGACATGTATTTTTTAAAAGTGGGAGAAACCACTTTTACGAAGTAAATTTTAGATAAGTAAACTGTGTATGATAAGATTAAATTAGTTTAGGGATTTACACGAAGTTTCTTACAGAAAACTGCACACAAGTTCAGTACTTTGTATTTAGAGGTGAGGAACTGATGAGGCAGGTATTGAGTGGAACTGGGATAGCCATTGTGCAGCACACTTCAAGGATACGCACAAAAGAATACACAAATACACCTAGGCAGGAGGAACCCTTTAGAAATACCTATAATATGCTTTTATTTGATAATTAACTAAGGCGTTTTCTCTCAAAGTAAGTAACATTTGTATAGAGTGGTCGAACGTTCGAATTTCGAACCTAACCCGTACTTTAAGGTTATGTTCGGTTCGGTTCAAAATTGATTGCCACATAAAAGATTGGTTCTCGTTTAGTTCGAAAAATCTACACGAGTTCGTGTTCAGTTCGTAAATTTGCCATAAATGAACATAATTTACGAACTTTGGAACAAACTTACTTCACCTCAAAGATGTTGAAAAAATAACAAACATGGGAAGCAAAACCATAAAACTTATCAAACAAGTAATTTTTGTAGCAGTGACGACATTGTATTCTGATGTCTTTTATGTGTAAAACCGGATGCTTTCCTTTGACTTACGGAATTTGTATAATTTATATGTAGATAACTGTACACAAAATAAGTGATTTGCCTGAGTTTCTGAAAAACTACATTTTCAATGTAACATATTTTGTGTAGCAAATTTGTGGTTTTCACATACTTCTAAATGTATAAATATGCATTTTTCAGTGTTTTAATGAATTGTCGTATCAAACAAATCTATAAAAACCAAAGTCAACAGTAAGTTAATTTTGAACCATTTTTGAAGTTAGAAAAAATTTGGCTATTACATTTTGGAACTATTAGTTGTGGAACTGTGCAGATTGTATATGTATGTGTTTATTGTCTATGTTACATGTTTAAACAATCAGAGGCGAAATTGTAAATGTGGTTATACATGTTTGAACAAATACGGGTTGAGCTATGCTGGTTGTATATTAATGTGTTATTTTTTAAGCTTTGTTAAGGTGGTTCTATCGGTTTGTTTTTTAAATAAACAATTAAAAGCTTAGCTATGAAGACATAATGTGTAGATAAGACATATTTTAAAGGTTTGGTTCGAGTTAATTTCGATAAACATATTATATGTTAAGTTCTATTTCAGTTCGGTGCCAAAATCGGGTTCATCCCACCTCTAAAAATGTTCTACTCTGATAAGTTTTCCAAATGAAAATGATGTACTTCAGGGCTGTGGTATAAGTAAAACGTTGTTATCCCACATTAATATTTACATACAGAAGAAGTTTGTGTCACACAAGCACCAAATATTATTTGACACTGAACAGACCTATGTTCTAACTAATAATGGAATTGAATATATGAGGCAAAAAAAAAAAAGCACGGCAAATAAAATTACAGTGTTCGGGTTTAAAATATACTCGTGCAGCAAATTAGGAGTAAATGCAGAAAAAGAACTGAATGGAACCACAAATAAACAGGAAATAACAATAATCTGATAAAAAAAGGGCTCCTTTATGTAATTAAAAAAAAAATTTCCTTTTTTAAACATGTGCATTATCCAAAAATGTGTACATTATTTTAAAAAATGTAACACTCGCGTGTGCACTGCACATTATTAGAAATGTATGTAAAAATAATAAACTTGTTAAGATTTCACTGAATAATCAGTGAATTAGAATGAACTAATTAGGTGAAGCACTTGCAGATGCGTTCACATATTTTTCAGTTTATTACTTCAGTTTCCACTGAAGAATCATTGACTTTGAATTCACTGATTGAATAAGGCAATTACGAATTCAACAGTTAAATTACACTGAAGAATCAGTGACATTGAATTTACTGATTGAATGAAACATTATCCAATTCGTCACTTACATCCTACTGAAGAATAATTGAATTTTGATTCACTGATTGAAATAAGCACTCACTATACCATCAGTTAACTTATTAAAATCCTACTGGAGAATCAATAAATTATGGGTTCACTGATTGAATTAAGCATTCACTAATTCATAAGTTAACTTTTTAAAATTCCACTGAAGAATAAGTGAATTTTAATTCACTGATTGGCTCAAGTATTCACTGATTCATTCTGTGAACTTTTTCTTCTGAAGTAATCAATGGTTTGCCACTGATTCTAAGTGGAGCCATTTTTACTGATTTAAGTAGATCAATCTGACTGCCAATCAGTGATTTCCTACTGATTCGAATTTAGATTGTGTAATCATTAACAAAACACAGCGAACAGAATTAAAAATACTAAAGGTAGCGGTTTGTGTATCTCGACAGTAATTAAATTAAAAATCTTGTCCCTTCGAGAGCACAACTTATTCTACCACACCCAAAAGTGAAATTATGTAGGTAATTTTAGTAAGAAAATTCATTAAGTCATTATTCAAGTCAAAGTCATTAGAAGGATCCGATTATAAAACTGAATTTTATTGTTTGTGATGAATTATTATTTTTTTCGTTATGACGATATGTGAGCGACTACAGCTGTTGTTGATCTAAAACATTTGAATAACGAGATAGAAAAAATATTTAGGGAACAAATTGCGTTTGCAAAATGAAAATAAAATGATAATGATGGGTCGGGTGAATAAATGAAAACAGTCAAATAAAAAATAAGGAAGGCCAGTAAAAAAAAACACACAATGAACTAGTAGAAATAATAAATACACAATTTATACAAAAAAGGAATGCAATAAATTTTGCGGTTTTTTTTAGTAGTCTTTGAAATCATGATTAAATTACTAACAGTGATAACCCGGGTGTGTCTAGACGTTCCTAAGTTCGTTGCATTTCCAATCAAGTATTATATAATTTAGAATTTTGTGCCCTCCTTTGAAATTCTTTCTGGAGCAGCCGCTATGAAAACGAATATTAGCCGTTTGCCTGTGCCGATACTTGTAAACAATTCCAAGCTTAAATTTACACTAATTGACGTAGCTACCTTCAGTTACTGATGATGAGCACTGAAACCACCAATGTGTCATCATTGTTCGTCAGCAGTAAGGGAACAGTAATTAGTCATGAGTAATTATTTTCTCTTCAGTGAGTCGACTGTTTCAGAAGACTCCACAATGATTAACATTCGAGTGAAAGAAAAATTAACAGATAACAAACTTAACTTTTAAATTTCAACGACTTACATTATGTCCCGAGTGAACTCGTTCACATCCGTCATGTTGCAGAGCGCAGGTGAACTAGACTCATGGCCAGTGCTGTACAATGTGAGACGCGAGCGAACTCGGAACACAGCCTACTTCGTTCCCTAACTCTGTCGGCTGCTTCTCACACATCTGCAACTGCTCTATGGTTGGCTACCTCTTGTGTCACAGAGACGCCGGAAACCTTTCTGCAGGTTCCAAAGTGGAAGTTCTTATAAAGAAATTCGTAAGTACTAATGACGCCTTTACTCTCCTGCTCTTGCAAAATCTGAAATGAAATAGGCGCTCATGAACAGAAATAGAAACATAGCTGACGTCAGCGAAAATACTTACCTCAGAAATACGTGAGTATCGGAAGATACACTATAAATGGACAGGCTAAGAAAGCCGCATTGCCTCTGTCAGAATTTACATATATTAATAAAAGCGTTCCTCTAGGTAATATTTCAAGGGAGACGCTACGAATTGTGTGTTAGGTATATATTCACGCGAGATGATTCTTGTAAATATTGTGTACTGGTAAGCAACAAATTATTTGAATGTGCAAGTGCAAAGCTGGTAACGGCTATTCTCGGTAAAATGAGTACTTTCGAAATGAATGTGTGTGGGACTGGACGCCCGGTCAAGTTGGAAGTGATGGAGGGAAAGTAATTCGACGTATTTACCTTGAAATTGAAGTGCTAGCTAAACAGTTCTAATATCCTTGAAATTGAAGTGCTAGCTAAACAGTTCTAATATCCTTGAAATTGAAGTGCTAGCTTATCAGTTCTAATCACCGGAATCATATAGTTTTCTCTCTGTTTTTTCCAATGCATATAAATGAAACAATTAGAAAATATGTAAAATATTTACGTTCTTAACAATTTCACAGTTTCACTCAACCAACGAACGCATGAGTAAGGTGACGAGGTCCATGGCAATGTTAATTTAAGATATGATAAGATATGATAAGATAGTACACACACAACTGCGAACAAGTAGATCTTAGCAGCGCTTTCAATAGTGCTCACTTCGCCGTGAACAGCGTGTAGATCGACTTCGTGTCTCTTGGGCAATGTTTCGTTTCGCTATTGTAGTTGCAGTGGGCTGAGTCACAACACAATAACGTAGCCACGTGTCCGCTCCGGCTTGTTGTTGCTTCAGGCTGATAATTTGTTTGAGGGAGAGCGGAGAAAGGGAGGGGAGAGAGTCATATGAAGGTGACCTCTTGACGTGCTCTCACTTAGAGCTCGTCTGCCGCCTCTGCAGCAACACCAGCAGCGCTGCACAAACGCTACAGACATGCCGGACAACTGCTGTGGATCAGGTACTGCCGTAGTTAAGGGAGAGTGTTAGATATGCGTCGAGTTATAGTTATGCGAATTTATGATTATAATAGTGCACGAATGGTCAAAGTATGTCATGTAAAAACAATAAGAAATCAGAAACAATAAAAATTTTGAATATTGAAACAAAAAAAAAAAAAGTTTCATTACGAAAAGCTGTAAGAACAACACTGATGTTTGTTTTTTAACGAGAAAAATTTAAAATGTTCATAAGAGGTATTAACTCTGCCAAGACCATAAACATTTTACTTGTAGGAAGTTGTAGCAGTCAGACAAATAATTTTAACTGTCACTGCATGTGGCAGCTTTCAGTCTGTCAAGGACTACATTATTCAAATGATGCTCTTCGTATTTTTAATTGGTTTCAGATTACGTCCGAGCTCTACAAAATTGCAACTTATATGTGGTTTCTGTAACTTGTTTACAAAAGAAAATCATTAGGTATTGCAGAAGCACTGATACGTAAATCAAATAATTTTTATTTACTACCTAGTATTATTTGTATTTGTTACTTAGTATTAAAATTCTCCGTTATTTAAATAAACTATTGATATCATCTCAGAAACATCGTCGTGTTGTATTGTGAAGCGTTATTCCGGCTCTTTTGAAACAGTAAATTGGCTTTTCTAAAGTTGATTTGAAGTGATAATGTTCTGGCATAATTTGGAAACAAATTTTTTTCCTTGGATTTTACTACCTGTTACCCGCTGCTTCACTCACGTACAAAATTCAAACCTTAATTATAATGACCAAGTGCTCTATCTTAATGGTTGGCCTAAGAAAACATTAGTTTTTTCCGGAATGAAAAGTACCCTTTGAGATAATCCAGAATATAATATACCCCATGTTCCAAATTTCATCCAAATTCGTTGAGCCGTTACGACGTGATTGAGTAAAAAATATACATACTTTCGCATTTATAATATTATTATTAGGATGTCTTAACGGAATTCAGTATTTTGTACGGTGTACCAAAAATCCTGCAAAGCAGAATTTCTTTTAAATTATGACAAACAGAAAGTATACCATCATATATTTGACACTGCATACACTTTTACAACAATACCGGTGGTGTAGCCAGAGAGGAGGGATATGGGTGTAGCCAGAGAGGGGGGATATGGATGTAGCCAGAGAGAGGGGATATGGGTGTAGCCAGAGAGGGGGGATATGGGTGTAGCCAGAGAGGGGGGATATGGGTGTAGCCAGAGAGGGGGGATATGGGTGTAGCCAGAGAGGAGGGATATGGGTGTAGCCAGAGAGGGGGATATGGGTGTAGCCAGAGAGAGGGGATATGGGTGTAGCCAGAGAGGGGAGATATGGGTGTAGCCAGAGAGGGGGGATATGGGTGTAGCCAGAGAGGGGGGATATGGGTGTAGCCAGAGAGAGGGGGATATGGGTGTAGCCAGAGAGAGGGGGATATGGGTGTAGCCAGAGAGAAGGGATATGGGTGTAGCCAGATAGGAGGGATATGGGTGTAGCCAGAGAGGGGGGATATGGGTGTAGCCAGAGAGGGGAGATATGGGTGTAGCCAGAGAGGAGGGATATGGGTGTAGCCAGAGAGGGGGGATATGGGTGTAGCCAGAGAGGGGGGATATGGGTGTAGCCAGAGAGAGGGGATATGGGTGTAGCCAGAGAGAGGGGGAGATGGGTGTAGCCAGAGAGGGGGATATGGGTGTAGCCAGAGAGGGGGGATATGGGTGTTTTAACCTACCTCCCCCTACCAGTTTATCCCCTTACGGATGTCAACTATAAGAATATAGTTATTCATTAACCTTTCATTTTTATATAATCATAATTTTTGTAAACTATGACGCATGTTATTACATTGTGAAGTTACTTTTTTTTCTCTAATGTGTAGGCACCGCTAATGCCAGTATATTTTCCCTCCCATCTAAGTGGTTTTAAATCGCGAATGTGAGTCTTGATTGGAACATAAAGTATTCATTTATAACATATTGTTGATACTCAAATTTTCAAACAACTCTTTGGATGGATATATTCTTTATGTAATGTTGTGAAATATTAAAAATTGAAAGGAAAACTATTATAATGTGTTTCATCGTATGTATGTACGTATATTGCTTCAAAAATGTTTAATAGGTCCAATAGCTGTATTCAGAAATTACTGGAGATGCCAGGTTTTCGCAAAAAATATCTTGATTTGCCGTAATTCCAAAACCTTAAACTAAGATTCCCTTACATAATCGATTTTTTTTTAAACTGGTACTGCTTTTCAGCGTCTGCCCGAGAATTAAAGATGTTTACTTCTAGAGTAACATAAATGTTATTGGCTTGGTCTAATAAGAAATGTTTCATTATCAAGACAAACGTCTACTAAACAAAGGAACGCTGAAGTTACGTGCATATGATATTGAGCTGTAGGTTGCACGGAATTCTTTTCACAAAAATCAGGTGACCCTACACATAACGCATAGAAAGCATGCGTATAAAATCCTTAAATAGATTCCTGTTTTCAGAACATGTCTATATTGTTTCACAAATTAAACATTTTTATAAGTCAAATATTTTGACGAACTCTTGACATAATCAAGTATTTGTTAGGTATACTTATTAATAAAATACTAAGTACATTAAAGTGAATATAGGAACTGTATTCATGTTGCGGTATCACTTTGCGAGAATCATTATTTTACTTTGTTATAGTTTAAGAAGTGCAAGTAAATTATTGCTGGATTCTTAGTCAATACAAATAATACATTAATGATATAACTAATTAGCCTAATTTCGTCAACATTGGTGGAAACAATTTTCAAACAATTTCTTAAAATCAGAGTTGGTAGGTATGATTTTTCGTCTCGTTGAAAGCAATAACATTAGAGATAAAACCAAAAAACTATGCAACTACAGTGATACAATTACAAATACACAACGTGCCATACCCGGGACTCGAACCCAGACAAACTCGTACCATATGTTAGTGTGCTGTCCACTGCATAACGAAAGTCGGATTCAAGAAGAAACTTCGAATTTAATCAGGTTTCGAAGGTTTCGAATATCAGGGTTTACTAACCTAATATATTTTCAGGGCTGTCATTTTGAAAATAAGTGACTGAGCCACTTAAAACACTCAAGTTTTTCACTGCCTACTATAGCACTACTTGAGAGAAGAGTTTGGTAAATATGGGCAGATTAGTCCCTGAGATATGATATAAAACCATCGATCTTCACAAATGGACGAAAAAAATTTGATGTAATAAAATATTCGATGATGGTATATATATTAAGGGAAAACTATATCACGTAAATTAGCTGTCAGAATTAATTTTCTGTTGTTTGCTTTACAATGGCCAATGTATAAGGTTTTTGCTAGACGCTAGATTTGGAAGAATATGAGCTAACTCTAGGTCTTCATTTAGATGATCCTGAATATTTTTGAATGCTAGGAGAATGCCTGCCAAAATATTGCAGTGGGGTAAGTCTTCAGATATTACAGGTGAATTAGAACCCTCAAACATTCCTGAAATAGTATCGGCCACAACATTTTGGTTACCTTTGATATTCTGCACTTTAAATTTTAAATAAGTTACATGCATGGCCCAGCAACCTATGTTCCTTAGTTTCCTAGGTTGGCCAAGACAATGCCTAGTTATCCGTTTATAAAATAAATTCGGAATGTTCACGATACTGGTGAAACTTTTCAATACCAAAAAATACAGCTAAGCACTCTAGATCGTAGATCGTAGAGGATTTAAGCTCCTGAGGAGTCAGAGAACGAGACATAAATGCTACGGGCTGCCAAGCATCATCGACTTCCAGGGGAAGAACTGTCTCCATAGCTAGTCTAGAGGCATCAGTTTTTGAAATAAAATGTTTTGAAAAATCAGCAATGCATATAACACGTAGATTAGTTATTATATCTTGTTTTAATGTATTAAAAGCACTCCGTTGATCTGGACCCCATACAAGTTTTACTGATTTTTTACGCAATTTATTTAATGGAGCAGCCTTTACAGCAAGATGTGGTATGAAATTAGAAAATAGTTAAACCATTCCTATAAAACGAGTTATGCTTTAAAAGTGTTTTGGAGGTGAAAAATCTCTAATGGTCTGATTTCTGTCCTGATTTATGGCAATGCCTAGTGAAGACATTTTCTCACCTAAGAAAGAAATTTCTTGAATTGATAACTTAACATTTGCAGGATTAACTGTGAGAACAGCCTTTTGTAACCTGGCAAGGACCTCTTTAAGATGACTAAGATGTTGACCAAAGTCCTGGGAATATACAACCAAACATCTACATAATTGTATACATATTTCAATTTAATGTTTGTGGAAAATTTGTTCGAAAAGTCTGGTGAGGACTTGTGCACCAATAGCAAGACGAAAATGAACTCGGGTGAATAGACTCAATAGTACACAGAAACTAGTCAAAGGTTTTGAATCATTTGCCAAAGGCATTTCATAATATGCAGCAGTGTGGTCAATGGTTGCAATAAAATCTAGTCTTGCTAAGCCAATTAAATGCGGAATGGAGACCAGGTAACTGCACAGATTCTATTTCAAATATTTTGATTTAGTTTGCTATAATCAACTGCCGTTCTTTGTTTTCCATTAGACTTGGGAACAAATAATGCCGAACTGGCATACTGAGACTTGATTACTATATTACTCCTTTATTCATGAGATCCTGAACTTGTAATATGAAAAGCTCTGTTTGTGTAGGTGCTAATTTATAGGGATGAATCTTAACCGGTTCTTTATCTAAAAACTAAATTTATAATCAAGTAATTTTCTAATCCCAGTTCTGATGTAAGAACTTTAGGTAATTGACTACAAAGAACTTGAATCGCCGCACACTCCTTTTTACTTAAACGGCTTAAAGGTTTCACAGATATATCTTAATTTAATTCAGCGCTTATTTCAACATTAAGTTGCTGATAACAGCCAACAAACAACATTTTCTGGTCATGAGCATATTTAAAGAAAACATTATTACCATGAATATCAACAACAAGACCAGCCATTTTCATGAAGTTGTCACCTATTATAAAAGTTTGACTCAAATTTTCTGCTACTAGAAATTTTTTTTACCTAAGGAAAATAAAAAATTGCAACTTGGTCATTGCACTGCACAATATCGGGAAGGGATAACAAAATATTGTATAGCATTTAAAATGGTTATCATCAACAGATTTTATCAAGTATAAACTTAGAAGTTCCTTTAATAATAGACCCAAAAAGATGGTTCGCGCTGAAACAGAATCAACAAGTGCATTAACCTGAATAGACCCCAAGGTAACTATATTTCTTGGGGCACTAGCCATTTGATAGCCTACAAACTTAGGAAAATGCACACGGCAGATATTATCTTCAGTATTACGTTGTCAAGGTTTAAGAATGCAAAACAGATATTGAAACCTACGACAATAATTTACAGTTTGTAAAATGTGAGCATTTACCTGGGAATTGGATAACTTACTTTTACCGCGAGAGTAATCGCCAACTTCCTGCTCTCGCCTCTGTCGTTTTCAAGATTCTTACACTTGGGAGCAATACGTCCTAACTTCTTACAATAAGGGTAGGTTGGAAACCAAGGTTTTGGTTTTTGCTTGTCTCTCGCCTGCTCAGAATTTCCCTGATCGTTATTCGTATTTGAATATTTACTATCGACCTCATGTGATTTAGATTTAGAGTCATATTTGCCAGGACCTTTCTTACAACTACCCTGTCCAAAAGATTTGAAATATCCCATTTTCTGATCTACATAACGGATATTTTATGTATGTATACACATTTACTGGTGGGCTTATTGTGGAACACACTGTGGAGTGAGGTCTTCTAAAATGTGGTCCACTCCTTAACTTTCAGGTGCACTAAGTCTAAGAATGACTGCGTTAATCTCAACTTGGTCAAAAGCCTGGAGGGTATTAAACAATGCAGAATATCTTCATTATATGCATCAAATGTGAAGGCTTGAGCAATAGCAAATTGTGTCCTCTCACTTAGTGGGCCAAATGTAAAATTATATATTACTTTCAAATGTTGTTTTTCAGGAATCGTCTGGGGGAAATTAATACAGATTGCTACATTATAATAGTGAGTAGAAAAATGTCTTATTTATCTTATATTAAAATTATCACGCCCAGGCACCAGTCTTTATTCTCATATAAAGACAAATAATTAAGATTGGTTTAAATTGTACCACATGAAAATTCATTTGAACAAGAAAATTGAATAGTTGTGTATTGAGAGACGTCACAAATTAACATACCAACAATGTAAACTGAAAAACTCTTTCAGACATATATTCTAAACTACACAGAACAAGAATTAGCATTTCACAAGTTTAACACTTTAATTGAGAAGAGGAAAGACAAGACAATGCAAGACACTGATCTCTCAAACAACATTTAAAAAAAAAATCCTTTTTTTAATATTTCAAAATAATCAATACTCAAACACTATCGAGAACAACTGCTTTCAGATAACAGTAATTTCATAAAATAGTTTACGAAATTCACTCTGCTATCGTTTGATTATGATTACGTCTCAAAATATATATCAGCAATAGGAATTACGTGAGCAATGATTGATTTTACTGGTAGTTCTTGGAATTCTGTTAATTGCAGAATTTTTGCAGTTAATGTCTTCACACTTTAAAATAACAAATGTAAACCTTTTATGCAACGAGTCTCCTCAAGACTTCTGGGTGTTTAAGAAGGAAGCCAAATTAGTTACATGTAGAAAATTATAGTACATGTAGTACAATTCCACTATTCCAAACAACATTTCTGTAATCCTCACAAATAACCATGCCTTACGTAAGATCCTGCGTGATTGAATATTGATACCCGGTTAGATCTTACTTGAAGCCAGGGTGTCGTTCCGAGATAGCTGTCACATAACTTTAGCGGCAGATATTATTTATCTCTGCACAGAACTCCAAACGAACAGCTGTAGGTCCTGAAGATGCCGTGGAGCCTCTCCTCGTACAGTAAACACCCCACATGGCGCAGGTTGTATTGTGAAATAGAAATTTAAGCACAACCACTTCCTGGTTCCATTCTCTTCAAAGCGATTCTTCTCTCGCGTCATTTTCTTATCACAGATAGACACATGTTTTTATGATTACTCCTTGTAAAATAAATTGCACAAAAAATACATAGAGAATAATATGATATGATACTGAACGGTATTGAAATGAACAAATCACCTAACTTATTTATATTATGTTCCTTAAACATAGTGAAAAATTATATACTAAAATAAAAAAATCTGATACATCACAATAAATAAAAATAAAAATATTGATATCATGGTAACCATCATGCAATAGTAAAAAGTCCTAGTCTGTACTATTACAATCGTTTTGATTTTTTGTAACTTTATAATTAATTTTAAGATTTCAAGGAACTTAGGAACATGCAGTCCATCTGTGCAAGGGAAGACTTTTAACATTCTCTCAAATGGATGAGGAATTTTACAAAAAAATGTTAGAATGAAGTTGGGAAGTTTTTGGAAGAATAGATGATATCATGCACACAGAAGGCATTAACATAGCATTAGTAGTTGGAGAAGAATGTGCAGTGGTATAAATGCTACCACTAGGAAGTGACGGGAAAACAGTGACATGATTTGATACAGTAGTTGCTGAAGGGTTGCTACCTAGGTTAGGCATGGTGGGAATAGATGTGACAGGTTTGATCGCAGTGGTATAGATGTACTCAAGAGAAACGCTACACAAATGCTCAGAAGTCTGAGCAATTTCAACTACCGTTTCAGTGGTCGCGGCAACACGACCAAAGTCATGCTGATTAATTTCTTCAACAAGTGTGGTTATATGGAAAGGAATATATTGTTTATGAAGAAATTTGGACCTCTTCAAGTTCGTTTTCATGTGCTACTAACAAATTATGTGTACGCCATTCCAGGTGTGCCAAACGATATTTTAACCTAGGTAATTATTGTGACGATGTAGCATCCTCTAGGTCAGAAATAAGGCCAGTAATTACTAAGAGCTAGGTTGCACATGACTCGCACTCTGATATTACATTTATATTTGCCAACTTATTAATATCAGGAGGAATATTAACCTGAAGGGCACTGCGTAATGCAGTAGGTAAATATGTCACATTAGTATCAGCAGGAGTGATGCCCTTAGTGTTGAGCTCGTAAGCTCTTCTATAAATAAGCATTCAGGAACAGTAACAACTGGCATTTTGGTGCTTAGCTTAGTAGCACAAGAACACACAACATAAAATAAAGGACTTATGAAACACACAAACAAAAGTACAACTTAACCTAAAACAAAAAGATTTCCATCGTAACCATACACGCAGAGCATGGTCTCAATAAGGGAAAGAGCAAAAACTTATAACACAATACTGACAAGACACAACCACAGCCTCTGCTACCAGATATGATACACCGCCTTGGGCTCTACAAGCCATGTATTGGATGGCCCAGTAGGCCACATAACACACAACCTGCAAAACTGAAAGGCGGCAAATAATATGTGCGGATCTAGTTGCGCTCGTTAGTGCTTTGTGTTAAGATACGAACAACTTAGACCGAGCCTCAACTCCCTATTATTAACGTGCAATCAATTACCCTACAAAATAAATATATATTCACTCTTATGCTATGTTGCAGCAACTCATATTTTCACCATTAGGAAGCAACACATATAATAATAAATATATTATAAAAAAAGAACACCTGGTCGGATGGCATGGAACATTTAATAGTTTATGTTTTCAAAATAAATAATAAACAGATATTTTTTTCTACATTTATTTTCCCGAGTATTCTCCTTTATATATATATATATATATATATATATATATATATATTATGGATCATAATAGAGAGCTATTGATTATTGGTGTTTTCAGACCAAACCAAAGTATAGCGACAATAGATTGTACATAGCTCAGTTACAAAACAAATAGACAATTACGTTAATTAACCGAGGTACAACCTACCAAAAAAAAATAAAAATTAAGAACCATATTTTGCTATAACATCAATTAATTCTGAGATATTTTTTTTGTATTTAAGGTAGATATTGCACATAGAATACCGAAAGTTTATGATAAATCACATTTGTTGGCTAATAATTGCAAACAAATTCTGAAAGTTCATAAGTTGCTTCCCTTGAATAAAGATAGGTAACAGCAATACACGTGCTTAAATAATTGTAAAATTGCTTTCCTGCATAAGTTCCGAAGCATATACACGAGACATATGTCTTGTTGTGTAGACGGGCACAGCTACGCATCGCCACACTTGTTTCAGCAACTTAACATGGCTACAGGCTAGCTTGGCTCGTTCATGGACACAAACAGCAAACATCCAAGGGGGAACCGCATTATGATACAGGATTATATACAAAATAACAATCGCGCGCCACTGAAAATTACATAAAATAACACCGGTAAATTTAGGAAAAGTTTAGACTTACCTAAAGCGGTAGGAAAATAATGTTTAACTGATTTTGAAGAAAGGTTCAGCAACTCTAATAAAAACGTCCCGCCATTATATTGTATTTCAGAGTGGAAGATGGAATGATGTATCAACCATTCTGAGTAATACTCGTATCAACCCAACTGTCGATCAACTCTTGTTACACATGGTTATGAAATCAACATATAACAACCATATAAAATACCAGGATTCTAAATTATTGTTAGCATGTTTTGTGGCAGCTGATATAGACATTAAAAATGACATCAATATACAGAAATAATAAAATTTATAAAAGTGCTGCCCTCTAATGTTATTGACTGGAGTCCAAAAATAAATATAAATTTTTGGTGACATTATTTAGAAGTGGTGCCATCTATAGTGAAAAGAAGTGACCAGATACAGATTGACAGATACCAACTTTAAATTGCTTTATCAGAATTATTGGCATATAAAATTTAAACAAATCACACATGCTAATAGTTACATTAGCATTGATATCGGTAAATATTCACAATAAAATCCATTCCACGAACATTATATGAATAACAGAGTTAAAATTTGGCACACATTTGGGATATTTGATTGTAAGAACATTTCAAGCGAAGATTTTGCCATAAAAAAATATTTACCTAACAAGTTAAACACAAAAAACAAAACAAAAAAATGCACATGTGAAATGCTGACTGTGCCACAAAAATAGCACACCATTTCGACAAATTCGTTGTAAAAGTAAACAGAAAAATGTTGGATAGGCCTATGTAGTATTTAGCATTAATGCCTAAGCATTAATTTATATTTTATGAAATTATTTTATTTATAAAAGTATGAAAACAAACAGAATTATTTATAAACAAAAATTTCATTTGCCGGTGAACTAAATTGACATTCATTAAATGCTAGGAATATTCTTTGAAATCACGAATTTTTGCTTTGGTTAAAAGTTTCGGTAAACAAATTTCTTACCGAAACGAAACTGAAAGTTGTCATTTTTAGTTTTTGTTTCGGTACACCAAATATTCGCACAAGCCTACAAAATTAACGCCTACAATGTGAACAGTGTTGTTCCCTACCAAGCGCTCTCATATAGCGGTAGTTGAACAGTGGTTTTGCTGTGGATAGTTTTTGATGAGAGTTGTGTGTGTGTTGTGGCAGGTCAGGGCTGCAAGTGCGGGGCCAGCTGCAGCTGCAGCCAGTGCTCCTGCTCATCTGGCAACAAGCCGGCTTCTGACTCACAGACCAAGAGCAAGTAACACCTTCACGACACTACAACTGCACTGGTAAGTGCTCCACACTACTACAACAATCTGTCTTTATGGATACGGTTCCCAAATCGCTCCATCGCTGCTGTACTTGTGATACTGTCTTAAATTGAGATGTAGTGTTTGTCAGGGGTATAAATAATTTGCTACAGTAATCCTTATTTTTCTACCTCCTGGTATATTTATTTAAGAGAGAAAAATCTAATAATGATATCAATATTTTGACGAGAATACATATTTACAATGAGACCAACACGTTGGGCGGGCATCGTGACGGTCAAGACATTTAAAAACCGGAGGATGATGCATTCCGACACTGTAAATCCGAGAATAATAAAGTGATTAAAATAAACGTGGTTTGGTTCGATCGTGTATATGACTACGATACGAGCATGACCTTGAGCTGGCACCGAGTGTGTGCGAGGTAAGGTTGGAAATGATGGAAGGGGGGGGGGGGGGGCGCTGATTGACAGGAGCATGGAGGAACTTATTTTGGGCGGTACTTACATCCCGCGACTTCGATGTGCTAGCTGGGTGCCAAACTAAAGATATTGTACATATGTCTCATTTTAGGCCATGCATGTCACGCATTTAATCTGTTACTTTCATTTCATTCCTATATCTAAAATATTATAAGTTAAAGATTATAGGACTAATGGGACAGAAAACAATTGCACCTGCACCATTGCACAGATGCACATACACTTGCACATGCAGTTGCATCTTCCACCTGCACATGCACCTAGATATGCACCTGCACATCCACCTGAACGTGCACCTGCACCTGCACATGAATATCTGCATATGTATTTGCATATACACCTGAACAGGCATTTTTGCACATGCAATTATACGTGAACTTCTGGTTAGTTGGCTCGTAACTGTATATTGAAATTATTTTTGGTGTGTTTAGGATTTGGGAAAATTTGTTTGTGATTTGGACTCGGAACAAATTTGCCGGGGTCGATTCCCTGACAGGAAATGCAGTTGCGCAATCACAAGTGCTCTCTCTCCGATGTACACTCGGCGACTACCGGACAGAATCTGACGTGAGGATGAGCTAGTTCACAATAGTGGAGGGGAAATGTAGTTGCACTGTTGTGCAATCACAGTTGTTGTGTATTCATTCACATGTGCTGCCTCGGTGAGTTTGCTCGGTCGGGGTCATCCCGACGACTGATGCATCTGTCGTTGACACCTTGACGACTGCAGATGGTGGGCCGATGACGGGAGGTGAAGGGAAAATGGGAAATGCAGTTTAATTATGCAATTAGGAATGATGTAGCCACGCAAGTATGAATTTGCATAATAACCAAAAAGTGTAACTGCGCAATGATTATTTGTACAAAATGCAAGCACATAAATTGCCATTTCACAAGTACCCAAGTAGGCCAGTACGAATTTGCGTAACTGAGTCGAAGGGAAAATGCATTTACTTATGTTACCACATGTGCTTTCTCTTCAATGTGAACGTGTCGCCTGTTAGAGGGACGATTACGTGTTGGTCCATCTACAGCCGCATCACAACCAAGGAATATGTGTGAAGGGGAAATTAACTTGGCACATGCACTTTAAACTATCCCCACTGATCTGTCACTGTGGGAGTGTCGGTGAGGTTTCAGTGGACATCATGGGCTGGGGACACGTCAGACTGGCTAGCCCTGTTTACTAGTAGGCAGTTTGGTACTGAGTTCAATTCCCGGACCAAGAATTAAACATATTTTTTAATTTTTCCTAGCCCCGAGCTCTAACAACCGGTTGAAGGATTACTACTGGACTCGATTCTTGGACAGGGTACATGATTAATTTAGTTTTATATTGCTTTATCTCTACCAGATTCAATTCTTGAACAGGATTGTTAATTAATTTTTTTCCTTAACCCGGGCTCTGACGACTGGTGAACAAATTGATACTAGGTTTGATTAACGTTCAGTATACTTAAATTTTATTTGTGCACTTGCGCAATGAGACTAATGACACATTATCAACCAATGAAAAGCAACTCTCGATTAAACCCCGCTGAACTATACCGAACGGTTTTTGTTTCTCATTTGCATTCGACCAATTATATGCATGCGCTCCACTACCTTCATTTGTTTCTCTCTTACCGTCGTTCTATCAATTAGTTATGCGCTACCTAATTACTCACTTTTGCTCTATCCAATGTGTTCCCATTGCCTAACTACTCATTTGCGCTCTAACAATTGGTCCCATGTGCTATATTACCAGGTTGGATTCCAAGAGTTCTAAAATTTTAATAAATAAGTATCATTATATTAAATAATAGCGCACTTGCACTTGGCTAATCATGCGTAAAGGTTTATTTAATGAATAGATACTAATTACACACTTGAATAATGTACGGAGAGAGATGTGTCCGCTCTCTAGGAATACCAGTGTTGGGCTGAAGGACCATTCACATATATCAAACGCTATTTACCCATCAATTGAGCTCCTTGTAATGATTTCATATTGGCTGATTTCTCACATGTGTTAAACTCTCAGTAAGGCTCCAATTTCTCACATGTGTTTGACTGTTTAGTCAGCAGAACTTCAATTTCTCTCCTGTATTCGACTTACAGAGGGAAATCATTTAATTAATATTCAGTTAAACTCTAGAAGAGGTCGATAATTTTCGCTTGCATGACAAACGTAGTTAGTGTCTCTGATGTCCTAACCTACCTGCGAAATATACCAGCCGAGGTCCGAAGCCGGATACTCAGCTAAGGCAGCAGAACAACGTACGCCCGTTTACCAGCCAGTGCGATATTCGTGTACCTGCGTACATCACACCCACCCCGAGTCAACATTAAACTCTTACCTGCCCATGGTCTCACCCACAGTGCCGCCTACCTCGAAAGCTGTAATCGACACTATTAAAGAAAGGAAAATGTTTGATCAAGTGCAAGACTACTAGGGTGTGCACCCAGCCTTCCAGAGTATGCAATATTGGGCGGACGGTCCGTTGGCAACATAACATGTGTTGAACAATGTGCAAACGATGTGCAGGTTTACTTATCATGGAACACATAACCAAGCCAGACTGTATAAAATCTGAAATTGTGAGAGACTCTTATAACAGCAAATGTGCAGTTAACCTTTGTAGACCACATATGCACAATTTTCCTTGCACAGCACAATAAATGGAAAATTAAATCTTAAACAAACTGAACAAGACATTTAATGGTGACTCTCAACACGACAATTTACTGTCGGAGATGCTAATGAAAAGATGCTAGACCCATTACAATATTTTAAAAGAAGTATCCAAAGTGCTACAATGTAATGCTGAAACATGAACGTGGGAGCTGCACAGTGCTGTGAACCAACATGAAGTATCCTGGATCGATCTGCATACTACGGTGTGTGAGAACGAACTATCTCCATGCTATCCTCGTAAATTTGTTCTCTTTGAAATAAGCATTTGATCACGTCCTATCCTCACACATGTTGTGCACATTGAGATAAGTATCTGATCCTGGGTTATCCTCCTACATGTCTTGCACTCTGAGATAACTATGCAATCCCATGCCATCCTCCTACATGTTGTGCATTTTGAGATAAATATGCGATCGTGTCATCTCACTGCTAGCCTGATGTTGCGAAAGTAAATATAATTTTAGGCAATTATGAGAAAAACAAATTTGCGCACGACTTTGGATTCGCATAGAATTGTACATGTTAGTAATATATGTTATGCTCATGTAACTGCAGTTATAGGTGAAACACCTAACCACATAAACCACCAAAATACATTACTCTCTCTGAGAGTAATGTATTTTACAAAGGAAGAACTATTCGCAACTTAACTGATATTTATATCATGTCGTGGTATAAAATACTATTTTTACTATTGTCAACATAAATTATTTCAAATATCCCGTCTGTCCACCACCTTTGGAAGTAGTTTATTCTATAAGCGCCTTCCAAATGGAGCAGAAGAATCTTACCAGTAACTTTTCTTGAAAACTTCAGTGCTACAATTTCAAGCAGTCACATGGAAAGTGTTTTAGTCGGTTAGTTGTTGCTTTGTGGTGAACATCGTAGTTTTGCGACTCTAGCATAGGTGCTTTCGGATTATCAGTGTGTTATGCCATTTCACATGTTGTCATACTGAACTCTTGCGGAATTTCGTAGCGGAATGCTCCGACAGGCTCTTTTTTTTATTCTGTTTCATATCGCTCTGCTTTCCTGCTGGCAAGGTCCACGCCCTTCGAGGTGTGGGTTATTAAAAATCCAAGCACCTTCCACTGCAGCATGTTCTTCTCCACCACCGTTGGTATTACAATAACATATCGGAGGTCGGCAAGAACTCGACAACTCATAACCTATAACACCAAACAGTCGAAAATACAAGGAGTTGATCTAGTTGTCTTAACTGTGTTTTCTAAAAATACTTAGACTTAGGCTAGTCCAGAAATCCTACTAATAGCATGCTAACAATTAACACTAAGAACAAATATATGTATATATTTTTTCGCACCAATTAAAATTTTTTCACCAATTTGTTATTCACCATTCAGAAGCAAACACGTACCTACAATCAATAAATAATGAAAAGACGACGCTTGGCTCAAATTAGAGACAAATAATTTAATTCTTCCTGTCATTATATTTATATAGTTATTAAAATACTCATGGTTTCTGAGTATTCAATTATAATTTTTTTTATAATTTGGTAGTATGTACTTTACAAGGTGTTGGATCCTTGTAACTTTAGTTTCTTTGTTGTAAAATAATTGATAGTTACAGGGATATAGAACATTGCCGTGACTAAAAATATGAGCAAATAGAGCTAATGGAATCGAGGAGCTCCTTCCCAGAAAGTATATTAATTTATTTAATAAATAATCTCATGTTCATACATCGTTCATTAGATCGAGAAAAAGTGAGTAGATATATAATGCATGTTCGGTGGCAACAGGATTTGGGAGTGGATCTGTGGATCCGATCTTGACATAAAATTTCTCCTCTCTTTCCAAAAATCGCTCATGCGACAGCCCTTGGGAGCTTTGGCAGGGCTGAGTGTCAGCCAAACGGAATCATGAATGCACTAGAGCGAAACAGACTGTTGCGTTCCGCTGTATTCTACAGCCGAAAGTTAATTCTGTTAAGTGTATTTCGTAAAGGAAACGTATTTATGAGAATGAATATGAAATGTTTATTTGCAAATAATGTAAATTTTATGGAGTGAACATGGGCTCCGCGTTACTCCGGTGAATGTTCTGTGGGCTAGCCCTAGTTATCAGATTAGCTGAGCGAGCGCTAGCCCCAGATATTAGTCGCACACTTAATCCGCACTCATTCACCCTCATTGGCTCTTAGGTTGAACTCACAGTTATCTACATAGGCCTCAATATGGGAACGTTGCCAGACAAAGTATAATGCCATAAGTATTACAATTGCTAAGGTAACGGTGACTGACTGATGCATAATGTTTCCTGTCCCAACCAAAAATTTAATACTCTGCTACATTAAAATGAAGAAATTTGTTAATTTTTGGAAATAGAAAGTGAACTGAAAATATACGGTATTTATCAAATAGGCTATTCTTATTCGCTAGCAGGACATTGATTACCACATTAAGAGATGAGTTATATACAATAGCCTGTACATTGCTTAAGCCATAGTAAATATACAAATTCTCATGGACGACAGGTGCTAACATGTACAAAGGCAAAGTGAGAAGTTGCTGGACGTGTTTTAGAATACTTAGAAAGAAATCTGCACTTAATAAGGTAGTACCAAGCATACCACTTAAACTAGTTTCAATAGCATGCGGAAGATCAAAAATTTCCAAACGAGCATTAGTAAAAGCCTCACTTACTCTAAGTAGTATACCATTTAAATCATTGCGGTAACTCAAAAAAAATCATAGCATCAAGAGTGTTATGAAGAGAAAAAAATTACAAAAGAATGTGTTATAATGGTACAAATATAGCTAACTCGATTTCTTTATGTGTGCAGTGTTCTTGAATATTCTGTCCTCCTAATTTTTAATTAGAATAATCTAGTTGACTACACTAGTTGAATTATCATCTTTATTAAAATCTTAAGGAGCCTAAACGTTGTTCCAGAACCGAAAGATCCCCACTGTCTAATGTTCCAAAATATTTTCAACTAGGTCAATTAAGGATCACTTTGCCTGGGAAGGCTCTTCAGATTGGAAGGTGTGGAGACTTCTTTTCAATTTTATGATGGTAAAATAAATATTCTGTTCAAAAGACAGCAAACAACATGGTAGGAAACAATACTAAAACAGACAACATGCTACACTGATAGTGATTATAACCCGAACCGAAAGTGTCACATTAAAGTAAACTAAATGACTTGTTACTAGACGACAACTCAAACAACTTAAAGTAACCTCAAACAAGAGTAACAAACACCTAGAAAAGAAAATCTCAAAATAAGACCCACAATTCACCCATAAACTCAGAATGCTATTTCTGTCAATGCTGGAAAATATTTTACAAAATTTCCAAGTTTAAATTTGATTCAAAAAGTCTTACTTAACCTAGTACTTGAATTGACTTAAATTACCAGCTATGATTTTTCTTTCATATATAGAGCACGCAAACATAATTGACCTCAAAACGACTCAAACCATTGGGTGATCAGGTTACTTGTCAAAACTGTCAGTATCATGGTATTTTTCATTGGTTGGGGAGGGTTAGGCCCTTAAAGAATCATGACTGCCTGGCCAGGCCAACAAAAGATTTACAAAATATAACCTACAGCTAGGGTCTGCAGCTCCTAGACATGTAGAACCCACAAAATTCAGTTAGGCACATGAAACCTCTTCAAATGAAATATGTGTGCTCTTGTCAGTGTCATCAAGATTGGCAGTGACTGGCATTAGAAAACGTTGGATTGGTAAGGACTAGTCCAACAGAATGAAAACTTAGCCATTCTTTTGTCAACCGTGCTGCTGATGGGGTGCGAATTACATAGAACTAAGTCACGAACACGGAATTGGTTATCAATCCTATTTTTGTCGAATTTAACACGACACCTAAAATGTTCTCTTTTGAGGTTTTTAAGAGCTGCTACCCAAACCTGGCGGATATATTTGGGAACATCCGGCAACAAATCATCCAAACGCCATAAATTAGACAAAGTATTACTGGGTAGATAATAATAGATGAGGTTAAATGGAGTGATCTTTTGTGACTTATGTTTAGCAAACTTAAATGCCATCTGCAAACAAGGGAGACTCCGGTGTCAAATCGAATTATCAGTCGCAAGAAAGACTATAAGGGCCGAATGAAGGTTCCGGTTGAAACGCTCCACATGTGAAGCAGGCAGGTTGTATGGAGACAATGTGATGTGGTGAATACCATATGAAAAATGCATATCACAGAAAATCTTTTAAGTGAACTGTGAGCCATTATCATACATAATAGATTTGGGCACACCAAAATTTTGAAACCCACAAGCTTGCAAGGTACAAACAGTTGATGCTGCATCAGCTTTTCTCGTAGGGATGAGACATACAAATTTGAAAATATGTCAACATAAATTATAACAGGTTGTTACCAAACTTGCTTCTAAAAAATGGGCCGACAATGCCAATAAAATGCTTTTGCACAGGCTTCTCAACAATGTCTGAAGACAGGAGACCCAAATGAGTGTTTTGAAAGGGTTTACTCAAAGCACACAACTTACAACATTTGACCCGTTCAGCAATTCCGGCATCCATTCCTTGCCAGATGAATTGTTTTCTAATAGTCTGAATAGTTTTACGGACTCCTGAATGGGCACCAAGAGGCGATAAGTGGAAATACTAAAAAACCATGGGTTTGAGGTGGCTTGGGAACACAGTATATTATACATTATTGCGATATTTACAACACAATACACCTTTGAATAGAAAATACGGGTTTTGTTAAACACCTGATTGAAATTTTGAGGTGATTTATTTTAAATTCATATCGTATTCTTGATGTTCCTTAACATCAGTAAAAGCCAAAGGAAAATTCACTAAGAGATTACAATTCGGAAGTACTGTGGTTTCATTACAAGATTTAGTATCCTCAAACAAATGAGAGAGAGAGAGAGAGAGAGAGCGAGAGAGAGAGAGAGAGAGAGAGAGAGAGAGAGAGAGAGTGTATCAGACACTATATTTTGTGATCCTTTAATATGTTGTACTCTGAATTTTAAAGAAGCAATCCTAAATACCCAACAGCCAATTTTCCCCAGTTGTTGTGGGTGGGCCAAAAGCCACGACAATGCTCTATTGTCATTTTCCAACAGAAATTTTGTGTCTTCCAAGTACTGCCTGAATTTCTCAATGCCACATAGAACTGCTAAACATTCTACCTCATAAAAGGATGACATTTCCTCCTGGGGTGTAAGTGTACAAGAATCAAAAGGAATTGGTTGCCTAACGCCATCAAATTCTAGACATCAGACCGCTCAGACACCAAAACTGGAAGCGCCCATCTGCATAATGAACTCTTTCGAATAGTCAGACATCCGAAGAACAGAGGGGTTCATAGTGTGATTTTTGAGAGTATCGAAAGATTTTATTGTTCTTTTCCACGTACAAATGGTAATGATTTGTTAAGTGGGGCATCGTTTTCAGTTAGGTTGGGAATGAACTTGCCAACAAACTGCACCATGCCCATAAAATGGGCAATGCCTTTAAAATTCCGAGGTTGCGGATAATCTCTAATACATCTAGTCCACTCAGGATCAATAGAAACATCTTGTGCAGAAATTCTATTACCCAGAAAAGAAGTCTCCTGTACAGCAAATTTATCCTTATTAGGGTTAATATTCAGACCTGCTTTTTGTAAACAAATTACAATTTCTCTCAAATGCTCTAAATTATGTTCAAATGAATCAGAGTATATTACCAGGTCATCCAAATAGGTGTACACATACTTATGTTTTACACTGTGGAAAATTTTGTCCAAAAGACACGTAAGACCCTGGACACCAGTGGCCAATCCAAAAGGTATGCAGGTGAACTGATGAAGATTCCAAGGCATACAAAAATTTGTTATTGGTTTGGAGTTTTGTGATTGCGGAATTTGGTAATAAGTAGCATTGAGATCAATAGTGGTGAACAATTTAGCCTTAGGAAACTAATTAAATGCCGAATGGAGGTCAGGAAGTGAGACACCTCATTTTTAATTTTCTTTGTTTAACTTATGATTATCAATAACCATTCTATGTTTGTTATCGGGCATTGAACCAAAAATCGGGACTCTCATATTAGGATGTGGAGGGTTCAATTACTCTCTTATTTATAATTCTTGGACCTGATCTCTCAAAATCTCCATTTTGAACATTATAAACATTGTGAGGGTTCAGACATATATTTTCATAATGGTATCCATATAAACATTTCAGTAGAGCTGGACTGATACCAATACTAATACTAATACATTGGCCGATAAACCCAAAATCGATATCAGTTACAATTGGCCAACCCAACCAATCTGCCAATCATCAACCCAAATGATTTAATCATCAATGTAAATTACCACACTTGGTTATCTTATAGGACATTTTTTCACAAACAAATAATTTAATTTTTATAACCTATAAACTATTTTCTTAATTTAACTTTTATCTTTCAGTAACAGGTAATTTGAAATTAAACGGAAACTCATATGGCCAATGGAAGCCATAAAAGCAGCTCCAAAAATAAAAGGTAAACCAAATTTCTCGGCAACTAAACATCTATGCATCCAAGAAAAATGAAATTTTTTTAACTTATGCTTAACAGAACACACAATAGGTAATGCCTCGCTATATAGCGGTATAACACTGGATCTTGGATGGTTCAACAGACTTCACAAGCTTTAACTCTTTCAATTGGATAAAAATTTCACCTGAAATTATAGTACGAGAAGACCCAGAGTCCACCAGAGCCTGAACTGACAAAGGACCTTTATTAACTTCAACACTGTGGGTGGCTAATTTCTGGACACCAACAATATTGAGAAAATTAACTTGGGAAGTGTTATACTGAGTTTTAGCGCCACAAATGTCATAAGAGCCGAAAAGAAGTTGGAAGCGGTGCCCTAGGTTAATAGGCCTTATCGTGCGAGCATTGAGCTGTGAATTGGCACAGTTGCCAACTTTGTGGGGAGGAAAGCTAACTTTTCATCCCCATGGGACTTGTTTTTCGCTAATAGCTTAGGGCAATTAGCAATCAGAGGACCAGTTGCTTTGCAGTAATAAGACACATGTATGCCTCTGACAGAAGCTGTTGGGCACCTTCTTTATTACTCTTTTTGTTAGTAGTTTTCTCTGTGCTCACAACACTAGTGTCCGGACCACGTCGCTTACTTTTTTCATCAAAAGTAAGACCGGACTTCTTATGGTACCTCTCTTCGGCAGATTTTTTTTTTCTCGTTGCTGGTCCGCATAACTAATGTTCTGCGAGTAAATACAAACATGGTCTAGCTCAGAAAATGAACCGCGAACATTCCTGGGGCTCCAAACATAGATGTTATATAGTATCTCGCTTTCAGGAAAGTTGAGGCGCATAATGACAGCAGCTTGCTTAACGCTGCTAACATACACTGATAAACTTTTATTTTACTCTTGGAGTCTACTGAACATATATGACTGCAATTGGGTGAGTAATCTGGATGGAATGATACTTGTCATGTCAGCATGATACTTATCAAAGGTGAGGTGATTTGAGATAGTCTTTCTTTTTTTTTTCAATGAGAGAACCCTGCATAAAGGGGTAGATAATGTCAAAAATCTGAGGTTTAGGGACTGTGTTACTCTTCATAGGTATATTCTGAACTAGTTATCGAAAAATTCCAGTATTCTTTCACATTGCAGAGCTGGATTTGCGAACGCATATTGACGTTAACCCAGAACCAGACAATTCTCTATACCAGCACTACACTTTCGTACTTGACTGATGGGTTGAACCTCACCATCGCAATGCCAACTGTAAACAGAAGTTGGATATTGAGGTATTCATGTATTTATACCTCAGGTTCCCCCTCCCTCCTCATTTCAGGTTGTGCCAACCACTGAAGTATAAGTTTACATTGTCAATTAGAGACTCAGGTGGACTAAACCCCCCTTCACCACTGCCAGTCACCAATGACTATTGGAGCATTAATTTCGAATTATCACCTGCTGAGATGAATGGTGATTTAGAGTCATACATTTAATGTAGTTGTTTGATTGAAGGAAACTTGTATTCTTTCTATATATCTGTTATTTTTCCATTCCACACATTTGCAATAATTCTTTTTTTGTTAAAATTCACATGCAAATACTTCCTAGCTTTTAGGTAATTCCTTCAGATACCCCTCTCCATTCTCATAGTCCATACACCCACTTTCCCGAACTAGTCTGTGGTAATTTTTCGTAACCCAAGTGTTTGTCTTCATAAAATTTGAACTTAAATGTTTCCAGTCGAAGAGTGGTTTGAAACTCAAGATGGTCATGTGGTCTTGCATGTTGGTGGTAGCCATTTCTTTAATGATTAACATATTTGGAGCTTGGAAACCTTAAAAATGCAGAACATGTTTCTTCGATAACAGTATGGCATTGAGTGATTCATATCAGTATTATAAACAACTTATCTCGCACATTATATAATACTAATCTTTCATGTATTATTAACACATAAACCTGACTGTTTGGTTGAATTGGTGCGTTTGCACATAATTCCATTTGAGAATCAGTAACATTGTTGGTACTTGTGTTCTTTGGTTACTAATGTCATATAAAGGCACTCAGTTTTTAAGTGTTTCGGGCTCTGCGATCAGTGAGCTGTCTTTCCCGTAAGGTGTTTCTTGAAACTATCTGTAAATATTGTAACAATTAAGGAACTCACCATTTCCAAAGTATATATTTAAATCAGAATATGGGAATGCTTAACTGGTCATATAAATTTTAATGCTCTTCATATTACAATGATCGAACAAGGATATCTGCTTTTAAATAGAGTTTTTCAGTTTGTTTGGAAACATATACTGACATACATTAGTTTTTAATTTGAGAAACTTTATTTTACATTCAATACGATTCTCTCTGAGGCTGGTAGTGAAGGAAACTTCTTCAAACTCCAACTTCTAAATGCAAGATCTAGGTTCTTCTCTTTTTCAATGTTCTTTTGAATATTTCCATATCCATTAGTGTTAATTTCAAATGTGGCATTAAACATTCTACATTGCTTAGTTTAAATGTTAATACCTTCCTCATCATTGACCATATCGTATATAGCATTAAAATAAATATTACCAAATATAATAAAACCTTGCGTGGCATTTACTTCAGTTAACCCAAGTACCATATTTAATTGTATTTAAACTTCATATTTTTCACCTGGGTTTATGTGTAGTATGTAATTGTCAGTGTGGTTCGACCCAGCAATAATCCCTTTATAAATACTGTTTAGAGTTTGCGAGAGGTAATATTTATCATGGATGTGTTGTTTACATCTCTTGTTTGGTCGATTTAAACTCCATTAAGCAGACATGCTATTCTATCAATCAAATTAAGTATTTCATTTCTCAATATTCCCATAATTACTGTGTATGTACCATCGGCTATCTTTTTAATTGTTCCTCTGATGCACAATGCCGATTTCGATGGCAATGTAAAAATGTTGTTTTTCTGGTTAGGAATCCATATTAACTTTATATCCTAGTTCTCTTTAAAACAATTTGTTGGCCAATGGTAAACTCACAGGGTTCGAAATTGAAGTGAGTGAATTATGATTCTGTATACATCTTTTTATAGATATTATCTTAGACTTAACAAATGAACAATTAGTAAAATACTTAATATCAATTTTGATTATGTTTCACAAAATGCTAGTGTTAATATACATTTCTTTAAATTTAATTCCATGGTAATTTCTTTGTTTCTGAAATTAATAAGTCTACCGTTTTGGTCGACTTTTGTAACAACTATTTCTTCAACCCGATTAACTATTACTGAAAGATAAATAAAAGTATTAGGTTTTCCAATTATTTTGTAACCTGGAGCTACAGCACAAGTGAATTCATTAATTCTCTTTTGGCTTTTCCATTTAAATACGTAACTCCTACAAATTTACATTTTCACAATGTATATTAACTGACAAAATGTTTATTTGTTTCGACAATTTGTGTAATTTATTAGCAGAATACACTTTCCGTTCGTACACTAAAATAGATGAAAATAAATAGTTTTCTATGAAATCAATATTGACATTACAATGCTTTATGACAGTTAAAGTGTTTGGATTTCCACGTAATAGAAAATATACGTTTTCAGGTAATGGTGCCTTAGCAAATGTTTTAAGTCTTCGAGTTTGTATGGACCCACTGGTATCACAATCCTATATTTTTCTTTGCCAATTTTGAATATGAATGATTGGTTTTGTGTATCAATATTTGGTATGTTATTCCAAATCACAAATTCAATTATAGGCTGTTCACTATAAAGTGAGTACTTTTTAAGGCCCTACTTAAATTTTGTTTCCAGCCAATTTCTATCTTTCTGCCACTTCTTAATTAAACATTGTTATGTGACTAATAAACACAGTGTATATATTTCATAACTCTAATCAGTTAACATGGGAAGCTGCAATAAAAAAATTATTGGTTTATGGTTTATGGTTAATGGGAGAGCTTTTAAAAGTGCTCACTTTACTGTGAATAGCCTATAAGCTTATTTGCCAGTCACCATCAAACTCCAAAGCTGGAAAATAAACAGAATGCAATTGCGATGAAATTCCACTTAATAACAACCTAATTGACATTTCTTAAGTACCAAATTCATATACACCTCGAAAGTATATCTTCCATTTCTTGGAATACACAAGAATATCTTTGTTTGTCAGTGCACGATTTGGGAGAATTATCATCTGTTCTTCTTTCCACAATTAGACTTCTTGTCCAACTTTGTATATACGAATATACATGCCTTTCCCACTCTACTTAACTATTCTATTAAGGACTGAATCCTCACCTATTAGAGCTCTGAGGGCTGATAATGCAGGGACATTACTGGCAATATCCCACCATTTTTTGTTTTTTGTTTGTCTTGCATTTTAATCACATACATTTTTTTACTTTTGCTGGTATTACATTGTCTACATTCCAAGCACCGAGCATTTCACCAGTTGAACTAGTGGAAGTCTTCCTTAGATTCGCTGCTTTATAGGCTAGAATCGCATGTGCTATAGTTCTTTGTTTTAAATATTTTGAGTGTAAAATATATTGTCCTTGTTACAGGCATTGTCTAATGCAGTTGTTCCTTAATCATTACATATTATAGACTTTTGCAAGTTTCTTTCCTGGAACAGATTTATTGTATTTTGGTAAATGTAAGTCAATTGCAATTTACTAATGCATGTTTTCAATACTCAAATACTTTTTTTGATGCATTTAGTACTATACTTTGTTTACCACTGATGGTAATCCTATATACAGGCTCATATCTATAGTTTTTACATCAGTATATAACAGAGAACGAAGGTAGTAGAACAAATTGTGCATCTTCCAGTAAAAGTAATCGAATGAATACAATAACATGGTACTCTTTTACCATCACATATATACTGTATAACATGTGGCCCTTCATGTGGAAAAACTTGTCTTATTTTGTCACTGTTGGAACATCCTAATGGATATATATGTATTTTTGCCAAACAATACATCAAGACAAGTATCAGTGATTAGAGAAAATTATATAAACAATTGAAGGAATGCGATATTTCCCTTTCAGTAATAAAGAAAAAATTGTATCTCTAAATGAAGCATTTCCCCTTCAGTATTCATTTTTGACAATGTTTGGACTAAACTGTATGGTGAAATACCAAAGTATTTTAGTTTTGGCAGACATTTGAAAGTTGATTGTTTTATCTTTCACAAAGTTATGCTCTTATTCCAAAACATAATTTGTGCGATAATGTAAGTATGTTAACTGTTTTTAAAATGGATGGTTTTAAATATCCGACATATTTACAATGATCATATTAGCAATGATCACAAGATAGTGATGCGGAAAATAAAAGGTTTATGGAAGACTTAAACACTATTATGTTAGATGAATTTAAATCACAAACGACTGAAATACGGGAGAATTTAGTTAATTTAAATGAAGGTTATGCAAAAGTTATAAACGAATATCAGTAACATTTCGGAAATGTTAGCGTTACTCTAACTGTATTGCAGAATATTAAAAGTAAGTAACATTCCCTTGTTCAAGGAAGTAGCAAAGAGGCTCTTAAAACCAGCCTGAAATTCACTTCAAAAATCAGCAAATTCAAAACCTTTTAGCAGAGAACCGTACACTAAAGATGTTCTCGCAAGTAACATGGAACACATGACTTATTCTGGAAAACTTTTTGTGTATTTTAATTCTTTTTTATTTTCTTTTCAGAGCAATTTGCCTCAATGGTTATCATGAAAACACGCAAAATGTTATAGTGGCTATGGACTTTAAAGCATAGTTTTTCATTACCAGAAAACTTTACCAAAAATAAATAAATATGCACATAAAACATACAATTGTGTCATACATTTGATATTTTAAATTCACTTGGTTTGGAAAATTCTGGATTAAAATCAAAAAATGATCAAGAACAATTGTCCACTTTGATTGCTCTTCTTTAAATATCTCCCTACTTTAGTTATCTTCATTTTGTCACAAAACCTATCTGCATCTTTACAATTATACATTAGGTTTTAAAATATAACAATTTCCTTGAGACGAAATTTCATTATACTATTTTAAAATTTTCAAAACTTTTCATTATTCTCATGATGTGTAACTTAAAATACTAATGACCTGCATTTTTAAAATTGACTCCAAATGGACAACACATAAATAAATGATAAAATGAACATAACTTGAAAACCTGGGTCACAAAAGTTTGTAAATTATATATTTTAATTGTTTGAATTTTGCATGATTTAATTTTGCTTAAAACATTGATATCACAAACAATTTTTGCCATGGCACAATACATTAAAACGACAATTAACTAAAATGAATTTTGCAACAAGTCCTTCATTGGTTCTTTCTCATTTTAAAAATGACTCAAAATACAGCTATGATTTAAATAACAAAACTTAACGTTAAATCAGCTGTTTATTAATAGTACGGACAATTTTTATCACTTAAAAAAACTAGGGAAAAATCTATCTTCCTAGAACGGCCATTATGCTCTTTTTCGGCATGACATGACATGCCCATTGCCAATAATAGTTTAATCATTGCTGTACTTATAGTCAGCCGATCTATTCGAAGATCGAAAACTCCCCGGTATTTATACAAGTGATTTCATTTGGCCCCCTCCCTAACATGAGTTATTCAGAAAGTTCCTCCAGTGAGAGTGCACGAAACTCTCTACCATATTCTATAAAGTACATTATTGTCATAGAACACCACCTCCGCAACCCTGCGATCACATTAGTCCAGGTACCATGTGTTCAAATTCGCGCCACACCGATACTATGATGACAGCTCCTCGGAGCTACCATGAGGCAGTTAAGAAAACCACAGCTAAGCTGGCCATCCCTGTAGTCGAGAGGTATGTCGTGTGTTGGGCAGTCACTTTGCTGGAATGCTGCTTCACAAACCCGGGCTACATCTTGTCGTCACAAGGCATCTGCACCAAGTTTCAAGTACATGTTTGGCAGAAGGTGGGGAATTTAGCATAAAAAAACACAGCATGTAGATTTCACGTATATTTCTGCAGAAATTGATGTAGGAAAATGATGAATGTTTGTGTCGGATGACTCCACAGTTAGGCAATGAGCGAGTGAGCGAGGTGGAACAGTCATAGCTGGGCTGTCAACTCAGGGTGCAGAAAACTTGCAAATAGTGAGACGCTAATCTCATCCTCTATCCTGAGGCAGCAGCTCCCAGTGAAGACCATAAGAAGAAGTCAGGATCTCTGGCAAGTTGGCCAGACATTGCAAAGATCCAAAGCAAATATCTCCCAGAAGGCACCAGGATCGGAGTGAAGAATCTCTGAATCCACCTCCAGTTCAGCTCCAGTTTCGCTCCGGAACAGAACAAACATCCGAGTGCCAGTACCAGCAGCTCCTGCAGTAGTATCATAGTCCATAGTTGAGACTAATTCTTTCCCTCACTCTTCAGATAGGGACCAATCTGCACAATCCTGGGTAACCCTAACTATATTTAAGAATTATAGAAATTGTCGACATAAACCCTATCCTACAACTTCTTAGTTCCTATACGAAGAGGCAACATCACCAGATGAATTAAGCACGATCGTACATCTTACAATTACATGAACATGAGTCACTATACTAAAATGGGAAGGGGTGAGCCCAAAGTCGTCCCGACTTTGGGCTCTTCCCCACAATCATATAACTAAACAAGCACAAACCCTGGTGATAAAAACACATGATGATAATGATGATTACACAAATACATAAACCTTAAAAATTACACAAAAAAAACCCTAACTAAACTTCATACAATTACCAAAAAGATAACATTCCAGTAGTTTCAAATCACTATCCTCTACTTTGAGGTGTTTAATTTAACCTGAGTCATACGAGCCTTGTTTAGGCTCCGCGGATTATTCATACCCTCCAACAAACTGGTAACAGGAGAGAGAAAATTCGTTATTATAAATATACCTTCGTACTTGGGTGTCAATTTAAAACATAATTGACCAGCTTTATTGATCAAAAAGTGTGTTTCAAGGAACACTTTGTTACCCGAATTCTAAGAATCTCTACCAACATTATAAGTTGCACTTGAAGCTAACTCAGAATGGCACTTCTTTAGGTTTTGGGTGGCTTTGTCCCAAACCTGCCCAGATCTTTCTTATTAATTGCCTCCCAAGTGTGAATCTTTGAATCTTCTCATTGTGAGGTTTTGCCTTTTTGCAGTCCTCACACTTTTTCACCAGATCTTCAATTTCCAATACAATACTTTGTTAAAAAACATCCCTTTTATGTGGGACAGTTTTGAATTGGCCCAAATGTTCACAAAAGTATGTGTTGTTATAAAACTGATAAATTGACCTACGGGCATAAAAAATTGAAAATCTTTGAGTTGTGGGGTCCACATGTCCTATGAGTCCCTTCCAGAACTCATACCGCATTAATGTCATTTTTAATGCTGATACAATTAGTATACTGTTCCTGATAATACTGTAATTTAAGTTATGGCCGAGGAAAGCTCCAAATCATTAATCTGGCCTTTACCAGATTCACAGGGTTTACTAAATATGGTTTATCCTTAGTATCTATCGATGAAATTTCTGGCGGAATTTTAACTAGAAGTTCAATTTCATTACTACCAGACCATCTATACATACAGGTTGAACTTGAGACACAGAAGTAGGGGTATCAGCCTGAACTACAACTACTTCATATGGAGTTTCCACTGAAAACTCATCAGCACCCAGCATTGTAGAGAGTGCATTTGTTCCCCCATTATACACACCTTTAATTTGCTGCACAGAAAATTTGAACCTGGTGAGGTGAACAAGCCATCTGACTCATCTGTCTACTGGTTTATTGGTCGCCAAAAACCAACGCAATGGCTGGTTATCTGTGTGTAACTCTATTTCATCTCTTTCTAAATAGTCACAAAACTTCTCCATGGCGAAAATGGTATCGAGAAATTCTTTTTGATATGCTGAAAATAGGGACTAAGCATTCACTTACGCTCTGGCAAAGTACCATGCCTAATGCCTTTGAGCTAACATCGACTTGGAGAATGAACAGTTTGTTAAAGTGGGGTAACTGTATCGCTAGTCAGGTAGCAAATTTCTCTTTGAGCTGGCGAAAAGTATGTTCTTGCTCCTCTCTCCAGACTAAAATCCGCCCATTTTCCCTTGAGGGCGTTTAATGGTTCTGAGAAGTTCGCAAAGTATGGGATGAACTTTGAGTAGAAGCCGACCATTCCTAGTAAATGTTGGACCTCTCTCAAGTTTTCGGAGTCGGGCAATCTAAAATCGGCCAGTTATTCTCAAGATCCATTAGAAGTTTTCTCTCATAAATGACAAACCGAAGGTACCTTTCATAGGTCTTTGCCCATGTAACATTTTCAGGGTTGACTGTCAGCCATGCCTCTCTGAAAGCCTATAGGATATGAAAAAGGTATTTAATGTGATTCTCAAATGTGTCACTGTAGACACACACATCATCTATGCAATTAAATAGAAATTCATATTGGTATTTTCCAAAGACTTGGAATAATACCCTCGAAATTGTTTGTGGTTCGCAGTCAACCCCCATGGGTAATCTTTCCCATTGATATTGCCCTCCACGAGATTACAAATGCCTTGTAAATCTGGGTGTAATTTGCACTCTAAAAATGCCGAATTAAGATTGAATACAGAGAAATACTTTGCTTTCCCAACAAACTGAAAAAGAGACATGATTGTCGGCAATAGGTACGGGTCAACATAGATCTTTTATTTACTTTTTGATAGTCACATATTGCTCTGTACTGTCGTGGTACACTTTTTAGTAACAGGGGAGCTGAATTGGAATACACATTATCTGAAGGATCAAGGATTTCTTCCTATTGAATATCCCCTACAATATTCCTAAATGTCTTTAATTTAGGAGGGACTACTCGGTAATGAGCTGAGGACACAGGCTCGTTATGGTTAAGTCTTAGCACTATAAGCTTCTGAATATAATTACCTAATTTTGCAGTAATCACATCTGAAAATTCAGTTTGCAATTCAATCAACTGCACATCATTATCACTATTTGTAGTCCGAATGGTAATAACCCACAAATTAAAATGTTTGGATGTGACTAATACAGGCCGATTATTACAAAAGGTGAAATATAAGCTCTTTTGTACTATAAACACATCAACTAAACATATAATGGGGTTTGATACATATAATCTCATAAAGCATGGATTTTTACACTGCGAGCACAGTAAAGGTTTTGAACATTAATGTATATTATACTGCTTTACTAGTTAATTAATTAATTTTCTGACATTCAGAATACCCACAAATTAAAATGTTTGGATGTGACTAATACAGGCCGATAATTACAAAAAGTGAAATATAAGCTCTTTTGTACTATATCTATACAGGCTTCTTTTTTCCCCAATAAATCCACTCCTAAGAGTAACTCATGACTTAACTCAGGCAAAATCCTAAATTCGAGCTGCCAGGAAATCCCTTCACTTTTGATTTTGAATTAATGACACAGTGTGAACTAATCATGCCACCATTCACAAGAGAAAAACCAATCTCTTCCCATTTTTGAACCTCGATAAATCCCTTGGGCATATTTTGCACTAAATAATTGCAACAGTCATGATTAATGAGAGAACAGGTTGCACCCGAATCTAAGAGATCAGCTACTCTTACTTGATGATCAATATTCACCGGTGCATACAATAAGCCGAATTTACACTGAAAGTTTAAACTGTTAACTGCATTACTCCCCATCACTTTCTCTCTCTGAAGGCATCTCGCCTTAATATGCCCTTCCTGTTTGCAAAAATAGCACAGTAGCTTGGTAAACTTACCTTGATATCCTGAGATGTCACTAACCTTTCACGTCTGTGAATACGACAGAGTTTTTACATCACACATACTAAGGCCATCATCCTGCACCACAGAAAATAATGACTTCTCATGATAGTAATCTTTCGTTAATTTATTTGTTTTCTCAATAATAATGCACACTTTAGAATCTACCTGTTTTTCCTCTCCCCCCTGGGACATTTTTATATAATTACTTATCAGGTCCGAAGTACAATGTCTGAAGGTGTGCTAGACTTCAGTGACAAGATTCTGAAGCAGAAAGCAAGTGGTAGGTTTTATAGTAAAGGCAAAAATCTTCTGTTTTTGGGGAGCATGTTGTAGAACACTATTTGGGTAAAATATTCTTCTGAGCAGGAATACCCTGAAACTCCTACTAAGCCGAAGTACTTCGCTTACAAAACTGCATCGTCTAAATAGGTGATTGTTGCTTATCAAAAATCTTCATCTGCATATTAGCCATAGTGACCTCAGTTACTGTTTGAATAATAAACATATTTACCATCAATGAGGGATCCTAGTTTCCTTCACATTCCCTACAAAAGATAGGCTGCAATGCTTACACCAATCTAAAAGTAGCTGTGGTGTAGATCACCTGCCTAGGAAAGAAATTAATTGAAATAACTGAATTGAAAGCCACAAAAACTTAATTACTGTTGCAAGAAGTGTGTCTACTAGAATTGGAATTTTGGAGTATAATTCCGGCAGCATGTGACAAAGAAATTTTAAAACCGTATTGAATTCACACACAGCTGCCTGGGCACAAATGCCCCTATCTCTCTATCATACAAGGGTGCATCCTTCAGAAGTTGGGCGAGGGCAGCTTTGCTTATCTGCTGAATCCAACCTTTTGTCATTATGTGTATTAGTATCCAAGCAACAAGTACAGGAAAACAAACCACGAAAACCACTGAAATTCCTTTTTTTACTCTTTCCTACCTGTAATTTTTTCTTTGTCTATCTTTGAAAACGAATGGTGTATATTTTTTGAAAACAAAATAATGCCTGAACAATAGTAAAACTTTCCATAAAGCAGAGTGCGCAGGTAAGCATTGCATCACCCTTATCCAAGTGAGTAGGAAAGGGGACTATAAAAAACAGCCCGACATTTACTTCAAATATCAGCAATGTCAAAAACCTTCTGGCAGAGAACCGTACACCAAAGATTTTCTGGAAAATATGTTGGCACATAGGATTTATTTTCGAAAACTTCTCTTGTTTATTTCAATTTTTGAATATAATTTTTCATAGCAATTCAACATAAAGATTATGATGAAAACACTCAAAGCTCTATACTGGCTATAAACTTTAAACCTTAAATTCTCATTACCAGAACATATTTTTAGGTAAATATTTAAATATGCGCATGAAACATAAAATTGTCCCATATATTTGATATTTTTAATTCACTTTGTTTGGCAAAATCTGTGTCAGTTTCGTTGCCCCTTAAAAATCTCCTTACTTAAGTAATTTTTCCTTGGACACAAAACCTACCTGTAACTTTACAATTATACATAAGATTTAAATGTTAATTCTTCCTTGAGACGAAATTTCTTGATATATTATTACAATTCTCAAAACTTTTCATTATTCTCATGATGTGTAATTTATAAATTCCAATGACCTGCATTTCAAAAGATTGACTCAAAACTGGCCAAATAAAAACAAATGAAAAATTATCATAACTTGAAAATGTGGCTCCCATAGGTTTGTACATTATATTATTAACTTGTGTGAATTTTAATGATTTAATTTTGCTTAAAAACATTGATAAGACTCTCTATATTAGCCACAATACAGGACATTAAAAGGGCAACTAACTTGTATGTAATTTCAGAAAAGTTCTTCGTTGGTTTCTTTCTCCTATTTTATACTGACTTAAAATAAAGTTTTGATTTAAATAACAAAAATTTAAATTTAATCAGCTGTGTATCACTTATGCGGACAATTTCTTTCAGTTATAAAAATAACTATTAAAACCATCTAGCTACCTAGAAGGGTAGCAATTATGCCCTTTTTTTTGGCATGATATGAAAGGGCCAGTGGAAATTATAGTTTAATCATTGCTGTACTTATCTTGTGCCGAAGACCCAGGTATCAGCCAATCACTTTGAAGATGGCAAACTACCCATTATTTGTACAACAAATTTCTGTAGGCTCCTTCCCTGATGGGGTTATTCAATAAGTTACTCCAGTGAGAGCACATGGAACTCTACCATATTCTCTAAAATTCAGTATTGTCATCGAACACCACTACTTCAGTGCTGCAATCACATCAGTCCAGGTGCCACGTGTTCAACTTTGCTCTTCTCCGCTACTATGATGTCAGCTCCCCAGTGCTGCCATGTGGTGGTTCGGCACACCACATCACATAGCTGGCTTTCCCCACAGTCGGGAGGTGTGTCGTGTGGTGGGCAGTCACTATACGGGAATGCTGATTCACAAGCCGGGTTACACCTTTTCACCACCAGGCGTCTATGCCAAGCTTCAAGTGCCACATGTTCAACTTTGCTCTTCTCCGCTACTATGATGTAAGCTCCCCAGTGCTGCCATGTGGTGGTTCGGCACACCACATCACATAGCTGGCTTCCCCCACAGTCGGGAGGTGTGTCGTGTGGTGGGCAGTCATTATACGGGATTGCTGATTCACAAGCCGGGTTACACTTTGTCACCACAAGGCGTCTACGCCAAGCTTCAAGTGCCACGTGTTCAACTTTGCTCTTCTCCGCTACTATGATGTAAGCTCCCCAGTGCTGCCATGTGGTGGTTCGGCACACCACATCACATAGCTGGCTTCCCCCACAGTCGAGAGGTGTGTCGTGTGGTGGGCAGTCACTATACGGGATTGCTGATTCACAAGCCGGGTTACACTTTGTCACCACAAGGCGTCTACGCCAAGCTTCAAGTGCCACGTGTTCAACTTTGCTCTTCTCCGCTACTATGATGTAAGCTCCCCAGTGCTGCCATGTGGTGGTTCGGCACACCACATCACATAGCTGGCTTCCCCCACAGTCGGGAGGTGTGTCGTGTGGTGGGCAGTCACTATACGGGATTGCTGATTCACGAGCCGGGTTACACTTTGTCACCACAAGGCGTCTACGCCAAGCTTCAAGTATGTGTTTGACAGAAGGTAGGGATTTATTGTTAAAAATTTGTAGCATGTAGATTTCATAAGTAGTTTTGTAGAAATTAGTGCGGGGAAACCATGTTGGTTTGTGTCGGATGACTGCACAGTTTGCACAGCGAGCGAGAGTTCGATGTGGAACATTCATAGCAAGCTGTCAACTAGGTGTGCACAAAACTTGCACATTGTGAGATGCCCAACTCAGCTTAAAAACTGACAATGATTTGGTTGTATCGTAGAACAACTTAGAACAATAATGGAAAGAAATGTCACAATATCTAAATCTTGAAATTATTAATAAATCCTCAGGTTGAACTACAGAAGACAGAAATGAAAAAGGAAACAGAGTATTTGCAAACTCAAATAAAACTTGTTATGTATGAACTGAGAACTTGAATTGGAATTAAATTAGATGCCATTTTTGATAAATTACAGATACCTCAGTGTTGTCGAAGAAGTGTTGCATCTACTAATCCTACTGTTTCAACCAGTAAAGCTATTGAAATGTGACTTTCTGTTTAACCTGATCGCATCAATATTGCACCTAGAAGACAAGTTGAATGGGTTGCTAATAAACACAAGGGACAAGTGAAATAATTAAAAAATTTCTGACTCTGCTTCTGAATTATATAATGTATTATCCGCTGTGGAGGAGTTATATTTTCAAGCTAAAATGTTCACGAATGGAACAGGATATTTTAAACGAAGAATTATTTTTAATTTTTACAAGTAGAATGGATACATTGCTTGAAACAATATAAGTGTCGAATGCTAAAACAGTATTAAAAAGTCTCCAATTAATGAAATTTTTCAAATAATGGGAAGATAAAATTAAGTGTCTTATAATTCAGATGATCAGGAGTTTCTGCCAGTTACACTAAGTGTGAAATGATTTTTTAATAATATTATAAAATATTATATAATATTGAATAAATTGTTACATTACTGAAATTGTTGGAAAACATGATTGAATATATGATAGAATCTTAATAATAAGACGAGAAATAAAATTTACTTAAACAAAATAAAGCATTCCTGACATATTAGGAATAGACATTTAACATTATGAAAATGTAAAATTAACTTTAAGTTTTAAATGTTACTGTAATTGCTGGGAATACACAAAGGAACAGTCTATATATATATATATATATATATATATATAACAATACCAGTCGTAAAAATAAGTGCAGGGCTAATATGTTACTGGATTTGTTGGAAAACACAACTGAACTATAAAACAGTCTTTAGTCACCAACAATAATTGACTGAAATGCTGGGAACTCTGCCGGGTCGGGAAGCGGCCAAGTGGAAATCTGAGTACAGTCGAGGGAAACGGGCTGTTCCATGATGTTTGAGCATATCTTAGGTGTCACTGGTGTTGCTAGGAATCTTTGGCTGGTTAAGAGGCAATCTAGCGGAATACTGAGTGCAGTCGAGCCAAACGAACTGTTACACGGTGCTGGGGTACACCTGGGCGGCACGGTTTGCATAGTGCATGTCCATCAGGAGAATATAGTAAAAATGTGCACACGAAATGAGTTCAGGAGGAGGTCAGCAGACAAGTGGTGGCAGGCAGACTTACAATCTCCACGGATGCGGAGAAATGGCTGTATACTGACGGCGTGGGTCTTCCTGCACTATGCTTGCATGCTAAAAATTGCTATACCATGGCTAGTATTATATATATTTACATGTAGTTTAACAATTGGAAATATGCTTTGCCTACACAAGGTGGGTAAACATGATTGAACAGTTTTTATTGAAATAATACTTTACTGAAATGTTAGGAATATACTTTTTATATATAAAGAAGTAAAATGAAGAGTCTTTGCTTACACAATGTGGGAAATATTATATAAGTTGATGCACACTTTACTGAAACATACATTTTATATAAAAACATTTACTTGTATGTAACTGAAAATGTATGCACTTAATTTAATATTTTAAATAACAGGCGTTGGGACCAGTGGTGGTTGAGATAGCTGAGCTGGGGGTGGGTTGTTGGTGACAGTTGGTCCTGAGCAGTGGTATGGCTGGAGTGTTTAATCTATACTAATATTATAAAGAGGAAGTGTTTGTAACTTTGTGTGTTTGGAGGTAGAAGGTAATCTTCGAAACTACTCATCCGATTTTTAAAATTCTTTCACCAGTAGAATACTACGTTATCACTGAGTGTCATAGGCTATATTTTATTTAAACATCAATAGGGATACCAACTAAAACTAAAATAACGTAACCCAAAGTGTAAATAAATGACCTATAAAATTCATTACATTGTGTGCACTGCGAAAACTATTGATGATAGAACAAAATAATGTACTACGGCTTTGCAGGACGGACAGATTCGGAAAATAAAACGTGCTGTGTGCTGCGTATGGCGCCAACCTTAGAAGCTCTACTGCCATTATGGGGGGAGTTAATTTTGTGTTTGCTGGTGATTTTCGACAGACACTCCCTGTAGTTACAAAAGGGACGCTTGCAGATATCGTCAAAGCATGTCTTAAATCATCTCCCTTATGGACTTCTATTCAACACCTAAATTTGCGAACGAAAATTAGAGCCTATCTTGGTGGAGACACGCATAAAGATTTTCCACGACAATTGCTCAGACTTGGAGGAGTTTTTCCTTCTCTAAATTTGGGCACTAATTCTGCTGAAATCATTTAAAATGATACATTAGGTCAGACAGTCCACAGTCTGCAGAATCTTATAGAAGCAGTATATCCGGGCCTCAAAAATTTACTATTAAGAGACTTTCACTGGTTGTGTTCCAGGGCAATAGTATCGCCTAGGAACGACACTGTCAATGAAATCAACAATCTCATTATACAAAGAGTTCCCGGCCAAGTCAAAACCTATAAGTCGATTGACACAGTCACCAATGTTGACGATGTCGTCCACTTTCCTCAAGATTTTCTAAATTCGCTTAATCCTTCTGGCTTGACACCTCACGAACTATCATTAAAAGTCGGTACTCCTATCATGCTTTTAAGGAATATAAGCCCTCCTAACATGTGTAATGGCACAAGATTGCTCATTAAAGACTTGAAAGAAAATTTGATTGTCGCGACCATCCTCACCGGTCCAGCAGCCGGCCAGCTGCAAACATCCCGAGGATTCCCATGATTCCCATTGATTTGCCAATATCTTTCAAACGGTTGCAATTTCCCATAAAAACATAGTTCGCGGATACTATTAATAAGTCCCAGGGTCAAACTTTCTCTTTGGTTGGAATCGACCTACGAAAAGAGTGTTTTTCCCATGGCCAACTATATGTTGGTTTATACGAGTTGGAAGTCCCGAGAAACAGTACATTTTGCTACCAAACAATAACAGGACGTCAAACATTGTCTACAGAGAATGTCTTAGCCAATAACTTATTAAATACTTCTATCTCAAATAAATTGCATTGAAATATAATGTATATTAATATGAAAAATTATAAAAAAGTAAAAAAAAATATCAAATAAAAATAGCAAAAAAACTTTAAATTATGAATTATTTAATTAATTATTAAATTATAATGTGCTTTTTTTAATGCTTTAGGAGAGTTTACCCAAATTAATTAACGCCGGGTTAAGCAGTTTTTTCATCTTAATGCACCCGTGCGAAGCCGGGGCGGGTCGCTAGTTATTTATATACACAATCTGAGTTCAGCCTGCAGTCAGGAGTGGTACGGAACAGACATGCAATTAGGGTGTCTGCACTAGCGCTATTACTCATTGTAATTGTTCAAAGGGATATTATTCAATGCCAATGGCTAGTTATTCATTATGAGTAATTAATAATTACTCATTGCTCGGTACTTAAATTGTAACGGCCAATTGACTGATTTGTAACTGTCATAATTCCATTAGATTTTATTCCTGGATTTGTAATGGTCAGTTCTCTAACTCCACTATTCCGACCTCAGTCGTCCGCCGACCTTCGCCACTTCTCTCACCCTCCATCAGATCTCAGTTTTCCTCCAGACACCAAACAGACCACATCTGCTCTCCACAAATGTCCATTTTGCCTTTCTTGCTTCAAGAACCAATCACAGCACTCCCCCAGGGTAGAAACCTATATGCAGGAAGTGCTAACACCAAAAGCCAATCACAGCATACCACCTGGTGTAATGTAGGGGAGGGGGAAAGGGTCACAGCACCACAGCACACCTCAGTGGAGTTTCGGGGAGAGGGTGATGCACATACTGGTGGAGTAGGGGTTGGAGGAGAGATGGGGGTTGTGTGGAAGGGGTACACAATTTTTGTGAAATGGTACTTAGTCCACTCTTGAACCCTGCGTCGTCAGAACCTCCCGTTCACACTACTTGTTTAACTAAATTGGTGTGCTGGGAGAAGGTATTATTATCCTCTCAGACCACCTGTATTTTCTCTTTGAGTCACAAAACTACTTTTGAAACACAGTGTTTTAAAATATCAGGTGGTTATAAACATACATTTGAAGTCTTGATTTTATAAACCAAACAATATTATTGTCAGTGTTCCAATAATTTTTATCCTTATTCAAGTGTGTGAAAATGTATGAATTCAATACGTCATGCAATTCATACAAAATGTTTTTTTTTTTTTTATGTTTCAGATTCTAGGACCAGAAATTAAAGAAGACATGTATTTTTAGTTTTACGGAAGGATTCATCAACATAATGGATGTATTATTATGTATTTGATTATTAAATCTTGTATGAGCTGAGCACAGAAAAACTTTTTACATTGCTACTATTATAAATTTTGGTTTTGTTTCCTTCTTCGTTCTGAAATCTGTAACATATGCTACAAATATTTTTACATCCGATTATATGAAGTACACAGTCAGTTAGATATTCATACATATTCTTAGGTTAATTAATAAAACTTAAGATTTTTTTTACACTTATATTGCAAACAAAAAACAGGGTGTAATTTAAATTGCAGAAAATTTCTGGAACCCAAATAAAAAAACTGTAAGTATTCAGAATGCAACAAAAGGTAGAATAGCATTTTTGTTAATACATACATCTGTCACAATGCTAACCGGGGTGTGGTGTCTGAAGTGTGCTGAAGCCTTCAGGAAGTTGACAAGTAACCTTGCTTACTGTTCACGATGAAATGGACCTGGTTTCCCTCAAAGAAACGGATGCTCTTAACACTAACTGAAAAAAAATATCTTACAACCAAAGACGATGTTTTGTGTTTTAATTAGCAGTGCGAGATATATGACATTTTTAACTAGGAGTGGCGCTCTAATACATACCCTTCTGCTCGCATCGTACTGAGGTGACGTAAAACATCAGAGTCGGTGACAGAAAGCAATAGTTGTGTCTCGGAAACAGTAGCTGTGATTTTACGAGTTTACTTGGGAAGGTGTACTAAAACCAAACTTGTAAAAAACCAGACTTTCATAAATACAATTTTTATGCGAAACGTTTTGCAGATGCCTTGAGTCCCTGTCTCAATGTAAATAAAATATTCCGCCAAACAAACTATATTTAAGTTGGTCAAAGGAATTCGGAAAACTTTCACGTCACTGAAACATTCCTAGCGTAGCAATGCTTGCAAGAAAATACTGCGGAATCGTTAAATATACGGGAACTTTTGTAAAACTTCTTAGAGGCTGGTCTCGTCGAGCCAATAAAAATTGAGTACAAAACTTTAAAACAGTGAACAATGATTACAAAAGAAACAACGTTATAAACGACAATTAATATAGAGTAAACGAAACTTTGCGAGTCTTATTAAAGCTCAAAATCTAAAACACTAAATATTTTAATAAAGTGATACTAAGGGTGATACATACGGCAACACAAGAGTTTACCTGAAAAAATTCAACTTTAGCTTAGAAGTTAGAACAAAACGCCGCTTTCTAAACATTTCTGTGCTCAGTATCAATCTAAAATAAATACATTGTCCAGCTCAGAAATTTATGTTGAAATAATAAACCACGAATTTCTGACAAAAATTCCATTTGACAGTGTGACAATTATTCAAACATGTATAATTAATCTTCGTTTGATGGAAAATGTGACTGTTGTATTTCGTCAAACAGTCATCCTCAAATTTACGTGTGACATGACTATTTAGGACACTTTTTCGTAAATATTCACTGGACGAAATGTTCAAGTATAATATATATTTCGTATTTAAACCGGTATACATTCAATACAGTGCGTTTCACAAGAACAATGGAACAACAGTTCGATATGGGGTAACGATTTACATCTACACCTTCTTTCCACCACCTGCGTATTTTAAGTTTAGATAAAGACGACTAAGTAAATGTTTGTAAACTACCGAACACACACACACACAGACACACACACATATATATAAATTATTTTATTAACATGCATAACAAAGAAAGCATTTAATGAGAATTGTGGCTACTTGCCACAGCCAGGTGTGCACGGACATATCCGCTGATTGGGTAAGCCTGTGGTGTGTTTAAGTCAAGGGTTGTCGAGGAACTAAATATGGCGCCAGTCGAGAAGGAGCTCTGCCCTGTCTGGCTGCGTGTGTGCATGAGACGAACAGTTATTCCCCCTGCCCGCCCCTTCCCCTAGAGCCCTACAAGCCTGGAGGGTGATGACCTGCTCTAAACCTTTGTGCTCAAATGAATGAATGTCTCCTTCCAGCGAATATCATTTAACAAATAAATGTTCAGGAAATCATACTGAAAAATTATCTCGTAATCATAAAAAATTACAAAAATTTCTAATCCAAATATTTCAAGAAATTCTAAGTGTAAAGTATATCCCGATTTCCTGTATAGCTATTAATTTTTAATTTCCTTAGTTATCCAGGAAATTAAAACAAAAAATAACTTTGTACAAGACAAACAACAGATATTTTTACTTAATATATTTTCATGCTATTCAAAGACTTTTTATACAATTTTGTATTTTTAATTTTTTAAGAACATTTTGAAACATGCATTTTTTGCTTTAAAAACTAATTGATGTTCACATACATAAGTCAAAGGTTTTAACTAACGTAATGGAAAACATGTTAACAATGTGTCTAAATATTGATGTTCACATACATAAGTCAAAGGTTTTAACTAATGCAATGGAAAACATGTTAACAATGTGTCTAAATATTGATGTTCACATATATAAGTCAAAGGTTTTAACTAGTGCAATGGAAAACATGTTAACAATGTGTCTAAATATTGCAACTGTCAAGTATTTCTGAATTGCAGAGAAATATACATCTCTGTGCATATTTTCTGTGTAGATGTCTCTCAAATGTCAATTATAACCAAATTTTCATGTACATGTAAATAGTTCCCATGCAAGTTTTTCGGCTGTGCCATCTACTAGAAACATGTATAATTGAACAATTATAAATTTATTTTAATTTAAAAAAATACTGCATTTTAACCTAACATAAATGAAAGGCTTCAGTTCCAGTCTGAATTGAACTCTTTCGGACTTGTTATATGCCAAATGTAACAATATTTGGGAAAAGACTTATTTGAAGCAAATTTAAATGCAAATGGCGCCAAATTTGTATTCGTATACCCTATCTTTTAGGATATTAAATTCCGCTTACCAACTAATTATTTACATTGTAAAGAGATACCTGAAACAAATAATGTTATATCATATAACTTAGGCAATCAAGATAACAAATTATCAAACAAAATTCACTAGTAAAAACGAAATTCATTTCGCATACATATGTTTTAAACCAGAACATATATTTTAAACACCGTTAGGACAACCCCAGTTCCAAAAGAATTACTCAAGAGGCTAGTCGTCAACTAACAAGATCATTGCAGAAAACAAAGTCTTTAAACAATCACTTCAAAATAATTCCAAACCCATCTCTGCCTTTTATATTGCGAAAATTATATTATTCTTTACTAATTATAATCGAATATCTAGTAAGGATGTACTGATTATCCAATTCCAGATACTAGGTAATATATTCTGTCAATATATGTAGATTTAAGCACGTGGTTAATTAGTTTGCATAACTCCATAATAAACATACAAATATTAGAGCAGAAGATATTTTATCATTATTAATTAAACCCACTACTGTTTAAAACAAGTAAGTTGTTCTATCACCAAAGAGTAATATCACAATCTATCTTAATGTCAATGTAGATTGATGAATCACCAAATCAACTACACTGCAAATACTGCAGAAAATATACACATTTGCCTGCAATACTCATAGACATGGGAAGAGTGAATGTATAAAGGATGCATCTCGGGACTTTCTTAACTGCCAAAACTATTTTATGCAATTCACCCCAACAGATAACTTGAATCGTCACATCAAGATCTGTAAAAATAATCTTCTTACAGAGAAACCAAATGTTCCATCTACACTACATAATATCACAGAGCAAAGGCTACTTACGTAATTACATGAAATAATCTTTATTGCGTATAATCGGATCATATGCAATTTACACCTTCTTCAAAAGAAAGTAGAATCGATATTTATTTTAAATGGAAAGTGAAGAAACCATGGCCAATGTCAGTGATAGTGTTGAAGACTTTCCTTCAACAAATGCTGTGAATAATGACTACATATTTTCGGAAAATTCCAACGATCTTGTAAACAGGTTTATAAATTTTCTTAAACACAGAAAATTCTCGAGAATGAAAGAAATGATATCATATATAAAAAAATATGATAATAATTTTAATTAACCCACTACTTGACCAAAAAAAGTAATTATTTCAAGTAAGAATTGTGTGACAGAAATATGTTTCAATTTGAAGTATTATGTCTTCCACGAATTGATCAAGTCATTTGAATTTGGCTGATAAACTGTTTAAATGGGAAATTAGTGATATTTGAGGAATAAATGAGAATTTTTGAATAATAAGAAATCGTTTAAAAAGAATGAGAAACAATTTTTAACAATTATTTTAAGGAATAAGAAACTTTCAAACACCCTATAATGTATAACCAGTATTAAAATATTTTTATCAATGTTTGTGCATCATCCTGTACTTGCTTGTGCTATGATTTTTTTTAACAGCCTGTACTTGTTTAATGGTGTATACATATTTTGAAACATCCTGTACTAAAAATGATTTGGTATGCATGCAACAGCCTATACTAGTCTTCGTTAAAGTTTTTGCTGTGTTTCAAGACATCATATAGTTTCCTAATTTTCTGTCAATAAACATGTTGTAAAATGAATTAATTTGTAGGTTTACTAAGTTAAGTAAACATCGCCTCTTTAAAAATGTGAAATGAAAATTTGTTTCTATAGAAGTATGTTGCAATGAGTTAAAATGAGTTTGGTCTCTATCAAAAAACTAACTATGGTCATTAACATGAACGAGTGTTGTAGCCCTAATGAAAAAGCTAGGAGAGAAACACTGGAAGCCAACACTCTAACTGCTTATCCGTTGACAAAGTATTCATTTCCATAAATAACTTTAAAATATACCAAAGTATTTATTATGTGTTGAACCCTGTCATATTTGTTTCAAAGAATAAATGTGTTCATGTTTATCTCCCAAACACACTCATATCTTTCTTTCAGAACATAATACTTATTGAATTTATTATTATGTGGTAAGTATTGATCTGCATGTTCTCCTGTCCCAAAATGAATTTAGTTTAAATAATATATAGAAAAAAATCCCTATTTTATTGTAAATAAATAGTAAGTCATATTGAAGTTTGCTTTCCTGCTATGCATGAAATAAAATAATATCTGAATCATGTCAGAGTTGGTTATATAAACATGTTTCTCTCTCTCTCACGAACAATGAAGCGGGCTGAGCGCTGCCTGTAAGCCAGAAACTTGCAGTTCTCGCATAGGATAGCAGTCACCCAGCTTCGAATACACCTGAGGCTAATGCCTTTGAAGAACATCGCTTGAGTTGTTTGCCATCACTGAGAAAACTGTCAAAGTTACTAACCCATCATTTTCGAAGTTGTTTTCTTGACATTATGATAAATGTTTTTAAAGAATTTAAATATCATTAAAAGGAGTTAACTCTTCAACCTTAAGATTTATTTATGTTTGGGAAATCTGCTCGCATCTTAGTTCTATAATGGACAAGGATGTTTGGGTTTTCAGAGTTTGTGTAAAATACATGTGTGTTATAGCAGAGCAAAAAGCAGACAACCTCGTGTTGATTCATAGCCACATTAATTTCTAAGTAACAATCTAGTTTATGGAGTGATTTAAAATTCGTGTGTCCTTTTCATAATATTTTAGTTTATTAGAAGACAAGATTTTTGCATGCCATCACACAGTGATGCAGGGTGATGGACATCCTGGACCAGCAGTTGTCTTTACCCACACTGTGCGGACAAGAGGTCGTATACCTGGGTGGGTAACGATATTTCTGTCAAACCACTTTCGCCAAACTTACACTGTCTAGTAACAAAAGTGTGGGCTGTATCAGCAAAGTCTTCCAACTTCAGCTGTTTCGATGGGCTTTCTAAAACTCCCTCGTTCTTATCATATTCATTCACATGATTTTCCTCGAGCATTTATTCATTTCTCCAGTCCTTCAATTTTCAAAGCTCTTACGTAACTGTTGGTTTTCAAATTCGAACTTGAATGTTGTTTTTTAAAAAGAACTTCATAAGGAACCAAGTTTTAAACATAATATAAAATAATTTTTTTCTAGTATTGAAACTATTTTCTCATCATTCACAAATACTGTATCATTCCAACTTCATCATTCACATTCATACAGATTTAAGGAGTATAAAATAACATCGCCATTCTTCCATAAATACTTCATCTTGAGACACACTCGGTCTCCATTCATACACAAAATATTAAATAGTAACACAAGGAATTAAAACCATTAAATGAAAAAACACTTTACTCCCTTAACATAGGGAAATTTTATTTAAACAATTTTTTTAAATGTCCTTATAACTATATATTTAAAATATTCATGCAAAGTTTACAACAAACTCTTAACTAAATTGTATACAATTTGACCAGTTTGCATCAATTTCATATAACTATTGTACAACCCTTGAAAAAAACTTATAAATATATTTACAAATAAAACATTCACACATGCATTCATACACATTATTTAAAAACACAATTCTGATAAAAATATTTACAAAAACAAGAACAAAAATATATACAAAAACAGATAATGATTAAATATTAAGAACAATCTGTCATAAAACTATTTATTTTCAGTTATTATGTACATTACATCGTGTCATGGTATTGATTTAGTAGACACCTACACACACCAACGATGGCATATTTCACACACATAGATTTCAAATGATGTTATGTCACACTTCCAATAGAAGTGCAAGCGGTAATGTAGATATTATCTTTCTTGAACTGTGACAAGGGGTTTCGGAGCGAAGACATGTTAGATATATTTCTGAAGATAGGCAAACAGATAGGAATATTTTCTCGAGTGGAGGGAGGAACGTCAATTCAATGCTTATGCAGCAGATGCTGCGGACAGCTGTTGTAGATGGTGCAGACAGCTGTGGTGCTGATTGCGATGCTGATGGTGTAGTCTGTGGAACAGGTTGTGGTGCTGGCAGATGGTGGGACTGAAAATATTATTACACAAAGTGCAGTGTTGTGGGAAAAAAATTTAGACTGCTATTCTATAATGCCCCTCCGGGTAAAGTTAATATGCCATCCGACTGAATGAAGCGCTGCAATACAAGAGGTGCAAAGCTGGTAGAGGAAATACGACACACACATCATACTGGCATGAGGCAAGACTGGCAGTTCAGTGGGTCTACACTCATTCTGGGTTCTGTGAAACAGGGAATTTATGGATTCCCAATTGTATTAAATGCTTACAACAAAAAAAAAAACCTATATATCTGAACATCGGAGCAAGTGAAGAGATTTTGACCGCTCACCAAACTGAGGTCTTGAGCGCCAATGTGGTTGAAGTGAGGCGAGTAATGGAGCAGCGCCGGAATGCAAGCCTTTTTATTGTTAATAAACTGGGATTAGTTAGGATATGTGCCACCAGCCGTGAATATCCTGTATTGTGAGATATGAACTTCCATTTGTGACATAAGTTGTAAAGACTACCCCCTCCCACAAGCACTAAATTGTTCAAGTCTGGAAATTAAGTAAGACTTAATTGATTCATCATAAATTACACCAACATCAGACGAATGCAGGATGAGAAGGGAATTACATTGAAAATAAATTAAATGTCTATATTACGTCTTCCTCTGCCTTGACGTATTTCAGATACTTACATGCTACTGTTACACTAATTCTGATAGGATGGGGTGATGCTGTAGTTAAATCTATTTGATGGTCCCTACACATGTCATTAACTATCCACACATAAGTTAGCCTGCAGGCGAACGCCGTAGCCAGTATCTCGTATCTGAAGTTGGTGGATAAAATCTTCACTGACGAAGACGAATAGTAAAGCGAATTACTTTTCATCCCTGAATAAACATATTGACTTTCTGGAGAAAATGCAGTGAGGAGCAGGAAATGCTAAGTGCTGTGCAGTAGGTGGACTCTGTGATCTCTGTGGAGCTAAGTGCGGAGGAGGAGAGGAAGGAGGAAAAGGAGGAGGAGGAGAGGAAGGAGGAAAAGAAGGAGGAGGATCAGAGGTGAAAATTTTATGTCTAATAAAATAATTACTATGTGCAAATTGTCTCTGGCAGGAATCACACTGAAACTCTATTCTTGAAGATTTCATTCTAAAGTTAGTTATTTAATGTCATCGTAAGTTCCACAAAGATGTCGAAGTTTTCCCGCACAAGCGACACAGAAAAGAAATTATTGCTGCCATACTATTCCAAGTCCAGAATGAATTTGCAAGGCACACACCTCTTATAGACAGCGATAGGCAAATTTAGGAACCAATACGATTACATTATAAGTATTAAATACAATATTTCTGAATCCGGTTTTTTGATTAGCGATACACAAAGTTAATCTTACAGCTTCAAACTATTTGTTTTCTCGCCCATAACAGAACACTTACTATCATAATATATGTAAACAGAGATATAGTGCTGAAAAGAGAGAAAAAAAAGACACTTTAGTCACTTACCACGATGTATCGATGCACCTGTAAATAAATGTATTAGTAACATCCTAAACAGAGAGAAAATTTTCTTTTATTTAAATGTACTTATTTCAATTTTAAAATTGGATAAAACATATAAATTTAATGAGGGAGCTAAGTTGTGTGTTTGAAAAGCAACGTGCTCACGTAGTTTTCAACAGCATATGACATGTGTACAAAAAATACAGGGATGGGTAGGCTGGCAAGGCGGTGGGTGACCAGACAGCACACGAGAACTTGGAATGTGTTTGGGAAAAGAGCTGCTGTGCACAGTGGTCACCAGCTTACAGAGCTGTTCCCCTCCCCCTGCCAACCACCCTCCCGGCAATGCTCCACCGCGCATGCTCCTCAGTCGCATGTGCTGCGCAGCCAGCAGAGAGATGTCGCTACTTCCCCTCCACCGCCCCTCTGCCGACTCCAGCTAGGAAAGAGGAGAGATACTGCAGCAGGCCGCACCCCTAGTCCAGTGTACACCACACTATGATACACTCTACCTGTTTTTTTTTCAGCACACAACCTACACATTTTGTATCAATCGAACTGTGTTTAGAACACAGTTAATACTTTAAAAAGTTTCAACATTGTATTGAATTTAAGCAAGTTGTTGAAGATAAAAACAGTTTATTTAAGAGAAAACTTTAAATGTTAATTGACATTTTTCCAATTTTAAAAAGAAAGTATGTCATAAAATAAGGTAAAATTATTTTTGAGTATTAAAAATAAATATAATAAAAACATTTATTAACGATTTTCACCTAGAAATTTTCAACAAGGCGGGAATACTCTTACAACTACTCATTTGATACCAGAAAATAATACACCTATGTAGTAACAAAAAAATTAAATACTTGAATTATAAATACTTAAATTAATATTTTAAAAATTTGTCAAATAACATACAACTAACTAAGCAAATACCAACCCTTTCCTCTCAAACACCAAAACAGCATTCATTCATCAATCACCATTCTGAGTAGAGAGAGTTGGATCGTGATATTGTTACGCCTTTCGCCTGTTATAAAGATAACTACAGTTTCCAACATTTATTTTGCTCTACTGCATAATTCACACAACACATTCATTTCCAAACCCACCCAGAATCTCTTAAACACTAGTTAAAAACTACAATTTAAAATAAAATTCCCACTGACAATTTTCAATCACCCCAAAGTCCTTAGATTTACTAATGTCCAAATATCATCATTATTTCATCCGTCTCCATGCAAAATATTCTGAGTAAAGAGTAGGGCAGATCTTTGCGACCTCTGATACGCGGGGCTAATCAGCTTAATTCCCTTTTATTTTTTTCTCTACTCCATAATTCACTTAACATATCCATATCCAAAAACACCCAGAATCTCTTAAAAACTACTTAAAATTTAAAAAGGTTTAAAATAACTTTCCAAACCACCCTATTTTAAATCATCCCACATTCGTTAGATTTACTCATGTTCAAATATCCTTCATTCTTTCATCCATCACCATACAAAACATTCTGAGAAGAGAGTAGGGCAGGTCTATGCGACCTCCAGATACGAGAGGCATAACCGTCTCAGTTCCCTCTTATTTTTTCTCTACTCCATAATTCACACAACACATTCAAACATCAAATCCATCCAGAATCTCTCAAAACTACTTAAAAAGTAAAATTTTAAAATAAAAACTTCCTTGCTCGCTAATTTTAAACAATCACATTCTAAAAGTTAAACTAAATTATGAAAAACCTGGTATAAATGTAATAAATCCTAATAGTTTTGATAAATACAGGAACAAGAATTTTATACAAACAAAGCCAGATAACGAAACAATACATTTAATAACTGTACATTAAAAAAAATTATTATCGAAATATCGAACAGTATTTTAAAAAAAATCCTATTTATGTACATAAAGTCTACTAACAAAGGTGGCAACCAGTGAGCGAGGTCTGAACGCCAATTCAGTCAGCTGAGTACATGAGTGTAATTCCAGGCGAGCGGGCTGGAGGCCTACTTTCAGAGCAGCTGGTACCTGTGATGAAGCAGATAGTTTTACCAGGTAGGCGAAGCACGGGGTTGGTGCGAACCCATCAACAGGATGCGTGATCGCTGTAGGCTGGATCGAACCTGGTAGCGCTGGTCGGCTACCCCACAGCATCACGCGAGAAGCTTCCAGTTCCCAGCAAGTGGTGCCTAGCCAACAGGTTACCGAGCGCGAGCGATTCAATCCCTTAACAGCGCCGCCCGGGGCTCCGGGGAGGGTTGGTGCGAACCCATCAACAGGATGCGTGATCGCTGTAGGCTGGATAGAACCTGGTAGCGCTGGTCGGTTACCCCACAGCATCACTTGAGAAGCTTCCAGTTCCCAGCAAGTGGTGCCTAGCCAACAGGTTACCGAGCGCGAGCGATTCAATCCCTTAACAGCGCCGCCCGGGGCTCCGGGGAGGGTGGGTGCGAGAGTAAACCTGTTGACAGAGTGGACGGTCCATATGTGGACAGTGGCGAAGGGGGATGACCGGCTCCCTAGCGGCAGGTTAACAAATGGCGGCGAGATGAAACAGAGCTGTATTTATACCCCCAGCACTATCTCTGGTCCTATAATTTTTATGTCGCTAGTCGACTAAAATATATTTCAATCGAAGAATTAACGTATTTCTAACGGTTTTTGGTCAAATTTAACCGAATTTAACACAAATTTACGGAATTAAAAGGGTTATTTTAAGACTGGACATGTTTTTAGCCCATAGTGTGTACACTTTTTGAATATTATGTGGAATATGTGTAATTATTTGAGTTTAAGCGATTAGATTTCATTTGAATTGCATTCTTATTTAAGATTTCATACACGAACAACTGTGATTACAATACAAGCTTTTTTAACCCAGAATTAATGCATTTTTAATATGATTCGACACATTTTTAAGTACACGAACGAATTTCTGTTTTGAATATTGTTTAATCATATATTTTCTTTAACAAATGTTCAAACATTCTATGTTTCGTTCATGATTCCTAGATTGAATTTTATGATATATCTGTTATTTTTTATGGTTACTGACTTACAAACTAGATTACAATCATATAAGCCTTACCTGGGATTCGAACCCAGAACTTCCATACTGTAGCATAATCTAAAAAAAACTACAGAGGTCGGCGAAAGAATAAACTAATTTTGGTTTAAATGTGGTATGCTGTAAAATAATAGTAAGTTTTCAGCTCACATGTTTCCCTGGATACATATTCAAATATTTTTAGTTGTTTTAAGCCAGAACTTTTCCTCTGGCTACAACATTCGTTTGTGTTAATGAACAAAGTTTGTTTTTTTTTTATATAAAACAAACACCTTTTAACTCGTTGAAACATACTTTTTGAGAAAATAAAGAAGCTCTCTATTGATACATTTTACTAACCAATGATATTATTATTCCTTTCTTGGGTAAAGAAATCTCCATTTAACACTTCTTAAGAGGCGAGGTTAAATAAACATACAAATGAATTCATTTCAAAACATGTTTATTGACAAAAAATGAGGATACTACAGGATGTCTTGAAACATCACAAATATGTTAACAAATATTAGTATAGGGGTTACATTAATACCAAATCATCTTCAATACAGGCTGTTTCAAAATATATATACACCATTAAACAAGTTTGCACAGGCTGTTTAAAAAATCATAGCACAAGCAAGTATAGGATGATGCACAAACATTGATAACAAAAATGTTAATACACGTTATACACTATAGGGTGTTTGACAGTTTCATGTTCATGAAAATTATTTTTTAAAATGGTTTCTCATTCCTTTAAAACCATTCCTTATTCCTCAAATAACACTAATTTGCCATTTAAACAGTTTATCAACCAATTTCAAACGACTTGATCAATCTGAGGAAGACATAATAATTCAAATTGACACATATTTCTATTGTGCAATGTTTACTTGAAATAATTACTTTTTTTGGTCAAGTAGTTGGGTTAACTAAATTTATTATTATGCTTATTTTAAATATATGCTGTCTTCATACTTCTCATGTGTTTACATGATTCGATGTCTCCACACTTTTGAAGAATAGAATTAATCAAAATAATTTCTTTCATACTCGAGTATTTCCTGTTTTTAAAAAAATTTCTAAGCCTGTTTACAAGATCGTTGGAATATTCTGAATATATGTACTCATTATTTACAGCACTTTTTGAAGGGAAGTCTTCAACGCTATCACTGACATCGTCAACGCTTTTTTCACTTTCGGTTTATCATAAATATCGACTTAATTTTTGTTTGATGGAGTTGTAAATTTCATTAGATATGACACTATGTCATAAAGATTATTTCTTGTAATTACATCAGTAGTCGTTTTCTTCTGTGATATTATGTAGTGTAGACGGTACATTTTATTTCTTGTTAAGAAGATTATTTTTACAGATCTTGATTTGACGATTCTAGTATTCTGTTCGGGCGAACTGCCTAAAACAGTTTTGGCAGTTAAGAATGTCCCGAGATACGTTCTTCAAATATTTACTCTTCTCATGTCTACAAGTGGTGTAGGTGAATGTGTATACTTTTCTGCAGTATTTGCAGTGTAGTTGATTATGTGATACATCCGCTTCCATTTACAATAAGGTTCATTGTGTCATTACTCTTTGGTGAGAGAATGTCAACTAACATGTTTTAAAAAGTAGCAGGTTTAATTAATAACAATAAAATGTCTTCTGTGCTTATATTTGTATGTTAATTGCAGAATTATGCATACTAATTTACCATGTGCTTAAATCTACATATATTAGATAGAATTGATTGCCTAGGATCTGGGATTAGATAATCAATATTTCTTTACTTGATAATTGATTAAAATGAATAAAGAATAATTTTTTTTTGGAATGTATAAAGGAGAAAATGTTTAAAGAATTTGATTTCTGGTACGATCGTTTTAGCCGAAGGCTAGTCCATTGAGTAATACTTTTGGAGCTGGGCTTGTCTTAATGGTGTATGGAATATGTTCAGTTTCAAGCGTATTTATGTAACACGAATTTCGTTTTTATCAGTAAATTTATTTGATAATTCATTATGTTGATTGCATAAGTTATATGAAATAAAGCTATTTGTTTAGGGTATCTCTTTACACTGTAAATAATTTGTTGATAACCGGAATTTATTATCCTAAAAGATGGGGTATACGAATCCAAATTGGCTGCAGTTTCCCCTCAAATTTGCTTAGAATATAGTAATTTCCCCAATATAATTAAATTTGGCATTTTAAAAGTCCGATAAAGTTAATTTCAGGTTGGAATTGTAGCCTTTCATTAATATTATGACAAACAATGGAAATTTTTAAACAAAATCGCTTTATGTTTGTTCAAGTGTACACATTTCTGGTAAATGGTATAACAGAAAATATCGCATAGGAGTTTTATTTACATGCACAGGAAACTTTGGATAAAAGTAAAATTCGAGAGAACTCTGCACACAAAATACATACAAAAACATATTTTCTCTGCTATACACACATACTTGATTGTTGGAATTTATTACACACATTTTTTACGTAAGTTTTCCATTGTGTTAGTTAAAACCTTTGTCACATGTACTAGGAACATTTCTTTGGTATTTAATCGAATATTATGTGTTTGAAAAAGTTCTTTAAATATAAAAAAAATCATATAAAAATTGTTTAGTTCCATAAAAATTTATTTAGTGAAAATATCTCTTTTTTTGTCTTGAACAAAATTGTTCTTTGTCGTAGTTTCCTGGGTGTGTGTGGGATTTAAAAATAATAACTATATTAGAAAATGGGATATACTTAAAACTTAAAATTTCTGGGAATTTTTTGTAATAAAAAATATTTGGAACGTAATTTTTCGTAATTAGGAAATAATTTTTCTGTTTTATTTCCTGTACATTTGTTTGTTAAATTATATTCGCTGGAAGCAAAAGTTCAGACACTTCAGATGCGAGATGCGAAATTTTTTCAAATATCTCTTGGCACAAAGGCTTGTAGCTTGTCATCACATTTCAGTCTTGGTGGCTCAGAGGGAAGGGGCAGGCAGGGGAAAAACTGTTCCTCTCAAGCATTCAGCCAGACAGGGCAGAGCTCCTTCTCGACCAGCGCCATATTTAGTTTCTCGACAACCCTTGATTCGAACCCACCGCAGGCTTACCAAATCTGCAGAGAGGCCTAAGCCCCCCCCCCCCCCAACCTACACCTGGCTGCATCGGATAGCAGCGAATATCGTTAAGTAATTAATTTTTTATGCAAGTTAATAAAATAATTTATGTTTTTTATAAGCCTCGAGTGCTGGGAAAATTTGCATTTGAATTGTGTTTCTGAGGCCGGTCTATCTCTGGATACTTATTCCAATCTGCTATTGTAAGAGATTGTGCTAAGAGCGATTCCATGAAGGCAGTTATGTGCATCTATTATTATTTTCATAATGTGTGCGATTTTTCATTTTGACAAATATCTGTAAATGTGAATTTCCGAAACTGTTCTCGCGACACTTAAATGGGTGTTGTGTTAAAATTAATTTGTTCTCATGGTAGGAAACTACGTTTGTGGTTACGTTGTTAAATAATGCAAGTGAAATTTTTTTCTCTGTGATTCAGTGCTTGTTTCCATCTTTACAATTTCATTTTAAACATTTAACACTGAGGGAGACGTACCTGTATGTTAATATGTGTTGTGGATGTCCGTATCCCAATGAGACATATTTAATAAAATTTGCACAAATCTCTGCATAAATTGCTTTGATAGCTTGCATCGCAACAAACCTACTGAAAAATTAGGTCATGACAAGTTTATAACTGTTCCCTCTTTGGGATTTTTTTATGGGCCTTTAGCATCTTACAGCCTTCACTTTATTAGTGACAGTGGTTTAATTGGTTGTAACTGACCCATTGGCTTGATTATTTGGTTGAATTTTTTGACCAATGGGATAATTTTTAATATAATTCGTTACATCTTTATTCATTCTGTCACAATACTATGCTTGTTAAATTCTTTTAAGTGTTTTGAAAACTCCGAAATGACTGCTGCCCAGTAAGGAATCATGGTGGGCTGCTATGGTTTCATTTGTATAGCATGTTGGTACAAGCATGAGTCTTTTCGCCTATGGGAATATGGATTTTTAAATAAATTTATCTTTTCGTCAATATACCATAATGTCTAGATAGACTGGCATTTCTTGTTTCTGCTTTGTTAGGTTGTGTTAATTGAATTTTTAATTTTTGAATATGCGAGTCTTGCTCATATTTGCCTGAAATAGGCGAATTTATATTATTTTGCTGCACAGGCCACATTCGTAATTCTTGATCATTTTCTATACTGATATATCCCTGTTCATGTTTTTAACAGGTAGATGGTGTGGTGTTACATTTCCCTTGATCACAAAAATCCCACATCTTAATACAGGATCTACAACAGTAAATTCAATTTTATTACGGTTTCCTTCCTATATAACTTCTATTGCCATGTGGAATACTTCAAACGACAATTTTAGCAAGTGGTTGTAAGTGAAAAATTTCTGAATTTTTTATAGCTACGCTGATTCTTTATTTTATCATTTCTGTGTGACCAATTTCCCCCAAAATAATTTTCACTTCTTGTCACTTGTAACTTATATATTTAACAATGGTATGTTGCTGTTCAGTCTCTCAATCGTTATATTGTTATATCCTTTCAGCCAGAGCTTCAAATATTCTTTTGCATGTTCTCATTTCCATTTTTATTTTATAATCTAAATTTTTAACTTTGGCATTTTGTAATTGTGCTAACCCTGCTGTTGGATTCCTGCTCAGTGTATCAGGCAACTTATTCAAATTTGCTTTAACAATTTTAGCCTGAAAATCATAGTATACTTATGCTATTTGCATTATTGTATTCTAAGATTATGTTCTGGCATGCTTTTAAATATATAAGACTAGTGTGGTCTGTTTCAATAGTGAATGGCTTACTATACAATTATTGTGTATATAAAATACAAAATTATTTAATTCAACCATGGTCTCATCTGTGGTTGACCATTTTGATTTATTGAGCGATAATGTTTTTGATGTGAAAGCAATCATGTGTCTCTCTTTACTTTTATCATCTTTTTGCATGAACACCACTCTGTCTGCGATGCATCACATCCCAGTATTGTTGCTTTATTTTCGTCAAATAATGGTACAATAGGTGCACTTTGTATGGTGTTTTTATCTCTAAATATGCTTTGTCTTTGTGTTCTCCCCATCTTTACTGTAAAGCAGTTTGTGTGAGTTCTACTAGTGGTTCTGCATTGGTAGAATTATTCAATATGTATATTTGTAGATACAATGTCTTAACTGGAAAGGTTCCTAAATGTTTTATATTCCCTGGTGTGCCATTTGATGAATCATTTTATCTTTCTGGGTTGCACCTAGTTGCACCTCTGTGACCTAGTATTTTTATTTCCTGTTGGGGAAAAGAAGAATTTTTGCAATATATATACATTGAATTCTCTCAATTTATTAAAGACCTTGCTCATTTCTCTATATACTCCCGATGCTATTTCCTAAAATAAATCTATCATCGAGATATGCTATAGCTGTATTCCATCTAAGGTATCTTAACTGTATATCGATGAATTGTTATAAGTACTGGGGTGATGTGTTTAACCCTATAGGCCTTTTTTTGTACTGATAATGTCCTACTCCATCTTCTGTTGTAAGAGAAAGTTTATGCCTATCCTATTTTCTGTCTGGATTAGCATAAAATCCTGAAAACAAATACAATGAAGTGATATAAGTTGTGTTTTACCATGTATTTAATGTCTTCTGTTCTCAGTAATGAGTATTGTATTTTTGTTATACATCAGTTTAAAAGGTGGAAATCTGTAAGGAAACACCTCTCACCTTCTTTTATTTAAAAAAGCATAGGAGCTGCGTTGCCATATCTGCTTGCTCTAAAATACCTGCATTCTACATGCCCTCAATTTCTTTTATTACCTCCTCCCATATTTTTAAACTAATTATGTACGGCATAGTATGTATTGGTTTATCTGTTAGCATATCTAATTTTATTTAATAATTCTTAGCCTCTGTAAATTGTATAATAATAATCGCAATTCTATCTTAGTATATATTAACACCTTTTAAAAGTGGCCCTTTGTGATATTTGTCTAAATTTGTATATATTTTTCCTATCACCTACCTTTCTATATCCACTTCGATAGTATCAAACCTGTTAATACAGTATCTTATGGTATTGTCTTGCTCATTTTCTACAACGGATGTTGGTAGTGGTGCCTGTAGTATTTTATTTTAATCATTACTTTTTTATAAACTTCATGTTGTGATTGAGGAAAGGTATTATATAGCTTTAATAAAACAATCTTCTAATATATCACAATGATTTTCAAATTTTCTATGACTAAGAAGTATTGTGGAAATGTTTTATCCTATATATTTCATTTTAATACTTGCTTTCTATTTCGGTGGCTCAATGTCCTAGGTGGCTACTACTAAAGTAACATTCTCTGTAAATTGTTGGAGTGGTGGACTTGTTATTATTGTTCGCACATTACAGATGTGACTGCATCCTGTATCCAGTAATGCAGAATAATCTTTCCCTCGAAGTTTTACTAACAGCCTCCGCTCAGTCGTTTTGACGCATGTGTGTTGTGGCCGTGCTGACGTGGCAATACAACTTCCAGGTTGCCGGCCTGGAACTTTTGTTGCCTAGTCTCATCATCTTCTGGAAGTTCCGTACGTGTGTTGTGTTTTCCTTTGTGACAGTGTGTCGCAGATTCTGTGTTTATATTCACCTTGCGTAGTTACAGTCGAAATTTCTTTTTGTATTGATTGAATCGCACTTCTACATATGTTTGGAATTTCTTTTCCTTGTTAGGAAACAGATTGCACTGTTTATTGTGATGACAGGAGTAGAAACAAAGTTCACACATTTGTTGTGCGTGGCTTTGTAGTCGGATAAATTTCTGTGTTGACATTTTGTCCGGAATGTCGATATTCTGCTTTTTGCCATCTCGGAATTCTTTCTTACCAATGTAGTTTCTGCGTGCCTGCTCTTTTCCTTGTTTTCTGTGACCGCTTGTTTTCCTATTGTCAATTTTGAACTTTTTTTGCTGTGATTGTTTGCTTTGACCTCGTACTATAGCACTTGCTTTTTCAGTAATGTCTCACTTCCTGAAAAGAATTACCATTTTGACCTCGCTTCTACCAAGCGTCGCATTACTTTCCTTACTTCTGCTTATATTTTGCTTTGTAGAAAATCATTTATTATCTGGTTAGGAATTTTATGATGCAAATTCTGGGTATGACTATATTTCTATTACCCATTCTGATTTGTTCCTATGCTTAGAATTGCTGTGTTTTTCTGCTCAGTTTACAGTCATTTTATTCTGTATGTCAACCCCATGCAGACGATGCTTCACTAAGCCTAGAAAATTACACCAAAGGAACAAAGCTCCAGATTTGTGCACATTCACGTTCATTATATCATGCGTGAGGACTATTTCTAATTAGACATTACTGACCAGATTATTTTCTCTCTTGTTTTATTGATATTCATTATAAATTAAATACCATACACTTTGCATCAAATGTAAGTAGAAGTACAATTTTAAAAAAGTAATATATTTGTTTTTTGAACAGAAGTGTAAAATGCTTGTGACACGTGATATATATATATATATATAAAACAATATAACACATCATGTGTGAGGGTGATTTTCCATGTTTTTATTTGAAGAATGTTATATAGTTGCTAGTAGACAGTAGTAATAGTGGAATTGGTAAGAAAAACCTCTACAAATCTGAGGGTAGTATATCGAAAGTCGGCTGGGAATGCCTGTTTAGAGCAAACTCCCCTACCCTTGTTAGCTCACACATGTGATGTTAAGAATCCTCCATAACTAGAGACCGGTAAAATTCGCGTTATTATTTGAGGACATGTTAAACTTTAAACCTTTTATCTTTGAAATACGTTTGTGATTGTACCATACTTTATTTGGCACACCCTAGGTAACTTTGCACGTTACAACTGTGTGCCCCAATCACGTGCAGTTCAGTCAGAAAAGGAGTGACTTGTCACTATGAAGCAGCCAATGGAGAAACGACGTACACTCCAGTATATAGGGTAGTGTGAATCTTAGCCTGATCACCAATAATAATTGCGAATTTTGCAGGTCCCTATCCATAAGCTTTGAGGTAATACCCCTCCTTCCCCTCCTCATCACCGCTGCGGTACGTCGCGAAGTAAATATTTTTTGTACTTTACAAAAATATTGTTGGAAACCCAAAAGATTCATTTGCAGAACTACAAGCAGTTTACTTGTCTGCAAAACATGTATATTTATGTTTCAAGTAGTAATTTGGCCAATAATGGGCGATACCAGATTTTCATTCTAAACCATTGTTATATTCTGTGTTGAGCGATTGAATTTAAGCTGAATGTATTAGTAGTAGGGAAAAGTTCCTCGAGTCTCATGGACATTTAGCCAGCGGCTGCCATGTTGTTATGTCATCGCCTGCTATATTTTTTCCCTATTTTTCCTCAAAATTTCACTTTTTCATTAAAAATCGACTATAATACACTAAAAATGTCCCTTTATCACTAAATATTTCCCTTTTATCCTTGAAAATGTCCCTTTTTCCATTGGTGGAAAAATTATCATCAGAAATTTTAAATTTTCCAGGAGCACACGAGGTGGACTCGTAACTCTGGCGAGGTGGATCAGTTACTCCGATCCAGAAGAGCTGGACTCAGTGCCATTGACCTTTTGACCTGTAACTTTGACCCCAAAATCTCAAAACTCCCAAAAATAAAAAAAATAAAACTAAATCCAAAAACTCTTAAAAATTCCGAAATAATTTATTACTATACAATTACTAAAATGTATTTAAAAAATATTAAAAAATTATCCCCAGAAATGACCCATTTTCCCCAGAGCAGGCGACAGGGACCAGCGACCCAGGTGACTGGGAGCAGTGACCATGAGGTCAGGAAAGCGGGTCTTATGACCTTTAACTTTTGATCTTGACCCTCGACCCGGAAAATTCAGAAAATTACAAAAAATCGCAAAACGAATATTATTGAAAATAATTAAATATATTATTATTTAAATTATTGACAAATTATTAAAAATTATTTAAAAAATACTTCACTTTACCATATCAATTATGCCATCTTGGAAGGCGACCACCACCTTATTAGAGCTCACCCATCAATTATATTAGTATCATGTGACCTTCACCTTGACCCCATTACCATGAATGACCTTGAAAACCAAAACCCCAAGAAAAAATGCACAAAATTCAACACGCATGACACCGGCATTTAAGACCCAGACTACAATGACCTTGAGCCCATGAGCATAAAAGACATTTAAAACTAAAACCGATAAGAAATACATAAAAAAGTCAGCAAACATATTATTTTACATACCACTACCAAGATATTAGATGCATGTGACCTTGGCATTGTATGTTTATGTGACTAAATAAGCCCATCATACTAAAAATGACAACATGCATAAGTATCTCATAATCATTGCATGCATCAGTATTTATACAGGCTTAATTAGCACAAATTTAAATTACAATACAGCCAGGTTCTGGAGACTTGGAAAGTACGAGCTCAGCTAGGAAAATAATCATTCCTGCTCTCCTCAGACACCAATTCACACCAATCATCCTCATTCCTAATCAATACTCCTCAATACTACTCACCAATCCTTCTCAATTCTCACCAATCCTCCTCAGTCCTCACCAATCCTCTTAAATCCTCATCAATCCTCACCAATCCTCCTCAATCCACCCCAATCTGCACCAATCTTCACCAATCCTTGTCAATCCTTCCCAATACTCATTTCCAGTCCTCCTCAATCCTTACCAGTCGTCACCAATCCTCATCAATCCTCCTCACCAATCCTCATGAAATCCCCTCAATTCTCCTCAATCAACCTTACCAATCCTTCTCAATCCTCCTCACCAATGATCGTAAATCCTCATCAATACCATTCAATCATCCTCAATCCTCTTCAATTTTCTTCAGTCTCTAGAAATCTATGGGCTGGTCGGCTTTCTCTATCCATTCGTATAAGAAAAAAAGATTCACCTAATGTCTCCAAAATGTGTACAGGTCGGCATAATTAAGGTTCGTGTATGCAATCGGCTATCCGAGAATTTTTATACTATAAAGTCTTTATTATAATTATATTTTGGATCTTAACATTAATAAACAAGTGCTCATCACAATAATGCAATGTTGTGAGCGATAAGACCATACATCGCACAAAAAGTAACATAAAACTATTATTTTCTAATAATAATTTATTAATATTATTTAATTTCATTTTTAGAAGAAAGCAGTTCATCTAATCATCTTATATAACCCCGATACTTAATTTCTCTTATGATCGAAACCACCTCTTTCATGGTCGAGTAATTACGCGATGTTGCTTATCAAGCTAATATCTAAGTCTGTCAACAACGTTGTAGGAATCAGTATACTAGGCGTCTTCTGCCTTCTTCGCATCTCTTGTCGAAGGAAACTCGTTGGGAAAATTTGTGGGACCATTGAGGGAATAATCATCGTCTTCAACACTATTACTGTCGTCATAGTCATCATCATCAATGATGTCTTTATGATCGTCTTGACTTCCTGCTTCATCATAACATCAGGATAATTTTCTTTGTACCACGAGTTGTGTGTTCATCAATATTTAGAGTTGATCACATCACGTGTTTGCATTTGTGGGCGGTGTTTTATAAATGTATATTTGTGTATTCTGAAATTTGTAAAAAATTATATTGATTTGATTTTGTCAACACAGCAATAAAATTGACGTTGGAAATATTACAATCTTACACCATAACCATTACATACACATCAAGAGGACTTTGTCCTTTTTTCGCAGTCGCAGTTGCCTTCCCGATTTTGGTGAAATTAATCTTGTTTCCTTGTAGAAATGTTACTTCAATTTTAATTCTAAAATACTATACGGTATTTGAGTAAGAATATATATGACAGTATATTGTGTCTCTAACACAATCGGTAACCTTTTAAATGTAGAATCATGACTGGTTATGCATTTATACCAAATTTTCAACTCTATTAACAGTCCCTTGATTGTAATTTGAAACTTGAGTTCAGATTTCCTGATCAGGGAAACCTATGATTATTTGTACTTGATAGAAGTTCGGTTCACATGTCAGAATGTTTTCGAAGTTCTATTTGGTTGGCGAGTGTGAGAAATTACTCAGCCACAGAATATGCGCTCGACAGTAAAAAAAATGTCTGCCGAGTAATGGCTTACGATTGGAGTTTTACTGACACACAATTTTAAGTACTTAACTACAAGTATATTATTTTATGAAATAGGTTTGTTATCTTCATTTTATTATATGCTTTCTAACAGCGAATTTAGTATTCCATTAATCTCACAAAACTGGGCGAATGCTACACAAATGTTGTTTCATAAGTCTGTTACCAAACCTAGACCAACAGAGAATTCTGGTGTGGCTGTCCAGCAAAGAACGCCCTCCACTGCACTACACTGTACTACTCTGTACTATACTACATGCTCTTTAATGACCACTGTGGAAAGAAACGAAGATAATGACACGTCATAATTAAAGTATTAAGTAAGCAAAGTTAAAAAATTATGCCGTTATATAGAGACAAGTGGTAAAAAATAAATTAAAATCACTTCACAAGAGTTTAAAACGGACTGAAATAGATGAGGGCACTGAATGTTTGAAGTGTAGTCGGTGTGTGCGACATAACGGCCCCATAGCGAGGAGGCCGGAGCTGCGGTTGTTCAAAATCTCTCTCTGACCGCTGATTTATTCTAACGTGTTGCTCGAACCTTCAATGATGATAAGAGCCCCGTCTTATTTCGCTTTTTTTTTTTTGCATAAAATTTCAAATTAAAATACTTCTACTGTCGGTGTAGAATAGTCATAATAGATGAACTATCGGTTTTCAAGCCATAATGTGGATTTGACACATATCTTTCATTTTTAGACATTGATTTGTTATAGCGTAAGTAGTTAGGAAAGTGGTGATCCAGCATAAGTTGCTCCTGTCTGTGGAGCTGCGGAGCCATAGCCGCCATCTTGCACGAAACTTCCTCCTCTATCAATCTGGTTTGACCTTGACCTTCGCTCTTGATTTCAAATTTGGTTATCAAACTCAAATTTTGAATTTGATTTCCCAGATTTGGTTTTCGTTTTCAAATTTGGTTTTCGATCCCAAAGGTATTCGATTCCGAATGTCAGCTATCTTTTCAGCCAGGGTAGCCATCTTGAATTTCACATCTGAGAGATTCCTCGGGCTCCTCCTTAGTTTTCTTACCCCTCACTATCTTCCTTCGTTCTATCCCTTATTCCCCGAAAGGTTTTCCTTCCATCTCGTTTGTCGTCTGCTGGTGTCGGCCATATTGTTTACCATCGCCTGCTGGAGGCGGCAATCTTGTTTACCGTCCATCTTTGATTCCCACATCGACCGCTAAAGTGTCGGCCATATTTGATTCACACATCGCCCCCACAGTGAAGTAGGAGCACTGGCAGCCATCTTGTGTTCGCTCATCGTCCACCAGGAGCGCTGCTAATTTATTTTAAGTGTGAACTTTAAAAATTCTGGAGTCGTGCAGTTTCGACTCTTGGGTCGCCAGTTCGGTGTGCTAATCACAAGACTACCATCGCACGTGGGTCATTAGGAGTTGAAATAATTCATGTATAAGAGTGCGCACCTGCCGGACAGACTTGTAATCGTCTGGCATCCATCTTGTTTGTCGACTGCTGGAGGCCAAATTTGTTCAAATTTGTATGTCGGCCAACTTGCCGATTCCATGCCATGAGACGGCGGCTATCAGTGGCTCCTGGCGGGGAACGAGATAGCCACCTTGGATTACGTCACAATGGGCTCTTGCATTCCAAATGTAGTGTTTGGTGACAAATTTGGTTCTCGAACTCACATTTGGCTTTCCGAAATAAAGTATCTTGTCAGCCAATGCCGATTCCCTGTCGCAAGGCTCTCAAAAAATTCCTAACCAGCGAGACTGTTTTCTGGGATGGCGGTCAGCTACTATACGACTACGCGAGCTCTCGAAATTTCCCGAGGCTCTCGCCTGTACTCTGGCTACACGAGAATCGCTAAAATGTCTTCTGGGATGGCGGTCAGATGGCTACGCGAGACTCTCGAAATGTTCCTGTAATCTGATTGGCTACTCGAGGTTCGCGAAACTGTCTTCTGGGATGGTGGTCAGATGACCATGCAAAGTTCTTGAAATTATCCTGACGCGAGGATCTCAAAGGCTCCGGTGGCCATCAGTGGCTTCTGGCGGGGCACGAGGCAGCCATCTTGTATTACGTCACAAAGGGCTCTTATTCTGGTAGAATGGTGACCTTGACCTTTGGTTCCATATTAAATGGCGGCCAATGCAGAACGTCTTGTTCTGTCACATTATGTTCCATCATCTTGTAAATCCTAACTGGCTCATTGCTATTGGCCCCGCGTCACCATTTTGGATCTAAACTTCCTGCTCTTTCATTCCTGAACTGGGGTTCTTTCCTCATGCTGCTGCACACTATTTCCCCACTAATGCAAGTTTCGCATGTTGAACTTCCAGCTCGATTCCCAGACAGTGCATATATGTTAGTTTTGAAAGTTGAACTTCCTGTTCTATTCACAGACAATGCAATTTTTTAAAGACTTTTTGTACTTGGGACATTTCCAGTACTTAATTCAATGCCCGACGAGTGGATTTATGATAATTTTGGAAATACCAGGTTCGATTCTCAGATGACTCACTTATAATAAAAAAAAAGTGTGAAATCGCTTGCAAGAGCAACTCTCCGACCACCACAAAATCCCTCGCTCAACTGACATAACACAATCACTGCTGGAAACCGGTACATGTCGAGAGGGGTGTGGAAATGTATGGCATAATCAGCTATTGATGTAGCCGACGAGTGTAACTAGTTATTGATATATTAAAGAAAACCATTATATAGTTTTGCCATATAAACTTCCGGTGCACCCGAGTTCGATGCTCAGTCAGGTCATATAATCCTATTTTATTTCTGAATGTTAAAGAAAAAATTATCTGAGTTGGATAGATGGTGGGGGTAGTTAATGTAATGTTATTTTTGGGTTAGATGCTCGCTCGGGTGTTGTAATATTATTATGTTGGTTTTGAATTTTAAAAAATGGATGTGGGAGGGAGCAGTGTTCCCAGCCGGAAGCCACACAGCAATGACCTGAATCCACTAGCAAAAATGGTTACCAATACCAAAGTCATGTCCAATGCACTGCATATCAAAATGGGGGTCAAGGTAGAACTTCCTGCTCTGTCATTCCGATTCGCCATCTTGCAAGTCGTACTGCAGCAAAGTAACTACTGTACCTAGGGTCACACTGCCAGTCATACCAGCATGCCTGAAGAATGTTAGAGTTCATAGTCCCCCTACAACATCTCTCTCCCGACATAGTTATCTGAAATTTCCGAAAATTTAGAGATACAACTACCATATTCATAACAGAAGCATGACCCACGACGACGAGAAGTGTAGAACGGCCAAATATATCCTATAATCATAGTTGGCTGTCACTTCCGAACCATTTGAGATACAATTACTATATTCATAACATAGACATCACCAATGGCGGCAAGACGGGTAGAAGGATCAAGTAGACCTTATGTCTACTTATTAGAATAGTTGGTCATTGTTTCCGAACTGTTTAAGATATAGTTGGCAATATTATAGCATAGGCATCACCCCCGACGCAGTGTAGGGCCGCAGGTTCAAGTATACTTATAGCATAGTTGACTGTAATTTCCGAATACTTTAATATATTGTTCTCAAATTCATAACATAAGCATCATTGGCAATGACGAGAAAGTTTGTATGGTCAAGAATACCCTATAAGCAGAGTTGGCCATAACTTCCGAACCAGTTCAGATACAACTATCAAATTCGTAACACAGGCATCGCCCAGTACAACAAGAAGGGTCGTAGGGTCAAGTAGGCCCTATACACATAGTTTGCTATAATTTCCGAACTATTGAAGATATGTCAGAAGTATAAGCCTATACAAAACTTTATGCATTTAAACCATAGGTTAAAAACATTTAACAACATCTACACGAGAATAGAGCATGGTATGTTATGTAAGGCGACAAAAAATTTGTATTGGGAAGTGTAAGAAAGATAAGGAAACACTACAACACAATGGCAAACTGATATATTCACATATCAGCCATTGCAATCACATGTAAGAGTTAGTGTATGCAGAGCTTAGATTATGTTCCACAAGACTTAACTGACCTGGACAGAACATGTTCCATACAAATCGAGTGAAACTAAACCGGCCAACATTACAAGTATCGTGCAGGTATCGACAAGTCATTACATAACACTGTGCGAGAGAGAGATGCCAGGGTGCATATCTCTTTAGGAGAGTTATACAGTGCCTAGTGCCAGAACCCTAAGCACATATGAAACAACGACATATTAGTCTTGTAAGAAAGAGATGCTAGAAGCCTATTGTGAAATGAATTACCCATGAGAAGTAAGGATGTATTACAACACACACATGACAACTATGTATGTACACTGATTTTAGAAGATGAAGAGCAGAGGATTACTGTAACTTGTGTAGCAGTGAAGACCTGTAGACTGCGAGCACATCTAGTCGACATGAACTCACTGGAAGCAATGACCGTCCGGCCTTTCTGTGCACGATATACATTACCAATCGAGAAAGCAACTCGACATTTGCAAGTACTGCAATTACATCTCCCTTGACAAAGCTTACATGTTATAGGAAAGAAATCATGTACCCTGATGATGTCTGAGACAGTGCATTATACTTCAAAATAAGGTATCGCATGTTCAATTCCCCTAGAGTGCAATCATTTCATAGGTAAAAAAAAAACTCATGTGTATTATATATCTACATATTTAAGTATCGAGCAAAAATATATCCAACAACAGCTATTTTTCGTACATGACCATACTCAATGTGTGTACATCACAAATACATGTAGCTCACTAGTAATTTCTAACATATCCTATTGAAAGGTTATAGTAACTAGTGAATATACCCCGATGGCGGTGGAGACAGTGTACCATTCTTGAAAAAAAATGAGATATCCCATATTAGAGAGTGTTAATGCACACAGATATCATATGTTCGCCAGCAGTAAATATACAATGTTCGTTTGTGCCCTACTGCCTAAACATTACGAAGTGTCATCGTCTACAACACCTATCCATATGATGCTGGTGTGTGTACCTTGCATGCACAGCAGGAAGTGTTCAGTTGGTAGTGTAAAGAAGTTGTGAGGTCAACTTCACAGCGAGTAATCGAGACATCGCTAACTAACATGTCATAATTATAGTCATACTCTCCTGAACTCAGGATATTTTGCAATTTCAGGCTGTCATGACGCTACCTCTGCTCGTGTACCGACCGAGCTGTTTTACAATTACAGACTGTCATAACCTTACCTGCTCTCGAAACTTCAATGCATGTACTTACATCATTTACAAAGCCTTTGCAATGACAACCAGTAATACTCTGTCGATCCTGCTCGAACCTTCAATACACGTACTTACAGGCAGTTTACATCCAGCAGCCCAGCAATTCCACTGTGATAGCTGCGATGTTGAGTGTAGTAATAACCTGTGGCAATCATCGAACTCAGGTCCGTACGGACAGCTGCTTGCATTCGCCATCTGAGTTTTCCCAGTCATCCACCGTCGGTATTGTCAACAACAAGGATCCCTGACAAGCATTAGATTATCAACATTACCAGTGTGGAAATACCTTCAGTAAATGCTATAATGCGCGGTGACGTCTATAGTGATAGCCAGCCTAAAGAATACCTTCTCGCATGAAATCCATCTACAAACACTTACCTGTAACAGGGCGAAGAGATTCTTGGCTACTGTTACAGACACACACGAGGAGCCGACACAATGGGAGCGAACAGCAAATCAAGTCACCTCCAACACGGAAAGATAAACACGTGTAAAGAGGTCAACTTCGTACAGCAATCGACCGAATAAGGTCACCAATCATGTTGATGTTTTACACCACACACATAGCCATCTACGGAGGTCACACAAACTAGCATGTAGTATGAACGGTATTTATGCCAACATCATGTGAATGCGGTGAGTGAAAAGCAGATCGTTATGACTACATTCATCTGTCACGATCATGTACTCTGCTACAACAGATGAAGACTTACCAGCTGCATTGCCAACAGTCTTACAAGATCGATGGTACTCGTCTGGAAATACTTTTAGTACAAGTCTTGACTTGAAAAGTGTCAATTCAGATCGACATAACTTCAATGCAGTGTTTACCTGCAGTGATAAGCTATAACAAGAAGGTCAAAGACAAGGTTTGTCGTTCATTGGGAAGCGAGTGCAGAAAGACACTGTCTAACACATAGCAGTAGGTACATTTCTTTGACGTTAGGAATTAAAAAGACGAATTTACTGTTGATGTTTACATTGATTATATACATAACCATAATACAAACACACACATATACCATTAAATAAAGCCTCCAGTTCTGAGTTCATCAATAATTGAATTTATCTCTCTGATGACAGACAGATATTCACAGCTCTGCAATGAAACCAGCCACAATAGTCCATCGATTAGGTCATTGGAGTATTCAGAGTAGCCAAACTTCACAGAAGTTTCTCGATTATTGTTCTTCTTCTTCCGAGTTGAGAGGTACCTCTAGACTGAAGTACTAGGTTTCTTCTGTCCCAACTGCAAGTAGGTCTCAACAACACACCTTCGCTTTGCAGATGTCGGCTTGTCTTCATCAATAGAATATGCATCATCACCAGCAGAATTTGAGGTCACATTGTCGTTCTCAGCAGACTTCGAGGTCATGTTATCGTTCTCAGCAAACTTGGAGGTTACATTGTCGTCCTGGATAGATTTTTCGTTTTTCAGTTTACATGTTAGCTGCATAGAGGTGTTGTTCACAAGTTCTGGCGATCTATAGGGTTCATGTTCTACAACACTAGTAGTTCCTTCTTCGCAACATGCAGGCTCGTGTAATGTAATGGGTTCTCAGACTCTCGTTAGTTTACATGACAATGAATCTGCAGGAAGGCTAGCCTTGTCGCGCTGCCTCGTGACTAGCGACACGTACCAGTGGGTCTCTTTAGGTTATTGTTTATAACAAATGCCGCACCACACATATTACATCGAGAGGTCGGTCCTTTTACACTCTTGCGTTTCTCATGACGATGAGCATGGCAACTTTTGCTGAAAATCTTCCCAGAGAACAACATTGTTTTCTAGCCATGAAGGAAGGTACCTCCATGGAGACATGCTCTGTGGTAGGCTTTTTATCAGCTTGCACCATCTTCGTGCGAAGCAAAACTGAAGTTCTTTCCACAGTAGCAGCCTGGGTATATATACTAGGTGTAGCCTTTGTGGTCTATACCTACTAACACACACATTTTATTAGTGAGATTTAAGCATTTAACCAATCACCGTCGCTTAGTCCTTCACCCATCGGGGACTACACTTCAAGCAGGCAACTGCTCTTATTCTGTCACTGGTTGAGTTTCAGACCAACACTGTATTCTGTCTCGAGTCAAGTAAAGGATGCCTTCACATATTTCAGTATCCTAAGGGGAAACACGGTTCCTGCACCCTCAACTGACACCTCACTTGAACTCTCAACTGACTGACCCCTCAACTAACTGACCACTCAGCTAACTGACCTCTCAACAAACTGACCCCTCAACTAACTGACACCTCAAATGAATCCTCAACTGACACTTCAACAAACTGAGCCCTCAAATTATGCCTCAACTGACACCTCAACTGACTTCTCAACTGACCCCTCAACTAACTGACCCCTCACCTGACACTTCACTTTACCGCTCAAATTGCCCCCAAACTTGACCTCTCAACTGACTGGCCCCTTGCTTAACTGATGCCTCACTTAACTGACTCTTGACTTAACTGACCCCTTACTTAACTGACCCCTCACTTGACCCCTAGTCTGAACCCTCAACGGACCCCTCAACTGACCCTTAACTGACCCCTCACCTGATCATTCGCCTGACCCCTCACATAGTATTGATGTGACAACACTATGTGTGATGTTCTGCTGTTGTACAGGTTATGAGATGTTTACCATGCAAGCTGTGTGCGTACTTGCGCGTACATCTCATTCCTGGCACCAGTCTGTCATGTCGACAATGCAAAGCGGACAGGGTTACTGTCATTATGAATATATTTGTTGCTCTCTTGACACTCATACATGTTCAGTGGTGCATATAATTTACACAACCAAAATATCATACCATACTTGAACACATACAAACATTCTCTCTCTCTCTCTCTCTCTCTCTCTCTCTCTCTCTCTCTCTCTCTCTCTCTCTCAGACTTAGTTAATTTTAAAGAAGAAACATTATACTTTGTGTCTTTAGCTGCTCTCTTCTAGTCACACATTGTGCCTCTCACCTCTTACCCTTATCAAGTTATCGAAATAGACTTCCCTGTAATGGTCGTCTGGATCATTGGAGAGAGTGTTACCAAAAAAAAAAGAAAGAAAAATATGACTCTCTCTCAAACACTTTTTTTATTGCACGAGGTACTCGCCTCGCATCGTTTACGGGCATCGAGGTGATGTCTGGCATGTTTCTGGACTGTATCCACCCGTATGCTGTAGGCTCGGTCGGTGTGGCATTCCCTCATCACCTCCATTATGAGGGTCCGCTTACGACCTGTTGTCGTGGATATAGCAGCAGTCGGGATTCTATGCCAACTTAAAGTAGACCCTATCTTCACAAACACCAGCTAATGTTATGGCGCTCGAACCAGCATTAGTTTGCACTGCAAATTGTCTTGTTTCAAGAAAAGGTGCGTTATATGTACCATTCTGTCTCTTTAGATCATCGCTTCTACTAAATGTTGCACCAGACATATTGCATGTTAGTATTCTGGAAGTTGGTTCCTATGTACATTCGCTCTGTTCATGACAGAGCTGACTTTTCACTGCAACCTTCAGACAGTACCATCATGGCACAGTTCTGTTTAACAACTGTAGCAATTTATAAATACATTCTGTTGGTTGAAGACATATTTATGTAATTCTATTATTGTGTGTGCCTATGTGCACGCTGGATAGTATCTACTAGTACTCAACTCTATAGCATTTACCGAAGCAAGGGTCCAAAGCTTCCCCTTAGCTACCATTGCTTCTTCCTCTTGGCATATTTTGCGTATGCTATCAACAATAGTATATTCTGCTGCAGGTCAATGACACACAATTACATCTGAAGTCTTGAAGGTTTTGGTACAATATTCGTCATCGTGAGTTTCTGGTTTCGTATAGATACAGTCCAACCACATATTATATTTGACTGCACCATGTTATTCTACCTCATCGATGAGTTGGTTTATTATATTAGGACTCATACTTGTCAAAAAGAACAAACATTGTGCGGTGTATTTGTCATATTCGGTTCAACCAAATCTTTAAAAAGTTCACTGAATGCAGATCGCTTCAGGAAAAAGCCATTGACATTAAGCTTCAGGGATGGTGAATAGTCTCGAGGTTGCTTATCAGTGGCCTCTCCTTTATAAAATTTCAAATGGCTATTTAAATCATCGTCAGGTACATATGTTCTTCGACACTGATCACATTGGTATGCCCTACATATGGTGTTCGTCACACAAGTATTGCTTTAGTGGTTCCTATCATCGTATGCACTTATAATTTTCTTAAGAGCTGCATGGATGTCTTGGCAGGAGCAAAGAACTAGTTTCGACATTTATTGATGAACCTAGTGTTCGTTTCGCCTGGCAAGTAGTGCAGGGCGACCCTTACATGTTGCACGATGCCTTTTCAAGTTGCTACGACGTGTAAACTGTGATTTACACTATTCACATGCGAACATACTGCTCTCTGGATTCTGATGACAACCAGTTTCATGCTGTTTGCAATTGTTTCTGCTAAGAAAGGTCTTCTTACAGTAGCGACACAAATAACTTTCCTGTTCAATCATCAAGCACGTTATCCACAGCTGATTTTCACTCTTCGCTGTCTGAACATAAACTGAGCAGTCTAGCCTAACAGAAGTAATATTGGAATCGGCTTCATGACAACTTACACAGTTTCAAATGTAATTTTAAAGCATCAACATAAACATACGTTCTTCGGCACTTATCACATCGATATATCATATGAATTATGCTCTTCATACATGAACATTGTTCTTGCCTCCTTGCAGCATATGTGTATGTAAACGTATTGTTACAATATTTGCATGGATGTCGTGGCGGGACCAAAGAACTCCTTTCAGATGATCCCATACATTGAGCTGGCAATATCTTCACATACCTCTTGACGGGTAGTTAAGGACGACCCTTACACGTTGCAAGATGTCTTTTACAGTCGCTTTGACTACCAAACTGAGATATGCACTTTTCACATGTGAACATAATATGACCTGCATCCTGATAACAGCCAACTTCATGCTGACTGTAGATGTTTTTTTTAAAGAAAAGAATTTTCTTACACTAACAACACGAATCACTTTCCTGTTCCATCATTGAGCTCATTATCCACAGCCAATGTTCAGTCTGCGAAGTCTGGATGTCAACTTGGTTGGTCAGCATATTCTCAAACCCCTAGATCCCTATACATCGAACTGGAAACTGGTTCCTACCACCAGGAGGTGTGCGAGAACTAACATTATGAAAACTGTACCATATGCATAATTTTTCCATTGCCAATCGGTGTGATGCCTGTATTTGCAAGTTGTCATGTTCATAATTAATATATCACTCTTGGTGAGTAAGTGCAGATATCGGGACGGTAGTCGTACACGTGACACACTTCCCATAGGTTGTCACAGCCCTGCGAAAGTCTACTTCCAATCCCATCACTAGGTCCGCCAGCAACATATACTGTGTGCCCCCCTTTAACTTTGCTATAAGCACATCCATAACGATAGAGAGACATGGTAATGAGTAGCACTATAGTTTAATCTCTACAACGAGTTAACCTACCACATCCAATCGCCTTACCTACATTCGTGTACGAAGACTTAATTGAGGTCACACGTTCTTGTGTGTGGCAACACCAGAGAGTCTGGGGACAAGGTCACCTTAGCAGTACTCGTGGTCAGTGTACTGAGCCTACAATTACCTCCAACCTTCAGTTCGACATGTACCAAGACTTTAATCAGGTCACATGTTCTTGTGTGTGTGTGGTAACACACAAGAGTCTCAGGCAAGGCCACACCTTACCAGCACTCGTGGTTGGTATATTGAGCCTAAAATTACCTCCCACCTTCTATTCGTCGTGTATCGAGACTTTATTAAGGTCACACATTCTTGTGTATGTGGCATCACCCAAGAGTCTGAGACCTACGTAGTACTTGTGGTCGATGTACTAAGCCTATAATAACCTCTCATCTACCATTTGATGTGTACCGAGATTTTATTGAGGTCATCCATTCTTGGCAACATGTGTGTGTCAACATCCGAGAGTCTGAGGCAAGGTCACGCCTTAGCAGTATTTGTGGTCGATGTACTGAGCCTACAATTACCTCTCACCTTCCGTTCGTCATGTAACAAGACTTTGTTAAGGTCACACATTCTTGTGTGTATGTGACTACACCCAATGTGGCAAGGTCACATGTACTGGGCTTCCATCCACACTCTACAACCTTAGCAATCGGACATTCAAATGCACGCATGATCGACCTAACCTGCACTCATGGTTCATCGTGTATCGATACTTTAATATATGCAAAGAGGGACATTCGTACTCTGCCTGCAAATCGCATTCGTTTGCACTGCGATGGTTAGTCAGTCATTGATTCTGCTCGGGACCAGCCACGAAGACTGCACCATCTGTCAACATAGAGGTAAGTACATCGCTTATTTTATCATATTCCACATCACCATAACTCCAGTTGAGACAGTGATAGTGTATTTCCAACCACGTATTTGTCACCTTACTCTTTGTATCGAGTGAGGTCCATAGAAACAGTGGCAGAAATGTACTTGAATCCATCAGCATATGCCATTCAATATGTTTAATTATGAAACCGTGTGGCGACATACTTTCGCGAACATGCTATGACATCAAATTATGATTACGCTAGTATTTTAACAGTTCTGTCGCTACCATTATATGTGGTCAACCTGGTTATTGCTAGTGCCGAATCTGTGATTGTGTTTTCATATATGTTCGAAATGTAAGATCGCATGAGAGGGTGAAAAAGGTATAAATATGTCCCGTTATAACATGAGACATGTCCCTGCTAGGTTGCAAGGATCTTAGAAGGAATATGAGAAAACCCTGTCGGAATGATAGAGCATGAGACTCGTCCCCACCAGGACGATAGGTGAAAGCATTTCTTCAATTTTACAGAGGGTTTGTTTCATAACAATATATTATTATTTACAAATTGTAGATACAAACAGTTCTTTGCTTATAATTCCAACCCTCTGTAACAAATTCTCAACATGCAATGATGCAATGATTGAACCCACTCCTATACCTACCATTATGTAGCGGACAGTCCTTAATGATGGTCAAAAATCCATATTTCTCTTTTCAGCACAAGGCACACATAACTTTAAAATCTGATAGTGACATGTCTGTACTGACATGATCATTGTAAACATGGCATAAATTAATATCGTTCATACGAAACACCACCATCAAGTTTGCGTTGTCGCGAAGCATCTGTTTGGGTATGTGTCACAGGTATACACAGTCCACATTTGCATGGCATCCCATGTTAAAATACTGTTGCATTGTCAACTGTTTCTCACATGCAACATCGTCGAAAACAAACATTGAGTTAAGCGGAGCTTCACTTGACAATTTGACATCTTCATTGTCACTACATGGCTTAATAGCTTAGGCTATCCACTGCTTTAAGTATTTGTGCTAGTCTCAGGTACTTTCGCGATTTTGAGTAGAGGAAGACTTTTGAGTAGAGGAAGACATTCTTGAACCAAAGACCATTCTCTTCTTCCAGTATTCTAAGTAGGATAAAATTTTTGATGATCCCGCAATGATGCATCTCACTGTATTTGGATATAGGCTTCAATGTTGTGATTCGTGTGAAATATTTTAATTTTCAGCACGAATCCATATTGGTAGCATAACATCTTGCTTGATATTATGTAATTTACCGCTACTATCTTGAGATCTTGATTGTGTGGTGCGTGCGATGTTGTAGAGTACTAGTGATACAAGTTTTAGAATGTCTCTTCAAAATATCACTCTGTGTAAACTGCAGGTCGTTATTTAATGTCGATGGATGCTGTGCAGAGCTGCGAATTCTTTACCACGGAAGCGACAGAGCAGATACATCATTGATGTTCCAAGTCTAGAATGACACTAAAACAAAACATGAGTGTGGTGTAGTCTTGACCATATAATCGGTGCTGGAATAAACCAGTTATCAATGATGTAGCTCCATGATCGTCGAGGTCAAAAGCTTGCTTTGAGGTGGTGCGGTTTACTGTGTCGATTGTGCTTGTGGTGCTAAGTGCGATGCATATGGTGCTACCTGTGGTTCTAACACAGTGCTAATGAAGTGATAATGTGGTGCTAATGTAATGCTAATGTGGTGCTAATGCAGCGACAATGTGGTGCTAATGCGATGCTAATGGGGTGTATGTGGTGCTAATGTGGTGCTCTGTCATTTTTGCTGTCTGGAGTGATGACTTTGTTATGATTTTCTCAAATGGTTCCAAAATTACAGCCAACAGTGCTTATGCTTATCTTAGACTGGTGCCCCTTTTGTGGACTATGGCTATGTTATAAATTTGACAACCATATCTTCAATGGTTCGGAAATTATAGCCAACTATACTTATAAGTCAACATAGGTTGTACTTGACCATTGAATACTTTTTGTCGCTGGGGGTTATGTCTATGTTAGGATTTGGATAGTCGTGTCTCAAACAGATGGGAACTTATTGCCAACTATTCTTATAAGTAGACATAGTCATGGGCGATGCCTAAGTTAGGATTTTGATGGTTGTACCTCAAATTGTTCGGAAATTATAACCAACTATGTTTATAAGTAGACATAAGTCATATTTGAACATTCTGTACTTTTCACTGTCTGGTGTAATGCTTATGTTAGGATTTTGGAAGTTGTATCTCAAACAGATCGTAAATTACAACCAACTATTCTTGTAAGTAGACCTAGGTAATACTTCACACTTGGTAACTTTTCGTTGTCTGGGGTGATGCCTATGTCACGAAGATGAACTCTAGGTTATGAATATAGTAGTAATATCGTAAATGATTCGGAAATTACAACCAAATATGCTTATAAGTAGGAATAGGGTATAATTGACACTACAACTCTGATCGACATTGGGGGTAATTGCTATGTTATGCATTTGGTTGTAGTATCTCAAATGGCTCGGAAATTGCAGTTAACTATGCTTATAAGTACACATAGGGTCTGCTTGACACCAAAAACCTTCGCTTCGTCGGGGTTCTGCATATGTTACGAATTTTGTAGTTATATCTCAAATGGTTCGGAAATTACAGCCAACTATGCTTATAGGGTCTATTTGGCCCTTCTACCCTTTTTGTCGTCGTTGGTGATGCTAATATTATGAATATGGTAGTTTTAATTCAAACTGTTCTGAAATTAATGCTAACTATATCGGAAGAGAAACATTGCAGGGGGTTTTATCGGAATGACAGAGCAGGAAGTTCTAATTTGTCCACCATTTTGATAGATAGTGCATTGAATATAATTTGGTTTTTGGTAACCATGTTTGCTAGACAGTGAATTCAAGTCAGTGCCGGCTGGCTTCGAGTTGGGGATCTACCCCTTCCAATCAACTTTTTTTTTACCTCGGAACTAACATATTAATATTACATAACCTATGCGAGTATCGATGCCAAAAATAACATTATTTATTAACTACCCCCATCCAACTATCTAACTCAGATATATTTTTTTTTAATTCGAAATACAGTATATGTCCGAGCATTGATCCTAAAAATTACAGTACATTAATTACCTCCACCAGCTATCCCACTCAAACATTTTTTTTTCTTAACATTGGGATATAAAAGAGTATTATTTGACCTTACCGAGCATCGAACGCGGGTGCACCAGAAGTGTATATATCAAAACTAAATAATTACTTTCTATAGTCTATAAGGAACTAATTGCACTTTTCGGTTACATCAATAGCTGATTAACCATACATTTCCCCACCCCTCTCGACATGTACCTGTTTCCAGCAGTGAGTGCGTTATGTCAGTTGAGCGAGGGATTTCGTGGTTGTCGTAGAGCTGCTCTTGCAAGTGATTGCACATTTTTAAAATTATAAGTGAGTCATCTGAGAATCGAACATGGTATTTCCAAAATTATCATAAATCAACTCGTTAGGTTTTGAATTATTTACTGTAAATGTCCCAAGTTCAAAAAGACTTTCATAAATTGCATTGTCTGTGAATAGAACCGGATGTTCAACTTTCATAATTAACATATATGCACTGTCTGGGAATCGAACTGGAAGTTCAACGTGCGAAACTTGCATTAGTAAGGAAATAGTGTGCGGCAGCATGAGGAAAGAATCCCTGTTCAGGATTGACAGAGCAGGAAGTTCTGATCGAATATGGCGGTGCAGTGCCCACAGCAAGGAGCCAATTTGGACTTACAAGTTGGCGGACTGGATTAACAGAGCAAGAAGTTCTGCATTGGCCACCATTTAATTTAGAACCAAAGGTCAAGGTCACCATCCTACCGGAATGTAAGAGCTCTTGTGACGTAATCCAAGATGGCTGCCTCGTCCCCCGCTAGGAGCCACTGATGGCCACCGGAGCCCTTGAGTGCCTCGCATTTGGGCAATTTCAAGAGCCTTGCATAGCCATCTGACCACTATCCCAGAAGAGAGTTTCGCGAGCCTCGTGTAGCCAGAGTACAGGCAAAAGCCTCGGGGAATTTCGAGAGCCTCACGTAGTCTATACTAGCTGACCACTTTCCCAGAAGACTGTTTGTCTGGTTAGGAATTTTTCGAGAGCCTCACGACAGGGATTCGATAATGACTGACCAGATGGCCGACATCCAAATTCGGAATCGAATGCCTTATATCGGAAATCCAAATTTGAGCTCGAGAACCAAATTTGGTATCGAACACTACATTTGGAATGCAAGAGCCCCTTGTGACGTAATTCAAGATGGCTGCCTCGTCCCCCGCCGGGAGCCACTGATGGCCACCGACTCGCGGCAGGAAATCGGCAAGATGGCCGACATACAAATTAGGACAAATTCGGCCTCCAGCAGACGACAAACAAGATGGGTGCCAGACGATTACAAGTCTTTCCGGCTAGTGCGCACTCTCTTATATGACTTAATTCAACAACTCTCGGTTCACATGCGGGGGTGTCTTGTGGTTAGCACACCTGACTGGCAGTCGGAACAAAACCGCACGACGCCAGAATATTTTTAGTTCACTCTTAAAATACATTAGCAGCCCTCCTAGAGGACGAGGAGCGAACACAAGACGGCTGCCAGCGCTCCTACTTCACTCTGGTGGCGAGTGCGAGAACTAAGTATGGCCTACACTGTAGCAATCGACGTGGGAATCAAAGATGAGCTGTAAACAAGATGGCCACCTTCAATAGACGATGTCAAATAAATATGTCCTGCACCAGCAGACGGCAAACGAGATGGAAGGAACCCCCCCCCCCCCAGGAATAAGAGAGAGAAAGTAGCAAGAGAGAGAGAGGGGAAAGAAAACTTGGGAGAAGCCCGATGAAACCCTCAGAAGTGGAATACAAGATGGCTACCCCGGCTGACAACATGGCTGACATTCGGAATCGAATACCTTCGGGATCAAAAATCAGATTTGAAATCGATAACCAAATTTACAATTCAAAATCCAAATTTGAGTTTGAAAACCAAATTTGGAATCGAAGGTCAAGGTGAAGGTCAATCCGGAATAACAGAGCAGGAAGTTTCGGGCAAGATGGTGGTCATGGCTTTGCAGCTCTGCAGACAGGAGTCATTTGGGCTGGATCGCCCCTTTCCTAACTACTATTATATGTATATAGTTAACAGTGATCAAATGTATTTTCTGTATTACACATTGAACCAATATGAGCCAATTACTGTGCCCTCTTTTAGAATCATTTGTTATGTGATGCCACAGAACTCAGGCAAAAGTTAAACCACAATGGACTCGGAAGAATTATCAAGAGTCCAAGATAAGCCATGAAATTATGTGGTATTAAACATGCCCATGCATTCATCCAATTTGGCTCCCAAGCATAAAGTGCTGATGCTGAAAAGCATTTAGAATATGTGGAGGCGAAATTGTAAATTCGAGACCGTTCAATATTTCCAGGTATGTTACGTACAAAAGCATTATTTCGTAAGGCAGCCATTTTCAAAGTGTATTTATTTTTTTTTTTTTTATTTCGTAAGTGATGAATGTCTTTTACAGCAGCTCGTGGCGTACTAATATGCAACACTTCTTACGATATCGTATAAATTATTTCATCGTTAGATGACACAATATTACATTGTCGGGAGAGGAAAATGTTATTTTATGATCAATTATGTGTAACCGTAAAGGACTGCCAGTATTTGACGATTGGTAAGAGAGGGTTCAGAGAGTTGAATGAATGTAATGTTTCATTCTATAGTGTGTAAATAGTCGTAGTTTTAAAAGCATGTGATATATTAGATACTTTTAATTTAATAATTTTTCAGTTCTTGAGTAAAGTGGTAGACAACGCAGTCTCGGACAGTAGACGCTAGTGTGGATGGCGGAACGTGCAGTGTGGTCGTTGTTGTATACATACAGGAGAGGGGGTAACGTTTGAAGGAAATCTGTACTGGCGGGCGAAGTTCACCCCCGGCAGTGACATTGGAGGGACGTGATGTAGATGGAGGGTGGCAGGGCGTGTGGGAGAGGTTATCGTCGCACTCATGAGCATGGCAGCCATCTCGCGCATGTGCCTAGACCCGGAGCAGTAAAACACAGTGATAATAAACATGAACACGGGCAACCCGAGACACGGGTATCTACATCATGCGTCTCATTCAAGCACTCAGCTCTTACCACACGAACACGTCTCGGCAGCTTCACGACACCGATGTATCACGACATGTTCATCGTGTTATTTCCATTCTTAACACTATTAAAAATGTACTTATTACATCGTTACCTCAGTACAGTGATGTTACAACCGAAAATATGCGATTTTTCAGCATGGAAAATACAGCGTTAACAAAATGCCTAATTTCAAATGCTTTACCATGCTTCATTATCGCACGCCAACAGAGTTTCCTGTACTTTATAATGTAAATAATTAATTTAAACATATGATATTTTTAGGTTTAACATTGCTGTACTAAGGTATCGATGTTTGATCAAACAGTTCCCAAAAAAAAAAAAAACAGAAATTATTGTTTTTTAATATTTACCAAACACATATCAAAATCACAATTCTTTGTGATCGTTGTTCTCTGCAACTACTTACTCCAGAGTGTTGGTGTGTAATTAATTCCGTTTTATCTGGGGCTTGAAACAAAGTTTCACTTGCACGCAGCTGCCACTTCATTTTGTAAAGTAATATTTTATCATATCTTATAAATTAATAATATAATACTGGAGGGTTTTCTTGTTACGGTTTTTTGTGTTTGATTATAGTTTTTAATTGTTATCCAGACAAAAAAGTTATTCCAACAAGGTTTCATGCAAACACTATGGAATCGATTTTCTTATATCATGAGAATAATATGACATGTCTATAAACAGAACGTCGTATGACTTACAAATGAATGCATATACATAATGTTTCAGCAGAAGCGTGCAAAAATGAAACTGGGAGTAGACCGCACAAAGGGAAGTGTGGTCTGCAGAGCCAGCATTACATTTTTTTAGTGGAAAAGGGGAATTATACGTAAGGGAGGGAAATTTTAAGGAAAAAGGGAAATTTTTAGGTGAAAAAGGGAAATTATTAAGGATAAAAGGGGAATTTTTTAAGCAGACATGGCCACCGAGAAAGTGGAATTTAGTAATATATGATTTAATCATTTTTTAAAATTATTTTTATAAATAATTTTTATAATTATTTTGGACTATTTTTATTTCCTTTTTTTGGATTATATGGTTAAAGGTTACTGGGGTCAAGGTTAAAGGCCAAGGTTACATGAATCTACGATTGTGGTAGGGCAACGGCACACCATAGCAGCCGGCCCGTTCTGACCTCCGAGCCAGAGAGCCGTTGGCTCAGATTTATCTAAATCCTTCTACTAAGCAGCAATTAGAGTATTCCATGCACTTTGAGTTACTAAAAATTATAATAATTGAAACTTAATTTTCCTTCCAAACTTTAGGGGAATATTTTAGAAAAGCGCTATTCATATTATGGTTTTATTCAGTTCTTTGGTATTACATAATATCAATTAAGGTGCTAAGAGTATTTGTTTGTATTTATTCTCTTGAATGTCTAAAATTGTACATAATCCGAAAAAAGGAATACCAAGAATTTTACTTTGAACATATTTGGCAAAAAAAATTTTATGTGAATTTTATTGGCTTTACTGAAAATTGAGAATTAATAAATCGTGAATTCATAATATATAAACTGAAAAAGGTATGATGCCTCTAGATCATTCCTGAAAACACAAGTCGTAACATTTAATACTTTCTGGCAACATATATCTTCAGAGGTTAGCACTAAACTTGGGAATATCTCTACTGTTACAAAGTACATATGTTACAATATTTAATATTTTCAGGCCATATAAACCTACAGAGGTCAATACTAAACTGGGTAAATACTAATGTAACAAAGTACCCTCACATGCCTACAGAGCTTCAGTACATTAATTCTGGGTACAAGATTTCTTGGCTGTATATTTTCACCCGAGACAAATAAATATTAAAAACTCACTTATTTAAAATGGTGGCACTTTCCATTTTTAAGTTTTAACCACCAACATCTAACATAAAGAAATTTTTATAACTTAATTATTTTCAAAACCATAATGGTGCATGACCGGTCCACAATAACATCAAATATGGCCACGTTTCTTTCGCCATATGGGCATTATTTCGTAATTGTTATGCAACTCTGAGGCATATTACTTCATATAAGGCATATCAGTCCTCAACCAATGATGAGCCACTGATCTATCTCGATTCAATTTCACAGTCAAATTCTGGGGAAACAGTCCTTACAACAAAAGTGACGTCATGATGACCAAATACGGTAGCAAACACTGCCATGTCACAGCTCTTTTGGCCGATGACACCAAGGCAGGAAGTGACGTCACCCGCCAATCTTTCATGTGGCAGTTATTAGCAGTGTGGGCAGCGCGCTGTGATTCCAAGGCCACCCCAGTTACAAGAATTCGGCAGCAGCCAGGTGATAAACGCCGATAGTAGCGCGTTCCAACCAGCATAGGGGCGGAGCTAACGTCCGTTGCTCCGCTACTTTGCTCTCATCAACCGTACATGGGCACTGCCAACTCAACGAGCGGGGCCGTCATCACAGTTCATCCAAATCAGACGTTTTCAGGTTAGCAGGTGTAAGACTTGTTAAGTCCAATGTTATAGCCACCACTGGTATTTTAGTTTCATACAGCAGAAAAATACAAGCAGCACTGTGCTGGGTGCTACGTAGTTGCATGTTGCGTACTGCATTAGACAGGGTCGGTTGCAGGCGGCATCGCAAAATGCCATAACTTTTTGGCAAATGTCTCAAACTCCACCTCCTTATGGAGGAGTCTTCCCTGAATATCACCAAAGAGTTGCTAGAATCTCTTCCGAAGTCGCCAGTCTCGACATAGTCTCCGACAAGCCTCTCCTCCAAGATGACATCGGGTAAAGAAGACCTTTATCGGCTGGATCCATCTCTGTCACTAGAACAGAACAAAAAATAGCTTTTGCACTCATCAAAGCAGTCAAAACCAAGATCGCCAATACTCCTCATACATTTTCGACGTCCAAAACTTTGACGAAAATAGGGCAATACCGAGGTGAACCGTACTCTCGTAAAGAAATACTTAATAGTTTACAAAAAAATATCCCTGAACATACACTCTGATTTTCTGACCATGGAGATAAAAAAACCAAAAAAATCAAGAACCCCTTAACATATATGAACATGAAAATCCCTTAGTGAAAATGAGCATCAGATACATCTTATAACTAAATGAAGATGAGAAAAATTCAATGAAATGCACATGAATATATCTTATAACTAAATGAGAATGAATGGCTGCAATGAAATAAGCATGGATGTACAATAGCAGATCCAAGGAAAAATCATTGCAGCTTAAAAACACCCTTAAAAATTCATGATGATATCATGATGATGATCTAACAAGATGATACCAAAACAATAGCATAAACACAAAAACAATTTACAACTCCACCACAGAATATTTCCCTCAGTGGTAGCAAATAAAACACCCCTCTTATTGCGAGGTTATTAATTTGAACTAGGTAATATGGGATTTATTAAGACTACCAGGACAAGTAACCAGGGTATGAAAATGTTTAACTCTAAATGGTCCTGAATAGTTAGGTGCTAATTAGCATAGAAAATATCAGACTCATTACTTAAATAATGAGTTTCAATGAAGACTCAGTCTCCCTACTTAGTATAAAATGAACCACTGTAATAAAATTTCTTGGATGCCAACATAGTATGGTAATTTTAAATTTTGGTTGGTTTATTCTCAGACCTCTTCAAGAACTTTCTTTCCTACCATATCCGAACAAACTTCATGGAGGCCTCATGGTGTGAATTAAGGGTTGAAACCAGCTTCTCCCGAAAAACAACTATGCTGGTACCTTTTTTGTAGCATTGCTGATGACATTATTAATATCTAAAGATAACTGGTACAGGGCGGTATCCCAATACCTATTTGACTCTGTTTGAAAAGCTCGCAAGGTATCCTTTAAATTGCGGCTACACCTCTCAACTATGTTTGCATTAGGATAGTTCTCCTAACTAGCTAGTTTGTACTAGCTTGATTCCCCAAGAAAAGACAAAATTTTTCATCTCCACTGACACAACATAGGTGGCATTGTCGGTCACTATATTAATAGGAGAACAAAAAATAGGAAACAGTCTCTTAATAAGAACCTTACAAACTTCAACAGACTTCATAGACGAAATTGGGAGAAAAAAAATCATATTTTCAAAAACTATCGACTGCAACTAAAATAGATAAATAAAACCAGCAGAAGTACAAAGCAGGAGGCCAAAAACATGTAGGTACAACTGTTCCCAAGGGAACATAGCAACACTAGCACTGTAAGGTCTTATGATATTAACATTATGAGGCTTAGATCTTTGGTACTCGAATCACTCTTTCACAAGATTCTCAATTTCATTACTGAGCTCTGGCCAAGGAACATTTCTTTAATTATAGCCACTGTCTATTTTTGCCCAAGATGTCCTCCAAAATAAGTATTATCGTAGTATTGTAAAAGTTGTCCATGCAAGACCTGAGGAACAAAAACATTTAAACTTATGGGTTTTGTGCCAACATGCCCGATCAAACATTTTCGGACTTCGCACTGACCACATTTCCCAGCATCAATAGCAGCCTTAGTATTGATACATTCAGGGTATACTCCTTGATGATGTTGCAATTTTAAATATGCCTAAGGGAAATCCTAAGGGACCTTAACCTGTCCCTCATAATCTTCTATATCATAAACTAATCAATTTGTATATATGGATGACACTACATCTGTTACTGGTTTGGATGGAATATCTAACTGAACAAGTTCTTTTTGCACTTTAGAATTTAAATCATTCGCCTGAAGTACACTTAAAGCTACAGGAGTTCTACAAGAAATTCATCTGAATCGAACAATCTGGATAGTGCATCGGCAAGACCATTGTCTGTCCCTTTCACATGCTTTACATTAACCTTGAGACAATTAAGCCGAACTAGTCACTATGCTAATCTACCTGCAGGCTTATTGGTTGAAAGAAACCACCTGATAGCTTGGTTATTGGTGTTATTCAAATTCGGTATTCTCCAAGTAATCCCAAAAATTCTCCATCCCAAAAATTGCTGCCAACACCTGCTTTTCATAAGCCGAGAACTTATGTTAAGATGGTGTCAGAAGCCTACTGGCATGCGAAACAGGAGCTAAACTATCTCCAATTTTCTAACCTAAACAGCATCTAAAGCTTTTGAACTTGTGTCAAATTGGAGAATAAACTGTTGGTCAAAATGAGATAACCGAAGTACCAGAGGAGTAGCTAATTTCTCCTTCAGCAAACAAAAAGCATGAATCTGTTCTTCCCCCCCAGGTGACATCTACCCCTTTCCTTTTAAGTATATATATAATGGTTTGGCAATCTTAGTAAAACCTAAAATAAATATAGAATAAAAACCAACTAACCCTAGGAAACAACGAACCCCACAAATATACTTCGGAGTAAGGAAATTCACAACCGGCCGGATTTTTTTAATATCCATGAGTAGGTTGCCCTCTGAAATAACTAACCCTAAATATCTCATGTATGTCTTTGCCCAAGTAACATTGTCCGGATTTGCAGTTAACCCTGCTTCTCTCAATGCCAGTAAAAAGAGACACAGATGTTCCACATGATCTTCAAAAGTTTCACTGTATACACATACGTCATTAATGTAAGTGAAATAAAATATAATTAATACTTTCCTATAAAACGAAATAGTACTACTGACATCCCCTGAGGGCCACAATTAACCCCAATGAGTAACCTTTTTTACTGATATTGCCCCCACGGTGTCATGAAGGCCAAACTACCATGCGAATCAGGATGCAGGTTACATTGAACAAATGCTGAGTTCAGATCGAAAACAGAAAAATGCATGGCTTTACCTAGATACTGAAACATGGACTGTATTTTGGGCAGGGGATATTGGGTATACATAGATCTTTTTGCTGACTTTCCTATAGTCACAAATTACCCTATACTCTCCTGATACCTTCTTGGGTAACAAAAATACCTAACTGGATTAATTATTATTAGATTGCCCTTGTAAATTCTGAACAATAATTGGAAAAATGTTTAATTCAGGAGGAGGTACTCTATATTTCACCAAAGAAACAGTTTCTGATCTTTAAGTTAGAAATCTATTGGCTAATTACTATAATGTCTTATTTATGCATAATTACATCAGAAAACTCCCGGTGGTTTTGCCCTTCATCATGCCGCAAGAGAGCTCGGATTTTCCCTTAATGTAATCTATTGTTTCAGTCTCCAAAACCTCCATGCTAGCTTCCTTTAGAAGTTGCGACTGGAAAGGCTTGGTTAACTTCTGAAACCAAGCTGTGGACATCATGAATGTTAGTAACCACATACCAAATAACACATAAAATTAAATTTGCTACCACTGAAATATATATTCTTAGGTGTACTTTCTTTACCATATCTCATGTGTATTGTTCCTAAACTCATCATACACACTGCACAGAAGAAGCAGAGTTCGCAGGTCTCCCTTTGCTTTGCTATTGACCCCTATGATGCAGCGAAGTGGGTTACAGCCTGCCCAAGCAGAAAAATTCTTAATAAAGATAGTAAAACCCCTTTCAAAGAGGTTTCACAAGCAAAGGTAAACTAGTATTACCAACAAGAACACATGAATCAGGTAAGAGTTTCATTTAGTGTATTGTTTTCTTATACCAGATACATTAACACACACTTTTGTGAGATACCAAGAATTTTATTTTTAACATACTTTGAACAACATTTTTAAAATGCGAAATTTAATTGCTTCACTGTAAACATAAAACAATTATTAAATCACGAATTCGTAATATATAAATTGACAAAAGTATAATGTCACTCGAACATTCCTGAACACAATTATTATAATATTTAATATTATCTGGCCATAGATGCATACAAAGGCTAGCACTAAACTTGGAAAAATCTGAAATTTTACAAAGTACAAATGTTATATAATTTAACATTTTCTTGTCATATATGTCTACAGAGGCCGATACTTAACATAGTAAATACAAATGTTGCAAGTACAAACATTCAAATATTTAATATTTTCTTCCCATAAATGCCTACAGAGGCCCAATACTTCAATTCTGAGTACAAAATTGATAATAGTTTACAAGATTTCTTGGCTATATGTTTTAACTCCAGACATTTTCAAAGTGTGAAGTTCGATAATTCTAAGTGCAGAATTTATTAACTTTACAAGAAATCAAAATCTGTTATTTTCTCCTTATCATTTGCAAAGCGATGAGTATTAAAGTGTTCAAAACCCTCGTAAATAAAATGGCAGCACTTTTCATTTTTAAGTTTTGCTCACCAATATTTAAAATTAAGCATCTTCTATTACTTTACTGTTTGCAAAGCCATAATGGCTCCATTCCTGTCCTACCAGAACATCAAATATGTCCACATTTCTCTTGCCATATGTGCATTATTTAATTATTTTTATGCAATTAAATCATGTTACTTAACTTGCTAGAGCTGATATCACAGAGCAGCCATCGACCTCGAATGACAAGCTCGCGGCGTTTAAATACAATTAATTTTGAATTTCCCCTAGAGGGGTTTAATCAATCCTCAACCAATCAGCAGACACCGATCTATCTCGATTAAACTACACAGTCGAATTCTGGGGAAAAAGTCCTTCCACTGGAAGTGATATCATGATGACCAAATATGGTAGCTGGCACAGCCATGTCGCCGCTCTTCCGGCCGATGACACCAAGAAAGGAAGTGACGTCACGTCCCCGGTCACTGTTCCACGTAGCAGCACACTGTCACTTCAGTTAAAAAAATCCACCTTCTACCAGGTGACAAACACCCATCTTTCTGCGCTCTAGGCCAGCGTTTGGGCAGAGTTCAACAGTTTCGGCAGTGGCTGCTGGGGGCGGAGCTCTCGTCTGTTACTCCTCTACTTTGTTCTTTTCAACCCTGCACGGGCACCGCCATCTCAGCGAGCGGGGCCGTCCACACAATTTATTCAGAGCAGAAGTGATCAGGTTAGCAGGTGTAAGTCCATTGCTTACTAAGTCCAGTGTTATAGGCATCACGGGTAATTTAGTTTCATACAACAGAGAAATCCATGCAACACCGCGTTTAGGGCTACATAGTTGAGTTTTGCGTACTTGAGTTAGATAGGGTCGTTTGCAGGCGGGGTCGCAACACGCCGTAACATTTTGAGACGTGTCTCAACTCCATTACCAAAGTCTGGATTCGCGTGCAAATACCAAAGGAATGAAATAATTAAATATAACTTAGTGACGAAACCATTTTACCCCAGTTATTTTGAAGGTCAACTAACGACGAAATTTATATAAAAAATATGAATTGCTACTAATTACACAATTATCTAAATATTATTTTCCGCTAAGTAAGAACAGTGATTGTTTTTAGCCTACTTTCCAAGGAAAGATAGGCTTATGAGATCACTTTCATGTCTGTGTGTGGGTGTGTGTCTGCGAGTGTCCGTGCGTGTCCCTCTATTCCTACAACTTTTGAACGCGTCAACCGAATTTTACGAAACTCAGTAGACATATAGTACTAAGAGGGGACACTTGAATTTTAAAGTTTCCGGCTACACCTGGCACTTACTTTAAAAATGACTGCTATTTGAACATTTTGGGCGATATCTCATATCACGGAAACCATTCCACCGAATTTAACCAAATTTCGTATGCAGTCTCCGCAAGTAGTAAATATTAAGTTTAGAGGTAAATATTTTTGTTGGTGAACCAATTTAGAAGATAGCAGTATATGAAGATATAAAGCATTAACATTATATCTCGAAAACTATCAACTATTTTTCGCAAAAATTAGGGAAAATAGTCCAAAGTAATATAAGTAAATTAACTATGTAATGCACATATTTTTAAAATAGCGGCCATTAAATTATTTTAGTTTTATTTCGTATAACTATCATACCTATGGCCAATTTCAACAAAATTATATACACTGACGGTATGTATTACAAGCATCATATATGCTAAACAACAACCACTTTTTCGGGCATTTTGAAAGACAGCACCGCATATTAAAGTAAATCTTTTATATCATATCTCGAAAAATACTGATCCAATTTTTCCCAACTTTGGCATTTAAGAAACACTATAACATGGCAAGTAAATATGAGTAAATAAATTTTATTACGCTCTTATTTTCAAAATGGCCACCAAATCAACATTTTAGGTTTATTTGGTATAACTACCGTAATATTTTACCAACTTCAACTAATTTTTTTTTACAATGGCAGTATTTATTACAAACATCAGATAAGCTAAAAACCAAACTTCTGTCCTCTATTTTGTAAGATAGTGCTTCATGAATTAATCAAATCCTTGTGCAATTTCTCGGGAAACAACTGACAGATTCCTACCAAATTTGGCAGTCAAGTAGTACTCCCGCAGTACAAATATGTACAAATATGTTTCAAGTATTTCAGCTTTATTTTCCTAATGACGGCCATTAAAATTTTTTAGCATTGTATGCTATATCTTCGGAAACATTTAATCAATTCCAACTTAATTTTGTATGCTGGGATTTTATATAACATACATTAAATGTGTCTACATGGAGCCTCTTTGGTCCTCTATTTTCTAAGATAGCGCTGATTGCTTTCAAATTCGGCGAAGAAGTTGTACTGAGGTGGGCTAAATTAATTTATATGTTTTAATGTGGTAAGTATCTTATTTTCTGAACGGCGCATATGGAAATATTTTGCTTTTGTGTCCTATATCTGCAAAATGTGTGATGAAATTAAATTATTTTTTAAAATTTTATCTTTAACAATAATCGAATGTGTTAATATATAAACTGTTCGCCCTTCATTTATGAAGATGGTCATATGATCAATGGAATTTTTATTCCATAACTGCAAGACCTGTCAATCGTCACACATACAGAGATCCTCCCTTGCCAGATTTTTTTGCAAAATTTTTTCAGTTGAGAAAACTGAACATTCTGTAAAAGTTTCGGAAATATTCGACTTAAACAAACTTTTTCACACCTATGGATGACCAAGTATAGTTACGTTATTTAAATAGGGTCAGGAAATAATTTAAAAAATAGCGGCCACATGAATATTTTCATATGTTTGGCATATATATTTAACAATTTTACAATTTCAATTAACTTTTTTATGCAGACAAATGGCATTATCGTAGGCCGTGTAAATTTATGTTTTTTTAGTAGATAAGACAAGTATTTCTAAAATGATTGCGGATAAAATATTTCAAGTAAATGAACCCTATCATTCAAACAATTATACTGGTTTCTTCGGAGGTTGATGCTGTGAATTCTACCTTCGTGATGCAGTTGGTTTGCAAGCTAGCTTAATTTCATGTGTTTTACTTGAATTAAAATACCAGGTAAGTCACTCGACTATTTTAATTGTCTTTGTACTCTTTCACATGTTTAGGGTTTTATCTCTAACGATATAACTGTCATTGCCTGCGCAACATCAAAGCATCCAAGAACTTACCTAAATTTTTTTTCACCCATTTAGAAGAAAGTAGGATCGTTAAATTTTATTTAATTTGTTACTTGGGGAAATCTTTGCGAGCTACAAAGTAAATGAAAAATCTATTAATTAACTACTCTATAATTCTGTGTTTATCTCAATAATGCCTTAATTTTAAATATTGTAGGCCCATAATAATTGTTTCTTATATGCGTCCTTAGTTAAATAGTGTAACAAAACCATTTCACAGCGACCGCGTGGTGCGGGCGTGTCCATCACCTCAACACGACCTATCAAACTACACCGTCTCCAGGATCACACTGCAGCTGCTGTAATAATACTCCGCCCTCCACCAGCATGTAATACACTTGCCGCCACTGCACCCACACTCTGCTGCATGACGCCAATTCTGACAAGTATCTACTGCTTCTTGAACAACGCATTATGTCGGCTGACTCAAGCAAACAAGGTTTAACTACTTCTCTAATATTACACTAAATAATAATGTTATGCATGAGAACTAATTTTTCTGGGCATTACCATCACACCGACATTATCCTTGTTTATTTTCATACTATTAATACATTAAATATTACAATTAATAGCTAAATGATAAGTAAAAGTTTATTTTTACCAAGATAAGATACTTTATTTTAAGGGAAATATCAAACTCTTGAGAAACACTACATATTTAGGAAACTACCAAACACACCTTTACATGGAGTGGTTTTTAAAATGATTTGTTTGGAAAAGTGTTAAGATACTGTCAGTAGACTGTATTTATTAAGCTCTCATATTTCAGCCGGTGTATACAGTAGATTAGAATACAGAAGATAAATGGTGTGGCTGTTTGTCTGATATGAAAGTACCCGTTCCCTGATTGGCTGAGAAGGGCATTGGGGACGAGCTTTAAGTCTGATTGGCTACTGCATTCTGCAAAATGTTTCCTATTGGCTGGGACGCAGGTAGGTTGTTGGCCAGCGGCGCCAACGTGGTGGCGTGTTGGCCGTGTATTCCCGAGTATTCTGTGATGATGTAGCCTGCTCAAGGTGAACTCAACACTTTTGAAATTAACGTTGTGAGAACTATGACTGACCCTGTCTATCTGCATGTATCTACATGCACACTAATTGGAGACATGCGCTCGGTGCCAAGTTGGCAATGGCGGGGGCAAAGGAACTGCACTATTTAATGTTCAATTAAATGTGTAATAATGTGCATTTGTAAATACTGCAATTATTCCTTTTGCTTTCTGTTTTATTTGGTGCATTTTAATTTATTGACCAGCAAATTTCAATTATATTAAAATTTCGTACTTTTTCTTGACCGACGCATGAATAAAGTCATCAGACCCATGACAATGTTAATATGACGTAAGTTGGTAGAATACACACTGTGCATACAAATGGATATTGATCGGGGCCTTCGAAAGTGCTGAGTTTGCCGTTAACAGCCAATGCAGGATGTATCTTATATACATGGACAAACTCTACATGCGTATAACTCACGGAAAAATAAAGCGAAAACATATATACGACTTACCGTCTAAGTGCATCGCAATCTTGTGATGTGAGCGGGAGTTCTCTTCAGGTTTCGCGAGTTAAACAGTTTCACCCGGATACCAACCATACCAACGATTAACTAATTTAATAACCCACCGACATGAGTATGCCACGCGACTTCCGATCATCTCACGTGAATTGCATGTTGCCTTTATACTCGACCACGGTATATCGTGTTTGTGTGCTTTATGCATTTATTCCTCAGAAACGGTTGGGATTAGGGCAATGATGATTCGGGCCTTTTTCCTTATTTTAACGTGTTAGTTCATAATATCCCACATGAAAAGTAATGAACCGTTGGTAACACATATTTTTGTTGCAACATAAGGGTTGCATCCCCTATTTTGCAAAGAATAAATTTTTTGACGGTGTTAGACATCACGCGGTTCGTAGAACTTTGACCATTTAATCGTTATTCAGCGTCTTGAGGTTATATTGTGTATACTTTCCGCAGAAAGTACTATTACCTGGTCTTCTTGCTGTTACTTCAGAGTGATGTAACATTCTTGGGATGTAATTGAGACGGTAAGTCGTACGTATTTTTTCGTGAGGAATACGCATGCGGAATACTCCATGTATTTTAGAAACATCCTGTATGTTCTTTTCATGTTCCTGTTGTTTAGAAAGTTACTATTGCGAGCACTGTCGGCTGCATCATACGTAGCTAATTTTTCCGCAAGGAAATTATTTACTTACTACAGGTACATCTTAATTTTATTGCAAACCTCTTCATCCCAGGTTCATTGTCATTTCTGTAAAATTTTTATTTTAATGCGTATTTTGTGAAACCAATAACAGAAACTAAATGTACAGGTGTACTCACCGTATACCGTGCACGAGGGTATTTCATCTACTCTCAAATGTCCCTAGTGATAGAACTTTCACTTAGAGATATTTAAGTGAAAACAAAACATGACTGCACTAGGAGTCTGTATACACTGCCCATACCTATTGTATGTTATTCTACTCTGTGTACAAATTAATATTGACACATTCCTGAGCACTATTTCCTATGGCTTCGAGTGACTGTAAAATTGCAAGAAACATGCGTTTATTTCTGTAATAACTCGTCTGAAACAGTGAAAGAAGTACATTCAATAACCAATCATAAAATCACTTCACTTCGAATAAGAAGTCAAAACATGGTTATAATTTCCTTATTAACAACACATTCATTGGTCTTCCAGTAGGTATTTACTGGCAAAATAATTTTTTTATACGCTTATTTGTTAGATTAAGAAACGTTAGTTCACGAATTGGTATACAGATCTCGGCCGCACACTTTTGTTCTCTCTTTGATTTTGAAATGCTCCAACTATTACGTTTTTGTCGGATGTTGTTATTCAAGGGTATTTTGGAAATTCTGTCGACAAATTCCCGGATAATCGTGTATAAATCTGTCAAATTTACTCTTTATTCATCAACATAATCTGCACTAATTGTTTTTCGCAGAGACTATGAACTACAAACACAGTATATCAGTAAATGCCAGTAAATCCAATTAAAGCATGAATTAATTCTTGCAAATGTTATAAAGCCTCGTGTAGAGTTCTTTACTTGCTTTGATTATAAACTGATACACTTAAAACGACGTGGTATTGAATTTTTCGCCGCGGCCGCAGATGGGTTTTCTTCCACGCTTAAGTTTAGCTTCACTTGGGGGAATGAAATTTTCTAAGTAAATTCTGACACACGTGCACATATCCGATAAATTGTAAGCTTTGAATACTTAGTTACGATGAAAACAAAATATTTTAATGTCTCTTTCTCTTCCTTACAGTAAAACAGTTCTATCGCGAGAGAATAAAATGAACACATTACTGTTCCAACGATAAAAGAATTAACTATCGCATATTGTGTGTGTTGCGATTTTCGTAGCAAAATAATTTATTAAAAACAAAACTTCCTGGTTCCAGGAATAGAAACCGGGTTTCCTTTGCTTTTATCTACCAGATTTAATATGATCTTGATATCTAATGGCTAAAGAAGAACACTACTTCTATATTTATATTTTAAGTAATTCATAGGCTAATGTGTATTTCCTTTTAAAATATGCTTTATGCGTGTCCCACCTCCTGTATCACTTAAAAAAAAAACTCTAATTTAAGCAATATGACAAAATTCTTCCAAGGAAGTTATTTAGGTCGATATGAATAGTATGTCTATATTTTCAGTGTATTGTATTACGCTTGTGATTTTTAACTTTATGATTACAATATATGTATTAAAGCTAAACCCCTAAAACGACTGCTCACTAAAACGCTCGCAGTAAATCATAAAAATTAATTCTAGATTTTCAAGTCTTTCCACGGTCGTATTGTTAAAACTTTTGGAGCCTGACATAGACTTATTTTGACTTTAAATAAATATGCATCAACAAGAAGTGTAGTAACAGTACTATATTTAGAAATATCGCAGCAAGGATTGACTAAGGAATCAACTCCCAATATTATTTTCATATCAATGTATATATTTAGACATTCTAGAAGTTTACATGCTAAAATAGGGCAGGTTGTACAAATATGCTGAATGAAGTGCAAATCCAAACATATCCATTGGCTTTACTCTTAAGGTGAATATTGCAATAAAAAGGGCGTAAACTTGGGGAATCTTCAGTTTCGATCAACATGATGACGTTGAGTCGCCTGTGTTCTCCGCAAACAACGCAGCACGCTAGCTTGTTAGTAGAGCGAGGGCGTTGCTCATTAATTCTCACGCGAATCATTCGTAACACGCAAATAACGGGCAGTTTATCTCAGTTTGTCTGCAGGCACGCACGTCGCCGTAAATAAGTTTGGATTCCCACGAATTATCGTTAGTTCATTTTCCACCGATACGAAAAGCTAAGCAGTGTAAGTACATAACATGTTCGAGTAGATAGATTACACCGGTCCTAGCGCAGCGCATCCCTTCATCGAAAAACCAAGCAATTTCAGCCAAAACCAAGAAATGTTGTTGTTTTCAAGCAACCTTTTAAAGTTTCTGGGAACCCCATTTGACTACAATTTTCGATTCCCAAAAAAAGTAAATTTAAGCTAAAAACAAAGAATATTAATTTAAAAACTAGCAAATTTACCACTTTTTCAAAAAAGGCAGTGCGGGATTTGTGTCAATCTAAAAAACAGCAAAATTAAGCTGAAATCCAGAAAATTAAAGCTAAAATCAAATTAAGTACTATGTTATTATAGTTTACATTACAAGCTCTACTGTTTTTTTTTAAACTTCTCCTATACACTCTAGATTTTCACCTATTTCTCTAAGGTCATATTCGCCGTAAATGATTTCTAAGAGTGTTAATTGTAAGTCTTGTAAATTGGAGTGAAATTTGTTAACTAATTCTCTTATTTCTTTGGATGCATTACCATCTCATCAATAGAAGGTGGCTCACAACAGCTACCACCTTTAAAATTGTTAGTCATACTGCATTTGAAACAAAGGCATTTTCATTTGATTTCTAAAGAAATAAATTTATTAAAATGACTAAAACTTTACATGCGAAATTTGTAAAGTTTTAAAAAATTTACTAAATATCTGAAAAAATTTTTATGTTCTAAAATATGTAATTACATAACTATACATCTTAAATTTTGTTTTGAAATATCGGAACAATTTTTTGCATTCCCCATTTAATGAAATTAAAATTATATATATATCTTCAGAAGTTATTTCTTTCAAATAATCATAAGTAAGATTTCTTTTACTAAATAAAACAACATTACAAATAGTTTTTGCTTCAATAGCTTTATAAAAATCAACATAAATTTTAATGTTTGTTTTTTCTTTAACTACAGTAGTTTTTATATATAAATAATCAATAACATATATCTTTCTTCGACCCCAAAATGAATAATAATTGAAACCTTCATCAAAATGTATAGTTGGTTTTTAATATAGATCTTTATTTCGATATACAGTATCTAGTTTTGTTTTTGAATTTCTAAAATCATTAAATGAATAAGCATTTTATTACAATGTCCATTTTCAATATCTAGATTCCAATTTTCTTTTGGAAAAATTTCATTTCTCCCATTCTTAACATAAATATTCCTTACATTACAGTGATCAAAAATAGATATGTGTACATACTTTGAGGATGATTCTTTCTATAATTTTCAAAACCTAGAATTACAAAATCGGGCATATCAAATTGTAAATAAATAAATAGATATTTTATAGCAAAGTAAAAAAAAAAAACTGTTGAACAAGGAGAAACTGCTTTTTATAAATATTGCCAATAATCAAAACTAATAGTAATTTTAGGGTTTTTCTATATATATATATTTCAATTGTTTGTCAGATTCGTATTCAGCAATAGGCAACATAATATATAATTTCCGAATAACGATTCTACCAGGGTTAGCATAATCACCAAACGAACCATCATCTTTCTTGGGTTGATAAATAAAATAAATAATTGTCATCAGTTGTATTACGAAAAAAAGTAATTTTATAACCTCCTTTCCAGTAAATTTTATTGTTATCTCTAATTAAACCAAACAGATTTCTCAATGGAAAGATTATTTAATTTGTTTTATCACTATGTACAGATTCTCCCAGAGTTTATTATCAACACCAATAACATCTAAATAGTTTACTTCACTTGATGATCTTAACAAAATATATATATCATTGTCGATGTTATTCCAGGATTATTAACAGCTTCATTAATAGGACCATGTTTTGAGATTTCTGTTCTAAAAAACTGAAAAAAAAATCAGAATAAACATAAATAATATCCGATTCAATATATATTACATTTCCTACTTTACACCTTTTAGGTATACGATATTGTTCACAAACATAAGCATAATTTGGAAAAGAAAATCCATCTCCTATAGAAATATTAAAATTGATTCTATTATTGTAAATATTAAAATTGCCCTAAGTTTAATGAGTTGGGGGAAAATTTTGTCTCTTAAAACTCTCAATATTTTTTAAACTCATTTATAAGTAAAAAAAATTTTATGTATGTGAAAAAAATTCATATATATAAATTAATGAATCAAAGGGAGTTTCTCTGGTTAAATGACTCGTTGAAAGATATAAAAGATATAAAAAGAATCATGAAAAAGAATAAGAAAATTAAAATAAAAGGATGGCTTTAATTAATGAAGAACACAACATTATTAACAAAAATAGAATAAGTAAGCGAGGAAAATACAAATTTAATAACAGCACTAGTTGCTGTTGCAGCAAAAAAAAAAAAAAAAAAAAAAAAAATTCCACCTACTCCTGAAAAATATTATTTCAAAGAGATTTATTCTCAAAATCTCCTAATTTAGAAGAAGAAATGGGTATTATTCTATTAAAAGATTTACAGCATACAACAAATGATCGTACTATAAATCTACGAAAAGACATTTAAAGAAGAATAAACCATGTTAGAGCACAATATGGATTATGTGGAGGACAAAAGTTTTACATTTGATATACAGAAGTAACTATAAATGATGATAAACTATCTGTTAAAGGTAAAAAATTAACATTAACAGAAGGGCTATCTAATTTGTTAACCAAAAATAAACAACTAGATCTTGAAGATGAATACACATATAATGAATTAAAAAATTAGAGTGATATTATTTTATCAATTAATGATGCATTCCAAGAATATAATCCTAATAAGCAAGTAAACTCGAATAGATGTTGGAAATACACACACACGCACACACACACACACACACACATATATATATATATATATATATATATATATATATATATATGTAATGAAACCAATTTATGATACTTTTATAAGAGAATCAAGAGCAGAGACAAATACACCCGAAAGAAAGATTTCTCCAAGAACTCCTAGATCTGGCGAAGGTATAAAAAATACAATATTTTACCAAAAGAACATATTTGGATGAATGATGTTAGAGATATAATTGACAGATTATTTGTTATTCATAGCGAAGAAAATCCTGGTTATAAAATTTTTACAATGTAAAAGTAACAATAATGGATATGTTGAGATATAAATTTTCTGGATTTGTTTTTAATAATCGAAAAGGAATTCCGTATCTAAAAAGAGTTATAAATGTTTTTCTACATAATTTTTGGAATTCTGAACATCATAGTAAAGGTGTTACAAATTGTACTTTAAAAAATTTTAATTTACCTGAAATGCATCTGCCTGGTTATAATTATAGCGGTCCATTTACAAAGTTAAATGAAAGGTTGGAATGAGGTGACACAGGAATCAGTCAATTAGATGAAGCATGTAAGTATCATGGTATTGCATATAGAGACTATAAAGATTTACAATCTAGACTTAATGCTGATAAAATTTTACAAAAAGAAGCAAAATAAATTTTGTATGATAAAAATACACCAATTGGTGAAAAAATTGCTTCTGCTGCTGTTGCTTCAACAATGTTTACAAAAAAGAAAATTAGGATGGAGAATTAAAGTTTTTTAATTAATTATATTTCTTTTTTAGTTGTATAAATTAAGATTGAAATATAACTTTCGATTTACCCATTGATCAATTAAAAGATCTGGTTATAATTTTTTTTTTTTTAAAAGACCAACTTGCGAAAAAAATACGAAATTAAATAAGAAAAGGATTCTTATAAATTTTATCAGTACCTAAAAAAAAAAAAAAAAAACAAAAAAAAAAAAACAGAAGGAACAGGAAATGGTTTACACCATGGAGGATTTGTACCAATTTTTTTGCTACTTTGATGCATTTGGTGCTTCAGCCTATGGAGATCCCGCAATTTATAACTGTGTTGAACAAACAAGAAGAAATAAAAAAGAATTAGAAGAACAGAATAGACACAATATGCAATGGAAAATAAATCAGTAATCGGTTTAAATGCAAAAAGAGAACGTCCAAATAAATTTGAATATAACACCATTATCTAATATCGATATTGAAAAATATGTGAAAATATTATATATAAAATATTTCAGAAGTATTTGTGTGATTAATGAATTAACAAATAGAATGCAATTAAATAAATGTGTGGTGGTTAATTTTGAAATTTCATCAAATGCAGATACTCACTGAGTTTATTTGAAAGAAAATAATGATGTTTACAAGTTTTGATTCATTTTGAGTAAATATTCCTATTAATTAAACTAATTACTTCAAAAATATTAATTTTTTTAGAATGATAATAGAATTCAGAATTTTCATTTAGTTATATTTGGACATCTATGTTTAATAGTATTGTATCTTTTTTAAAATATTTTAAATTCAATTATATAATTTTTCTATTATTAAATAATTGATAAATTTGGGACACCATTAATCGCAACCTTTAAATGCAATTTTCGACACTAGTATTTATGCCTTAAAAACATATGTTGATTCACAATGTAATTCCAGTGTTTATTCGTTAGAAAATAAACTTTACACATGTATTGATTATACAAAATCTTATGTTTCTTTTATATGGCATAGAGTTGTTAATATAGACTATCCTATAGATGATAAAGGCATAGTTAATAAAATGTATTTTAATAAACAAATAGCCGATTATGGCTTAAAAGAAGATATATAAGTTTCAGAGAAAGAAATGACGATTTAATAAAATGGATAAATTATACAAAAAAGGTATTGAAAAAATATGTAGATTTGAAATATAAAACTATTGTTTCTGATTATTCTTTAAAAACATATATAAATTCCTATACAATATAATTGTTTCTGCTTTACAAAATCAAATAAGTAAGGATATTGTTTATACAAAATATTATGTTTCTGTTCAAATACATATAAATAATAATATTTCTGATCCTATAAAAGGAAAAGATGCAGTCAATAAAATTTATTTCGATAAAGAAATAGCTCATAAATAAAATAAAGCTAAACCAAGCAGTTTTGAATATTACTGTCATGTACTTGTTATCACAAAGTTGAAAAAAGTAGAGAAGTTTCTGAAGAAGAATTATAATTTAAATGAAAGAATTTAAAACAAGTAGTTTCGAATTATTGTGATACACTAGTTTATATAAACGTCGAAAAAAGCGAAGAAGTTGTTGATAAAGTAACAGATGCTAAATTACGAATTTAAACCCAAGCAGTTACGAAACACTGTAAAGCATATATTGACACAAAAGTTGGAGAAAAACTTGAGATCGAACATAATTACTAGTAAAAATAATATCAATTCCAACAAAATTACACTGGAACAGTATTTGTAAATATACAGGGGACACACAGTAAAAGTACATTTACACGTGTGCATGTAAAATACACGAAAATTACACTTTTTTTACAGTGTACATTGCGGCCGAAAGTTAACATCTTATCACAAAAGTGACACTGAAGATGACGTAGTTGTTAAGGCAAAGACATGGATGGACCTGTAAGAGATGTATGTGCTGGAGCTAAAGAAGTAAGTAATGTCGGCATTGGTGTTCTAGGTACCTCAGTCGAAAAGTTCGATGGCTCCATTGAAGATTTCGTAGACATAAACACTGAAGAAGTTGTTAGTACTGTTGCATCTGTAGACAATCATCCTGCACTGGTGGCAGAAGTTACTTTTAGTGATGTAGCCATTACAACTGAAGAAGTCAAAGACGCTGATTAAAAAGGTAACATCTCACTCGAAGAAGAAATGGATGGTGACAAACCATTAGTGGGCAATATTCTTCTCCACTTTAACATAACTAGCCATGAAATGCCTGGCGTGGAAGCTACACAAGACAATGTAACTTTCATGGTAGCCATTGTCAAACTAAGCCTCTCAGCTAACCTCCCTATTGCTCTTAATATACTTGTATCCAAGCCCTTTGACGTCATGTTGACTTTGAACCATACATATTGCACCATTAATACATTTTGTGAGGAGCCAATCTCCGAGTCGTCACGTGAATGAGGCTGGCCAATCACATGAGGTGGTATTGGTGGAAATGGTGGTGGTGGTGATAGTAGGAAAATTGGAATATATCGTGCTATTTATGTGGGTGTGTGTGTGAAATTGGGTTGCAAAATATAATAAATTCCCACTCTTTTAATAAGTATTATATAGTCCTACATCCAAAAGATGAAAGGTGAACATTTTATGTAATAATCTCACTTTGAAAGTATGTAATCCAGATCCATCGGTAAATTTCATCGCTTCCAAGGTAAACTATACTTGCACTTTACAATATATGGGACTAGAACTACAGCAGGCTCTCACGATGCTTCGAAATTGGAAGATGCACAACTGGGACTTTTGTACTGAACAATGCAGCACCACGACAGATCCCTGCTATGCTTCCCAGTATGTCGTCACGCGAAAAGGAGTCTTCGTACTGACTGTCCTCTCATGCCGACTAGCATTTTGAATGTAGGTGAAAACCCGATCGCAGTATCGACACTGGCAACAACCAGTTAGTGATGATGAAGGTCGCGGATCCATGATAGCTGAGGTCAAAGGCAGTCCTTCGTATTCTCAATTCATATTCTTGGTATGGTAGCACTCTGAGAAACTCAATTACTCGTCAGTAGTGGGAATGTGCCGGTCCGAGATTAAGCATGCCAGAGTGGCATAAGTGCCATTTCACAAAAGTGAGGTTAGATTCGGTGAACACTACCACCTGATCCCTCCCACAACACACCATGCCCCTACCAGAGTTGTGATGTGATTGGTTATCTCCCCTTACCACATTCCCATGTTGTGTTGTCATTGGCAGGTGTGCTGTGATTGGCCGGAGCTACCCCAACTTTCTCCTGAGGTGGTAGAACGCTCGCGACTATTTGGTGAGGGAAAAGTGAGGTAAGGTTCTGTCATTTGTAGGTGGCGACATAGGGATTCGCCTATCGGAGTCCAGAACACGACTGAGCTCTGGAGCGGCAAAGGTGTTCACCCTTCTGAGTCTTGACAACAACTTAGGTGTTGGAATACATTGATGAATGGAAAGTGATTGAGAGGAGGGAGGGTGTGGAAAAGAATGGGTGGAGGGAGCAGATGATATCCATCCAGCTCGGTGTCTGATGAACGAATGTGAAATCCGAACTTTCGGTTCAAATGTTAATTTTGGAAAAAATTTTTTATTTGAAATACTTCTTCGATTCCCAGGAATGCATGTATGCTAATATTGGGATGAAATTTTAAGTTTAAATTCTGGTTCGATTCCCGGGCAATGAATGTATGTTAATTTTGAAAAATTTCGAAATTTAAATTCTAGTTCGATTCCCAATTGAAACATGTAATATTTAAAATAAAAAAATCATGCAATTACTTACAAGAGCTGCTGTCCAACTGAGGTCTTACAGTCACGATGTTCAATGCTCGATCGACGCAACACCGTCACTGGTGTAAACAGTTAAAGCTCGAGAGGAGTTGGGAAATGTGTGATGTAATTTACTTACATAACCGAGTGTAAACATTTAATTGTAGACTACCGACTTCGATGCTCGTGGAAATTATTAATTATTTTCTGACTTGGTTTCCTGGTAAGGGTAAATAAGATAATGTAATTTTTGGTATACGCATGGGTGATGTACTAGGGTACAGTTTCCGAACGGAGTATGTGTGAATTTATCAGTGAGGAGTGTGTGTCGGTAGCTACCAGAGCACCTCCATTCTGGTCGAAGGCTGGCGTGTTAATGAGCAGTGTCGGGAGAGATCATACATGGTCTTGAATTTATTCAATTCGGAAATGTAATAATTCATAGTTAAAAAATTAACAGACAGAATTCCAGGAAATACACTACTATTACTTACTTACAAAAATATTACACATGCAACAAATTATCAATTAAACACAATGAATCTCAAATAGCAATTTAATTACAAATATTACAAAAATAGAAATTATATGCAATGAATTAGCACCTAAAAGTGAATTACAGCACAAATAAACAAATCACTCACCATTATAGATACAATTACAAATAAAGTTTAATGAATTAGCTCCTGAACACAAATGATGACACAATTACTAACTAAATGTAAAAAAATTAGCTCCTAAACACGAATTACAACACAATTACTAACCAAACATAACATATTAGCTCCTAAACACAAATTACGACATAATTACTAATCAAATGTAATGCAATAGCTCCTAAACACGAATTACGACACAATTGCTAATCAAACGACATGCAATTTATTAAATCAGTTACAATTACTGACCCAAAAACAAACATGAGTCATTAATTACACAATAAGTATACATCTGAACCCAGCCACTACCGGTAGGTCTATTAAATGAAACATATGTTATATCTAAATGCTTTCTTGTGTAACATAAAGTACAATCACTGTCTAACAATGTTTTAAGATCTTAATTTTTCACCCACGAATCATGAGCATTTGTTAACCCTTTTGTTCGAACCAAGAACCTACCAAATTTATCTACAAAATTTTCATTTGGAGAAATAAATCTTTGCAATTCTAATTCATAAAAATGTCCTTTTATAGGATTGCCATCATAGCTTTCAGGGTAATATACTCTATGGAATACCTGTACATCTTAATTAACTATGAACACTTTAAAAGTCCAATTAACACTAAATTTAATTTCAAAAATATCATTCACCTTGGTAATATGCACATAATCATTCTACTTTAAACTTTGGTTTTCTTCTGTCAAATACTTTAAGATTATTATATACGGTTTTCATCTATCTATTATCAATAACCTTTTCCGGTGCCATCTTGATTGTTTGGTGATATCTTGAATGATAACATTTCAGTATTTCAGGCAAAACATCCACTCATTTGTAAGTGTCGTGCGAATTGATATGTCTATATATTAGCTGTTTTAAGCTTTTGTTGAACCTCTCTACTACAGCTGCTTTTATTTCAGAAGATTTTATGTAATGGTTAATCCAATACTTGTAATTCGTTTCTGTAATGAAGTGATAAAGAACTCCATTCCTTTATCGGGTGGAGCAGTTATGGGATTCTTTCTTTTAAAATGGTATTCATTGCAGCCGTAACTGGTTTTTCCAGTCTAGTTCTTCACTGGTACACCCCATTAATATTTTTAATAGACGTCTATTATGGTTAAAATATATTTGTAGCCGTTCTTGAATTTCGAAAGCAATGTCATTGCACACAAATCGACTTCAAACAAATCATTTAATCTATGAGTAATAACCCCCCCCCCCAGCAAACACAACCTATGGGCAGAGTGTCGGCAAATTGTCGGCCCGATACCTGTATTGTCGGCAAAAGTCGTTTTAAAGCCGACATGAAAGCCATTTAACAATGCCGTGACATTTTATTTGAGAGAGTATGTTTGCCATTAGAAAACAGACAACAGCCCACCATATTTTTTTTGGATAACAGATGGATATCACTCAAATTATGATGGCTAGATATCTGATATCCAAATATGTCACCAATAGCAAAAATAATATTCTGGCCCCATTACGATACAGCATCTTTATTTTTTCGGTAAGCTGGCCATCATCTCATTTATTCCCATCTACTAAAATTTTCGAGAGATGGCTTTTTATCACAATAAAGATACAAATATGGTGTATTTTTGTGGCAACATTTTTGAAAGTTTTTTTTGAATAAGCAAGATGTTAGCTAATGGTTAATGGTATGATATCTTTTTTGAGACAATGTGTTAACTGTTAGTATGTTTTTTCATGGTTAAATGTGTGACATGGTAGCCCTTGGCATTTTTTACCTAGAAATTTTTTTTCATTTCTACAACCATCCGACAGATATATTAAAAACTAACAAAAACAATTTTGTTTGCAAGCTTTTGAAGAAAAGAAGAAACAGTTTTTATTAATCAGTGTTATAAAATTATTTGTTATACTGTTATGGAATTTATACATTCACTTATAATAATTCATGTCTTGATAAATTTGAAATTACCAGAGAGTATCAGCAACTTACATTGCAATGTATAAGTTAGTATACCTCGACTGTCAACTCAAGGGTGTTAAGTTCGAATCCCGCACTCGGCAAGCCAAAGACTTTCATATCATATAATGAGTTGAGAAGTAAGTTATATTAATAATTGTAAAGAGGAAATGTCAAATACAAAAACTTTTAATCGAAAAGTGAAGGTTTTTCATGGTTATACTGCTTATTTCTGGACATCGTGCAGGCATTGTAATGACATCCAGCAGTTGCAGGCCTGGCCTGGATGGTGGCAAGATCCCAGGCCTGCAACAGGCCTGGGATCTTGCCACCATCCAGCCGTCGCAGGCGCGACATCTTGTCGCTATCCATCTGCCGCAACCCGGCATCTTGCCGCCATCCATCCGCCGTAAGCCCAGCATCTTACCTTCATTCAGGTGCCACAGGCTCGGCATCTTGCCGCCATTTAGCAGCTGCAGATTCCGAAACTTGTCGGCTATCTTATAGTGGCCCGATTCTGCCAATACTGTTCGTCTATGTTGGGCCAGAATACAGTATGTATCTTCCTGTTAGCGGTATGGTGTATTTTTGACACTGTCAGTAAACAGTCAGCCGCCAGTCCATATTTCCATCAGGCCCCTACCTGCATAAGACAGTGGGCCGACATCACCTGGCCAGAGTTTTTCGGCTATCTTTTACCGGCCAAAATTCAGGCCCATATTTTTTTTGTGTTTTTGTTGGCATTCTTCTGGGAAACCGTATTCTGGCCGGAACATGCAGTTTTTGTTGGCATTCTTCTGGGAAACCGTATTCTCGCAGGAACATGCAGTTTTTGAGCTTTCTTACTGAACTTTATTACTAATACAACCTTCTTCATTCAGCTTTTTAATAATTGACACAATTTTGTTTGTATTTGTACTATTCCCAGACTGGAAGCGATGAGAGGTTTTCATCAATTCACAAATTCATTAGGATTGTTCCAATAAAGAGGAAGAAATCAATCACTAACTTCATATTTATATATTTCCCTTCCAACAATATGTCCTATTAAAGTAATTTTGGGTGATCTTCATCTCCTGAACTATTATATGTGCTCGTATCAAGGTTGGGTTCCTTATGTTTCTCCATATTAGTGTTTGTTGGAGTATCCATTTGGAAAGTTTTTAAACAATAATTCAAACAATCCTTCACTTACATCAGTTATGTAATCACCTATTTGAATTCTATTTTCCAGCAAAAACATAATTACTGTATATCCAGAGCAACCATATGTTGTAATGCCGATATACACCAAATTTCGTATCGGGTGCCGGCGAAGATTGTTTTATAGCTAAATAATGTTATGTTAATTGAGAAAGAAGTGGTATTTTTTTGTTCTTTTTTAATGGGTCTTCTGATTTATTATCCAGCAGAATTCATTATAAAAAGTTAACACATTATGTAGTGTATCCATTCTACTTGTAACAGGTTTTAATATTTCTTTGTTTATAACATCCCTTCCATTTGTGCTCATTTACTTTCTAAATATTTCTACTTTACAGCAGAAATAACGTTATGTAATTCCGAAGCAGAGTTAGATACTTTCGATATGTTAATAGTAACACTATATATATACACTATATATATACACAAATTAAGGAGTTGGTTTTCAAGCTGATTCATTAGGCCGACTCTCTGTTATCCTAGGTTGACTTAGCTGTTACACTAGGTCGAGTAGTTTGAGCTTTTTTAATCTTATCGACTTTACTTAAAACTGCATCTAATTTACTTACAGTTCGACCTCTGAACTTATTAATAAGAATAATTATTTGTGTTGGCAAATCATCAGTTAACTATTTCAATTCTGTTTGAATAATTAACCATGATGTTTTATTAATTAGTTCAACAGTCATATATTGAGACATCGTTTTAATTCATATTTAAACTTGTTTCGTAATAGTAGCGGTTAGCAGTTCATTAATTGCACATTTTAAATGTTCCAAATGTTCGGTATTCTGGTTTCCATATTCTGAAATGCAGTCATCATATTCACCAATATTTCCGAAATGCAACTGATACTCGCAGACACTTTTGAATTGCTTTTAATTAACCTTACTAATTTGTCTTGTATATTGGTCGATTGCGATTAAAATATGTTTAGTGTAATAGTGTTTAAGTCTTCCACATAGATTTTATTTACTTTATCGCCATCTTTCACAGCTATACCTACACGATATAATTTATGTCAATTCAAATCACAATTCCCATCGCGATTTTTGTTTAAACAGGTATTGTAATGTCTACATATTATAACGCTATGGCGAATATAAAACTTAACAATCCACATCAATATGTGCCCTTATATAGGATAAATGCAAGCATAATTACCCAAAAACCCATACTTGTCTTTCCAACAGTAAAAATTCATATCTTTGAATTTTGTAAATATCACTGTATATTTCACCTCGTGGTACACTCCAAAGATGGTGTGTGTGTGTGTGTGTGTGTGTGTGTGTATATATATATATATATATATATATATATATATATATATATATATATATATATATATATATATATATATATATAAACTGTGGTCCCGGAAATAAACTTGCAAAACATCTGGTATGAAACAATCAAGGAATTATTTCATTCGATAACACTGGCAAAGAGTACGACATAGTTTAAGTTCAAACAAACAATTTGAAAGAATGATATATAGCATATACGATTCTTGCCGAAGAAAGCAGAATATATATATGGAAGCATCCATCCACATCCACAGCTGAAAAGTTCGGGGCTTGGGTCGTAGACAAAGTAATGCGAGCAAAATTGAAAAGAGTCATGGCTGTAAAATACAATGCAAAACAAGAAACCAAGAATGGTGGAATATTAGTATTCATATTCTCCGCATTATTGGATCATGGAGTCCTAATGGGAGGCGTTTCAGCTCTTGCAAAATCAGGTAAATCAAGTGGGATAGTAATGTATCTTAAACCATACGATGTCAGGCAAGGATGAAATAAATTCCAAATGTGGAAAGAAATTCAGAAAGTCTTAAAGAGTCTTCCAAGACGTACACTCCCGAACAAAGACATTAATTTATTAGTAAAAAACTGGATATTCCTTATTTCCAATGTGTGTAGATGAGATACGATTTACCAAAGAAACCAAAACTTTGTGAATGTATGGTTGATAATTTAGAGTCTAGCCAAATGAAGGAACTTATTGGGTTGTATTAATTAAAAACACAAATAAATCAATGTTGCACCAAATCAGGTGCAATTAGCTACCACAGAATATAGTTAACAACTTTGGCAGGATCTCAAAGCTAGCAATTAAAAACCAGCGCTCACAGAACTTCAGTAAACACATTTTATTTTACCAAATATTCTTCAAATCGTAATACGGGCAATAATCGGTTTGAAAACCCAGCACAGCCTTTATTAATTTATGTTCTCCAAAATAAACAAATAAAAAAATACGTGTGCTCTTAAAATATTTTAGGTACAGAAAGGATTGATTCTCACCAACGAATTAATTAAAATTACAATTGCTTTGATACTACATGGAACAGGTAATCCTTGACTATGTTAAAATTCAATAACACCCAAAACTGTCCCTAAAGCAAGTCAACCTACATTTATACCTAACCAAAATGTCGTGGAAAATGCTAAGGCACGTTCACGCCTGAACAAATGGCTGCTTTAAAAAGTGCAATGCTAGCCTTAAATGATAATCTCAAGCACTGTAAATGATTTTTAACAGAGAAATATTAAACATACTCCTACATAAAGCCCTAACAAAGTAATTAAAATACAAATTCCACTCAAAGTTTGAGGTTTAGTGTGAACCCTGCTGTTCATGTTATGTTTAATTTACCAGTCGCATGAACTGACGGGGCACGCCACCGGCTTTCACGTCGCGTCAAACGGCCGAGAAACGATTATTCAAATCAAGAGCATAAGCACCAAGTATGGGACCTGAATTGACATTGACTAAGCTCATTAAAATTGCCAAAATGCAATATAAAAATCTTCCAAAAGGATGGTGAAAAACTACAGCAAATATTAAGTGTTCAAACACCGCAAAATTCTACAAGTCACACTAAAATTCATGTGCATTAATATTAAAACTAATACTTAAATTGAAATCCTTAAAAGACAACATGATCATTATAATAAGCGGAAAATGTGGCAGCGTGCAGCCTTACCAAAGCACCTAATTCGCACAACACACTAAAATCTAACTTAAAATGCTGTAGCTGATACAACCTCGCTTGACTAAAATGAAAATATATTAGCAGGCCAAACAAAGCCCTATAAAGTAACTTAGGTACATCAAACAAAATATTAAAAGAATTCTGTCCAGTCGAGCAGTAAGCTGATGACACAGAGCAAATAGGAACTAGGCTCGTAGCAAATGGGGCAAAATATTAAACGAGCAATTTCATTTCTCATAAGTTAACAAATACACATTGTAAACACACTTAAGAAATAATAAAATGTATCTACAACGCTTCAAAAGGAGTAGCCTACCCCAAATATTTAATACGAACTAACAGTCTATTAAAAATCACAACAGTGCAAAATCACTAAGGGACACACTAACCACTACGCTCTCAACTCACTACAATTATTTACGCCTCTCACCCGGCATTACAAGAATATTACCAACACTGAATACATACAGATCAGATATTACTTTAGTATTAGTTATACTGATAGAGGTGTGTCGCAGAATCTCGATCTCTCGTGTAATTGCGCACTATATCGACCTATCGGAGTAGCATTATGAATATTGGTTGATTGCTACTTGCACGGGCAAGACAGAGACAAGCAGTGCCCACCAAATTTCACTTGCACAGATTTAAGCATGAACATGTGGCGCATACAGGGAGGGGAGCCGTAGAGGGAGTAACAAGGAGAAGGGAAAGGGAACAAGGTAACAAGAGTATTACAAAGAGGTCGACTTGGGTGCTGTCCACATGTGGGAAACGAATAAACTACATAGATGGCTCTAAAATCTGTTAAATAACAAAATGATGCGGGAATTTACATAGTTATTTGGCGGCGCCAAACAAACTACAGCTGAACATAGTTCCAATAAACACACACAAACGCTCAAGCGTTGCAATGTAATCACACAAACTCTCAAGCGTTGCATTGTAATATGAAAGTTTCTGTTGTTTTTGTCCTCCAATTGAACAACATAACTATTTAAAAACACGCAATTAAAGTACAAATATGAAATGGAAAAATTACCAAATACAATCAATTGTGGATATTTATGTTTACGGTTTCTGTCTAAAAATAGAATAAATAAGTTGTTGTAAAAGTAAAACATTTTAGTAATATGTCAATTATTTTGATATTAAGTGAAAACTCGTCACAATTGTGTTTGGTATCTTTCCCAGCTGTGGAGTTAGATGGCGATTGGCAAATAAGCCTATTCGAATTCGTCACTTACAACAGCATTCCAAATATTGATATGCACAATCAATCATTTACATCCAACATTGGTAAAGAAAAATACAGTATTGTGTAACCAATAGGTTCTTACGAACGTGAAGATTTGCAAACATTCATTAAAGCGGCATTACCCGAAAATATATATTTCTGATTACATAGAAGTCCAAATACATTACCAGTATAATGCACAGCGATGTCAGTCTCGATTTCACATATAACAATTTAATTGCAAATATGTTAGGTTATTAACAGAGAGTGTATCACGCTAGTCAATTACAGGAATCATAAAAAGGTTAATATTTTATAGGTTAATGTATGCTGTGTAAATGTTAATATTGTAGATGGTTCATAATTGAATGGAAAACCCACAAACACAATATACAAATTCATCTGTGTGGTGGCTCCATGTTACAAAATAATTGAGAAGTTGAATACTTTGATATATCATCCAGTAATAGTTAATCATGTTGATGAAATTGTTACAATTTTCTATAAAAATGGTAAACTTATTTATTTTCGAACCAAAAAGAAATTACTGTTCGATTACATTTAAAGAAACATGTATAACACATTCCATGTGCATTACAATCAAAATGCATATTGTGTATAATAGTAAATACGGTCGTAAAGAAGGTGGTGCAGTTAAAAAATATGTTTCTAAGGAACACACTTTTAAGAAAGTAAATATAAAAAGACGTAAATTGAACTGTAAAAGAATCACTTAAATTTAGAGCCCCATGAGGTTAACACGGGGCAACAAATTGTTTTTAAAGCGTTAAGGATATATAATTAATAGAAGTGGAAGACATACTTAATGTTGAAGAACCAATAAGTTATGAAGACACTATCACCAACACGGAAATACATGTGTATGCAGCATTATGAGCGGGTCTGTGCACTCTTACATCAGAAATAAGCATTTCTATACAAAATCTCAATATTTATACGTTACCATCGAAATCAATTTTATGGTTTAGAGGAACAATAAATACACAACCAATGCGACGAACCGAGCAACTACAGAGATAGTGAGATATGGAATATTTAATTTAATCGATAGAATTGCATATCTGCTCAATGGTGTTGAAATCGACCAAACACGAGATGTTGAAATTACATCCACAATAATAACTATCTCTCACAGACTGTAAAAGATCTGTATTCAGAGTATATGGCTGGATGGAGCAATGTTAATGATTATAGACTACAAATAAATCCAGGCGGTAAACACAAAGTTGTTATACTATTAAGTATGGTACTTGGATTCGCTGAAGACTATAAACATATTGTATTAAATGCTAAAGAACAATTAGTTATTCTATTTGGTAATATGCATTTGGATACTACATACAACATGGCTAATAACGAGGAAGGTGTAACATTTGAATTTAACATTGTTGAATGGCTGATGCCACATATTGAAATTAACACTCAGGAACGTGTACAGTTCTTAAAGTAGATCGGAAAAGGTAAGAATCTATACATTGCATTCAGTTCATGGTGTTTGAAGACTTTTATAACACTACCAGCATCACAAAAAGTCGCGTGGAATGTGAAATCAAGTTTTTCTCCTAAAAAACCATGATATATTGCCATTTGTTTTCAAACAAATCGATAAAGCAATTTAAAATCAGATAGGTCACTATACGATCAGTGTTATATAAGAAATATTAAACTATACTTCAACAGTGACACATACCCTAACCTGATTTCAATACAAACTTTGGAAATGGGGAATTCCTTTTTTGTTACAATATGTACAGGATGTTCCTCGAAATGTATTATAACAAAAGTGCTGCAGTGCACTGATCATAGAAACCAAATAATTTAAGACCAGAGGAGTGTTATTTGTATTTGATGCCAACAAATAAAACAACACCATTAGCAATAATGTTATTGATTCACGAATTGTAATAATTGCAAGTACACCCATTCTGGCAAATACGGAAATTTATGCATTCATAATCAACAATAGATTGGCAAGCTATAATGTAAGAGATAAATTGGTGAAGCTAATGACTTGACTCATTAGATGAACCACGCTTGCAGCAATATGTTCTGTAATATGCGAGGATTTCAATCTCTAAATACGTTTATAATAAAATAATTGGCTATTATGGATATGGAAGTACACACAATGGTCTTCAGCTTCAAACTGCCGTTCGACTGGAAACTAAGTCGATAGTACAAGACAATAAATTGATGTGTTATCAAAAATCGCCATGGTCTAACATGGGAGAATGGGTGTATGTACTATGAGAATATAGAAGATATATTCAAGAACTACTAAAAAAACTTTAAGATATATGTGTGTGGACTCGATCAAAAATGGATTTTACAACGTGCATGGAATGGAAACGCAACATATATTTAGAAGGACTATAAAGATCATTTTTTCAAAAAGTTACATAAAACACACCGATATAAATCACCAATCTTCTCAGAGGCGAAAATTTGCAAAAAAAAGATTAAATGGTTTTTGATGACCGACTGGGCTAATGTGAAGGAGGAGTAGGAGGAAGAGGGGCGCTTGATCAACAATATGCAGCTAATATTACAGTGGTTGTCTCTACCTGCAGTGAGGGAATATTGCGAACTAACGAGTGTAAATTAGTACATAAAACACATTGGTTTATGCATCCCTATACTTTGTAAACATAATACAAGAAGACAACTAAGTCACATGCTCGTGGATACAGAAATGAAAGTGTAACTCGCATATTATAGTTGATTCACGATAACTTCGGTCTTTTCTGAAGCCCTGCTATATGTCTACTTTTGTTTACTAATTTCGTATATTTCCGCTACACATAAACATAAACACTGACATGTGACTTCTATTTTTATTACTGTTAAATGCGTTGTTTGCTGTTTACAGCTGTTCAAAGAATTATGTCATATTGCCGAAACCATTTACTACGAATGTTCACTATTTAGGCCTATAATAATATTTAGGTCGGCTTTATAACTATTTGTTACACACTATATAGCATATTACACATAATACACATTAATATTTTGTCACAATGGTGTTTGTTACAACTGTGGTGAAAACGACAGTAGTATTTAACCTGTTGCTATTAAAATGTGTTGCATTATTTCGTTAAAAGGATGGCCTTTTTTGGAATAAAAACTAAAATGAAGGGACAACCGGTCCAACAAAAGATTCAGTAAATTCAAGCACACAACTCGTGTCGCATATTTATTGTTTGTAGCATCGACAAATGTAAAACATAGTTGTTAACATGCAAACATATAGGCCTTCCATAACATTTCTTCTTCTAATATTAACATGCATTGGTACTTATTGATTTTTAGGATTATTTTATTATTTATTTAAATGTATCTGATTGGCCTTAGTATTTTGTAGCAATTGTGGCAGACATTCAAATCGCAGAAACGTAAAATCGTTACGCAACTGTGTATCAAACACCTAGGGAAAATGTACAATTTTGTGGAAAATAAAGCACATGTGGCTGTAAATTGTTAACTTCGTCTTAAAACAGTTCACAATTAAAACATATAAATACTGCACATCAAATATTCGAAATTATGCACAGACGCAGGGCCAACCAAACAACCACTACACAGAACACCACGCCATTTCACATGCTGCAGTTAATGAAACACACATAACAGTATATTTATTACATGCTGCAGTTAATGAAACACACATAAGTGTATATTTATTACATGCTGCAGTTAATGAAACACACATAACAGTATATTTATTACTGCTGTGGAAACACATATTTATCACATCATTGCAACTTGCCTAGGAAGTTTAAAAAACACAACTACGAACTTGATGCTTCGTTTAGATACACGCCATATGATTGACATGTCGCCACATCACTGCCAGTCGTAAGGCACTGGGTATAATCGCCCGCCACATTAGGTCAAGAACGCTGCTAGGGGAAAGCAGATCAAATTATAGATTCTCCTTTCCACATGTCGGCCAATCTGCTAGGTTTGTAAACATCGTCCCATCGCATTTAAATAATATATAATAAGTATTTAAATAATAAAATCTCACTTCAGTTGTAAATTACAATTTCAAACATCATTATTGTTGCTGTAATTAGTATTAAATGTACTGAAATTATAAATAACAAATTGTATATCTTTCCTGCTACACAGGTGGTACAAACTTCCAGAGAAAGATAGAGAGAAGAAAGAGAGAGAGAGAACCAGAGAGAGCGATACGCTCTGCTTTACTTATTGAACCTTGTACAGAAAATAACACTGTGTCTAGCCTAGGCACGGTAATTCCCGCTGAGATTTTTAACTGCAGCAATGAAATGTGTTTCCGTCATTGCTACTTTGCTATACAAATACATCAATTGGCAACGTTTAATTTACCAATAGTATACATAATATTGAGGTTAAAAATATTGTAACTGTGAACTATTTCTTACCAGCCGTTGTCAACACATAGCTGCTCTCACTGTTGTTAATTCGTATTTAATATGAAATGAATACGACAGCTTATATAAGAAACTAAGTAGATTACTGATATATTCCAGAACACAAGACTTTAACGTTAATCACAGGGTTATATAATTGTGGAATACATGTGATTGAAAGCAACAGGTTGACATGTTATGGCAGGTGTGATTTTTCAAAGCTTCGATTCCAAAAAGCCGAAGAAAGCGTTAATGAACTATAGCAAGTTATTCGCATGCCAGAGTAAACCATTCAGAAGCTGTTTGGGAAAGTTTTAGTTTTAGTATCACTTCAACATTCCTACTGTAAACATAAATTGCATTCACCCAGCTGATATTTACATCTGCACCCCAGGAAATTCAAGTGTGGATTTCTCTTATTGGTCTAGCAGAATATTACATCATTTTGGACAGACTTTAGAAGGAGTGTTTCATTTTAAAAATATCCAATATCAATTACAGGACAAAAAAATTAATGATTTAATATCTTGTCCACATCTGAAAAAATATGTTCTGTATACCACATGTGTCCGAACACAAGTCTACCAGCGACCATCGAAGAGGTGTATTTGCACTTTAACGAAACTTTTTCTGAATTACCAGATTGTATAATATTATACGCACCCGAATATACGAAAAATGTTAATAATCAAGCAGATAAAAATACGTCTACCAAGCAGAGAATGGAGAAGAAAGGAGGTAAACTGTGTTTTTACAAACACTCAGTGATGACAAAATGTAATGTAATCAAAATGTAACTAAATAAAGTGTTCGAAACTACTTTAGTGATTTACTGATTTTCTGAATGCATGAATTGTAATTAAAATGTGATTTGTAGTATTTGTTGTCACAAATAAATAATTAGGACAACGAAACATTATGTAAAACTTTGGTTATTTGCATTTAACAATCAATGTACATGTGTTTGCACATAAATGTTAAAGGTCTGGGTGCGGGATATTAATTAAATAAAATATTAATAATTTGACAGCAGTTTAATGCATAAAACTCTATAAACGTATATCCTATGATTCAGATGTACTGTGTTTAAAAACATACCTTTAACACATTCTAGGATTCAGACTTGTGTTTAAAATTAATAATGTAATCGAATTGGTTCATATTGCTCGAGTTTATAATTGAATTACTTATCGCTGACTATAGGAAGGGTGCAACTTCCAGTTCTTTTGTCAGTTATCAGTTGTCTTTCTACTCGTGTGTATGTCTCCATTCATTGTTTGATCAGACATTCGCACTACACTACTTTGTATATATTATTCTTTTCGTTTCAATATCATTCTAGACTTGGAACAGTATGGAAGCAATTATGAATATGCTGTGTCGCTTCTGTATCAAAGCATTTACAGCTTTCGGAATTTACGACGTCACGAAATAACAACCTGCGGAATGAAAATATCGACTGTGACTTTTGATTGAAAGCAAATTCTGCCAGAAGCAATTTACACAGAGTGATATTTTGAAGAGGCATTATAAAACTTGTAGCACCGTTTCTCTGCAAGTACAATCGGCTCCGCCTGCTCCACAACCTGCTCCACAGTTAGCTCCGCACTTTGCTCCGCATGTTCCACTTTCTCTACTTGCTCCACTTTCTCTACCTGCTCCACGTGTTCCATCGATGCGTTTATCCATAAATGGAAAGTTATTCGCTTTCCAGCTCATCTTCGACGAACGTTACTTTTTAGACTGAACTGCGATACATTCTTTGGACAGTGCGTTCGGTGGTAGGCTTAGTAAAGCGTGGATCCCAAATGATATACCCCACACTGATGCAATTGTTGAAAGATTTCTTAGAAGGTGTAAGTCACCCCTTTTGACCATAATGTCGGCCATTCAAAATTCAAGTTTCTGTAGCAGGTGAATATGTAAGAAATGCAGAGGAAATCTCTATGGAGGCTTTCCATTTTGGTTCTAAAGCTCTTCCCATTCTTCACGCATCCGAAGTTGGTGAAATTTATGACGATAGCATAGTGCCTTACCTCACAACAAGACTTGGTATGTTCATTGTGCTAGGGGTAGTGGTTGGGCAATGCAGTTTATATTGCATTCGGATAACAATCTCTCGCAAATATAGACCATTTACCATAGGTGCCACGCACAATGTACTACCCAAGTTCATTGCTAATCGGCATGTGTCCATTAATGTGCAGTGTCTGGAAGACACATGCTTCCATTACTCAACTGGAGCTGCTTAATTTCCTGTCACAAAACAATGCGACAGATTAACTTCATTCCCAAATCCTTTCGAGGTTTTGGATAGGGAAGGATTGTCGGATTCTGTAGTACTTAATAACAATAAATGTTTTGAGAACACTTCGATTTCTATCAATGTCTACTGTGTTGTGGACAAAGACAGGAATATAATTGATGAAACTTTTAATAATGCCCAAGAAGGATTAGTTGTACCCTTGTGTATTGTGTCTGTACGACAATCTCGCCATGTAAATGTGGTGGTCATTCATGCTAGTGGCAATACCGCTCACTTACACTTTGTTGTGATCAAAGATTTTTTACGACTGCTTCACAGTCAGCAGAGTAAACATGTACACAGAAAATATGTTTGCAATAGTTGTCTCAAAAACTTTGTCAGTGAGGAGAAGTTTGCAAACCACATGATACTCTGTTAGCAACACAATACTGTTCGCAGTACTTTCCCCACTGGGGACAAGTATTTTGGAATTTAAAGAGTATAGCAAACAGCAACGATTGGGTTTCGTTGTCTATTGTGGTATGGGATGTTATTTGGAATCCCTGTCAACTTTCCTGCCAAAATAATGATACAAGTAACACAACCACCATGAACCAACATGTTACATATGATTGTAGCATTTTGTTGGTCTGTTCATACAATCCAGCTTTATCCAATTACTTTGAGTTCGTATCATTGTATGTACCGATTGGTGGATAAATTGGTTGAATTGGTAAAGTGTGTTGCAGGAATATATAGCATGACTGTTCCGACGAAGTCAAACCCCCGGCTAATGAAGCTTTGGTGGCTCAATGAAGTTGTCATATTTGTAAGAATGTGCTCTATACAGATCCTGTGGTCGACCATGACCATCTGATGGCCGAAATCAGAGGTCTCGCAAACAGTAAATGCAATTTGAAATTTAGACTACCTAAGAAACAAAACATGCAGGATTACAATACCCATTTTCTTATAAAGTTTTGGCTCCACGACACGGAACCATGGAAATAGAAAACCCGGGTGATCTTTCACTTCTTGGAAAAGTACAAATCCGTCACCAAACACATTCCCTATGGGATTGATTTGAAAAGACATACACAAGTCGTGCAATAATGTTTCATTGATTAATTCCAGTTCATGAGCTCATCTCTGAAGACGTTGGCAGGTAATTTGACACCTGTGCAGCTAAGAATAACCCACTCACTGTTTCCAGACAATACCCAGTTTGAATTGGCACAAAGGAAGTGAGTGTTTCCTTATGTCTTTGTTAAGTCTCTAGATGGTCTGATGTGTATGTCACGCCTACCAAAGGACGGATTTCAAAAGATCATGAAAGGCATAGGAATTAACGATGAAGATTATGATCATGCACAAGCCACATGGAATGCATTCAACTGCATAAATTTTGTTGCAGTATACTATTCACTATTTACGTGTGGACACGTGTTTGCTGACAGACATTTTCGAGAAGTTCAGGAAAGTATGCTTGGCATATTATGGTATCGACCCTGTGATCTATGTCACAGCTCCATCCCTTTCATGGGACACTTTGTTTACAAAGATAGGTGCGAGATTAGAGCTGTTGACCGATCCTGTTTTGTATCTTTTTGTAGAACGTGGGATCAGGGGCAATATTACACAGATTTCCAAAAGGCGTGAGGAAGCCAATAATATTTAAAAGGGTGAAGAGTACGACCCCAGTGTGGCTGATAAATATATTTGCTATTTCAATCTAAATGGCCTGTACAGTCACACAATGAAATGCAAGCTTCTGTTTGGCAACTTTGAGTGGGCTGGGCCAGACATGTTTTCATTAAGGGATTCTGGGTACACGACCAATGATGGAGACACTTGCTTTTCCACAGAAGTGGATTCGTCGTTCCCAGATGAATGCCATGATGCTCTATCAGATCTGCATCTTGCCTCAGTAACTGGTATACCTCCCAATGGCTCGCATGAAAAACTACTTTTGAGACTCATGCCATGGAAATATCATGTTATTCATGGGGAAACACTGAAGCACTGTTTGAAGTATCGTGCCACACTCAATGCTGTTCATTGTGTTCTGTGCTTTGAACAAGATGTGTTTTATGGTTCCGTACATCAAATTTAATGTGGAGAAACATGCTCAGCCTGTAAACCACTTTGAGAAATAATTTTTTAAATAATGAATAATTCTGTACATGGAAAGACCTTGCAGAATGTCCGCCGGGAATGGTACATTGGAGTTGTATTGTGGTATGACACAATATACGGAGTTGCAGAATTGATTTGGCGGCCAACATTCAAATCATGGCAAATCATCGATGAAAATCTTGTCCTGATCAAAATGTCAGAAAGCTGTGTTGCATTTAACAAGCCTTTAGATAGGTGTGGCCATTTTCGATCTTTTCAAATTGACATTTTTATACGAATTTCATTACAACTTAATAGTGCCCTAATTTACTCAGTGGCTATACACCTTTTATTTCTTGAAACTGATTCGCTAATTTATAAAATAGCCACTCACGAAGTGTATGAACATATAACCCCAGATGTTAAGGTGTGGTTTGATACTTCAAATCTATGTGCTCGTTAATCTGCAAGGATTCTCACACAAGAACAAAGACTGTGCCGGAGTGATGAAGGATGAATATGCCGGCCGCATCATCACACATTTCATAGGCCTGTGCCCTAAATTTTACACATATATTGTTGAGAATGAAGAGTATATATGCAAGACGAAGGGCGTAAAACCTACCAACTTGCAGTCACTCCTGTACAAGGATTATCGGGAGCGTATCGACCGTAATTCAAAGGTGCTGGGGACCCAATTTCAGTTCCGTTCGTGTGGTCATGTTGTGTACATCGAACGTGTGACAAAGGTGGCTCTGTCGAGTATGGACAATAAACGCTTCGTTGAGCTAGACGGCTTGTTTACGTTACCTAGGGGCCACTACCACATCGAACACTAAATTTTTCACTAGCCCTTACTCACTACAACAAAAAACAAACAACAACAATATCTGGTCTTCAATATCTGGTTTTCAACATCATCACCTTCTTCACCATAACTGCTAGAACATCGCCTTCATAAATTGTAGACAATCACCCTCTTTGGTTGTTCCGAGTGTATAGCATTCTACTACATCTGGTGCTGCGACAGCCTATTGTCAACTTACTACATCAACAATAACGACAACATGGTACCGGAATCGAACCAAGAACATGATTTGCAGCGAAGCCACTTCTCTACCTGCTAGAGTGTCTGCCTGCCTGTCCGGCATGCCAGTCTACCTCTTTGGGCTGATATCAGCTAACACTGTATTCCTGTTTACGTGAGTAATGCTATCAAGATCATTTTTGAAGTATATTTTCAAGTTTATCTTATGTATTCACTGCTCATTCGAAACAATGAATGTGCAAAGCTTGGGACGTAAACCTACAAAGTGTGTGATGATGCAGCCAGCACATACATCCTTCATCATCCAGGTATGGCCTTTGTTCTCGTATGAAAATCCTTGCGGGTTATCGAGTGCATAGTTAGAAGTATTGAACTGTGCCTTTAAATTTGGGGTAATTACTTTGTGAACATCTCTACAGACAATTTCATAGATCAAGCAGTCTGTATCACTGTTTAAATGTGCAAGGATGGCAGAGGAAATTTCTGATGCATTTCCTGGTAATGAAATTCATATAAGGTCAATTTGGAAATATCAAGAATGGCAACACCAGTGTACAAATGCTTGTTAAACATAAGATATGTCTTTGACATTTAGATAAGGACGAGATTCTCATCGATGATCTGTCGTGCCTGGAATGTAGGATGTCCTATCAGTTCTCCAGCCCCATAGATCGTGTCATACCTGGTAACAACTCTTATGTCCGTTTCCCAGCGGACATTTTGTAATGTTTTTTCATACACTGCAGTATTCATTAGCTTAAAAACCGATTTCTCAAAGTCGTTCGCAGCCTGGGCATGTTTCTCAATGTTAAACTCGATGTACGGAGCCATCCAAGCCTTCTGCTCAAAGAATAAAACACAATGACCAGAGTCAACTGTGGCTCCATACATCAAGTACTGCCTCTGTGTTTCCCCATGAATAACATAGTTCTTCCACAGTGTGAGAGTCAAAAAGAGTTTTGCATGCAAGCCATTCGGAGTTGTGTCATTTACTGGAGCCAAAGGCAGATCGTATAGCAGATCGTGGAATTCGTCTGGAAACGTTAAATGAAATTCCCTGAAAAAGAATGTGTCTCTATCATTCAAGGTGTTCGCAAAATCCCACAATGAGGACACATCAGCCTTGAACCACTCAAAATTGCTAATAGGAATCTTGATCTTCATAGTGTGGCTGCACAGGCTGTTTATGTCGAAATAACATATATATTTCGATGCCACACTGGGGTCGTACTCTTTACCCATGTAAAGGCAGTCTGAAATTTAAAATGCATCTACTATGTGCGTGGCCTCTGATTTCGCTGGTCAGATAGTCATGGTCGACCACAGAATCTGTACCGAGTTCCTTCTTACAAATGTGACAAATTTTTGAGCCGCCAAGCTAGCTTCATCAGCAGGGGTTTTTGTTCTCATCGGAACAATCATGCTGTATATTCCTGCAACCCACTTTGTTATAGCAACCAATTTATATACTAACAGGTTCATGCCATCATCACCCACAAACTCAAAGTAGTTAGATAATACTGGATTGTACGAACCAATCACCTCGATTGTCTTCTGCACGCCTTCTGGAAACCTGGGCAATGCCATGTTCAACAAAAAAGGTAAATATCAGGGTTGGTCAACAGCTCTAGCCGTGCATCTGTCACTGATAATAAAGCATCCCATGCAAGAGACAGAGCTGTGAAAAACATGGCGGGGTCAAGACCGTAATGAGCCAAGCATATGGTCCAGAAATTTTCAAAAACATCTGCAAGCAAACAAGTGTCCACACATAAACAATGAATGGTGTATTGCAACAGGTTTATGAAGTGTAATATTGCAACAGTTTTATGCAGTGTAATGCATCCCATGCGGCTTGACCATGAGCATAATACTCATCGCTAATGCCTTTGTCTATCAATACATAATGAAAGGTGTCCTTTGGTGGGAGTGATGTGCACATCAGACTGTCTTCAGACTTAACAAAGTTATAAGGAAACACTCTCTTCCTTCTTGCCAATTCAAATTGGGCATTGTCTGTAAACATCGAGCGGGTGATACTTAATTGTGCAGGATTCAAATCAACGGCCAAAGTTTCCAGTGAGGCGCTCATGAACTGTATATAATCAATGAAACATAATTTGAAATGTTGCACCTTTCCTTTTGAGTCAATCTTTTTGGGAATATGTTTGGTGAGGGACTTGTTCTTTTCAAGGATCATTCCAATCACCTCGATTTGACCTGGGTTTTCGATTACCACAGTTCCATCCGGTTTTATTACATGACATTCAGCAAATGGCTTATTGAGAATGTGAGCATCATAGATTTGCAGGTTATGGAAGACAGCGACAAGTTGTTTCTTGGGCAGTCTGAAATTAAAAATGCATCTACTGGTCAGAGAGTCATGGTTGTCCACAGAATCTGTACCGAGTTCCTTCTTACAAATGTGACAAATTTTTGAGCCACCAAGGTAGCTTCATCGCCAGGGGTTTTTTTTCTCATCGGAACAGTCATGCTGTATATTCCTGCAACCCACTTTGTTATAGCAACCAATTTATATACTAACAGGTTCATACAATCGGCAACCACAATCTCAAAGTAGTTAGATAATGCTGGACTGTACGAACAAACCAACAAAATGCTACAAGTATATGGAATATGCTGGTTGATGCTATTCGTATTACTCATATTATCATTTGGGAGGCAAGTGGACAAGGGTTTCAAATATGTATCTGTGTCGCAATAGGTAACGAAACCCAATATTTGCTGTTTGCTGTAACACGGAAATTGCAAGTACTTGTCTCCAGCAGTGGAAGTACTGCTAACAACTTTATGTTACTGGCAGAGATATTTTATTGTTTGTGATTTTCTCCTCATTACTAAAGTACTGGAGACAACATTCACAAACAAATTTCCTATGTCTATCTTTACCTAACTGGCTGTTAAGCAGCCATGACAAATCCTTAATGGAAACAAAATGCAAATGTGTGTCATAACCACATGCAGAATCGGTAATACATTTACATGTTGTGCATCCGTACAGGAGAAATAGACATTGGTATGATAACCCCTTGTTTATCGAAAGTTTCTTCGATAATGTTACTACCTTTGTCTATTGCACAGTATAAATTGATAGAAATAAAATTGTTCTCCTTAACCTTCCCATTATCCTGTAACACTACAGAATCCGACAGACCTTCAGTATCCAAAACCTCATAAGGATTTGGATATGAAGTCACTCTCTCGGTATGATGTGTGACAAGAAACAAAGCTGATATAATGGCGTAATGGAATCACAGTCCCTCAGGACACTGCATATTAATGCAGGCTTTCCTATAGGCAATAAACTTGGGGAGGTTAGTGTGAGCAGCGCCGATGGTGAATGTTCTAAACATCGATATGTGACCATTCATGTGCAGAATTAGAAGCAGACTCCAGCTGCTAGCACGGTCACTAAACTCCTCAAGCCTGTTTGTGATGCAAGGCTTAATTGTCTCATCGTACATTTCACCCACATTGGTTGAATGCAGGATGACTAGCGATTTACTTTGAAAGTAAAATGTTTGCATATCACCTTCCTCAGCCAAAAAGGATTTCAAAAATTGAATCGCTATGTTGACACTAAGTATTATTGGTCGGGGTGATGCAACTTTTAACTTTAACAAAGGGACCCTGCACATTGTATTTTTTTTTTTTTCAAAATCTGCTTCAGACTATACTTGATCATTATGTAAGGATGCATCACTCAATCTACCCGCGAATACTATGGCCAATAGCTGATACTTCAATTCAGGCAATGACAATTCCACTAAGTTAGAGGAATCAGAAAACGAATTATTTTCTGTTTCCCTAGATAGAGTCTCTCTAACTGACTCGTAAGTCGGCTGTGAAATGGACGAGGCACTATCCGAATCACTTGAATTTTTCGTATCCGATAGAAAAATCTTCAAACAGGAGATCTACTTTTCCTTGTTTAGGGGAAACGGTCGTGTTCCGATCTGTTACAGCTGATGGTTTTCCACATGTGAATCAGTGCTCGATTCAGTCAAGAATAAATCGTATGGTTACTAATCGAAACGATGGCATTTATTTGAAAAGACAATGCCCTGACAGCTGTTACCAGGCACTCTTTTTGCTAGCAAATCAGATTCACTTTCTGTATCGCTAACAAAAAGATTGTTCAACGCACTAGCTAAACTTTGACTTTTCCTCACTCTTTGTGTTAAAATAGAATCATTGTTTCCCAAAACAGTAATTTCAGCACCACAAAAAATATAAGGTACCGCATAGTGCTGAAAAAAGAGAGGAATATTATTATAAAATCTTACCCAGAAGTTGTATTGTACCTGTAAATAAATGTTTATTAGTGATACAAACATTTTTGAGGGGAAAATTTTATAATACACACAGGGAATGATGACGTAGTAAATATTCGTTTCAATTTTAAAATGACTTTTAAATTGGGTTAAACAAAAAAGCATTATTTTTAATGAGAGAGGTCAGTTCTGTGTTTGAAAACCTGTGCACTGAGTGAAATAAACTGTATGCGTGCGACAGTTCACTGCACTGCAAGCCACTTTGTGTGCTGTTCTAACACGGTTGTACGCACAATCTTCGTGCTTCGTAACAAGTAAGCTGTGTTTACAACACATTTAATACTATTACCCTTGTATTGAATTTAAGCAAGTTCTTTTATTTTCAGTAGCTAAAGTTATTCGCTTTAGCAAAAAACTTTAAATATTAATTATAATTTTTAATAACGATTTTAATCTAGAAAGTTTAAGCGAGGAAAATTAATGTTACACTCCAAAACTAAACATTTGAAACACTTTCTTAATAAAAAAAAAAAAACTTGAAAAATTACTTTAATTTTAAATGTTTTAGAAATTCGAAAAAATTTTACTTTTACATCTAAGTGACACACTTAAAACTTCCCCCCCCCCCCCCTCAACCATATTTTCATACATTTCACAATCATTAAATTCACTAATTTCCATTTATTCATCATTCAGTCATCCGTCTCCAAAAAACTCATTCAAAATAGAGAATAAGGTAGGGTTATATGCCCTCCGAATATGCTAAGTGGATTCGGCTTAGTTCCATCTTATCCTTTCTCTGTTCCATAATTCACACCCAAACACACAACAACCAAACCACCCAGACTGTCTTAAAACTACGTAAAACTAACTAAATTAAAAAAATTACATCACCTTTTCTCACACTCAAACTGGCAGTCATAAACCTACTCACTAATTATTTCTCAGAGTACTTGGTAATATATTCTAGATGGTTTTAACAGATTTTGCGAGTATTTAACAGTGTAGAAAGAGCCTCAGTCTGTGATATTGCCACACCTTCTGCCCATTATAAGAATAATGGTCGTTACTGAGTATCTCTCTATCTAATCCATTACAAACTCTCAATTATACTTCAAGAACCCACCTAGAATTACTTACAACACCTTTCCTCATACTGATAGTCATACAACATCGTTGAAAATAAAATGAAATATCTTAATATCTACTGAAAATTAAATTATATGCCTAACCCAATCTTTGAGATATACATCAAAAAACATTTCATTCTTTAGGGTTACTCAGAGTCCATTCATCCATCAAATAACACATCCTTCACCAAACAACAACATCCTGAGCAGAGAATATGACAGAGCTTGGCACTCTCCGAATACACTAGGTACATCCGGCTTAGTTTCCTATTTTATTTTTCTTGCTCCGTAATTCGCACATCACTTATAACCAAAACCCATGTTGAAAAGTCTCAAAACTAATGAAAACAATTATATTCCCAACCCACCCTATGACACACGGATCATTAAAACATTTCATTCGTCAAATTCACTCATGTCCATTTATTCATCATTCACTCATCCTTCACCAATCAACTCATTCAGAACATAAACATGGGCAATGCTATGCACCCTCCAAACATACTGTGCATAGGTTGGGATAATTCCCAAAACTTATTCTATGTTCCATCACTCATACCTCAAACACACAACAACCCACTCGCCCTGAATATCCTAAAAATACTTAAAAATAAGTAAAACTAACTAAATTCTAAATATTTTAACACAACTGAAGAAAATTTAAAAAATTTGCAAAGAAATTCTAAAAGTTAATTGGTTTTAAGTAATTCCTAAAAGTTTTAACATACTCAAGGGATATTTAACAGATTTACAAAAAACATTGTAAAATTCTAACTATTTTAAGCAAATACAGAAAAAAAAAAGTGAAACTATTATTGTAAAACATGAAACGAATCTAAGAGAATTCCGAATAAAATTGAATGATTTAGACATAAACTGGTTGAAATAAAACGATAATTATTTCATATTCCAAATAAAGTTAAAGTGATTTCATTCAAAATTAAAAGTTTTAACATACTCGAAGAAAATTGAACAGATTTATCCGAGTTCCGGAAAATTCTTGAGCAATTACCAAACAAGTAGAACGATTTTAATCAAAATGCGCCAGAAATTCTAAAAATCGAAGAAATTCCAAAAAAAAGAATTTAATTGAATGCAGCAAAACTAATTAAAAAATTCTCCCATTAAAAAAAATTCTCAACTATCGTATAATTTGTATAGTGCTTACACGATAATTAAGTACAATTAGTAAAACAAGCATAAAAGTTATAATTTAAATGCCATTTCAAACTGTATTAAAAAGTCCTAATGTTAATAATATTTACTTACATAAACTCTGTTACCAAAGGTGGTAGGCAAGGCCTAAACTCCCTTCAAGCAGGTGCATCTCCGGGCGAGACCCGAAGCCCGGTTGGGTACCTGAGGGCCCATGTGGGACCAGGCGCTAGCCGCGAGTGGCTACCGCGTAGGCTGGGCCGGTGCTCTGCTGACCCCGTCCTGGTAGGCCATCAAGGGTACGAGGAGCTGGTGGGGGTGAGAAGTATGTCATGCAGCGAGTAGGGGCAGAGAGGTCTTCTGCACCCCATGGCAGATGGTTGAACAATGACGAGCCCCGCTCCTGCTCGTGTATATATAAACACACACCTTCCTCCCCACCCCCCGGGGAACCTATACGTACAACAGATATAACTGTATTTGATAATGAAATGTAATTTTACTCAAGTAAATATGATTTATTTAGTGAATTAAATGATTTTAGCACGAAATTAAAGGATTTTTAATTAACTAATACATTTTCTGTATTTTTTCATTTACAATTATATTGAGTTGGTTTTGCAATGTTTAATATGTATATTTCTTCGGTATTAGCGATTACATTGAATTTGAATTAAGTAATTTGAATTTTCATACAGATTTCTTTAGCAATATGATTTCAGAACGTAATAGTCCTTGTAATGCATTATGTACGCTTTTCTGTTTTGAACAACATTTAATGATAATTTTTATTTTTTTATTTCATATATATATATAATTTGTAATTTTATAATTACTTATTAAGCATTGGGTAGGTTTATGTTAGTGTACTGTCTATTATTCCGTGAATGAATATTCAGTTACTTTTATAAGGACACTGAAATATATAAACTATGCCTTACCCGGGAATCGAACCCAGATTTTATTAACCTCTCTTTAGCAGGTATTCGAACCCAGAACCCTCGTCCTAAGGCATAATCTGACTTCGCCACGGGGTGTACCATGTGTACACCCCGTGGCGAAGTCAAGTAGTAGAGTAGTACACGCCCACGGGGTATACTACTCTACTACTTCACTTCGCCACGGGGTGTACCATGTGTACACCCCATGGCGAAGTGAAGTAGTAAAGTAGTACTCGCCCACGGGGTGTACTACTCTACATTTTTTATGTTTTTGTGTTGGAAATTATTAAAAATTATATGTGTGTGCTGGAGCTGTTAGTAATGGAGTTGGTTTGGGTCGACGTGAGAGGAAAGAAGGGATGGGCAGTTGGGAATGCTTTCACTGGGTATTGATTGTTAGGACTGCAAAAGGTTTCCTATGCTCTCCACAGTGGGAAGGTTGTAATGTGTGGGGGAACAGACAAAAAAAATCTTATTTCCCATCTCTGTTCTCCTGTTAGTCACATAGCTGAGTTTCTTTGAAATGTTACAAAATATATATTTTTTCTGTATACACAATTTTAACAAATGTATTTCAAATATCTTCAGTTATTTTGATTATTGTGTAGTCTGAGGTTTTTCAAATTGTTAAGCAGTCTTCTGCATTTTAGGAAGTATTAATTGATTCTTAATAATTTTGCAGTAACTGAAGTTTGGGAATCTAAAGTTTGTTACGTGTATTTTGGTAGTTCTCTATGCCATTTTTATATTTAGTGGACTTATCTCATAGTTGGTATTTGTGTTTCTGTGTAGAGAGAGAGAGAGAGAGAGAGAGAGAGAGAGAGAGAGAGAGAGAGAGAGAGAGAGAGAGAGAGAGAGAGAGAGAGAGAGAGAGAGAGAGGAGAGAGAGAGAGAGAGAGAGAGAGAGATATTCTCCATCCAACTGTTTATCATTGCTTGAAAATCAACAGCATGTTCTGTTCGCGAACACATCTTGAAATAAAAAGTGTATAAGCAGGGTTCACTCTGAAACCTCGAAGGCAAAGTGCTAGAAATTTGTTTTAAAAAGCCTTGTCAGGGTGTTATGTTAAACTCTGTTTTACATTAGCCTGTATAATTTATACACACCGCTTGAGCCTTCATATTACTAACAGTATGATATTTTTAAAACTGCTATTCTTTCAAGCATAAATGCACCTTTGAATTTTTCTTGAAATTGTGGTCAAGTATATTTATTTCTTATCTGCTTAAGACTCAAGTTTGTGTTGGTAATTAGGTGTTTTGTAGTTAAGAACTATCTGTTCAGTGATTTCTCTCATAGTTTATATGATTCATTGTGTGAATTATTATTATTCTGTATCTGATTTTTTTTTTAACAGTGGCTGTTGTTTCTTCACAAGTTGTTAACCTTCACATATTTACAATTGATTTTAGATTTTTCACCACTCGTTCACAATAATCATGCACTTTTAGAAAGTTTAAGACTTTTTCTCTCTCTTTATTAATCACACTTATAAATTGTTCTGCTTCTTAGGGAAACCAAAAAATTTCCCTTTTCATTAATCTGAGTAAACACATTTCTTAAGAAAATAAAATAAAAAATATTAAGGGAAAAAGGTACAATAAATATATATAAATGCATTACTTTTTATTACACATATTTATTTACTTATTAGTACATCTAGGATTTTCTTTAAAACAGTTTGTTTCAAATACATACTAAACAATTAATCATTTTAGTATTACACAGGTGTAGGAGGTTTCATAACACACTAATCAGCTGGTTTAAATGTAGATTGTTTCAAAATACACCTAATATTTCACAAAATACAGGATGTCTCGCAATATATAGCAAATGATACACAAATAGTCACTTAAACAGAGGTTGTTTCAAAACACACAACACATTTAAGAGATATAGGTTACTTCAAAATAAATTTACTCCATTTTTAAGAAACAATCATTGTTAGCAAAACGTACCCAAGGTGTTGAAAAAAAAATCTAAAATATTTTAACACAAGGTGATATTTTAGCACAAGTAAATATAGGATGTTCCACAAATATTTTAACACGAGTTGCAAGCTCTTTGCAACTTCAGTAAACAATGTCTTCATATGTTTTGGTAGAATTAGATCTAGGTCCCTTTCTTGAAATCTGCTTTCGAGGAGAGAACGTTTCTTACATCCTGGTTTTATCCTGTCTGTCTGAATAGATACTTATTGACATTCAGGGGAATGTAACAACACTTTCAACTAAGTCTGGATATGTCTCGACAAAGTACGAATGTACATCCTCAATATTAGAGGGAAGAGGAGTTTCAGTCATATATAAAGAAAAGCCATTCTCTAGCATCACAGCATTGAATTAATTCATGGCTTTTTTGTCTCCCAGCAGGAAATAAATAACCTTAAATTGGTACATTCCATCACAAGACTCAGTAAATTTATGGAGAATCCCGCTATGCCATAACATATATGATACATTAGGCTTGCCTGGTTTAATGCTAACATAATGATTTCCCAGATGAAATAACATCATGTTACTTGTATGCAAACCAATCCTCCACTGAGGACATATAAGTAAGGAACAATGCATATATTTACCTTGTAAAACCCCTTTATCTTGGCTGATTAAAACATATTTGAAGATTGAACTTTATTTTTGCTAATCTTATAGCTCAACATATGTAACACTTTTAAGAAACACACCTAGTACATAGGTAATCAAACTCATCGTTATTGTGTACAATCATGTGAATATCATTATCACATTCTTCAAAATATTGAAATGGCAAAACATCTGTTTTACAGATCAGATGTTTCAAATTCTAATCTTCCTCCCAAAATATCATTAAAATACACTCGTCCTTATTTTTAATGTTAGTTTTTTTTCTTTAGCCGTTATGGTCTGCACTGATTTAGAAGAAAATTCAAACTGTTACAGTTAGTCAAACTGGAATAAAACGACATGGTTTATTATGTGATGTCAAAGATCCAGGCCAATATGAACATTAGAAATGAATATCTAACCTACACATTTCCTTAACAACAACATATGAATATGCTATGTTATAAGTCACAGAATACAAACCATTTTGAATAAATTCATACTTACAAATAGGAGAGATCGTTATTCTGAAATCTGCCACTTCATAAGCATAAATATTACATATTGATGGAAAAACTAAACATAATTTCTTGAAAATAAAGTTGTGAATGTCTCTGTCACACATTTCCTTCCAATGGATTGTGGTTCAGCGATGAGGTTTGGTGAGTTGATAGGTGATTACCCCCTTGCTGTGCTCTTTTTCCAACTCTTCAGTAAGGCTGGCTGACATTAGGCCTTCAAATGTAGATGGCAGTTCACTGTTGGGGTGGAGATATCTCACAACACAATCGTTGCATGCTAAGCCTTCACCAAAGCGGATGCCGATACTGGAATCGAATGTTTAGCACCAATGTTCGATATTGTTACACACTTGAATTTGTAGAATACCATCATAAGGCTTAAATAATACTCTTTGGTAACCAATTTGCAGGTTCTCGTATGCGACTGTATGCTCAAAGATAGTAACGATGACTGACAATTTAATATTAAACTGTCTCCCTTATATAGTCTGGCAGATTAGATGTTCTTGCTTTGAAAAAACATTGGATTGCTACATATCACAGGGAGACTTTAATTCCTGGTTACCTATATGCATAAAATGTTCCTTGTTGTTACATTGTTCACTCCACACTGTAGGAATAGAACAGCAAAATTCCTTCAGGATGATGTATTCAATTTCGTGCATGACGTGTATTTGGTTATGAATTTAGATAAAGCTTCAAATGCTAGTTGACTCTCACTGCAAGATAGCATACTGTCAGTTAGCATATTATACAAAGGACAAAATCTTTGTCCAAAACAGTCATCGAAAACTTTTAAAGCATATGTCGGACTAATTAACGAGAAATGCCAGTATTATTCTCCATTGCACATTTGAATTCGTAGTGGACCCTCTTCTTCAAGTCGAGACCACACTCTCCTATAGCCTGGAGTGACACTAGCATATTGAAGTGTTCAGTAGAACATCTCCATCGTATCTGATGTGCTGCTGTATGTTTGTTCCTTTATATAAATATTTTTTTCAAAGAAAAAGTTTCCATATTTTTTGGGAGTGTACAATAGAGTAGATTTAAAGATCACCTTGAAATTTTTTAAATATTTTCTTAATGTCATTTTGGTTAAATCGAATTTATAAACACAAACTTTGATCTGCCAAATCTCACAATTCCACATACCACAAGACGACATTTTAATGCTGCTACTTTCTTGCATTTGCGTGATGCGATGCTTGTTAATACATGTTTCAGTCTACAAGGTGGGAGTGCCATAGAACTCTCTACTTAATTTATATTTAATTTGTCTAAATCTTGGTTCCTTGTTTATTTGTTGAATTCTGTTTATAAAATACAGATCCCAAGACGAACATGGCACTTTGCTATCGGGTCGCATATTAAAAACCAAGCAGTCATCTTGTTCATAACACAATACTTGTTCAGTTTGTTTATTTCCTGCGAAACTTTCTGCAAAGTTCCAGTGTTCATCTCCTTTATACATCTGGAATTGGGAGTATATGTTCTTTAGAGATTTGAACCACACTTTCTTCTAACCTGGAGTAACACTCTCATACATCTGCTTTGAATTGAATTTCTCCATTTCAAAATTTTACGCGGTATGAACCTATAATAAACCATTTTAAAATTATTATCTTAATGCATAGCTAGGATGCTGATATAACCACTCTCTCAAAGATTTGTTTTTGCATCGCGAACAAAACATTTTTTTATCACAATGACTAGTGTTATAGCGTTTTACTAACGAATTCTTGCTTGAACAGTCATGATATCTTCTGATATTTACAATTTCTGCATTAGCAGGACTTTTTAAAATTTCCTTTTGCATTTTTCCAATTATGTATACCGATTTGTCTTCGAGAAGTTCATTGTTCACAAATTGGAAACGGTCTTCGTAAGCTATAACACCAGAGTCTCATTTCAAACTATGTACTTTGGTAAGTTTGATGCCTAAACATCATTTTCCATTTCGGTTTCAAAGCAAACCAAGGTTTTGGAGCTTTGAAACTTAATACTTTTGTGTCATTATCATCAGTTGCATATGAAATGGCAAGTTCTTTAATAATAAAAGACTTGCCATAATGGTTTTCAAATCTTTCCGCATAGCACATCATAATTAGACTGTTTCAACCATGTTTACATCAGAGTTTAACAAGTCTACTTTTACAAAAGTTCAGCTGTGGCTTCCGAATAAACTTCATCAATACAGTAATCGTTTCTTGGTAAATCGGGATGATTAACAAGGTTCATTACATTTTGATACCTTCGCATTTTACAATCTCTTCTCAGATATATTGTGTTAGCTTGATTGAAAAAAGCAGGTGTACCATATGGACAGTCTTTGTCACGAGGTAAATACGAGACTATGTCCTCATCGTCTCTTAATTCCTCTGAGAGGAATGGATACATGTGTTGAATTTAGTGTCCAGCAAAAGTTAATATAAAGGCTGTAGGTAGCAGCTAGAGGTTCTCAATATCTAAACTTAAAAGCATTTTGCTTTGCCTGTACGCTAAAATAGTGTTAAACACTCTCAAATATTATTTGTCACATTTATCGCCGCAGTGCCCGTTGTGCATATTACATGCCGTTGAACTTGTAGACTAATTATGGTTGTAGTATGCCTTGGAGAAGTGTGTTGATTAATGTAAACATCTCATAAATGGCTACAGTATGCCTATCAGAAGTGTGTAGTTTGATGTAAACCTCTCGAAGATGGCTGTAATATTTCTCGACGAAATGTGTTGATTGATATAACCCTCCCTGTGAAACTCTCCTGACACGATCTGACTTCTAAAAGTGCTGGCTTAAGACTGAGAGAAAAATTTATTTATTCCTTTTTATATAGTATAAGGATACAAAATGGCCGTCATTTTACTCGAATTTTGCTTAAAATATGGTAGTGTAGAGAATTTATTGAAATATCGTGGAGTTTGGTATTTTAAAACTCATTTCAAGCTGGATATGTGGTATTTCGTTAATATATGTATGTTTGTCCAAGTATATGATTTTATGATATATTTGGGTGGCAGGAATCGTAAAATAAACGAATCGTGGGAGCCATCAATAGTTTTCGATAACAACTGGTTGGTAACACACTATGTTAATAGAATGGAAAACTGATTTTCAAATATTTAGTTTTGAGTCTTGAGTGTGATTATTGAACAGTGTAATATTTTTAATAAATGCGCTACTAGGAAATATCGGAAATCGGTTTGTTTGCGGGATATTTCTTTGAAATTTGGGTAAGAGTTTTAGAATTTCCTGGACTTAAAAAATATATTTTTATGCAATAAACGTAGTTTGCTGTATGCATAATGGGATAACTTTTTTAATTAACTTTCTAGTATATGAAAATTCCTCGTCGAGCTAGCCTTGTCCGGCAGGTGAATTTACCCCCCCCCCCCCCAACACGAGGGAGCGGTGCACCACCCGTCTTGAGGCATGAGATATTGCGCTAGGCTCTTTGTCCCTGCTGGGAGCGCATCAGAGGAGGTGGGGTGAATCGGCAAAAATATATGGTCCCGGGAGAGGTTACTCCTGTTCGAACAGCCGAGCTGCCTGGAAGGCGTTAATGACTGAGGTAGTTTCTTTACCCTTGTCGGCAGCATGGCAGAGAGGGGGGGGGGGGTTGGGGGGTTGGCCGGAGAAATTGTTGCCTCCTGGTAGGAATCAGTTCTAAGTGAGCAGCTAGCCTTCCTGGTAGGGTAATGCAAGCTATGGACAAGTGATGACGTTTCCTACACAATATACTCACAGTTTTTTTAATTCTTTTATTTATTAAAGTCTTACGTGTTCGTAAAAGTGTTTTGGTTTGAAAAATTTAAGTGAAATGTTTGTGTCGGGCGTACGACGGAAAACGTTTTAAGGAATTTCTGCATGTCGATTCATAACGCATTTGTAAGAGCAGTCGTACTGCGTTTTAATTTGTGAAGAGGACGAAGAGATTTTCTTGGGTAGTTGCATTCGGCGTAAGCGTAATCTGCGTGCATGTGATTTAATTAGATTATTAGTGGTATCAATTATTTTTGTAAGACGATAGGTAAAATGTGGAAGATTGTTACGTGTTTGTGAGTTTCGATGGTTTAGAATATTGTTTGTACTTATATTCGTGTCTCAGTGTGACCTCGTGTATGTGTACTTTTGTTGGGATGGGATTAAATTAGGGAGAGAGGGTTTATGACACCTGGAGTACTGGTGAATTGTAATTTTAAATGGTTTTATTGTGTTTAGGACAGCTTGGTTCTTGGGCTTGTCGGTATTGATTCGTTTGCATATGTGTTTGATTATTTTAATTAACTTTGTTTAATGACTTCAGTTAGCATTTGTTATGTTTGAAATAGTTTTGTGGATACGATATTAATACAAATTCCTTAATCACATGTATATGTGTTTGGTTCTGTCGATTCAATGATATGTGATTAAAGTTGATAACAGTTACTTCGATAGAGAAATAGTTTCATCGCACGATTAAAGTCTTTTGGTCAATCGGGTTAGTGATTAAAGTAGTTATTTAATAATTTGTACGGTAGGCTATTTGGATGCCTCTTTTCATATAAAAAAAAAATTTGCTTCGTCGAAAACATCATCTAAATCCTCAGTATGCATGCAGAGAGCGACCTGGACGGATGTTCTGTTAGTCACATGCGTTCCACTCATTATATTCATATCAGTCAAAAGTGCTCAAAACATATAAAAAAGTTACATGTCCTTATGCAACTCTTCCACCAACATCAACACCTATATAGGTAATTACAACCCACCCATCTGTTAAGTCATCACCAGGACGTCACAGAGGACACATCGATACTGCTCCACCAATATCACCCATAACACTTTCAAAAACAATAAAATAATAACGTTTTATATAAAACAATAAAAAATTTGATCAAATAAATTTTTACTATCCAATTACACTAATTAGTAAATTAATAAAATTAATTAACAGATTAATAAATATGTTTATTAATTAAATATTTATTTAATCTCCTTTGCATATCAATATTCAAATTAGGCAATTATGCAAACTGGGTCGCTCCATCCACATATCATTAGCCTAGTGGGCCAGAAGTGAGTCACTGCCTATACTTATGGAAGCTTACTTTTAATACAATGATTTGTTAAATTGAAATCAGAACATCAGGTCCTAGTACATTTTTTGAATATGCCACAAGCCTTTTCTTTAATTGAAAAATTCCTAGTTTTAAAATGTTCTTTAAAATAAAAATCTGTTATAGTGACAACCATAATATTGTAGCAAAATTAATGTGATATAAAATGAAATTCTATAATTTTTTCTTTATCTGTAGAAACAATATATTTCCTATTTTGTTATAAAAGTTAATGTTATAATTTTCTCTGAGTATCAATTACTCAAATGTTTCTATGATTACGTTTTATTCAATTTTCAATTAGTTCATTAAGAAATTAATTAATCGTATGTGTTAAATATTTTATTTCCATAAAATTAAAAAATTTACATTCTTTTTTAAATATTCAATGTTTTTAAGAATTTACTATTTGATTTCCTTCAATCCCAAAAGTTCTGAATGGGTCCAAATATAGAATTATAATGTTTTTTTTTTGTTGTAACAAATCTTATATTTGGATATTTTGGTTTGTTTCTGAGAATTTAATATTTATATGCAATTCACAAATTGAGAAAAGCTTCAAAAACTACATTTTGTCCCAAACCCTTGATATTTTTTTATGAAACACTAAAACCACAAAAAAAATTAAATAATTTAACATATAAATCTTAAATATAATTTTTAAAATGTTAATTAACAAGAAAATTAATAAAAAACTTAAAATTATTAATCAAACAAAATTATTCTATAATATTCAAGCGGAAAATAAAACGTTTTTACATATTTAATAAATAAGAAAGCTAAATATTATGTACAGGTTAAACCTTATTTTTATAAATAATGAGTTATTTTTAAAATAAAATTGTAAAACTATACTATATTTTAGTCCCCCACATAATATCATAGGTTTTCTTATGTTTAAAAACTAATTTTAAGATTGTAAATATAAAAAAAATAATTATTATGTGTTTTAAAAGAATTTTAGGTTAAATAAAAATTTAAATCATTAAAAAATTCATGAGCTTAATATTACATCTTCTAGTTATAATGAAATAGGAAAGATAAAACATCCTATTTCCAAGTTAGAGTAAAATTTATGGTTAATAGATTTAAAGTCTTTTGGATATGAAAGTATTTGACTGGACAGTTATTTAAAACTTATTAAAAATAAATATTCAAAAAACGGAAATAAGTTCAGGCTATAATTTATAACCCGATTATATAATATACGCATGATACAGTAACTCTTATGCTTGGTCCTTTCTGCAAAAGACCTTTCGTAAATCAGGTACCACCATAAGATTGAGAAGAATGTCAGAGGTGAGTGTAAAAACATCAAAATGTAACACTGGCTACGCGGAGGAACAGGAACATCACCAGCATTCGAGAAATGATGAGTCGGGCATAATGGTTCCCGGAATTGGAGCTCGAAGCTGTTCCTGCTCTGTCATTCCAATGGCCTGGCGGCCATCTGACCGTTGACTCTGACCTTGACCCCGGCGAAATTTGATCTTTAAATCAAAATGAAATTAAAAATAATTCCAAAAAATTTATAATAATTTGTTTTGAAAAACTATTAAAAATCCATTAAAAATTATTATAATTAATTGAAAATTCCAGTCTTCTGACATAAATTTTCCCTAACAATTTCAATGTTCCATTTATAATTTCCCTTTTTTGCTTATAAAACTAAAAGATAGTAATAAATGATTAAAAGTCTATGAGCATGTTATATAAGTAAGTAATACCGCCATATTGGATGCAGGTGACCATGAACTTGTCCCTGTGAACTTGAATGACCTTCAAACCAAAAACTCAAGAAAAAATTAATAAAATTCTGCAAGCATATTACATTTCTGTCTACTACCACTATATTGGAAGCAGGCGACTTTGACCTCATGACCCAGACTGACCATGAAAACAATACAGACGAGAAATATTTCATGCAAGTTAGCAAGTTTATTATGTTACTGAATACTACCGCCATAGTGGATGTAGGTGACCTTGATCTTTACCCCGTGACGCAGAATAATCTTGAAGACTTCAGAGAAAATCATAAAAGTGAGGAAGCATATTACATTACTGACTAATACCGCCATATTGGATGCAGGTGCCCTTGACTCCATGACCTTGAATGACCTTAGACATACATATCCCCAAAATTCCAAAAAACATCCAAAAATCCATTAAAATGTATAAAAATGTAATATTAAAAACTATAAAAAATTTATTATTAAAAATAATTTAAAAAATATATTAATAAAGCTTCCATTTCAAGAAGACACAACTCACCTAAACTCAAGCCGCCATCTTGGTATTTTCTTCTGTCATATGTTTATACATTGCTGGAGGGCACCATCGTGGAATTGTTGGCTATAATTTGTTCTAAGATTGGTGGAGGCAACCATCTGAAATTGTTTATTTGTTATTGGTTTATATATTGCTGGGCAGTTGCCACCTTGTTTTTTTTTTTGTCCGCCACACTTTGAACCAATCATATTACACCAATAACACATTGTGTAGGCACCGACCAGCCAATCACCGAGTTACTACGTGATTGCAGCTTACCGAACGCATGAAGACATCGAGACATAACATGCGGGAGTCAGTCTCTGACTCCTCTTTCGTATAAACAAATCAAATGTGCAATTTCTTATTACTTCCTGAGAAACCAAAATATATTTTGTATTGTCTGAAATCAAAATCTGAATAAAAAAGGCTAATTCTCCACTTGCTTACATGCCAACCACACAGACACCTACACATGCTTATACACACACATCCACGCACAGAGCCCGAAATATTCCAATTTTCAGACGAGACTGCTAACGCATTTAAAAACTGGTAGAGTGACCAAGAACAACGTTCGCATAAATGTTTCCGAGGCGAAATGTATACATATGTATATACGACCCAGCGACAGCAGGAGGAAGAGTCAGTCTGCTGGAGTCAGTTGGCAGGGGTCAATCTTTCCATAAATTAGCACCGCACTTAGCACCACATGCTCCACACTTAGCACTGCCCAACAACACTTCGCCATTGGTAGATGCACAACTTGGACTTTCGTACTGAATAATGCAGCACCACGACTTAAATTTTGTACAGATTGTACGCGTAGGGATACAAGGAAAATAGTTCCAAATATCTTATATAAGCTAGAAACGCACTTGCTTCGTTCCATTCTGCCTTCCTAATTTGCAATGTGTGATTCCGAGTTCTTCTCCTCTGCTGTCATCTTGTGTATATCAAACAAGTTCACTCGAGTCTTAGGTAAATATGTAGCCAGTATTCTCAGCGTCGTCTGTCTTCTTCTTGTCGCTCATTGCAGCAAATATGTTCGAGGGGTGAGTCAATTCATTGAGAACATCACCATCATCTCCTTCAACATTGTCACTGTCGTCATGTTCATTTTCATCTATACTGCCTTAATGATCGTCTTCGCTTCCTGTTTCATCCTCAATATTATATTTGCTTATTTTTTTGTAGCAGGAGTTGTATGCTCAACAGTATTTAGAGCCGACGACCGTTTATTTTGAAGTTTGACGTCTTCGAGCAACCGACTTGCAAGTATACAGTCTGCGCAAACCGACCCTACTACAGTCATTCCGTCTTTAGCATTAACCACCTCTTCATAAACACTTCTCAAACCAGTACCTATAGATGCAGCATAAGGTATTGTCTGCAACACTTGCTAACTCCCAGTAGACGAATCCTTGCAGATCTCGGTATGTTCTTTCAATGTATCGCCTTGTACAAACTCTATGTTACCAATGTCGTTATATAATTTATCGCATGAAAAGGACTCTTCGTATATGCCGTTCTCTCATTCCCACGAGCATTTTGTCCATAGGTGCAAACTTGATCACTGAATCGGCATTGGCGACAACCAGTTATCTAATATGCAGGTCGTGACTCCATGTTCGTTGAGGTCAAAGGAAGGCCTTCGTATTCGCAATTCATTTTCGTGGTATGACGCGAGAGCACTTCTAAATCAATGTTTATGTAACAGTGTCGGAACTCCAACTGTCATTTTTTTCTACACAAATGCAATAATTTTTTTAAAAGTAAAGAGCCTAGCTTGTGCCCGTAAAATTACTTACAGCATAATGTTTAAATATATATGTAATAAATAATAGGAACACAGAGTAAACCCACATAATCGTTAGCTCCAGATTAACACACAGATACTAATGTGTACATAAATATAGATATGTAAAATAATTTGATTTTTATATTTTATATATACATTATTCGTTATAGAATTAATTAAAATTATTTTCTTTTCTCATACTTATAAGTAAATATATACTAAATAATTATTTGATTTTAATTGTATATTTACAAATTTATATACACATAAATAATTACGTACAACATAAATTGAATACAGGTTTATATTCCTATTTTTATATTAATGTTATACATTGAAAATAATTTATGTAATCTTATATTTACAATTATCTATACATTTATGTAATTATTATAATTATAATAAATTAAAAATAATTATATTCTGTATATATGCTTATATATACATATGTCTATAACCATAATTAAATATATAATTTTTTAAATATCTATGTGCTTTCTTCTGTATCTACTACAATCACAAGCTTACATTTCGAAGTTCCGACAGCTTATTAGCATTGTGAATGTAGGACCCGCATACAGAGCACAATGTAAACATGGGATGGAGTTTGTGGAAAGAGGCATCCGAACCACCGGTTAAAAGTGGGTGGAGCACTGGGCCTGGAATACAGCGCGTGGTTGAAGGTTCTGGTCAGCTGTGTAACCTTTCCGATCTTCGTCAGTGATATGGCCGTAGTGGTGTTAGTGGTCAGATAACTCGCTTCCCATCAAGGCGAACAGGGTTTGAGTCCAACCGATGTCGCTCCCGAATTGTTTGCTCGTGGGAATCCTGCCTGACGATGCCGCTGGTTGACGAGATTACTCGGGCATCTCGCGTTTCTCCCTCTCAGGCATTCCGGCGCTCATACATACTCGTCTCACTTCACCCTCATCTTCTCGATAGGAACCTCAAACTAGGTATTCGCCTCTTAAGGTTGAAAATAAACGGCTCACTAGGGGAGGAGTCTCAGGGCTGGGGCGTGGTAAACTCAGGGCAGGGCGTTTATTCTATGTTTGTCGAAACGGAGCTCCCGATCGTGAAATAACGATTTGCGTCATATTTCCAGGTTTTTGTATTCTAAGTTAAAGATGACTTCTCGATTCTCGTGAGAAAACGATCGAGAGTACTCGACAGCTATATGTTATCGAAAGCCGATCGGGAAATGGAAATTCAACATAGCGGGTAATGAGCGTGGTGACCGTATTTATTACATAGCTTATGGTTTCGTACTTCTTAAACATAATTCATAACATACAAAAGGTTACCATATATGTGGAACTTGATTATATGCATGTAATTGTATCCACAAATGTTCGGGAGTCTGAAGTTATATTTATGTATCGTGAATTAATTATGTAGTGTGGCTATTGCAGAGATTATGAGTTTATACGAGCATCGTGTTGGTGTTGTCGGAATAATGAATCGGTAGTTAATTATTTGTGTATTTTCTTTCTTCAAGCATAGTTGGTCGTAGTGCATTTTTTGTGTGAAATGTATAATAATAATCGGCGCGTGTATACCGCTTTGTAAAACTGCTAGTTCTTTTTCTTAAACGCCATCTGCAATGAATTAACGAATATAATTTACGCAAAGGCCGTTCACTTTAAAGTGATCACTCTGGAAATCAACCTTTGAAAAAAACCACCACCCGCAACTGCGTATGTGTAACCATGTGTGTCACCACACAGGCTGGGGATGAACACACGCAGTTATGTTGGCAGTGAAATGTGAAAAGTAATTCTACCAAATAGCGTGGCATTGCAAGTGTAATGTTTAAATTTATGGCTACTTTAGTTGTTTGAAGTTTATTTTATACAGTTTAAAATAATTATTGGCGTAAAGATAATGTATTTACTCTAACTCATATTGTGTCACGTGACAGGCGCAATTGTCAAAACCAACGGTCCATTGTTGTGGTTTCTTCACGCTTGTTTCTTGGCTCTGCTTGTGTGGCAAACTACAAATTGGGAAACTGGAAGTTGTGTTTTAATATTTCTCATTTATTTTTCAGATTATCTGCAGTCAGCGTTGTTTTATTATATGTCGTATAGTATTTAATTGTGTTGTAGTGATTTTGTGTAAAGTTATGAGTTCCAGCAAACTACGTAAAAATATTCAGTCAGGAGGACATTATAAATTGCGCCGAATGCATTTATTCTTTAATTCATCGAGGAGAGATGAAGCCGTGCAATGTGACTGAACGAGTTGCAGAAATGATGCAAATTTCAACTGCAACTGTCCGGAGGTAAATGTAAATGTGTTTTTACGACGTGTTTTCCCCGCTTATCCCCAGTACGTTATTGAAGTAGATCGTTGAAAAAAGAACAATGAGAAATTGACAGTTTGAAACGTGATATTATAAACGGAAAGATAAATAACAATAGTGAAAATAAATGAACGACAGCAGAAACGCAAATCTAATATATACATGTGAGTTTGCGAAGTACATGTTATATGCTAAGTTTGACAAATAATATAAAAATTTATTTGTACCTTTCTACCTACACCCATCTGTTCAACATTCTTTCAAATCTGTCTTGATAACCAATGAAAATTTGGCAGTCAATAATTATATGTTAATTTAACACATTTTTATATCACTGTGTTATTTTGTCATGTAGGCCTAACCTCAAATACATCTGTAAGTATCTATTAACGCCCAGCCATGTAACCTTTCACAAACCTGCCTTAGTGACAAGTGCAAATGTGCCTGTCAATATTTATACATTAATTTGACAGGCTTTAAAATCACTGCTTTGTTTTGTAATATAGGCTTACCTCAAAATTTGTGTTCATGTAGTTATTCATCCCAAGTCACAGTGTTAAGTTTTACTATTGTTAACATAACATAAACGTCACAGTTTGATGCTACACAAAAGGTGTTCCAACGTTATTAAGTACAAGATTTGATTGTGGTTTTGTTAACTATAGACCTATAGCTGTGCTTGTTGGCGACATTCTTTCTTAATTCAAGTATTCTTATATTTACTAATGCTTGCTGTAAGAAATATTAGAAAGTATTTACAATTAACTGTCAACAGATATAGAATTATTCCATATTTAAATTTCGTAATGGATGTTCGATTAGACCACTTGCTACCTTTTGAGAAATATCAACGAAGAGAGTATGTGTTCTTTAGTAGCGCTAATTGTTGTTATATCGGCGGCAAAATATTGTCGGCACAGAAATGTAATGTGACTGTAAATTACACGACCTAGTAAACACCCAACACCCCCAGAGCTCCTGTTTACTTGTGAATGCAGGGTTTTTTCAAGGTTAGATTACATTACACAGTGTAAGTGTTAAGTTAAGTATTTCTAAAGAATCTGTATGAGCTAGCTTTCAATAAGGGCTGGGCTACAATTGACATACCTAACACATTCACGGTTATAGCGATATACACATACAAAACATACAAGCACAGTGGCCTGGCTACAGCTGACAAATGATGATAATATTGGTTTCTTTATGTTCCTACATTTGTACCGAGAAAATTAAGGTATAAATATACAGTTGGTAACTTTTTTTTTTTTTTTTTTTTTTTTTTTTTTTTTTTTTTTTTTTTTTTTAAATAAATCTTTTCAATTGATCTGATACATTTTTGAAATGATAAATAATTTGCACGTCTATTTTTACTATAAACGTTACCTAAAAGCGTTACAAAACTTCTGTGGTTGTGATTCTCCAGAAATAAACAAAAGAAAATTTCTTCCCGAGGAATGAAGTCAAAATACATACTAGATAAAAGTGTCTTACCTGTAAGTAATTATTTTATAATTTGTCCTTTGCACTATCATTTTGCTGTCATTTGTGGATATGTATTGGTTTTACATTAATAATAAGACATTTCTTTCAGCTTTGTGTGTGCACGCATATACAATTTTTTGTAAATATAGTAATTTTCTTAAATTGCTTTTCTCATTTAAGTTTTCAGTTTTGCTGCAGTCATTGCAATGAAGGAACCACAGCAATGATGAGAGTCCATGCACTTTACCTGTAAAACTGGTTTCTTGAGATCTGTGTGTGTTTGACCAAAAGGAAATGTCGCACCCATTCGGCCACAAGAGACACCGGAAATGTGGCCATCACCGGATAGGCATTTAACTTAGCTATAAATAATATACTTTATTTTTAGAATAATTTTGTATAAATAAAGGTGGTGCCAGTTACATGCTTGGTATAGCCTTCTGTTATCACTTCAATTCAAAGAATAAATGTTCAGTAAATTTTTAGAGAGTCTCAGAAGGGTACGAACACAGAGTAACAGTGTCAAAAAAATGTACGTATACACAAATGCATTTGTTGATATGTTTCAATTTTTAGTGTAAATTATTTTTATTTTATACGTACCTAATAGGCTTATGTCGAAATATATTTATCTGCATTTATTAAGGTGTATATAAAACTGTTGTAAAAATGAACATAGATATGCACATATTTAAAATATATTTTACTTTTTATTAATTATATATTTTATGTACTGCCACGTTAGCACCATCACATTATGTTTATTAGCACCATCTACTTCTGTGCAGTGGTGTACTCTTTGCTTGGCCTGATCCCCTCGTTTTTCCTCGCTGTTCTGCCTTCCCTTTCCCCTTTGCGTGTCATTTTTTTTTTTTTTTTTTGTGGTTGTTTATTTAAGGCCTTGCACAGCCTCGCTCAACGCTTCAGATGTCTGCTACGTTACGCCGCTACCTTATGCCTTCAGGTTCTATGTTTTTTCCTGATGGCTTAGTTGTACTTCACTTCGGTCAGCTGAGGCCAACACACAGCTACCATGTTTTCGAGCTGACGTTTTACTAGTCACGTTAAAGAGCGATGGGGCACTTAGAAAATGTTAGTCGTTGGAAACGTTAAGTTTGCGGTACAGTTTTTAAATGTTTAGTCATTTGTGTGAAAATTGGTGTTTACGTTGGGTGTGTGGTAGTGCTAGTCTATTTCAAAATCTGGGGTTGACTGCCCTTCCAAATTAATTTTTCGGCTTAACTATGGTGTCGCGTTACTGTGAGTCCTTTTTTTTAATGTGCTGTGATGGTCATTGTTCACCGCCCAATTTTAATGTTTGCTCTTTCACAGTTTCCATGACTTCATCGCTAGGGCGTTCATTTTTCAATTGTTTGTTGTTTGTTTTGTAAAGTTTTTGTTTATCGGAGCTTTGACATTACCGAAACTATTATATATGTTACATATTTTTCTATTGTATATTTTACATTATATATATATTTCAACTGTTATATACATCATATATGTTACATGTTTTACGTATTATGTTACATGTTTTATATATAATATTATAAATGTTACATGTTTTACGTGTATCGTATATGTAACATGTTTATAAACCTATAATATGTATATACGATATGTTCATTTACACACTTAATGGGTATTGTGCACTACAGTTATTGTGTAATTAGTTATAAATGCTCATCACTTAGGGTCCAAAATGTTTGGCCAGTCCTGAAAAGGAAACATTTGGTTTTAACATGTGGTAATCACATGGCAATGTTTGTTTACATGTGGCAGAAGGATACATAATGGGCAAGAAAGTAGAACTTTAGCAGGACTTTCAAAAGTGCTCAGTTTATCGTGAACAGCATATAGTTAAATGTGTTAGTTTCAGGAAACGTTCACAGTGTTGATTTTACTGAATAATTCTGCAAATAATTTATTTAATGCTAGCGATGAACAAACGTGAAGTGAATTACCCATGCAAGGATAAACCTAGAAAAACACGTGTTCAAGAGGTTTCGGTGTTAGCAAAGAGTAGGTTGCGTGTTTTGTAAATAATGTATTTGTAAAGCATTACTATAATTATTGCAATGCACGTGGCATGAAAAAACCGCACTTTCTGCACTTTTTTAGTGCGTAAATAATATTTATTTATCTTTATGGCAAATGCAACGAGTGTAAGGTTAACTTCGTATAGTGTGCGTGTGTATACTGCAGCATCTGTACAAATAAGAAACAGTGACATAATATGTATCGCATTTTGCTTTTTATTAAAGTTACAATAATGTAAATGTTATTTCCATACGAGTAAAACTTATCACTGCTCCATCGAAACAATATGCGACTCAAAATTCCACACACTCGTAAGAGCATCAAAATAATGTCTCACGAAAGAAGTGATAAACTAAAGACCCCCCCCCCTCCCTCAAACCACCTCAACATAATATCTATGTGCAAAAATAAAACTAATTAAATGGACAGCTTCTATCATTTTATGAATAACTATATAGGCTACAGTTTGTTGTACGAAACACGTCACTTCACTAGTCATGGGAATTCCTGCATTCCTACAACAAATCAATTACACACTGTATTATGTAAAATTTGTTTTTTAAGCCTTACGTCATTTTCCAAGCAAACTTTACAGTTGTATCTATTAAAATGACATTTTACGTATCGCCTTCTATACATTTCGTTACATACATAACAGTGAATGTTATTTAAAAAGACTGTTAGAGGTAATAGGGAATACTATGTAACGAATTATCTCATCCTTTAACAGTCTTTTTTATACTTGAAACGGTATGTTCCTTTAAAACATGTAATATTTTCTACAGCCAACCTATGCGTATAACAAATAACCATTGACCATGACACCATTTTCCTCAGCCAAGCATCTACGATAAGATAGTAGCCATATCGAGAAATTTCACTCCAAATATCCCGCGTTACGCTTCAATAAATTGAATAGTATTTGTTTTTAATAAGACAATGTGTATATATATATATCTCTGTGTGTGTGTGTGCACTTTTATGCATTAACTAACCACTTAAAATTCACAGTTTATACGAATAGCTTTACTTTAATCATACATTATTGCAGGCCCAGCGTGTGTTTGCATTCGTCAGGTTGCCTGCCTGAACACCAGCAGGGAGGGGAAGCGAGTTGTGGCGGGGTGGTCGGTAAAAACCGAGGATTGCCCAGGTAGGGAGGTGTCGAACTGATAATGCGCTTAGAATAGCAATTAGAGCACATTTTGCTCCCAATCATTTCAAACCGATTGTCTCTATCAGCAGGAAGCTGACCGTGGAGATCGACACCGAGATCTGCCGATAGGTTTCCCCAGAAACTTAGAACAGACGCCCAGGTTATGGCAGAGCTAGGAGCGTGGAGGGGACAGACTCGCATTAGCGTCCCTCCAGCGGTGTCATCCCCTCTTCGTGAAGGGCCGGGGTAACATCGCCACAGGAAACCACAAACCATATGTTCCAAGTGCAGTACTTGCAGCGTGTCCACTCCTCGGGATAACACTGCCTGGCTACACTCTACCTGCCCCAGGGTGGGGACGGTCCGATCTGAACTTACAGGACAATAGTCGAGTTCTCACACAAACATTTTGTGGTGCTGAAGGGTCTTGTAAAGGGCCGGAGCCAGTCTGGAAAAGGCAAAAGGGGGCCGCTGCCATCCCTGGAAATTACCCCAACTTTAGGTCATCTTGAAGAAAACGAAACAAGAAGTTCTATCCTATAATTTAAACTTTGCTTTAAGATTCCACTGTACCTTCATGGTACGTCATGAATTTGAGTGAATTTGTTGATTATTTGCTCACTGTTTACTTGACCTAGCAGACATGTCTATCCAAAGAAGAGCAACTATGTTAATCATTGATATTTTTAGATCGCTTCTGGTTGTAAAAAAAATACTTTATTATGATTTATATTATTCTATGGCTTAATTAGTAAATAAAAACAATTAACGCTGTTTTATTTTTATATAGAGTAATGCAGAAGTTCAACAGCATTGTAACTAGAGTTTTGGTTTCTCAAGGTCACTGTTCGTTTCCGAGAAAACTGAAAGAGAAAAATTCTTTCTTCTCTTTTGTTCAGTTACTGCATTCGCAGCAGTGTTGTTCAGTTACTGCATTCGCAGCAGTGTTGTTCAGTTACTGCATTCGCAGCAGTGTTGTTCAGTTACTGCATTCGCAGCAGTGTTGTTCAGCAGTCTTCCTCCAGGCGGCAGCACTGAGGTACGGCTTCCCCCACCCCCCCCCCCCCTCTACTCGAAGAGAACCCTGCTACCACCTGGTGCGCCATCCCTTCCTTCAACATCCCCCTCCTCCTAATTATCACACACAAACAGGCTAGTCAACCTTCCGCTAGCTATCCTTCCAAACTGTTGTGTCCGGGAATGTGTCGTGACCGATATAAGCTACTGGTGAAGTGAAAGTTCAAAATGCATCATTCGTCCAGATTTAGAAGGAAGGGAAAAGTGAAACCAATACTGAATATTAATGTCAAGCGCAAGAAAAGAAACGGTGCCCACCTGCTGGAGAACTGGAGTTTCGAAAATTGTTTATATAAAATTAGACCCATAAATACAAGGCTGTGAAAATGTATTTTAAAAAAAATCCGCTTGAAATATAAGTGCTCGTGACGAGAAGTTCCGACTCACACTAGCAAAATCTAAAATACGAGAAAGGGAGAGAAATATTTTATTACATGAATCCTAGCTGCCAAAAGAATCGTAAGATGTATTAATTTATGCAGGAAATATTTACGTGTTGTGATCTTCAGTATTTATATTCTCACTGGCATTCTGACATATGCGAAGTTTTAAATAAACTAACACGAATTCCGCGAGCAAAACAAGCGGATATATCTGAATGAATTTGAGTTCTACAATTATATAAGTGCAATTATTTGTGATGTTGCAGTAATTAAAAGTGAAATGAAACTGCTAAATCTATGTGGTGCCTTGTGTTGGTTATAGTATTTTGTTTAATTTATATTCCGAGCCAAAGTGCTATGACCAGTTTGGATCAACATTCCGTACATTGTTACAGATGTCTATGGCAGAAAATTCATGCACCTAGTTTCTCCATCTTAGATCAATGCCATTATTTTCCGACACATAGTTTATCGTAGAATTAGTTATGGCTCTATCGTATTTTCAAGTACCCGGTTTCTATTATAAGATACAATGGCAACGAACATGTTTCAAACCAAATACTTGATTTCAGTTTCCTATACGGATTTACGGACACATAATATTTTGGAGTTGACATGTTTATTATGTTACTTTTGTACATAAGTTTGCGTGCGCGCATGCTGTTCATTATAAATAAACTTGAAACTTTTGTTTTTCCCAGTCCGCAATACGTTTAGGAAATGCGTTTACGCGTCCGTATTGCTGGTGTGCTTATGTGCCGTAGAAAATGAACAGAAATGTGCCTTACGAAATGCTGTTTTCGTCAAACATACTGACGGCTTATAAGCAATGTCTGACCTTTCCCTTTGGTATAGTTCATTTCATATAATTTTACCAAATTTTGACATTTCTCCGCAAGAAGTAGTAAAAAAACACTCCTTATTCTTCCGCCACCGCAGTTCTGTTAGTGATGACGGTAATATTTGTAAACAAATGCCATGTGGTTCCCAGTGTTAGTAAATCCACAGCATGTGTAATTTAACACATGAATGTATCGAAGTTATTGGAGGTAGTCTATTTCATGTATATTCACTAAATTCTGAAAGAAATTGTGAGCAATGTAAGAGCAAGTGAATGGCAAATGTTTACATTTCTAAAGTGCTGGATAAGGCGATGCGTTGCTGCAATATCTGTATTATGTTGGAGAAGATTATACTGATGCAAAAATCATTGACACATTTTCTGAACTATGTCATTAATACCAGTTGCTTTATATTGTAACAAAGAACCAACAAATAAGTTCAACAGTTGCATTATGATTATGTGTAAGGTAATTTTTAATTAAATTTCTAGCTAAGGAAATTTGTTTTCATATTTTACTCAGTAGGTTGAATTATTATTTACCTTTTTCTGGAGCGAAATTTTTTTAATTAGGAAAAAAATTTAAGGCCACGAGTAAATAGTATTTATGTACATGATCTTACACCAAACAAGTTTCTTTAGATTTCATAGTTTTCTTTGAATATTGTCAGTAATAGTGTTTTTGGTGTTCTACTACTCAATTTATTATTGTAACACAAAAATAACTTTATTTTATATTTTATTATGCATTTTACTTGCTTAAATTACTTTCACGAAACCGTTTAAAACAAGTGTATTATACATATAGTTTCTCCAGTAAAGATTATGTTTACTGTAAATGTTGATAAAACAAATGCATTATACATATAGTTTCTCCAGTAAAGACTATGTTTATTGTAAATGTTGATATAACAAGTGCATTATACATATAGTTTCTCCAGGAAAGACTATGTTTACTGTAAATGTTGATAAAACAAGTGCATTATGGATATAGTTTCTCCAGTAAAGACTATGTTTACTGTAAATGTTGATAACATAGGTACATTATACATATAGTTTCTCCAGTTAAGACTAAATTTACTCTAAATGTTGATAAAACAAGTGCATTATGCATATAGTTTCTCCAGTAAAGACTATGTGTACTGTAAATGTTGATAAAACAAGTGCATTATGCATATAGTTTCTCCAGTAAAGACTATGTTTAATGTAAATGTTGGTAAAACAAGTGCATTATGCATATAGTTTCTCCAGTAAAGACTATGTTTACTGTAAATGTTGATAAAACAAGTGCATTATGCATATAGTTTCTCCAGTAAAGACTATGTGTACTGTAAATGTTGATAACATAGGTACATTATACATATAGTTTCTCCAGTTAAGTCTAAGTTTACTCTAAATGTTGATAAAACAAGTGCATTATAATATAGTTTCTCCAGTAAAGACTATGTTTACTGTAAATGTTGATAAAACATGTGCATTATAATATAGCTTCTCCAGTAAAGACTATGTTTACTGTAAATGTTGATAAATAGTTTTATTTTCTTTTAAATTTTCTTGCTATGTTTATATTCTTAATGTAATTTCTATTATCTACCCAAGTAATTATATTCGTTTGTATTAACGTAATACTTAATAGTTATTGTAAACCACCCATCCATTTTCTAGGTACAGGATTTCCAGACAGTTTTTTCTTAAAATTAAAATTTTACTTTTTAAAGAACATTTTTATGTTGTAATTAGTAATAATTTTTTCTGGTGTGATTAACATTTGTTCATTTTTATTTTAATTGTGGTATATTTTTCTTGTGTTAATCGTTTAGTGTTATTGCGATACGTAGTTTCCTGAAATAGGGCTTCTGATGGTACTTTCTAAGTAAGGCTGCGGCGATTTAATTCCGCCGGGATTGAATCTGGTTAGTCCCTGGCGCCAGCATAGTTAAATAATTCTAGAGCGGTCCCAGAAGGAGTTTAATTGGTAGGAACCCACGCTGCTGTTGAGAAGAGGTCGCAGGCGCGCGTTATTGTAGGGATCTTTTGGTGGTTCGCGTTTTAAAACTGAACACAAAATAACAGTTTAGATTGATTCCAAATACGTAGCAAACACATCAATCAAAATACAGATTAGTAGATGGGTTCACTGAAGAGTAAGTTAAACAGCTTATGTCTTATGTCCATCGCGAAGGCGTCAGTTTCTCGCCAATCACTCAAAATTAGAAAATCTTAAACGGGCCTCTTCTTAACATGATCTAATTACAATTAACTTTTATTGGCGTCTCTCGCTGTGCCAGAAAAACCCTAATTTAGGTAGGTGGACATATTAAAAACTCAATTTTGGAGCCCTAAACTTAACGTAGGTCCGACTTAGTTCAAACATGCAGGAGAGTTCTTCTTCCCGGGTCTACACCCACGCTAACCACCAGAAACGGAAATTTTAATGACGTCACACGGGGTTGCTATGGTAACCGTAACTTCAGGTAACAGTTTCCCCCGTAGGCCTAACTTAGCCAGAAATTGTCGACTCAGAATAATAAAGTTTAAATCACTCATATATTCCACATGAATAAGAACTGATGAAAAGTTAGTGCAATACAGAGAGAGAAGAAAAAATAACTAACCTGTAGTAAACACTACTAGCATCAACATAAACCACATCGCTATACACTTAATAATTTGAGAGACTGTAAAATAAATATTTATGTAAATCTTTATATAGCTCTGTGCACTATTTAGTCAAACTGTAATATTTATAAAACATTTCAATCAAAATATATACACATTACGTAAGTGTAAACAGAGGGCAGAAATGTAAACAATCTGTGAACTTGAGTCTGTGGTGGCCTACCACCACATGGCCAAGAAGGAAGTTTCAAATAAATACGATGCGCAGTACTATAAGTTTTGCTATAGAATCTGACAGGCAGCATGCGGTAGCATCTGCATAAGGATTGTAAATCGTCACTTACATTGTCATTTACGCAGCGGTGATGTCGAATTTATAGCAAAATACAGCTGTACTCATCTAATAATATTTCCCTAGCTTGTCGCACATACCTTGAGATGTGTGTTTAATGTTGCTCTACTAACTGATATATAGCTAGCCAGGATAATTAAATTAGATTAATCCGAGACAGATAGCTGAGTCAGTCATCAAGCGAGGTGTGAGAACAAGTGTTAATTAGTGTTGAACTCTTTATTTTACACTGCAAGATATTTCAATTTTAAACACGTACGTGAGGCACACCAGGAAAACTATATCTGAAGTTACTTGACTTGCACGTATAAGTGTTATTTTTAGCAGACATAGGGAGGTGCAATCATTTCAATTTTATTGGTCAGGTGAAGATCTGGCGTCATATGAATGAAATATTTTATTCATTCAAATTTGGCACTTCACCATTGACCTCGTCTTCTGATTTAAATGCTCCACATTTAGTTAGTTCCTCTGCATCTCTGTTGGGTTTGGTTGGAAGTAGCATGTGTATAGCTGGTTTGAGGATCTGAATGCTGCCCGAACCAAGTTTCCTGGCATATGTCTGCTGCGTAGACAGTTAAGTGAATGCAATTCTGGTCAGTGCAATAAGATTACAAGTTGTTTGTTAATGTGTCCTAGGCTATTTCTATTTTTCAAATAGTTGCAGTGTATACGGTGTTGGCCTATGCTAATCAAAGGCCCTATATTTATAAGTACACCATTGTTTTTCACACACTCCTACACACATGTTTACTAGTAAGCTATAAGCTGCTGTTAGCTCTATGACTATTCGAGCCAACGCTAACAAAATATTTCAGCACCCACACGACTACAAAGATTTACATAAATTATTTTCCCAGTCGTTTCAAAATTACAAATGTTTGTAATGTTAAAATATTCACACAGAAATCCTAAAGTAGGAAGAAAATTAATGTAATTTTTTTTAAATATTATTTTAAAGAGTTGAATGTTATCAATATTTATGTTATTTTATATCTGAATGTTAGTATAATTTTATTTAAAATGTAGGTAATTTTGGGCATAATAACTTTATGCTATCATAATCGTATTATTAACAAAATCGCCCTTCAAAACAATTCCTTTAGTTATTCTGTTCGGTGAATTTTTATACATATAACATAAACATGTGGTTTTACAGAAGTCAAAACGATATTGTTGTCATTCACGTTGGTAGCCAGCAACATTGGGTTTTCTTTCTTCCTTGGAGCAGACAAAAACAGGCGAGTCTTTTTCCATTTCCTCAAGTCTTTCCTGCCTTCCATAGTAAATCTGTGTTTATAGTGGAACGGCGAGCAGAGAGGTGCGTTTAGCAGAGAGTAGAGTAGAGAGTGTTTAGTGTATATAGTGGAATGGCGACCAGAGCGGTGCGTGTAGCAGAGAGGTGAGTAGAGCGTGTATAGTGTATATAGTGGAGCGGCGAGCAGTGTGGTGCGTGTAGAAGAGAGGAGAGTAGAGAGTGTTTAGTGTTTTTAGTGAAGCGGTGAGCAGAGCGGTGCGTGTAACAGAGAGGTGAGTAGAGCGTGTGTAGTGTATATTGTGGAGCGGCGAGGAGTGTGGTGCGTTTAGCAGAGAGGAGAATAGACAGTGTGTAGTATTTATAGTGGAGCGGCGAGCAGAGCAGTGCGTGTAGAAGAGAGGAGGGTAGAGAGTGTTTAATGTTTTTAGTGAAGCGGCGAGCAGTGCGGTGCGTTTAGCAGAGAGGAGAGGAGAGAGTGTGCAGTGTTTATAGTGGAGAGATGAGCAATGAGGAGAGCAGCGTGGTCGGAGAAGCGAGATATTCCGACTACGCCGACAACTACCGACTCCCCCCCTCTCTCGCAGTCTTTCCAACTCTATTAGCCAAGTGCTCGTTTTCCAAACACTCTGTCTCATATAGCATTATATTTAATTTAATTTAATGCATACAATAATTTTTGAAAGTTTTACTTCTCTGTTGCAAAGGTATTTGCGTCTCTCTTGGCGGTTTTTCCCTTAAGACTAGCTCTAAGTACACTTAGTGATGTAATAATGGCCCCAAAGTGCAGGCCTTGGCTGCCCAATCCCTCTTTGCCGCAATGCATGTCTCCTTGCATGATTTTTCTTCCTAGCAGACGTAAGGGGTTAGCCCTGAGACGCAATAAAATCCCGCCCTACCTTCGGGCCTTAACGTCACATAACACTTCGAATAAGGTAGTTTAGAAAGAAAAGACTACTGCCGAAGTAAGAAGTACAGTTGCTACCACAGTTAGAAGTACAGTTGCTACCACAGTAAGAAGTACAGTTGCTACCACAGTTAGAAGTACAGTTGCTACCACAGTAAGAAGTACAGTTGCTACCACAGTTAGAAGTACAGTTGCTACCACAGTAAGAAGTACAGTTGTTACCACAGTTAGAAGTACAGTTGCTACCACAGTTAGAAGTACAGTTGCTACCACAGTTAGAAGTACAGTTGCTACCACAGTTAGAATGTCCATCCCATGAATATTGACAGAGCAGAAACCTGGCAATTCAGCGGACTGTATTGTAGGATATCAGTTGAAACATTTGATTACATCCGGCAAGTCGTAGAGCAGAGAATAAACATTAGATGGCAAAATTTGTACACAATCCAGCAGAGGTGAAGCAACGATTATTTATTACAATAAGATATCTTCCTTTTTTTTCCTCATAATTATTACACTTTTATATGATATAAATGAAATTTAATGTTAATATCATGGAAATAAACCTGGAACTAAAATGTCGAAAGCGTGATTTATGACAATATTGTTACACACATGTTTTTATAGCGTATTCGCAGTTTCTTCACACTTTTTGAATAGAAACTTTGAAAATTCATTTCATATATGTCGTGTTTATTTCCTAACTATCCAGTATATCACGAACATATTATACTTGTTTTAACATAAAGTAGCTTATTTTGGTTTAATTTGAGTTTCAACTTATATTTTATCTACAAATTATAAAACTTGGTTTATAAGTAATACGAATAAAAAGAGAAAGAAAATATGTTTTTTGGAAACGCTTAGTAAGAAAAAGTTAGTATGTAAAATATTATCACACTGAGTGCGCATGAATGTGGATTGTCCCTTTGGTGTAATTTTTCTGGTCTCGGTTAAGCTTTGTTTGCATAAGGCGGAGGAATATCCTAGAATTGAATATTAATAGTACTTCAAAAAGTTAAAAGTAACCGTAAATGGACTATTGTAAGCAAATGATGAAAAACGCTTTCTGAAGTCACATCTTTAGGGACGTTCGTGCGACTTGAATGAAAAGCCTGCATTTCATCAGTCCCTGCGAACACAAGTCTCAGGATAACAGCTCACCATATCGCTGTACGTGTGTCCAGAAATAGTGTAGTCGTATGCAGGGGCTCTGTTGGAGAGAATCGTTTTGTTTGGGACGGTTACTGCAGGTGGTGGAAATGCAGGAAGATGATTGCTTGTGGGCTGGATGAAATGCAGTGGATAATTATTATTATTCAGTATTTGGCCATAGACACGTGTACACCACTTGCTGGATTTCTATTTGATGTAACATTTACTTGCCGTATGGTAGGTTTTTAATATGTCGCAACAGACTACCGAAGAAATCAATCTTCTTGTCTTGCTACTTGTGGATGTCATCTCTCATTAATTTAATTTTTTTCCTCTTCTAACCGAACAAGTTTAATTCCTTCTTCTTCTTTTTGTCGACACTTTTTTTGACAGATGTTCTGTTGTTCTTTTGAATGCTTACAGCTACAGGAGACGGAGACGATAATAGATCAGCGTTCTCCAAATGGCGGGTCACGACCGGATACCAGGTCACGAAAACAAATACCCAGATCGCAAGAAACAGCTTTACACGTCTCGTTTATAATTTCATCTTATTTGAGTTTAATTTTTATAATTATATTTGCGGTAATTTAATATAAGATTTATATAATAAGTGCATATTAAAGTACATGAAAATTATATTGACATCCAAATAATGTTTTATTTTACCTACACATCTCAAAATAGGCTATATGTTTTAAGTTCAAAAGCTAACATTGTAATAGTAAATTTGCATGTGAAGATGTAACTACGACTATTATAGCTTTGATTGTTCTTGGTTATATTTAATTAATTCCTGTGTAAAAATTACTTGTCCACAAAGAAAATATTATATAAGAAGGAAAATAATAGATTCCTGTTAAAAAAAAAAATGATATCAAATTACTATGAAACTTTAGTTCGAGTAAAGGTAACTCGGTACTAAATTCTTAGTGGTATTATTGTCTGCTGACCTGCGCCAGTATTATCGATATACTGATACTAAAACATTATCAGTAATGCCAACACAACAAATTTAGACGATTTAAACTATATATATAAGATTAAAACAAAACTATTCACTCTCAGTAAACACACAACTGTCTGTCATTTATTTTCTCAAAACTAAATGTATTACTGTTTACTGGCACATTGAATTTAATGACGTAACTAGTAATTGTCTACCGCTTGCCGCCTATCAGATTCCATAGCAAAAATTATAGTACTGTTATGAAATGAAAATTATTTCTGTGTTCTGTAACACATTTAACCATGGGAAGTTGCTAGAAACAAACTTTAGTGGCGTAAGAATGTTCTATTTGTTTTAAATGGAGCTAGCCTCGAGCAAGACACATGTGCCTGGGACCACAGCGAAAATCCCAGCAGCCCTGCCCATTTGTAAACCAACCAGGGTGCACTTATCCAGCTGTGTCGCCCAACAGGGAATCTCTGTCCTTCCTCTCCTCTGCTTCAGTCACTGTCTTCCCCCACTCTAACACGCCTCCAGCTCCCGAAGATCCGCTAGGCGTGTCCATCACAATGATCCGCCAAGCAACAGAGCTGAAAGTTAGCAAGACACATGTGCCTGGGACCACAGCGAAAATACCAGCAGCCCTGACCATTTGTAAACCAACCAGGGTGCACTTATCCAGCTGTGTCGCCCAACAGGGAATCTCTGTCCTTCCCCTCCTCTGCTTCAGTCACTGTCTTCCCCCACTCTAACACGCCTCCAGCTCCCGAAGATCCGCTAGGCGTGTCCATCACAATGATCCGCCAAGCAACAGAGCTCAAAGTTAGCAAAAATGTGCTTCATTCCATTCAAATACCTAAAAAATTTCATATGTGTCCATACTATATGTTTACATAATTGTGTTCAGAATTATGTATTCTCTATTTGGAGCATTCTATTTTTAAATTTTGAGTAACGTTTTACGAGAAAATTAACTGCAAATATGATACAATCAAGCTTTTTTTTTTTCCTCTCATTAAATCAAAATTCTGAACCCATTTTTCAAATGTTCCAAGCATTTATACATCCTTTAATTCTTCCAACAAAAACCTTAAATATCTATGTTTCGTGTTCACTTGTAAAAAAGATAGGTGTAAGACACTGCATTCGCCTCTTTCACTTCTGGTGCATAGTACTCTTAAGAGTCGCTCACATATCTCCACTCCACTTAAATATAGCTGAATTGAGGCGCTAAAGCTCCACAGCTCGAACTGATACTTCCCGTGTCCAAATGAGTTAGGCTGGTGCCACACTTTTCGTTTGGGCCGGGGTCCGGTTTTGCGGGTCCCGTTCGGCGGGAAGTTCATGTATGTTGCTTTAAATGGGGGAGGCCACACCAGTCCCGGCGGGAAGTGGCAGGATAATGTTCCCAGTCGACAGGAAGGTAGGATGGCAAGATCGCAGGACGGGAGACAAAAAGGCATGCACTGTCCTGTCGCGCGGGTCCCGATTACCTTGTAGTCCGTAGTTTCGTATACGTTTTCGACGTCATGTTTGACACAGACAAATTTATACAGATAATTGAAGATCACCCCGATGTCTGGGACATGTCTTCAATTATATGTACCAGAACGTACACGTTAAAAGTTGAGAGGACATCGGGTAATGGATGTTCGCGACATGGGAAGAAATTGAGCTGCAAGAAAGGTAACAAAAAGGCAGGTATAGTTAATTCAAGGTATCTTCGGATTTTTCTGAAGCCCTGCTAAATTTATACTTTTGATTAACGATTACGTATCCTTCCGCTACACCTAAATATAAACACTTCCATGTTACTTCTATTTTTATAACTGCCAAATGTGTTGTTTCCTGTTTACAGCTGTTCAAAGAATTCTGTCATATTTCAAAAACCATAACATACGAAAATTCACAATTTAGGCCAATTACAATATTTAGGCCAGCTTTATTTACGATAGTTTTTACGGTTATTATTTTACCTGCATTACTAACATATTTGTTACACACGACATACCACATCACACGTAATACACGTTCATATTTTGCTGATACTGTGTTTAACCCTGTTGGCATAAAAATGAGATCGAAGGAACAACTACTCCAACGAGCAGACCCAGCAAATTCAAGCACGTAACTCGTGTCGCTTATTTTTGTACCTAGCAGCGACATACATAAAAGGTAGCAGTGAACATGCAGACAAATAATAGGCCTACCGTTACTCTTATTCCTCTTATATTTCTATGCGTTTGTACTTATTCTCTTCTAGTTTGTATGGCTGAGCTTAGTACTTTGTTGGGATTGTACAAAAATTCAGATCACGGAAACATAAGTACTTTACACAGTCGCATTTCAAACAGCTAGGGAAAGATACAACGTTGTGATAAATTAACATACATGAATTTCAAAAAAATTAACTTTATTCATAAAAACAATTCCCGTTTAAAACGTATTAATTTCGCACGTCCAATAATTGCAATCACACACACTGGCTCAACGTAATGTAATGGCAACACTCTTTCACACACAGCAGTAACAACACATGTTACAGTATATTGATTCCTGCTGTGGGAGAACGGATTTATCAACACATCATAACTTGCCTACGTAGGTTTAAAAAACACAACGTGTACAAACTTGATGTAATAAATTGAAGCATTTTTCAGAGCAAGAAAAACTAATTCTTCGTTTGGCGCAAATTAACACGCCATGCCATAGCTCGCCACGTCTGTCAACTTCAAATTGTAACCCTCAAGCAATCACATATAAATATAACTAAACAAAGTATTCAAACATTTAAATCGCTTTTCAGTTATAAATTATAAATTAATCATTATTTTGCTTTAATAAGTATGAAATATGCTAAAAGTGAATACACGTATAATTTACTGCTAATACTAATGCGAAACTTCCCGAGGATGAGAGAGACAAAGAGAGAGAGAGAGAGAGAGCGACAAGCCCCGCCCTGACGACAGTTTCTTCCTCGGTAGAAAAAAATACACCATGCCACTAGAGATAACGCACGGTATGTTGCGCTGTTATATTAAACTATAACAAATATGTTTCCATCAGGGCTATCTAAATATTTAAATACGCAACGTTTAATTTACGAATAGCATACCCAAAACTATGTTAAAACAATATTTTAACTATGAACTATTTGTTACTAGCCGATGCCAACACGTCGCTGCTCTCACTGTTTTTAATTCGTAATTAATACAAAAAAAATGTTACAAGTTATAGAAGATATTAAGTTAAAGTTTCATTTATTCAAGAATACAGTATTTTAAAGTTAACCACAGTGTTAGGTATATATTTGTGGAATACAAGTTATAGAAAAACAAGTTTACACGTTACGCCTAGGGTGAGTTTCAAAGGTTCGCTTCAAAACATCCGAAGAAACCATGAATATACTATAACATTGATTGCTATGTATATATCGTACTGTAGAATGGAATGTATGAATGACAGTAACATAGAATCAACTTGAAACGTGAAATAAGAAGCCTTCCTATATACACGCACACCTTTAGTATATATGTATTTAAAATGTCCTATCTATTTATTCATTCACTTACTGATATACTTTTCAGTCTAATACTATATCACCATAAGAACATTTTCAATTAATTTTAATGGAAATATATATAAATAACTGCTGAAGGTTTTGTAGGTGTAGATAAAAGCTTACAAATTTTTTCTCTCTTACTAAATTTTTTTAAATGGAAATATTACATGATATTTATAGAATTATCTAGTTCCCACTTCACTACCATGTAGACATACACAGTATTGAATTAAAAACCCAAGAGTTCTTACTTATAAATATTTCGTTAATGTAGACATGCATCGCTTTCATTTTTCTTCTGGAATTTAGTAACACATCAATACCGTGAAGAGAATTAAATATTTTTAATGTGCGACGGACATATCATTTATTGTACCTTAGTAAATAAATATTTGACATGGTTGTTATTATTTACATACTACTTATTTTATCCATACCATGAATATTCTTGGGAATAAAATATGTAGACAACAAAAATTTTCACTAAAGTGTTTCTGACTTATTATAATTACATTTGCTGGCAACATCTGTGTAATTAATTTTAGGTAACAATAAGAAACTCATTAATTTCCATTTCAATGAAAAAAATTAATATGACCATTTTACTGGGTTGTTCCTGCAAGAAATATTTAAAGAATAAAAAAGTAGCTACACAATTACAAATAGTTCGAAAATATAGACTAGATTACTAATATCACATAACTGCTCAGACATTCATACTAACTACCCATCTAGTTTCCAGTTTCTAAAGATAACGTCGTTGGAACTCAATTGCCCCATCGCCGACAAAATAATTGACAAAATGTCTGTTGACTGTTCTTCCTTCAATTAGTTACTGACCAGTCAGTCCCACGATTATTAAAGCCCTGAAAAGCATAAGTTTCTGAGTCATCGATATTAATACCGTCCCGTTTACGTACAAAGTTATGCCATATGCAGCAGGCCTTTAAAACGTCATCAACGAAGTCAGGTTCCACAAGTATTGGAGTGTGAACAATCCTCCATTTGTTAGCCAAAAGTCGAAAAGCGCAATTTACCAGCCCTGCCGGACAGGGAAGTGTGAGCTGGCGAAGCTCATCCGGCTAAACGGGATGAGTTTCGACCGGACCCTCTAGAAGGGATGGTGTGGTCCCAGCCTAAGTGATATCAGTGGAGAGACTAGGGCAACTCTTGACAGCGAGGTTTTGAAAGCCGACCAGGTAGATTAAGGTAAGTATGGAGCAGCGCAGGAAAGAAAGGGCGGTGTATACGGGAGGTCCCCGAGAAAACCCGCCGACCAGCGACACTGTCTTGCACGATTCTCACTTGCTAAAATATAGGAGTGACTCAGGCGGCCATTGAACCGAATTGGCCTAAGTTGGAAGTAAGTAAACTAACCACTTAACCATCGCCCCTCCTCCTCCGAATTGTAAATCGGTCCTCAAAGAAAATCAGTGTTTGCTGGCCTACTCTGATTAATCATCGGCTTTTAAAATATTTTTTTTGTACTAATGCTTTAATAAACCGAAACGCAATCGTTTTAAAAAATACTTTTCAGTTATTATCCCGAGTGCTTTAACAACTAGAGGTACACTTCCTGTTTTACTATTGGGGCTTAGTCGTATTTCTGTTCCATTTTTAAGCAATATTTTGTTTCGATCACAGTCATATGTCTCATAGCGAACATATATTATTTCGTATGGATCGGATTCGTTTGCAGTTAAAAAACGGATATTGTTTTCTTATTTTACTGGCAAAATGGGTGCTTCTGTTGTGCTGAATGTTTGGAACACACTCTTCTGTCTCGTCTTGAATTACAGATAGTTCCGAATACAATGTGTTACAATCTAAAAGTCGATAAATAATCTGTCCGCCAAGATACTAAATTCCGCGCAATCTACCACAGAAGCTTCTACATGACCTGGTGTCTCAGCCGGCATGCAAGTAGCTATGGAGTTGTCTGTGGAATTATATGTCCCACGATACAAAATACCGCACGAGTAAACACGATCTTTCAAAACAAATTTTCATCGGGGCACACGAATTTTACACACGCGTATAGCAAAGAAAAAAAAAAATCAAAACTTTATTACATATTGTACTAAAACGAAAGGAAAATGTTTGGAATGAAATTTAAATGTGTAATTTTTGTATCGTCTTGCTGATGTCAATGCTTATGGACGCCCCTTTATCACTTGCGTCATTTGCTCTTTATGTGTCTACGTTCTTGCGTTTCTGGCTATACTGGCTTTACTTGAAGTAAATGGGCTGAAAACTGTATTGTAAAGGCGCACATTTTTTTTTTTAATCCATATGTAATTTTTTAAATATATATTTTTTCTTACAAGAACTGAAAGTTTCTCATAAGAAATATTTAACATAGCACTGCACGTAAGCAAAGCACTGGTAGCAAGTTTCAAAGTCAAAGTTGTATCCCCAATAATAATAGGTGCATCATTTATACTGAATCTCTGCCTGAGGCAGCCTGCGGCGATATCCTAGCATTTTCTCCCTTCATTCTGTGGCTTACCCTAATTTCCCTGCCATCGCTTGCCGACATTCACCTTATAGCATCTTATAAATTGTTTTTATTTTAGACGGGAATCATCCCGTTCATTGGCGCTGTTCGGTAACTGTTAGGTGTCGAGCTCCACTTCACACAATGGTTCACTGAGTCTGAACACTACCGGACCGACTGTAATCTGGGCGAGAAGTATTAGAGTAGCTTCACCCTAGTGTCACATGGAGCACTTGAACTGACTCTATAACAAACACACACACACACACCGTGGGACCTGAGAGGTTAGCCTGATCGCCTCCCACCAAGGCGAGCGTGATTCAATCCCGGCTGGGTGACTCCGGTTTTTCGTAAGTAGGAATCGTTCCGGGCGATGTTGCCTTGGGGATCTCCCGTTCACCTCGCCCTTGCATTCCGACACTGCTCCATACTCACCTCGTTTCACCCTCATTGGCTCTCAAGACATAGACGTTAATATCTCCACTCCCTCACTCACCCACACTATATAAAACACAACTAATTACAAAAAAAATTGTCATAAAAGTATGATTCCCATTGGGTATGAGAAACTGTGTATATTTTCTAACCCTGAAATTTATTGTTCTTGGCTACACTATTTTATGTGTTTGAAAAAGCATTCAATTAATGTCTCTTAAAATAATTATGCTTAATTTCTTTCTTGGTGCTTCATAAGTGCACTCTACAAGAAAAACTTTCATCAATTCAATCTATCTTAATAACTGCTACGATTTTATTGAATAAAATGAAAAGTAAATATTTAAAAATAATATAATAAAAATTTAAATTTTGTAGGTTATTTCAGTCATAAAATGATATATTCGTTACTTAAATGGATACGTGTTATAAAAATATTTGAAATATTTTTTAAATTTTTGTACTAGTTTTTCCTTACATAATTCACGAGCAATTATTTTGATTGTCTCACTTGACATTTTTTTAAAAATGTATCTTTCAAGCATTCGGCATTGAGTATGATTGCATTTTGTTAAAAAAAATAAATAAATTACATAACATTTCTTTTTAACACATAGGCCTACCCAGGTAAATTAGCAAAACGTTGTACTGCGTTAAAATGATTTCGATATTTTTCTCGTACGTGAAATACCCACTGTTGTCTGACAATATACGTATTGTGTACAGTTGTTTGTAATGAGTTGACATGTTGTGTCATGTACATTTATTGACAGGAAGTGACTCTCCTTGTGTCCCAAACACTCGTGTGCCGCGCAGGGCTTGCGGTAGCCACCTAGGTCAAGTGCGGCAATCAAGTAAAGTGTGGTGCAGCGAGGGACATGAGCGGAGGATACGTCGATGGCGGCAGACGAGTGTTTGTGAGCATGTGGACATACGAGAGGGCGAGCTAGTAGAGGGATACTGTACATGGGATTACCTGGATCGTCAGGAACATTCCGGACTGGTCGAATGTGGACTGAATTAAGGTGGGAGTGTATGAATGTGTGATACGGACTTTATTGTAAATTTTGAAACTGTCAAACTTGGTCTTATATAATGATAAATAGTTCAATATGCTTTGAAGCACAGATTAATGGACTGATTCTGGTTATTTGATTGCATTAATTTCTTTGACGTAATTGTAAATGGTATTGATATGATTAATTGGTAATAGCAAGTGGTAGCCATTTATTGTGAGATATTATGTAGATGGTGATTTACTTGACTGTTTGTAGATAAATATCTTTCATTTAAGTATGACCTCCGTCATTTAAACAACCTGGTTAAGCCCACTAGCTTTGAGAAATAGTAAAAAAGGTTTTATTCTACATACAGACAAAATTTACAATTGGTAATGTTACACCACAATGTAAGAGCACCCGAGTGCTAGCATTTTCCAGAAGCAGATATCTACAGTAATAGTAGGGAAATGTATATTGACGAGCAACGGTATCTAGGATCGGAGCCGAAGCCGGTCGGACGGCCTTGACCTTTGACCCTTGATCTTGAACTGGTGACCTCTGACCCCAGAAACATTTTAAAAAAATGCTTAAAAATTATTTAAAAATCTCCAAAAATTCCAAAAAAAATAACTCTTTAATAATCTACAAATTTCCGAAAATATTTATTATTAAAAATAATGAAAAATTATATTAAGAATATAAAAATTATCTACAACAAATTCCAGGTTTCATTGAGCAGGCGAGAGGGATTAACGACCCAGGGTCAGGGATCAGCCACCAAGATCAGGAATCAGTGACCCAGGTGACAGGGATCAATGACCCTGGGTCGGGAGAGCAGGATCTATGATCTTTAAACTTGACCTTTGAGACCAAATATCCAAAAATAAACAAAAAACTCCAAAAATTCCAGAAAGTACCCAAAACGTTATTATTTTTAATAGTTTTAAATTTCATTAGAAAAAAAAATTATTTATTTGAGTTCCCCCTCGTCACCTCACCAAAACAAATTAGTAGGCAGGCCTCAACACCCTCACCCATATCCAGTAAACAACAAATTACAATACAGACCACATCCACCAAATATGAATTCAGGTTACCTCGACCTTGACCCCATGACAATTAGTGACCTTGAAAACCAAAACTCGAGAAAAATACCTAAATGTCAGCAAGCATATTACACTACAGACTATTACCACAATATTATATACAAGTAACTTGATGACTCAATGATCTTGAATGATCTTGAAAATAAAACTCGATAAAAACATATAAAAGTCAGAAACTCTAATACATTACAGCTCCACCCCCATATTGGATGCAGGCTACATCAACCTTGAAACAAATGACTCTAAATGACCTTGAGAACCAAAATTTGAGGAAAAATCCAAAATATCACCACTATCTCGAAAACGTCGACCCTAACCTGGTGACCTTTGACCTGGAACCCAACAATTTCCCAAAAATATAAATATAAAATGAAAGACTCGTTTTTTCATTATCCATTCCATCAATCTTTAGCTATCCTCCACATGAAACAAAATATTTCTAATAATCATTAGCAATTATCTACCACAACCACAGTAAGCACTGCAATCATAATCAGCACTGCTTTTCTCCACCTCAATCGGAAGCTTTACATTAGTCCTCATCTCCTCAATTCTCCTCACCAATACTCCTCAATCTTCCTCAGCCTTCCTTAATCATCCTCATCGATTCTCCACAATCCTTCTCAGACCTCCTTAATCCTTCTCACCGATTTACCTCAATTCTCCTCAGTCCTCCTTACCAATGCTCCTCAATCGTCACCAATCTTCCTCAATCCTCCTCAGTCCTCCTCAAACCTCCACATTCTTACTCAGTCTGTATAAATCAATGGGTTTGTCGTCTCCCTATATACATGCATATAAGAAAAACGATTCAACTACTGTCTCCAAAATTTATATGTGTTGGCAGATTTAATGTGTGTATGCAATCACCTATCCGTACATTTTTATACTAAAGTCTTTATTATCATTCTATATGCATATCTTTACATTAATGGTCGAGTGCTCATAGAACCACTTTAAACTTGTGAGGTATAAAAGGATACGACGCACAAAAATAGAGAAAAAAACTATTATTTTAAAATATTCATTTATTAATATTTTGAATAACTTCCGTAAAAAGCAGTTCAGCACATCATCATCTGATATAATCCCGATCGTTAAGTTCACTAATGATCGCAACTACCTCTTTCATGTTCGAGTAATCCCCTCCAACTTGTAGCTCAATAAAATTTCTAAGCAAGTCTACAAGTTTGTTAGGATCTTCGGTATACATATAAATAGTGTAATTCTGTGTCTTCTGACTTTTCACATCACTTGTCGAAGGAAACTCGTTGGAAAAATGTGTGGGTCCCTCAAGGTATCGTCTTCAACACTATCATTGTCGTCATTGTCATCATCAATGCAGTCTTCATGATCGACTTCACGTCCTGCGTCATCCTCAATATCAGGTTTACTTTTCCTTGTAGCAGGAGTTGTATGTTATTCAGTATTTAGAGTTGACGGTCGTTTATTTTGAAGTTTGTGGACGTCACGCAAACGCCTTGGAAGTGTACTTTCCGTACGAACCGACTGTACTGCACTCATTCCTTCTTTAGCATTAACTGTCACTTCATAATGGTCTGTGGAAATAGAACCCATCAATGTAGCAGGAGGTATTGGCGACATCACTTGCTAACCCTTGCCGATCTCGGTATATTCCTTCATTGTATCACATTGCATTAACCGTCTCTTCATAATGGTCTGTGGAAATGGAACCCATCAATGTAGCAGGAGGTATTGGCGACATCACTTGCTAACCCTTGCCGATCTCGGTATGTTCCTTCACATTGCACAAACCGCATGGGACCAATGTCGTAATGCTTCATCGTGAGAAAAAAAAAAACTCTTTGTACAGGTCGTTCTCTAATGCCGACGAGCATTTTTACCTTAGGTGAAAATACGAACGCAGAATCGACATTGACGGCAACCAGGTAGCGATTATGCAGGTCGCGGCTCCATGTTAGTTGAGGTCAAAGGCGGGTATTCGTATTCGCAATTCATCTTCGTGGTATAGCGAGAGAGTGCTTCCAAATCGATGTTCAACTGGTGGTGTCAGAACGTCAAATGTGATATTTTTCTATATTATTGTAGTTATTTTTTTTACTATAAAGAGCCTAGCTTGTGCTCACAAAAGAACTTCCACCATTAAATTTATATGTAAAAATATTTGCGCACTCTGAGAAAACCTAAATACTCGTTTTCCTTAGAAGCAAACATGCAGGTTATATCATAAATATATAAGATAGGACTACACATAATCGTGTATTTATGCAATATAGGAAAGGAATAAAAGTATGTAAATATAAAATTATTGTCAATTTATCCTATAAATAATTATGTATAGGCATGCGTAAATAACTTCTTATATGTATAGTTATAAAAGTATACAATTATAAAATTAGTTTTAATTTATTTTACACATAACTATGTACATGTATAGGTATATTTGTAGTTATATAAGTATCAAAAAAATATTTTCTATTTATCTTATTCATAATTATCTATAAGTGTATATGCATATAATTATGTATAGGTGTAGGTATATAAGTATGTAAATATAAAATTATTTTCAAATTATCTTGTACATAATTATGTATGGAAATGGCTATCAATTTGAACAGGATATAATTATATAAATATTAAATTATTTTCTATATAACACATTCATAATTATCTAGAAAGAGTCCTTTCGCACGATGAAGCATTAGGACGTTAGTGCCATACGGTTTGTGCAAGGTGAGACAATGAAGGAATATATCAAGATGTACCAGGATTCGTCTACTGGTAGCCAACAAGTAATGCCATCTATAACTACTGCTACATCGATGCGCACTGTTTCCGCAGACGATTATGAAGTGACAGTTAATGCTAAAGAAGGAATGAGTGCAGTACAGTCAGTTCGTGTGAAACGTAAACTTCCAAGACGTTCGCGTTAAGTCGACAAACTTCAAAATAAACGATCATCAGCTCTAAATACTGAATAACATACAACTCCCGCAGCAAAGAAAAGTAAACTTGATATTGAGGATGACGCAGGGCGTGAAGACGATCATGAAGACTGCGTTGATGATGACAATGACGACAATGATAGTGTTGAAGACGATGATGATTCCCGTAATGATTCCACACATTTACCCAACGAGTTTCCTTCGACAAGTGATGTATACACACTATGTGTTTACGGAATATCTCACCAAACTTGTATACAGAAATAGATATTTGATTGAGCTGCATAGAGGTCGGGATTACTCGAACATTAAAGAGGAAGTTGCGATCTTTGGAGAACTTAATGATCGGAATTGTATTTAATGTTGATGTGATGAACTGCTTTGTTCTGAATTTATTACAAAATAATAATAAAATATGATTGCAAATTAATTGTTTATTTCTTTATTTTTTGTGTGTCGGGTCATTTTATCCGTCATAAGTTTGAAGCGGTACTATGAGCACTCGACTATTAACATAAAGATCTGTATATTTATGATAACAAAGTCTTTAGCATAAAGATCTGTATATTTATGATAACAAAGTCTTTAGCATAAAGATCTGTATATTTATGATAACAAAGTCTTTAGCATAAAGATCTGTATATTTATGATAACAAAGTCTTTAGCATAAAGATCTGTATATTTATGATAACAAAGTCTTTAGCATAAAGATGCACGCAAACGCGCGCGCGCACACACACACGTTAATTCTGTCGACATGTATCAATTTTGGAGACATTAGGTGAAAAGTTTGTCTTATACATATGTATTGAGGCAGAAATGGATTTCTAGAGACTGAGAAGGATTGAGGAGCATTGAGAAGGATCGAGGAGAATTGAGAAATATTGAGGAGAATTGAGGAGTATTGGTGAGGAGGATTAAGGAGTTGTAATAATGAAAATTGAAGTTGAGTAATGGAAATATTACGACTGAGGGTGAGCATAGAGGTGCTGATTGTGATTGTGTGGCTGGTTGCGGTGCTGATTGCAATTTTGGTGCTAATTACGGTGATAATTGTGGTGTTTTGGTGGCTTATTGCTAAATATTAGTGGAAATGTTGTGATTGATGTGGAGGATAACTAAGAATTGATGGAATGGTTGGGTTATATTCTAATGTTAAGGTAACTGGGATCGAAGGCGGTGTTGATAGTCGGTTACATTTTATGCTTGCTGACTTTCATGAATTTTTCTTCAAGTTATGGTTTTAAAGGTCACTCAAGGTCATGGGGTCGAGGTCCAGTTAGCCTCCATCCATTATAGGGGTTGGTAGCCTATATAGTCTATATTGCACAAGGCTTGCTGACTTTTATGTATTTTTTCAGAGTTTATATTTTAGTGTCATTCAAGGTTATAGGGTGAAAGCCAAGGTTACCTGCATATAATATTTTTGGTAATAATCTGTAATGTAATATGATTGTTGAAATTTACGTATATTTTCTCGAGTTTTAGTTTTCAATGTCATTCAAGGTCATGGGGTGAAGGTCGAGGTAGCCTTTATCCATTATGATCGTTGTGGTCTGAATTTGAATATGCTTGTTGACTGGATATGGGCGAGGATGTTGAGGGGGCGAAGCGGAACTTTTATAAATTTAATCATTCAAATAATTATTTAAAGGATTTTTAATAATAAATGTTTATTATTTTTTAGATTTTTTGAAAATAAATTTTTTCAGTAATTTTTTGGATTTTTGTGGTTAAAGGTCAAAGGTCAAAGTAAAGGTCATAGGTCCAACCTTCCTAACGCTGGTTCACTGTTCCTGATCACTTTGGTCTCTGATCACTGACCTTGGTTCACTGATCTTTTTTGCCTGCTGAGGAAAAAAATTGAACTGTTTTGGGGATAATTTCTTAATATTTTTAAAATAATTTTTAAAAGTTCTTTATGATAAATATTATACATTTTTTTTTTTTTTAGAATTTTTCTAGAATTTTTTTTTCGGATTTTGTAGTGTTTTGGCATCAGAGGTCACCGGGGTAAAGGTCAAGGTAAAGTTGGTATGGGTCAAATATGGTGGACCGGTGACGTAACAACATGGCGGCTGGCCAGCTCCGGCTCCGATCCCAGATTCAGTTGCGCAGCAACCTATATTTCCCTACTACTTATAGTTCAGTGCATTATATAGCAACTATGCCAGAAATTAATGCCGGAAAGTTTCGGACGTACAGTGCAGTCAAAAGGGCTAAATAATAATAATAATAATAGAAGCAGTAAGTTTTTTTAAAATATGCTATACTCTGTAAATGTAAAATTCTTCTTCGTTTTCGGAGAGAAAAAAAGTGTTAAATATACCTCCAAAACGCTCTATTAAATAACGAGCACGTAGCGTAAAAAAAAAAAAAAAAAAAAAATAACAGTCTTTCTGTCCTATACAAAATTATTTATATTAAATTTTCGTTAATGTGCAAGACATTCCAGTAAATTTGCTAGATAATTTTTCTGTACATTCGGTTAAGAAGTGATAAAGTAAAAATCGTTATAATTTTTTATGGAGTTGTTTCACTGTGAATAAAACATATATTTAAAAGAGTTATGTAATTTTTCTAAGGTTCCTGATGCTTATTATTATTATTAATATTATGTTTTTTGTTGATCGAAATATTTGACGTTATACAATGTTGGCCACTGAGGGTGACCCATGCGGGCATACACAAGTAGACAGCCAATCCTTGCTCAGGGTTCTACCACGGAGCTCCTCCCAACGTAAGCCAATATGTAACCAGCTACGCTACAGACGTCAGTCCCATTAATATACGAGTTTCTTATGTTCATTTACGGTTTGAGTAAGGCATTTTTAAAATTGCAATATACGTAACTTATTTAGTTTCTAGTAATATTTAAGGGGATTAATTGTTGCAAAATATTGTAGACACCCGGTGCTGTTTTTCATGTTTTAAGTAACATGTGTTATTGGCGTAGGTATGTTATTATACTACACAATTAATATTGTCTGGTTCGAGTGCCGAAGAAAGTTTCAAGTGCATTTGGTATAGTTCATTCCATAAAGTCGACTCTTTAGTAAACACAGAGACCCCTTGCTGCATCTATACATTACCGAGAAAATTCCCGATGACATAATGGAACTTTCAACAAAGAAATCACTGAAAGATTTTCAAAGGTTTTTTCTGTCAAAAGGGGCTGTTTACGTCGACGCACCACTGTGGTGACACAGGTACGACGTCTACGTCTGGCAAACTTAGCGTACATTGCCGGTGGTTGGTGAGTTCTCTCGGGGTATTCCCACTTCTCTCCTATTGTGGCATTCCATGAACTCTCCAGCTACAGCTCAGCATATCCAAGAAAGAGCAGCGTGTTCCTCACAGCCGAATATTTTCCTTATTCAACTGGATATTACGTACACCTGGACGTAAGATTTATAAATTATCCACTTCCGGGCGCTATGGGAATGTATTATTAAAGTAAGACACATATTATTTAACATTTAATATTAACACTTTTGTTGTTGGCTAATATCACAATGGCTGTTTTTGTACATACATCATGTGCAACATAAAATTACATAATTCTACTCACTGCATCGATTTTATATTCAGTAAATTACACATCACAAATTATTTACATATATCAGACTTTATGAAAACTACTTTTGCAAAACAATTTGTATTTATTAAAAGTATTGTAAACATTTTAAACCTAATTATGAGGGCGATTCAATAAATAATTCAGTGAGATCTATTGCTATTTAAGCATCTGATAAAATATAATACATATTATGATCAGGGGGTTAGATTACCGCCCTATTAAGGAGTCACTGCTACAAAGTATTCATTACATAGGCCCACCAAGGCATCTGACTGGGAATATAGGACATTAGTGTCGATAATCTAAATGCAGGACATGATTGCATTCTGCTTAATTCCACCTTCTGTTATTAATCGCAATTAAACCAGCCGCTTCTTCACTGTTGCGGTGAGATATAATGAAAAGTAGTAGGAACATTGTCTGTGACATGACGTAGCACCGCAAACTTAAGAAATGTAGCGATGTCATTCAGCTGGTGTAGTGCTCTTTAGACGCAGAAATATGAACGTGTTACGCACCTCAGTCTAAGACTACATTTTACGCTAGCGCCTCCATACCTATTCAAATTAAAGCTGGACTAGTCTGACTTTCTCCAGGTGCCATTACTGGCAAGTTGCGGAAGAAGCAAATCATATAGATCTTGCACTCGCGGTTATTTGAATGATATAACCTTACACGTGTGTAATGTCTGGTTTCTCCATTTACTGAATCGCCGTCGTAACACAACAAAAAGGTAGGCCTAAACAATTCATACTTGACAGTACTAAGTTTTCGAATTTTTAAAAGGTTTTGTTATCTTCTGATTGTTTTTGGACAACTATAGCTCTCAATGAACTGACATGTGTAATGAATGTGCAGTTTGTTGTAAAATAACATCAAGTCGAACGTCTGTAGAAATGTATAATATTTAATGAAACGTTGATGTACAGATGTGCCGTTGTCAGTTCCATATCAGTGCCTCAGAAGACCATCAAAATGCTGACTATACATTGCAGCAGACTTTGAACGCTACCATCACACCTCCAAGTACAATCTTAAGGGCCGTTATCACAAGAACGATGCTCTACATTTGATAACCGGAAAACATCAAACACTAGCTTTCTTTACCACAACAGCACACGTGACACTACAGTCCACTAACATGAACTTGCAAGTGTAAATACGATTCGAGTTGTTACAGAGCTTCTTAAAGCAGGGATCACACGATGCAAGATGAGTGCCAAACTTGCGCGACATGTCGACTTTGCACGAGAATTTCTTGCACAAGTTCTTATGCAAGGCACATCTTGCACGAAATGAGGAGGTAGAGCAGCTTCTATTTTTCTCATGCAAGGCGATGCAATTTGCGATCCTATTGGTCCTTCTATGATGGTCATGTGACCTGTTGTAAACTCAACCACAGAGTAAAAGAAAATCGAAATCTGAGGTGTGCGAAGAGTAATACAGGGAAATAAAACATTGATGGAAAATAACTTTAAAGCGTGGATTGAAGTTTAGACAGTTCGCTGAGAATAAAATAAAAACAATTATATTTTGGAGGGATAGCTTTGAAACAAATACGTTGTAAAAGTAAGCAACTTCATATTTTATATTATAATACCTTGACTGTTTGCTACTCACCAGGGATTTCGACTGATTTTTATGCGAGACAGTATTCTTCGTAATTATCTGCGTGGGAACTCGTTTCGCACGCAATTTAGTTGGCGTTCTCGTACAAAATATTGCCTCGAAATGCATCGTGCATCGTGTAAAACCTGCTTTACTCTTGATAACAGGACAAATGTTTAAAACATTCTCGTGACCATGGCCAAAATCGACGTGAATTCGTGTGCAACGCATCTCATTCACACATTCTGGTGTAGAGTATGAGTGAGTGAAGAGATGTGGGTGGTTTCGTACATTAAGTTGTTGAGAACTGACAAGGGTGAAGCAGGGCGAGTATGGAGCAGCGCAGGAATGCAAGAGCTGGGGAAACGGAACATCGCCGTATAAACCTGTCGACCAGCGGCATCGTCCGGTACTATTCGCATATGGGAATATAATGGTAGACGGGGGGGGGGGGGGCGGAGGAGAGGAACCCCACCAGGAATCGAACCCGGTTCTCCTTGGTGGGAGGCGAGCAGTCTAACTACTACACCCCACGTTCCCTTCTGGTGTAAAAAACACGTTCAGTTTCCCGGGATTATGGCCTGTATCAAAAGTCGACTAGAACTGCTACTTTTGTCATGTATGCGTTTATTACCGTCTGCATGGATAGGATCTCACAGACAATATTACATTTTTAAGGAGCCCATTAAATTAAACGGCGATGTGACAAATACGTATGTTGGTCACAGAAATAAGGAACAATTACAAACCAGCCACGCCGTAATACCACGCCGTAATACCACGCCTGTGACGGGAAAATTATGGCGTAACCGAAGAAATATTTCTCACAACCGTTTAACCAGTAATTGATTACCTAGTGGCTATGGTACGCCACACATTGCGTGAAGTGTATGGGGAGCGATTTTACTCCGGGTGCTCCCGTATGCCTAGACAACGTTTAATCCACAGCTGCTCTTTTACTGCCGTTTATAGGTCATCAGTCACTGTGATGCTACGTCAAGCCTGACAAGAACATACAGTAGGTTCGTGATTATACAATCAATTGAGGTTTAAATATTGAAACAAATTTATATACTTGCTCAAACTGTTTATATTTTAAAGGACAGATTGTCAGGCATGTTTATCATAAAGTTGGCAGCAGTAAACATAAATTAATTTTCTGCCATAACGTCGGATTAAATGTGCAATATTTATTTCATGTTTTAAATTATTATATTTTCCTAAAAATTTCGTATTTACACCGACAAATGAAACATTTTACCAGGTCCGTGGCAGTCTACTTGGCAAAAGAAACGAAATCGCCAGAAAAGAAGATCCTTATTTGGGATTCCAGAATCTCTCCATTTATAGCGATAAATCTGTATATTCCATTAAGAGCAGGGTTGCTTACCCTAGAAAAGAGTTAATAGAAAAATATGCATTAGCATTGCGTTCTACCATGGCGTGTTGGATCAGAAAATACAACTGCGTGTACACACAACCAATGACTATCTTTGCGAAAATATGCAGAAAGAAGATACATTTTATTTGTGAATTTGGCTACCGTGGTGCAGAAAAAACTCAGTAAAAGAGGTGCAAATTTCCAAAATAAAACAAAATTGAAGGGAAGCGGCATTACATCAGTTTTTTTTAAATGAAACTGTCAGTAATTTTTGTTATTTTTAAAGACAAGGTGAAAATCCAATTTTCATTGCTTTCCGAAGCAGAAGATGTAATTAATCCTGAGTGAAGAAATAGCGCTGAAGAATAAAAAGAGTTTTAAATGCCAAATTAGGCGAGGAACTTTTGCTGCCATCGTGGAATTGTTTTTCACGCGGTTTGCAGAGTATATTGTACAAGTCTCATTGCCGATCTGAGTTTTATATCTTCCTTAATTTACAATCGTAAGCGTTGCAAACTATTATAATTTACATCCACGCTGTTGTTATACTGACACTAGTCTTGTATATTCATCTTATTCATTGAACATTTTGCTACAAGAAGTACACCCAAAGTGATCCATTAGGAAAAGCTGTATGGAGAACCCTGGCGGATCTGGGTACTGAGCTCAACTAAGTCCAGTGGAAGCCATTGAACACATTTGTGTGCAACACATGAACAGGCGTGGGAAAACGTGTTCAAGTTATGGAAAATGTGCACAGAACTACGTGCAAGTTTTCGAAATTCTATCAGTGACGTGATGCTCACTGAAAACCCACTTAATAATAACTGGGAAATGCTCAATCATTGAAAAGAACTTCACCCCAGGCCACACAGCTGTAATATGGCCCTTAAGGGAGTTGGATATAAAATCGCTATTTACGTAATATCGAAAAAACTATCCAACCTGTGCTGTCTTGACAGTTCTTAAATGAGATAAAATCAATAAATTTGTAATATCCGTTACCCGTCATAACAGTTCTTCATTTCGTGTAGCAAAATACTACTAACATGATAATAAAGACATGCAGTACACGTAATAAATATCGCATGGTTGCCTACTTAAATAAATCAAATCAATTTTTTACAATTAAACGTTAAATCAGTGAAAATCAGTTATAAAATGTTTACGGATAGTTCCCATTAACCAAGTAGAGAAGCTTACAGTTGTTTGAACGTTACAGTATAGAAGAAAGAGATAGACGGATGTGTCCCCTTTATGCATATATTTACTTTGTATCATGAATCGCTAGTCAAAATTTTGAAACCACATCATGGAACAGTGAACTACATACTAATTTTTAATGCATACTTTTCTAAGAGACGAGTTATTTTATAATATAAATAATTTATGATAAGTTTGCAGCATCCAAATGGCGTTAAATCTGGACCAAAACAAAAGCACCAAACTTTTAAAAAGTTAATTGAATAGAAAGTCTGGTGAACACGAGTCCATGCGACCTAGATGTCAGCATTCCGTCCTGGGACAGGGGAATTAGTTATTGGGTAGTAGTTGCGAAAATAGACTCTTTTAAGACCAAACGGAGACAAGTAGGCGACACTCAGACTTCCATCAACTTGTAGCGACCCAGGACCATGTTCTCTCACAGTTGTACTTGGTGACGTCACAGCTCAGGTCTACGTGCTGGCCAGACTGTCGTGGCTAGCCTCTGTGTGACACGCGTCCATGCCTGCAGGCTGGCCAACCTGGAGAATAAAAAGCAAAATAAGTCGCGTTACCCGCACGTCATGACAGTTTCTTACAATTATTTCATTATTTATTGACCACTCTTTCGAAAGTATACTATGTTACATCTGATTGGCATTTAACCGTACATAAAGGAAACAACCAACAACGTTCAAAAGTTCTCCAAACACAGGATGTTCAGTGAAGAAACCAACAAACCTCTCTAGCAAGTTCTAGATGTCATTAGCAACAAACAATATCATACACACGTGTAGGCTACGAAGTTGTGCTTCAGAGTTACAGTGACGAAAATGCAATAAACACAACAGTTTTAATTACTGAACAGACCCGGTTCCGACTCCAATGCCAGATGTCTTTTCCTCAGACTCCCACTAATACTAATACTGATTGCATATTGATGGCTAGCCATGCTTCTACTACATGCCAAACACAATATCGTTATATATAGCATCTTTTCGTTGTTTTTAAATTTCGTTTACTTCACTATTAAATACATTAAACAACGTGAAAATTGTATGCTTACCGGCTGAGGGGAGGCTCAAACTGACGACCCTTGCAGTGACTGCCCAGCATGCTAACCATTACAACACTCTGTTCGCTTATGTTTTAGATAAACATATTTAGGATACATTTGGACTTAAATTATTAACAGTCACTAATATAATATAAATTTCACAAGTTATTTAGTAACTTTAAAATTTACCACGTGAAGAAATCGGTATTTTAAACAGATGCTGATAAATATAAACTGTCGTTGACAGAAAACTTCCTACCTAACTCGCGATATTAAAACAAAACCCTTGCTTTGTATAATTTTTTCGCAGTGTGTAAGTCATCTGGATTTTATTCATCTGTTTCAAAATGCAGTTGGCATATATGAATACTTAATGATGTGAAACAACAAAAGCCATTCAACGTCAATTTCCTAAAGATGGTTCGATATTGATTTTTTTTTTAAACTTCTCATTGTAATTATATTTAGTCATACATTCAAATTATTACACATGTCAAATTATTTAATCCCATTTACGAAGTCACACCTAATACTGTAGTTACAGTATTTTGCCATATATATTTCCAGCACTATATATTTACAAATAATATACTCATTGTCTCATATGATCTATAAGTATATTACACACATACACATATACATATACGTGTGTGTGTGTGTAGTTTGAAAAAGATATCTCCAAAGAGTGGGAGCCATAAATATTCCCACAATAAGCCAAAATGTACCAGCAATGGTACATTGATGCACCACTTCACAGCCATCAAATTACCTACAGAAGAATAACCATATTTTCACCAGCAATACGTATAGGTCATGTGCACCCGCTACTAGGATACAATTGATAAGCCATTTATGGGCCATTTGTAGTTCACCTACTCTCAACCATCAGTTTCATTTTCATCAACATTCCATCAATGTGCAATAAATGGCATGCCAAATATCCTGGTGCCAGGAGTTAACCATAGCAGGACCAGTTGTGTAGATCTGTATGTTTTCTGGGCCATCAATCGCCCAAAAATGGATAGTTTAAAGGCTGCCTGTGCTGGAATAAAGTTGGGAAGCCATTGGTGGATCATTGGCAGTATACCCATTCTCAGCCATTAGTTTCATTTCCATCAACATCCAATTAGCACGCCATTGATGGCATGCCAAGAGTCCCGTTGCTATCAGACAGCCATAACAGGGTCATTTGTGTGAACCCATAAGTAATCAGTGCCAGCAGTCATCCAGCAATACCAGCATTAAAACCACAGTCGGCCGACAGTGGGTTTCTACATGGGGGTAGTGTTTCTAAAATTAACTGAGGGACTCCATAAACGACAGTATGGTTATCGGAAAGGCAGAGGCACAGAAAGAGATTAGCTTGATGTGTTTCGGAATGTAAATCCTTTTCGACAACCTTATGTGTTGGGAGTTTTCCATGACATAACTAGAGCCTTCGATAATGAATGGAGGCCAGGAGTGCTTTGAAAGCTGAAGGGGATGGAGTGCCTAGCTAATATTTATGCCATACTAATTAATTACTTTGCGAACAGAATAAGTCAGTACAAAGAGAATAACAAAATGTACATGGAAGAAAATGTGTAAGGGATGACCCCAGAGATTGGTCCCAGGACATGTTTTGTGGAACTTCCTTTTTGACTAACCACAGAATTTGCAGCTCACAGAAGAAAGCAAAATATTTGTTTACACCCTTGATTCTCTTGTTATACTTCCAGCATGGAGAAGAGCTGAATTGGTACACAAAACATAAGAAACATTAAAGCAGATCGAGAGATGGTGAAAGAGTTTCAAGTTGGAGTTCTCTGTTGAGAAAACAAGTGCAATACTACTAATGGGAGACTCCAAAGGTCGCCAACGATAATAATTAACGGAATACCGGTGAATCTAAAAATTACAGTAACGTATCTTGGAGTAGTATTGGATAGCAAGCTACTCTTTCAAGATCACATCATCTACCTCATGTATAAATCTGTGAAAATTTTTTCACGAAGATGAGAGCTGTGTCCATATCATAATAGGGACTTGGATTTATAACCACGATAACATCGTACAGGTGTCTTTTTGAGAATTGCATTGTACATATCTGAAAATTCAAGATTAGAGCATACAGAGACTTATACTCAAGATGCAGAGATATGCATTGCTTGAGATTACAAAATCATACAGGACAATATCTGCTGAATCATTGCAAAATATAGCTCGAATGATCCCTCTCGAACTGTTAGTAAAATAACGAGGGAGTTTAATATATTAAATTGATGGAACATCTGCATCTGCGGCGAGGAAGAATGAAGTCAGAAGAGAGATGCTGAACTTCTGGCAGGAGAAATGGGATTTCTCAGAGAAGGGGAGAGCAATGTACAGAATATTCCTTAACATAAGGATATAGTCTGTCATAACTGGATCACGACTGATTATCATTGTCACAGTTATTAATAGGACATGGACATTTCAAAGCAAATTTATAAATATTTTGTTTGGTATACTCCTCTCGCTGTAGGATATGCAACACTGAGGACACAATGTTACAATATGTACTACGATATTGTCCTAATATCGAGGACTTAAGAACTGAATACCATAGAAGACTTAATATAGAAGAAAATAAATGGTACTTACGTGATATAATGTCCAACAAGGGAAAAGCAAAAATAATGGAGTAACATGCAAGGGAAATCTCTATACGATTAGAAAAGTTTAATCTGTGGATACCAAATAATTCACAAGAAAAGGAAAGTAATTCTCCCAGACAAATATACCTCACACTAATACTTATAAAGAAAACGAATATAACATATTTTATGCTGGGAGTGTACCTGTTCAACTTATGTGGATAAATGTAAACCTGGTATATACATTTTGTAGTGGGAACGGACCCACTACGTAGTCTGGGTAATCCCAGTGCAAATAGGTAGAACTTAAAACGGATTCGTCAGAAGGCAACTAATGAGTTTGGAGTGCTTGCCCCTCAACCCTCTCTCTCTCTGAAGAAGTTAGAAGGCACGATGGAGATCTGGAAACGTACAAGGAAAAAGAACAACTGAGGAAAAATGACCTAAGCAAGAAAACCTTCTAATAGAGACGGGAAATATACGTAAGGATAATTTAATGAGAATCCAGACTGAAGGAAGCTATAAGTGAGGGGATGGTGATCGAAAAAGGGTACAGGGCTCCCCTTTCAGATGGTACCTAACGAAGGGATATAGTTAATATATTGTAGCGTCGCTGTACAATAGTTTGAAAAAGGACAATAGTTTAATATACATTAGAATAAAGAGAATAACCCCCAATTTGCTTGGAGAGTCGGGGTGGATGTCATGATCAGGCGCGCCACACTCGCTCTCCGAGCAGCTTGAACGTAAATTAAATATAATTAGTAATGATATACAACAATATCCAATCAAAGGATGATTGTACATATAGTAACAAAAACAAAATGTTAAAGATACGTGGCCCGAGAGAGCCAAAGCAAGGAAATTTATCAGATAGAAAACACTATGATAAGCTGAAGGAAATACTTATACCCTTGCATTACTCAGATATAGTATAGGCGCGGGAGTGAAAAGAAAAAGATAGTGGGTCTGTCTTTGGCTGGCCTCGAAAAAAAAAAAAGTAGAATGCAGCCATCGTGGTTGGTCTTTCTACCAAAGCCCTATTACCTCAAAACCCACCCCCAGAACTTCAGAGAACCTCTTCCAGATAGAACCACGATTTGCACGCAGGCATTGTTGAAGATTTTCTGATGTCTACGAGGACCAAAATCGTTTCACTACTGACCGAAACTAGATTTTTCTGGTTATATAACACATGTCGCATCATCAACAGTAGAATGTTTTGTCTCTTCTCGTCGCACTGTGACCAGGTTATCTCTGTGACTAGAAGTGAACACAGACATGCTGCATGCCACTCTGCTACATGTCCTACGTATGTTTATGACGTGCAGTTCACTGCGGGGTGCTCTCTCAGAAACGGTTTGTGAAGGACATGTGTTGGCTTCTACCACCAATTGTTACCCGGGAGCGAAGCGACTTATATTGACAAGCTACGAAACATCCTAGCAGCCCCTGACTCTCATTGTCGACTTTTGGCCATAATTCTGACGAAAATTTATTGTATACTGGCACTTTTGCATCTGCAGGTAGGCTCACTAACCGTTTCCCTGCTAATCCGTCTATATTGTTCACACAGAGGCATTTGGCAAGGCGAACTGCAGCCATTTATTCATATCAGTCAAAAACATCTGCTTTGCACAACACTTGGCACATATCGAACATGAAATTCAATGCACTGCAATGAATCCATTAGAACACCACACAAGTATTTGTAGCCCAATCACTCTAATCGTTTGCAGTAGCCTAAGTTTCTACCATCTTTAAGAAATGTTTATATTTTTCTTTGTCCGTGCATCTTTCACTTTTGTATAACCATTACCACCATGCATTTTCTTAGAGTTCAACCATTAAAATATATAAATTACAATAATATATCCAATTAAATGTATATTCTCTATATCTTATTTAGTGTTTCAACATAGAATGTCACGTAAAACAGAACAGCAAGCAATAATCCGTATTCAATACCAGCGGTTAAATGACGAACATATGTCGGCAAATACAAAAATATCTCGCAGGATTACCTATCTTTCTCTAGCTGTCGCGCTTTTCATTGGCTTGTGGTATTCGTGACGTCATGCGAAAATGGCGCAGTCCAATTTGCCTGACCTCAGAACTGCACCTGACGTCGCACGTCACGTGAGCCAATCAGATGATGTATCGGCGACTGCAAGTTCAGCTCGGAAGAGTGTAGAGAGTGTCTGTTCAGTTACTGCAGGGTGTCGAGGTAGCAGTTTGTTCCAGTACGGGCAAGAATCGGGCCGGTAAAAGATAGCCGACAAACTCCGGCCAGATGATGTCTGCCCGCTGTCTCATGCCGGAAGCGGCCTGATGGATGGCGACAAGACGCCGGGCCTGCGGTGGCTGGATGGCGACAAGATGCCGGACCAGCGACGGCTGGATGTCATTACGATGCCGGGCATTCAGCGACACGATGTCCGAAAATAAGCAGGAAAACCATGAAAAAACCTTAACTAGTCGATTAAAAATTTTAGTAATTGTTATTTCCTCGTTACATATATTCATTTCATTTACTTCTCAACACATTGTACGATATAAAAATATTTTGCTTGCCGAGAGTGGGATTCGAACCTAAGAAACTTGCTGACCTATACACGACAGTGTAAGTTGCTGATACTCTCAAGTAATTTAAAATTTATCATGACACAAAATATTATAATTGAATGTATAAATACCATTACAATATAACAAATAATATTAAAAAACTGATTGTCTAAAAACTGTTTCTCCGTTTCTTCAAAGGCTTGCAAACAAAATAGTTTTTGTTAGTTTTTAACATATCTGTTAGATGGTTGTACAATTGAAAAAAATTTCAAAGTAAAAAATTCCATGGGCTACCACGTGACACATATATTATCATGAAAAAAAATGCTAACGGTTCACACATCGTCTCAAAAAATATGTGCCATTAACTGCTTGCTAACGTCTTGCCTATTCAAAACACTTTCCAAAAGTTTGTCGGAAATAATACATCATATTTGTATCTTTATTGTGGTAAAGAGCCATTTCTCGATAACGTTAGCGTGCCGGAATAAATAATATGAGTGCCAGCTTACCGAAAAATAAATATGCTGTATCGGAATCGGGCCAGAATATTATTTTTGCTATTATCGACATGTTGACTGTGAGATATCACGGCGACATAATTTAGGTGATGTCCATCTGCTATCCATAAAAATACAGTGGGCCGTTGTCTGTTTCTAACGGCAAACATACTCTCTCAATAAAGACGTCACGTCGTTGTCAGATGGCTATCTTCCGGTCATTGAAACGACAGTTGCCGACAGTTACCGACAGTAAAGGTAACGGGCCGACAATTTGCCAACACTTTGCCGACAGGTTGTGTTTGATGGGCTTACAGTTCATGTTAGTTTGGACTTGTCAGATCGCTTAGTATCTTATGACCATCTTGATAATAGCCGCAAATATGTAACAATCAGCAATATTTACGTAAATAATATAAACTCATAGAAACAAATATATATATATATATATATATATAAACAATTCGTGTCCCCATACACTATACTTTATCATTATAAATTTTCCATCAAAGCTTTATTTTTATCTTATTTTGACTTTTTGAAGTACTTGTTAATTCAGAATGTACAGTGTTGTACATACACTATATCTCAGTGAAATTTTCTTCAGATTAAGCTTGTGTTTTAAGTTACTGCAAAATTTCACAGTCTCTGGCATATGTAGGTATATTAATTATGTATAAATATTTTTTCTAATCGTTGACAAGAAATCAAATAACTCATTATGGAATAAAAATATAAATTTTTGTAGAATTTGATCTAGCGACTTATTATTACTGATGAACATTATCAGCAGGAAAATGGATTGGGTGAACCTGTAGCAGAGACTGAACGTCAATGTCCTTGCTGCTGTAGAACTGGAACAGGTACACAGGTCCACCACATCATGTTTAGGATTTGTCTGTCATTCTAGACATCTGATTCGCAGTATCTTAAGACTTCGTGACGATACATTTGAAGGTTTTACTTCTGATTGTATTGGATACGAACCTCGAAAGCACATCTCTTAAACGGCTAGCAACTATTTTCCTCAAATATAATCGTATGTATATATTTGTACACAAAACTACATGTATAAATAAACGACAAAAATTCTACGTTTAATTACGAATTATCTTTCTTTTTAAAGAAATGCATTTTGGGTAATACTGAGAATAATTTTCCTTGAATATATTTACAAATATATTTTTATAACGAAAAAGTAGTTCGCCTTCATTATAGCGTATGTTTCTAAAGTATTAAAAAAAAGCTGGTAATGGCTGACACGAAACTTGCATTTTCAAAGCAGAAAGACATGTTTCCCGCTCGTGAAACTGTTTACACAATTTCCTCGTTTCTTTATCGTAGTTACAGTAACCTAGTTGCAACCTAGAAATATTGCAAATTTTGTAAATCGCTATTACTGGGCTGATACTTCTCACAATGGTGATCATCTTTGAACTTTTCTATTTGCCAGGGGCAAGTATTCAGTGACATATGTTTACCCCACGATTACATATATGATATTGCTCCAGTAGTGTGAATAATAAAATTACTAGAAAATGTATTTCATTCAATTTGTTTTCAATAAAACTTGATTATTTATACGTATTAGTGACCGAAACGAATACGTAACAGAGGACATAACTATTACCTTTAAAATATGTAACAAAAACTACCAAAATAACATTCGGGTCATATATTATATATATATATATATATTCCCATGATGTTACTTTTCCAAATGGAGCTATATAAAATTATCACTGAACCAACTTTCATTCATGCATGTCGCATACGACGCTTGCAAATTTGTGAAGTGGCATAATGTCATATCATATTCTGCAGTTGGTGTACATATGAGCGCGTGTGTGTATAGAGCGTGATATTTAGTCAACAACGGGATCATTAGCGGTGGAGGGGCCGCGGTGCGTTTAGTGGTCAGACTACTCGCCTACCAGCTAGGAGAACTGGGTTCCATTACCGGCTGGCTCGCCCTCAAATTTTCGCGCATGAGAATCATCCCAGACAACGCAGCTGGTCTGCAGGTTTTCTCGGCGATATTTCATTTCCCCAGTCTTGTATTCCAGCACTGCTCCATACTCACCTCGCTTCACCTTCATCGGCTCTGAATACCACCTCTCCACCAGTTGGCCGCTCCACAAGGAGCGGGGAAGTGTCCGTCATTTCATGTATTGGGCAGTCATATCTTCAGTTGGCCCGGAGTGATTGAGGAAAACCTACATTAGAATGGCTGGACCAGGAATAGAACCAGATTCGTCGTGGTTTCAATTCCTATGTGCTACCACTATGAGAGCCTTCTAAGTAACATTTTGGTAAGAATGCAGTAGAGTATACTTAACAAAGAACATATTTACAGTGGAACAGCAGCTCAGTCGCTTGGTCTCGGTCATCCGAGAGCTGAGCGATGACGAGTGTCTGCTCTTGTTTTGAAGCCCGGACTTCACATTACCTGCACACACATACAATACATTGAAGGTATTAGTTACACCTGGACACGTATCGTTATAGTAATTATTTAACTTAAATATACGGAATGACTATTAAACAAGGCTAACGAAAGTGACTATATTTTATGAAAAATTTTTTAATGTTTATATATTTTAATCGAAAATTAAAATAGTGTTTATACAATTTCAAATAAAAAGAAATTATTTGTAGAAGTGCTACAAAAATAAGCAGATAAGTAATAAAATTCACTAAAATGAAGTTACTTTTACTGAAAAATAACATTCTAATGGACAAATTTACCCAAGAAGCCTCGATAATTTCATTATAATCAAGATGTAACAGAACTAAAATCTGTGCCTATTTTTCCGCTGAAGCAATCACAATCATCTAAATTATATAACGTTCCTTCTAACAACTAAAAAACAGAAATAAGAGAAGAAATTCGGCTCAGTTTCTAAATAAAACTTGAAATAACCTTATTGTCTAGAATATATAACTTTATATTCAATTTTGTGCCTGATATTACAGAGCAATATTGTAAAAATATTATAAACTGCAATTCACTTAACATTTAGGGGATTATTTTATAATATTTTATAATAACTGAGAATTGATAAATACGTATTTAATAATTTTGTTAAAAATTAAAATGGAAATTTAAAACACTTTTTGTATATATTATATATCAACTACGAAGTAAAACCGTTTTTAATCTTATTAATAATACGATTTCATCAAGTTTTTCTTTTAAATGTTATTAATTTCCAGAACTTCATCACTTAAAGGCAAAGGAAACTTCGATCTATGAGAAATTCCGCTTGTCTGCGCCATGTGTACCGTGCAGGTAGTAAACTGTTTCCCTGATATCTGTCACGCTCCCGTGTTTTAGCTTTCACTTTAGAAAGTGAGGATTTCCCAAAGTGCGATAAAGATCTCCAACACTAGACTGCCCCCAAACATTTACCTGGAAACCACCTTGCTGCCAAATGCAAACTGTTAGTGGATAAATCAGTTCTAGGAAGGCAGGTCATTCCTGTCCTTTCACTACTGCTTGTTGACAGCACCAAAGCTTTATAATAGATTCGCCAACTGTTTCGTTCTGATAATTTTAGGCGAGCGAGTCACTTGGCGGCAGTTGCGAAGTTTCGAAATTTGAGTACAGATTTCATTATATTTATTGATGTTTCAGAGTGCATTTTATACACAGTAAAGAACTTATCAGTGACACACAAGTAGACATATGCATATTAAAATATATTTTATAATACGTAAGAAAATAGCAATACACATTCTGAAAATTACAAGATTCAGTTTTCTGTACATAGTCAAGTAGATAATGAAACAATAATTATCCGTAAAATTACAAATGTCATTACTTTATAGAAAGCAAAAAATGCATATTTACAATATTTTGTATTAAGTAACTTGCGTGTAGCTGATGTGAAAATATACATTTGCAAAGTTAACTGTTCACAAACATAGTTTAGTTGAGGGATGGAGTTGAGAGGTTTGGGTGGCTAACATCTAAGGTCTTGAGAATCGATGAGGGATGGAATGAGGTTGATTTGGAGCAGAATCTCGAACATAAGGGTGGGGAAATGGGAGACCCTCGAGAAAACCATCGACTTACAGCATTGTCCAGGCACGATTCCCGCCTGCGAAAATTCCGGAAGTGACATCGCAGGGGTTGGAATCTAGCTCGCCTTTGTGCTCTAACAACTCGATCACCACTGTTTAGTGGTAACATATGAAAGTACTTTAAACATGTAACAAGTAGAGTTCGATTTTTTTATTGTACAGTTTGTATCATTACTTCATGAATGAGGGTTGTCGATCATAATACATACCAAGGAAACGGGTGTTCATAGCTCATAATTTTGTGTTATTAAAAAAAATAGAACTCCTAAATATTTAGTAGTGTTAGCTGATTTTGCGCACATTATGCTGGAAACGCATTTTAAAACATTTGGTGAATAATTTGTTTACGTTAGCTAACAACTTAAATACTCAGAATTGATAAATATTAGTTTCTGAATGTATACCCTAGTTGCAGTTATGCAACTACATGATTCATTAAGTATGTTTGGAAATATTTGACAGGGTAGCAATTGTCACAGGAAGACACTCCAAAATGCATAATATTTTGCTGCTACATACAAGTTCTACTGGATCGCTTGAAATTTGGGTGCATATTTTTCCAAGGAATAGTCTAGCATCCCATAACATTTTTTTTTTTAATTCTCATAAAAAACTTTTCGCTAAAAATATTGGAACCCCAGAACAAACGTAATTCAACTAGTCTAAAAACAATGTAATGACAATAAAAAATATGTATTTAAAGTAGTATAAATATGCCGATTCGAGTACAGCCCCCAGTTATCTGAAAAACAATGGTAAATCAAATGCTCGAGCCATCAGAAAACCATCAGAAAAAATTCCTCTTAATTTTCTGATCCAAAACATCAAATACCGATTCGAGCGCAACCGCAAAAAAAGTGACTCAAAAGCTGCTTTTAGGAGCAACCTAAATTAAAGTGGCATAAAAAGTTGCATTTGGGAGCAACTGCAAAAAAGTGGCTCAAAAAGTTGCGTTTGGGCGCATCTGCAAAAATACTTGTAAAAATTTACGTTTGGAAGCAGTTGCAAAAAAATCGATTAAAAGTTACATTTGAGCACAACCACAAAAATGTAGCTGAAAAAGTTGCGTTTGTTTAAATCGTAGTCTTTAGAAAAAAGTTGTGTTAATCTTTGCATTTGGGTGAATCTGCAAAAATACATGTAAAAAGTTGCATTTGGGCACAGTTACAAAAAAGAGTGGCTCAAAAAGTTGAATATGTAAAAATAAAGTATTGTATATAATAAATGGGCGCAAATAAAAATCAAATGATGTCTAAAATGATGGCAATGAAAAAGGCTAACACAACTGGTAATGTTTGGAAAGAATACAAATTTAAGAAAGAAAAAATCAAAACTAAGCAGGTGGTAATTAATGTTTAGAACAATTATTAAAAAATCTTTTTTGTGGTCTGTTCTAGCTGCATTACATCAAGTACAAAAAGACCCTCAAAGAGTGAATAAATACATAGCTTACGAACATGAGTTTGATGATGCACTTAAGAGTTTGGAATTTCCAATGAAATTGGATAGCATACCAACCTTGAGAAGAGAAGTGCAATTTCTATTCATGTATGTACATACGAAGAAAAAGATGGTGATAAGATATATATTATCTCCCCATTAAAAACAACAGAAAATAAGATGGATAAGCACATTAACCTACTCTATATCAAAAACGAAAAGAACGACCACTACTGCTGGATAAAAAGTCTTTCGAGACATATTGCATCACAAGTAACAAATAATGGTCACAAAATATTCATATGCGAAAGAGGTTTGCAACATTTATACTCTGTAAATAAGCTAACAGATCACGAACAAGGCTGTCGAGATCACGATGGCAGAGTTGAACTGCCATCTAAAGGAAAAAATGACATATTACGATTTAAAAACCAAAATCATTCTTTGAGAGTTCCGTTTGTGATATATGCTGATTTTGAATGTTTGTTGACTAAAATTGAAACTTGCCAACTAAACCCCGACGAATGTTATACGAAACTATACCAAAAACACGAGCCTATTAGCTTCTGTTACTATGTAAAATACGAACATGGCTACTATAAACCACCAGTAACTTATGAAGGACCTGATTCATCTAGTGTATTCGTTAAAATGCTAATGGAAGAAGCAAAGTCTATTGGTGATATATACACAAATGAAAAACCAATGCTTCCACTAACCCCGAAAGAACAAATTGTTTATGATACAGCTACCCATTGTCATATATGAGAAAAGTCTTTGAATGGTGATTCTGTGAGAGATCATGATCATCTTATGGGGGAATTTAGGGGAGCTGCACAAGAAGATTGTAACTTATCGTATGGAACTCCATGTTTTATCCCAGTGTTTATACACAATCTATCTGGTTATGACACACATTTATTCATAAGAGATCTTGGCATCGATGAAAATAAAATTGATCTAATTCCCAACAACGAAGAAAAATATATTTCTTTTACGAAACATGTATGTGAAAGTGTAAATCTTAGATTTATGGACTCATTAAAATTTATGGCTAGCAGTATCGATAAACTCTCTAGCAACCTTTCCAGAAGCCAATTCCGAGAAACGTGTAAACATTTTTCCAATGAACTTCTTCACTTTGTTACAGTAAAAGGTGTTTACCCATATGACTACATGGATAGTGCTGAAAAATTTTGTGAGACATCACTTCCATCCAAAAATGAATTTAAAACAAACTCAATAAATGTGGCATTACAGACGAAGATTACGAATTTGCGAGAAAGTTGGGGAAAAAATTCAACATAAAATCTCTAAGAGAGTACACAGAACTCTATAACAAATCTCATGTATTGAAATTGTCCGATATAATGGAAAATTTTAGAGATGTGTGTCTCAAAACATATAAGCTAGATCCAGCATGGTATTTCACAGCCCCAGGATTAACGTGGGATGCTATGCTCAAACATACTAAAATATAACTATAGTTATTAACAGATTACGACATGATTTTGATTATAGAAAAAGGTGTTTGTTGTGGAATTTCACAATGTTGTAAGCGATATGCTAAAGCAAATAATAAATATATGAATGCTTATGATAGTACAAAGTAAATCTTTTATCTTACATATTTGGATGCCAATAACTTATATGGATGGGCTATGTGTCAGTATTTACCCTATGGTGGGTTTAAGTGGGAAAATACAAATATAGATGTAACAAAAATAGAAGATGATTCTAGCAAAGGTTATATATTGGAAGTTGATTTGGAATATCCACATGAACTACACGATCTTCACAAATATCTGCCATTGGCACCAGAGAATAAAATACCAGAAGGTTCGAAAAATCCCAAACTCTTAACTAATCTGGGTGGTAAAGAAAAATATGTATTTCACTATGTAAATCTTAAGTAATATATCTCTCGGAATGAAGTTGAAACAGATCCATAGAGTTCTGGAGTTTGATCAATCAGATTGGTTCAAGTCCTATATTGATCTAAACACAAATATGCGAACAAAGTCTACAAATGACTTTGGAAAAGATTTCTACAAGTTAATGAACAATTCCAATTTTGGAAAAACAATGGAAAATATTAGAAACAGAGTGGATACATGGTTGTGCACAAGTTCTAAGCAAATGGATAAACTAGTGGCTAAACCAAACTTAAAAGATAGAACTATATTTACTAACTCTTCGGTTGCAGTTCATATGATTAAAACAAAACTGTGCTTTAACAAACCCATTTATGTTGGAATGAATATACTTGATTTATCGAAAGTCTTAATGTACGATTTTCACTATAATATAATGAAACCAAAGTATGGGGAAAATATTGAACTGTGATACCAAGACAGTGATTCGTACATCTATTATATAAAAACACCAGACTTCTAGAGTGACATGAAAGAAATGATCGATCATTTTGATACCTCTGACTATAAAAAAGATATTCCATATGGTATACCATTAGTTAACAAAAAGATTATTGCAAAATGAAAGATGAATGGAATGAAAAAATAATGGAAGAATTTATTGGATGTGAAATCGAAAATGAATGCAATAATTGTGAAAGGTGGGGTAAAGAAAAGAGCAAAGGGTGTGAAAAACACTGTAGTAAGAAATGATATTAGCTCTGGTTACTACAAAAAGTGTTTGTTTGGTAAAAAAAGTGTTGTACAAAAGTATGAATCTTATTAAAAGTAAGAAACATGAACTCTATATGATTGAGTTGAGAAAAAAAGCATTAAGTCCCGAAGATGATTAAAGATTTATTCTTAAAGATGGCATTAATACACTACCATGGGGGCATTATAAAATTAAAGAAGTGTGATACTATAAAATACAACTAACTCAAGAAGTGTTTCGTATGTGGGCCAAACATACTGACATTATGTTTAAACAAGATACTAAAAACCCACACACAATAATATCAAACAAACATATTATCCATACATTTGAAAAGTCTCTGCATTTATGTAATAGCAAATTTGATGGGAGAGGAGGAGTGCTGGCTCATGCTTTTTTTCCGAAATCAGATAACTCACCAGTTGAAATTCTCATTGATGCTGAAGAATATATCGTAAACATGACAACAAATCTCAAGGAAAAATATTTCTTTTCGTTGTGCTATTGCATGAAATAGGACGTGCATTAGGAATACATCATTCGAATGTTTATGAGTCTGTTATGTACCCCATTTATGTCTTAGATCGACTAACATTACAAACTGTTGATATTTTACAATATAGATTCTGTATGGTAAACCTAAAAGATCTATGCATTTGTTATCCCCTCCTAAACCAAACATATTATTCCCTACAAAAGAAGTAGATTTGTGAAACTTAAAAAACATCAACACATTTTTAGTAGTCAACCAAATGATACATATTTTTTTATAAAAAATATGTTTGTACATATTACATAGTAGATAAAATAGTTAGTAAACCAGAGCTTATCACTAACTGGCTGTTTTTCTTACCCACTAATTCTTAAAGCTTTACATCGATTTATCAGAGACCATCGGGGGAAATAGTAATGTTTATCGAGTCAACTATATATATATATATATATATATATATAAGAATATCCTAGTCTGCAACTCGTGTCTGGATATCCAAATGTTATTTATGATATCGGTATACCTCAGAATTCCAAAATAAAAGCAGTTGTAAACACCTACTCTGGTCGCACTTTTGTATTTTACGATGAAATATATTTTATGGAACTTGATGAGTGGTTACTCAGATCTAAATCTTTCGGTTAAATTTCAAAGAAATTTCCAGACTTACCAGCTGGGTTAAATTATGTTTTTAGATACACCAATGGAATATTATATTCCTTCCAGAACACAAATTATTAGGAATTCAGTTAGTTTACAAACATGTTGACCAGAGCTGACAGATTTGATCTTTCAATTTTCAATGTAAAGTGTTCTACATTACCATCCTCACACTCAGATATTCTTAATAGTTCAAAAAACTAGTGATGCAAATGGAGACAATCTCCATACATTAAATTTTCATTGAATATTATTATGTTTTTAAATTAGATACTTTCCATTTAAAAACACTCTTACAGCACTATTATATAATTTTACACCAAAATGATATAACAGTAAATGTTTTTAATGGATAACTACATAGAGAGTACCAAAGTCCAACCATCCCTGAGCATATATAAAATTATCTGTCATGAATATAGTTTTTCCACAGTTACTAGGAACCACTATCAAATATCTAATATTATTAGGTAATAATTCTCCATGACGTTTTGTCGATACAGTCTTGTCTGGTATTCTTATTTTAATATCCCAGTCTACATGTTTCATGTTTTTCTTGCTCATTTATTAATACATTTTTTATTAATATAATAAATGAGTAAAGTATTCAAACTAACAGATAATAAATCAGTGTTGAAGAAGAGACTACATTACCCTTTAGAGATATAGGGGCACTCATTGGCTTTCGTTCAGTTCTATACTACTTATCTAATGCATAACATTATCTCTGGGAGAAATAAGCTATATTTTGTGGGTCAGATTGATATGGAATCGCAATTGATATTCCAGTTGGTCAATATTGCTTAAAAGATCCTGAAAAAACTATAAAAGTAATTTTTTTCATTTAGTGTAGATCCAATGGGTGGGAAAGAAATTGATATATATTTCGAGCTGTATAAAATAACAAACAAAGTGAAAGTAAAATGTACATTTAAATTCCAGTTTGGAAAAATGGGTTCAATAGGAAAACTTTTGGGTTTCGTAGAAAATAAAACTCGGGAGGAAAATGTGGACCATTATGGCGATACAATTCCAAAATTTGCTTCATTTGAATCAATAAATATATACTGTAATATATTAAATTGTATGATATATATATATATACGATCTATTACGAACAAGCTTATCCATTATTTTTTCCAGTGCAAACAAATCAAGTTAATGAAATAATTTTTGAAATTAAGGATGAAAAAGGTAAGTTAATTAACCTTGATTTGTCCGAAGAACAGTGGTATTAGAGATGAGACCATAGATATTTTTTGGGTTGGAAGTAGTCATATTCTATATATAATAATGTTAATAGTTTTTAAACTATTAAAGTTTCATATGATAAAGGTGAATAATATTTCTATAGAAAGTGCAATTAAAGATTTAGAAAAAGAATTCAATGTTTCGGCTACCTTAATATGTCGAATTTGGAGATGTGTATCTAAATTTTTAATTAGACTACGTTGTAGCACATTGCCGAAGTCAGAGAGATAATTGTGTTTTAATTATTGGATAACAATTAAATCTTTATAGAGATATGAGCACAAATAAAAATCCACTGATGTCTAATTATACGACGACGATCATTTACTCTTTAAAAACAGAATAGAATGTATTTGTTTAACACCACAATGCACCATTCCATCATATGCAAAACGTATACCTCCAAGATTAACATCATTTAAAACTTTTTCACTGAAAATCTGAACATATCTGTCTGGCAAGGTTACTTTAAAATTTCCAGAAGTAATAACCGCTTTGTATTCATACCATGTATCATTAATTTCAGCATGGTTTATGGGATAGGACTGTCCAATTGTAATTTCGGAAAGTTTCTTAAATTGTTTGGTTCTGTTTAATACATTTAGCAACTGATTCATCTTTATTATAACCAATATTTTATTTTTACATATATTCCAATTTTTTGAGCCACTCTTTTTTGCAACTGTGCCCAAACGCAACTATTAACGCGTATTTTTGCAGATGCACTGGAACGCAAAATTTAACACAACTTTTTTTTCTAAAGACTACGATCTAACGAAACACAACTTTTTGAGCCACTTTTTGCAGTTGCTCCCAAATGTAACTTTTTAATACACTTTTTTGCGATTGCACCCAAAAGCAACTTTTTTTCTAAAGACTACGATCTGACCAAACACGACTTTTTGAATCACTTTTTGCAACTGCTCGGAAATGCAACTTTTTGAGCCACTTTTTTGCAACTGTTCCCAAACGCAACATTTTACGCGTATTTTTACAGATGCACCCACGTGCAACTTTTTGAGTGACTTTTATGCAACTGCTCCCAAGTGCAACTTCTTGAGCCACTTTTTTGCTGTTGCGCTTGAATCGGCATTTGATTTTTTGGTCAGAAAATTAAGAGGATTTTTTTCTGATGGTTTTCTGATGGGTCGAGCATTTAATTTACAGTTGTATTTTTAGATAACTGGGGGCTGCGCTCGAATCGGCATTTTTATACTACTAATTAAATAAAGTTTTTCAAATGTTTTTTCTCAAACTCTCCTTGTAGTTGCAGGAGCCTCAAAAGGGGAGGGGGGAATTTAGCAACCAATTTAGTTTCGCATAATAACAATGGCTGGACAAACAAGTACGGAACTATTTCCACTTCAGGTCAAAATAATTACAGTAAATCATGGGGAGAAATCGCTCCTGTACTCATACTTATACAGTAAGAAAGGCGTACAATGACTTGTACAGGATTGTAATATAATATTGCAAACTACAATACACTAAATTTCGCAGCAGTTTATTCAAATTCCTTGTAGGTGTTAATTGATATTAGTAGAACTATTCATGTAGACCCATTCCTGCTCTACATACTAAATGAGGCTGGCGTGTAAGGTAAATTACAAACTATTTTGTGGCAATGGTTTATAATACAATGACCAGTCTGTACAAAATAAAGCAATTTACTGAGAAACAGCACAGAATACTTTTATGAATAAAAGTGAAATGACGAAATCTTGTTTGCAGCAAAATATGGGTTACGACACCTTAATAAGTAATTTTTGCAGCTGTTGAACGTACATTTGTTTGTAATGCATTTGCATGTTTAACAATAAATCGTCTAACAAGCAAAGCCAAAGCTATCAATTTTATAGGCCTCACATCGAAATTTAAGGTATTAAAAAAAGCAATTTTTCTCAAGATAAACACATTAAATTTCTTACAATAAGTAAGCCGACGAGTAAAAAAAAAAACCGGTCACAATGCTAATGTCACATGACAATGAGAAGTCGTACTTTCGTCACAGACGGGTGACATAACCAGTACTCTCCCGGAAATCATTTCAAAGATGACCACCATCAATTTACTACAACATCCTCTTGCATTAATGTGTAAGAATCAATGCACTTTATTTTCTCGACATGTGCCTTCCTATAGATAGATGTCGACAGTTTTTTAAGATTTAAAATATAGATTGGGACCGATTCCAACTTGTATGTTTTTTTATTAACGCTAAAATTATTTTCGTATACGTTTTGTGACATGTGCAATTATATCCTTTCAAATCCCACTCATCGATCTCGAAGTCATTTTATTTTAATACTAGCTGACCCGACAGACGTCGTTCTGTCAAAAGCTATTGGACTGTGGCAGTCCTATAAACTTATCTTTCCTGGTCAAGTTCTCGTGTCACCAGAATAGATAAGTTTGTGATACTATACAGTCACAAATGTGTAATTTAAATAAAAAATAAATATAAACGTATTTCAGAGTGATCACTTTATTTATTGACTATCAAATAATTACAGTGATCTCAACAATATATTTGCATAATGTTAATTTACTCTGCTATGTATAATTAATGTCATAATTATAAACAACAACTACTTACAAAATCCAGTTTTATATTTCGTACACTGCAATACTTAAGTAATATTGAGTTAAATGATATTTTCCCTGTAATGCTTTATGGTACACAATATTTTTGTTTGATTACCTGGCGCGTAAACAAACAAAGCTGATGGTTTTCCAACACGGGAACAGGCGACATTCAATTGGCCATGCGAGAAACATGGGTTTTCAAAATTAATGCCGCAAACACTCAATGACTGCCACTGGAATTTATTTATGGTCATAGCGAAAGCAAGCCGCACTGGAAACTGCAGTCGTTTAAATTCAAATGGTATGTCTGTTGGAATCATTGGGATGCGAGGTATCAAAACGTCTTCCTTTTTATACTTTCCCTTTAGAATGGTTGCTTCGATCACGTTGTTCAGTAATTTTTAACCGCTAGCCGTGTGCCGTTACAAAGACGCGGTTGGTTGATATTTCGCAACATTATGATCACCGATCCGACCTTTAATTGAAGATTGTTAGGCGGCAATCCTGGCAAATCCAGCGAGTTCAAAAATTCGAGTGGATAGTTGACGACATCATCTTGGTTAGTAGCGGAATCAACTCATTTGTATGTCCGCAATTCACCGGCAATTTTAATTTAAATTGTGGAATTTAATTCATTTACATGCATGTTTTTGGCAGCCAATATAGCTCGTTCGCTCAACCAAATATGATCCCTGTAATTTTGAGCAACGTTTGGAAACACCTTTTGAATGAGTTCGGTTTTTGATTCAGTAAACTGACAAAAATTGTCAGGAAAGGTAATGCAGCCAGTCAAAACGTCTGAAGGGAATTTGCCATTATCTATGTCAATGAGTTGTTTTGAAAATATTTCTCCAGATCGATCATTTTGCAACTCGACACGCATATTCTTGCTTACATTTAATATCTTGACATGATTCCATAAAACGGAGTACTTTAAACATGCATTAAGTTCATCAGATGGCATTAACAGTGGAATCACTGGCAATGTTTGACGAGAATCTCCTGTTAACAAAATCATCGCACCACCAAATTGGTTTTGATTGTTCGCAGATCTTGCACGGTTCGGTCTAATGCCTCCAAAGACTTATGTGCCATCGTGTATTCATCCCACACTATCAATTTACATTGCTGCAAAACCTTTGCCATTGCAGAGTTCTTCGAAATGTTGCAGATCGGAGTTTCGTTGGTTTGCATATTCAACTGCAATTTTAGCGCTAAATGGGCTGTTCGACCCCCTTCCAACAATGTAGCTGCAATGCCTGATGAAGCAAGTGCGAGTGCAATTTCATTGTGTGAGCGAATTGTTGCTAAAATTTATAAAATCAAAAAAATTTTCCTGTACCACCAGGAGCGTCCAAAAAGTAAATCCCTCCAGTTCCATCATTTACAACTTTCATAAGAGTATCAAATACATACTTTTGTTGTTGGTTCAACAGCAGAAGATTTATTCGAACTGATTCTCTTAAAGCATCGAGATCGTACATATTTTCGCGTTGCAACTCTTGATTACAAGCGTCGTGCACTGGGCAATTGGGCGCGGCCATGCCTAATTGAGATAATACTTTGTATGACATCATCAAGCACATGTCCTCAATTGCCTCGTTGTAAATTTCTTCACTGACTTGAAAATTTGGATTTCCTGTTCTAATGCGCATTTGATGCAAGATATCGTCACATATCATCTTTGTATTTTATCCATAAATCAATTGGTTTTGATGGGAAGCATGTTGATATAATTATAGGAAACAATATTCGTATTTGATACGCTTGTGAAGAAATTACAGCATCATTGAGAGTTTGATCCCAATGAGCGTCATTTTCTAACACTCGCAAACGTTGACAGGCTTCTCTGTAAGAGCCCCACAATTCGCCATTAACAGTTCGTAAATGTTGGAATGTTGTTGGGTCTCGAACATTGACTAATAGCAATCGCAAATAAAAACACTCATCGTTTCTTGGATGGACTGAATAAATTCGACCTATTGCATCAGTGGAATATGCATTTGGGTAACCTGGAACTGGTTTTCCTTGTTTCCGTCGTTGAAATTTCTTTGAGGATTGATTCCAAGTAAAATATTTGAGCATTTCGGTATATAGCAGTGTTCGGGCGAAATCATCATTCTGACACATTATAAAAAAACTGGTCAAGGTTGTAGATGGTGGTTGAACAGCTCGTTGTAATGCGTTCAGTGCCGTGAAATATACTCTTTGACCATTTTCTAAGTGTATGGCTAAGTGAACAATAGTGGGGTGTCTTTCATGATTGGGAAAATAAAAAATGCGCCAAATTGCTTCATTACTGCTAACATAGAGGCCCATTTGGTATTGGGTAACTTCGTCATTGGAATTTTCTGCACCAACTCCAATCACAGCCATGTCACTTCCTTTAGTTACATATTAACAAATGTATTTGATAGATTTCACGGAATAGCAAGATTCAACATTGATGTGCGCCTTGAAATTCTTTGATAGGATTGGTGAATATAGGACAATCCAACGATTATCAATTTCAAAGTCTTGTTGATTCACTTTGACAAATGTTGATCTTCCGTTTTCTGCAGTCGATCGGCGACGATACAGTGGATAACCATTATTTCTGGTAATTGCTTCTGCTACTAATGCACGTGGATAACGCTTCGAACATTTACCATCCACCATACAAGGTGAATTTTGATTAAGTGTTCCACAGGGACCATGAATCATGTTTTTAATATGTGCCTCATGCAAGCCTGGATCTACATGCATATCACGGATTTCAACTCATATCACTGCATCAACTTCATTTGGTATTATCTTCTCAACCAAACAAATCAGAATATTTGCATGCGGCAATCCATGTTTCTGCCATTCAACAGAATACATCCAGCAGCGCGTCTCGCCAAATACGCTATGTTTCACTAAGAAATCCATTAAAGATTTCAACTTTTGTTTGAATACTCTTACCGTAATGTCATGGCGATCAATGGGTGATTGGCTAGGGGATAACTCAAGTTTGATTTCTGTCCACTGCGGATTGCACGTGAATGTGATAAACAAATCTGCTGTACCATAATGACGAACATACGACATGGCATCTTGAGAATATTCATTCATATGTCGAGGACTTCCGACATAGGTTGTTGGAAGAATTGTCATCCGGCCAACATTCTCTGCATTTCCATCAGTATAAATCGCATCTCGAAGGTGAATATACTCTTCAGAACGGAGTTTGGTCTGGTTCAACCTGATGAATGTTAATCGCTCTGTTTCAATTTTGACGTGCATATCAACAGCATATTGGTGAAATAATTGCCGACATTTCAAGATGTGATTGTCTTCATTTTCACAAACCATCAGGCGGTATGAATAATAGTTCATTGAACTGACTTTTTTGTTGGTTTCGGCAACTGTAAATAAATCATTGTTTTAATAACAATGAATGAATTTGCATATAATACATATAGTAGCTGATACAAAATCTCTATTGCTAAACCTAATTTTCAATTACCTTTAAGGGGATTTGTCATCTTGATTGAGAAGTGATAACCATCTTCACCTTGCCAAAATATGATGGGATAATGTAGCACATTATATGAGCGGTGTGTTTCATACACACGTTGTAACTGATCATTCCGGCGATGTAAAAAAATATCACGGGGCTTACAAATTTTCTCCATCTATAACAATGGCAACTTCATCAATTGTAGGTGCATTGAAACGTCTTGCATATTGGCCCACAGGAGTTTTATCAGCTTTGATTACAATTTTGTGATTATCAGTTTGCATGAGATCCAGTGCAGTTTTAAACAATGTAATCAACTGATCGTGTTGATGAATGAAAGTTTGTAATTCTTTTACAATAGACCTCTTCACTAAACTGTTATGTGCACAACGCAGATCAATTGCTTGTTTTGAATTGCCCATTAAATAAACCCCTAGAATTGACAGCTAGGGACAGTTTGATTATGGCAGGGGTGGTGGGGAGAATGTGGTTTTTACGTTTTTCAGTGCACTTTTTCTAATTTTTCTCCTCATAAGAACCTTCCTCGACTCCACGAAGATAAATACCGAATGCCCAGCGTCCGATTTTGCACTTACAAAAATTACATCTTTGAATATACATTTGATTTATTAGAATCAATGACTTAAGCATACAAACACTTTTACATTGCACGAATAGTGTTCAACCAGTTTATTTGTTCATGGTTTCCAGCCGTTCTCGAGTTTCACTTAGAACACTTAAAATTGTTTTCAACTAAAAATATAATTATAACGATGTCATGCATTATTTGAATCTAAAGTTGAAGTGCTGTCTGGCGAAGTATGGCATGACACGCAAATACATGGCTTTATAATATAAGAACTGCACTAAGAATCGCCATTGACAAAAATGTCTTAATATTAGTTTGTCAGAATCATAGGCTTTCTAGTGAAAGAACCTTCATGTTATTGAATCGTAAGTTTCTAAAGTCGATAAAAATTGTTTTCAAATAAAAATATATTTATTTTAAAGACTCATTCATTATTTTGATCCCCAAAGTGTACTTTTCTTTGCAAAATGATTTGTGGATATCCGCAATAGCATTGCACTTTTTTATAATAACTTGTGACTTAAGATGATCGCTATGACAAAACTTTTCATAAGACTTCGTTTCTGAAATGATCATACTAGTAAACCTTTGCTTTTATGAAACGTCCAAAATGGAACCGTCAAGCATCGATAGATGTGGCTCTAAATAATTGCCATACTGATTAAAGCACTCATTCATTCTTCTGAGTGCGGCAATCTCTTTGAAAGATCAATATGTATAGCAAATCACAGTTCTTAACTAATTTGAATTTGCTGACAATTTTAGTACTACTATTCTGCTACTAAAATACCAGTTTTTTAAATCAGGCTTATTTGGCTAGAATCACTTTGATACCAAGTGTAGTTTTCATTGAACGTATTACAAGGATGAACGTATTTGAGAGAGACTACACAGCAGAACATTTGGATGTGCAAACAGACGTACGCGCATACACTCGTAAATAGCGCATACCTGTAAAATCTCTAACGTTGCATTTCAAAGTCCTCTGAAACGATCCATTTTTTTCGTAGTTGACGATGCCGTTGGTCTGCGGGTTTTCTCGGAGATCTCCCATTTCCCCCGCCCCATTCATTCCGGTGCCGCTCCATACTTCCAACTGCTCTCAAGACCTCGCTGTTAATAGCCGCCCAAATCTCTTCACTCACTCTAAAACGATCATTTTCAAAAACGAACATGTCTTGAGTCACAAGTCTAAAGCAAGTTCGCATGAGCCGATGTTGAGGCTGTAGTAGAGATGTTTGTATGGAAATATGTATTAGAATGTCAAGGATTCTGAATGTAACATATTAACTAAAGAACTAATCCCAAACGACATGTTGTACCGTATTGCAAAATTACAGTGCAACTTGAAAAGCACCAATACATTACAATTTTTATACCAGACCAAAAATAATACACTGTGTTTGATACTCACCCCGAGGACGTTCTACTTGCATACGTCTTTCAATATATTATGATGTCGGCAGCTCTTTTAATAAGTAACGGTGTTTTGTTGACCATTTCATGCTGGGATATACAGAAATAAATGGTGACGAATATCGTAGTGTTTATTTACATCCAGTTTATAAAAAAAACTCCCTTGCGGTTCAGGTAACGCAATCTGTAGTACCAACATTTGTCGAAGTATGGAAAAATAACTAGTAATAGTTGAAATAACAAAATATACATTGTTCTCAAAAGTGACATATTTATTAAGCTTAATTTTGTATAATGTGAAAACACGAATGACTACTCTTCATAATTAGTGTAGTATTGTTTGCCAGTCGGTTTAACATAGCTAACGGCCTAATTAATCCCGTGAATCCAACGTTACGTGTACGTTATTTTTCTCTAAACTACAACGACATATATCCTTTCTATGTAATCTCAGTTAAGTTATGATATTTTTTTTTTGTGAAACGCAATGTAGTCTAATAGATGGAAAGTTTGCTTTTGTGCTCTCTCCGAAACATGATTATTTATTTATATTTATTTTTTATCCCCCACAATTTGGTCTCTTAGTAACAGGCTTGCAAATATATCGATGTTTTAAACTATTAGTTATGTTGTAGTTCGAAAGTAAAAATATTGACATTTTCGATCCTCCAGCAATATGTTTTGTGGGTTTCATATACTGGCGAAAGTAAACAATTCCCGGTGATCTTTTTCGTATAATGCGTTATTTGTTACACGTGTATATACAACTTAAAAATATGTATACTTTGCAAAAATCTTAATTTGTTTTCAGCCTGCACCATTAAACTAAACCGTAACAAATATTTCGATTAAGGCATTTTCCCACGAAATTAAAAGTATTAATACAAATGCCAACCCCAAAATACCTCTAGTTTTTGGCGAAAGTGGAACTTACGTGTATTATTGATTAATACATGTAATTTTCTTTACTATAATATTTACGTGTTTTACATTACAGCAGTTTTGCAGACTAACAGAACGGAGTCAAACCCTTGGACTAGTGCATGCGATTTATGTACTCTTACCACATTTACGAAGAAACTAGATGGATAGTAAATTAAGTTAAGGCTATACTGTAAAGATATAGCCAACGGGAATTGTTTCACGTTTGACCAATGAAGCCTATCACATAAGTCAATAGTTTAGATAAAGTTCTCATTGTATTCCAAAAATTAGCCAGTTTCCTATTCTGATTCTCCAGAAAGCTGCTGCAGCAAATGTAAAAAAACGCAACTTCAAGAATCTAAAGCTCTTAAACTATAAGTTGTAGCGAATATCATTTTGGCTCTAAAGCTAGTCTGTACGATACCTATATGTAGGCAAAATAATCATCTATACATTTTTTTGGGTCGAACAGCCTTAAAATCTCAAACGAATTAGTTGTACGAATATACCATAGAAAAATATAGTACCATATTTATTTACAAATCAATTCCAATTTTCGTACGGAAAAAAATATTTATATGCATGAAATGAGATTGAACAGAGAAAAGTACTTTTAGTTCCGTGTGATATAATTTTAGTTGATCGGTAACATTGAAAAAAAAAAAAAAAAAAAAATGAAAAAAGAAAATACGTTCAGTTGACAATGATAGAATTGTGAGTAATTGCATGTGATATTCTTATCACATAAAGATATAAGTCTTCCTGCATGTATTCTGCAAACTTTATTTATACCTCAAACATTACCGTGTTGTGCCCCGATAAGAATTATTCGAACAAAAATAAAAATTATTGACGTAAAATAAATTAAAATGTATTTTCATAATTTACCTTTCATTTTCAAACACCTAACAAAAATAATATATTTCAGGTGTCAAACAATTATACGTGAATCATTACAATAACTTGACTCTATGTTCAGAATATTATAAAATATGTTTCTGATTGGGATCTGAGGAATATATCTGGTGCTAATACTATGGTATTGTAATTTTTAATGAAACTGATATGTTTAGATATTCGTCTTTCTGAAAACTGACCCAAAAAGTTATAACTATTGTTTACTTCTTTACTATTTATTTATTCTAGTTACTTTCACAAATTTTCGCCATTAAATTTTGCATTCAACTGAAACAAATTAATACCTTTTTAATAGAAAACCAATAGAGGTACATAAGTATCGTTATTATTTAAAAATCATTATTAATAATTGTATCTTAATAATGAAGGGAAAGAACGCATAACAGTTCAATTCAAATGTGTCTTGTGTGTGGCCGTGGGATTGTGCCCACCTAATTTTTTTTACTCTCGCACCACATTCCACCTAACTCGACATATAAATGTACTTGCAAAGGACATATGACTTCTAAATTCTTCGACTTAAGAAATATTTATTATGAAAAGTGCAGCCATTTTAGTTTTTGCATGATTCGTCATTTTCAGGAACCATTCAATGAATTTGTACGAAAATTAATGCGTTGGTGGTTAACAATATCAAAATTAAATTAATAAATGTGTAACCAAGTAATTCCACCATTTTGGAATAAATAGAGATTTTCATTCCATTTCGGGAATAAATCACTTAGATCCCCACCAAATTTGGTACAGGTGTAATATTATGGCAGGCCAACTAACTTATTTCATTGTAACTATCTGGCACTTATTTTCAAAATAACAGATTAATAACAAATGTTATTTAGTACACTATATCAACATTCAACGGACATGCTGAGATCTTTCAACCGAAAGTAGTTTCTGACAAAACATAATACATACATTTAAAAATAAACTTTTTACTGACTTCTTTGCTGCCATTTTGTAAACTAGTACGATAAGCAAAATTAATATTTTTGACTATACATCATGAAATACTCTAAGGATTCCCGCCATATTTGACATACAAACTGTGATATGGCAAGTAAGGGGCTCGAAACTGAGCACAGACCACTCCAAGCTAATGTATTTTTGTGTTAAATGTAGTGTATATGTGATTGCAGTATGTATTTTGAAGGTCACTTCGTACATACTTGTAACTCACCTCAGGTGTCCTTCCTAAACGACATTGTTTAATTTTGTCTACACATGTACATAGCTCCCTAATTTTTGCAGAGTGTATTCTAGTGACAGGAGAGGAGATAAATTATCTTTGTTTAAGTCTACGGTAAAAATTGAGTTTGGATTTGTTTTTCTTACTGAAACGAATTACAAATTCCTAGCTGTTCCATTTTCACCCCTCCCTCTCTAATGGCCAAACAATTGGGCTATACCTAATGCTTTGTCTGAGGAGTGTTGATTATTTGTCACATTATCAGTAAGTACACTAGGAATCAGGCAAGAGCGAGTACATCAATTTTGTTTCTAGTGTGTGAGTAAACAATCGACTTAAAACCTTGGCAAAGCTGATGGACATACAGGAAGTGGTAGTATTACCATGCTTGATAATGCTTATGGACGTACAGGAAGTGGTAGTACTAACCATGCTTGGTAAAGCTGTTGGACGTCCAGGATGTGGTAGTACTAACCATGCTTGGCAAAGTTGATGGCCGTACAGGAATTGGTAGTACTAGCCATACTTGGCAAACTGATGGACCTACAGTTAGTGGTGATACTGACCATACTTGCTGACACTGATGGACATACAGGAAGTGGTGGAGTAACAGGAGGCCCTGAGGTGTTTGTCCTGGTAGCTCCTGGAGAACATCTCACGCCTGTTGCTTGAGTTGCATGGCCGCGGCCAGTTGACCAGGTACCACTTCTTCTTCATCTCGGCCCGCACCTCGCCATTCATGAAGCAGTATAACACCGCAACGAAGAAACCCTGCGCCACACATGACAGCTCGTCAAAGTACAGTACCCTCCACAGGCAGTGGCAAACAATGAGCTACCATAGTTAGTTAAGCATTTTGATGAAACGAACTCTCTTTCATATACTGCATTTAATAATTCATATTACATTAAGTATTTGTAATTTTACGACTAATTATTTAATCGAGTTAATAAATTAAATTAATTAGTATATGTGCCCTCTTTTAGTTTTTAAAGGCCATGTAAAATTAGAATAATATTGGCATTGCAAAATAGCTTCAATATCCCAAGAATATTTCATCGACACATTTTTATAGGTTGTTAATTTTTAACCAAGCACCTTTGAAATCAATGTTTAATATCATTCCCCCTTTCTGCACATATTTCTATATGCACGCTGCATTGCATACGACCAGTAAAGTTGGTAACGATTGAGGCAAAGTAGTCCCATGAATTACAATTAGATTAAAATAATTAAATATGTCTGCATACAAAAATAAATGTTATGTTTTATTACATTTATATTCATACATATTCAAGAATTAGCTCATTTGCAAAATATTTACTTTTCTAATAATTTCACAGTTGCACTACACCGGCGCTTAATAATAGTGACCAGGCACATTACAATGTTAACTATACATATAGTGGAACAATACACAATGTGCAGGTAAGAATATATTAAGTAGAGCTTCCGAAAGTGCTTATTTTACCATGAACAGCTGCTAACACAATAATTTTGGTTGTTGTAATGGGATGATAATTACAGAAATGAGAATTAAATCAGGGCTCTGAATGTGTTAATAATCTTGAATTATATTCAAAGTTCGCCTATGACTAATTTATTATATGTTATACAGTAGTGAGTTAAGTAGGAGTTTCTGTAAAATTTTCACTAAGAGCGACACCATTTTCTCTCTCAAAAAAATCGTATTTAATTCATACGTCATGTAGTTCTGCACAGTGTCTAGTCAAAAGAACCTCATCTCTTCAGTGGGATTGAAAACGTTAGTGAATTGATGCTGATAAATTGATACATGCTTATGGTTTAACATTAATGTCTGCCGAAACTTTAGTGATCTTGTTTGAGTAGCTCCAGATTCTTTCATATAAATTATCATTAATTGCGAGGCTGAGGTAATCATTATCGCGTCAAATATCTTTGGAGTGTAAAACCAACCCTTCAGAGCGATTATGTGTAATTTATTTATACCCTCTCCGCTTTGCCACGTGCGAGCGATTGGAAATGAAGGACACAGTAGCTGGATGAATTACATTGGCGCGTGCGTACGGTCAGTGGCAACCAGAGATGCAAAGGTTTTTTACAAGGTAATGTTTACAAAGCATGCATTCAATGCTTTTAAGGGCGCGTGCCACCACTGACCTTGGGGATCGGGTGTCTTCGACACATCTTAAGAATATTTTGGATTACTGACCACGCTTCTCTCAGCTAGACTAGAGGTGTGGCGAACCATCCAGATCAAGGCCAGTGGCATAAAAGGTACACCAGGTCTCCCAGTCTACAGTTGAATGGACGACTAGCGAGAAGAGAACTATGCGGCAAGAGAAGCGACAAAAGGGAGGAAAATCTGCGACTTCGAACATTAGAGCAGTGATGTGTACGACTGCTGGTTGGACTATCTGAGTGTGCACATAAGTGAGAGATAAAAAAATGAAAACCGCAGATAGACTCACTTGTGGTAATGGTGAGTGTGAGTCAATTGTCAATAACTGAACAGAGGGATAAGGAAGGAGGTCAATCAGAGTTGACATAAACATTAAATATTGTCATAACTTTGAAATAAATCGAGTAATATATTAGAGGGATAATTTAATGCTGTTATTAATAGATGTGCAAATTAATTAAAAATTTATTTTATTAATATTATTATTACTAGGGGAAAGTCGCCGAAAGCGTACCACCACCTAAACCATACCCCCGCTGGTTTTCTATAAAGCATGACTAGTGGAGCACTCTCACGGTGAATACTTGAACTACTAGATGTATTGAGCAGTCCGTGAAAATAGCTAGTCAGTGTGAGTACGTGTTGAATTTTTACTACAGTTATATTGTTTGAGTGTTTGCTGATGTACTTTCTCTACTCCATATAAAAGATAATACAGCACTTCAAGGAAAGTGTTATTGAATTTCATGCAGTTGGCATTGTGGTGCAAGAAATATTAAACATAACGGTTGGTTGCTTTGTAGCGAGGCACCTGTTTTAGTTAAGAAATTACATAAAGAGTGAAGTTGTGCGCAGTTGCCTAAATCGTACCACAGGTAGGGTTCCTAATTCGTAATGGTACGAATTGGGATATCATTATAATTGAAGTTCTATATTTTTTAAATTTATTTGCATAAATTAAATAAATTTTAAATAAACACAAGTAACACACGTGTTAATTGTGTGTTACAGAATGGCGAAAAGGAAATATGGTGCCTGTAGTGAATCAGACATGGAAAGGGCTCTGGCAGCGTACAGAAATGGAGACATGGGTTCAACGAGTGCTGCCGCCAGTACGGCATTCCAAAACCAATGCTAAATCGCCACCTGGTCTGTAAAAACTTGATTGCTAATGACGGTACGAAGGCACTTGGACGGACTACTAACTTGCGACTTGAAATAAAAAAATTTACACGTAGAACATATTTTAAAAGTGGAAGAACTACTTTTCGGAGCCACGATTAACGACGTACGCAAGCTGGCAAATCAGATAGCAGAGAACAACAAGATTCCACATAACTTTAATCGAGATACTCAAATGGCGGTTAAAAAGTGATTTTACGCTTTCCGAGCTCGTCATAAAGAGTTCATATGACGTGAACAAGAAGAAACATCCATGGCTCGAGCAAGAGGGTTCAAAAGGGAAATGTTGGCGAATTTTTCGACATATTAAAGAAAGTCATTGATAAAAACAAGATCGATCTGACCCGCCTATTTAATGAGGATGATACAGGCGTTTATACTGTTCGAAACTAATGCCAAAAGGCTTTATCTTAGAAAGGAAAACGCCAGGTGGGTGTAGTCTCTAGTGGAGAAAGAGGTGCGAAGACGATAGTGCTGTGTTGCACAAGTGCGTAAGGGTCATACGTTCCTGCGATGTTACTTTATAAGAGAATGAGAATGGCAAACGAATTGAAAGTTGAGGCTTCATCTGGTGGTTTAGTAGATGTGTCAGGATCCGGCTACATAAATAGCACACTCTTTGTACAATGGATGAAACACTTCGTCGCCACTGTAAAATCAAATGTTGGAACAAATTGCTCCTTCTTCTGGATGGACACGCAACACATTCCCAGATTTTGGAGCCTCTAAAATTAGCGAGAGAAAATTGAATTATAATGATGCAGTTACCTGGGTGTACAACACACCGGATTCAGCCGTTGAACAGAATATTTTTCAAAACCCTTTAAAGGGTACTATACGCAAGCAGTTTAAAAATGGCTGCGGACCAATACAGGGCTGTGAGTCACACAATATCACGTTCCCACACTAGTAGCAGAAGCATATGGGAAGGCGGCAACAATTGAAAATGCTATCAGTGGATTTCGATGCACAGGAATCTGGCCACTTCAGTTTACTGTGTTGAAAGACTGTGACTTTGCACCAGCCAAGTACCTAAAACAAATAGATGATCCCAAACCAGTCAATGAAGATGCTGATCTGTGTGCATCTTCAAGACCCAGTGATTATGCCTCTAATGAGTCATCTAACTCAAATGAAAACAATGACCTTTTGATTGAAAAACCATGTGATGAAACTGGCGCTAATGTAGCATCAACCACTTCTTGTAAGCTCAGAATGTCTATTGTATCACTTTCATCAATTCCTAGACCCAACAAAAGTTTAGGTTGGCAAAGGCCAAATAAGCACGTGTTTTGACTAGCAGTCCATACGAAAACGATTTGGAGTTGGCGAAGGCGTTGCAAGTGGCTGAGGCAAAAGTAAAAGAGTTAAAAATGAAAATCGCAAAGGGCACGGCAAATGACCTACAATAATCACATGTCAGTATTAAAAATAAGAAGACTAAGGGACCTGGGCCTACAACGAAAAAACATTCTTCATCCGCAGGAAGAAACCGAGGCCTAGATCATAGTTTACACCAGTCTTCCACTTCAACATGCGTGATATTCCGATCGATATAGAAGTAGGTCTACAATGTGACGACTGGTATTGTTCTGTATGTGAAGAAAAATTTGTGGAAAATATGGTTCAGTGTTTATCTGCGCATCCTGGGTTCATGAGAATTGAGCAGGTGTTAAGTCAGTACTGAAACATTTTGTTTATGTACCCTGTAAATAAATGAATATTTCTTGCGTTTAGGGAACGAATAGTAATCAAACATTATTTGTATTTAAATACTGTAATAATCCTGGGTGTTATTACATTCTATTATGTTTGTTCTCTCATTTGGTTTAAATTAGAATGTTGTGGTACGTTTTTGGACATAGGTGGAACGATTTAGTAAACCAGTTTCTTATATCGTACCAGTTGCAGCCTGTTACGGAAAGTTTTTTATTTCTTCCCGATGCTACATTTTGTAATGTAACCCACTTAAAGGTTCCCATAAATAGTCATACGTTTTTATGCAAATTCGTAAAACCTCGTACTTTTTCATTTTAGATAGATAAAATTGCAAATGCAAAAAGTTGTACGATATAGGGAACTCTCCTCTATTAAGACCTCCATTCCTCACGAAATAAAATACACCCCTCCGGTCTCGATGTGACACTGGTGTCAAAAGTGGGATGGATGCAATTATTAATTATTTAATAGTTGTAGATAAAGTCAGGTAATAGACTAGTAATTAGTGATATTATAATTAATCGATTAATTTTAATAGTTGTATACCACAATATTAAGGCTGTTTTGGAACTATCACTGTGAATGTTAACTAGAAAATTTCTACAGATCTGGAAGAACTACGCCCATTAACTGAGGTGTTAAGTTGTCAAGTGATTGCAAGTGCAAATAGCTTGAGGATATATATAAGAAGTGAAATATGTAATGTAAGTGATTTAGTAGATTTAAAAAATGTTCACGAACATATACGCAGCGTAGATAGGAAAATAGACACAGTAAATTAAAATATCGGCAGGAAAGTAAAAGGCATTAGCGAGTTAGTAAGTGAAAATGTCGACTGCATAGACAATATAATTGATATTGTAAAAGGAAAAGTGGTAAATGTTAGTAGATGGATTGACAGCATCGAGAACGAAATAAGTACAATGAAAAAGGAATGGGAAAAAAATTCTTCAGTAGTGGAGTTCCAGTATAACTACACCTACAGCTGAGAAAAGTGGGGAAAAACAGCAGATTGTAAACAACGCAGTAACCTCAGAGAATAGCCAACAGCTTTGCAGAATTGATGCCATGCAGTCAGGAGTGGGGAATAGGGTCTCAATTAAGCCCAACTTATATGTCAGCCAGGCTTCTTGGCAGGAGTACCAATCCCAGTTGGAAATAGCGGCCTGATTCAATGGTTGGTCAGGCGAGCAGTAGGCTTACTACCCCACCACTGTACTGAGAGGCCCCGTACTGAGCATACTACAATCTCTGCCAAGGTGACATTGGCTGGAGTACTTCACACTGGTGTCGGCCTTGGAGCTATGTATTTGTGACCTGTACCTACGACATGTCCACCATGCACAGCTGCGAAGCCGCACTCATGGACCAGGGAAACCATTGCAGGAGCTATAGCAAGAATTCGTGTGGCTGTCTCAACTATCTCTGTAAGGGTCAAGGTGCATGGCATCATAGCAATCAGCATCTTCATCGATACCATCGCCGACATAGATATACGACAAGCATTATGTCTGCCAGCACCCCACAACATGCAGGACGCCCTTGCCGTGCACTGGAGGTGGAGACAGCAAGGAAAGGGGCCACACCCCAGCATCCGGCATGGGAGGTGACACTGAATGGAGACAACATCAAGAAGACTCTGAAGGAGGTGCAGATGTTTAAGAAAGACATTGCTTCCAGGGTCCATGCTACAGATCATCGCCGCCCCACCCCCACACAAATGGCCGGAGTGTTGGTCATGTGGACAGCCGGGGAACTTCAGAGCCTTACTCCAACAACAACAACAAAGCAGCAGCAGAAGCATCGATAAAAGATACAGCAAGAGGCAAGTGCGAATACAGCATATTCGGAAAAATTGCAGACGCCGATTTTAGGGGGCGAAGGTCGGTGACTATCGAGGGAAGGCCCAGTGTTTTTACATGTATTTCGGTGAATCAGGATTGGGATGTAATATTGGTGGAGGAGAGCTTGAATGATGTTCCTTTCTAGATGGTCGTCGATACTGGACCGATCATGAGAGTAATGAGACCAGGCATAATCGGGCCTTCCCCAAGCGATTACTCGACGACAGCATGTAACGATACTGTAACTGGTGAGACCACACCAATTATAGAAAAGAGTGGGGAATTGTCGAAGGTATGGAGGACAACAATGCTAGGTTCTTTATCTTGTAATGGGGCACCTAACTGGAGTGATGGCAGTATTAAGAAGGATCAGTTGAATGATCCCACTTTGCAACTATTACTATGGTGGAAAGAAGATGGCTATCGGCCAAAATTGGAAGAGATATCTCGGTTGAGAGCAAGAGTTAAAGCATTCTGTCACAATTGGGTTCCCTTGTACTGAAGAATGTCATACTTAACAGAAACTGGTAAAGTGATGAAGGATAACACCCACTTTCAGTTGATCCTTCAGTAAGCATGGTTCCAGAAGTCATAAAGGAACTACGCACTGAAGAAGCCAGTGTGCACTTCGCGGTTAATAAGACCGTTGACAAAGTTAGACTGGGACTCTACTGGCATCATTATCAGGAGGATGTTGAAAGTTGTATCGAATGTGTGATTTCTGCACTGCAAGGAAGGGACCCAAGGACCAGGGTGGTCACTTCTATAAATGCAATGTAGGAGCCCCATTCGAGAGGATGGCAGTGGACATTCTGGGACCATTGCCTGTTACAGATAGAGGTAATCGGCATCGTCTGGTGACCCAAATTTACTATACTAAGTGCCCTGAAGTAATTCCCCTCTGAAACAATGAAGCACATACTGTGGCACTCATAGAGCATATCTTCTCTAAGTTTGATTTTCCACTAGAAATCCATTCTTATCAGGGAAGAAACTTTGAAGTTGATGTTTGCCAGGAGGTAAGAATGATTCTGGAGATGAAGGAAACTAGGACTACAGCCTTACACCCTCATTCGGATGGAATGGTCGAAAGGCTTAACTGCACTCTCGAGCAGTACCCATCGATATTTGTGGCATACAACCAAAAAAACTAAGATTCAAAGGTTCCATTATTTATTATTGTTTACAGCTAAGGATTCCGCGAGTCCAGAAAGGCAACACCATCACTAATGTTGTTTAGAAGGGAACAACACCTTCCTAGCGACCTGCTATTTGGCCGACCGACAGAAGAGGAAGATGCAGTGCCGTTTTATGCCAGCGAATTATGTGACATACTTGCGGTATTCATGATTATGCTCGACAGCTCATCAAAAAAATAGTGATAGGATGAGTATGTGGTATTGTAGGAGAGTGAGGGCCGAGTTATTTCAAGGATATCTGGTGTGGCTGTACAGCCCACAGATGAGAAAAGGGCACTGCCCGAAGCTACAGAAATATTGGGAAGGTCCCTACAGGGTTTTGAATTAGATCAACGATGAGTTATTTTTTTTTTTTTTGGATTTGTCGTCAAGACTCTCTGGTGAAGTCTAAGATGGTCCACATTGACCGACTGGCACTCTATGAAGGACCAGATGCAGCAGAGTCTGTTCGGGACGAACAGACTTGTGGAGCGGGCAATATTACGCGCTCGCTGCTATGCTCTGCACGAGCGACTGTAAATGAAGGACAGAGTAGTTGGATGATTTATTGATGCGTGCACGCTATCAGCTGCAATCGGAGATGCAGTGGCTTTTTACGAGGGAATGTCTACAAAGTATGCATGTTATGCCTATCAGGGTGCATGCAGCCCCAACCTTGGATGTCGGGTGTCTTTGGGACATCTTAAGAATGCTTTGCATTACTGACCTCGCTTCTCTCAGCTAGACTCGGGGTTCTGCAAATCTTCCAGTTGAAGGCCAGTTGCTATAAAGGCGCCCCAGGTCTCTGAGCCAGCTGTTGTTGAATGGGCGAGTTTCACTTCTAGACGACTTGCGAGAAGATAAGCGCGCGGCGAGATAAGTGATCAGATGGAGAATAATAAGCTACTCCGAACATCAGAGCATTGAAGTGTAAGACTGCACGATGGTCCATTGGACTGGATGTGTGAGTGAGAGACATTACAATTGATAACAACTGATAGACTGAATGTGTGTTAATGATGAGTATGAGTTAGTTGATAATAACCAAACAGAGAGATACAGTAGGGTGTTAATTGGGTTTGAAGTAGACTTTTACTACTGTACTCGCTGTGAAATAAAAAACAGTAATGGCGGAGACCTATCACTTAATGCTGTAAATAATAGCTGTGTATAAAAATTAAAAATTAAATTTAGTTCTTTATGTTTGTTAAGATATCCATCCCTCACGAACTCAGTTATGCCTCTCAGGCTACATGTAACAATATAGAGTAATTATTTTACAATATATATTAGTAAACCCTTAATTTTTAAGATTTATGTGCAAATACAAAGGTTCACTTCAAGAATTTATAGATTGAACGTGTTCGCAATTTGATGCATTTCACCTGTTTAAAACAGAAAATGTATCTATATTTGACAAACTTATATAAAAATAACATTTAAAAAATTTGCGTAAATTAGAATAAAAAACGAAGTCAGTGTTTTGGAGTATGTAAGTTTTTTTCTCGCGCAAGAAATTCATCAAGAAGCACTACTACATTTTCCTTTAATCTTGATCACTACTGCTCCATCAGCGAGGTCAACAACAATAATTTAGCTGTAAATTCCTTCAACACTAAATACTTCAGACCAATCTCACCTTTTACACTGAACGCCAATTACTATTTATAAATTATACTGTTCGCTTTGTCGGTCAGTAAGTTAATATGTATAACCAAGATATGAGTAATTTTTCCTGAATTTAAACATAATAATGTAGATTTTTGTCACGTACATTTTATGTCAGAACTAAAATTAAAAAAATGTTAATGAGACATGTTCACATACTAATGCCATATTTTAACCAACTAAAATTTTTTTTGTAGCTCTTCACTCCACAGATAGAACATAATAACTGCCTGTGGTTTGATCGCGTTTGGATAGCCCTGATGTAACGGTTTCATGCTTAAATAGGTATTTTGGGATGTATTTTCGAAAACAATATACAATCAGAATGGAAATATGTATATCATAACAAAACAATGGCTGGAATAGGCCCACATATAGGAACGCTGACTGCGTACTGTGAAATTTAATGTGTGCCACATAAGCCCGAAAATGTGATTTAAGTAAGTGAAAGGGCATTCATTGAAAGCCAGTTGATAAGATACTGCTGTTTAGTGATTAAAGCAAATGAGCTGGGAAATTGTGATTTGCTGTAACAGATTTTCTCAACATCCTATGGGAAGCACGTATAAGTAAGTGAAATTCCGCCACCATAATAATAAGTTATCTGGCACTGATTACCAATAGGGAAATTTTCACTGATTGTTCATTGATTTTGCTCTACTGCTACGATTTATATTGCAACGCACTTGTCCAAGAACGGTGCAAACGGGGGTAAAATAGTCCTCTATTCTTTACCACAAAAACACTAAATATGGGAACCTCGAACAAGGGCAAAATTTCTGGCATAAATAAATGAATGGAGAACCACATGAAATATTTTGTAATGCAATTTTATTATGTTTTCATAGACAATACCGTAACACAGACAAGAATTCTAGCAGGAAAATATAAGTTAAAATGACTATAAAATTTTATAAGAAGATATTCTAAGGCTGTCAGAATATATACATTCTCTATTAAAACTTAATTTATTAATAATACCATTAAGATATACTTGGCTATCATAAAATGTAATATAAAATTTACCAGCCATATGATAAATGTGAAATCACACATATTAACTTTATTTCACAATACCATCAACTCTTTATTAAAAAAAACGTATGTCCTTCAATCCAAAACCAGAACATTTTCTACAGTTCGTGCCTTAGATGTGGGGAATGTTTTAAAAATCTCGACTTTCATTCCTCGAGACTATCACTAAAATAATTTTCTCGTAATATATTTATAATCTCCTTCAGAGATAGCAGTTTTCCTTTTAGGAAAAGGATAGTTTTCCACATGGCGTGTTCATAAATTTCACAATGTAAAAGCCATGTTATTTTGAAATATTTATTTTGAGTTAACATATATCTACTTTCTACTTTGGTTTCCATTGTGCGTAAATTATCACAAGTTTAACTATCATTTTATCACAAAAGTTAACATTTAAATTTCTCTTTAAAATTTAAATTAACGTTACGTTCAGTTGTGCAAAATATTAAACATTTTCTTTTAAAGCTGAACAGCTGACTTGGATAAATTCCAACCAAGCAATTGAATCTAAAAAAAATATTTCCTGTCTAATTATGAAATATGCAACAATCCCGTATTTCTCCCTTATCATGACCTGAAGGATCACTCTTCATTTCATTTGAAATCCTACATAACTTGTTTTGACATCTGGGCCCAGGAGCTGCCATTCTCCTCGAGACAGCAAAGCTCCAAGCCTTATACACAAAATTTTACAGTTACTCTCTCCCTCCAACCTAGGGGTTATTCAAAGTTCCAACCAATCGAACTGTAAACGAACATTCTGTTGTGTTCCTTACTGTTCATAAGTCTGGTAGAGAAATATCACTTCCCGTGCTGAAGTCTGCGGAGGGTGCTGCAAGCAATTGAAATGACCGCTACACTATAGAGGCCGCGATGCCAGCGCTGCGTAGCGGCACTCCGGGGTACCATTGCAGAGGCCACGTTAGTTGGAGAGGTGCAAGTGTCGAGCGTGGACGCCATGATGCCAGCCAGCTGATCGAGCCGCGCCAGTCGCCAAACTTTGTCAGTGAGCAAAGTTCCCATGCAGAATTTCCAGTTTTAGCAGTTTACAAAGTAGGGAGTATTCTTCAACACGTGCTCACATAGTTTATAAGACACATCATGTAGGTTTTAGCAGAAATTATTTTCACAAACGCCGTTAATTTTTGCCAGGTGCTACTGCATAGTTCGGGCGAACAAGCCAGGCCGGAACGTTGTTAGACAGGGTAGCATAGTGAATGGAGACAAAAAATTCCTTTTTTTTCGATAAACCGTCTCATCCTTCACCTCGGAAGCGATGGTCCACGGTGAGAAGTCAGCAGTCAGTATCAGACCAAAACTTCCTCCAAATGGCACCAGGAACTAGGTGACCACTAGGTGATTCAGCATCCACCATCCTCCTCCAGGACCCAGAACATACCAAACCGCTAGTGCAGGCATCACCGGCATCCAACACCAAACAACATCTTACTCCAGAAAACCTACCCCTCACTGCTCAGAGTGGGCAAAGATAGCAACAGCTTGGAAAAATTCTGCACTATCTAACTAATGCATGGTTGGAATCTATGTTATTAAAAACACAAAAGAAGACACAATATATTAAGTACAACATGATAATGAAACATTGTATGATTAAAATTAGCATGAGTGAATAATAGGCCGTCCTGGGCTTTGACTTCAATCTAAAAACAAATATATATAAAAACCTTAAAAACTGATGATGAGTACTAAACATATTCATACATATTACACAAAAACTTTTAACCCTTAACGCTACGAACAAGGAAATGTTTCCCAGCAGTTTCAGTATGTATTTCCTTCCTAATTACAGTTGCCTATCTTCAATTGCGCAATATGAGTTGTATTCAATCTTCCAGGAATATTTATATCCTCTACTAAGACTGTCAACGGAGAAAGAAATATTTTGATCATGAATGAACCTATGTACTTGTGTACTAGCTTAGAGCTAAACTTGGCAGTTTGATTACTTAAATTATGTGTTTCTAAATACACCTTAACATTAACCTTAAATGAAATATAACCAACATTACTATTGTGCCTTGGGGATAATCTGCTCTTTTATTTCCTGTGATTTTGGGATTCTTCCTCTTAAACCTCCTCGAGATATATCCAATCAATGGCACCCCGACCAAATTCATGTAAGCCCCACATACGTATGACGGGATGTAACAGACTCCTCCGCAAGAACACTTCGGAGAGTACTTTCTTAGTTGCACTACTTACATCATCGTTAAATACTAAAACCAACTGGTATGAGACTGTGTCCCAGTCCTTGTGAGTACCAGTTTAGAACGCCCGTACAGCTACGTTCAAATTCCTATTATAATGGTCTACGTTAGCCTTGGGATAATAAGGAATTGTCTGTACGAGCTTGATACCCTACAAGAAGGTTAATTTTTTCATTTCTGTAGGAACAAAATTTGTGGCATTATCAGTTGCTAAGTGAACTGGTGACCCGAAAATAGGAAAATGTCTTTGGCTATGTATTTTACATATTTCAGCTGATTTTATTTTTATAAAGGAAAAAGGAAACCAAATTTGCTAATACTATCAACAGCGACAAGAAAATAAGAAAATCAGATTTAGTCATGAGTAATTGACTGAAAACATCAAGATATACCCGTTTGCAAGGGAACATAACTACAGGGGCACTATGCGGACTTTGAATTTTCGCATTCCAAGGTTTTGTCTTCTAGCAGTCCTTGCATGTCTTTACAAGATATTCAAACTAATTGGCCATGCCATACAAATAAAACATTTCCTTGATGTGTGAGATGGACTTATCTTGTCCCAAAGGCCCGCTAAAATAGGTATTGTATCAATAGTGAAAGATTGGGCCATGCAACAATTAAAGTACAAATAAATTAAATTAGCTAGTTTTGAGGTCCGTAAAACCGATGCGGTCATCGAAGTTTGCATAACGACTGCCTTGTCCCGCATCAATAATAGCCTTTTTTCTAATACACTCAGGATCACTCCCTTGATGATGCTACACATTAAGGTAGGCTTGGGAGAAATCCTTAAAATTTTAACCTATGCTGTATCTGTTACTGCCACTGATTCCTTACTTTCGCAATGAGTTTTAATTTCAACTCGTTGAATTTCAGTGCTTGATAATTCGTTAAGAGGTTATTTAGAATGATTAAGTATCTCAGCCTTATCTGTTACCTCAGTTAGGGATACTTCCTCTGGAGTGGCTACACAGAACTCGTTAGCATCAAACATTCGCGAGTGGGCGTCCGCCACATCATTATCTTTGCTCTGGATGCGCTAGTTAGTCGGACAAACCATTGCGCTAAACAGCCTGTGGGTTTCTTAGTTTATAAATACCAGCTTAAGGCCTGATTATCAATGTTCAATTCAAATTCTCCACTTCCAAGATAGTCACTGAACTTCTCGATCCCAAAGATGGCAGCAAACACCTCATATTCATAAGTAGAGAACTTCTGCTTCACTGGTGTGAGAAGTGTGCTAGTATAAGCGACAGGGATGAAATTATCATTCTCTAACTGACAAAGTACTGCGCCAAATGCCTTAGAACTTGCATCAACCTGGAAATTGAAAGACTTATTAAATTGAGGTTAACGTAAAACCGATGGAGTAGCAAATTTTTTATAATCAAAAGCGTGATACTGTTCGGCTCCCCAAACAAAATCTACCAATTTATTTTTAAAGAATTTAAAGGCTCAGAAATGATCGCAAGATAAGGAATGAATTTGGAGTAAAATCCTACCATCCCTAGAAAGTGTCGTACTGCTTTTAAATGTTTCGACCCTAGGAAGTTCACTATTGACCGGATTTTCTCGGGGTCCATGATCAACTTCACATCCGTAATTAGGAATCCAAAGTACCTCACATAGGTTTTCATCCATGCGACCTTATCAGGGTTAGCAGTTAAGTCCTACTTCTCTCAAGGCTGTCAAGATGTTCTTCAAAAAGTTTTACTGTTGATGTACACATAATAAATGTAGGTGAACAAGAAATCGTATTGGTATTGTTTTAAAACTTGGAATAAGACCCTTGGCATGGCTTGCGGCCCACAGTTTACCCCCATTGGCAGACTCTTCCACTGGTACTGTCCGCAAGGAGTTACAAAGGCTAAAATCTCTCGCGAATCTGGGAGCAACTCGCACTGCGGAAGGCAGAATTTAGATTGAACATGAACACTGACAAATATTTTGCCTGACCCACATTCTGTAAATCTGATTCTATTGTTGGTAAAGTGTAGTGTTGAATGCATATATGTTTATTCACACGCCTATAATCACAAATAACCCGGTACTGTTGCATAAGCTTCTTAGATAATAAAAATACTGGCTTGGAATATATGATATCCGAAGGCTCAAAAATATCTTCCTATTGTAAATCCTGCATAAAGTGTTAAATTGCTTTACATTTGGGCTGGGCCACACACTATGGTACTGATGATCTTGGCTCGTTATCCTTTAATAGTAAAACGATAGGTTTTTTTCACTACAATTTCTCAGTTTTTCTGTTTCATCAGCAAATTATAGCTGCAATTCAGCTAACTGGCTGGCTTTCCTGATTTTCACTTCGTGCATGAATGATTACTACATGGAAATTAAAATTTTTGACGGTACTGGAAATGGCTGTTTATCATTTAAAGCAACAATTAACTTTTTTCTGAGAGATATGAAGGCCAGCACGGGTTTTTCCTAGAAAATCTGAACCTAACCATAACTCATGGCTTAAACCCGGTAAAACCCAAACTCACATTTCCAGGAAAATTGCTCGATTTTACTCTTGAAAATAGCTACAGCTTGAGAACTAATAATACCACCATGTGCGAAAGGAAAACCCATATCTTCCCTTTTCTGAATGTTTAAAATGCAGTTAGTTTTAGCAAATAGTTACAAAAATCATTATTAGTAAAATAGCAAGTTGCCCCTATACAATAATGCTGCTACTTAGACTTGCTCTGTTACAATTGCTGATACATACAATAATCCAAATTTATGTTCAAAATACAAAGTATTTACTGAGTGGCATCCCAACACTTTCTCCCTCTTTGGGTATTTGCCCTTAACATGTCCCTTTTATATACAAAGAGAAACTATTTCATTGAGTTTATATACCCTAGTCAATTCTTTAACCTCGCCGATCTGAGATAAAATATTCGCGAGTTTACCCCGCCTTTCCTAATCCCTTCTCCTTGGGTTATAGTAAACACAGACTTCCAAAGTAGCAGTATTTCGCCATGTGGTTAGTTTTCCGCATTTAAAACACAATCTAGGTGATCCTTCTTTACCATTTTCTTTATTTTAAACCTTTACATCACTACTGGTTGATTCGGGGAAACAATCCCTAATGGTATGCTCTACATATGTAACCAAATATAATAGTTGTACTAAGGATATGCTCTACATAGGTAACCAAACATAACAGTTGAACTAAGGGTATGCTCTACATATGTAACCAAATATAATAGTTGTACTAAGGGTATGCTCTACATATGTAACCAAATATAATAGTTGTACTAAGGGTATCTCTACATAGGTAACCAAATATAACAGTTGAACTAAGGGTATGCTCTACATATGTAACCAAATATAATAGTTGTACTAAGGGTATGCTCTACATATGTAACCAAATATAATAGTTTTACTAAGGGTATGCTCTACATATGTAACCAAATATAATAGTTTTACTAAGGGTATGCTCTTCATATGTAACCAAATATAATAGTTGTACTAAGGGTATGCTCTACATATGTAACCAAATATAATAGTTGTACTAAGTGTATGCTCTAAATATGTAACCAAATATAGTAGTTGTACTAAGGGTATGCTCTACATATGTAACCAAATATAGTAGTTGTACTAAGGGTATGCTCTACATATGTAACCAAATATAATAGTTGTACTAAGGGTATGCTCTACATATGTAACCAAATATAACAGTTGTACTAAGGGTATGCTCTACATATGTAACCAAATATAATAGTTGTACTAAGGGTATGCTCTAAATATGTAACCAAATGTAATAGTTGTACTAAGGTGGTCGGCTTTGTAGAAAATACAATAAATGCGACTATTTCGGGAAAGTAAAAGATGAAAAATTATATGCGAAAAACACTATTCTGAACAAGGAAGTTCTAATACCCCTACTTACCCTAAAACTTATTTTAGAAAGTACTGCATCGACTGCATAAGATGTTGCCATTTTTGCAACTGTTTAAATCGAATATTTGTTTTGGCTACTTCACTGGCAACTTGTTTGAAAATGGTGCTAATCGAAAATTCGGAGCACAAATTCTCTTCTCTCGCCCTACACAATATGGGTTGCAAAACATCAGGTAGGCACTTAAAATGTGACAGATACATAAATAAACTACTTGGGACAATAAAATATGAAATTAAGACATTTAGTGCCATGAAAAAACTTAATAATTGATTAAAGTTTCGTGTCAGATAGCTAAGGTAATTTAGCAGATCATTTAGATGGTAAATATCTTAAAGCCCTTCGCACTGGGCAGATCTCACTCGGCGCCGCTTTCAGCTACGTCTCCACGCTTTATCCGAATCTCAGCAGTACCGTCTGTATCCAGAACTTCGTCACCCGCTACCTTCAGAAGTTGGGCCAAGGTGCCTTGCTTTGTGAGCGTACCCAGCCTACGGACAATGTGAAAATTAGTCAACAGACAAAAACCCAAGAAAACCAAGTTTTCCAAACCGTTGATTCAAAGTTCCTCGGTGTTTCAACTTTAAATTTAAGGTTTTAAGGTTACTGATGTTGAAAAAAAATTCAATGTGCAAACACAACAAAAACAAGACACGACAGACAGTAAAGTAAATGCCCTGCTTTGACAGTAGAGTGCACAAGGACTAATTTGCAATGCCCTATGTTATTCACTAATTTAAGAGATAGTATGCTACGATGAAGAACGGGAAATATGATGTAGTAGAGTAAAGAAAGAAAAGTAATGAAATTAACGTTCGGCCAGAACCATTTATTATAACATTAAATGACCATCAGAAAGAGACAAGAATAATATGAGATCTGGCCAAGAGGAGAGAACGGATAAGGTAATAAGTCTAAATTAATGAGACGGGAGAAGAAACATCGTAAAGGGACTGACCAGGTCTCGAACCCGGACAAGATTCTGCCGCCTCCGCCTGGCCCTGCTGCCGTGTCTCTGCCCTCGAGTCACCGACATTGTCTTCTCTGGCCCTCGTAGCTCCGTCCACACTTCTCACCCCACCACGTGTGTTTGTTGTCGTAATGGATCCTGATTGGTCCCTGCCCTCTCTCTGGGTGGAGCTTGTCGAAGAGATGTTATGCTTACCGACGAAACTACTGACTTTTCTGGATCCACATATTGTGTTTTGTTCGGCACATTTCTTTAACTGCTTACAGGTTGCAATTTAGGTCGAGATTGTTTGAAAATTTGTGAAACGTGTGTACGGCGGGGCCTTCATAACATTTCCTTGAGAGCCACGAGAAGAGGTGTCCTCACCTCTAGAGGGATGCAGAAGGAAATTAGTGACAATATAAAAAATACAGAAAATCACTGGGTGAGAATGAGTCTAGTTGGAGAATTTTGTGTCACAGCAGTTACAATCGTGTGTTGGTCATACTGGCACTGAAGTGCAGGTCGCTGAACTGAACACGCGAGGGTTGGCTGTGGAATGTGCTGACTATGGGCGGCGGGGTACAACCTCGGCGTCGGCACGAGACTTTGGTGAGAAGGAGCTTGTAGGTGGGTAATGGGATATTGGCCTCGTCTAACCATTACAATATTTTTTTGTTTCGAAATTACAATTTGTTATCTGTACAAGGTGATCTGTTCCATATTTAATTTCCCTATCTGTAAAAGGGACATTTAGTGTCGACAATCATAATCTGAATTTAAGTACTGCACCATATAAGAAAGAAATACTGTAATATAAAGTACACATTGTGAGGTAAACCAATGTTGAATTTTTTTTTTAAATATGTCAAACTTAAGCCGTAATTAGAACACAACTAGTACATGTTTAAGATTATAATACCTAGAGTTCTACGAAAATGATATTGTATTGTGGAAACATATTATACAGTTGTGTACAGAATTTTCTTACGTGGACAGGGAATCGATATTTATATACACATTTCTGATAATACTAACCTAACCTTCTGTGAGGCGAACATCCTTGCTAGGAGTATTCTGTCGGGCGTTACCTGAAGTAACTAATTGGTAGCATATAGTTGAAATAATTAACGGAATAAAGATATAATGATAATAATAATTAGTACTACTAAACCGCTACGTGGAGTTGATTTTGGAATGGTAGTTGTTAGAAGTTTAAAATAAATTACACTAAAGGCTAAGAAATGTCTGAAATCCAAATATGTGAGATAAAAACTTGAAAATAATATACAATTGTATATAAGGATTCGAGCACACACCATATTAAAAGTCCATAAATCATAGTACACTGTTAAGGACATAACTATGATGGCCGAATTGCATAATACAATTATTCTTATAAGTACTGAATCAATAGGTTAAAATATTTACATACGTAAATGAAATATTCACCTATTGAGTAGTTCATTTCCAATTTTTCCCATTGAAGTGTTGGGTATATTGTTATAATGTATTTTCTAATTTAAAGTTTAGTAAGGTTGCGTTACAATCATTTCATAAATAAAAACAGCATGTTGTTAAGTACCTATAATGGTCTGATGGAAATGTGAGGAATAATGTACTCTTTAAAGAAACTGGTAATGAAAATAGTTTACAACATACAAATTATAATTTTTATACAACATTTATAACAGACCGATCCGTCACATTAATTGACGAGTGTATCAAATCATTTGCTAAACATATTGTGAGCAGACCATAAGAAAGATTATTGTTTATTTTGTTTTGGAAGGCTATCTTTCCATGCATGACTGTCCTTTTTAGCGATGCCTCCATTATATACTATACGTCGTAGGCCGTATTGAGTATGTCGTTGTTCTTCAGTGCACTTAGTGTCCACACCCAGATTAATTTGTAATCCACTAGATAACATGAACATTTATGTGATCACTGTCTCGTATGGAATTGTTTAATTTGACTGGTCAAGGTAGTTATGATATAGCATTTCAAATTAAATTTACATTCACCAGTGCTGATGTAATCAGTAATCAGCCTATGGTTATAATGTGCATGTATATATATATATATATATATATATATATATACACAACAAAACAATTGCTTGTGATGGTAATATACAAGATAAATTACAACATTGAAGATAAAGTAATGTTTATATTTCTGTCAAAATTCTTAACCTTTAATGTGTATATATATATATATATATATATATATATATATATATATATATATATACACACACACACACGCACTAGTGCCTTATGTAGACCGGTCCATTTTTATATGTATATAGAAACTGTTCTCTTTCATATACTTATACATATAATAATGACCTCGGTTCACCAAATATGTGAAAATAAAGGAGTTTTAAATTAAAAGAGCAATTTTCAAAAAATGCAATTTATTTTTAGATTAATATTTTGATTAAGTCTTAATTTATACTGCCGGCGGTACTTAGGCCCTTTTAATGCTAGGAAGTGGGTGTGCGAATAGGGGTGAAGGCACGTGAGATAAATTGTGTACATACTGGCTGTTTACCAAGTGAGTATTCGGATTAAAAATTCCCTCTTATGGTCATTCTGACAGCAGTCAAGAAAGAATGTAAGGCGACTGAAATCCAAACTATACGTCGGTACCATACGTCCCGCGATATCAAGAAGTGTTAATATGCAGTTCGTAGCCCTGGACTTTAATACTGCATACGCGTCTTTGGTAGTGCTGAGTGCGGATCATACGGTGTCATGTTGCAAGTGCGGGACCGCGCCGTAGGCTACTGGTTACTCGAGTTCTCGACGTGTATGGCCTGGCGCATCGCGGGACTGGTCGTTATTACGACACCAGGGTTCAATGTCATGTTGCAAGTGCGGGGCCGTGCCATAGGCTGCTGGTTACTCGAGTTCTCGCCGTGTGCTGGCCTGGCGCATCGCGGGACTGGTCGTTATTACGACACCAGGGTTCAATGTCATGTTGCAAGTGCGGGGCCGTGCCATAGGCTGCTGGTTACTCAAGTTCTCGCCATGTGCTGGCCTAACACGTCGTGGGACTGGCCGCTATTACGACGCCAGGGTTCGATGCTCGCTGGTAATCCTATAGACGACGCCCGTGTTGGACTGTTGTGCGTTGCATCGACAAAAGGATATTACAACAGATTTATAATTGTGGTTATTTAGAGGATCGTATTTTATGCTTGTGTTGATAGACAAAGAATGTGAGCCATCTTGCAAATTCGAACATACGAGAATATGCATACGCCAATTAAGAGTGCTATGACTAATGTAATGAAGTATGAGTAATCAGGTAGTGAGATCATTGGTGTGAAGACATAATTCGCATCGTGTGGCAATTGGGTGAAGTGATCGATGATTTAAGTATGTATGTGTTGAAACTCGGAATGTGTGTGCCAGTTTGTGTGGAGTAGTTCGGTGATATTGGAGACATGTATACCTGTAGTTATTTGAAGTGGTTCTAATTGAAAGTATGTGTTTCTTAACCATTGAACTGGAATACCGATGTTTACTTGTGTGGTGTTTGGTGTGCGGCCATCGCAAAGGATTCTACTCTGTATGAGTATCATGTTCTGTGTGCGGAAATCGCAGTAACATGGTAGATTTAATTCAATGGTCCTGATGTGTTAGTGTCGAATAATCTGAATGCTGCAATTTTTACAATCTATTTATGCCGGTAACGGGACATTTGAAATCAGAAATTTTTGTGGCAGCAATTATATTATTTTCACATGTGTGTCATTTTGGCATATAAAATTACATACAGTAATAGTATGTTGTCTGTACTGGGTAAAGAATATTTATTGCATACATCGTATGAGGGTGTTTAATGATTTCGCTCGCGCGATATGATAAAGATTCTCCCCGTGTTCTGTGTTTGACGTAAGCTCTACTATCTGTTGTGTCTGAAAATATAATGCTATTTCCTTCGGATCCAAATGTATCACGACCTGTTACGTGACTGAAAGGGTGAAGGAATGAGATAATAGATTTTCCAGTCCGAACTTTTATGAACAAGTGGTATCTGTATTTTTACAATGAACCTGGATGGACTGACATCGTATTCTGTGAGTGGAAGTTGGTAATAAGTGGAATGCAGTTTCGGTGGGATGGGGAGTTTCAATGTTGTATTATACAAATTATTATCAAACTCATTGATGTCCTTAATAAATGTGGCATCAGGGATGAGTTTTAGTGGAAAATGATTTGTTCTGCATTGGTTGAAGAGAGTTAACATTTTTTGTTCTTGCCTAAGCATGTTAAAAATGTGAAGTTTGATGGGCAACATTAATTGTCGAGTAATTGTCAATAATTCGGTGTGTACGGAAGGTCCTTGTTGGTGCAGTGACATGGTGATATTATTAATTGTTTCTGATATCAGGTTTAATCTATTATCAAACTGCGATGATGTGTTCAGAATGTTATTAATAATACATTTAATAGTCTCAATATGTATGTGGTGGGTAGTCGGCTTTTTGTTTCGGGCAGGCGGCGGCGTAAGTAACAGTGTGTGTATCACCCTGTGTGTGTGTGTTTGATTAATTTATATTTGTATTTATCAGAATTAGGTGGGGGGGGGGGGTATTATATATAATTGACTTAGGTACTGTTGGTATGGCATCTAAGTAGCTTCCTTAAATATACGGGTTTTAAGTGGTGGGTAATAACTATATCTGTGACCGTCGAGTTGTTTTTGTGCAACTGTAAGGTAACAGTATTATAAGATACTAATTTGAGTATACAGTATGGCTCTTTAAATTTAAATAGTAACCCCCTTTTTCCGGCTTCTGTTTCGCAGTCGGACATATTGTCCTTCATTATAAGTTGTGAGCTGGTATTTTCTGTTAAAATATTTCTGTTGTCTCCCTTGACTTTTTAAAACATTTAATTTGACTGCTTGCCGCACATCCGCTAGTGTCTGTTGCCAGTCCGGGGTTCGTATTGGCGGTTTGGATAATACCACATGGGAGGGTTACATAGCGTTGTCACATTCACAAAGGAAACTGGAGTGAAGCCTGTGGATGTGTTAATACTGCAGTTCTAATTAAATATTATGAAGGGTATGAATTTATCCCAGTTCGTGGGTTAGAATTAGCATACATGATTAAATGTTCCCCAATCGTCGTGTTCGCTGCTTCGGTTAACCCGTTTGTTTGTTGACTATACATGGTAAAATGTAGTTTTTGTATTTTTAGTTCATCCAGTAACTTAGATATTTATTCATTTTAAAAGGAAGTTTCCCTCTCAGATAAGATGTATTTTGGGTAGCCAAAGTGGAGTATCATGGTATTATCAAATTGTGCACACACTTTCGCATCTATTGTTGCTACTGATTGAGCCATAACATATCTAGTTTCATGTTCTGTTAATACTAGTACGTATTTGTATCCCGACTCAGTGACAGTTAGTGGCCCTTTCGCATCAATAGACCACATTCTAAAAATCGGTGGCGGATCGATTGATTTCAATAGTCCTTGGGGGGCTGATGTGATCGTTTGCCCCGTTAGCATATGTCGCAAGATTCTTCGTATTGTTCGACATCTTTGTGTAATGTAGGCCATATGTATGATTCTTAAATTTTTTCAATGGTTTTGAGAACTCCGAAATGTCGCCCTCCCCCCTAACATTTCATCGTGATGAGCCATAATTATTTCTTTTATGTAATGCTGTGGGATGACTGTTAAATGGCGTTCCTCCGAAGGCAAGTGAAATAACGTAATAAATTTCACCATTTGTTGTCATGCCGTATCTGTGCACTAGGCGGCGTGTTGATGTTGGAGCACTGTCAGGGTCTGTAAATATCAGTTTAATTTTTTATATAAAGGGTTCATTAGCATATTCTCCTTGAAAAGGTGATGTCTTATGGCGGATGCTGTAAGTGGAAAATAAATAATTCTTTTTCCAGGTCGATGTTATGTTGCTCTTCTAAATGGGAAATGAGGGGGAAGAAGATATTGGATTTATGTTTCGGGCATGAAACTAGTGTGAAAGATGCAACTGGACTGTCTACTGTAAATGTTTGTCTCTGTTTGTGTGTGTGAGATTACTTGGTAATACTCTGTTGCGGCATATAATATAATATGATATGGTAAGTTATCAGTTTTTGGGGGATGTCTGGTTGTTGTTTCTGTTTCGTTTGTGGTATTATCAGGGTTGCATAATTTTTATATTCGCTCCAAATGTTTGTGATATACCGAGTTATCACAGATTTGATTTTTTCGGTTTTGTGCGCATTGTAGAAAATAAAAATTGATAATGCTTCATTTAAGCTGTCTAGAGTATCTTTAATTTATATATAGTATAATTTTTATAATTTATAACCTTTGTGATTGTGTTTTCTGCATCCTCATTTGTCAAGCGAGATAGGCAGTCTGCAATGAGATTATTTTTTCCTTTTATAATTATTGTTTCAAAATTAAAACCTGTTAAGGCAGTTGCAAAATTTTGAAATCGAATGTTATGTTCTGCCATAGACCATAAGTATTTAAGGGAGGCGTGGTCAGTTTCAATCGTGAAGTGTCTGCCGTATAAATATTGCCAAAAATGAGTTGCAAAATATTTTATTGAACATAATTTTCGTTCTATTGTTTACCAAATATTTTGATTTTGGGCTAGAGATTTTGAGCCATATGCTATAACATACCTGTCTCCACATTCATCCTCTTGTAATAATGTGCCTCCTACTGCAACTTTAGATTCATCATAGACTAGGATGGTCTTCCTATCGTATTTAAATGGGGCTAAATTAGGGGTAGATGTAATGGCTTATTTAAGTTGTAAAAACCTGGACTCTTGTGAGACTCCCATTAAAATTTTACATTTTTCTTTGTGAGTTCTGTCAAGGGTTGAACTATTCGTGAATAGTTTTTAATAAATTTCCTAAAATATGACGTCATGCCTAGGAACAAGCGTAGCTGTTTTAAATTTACTGGTGGAACAATGATCACTATAACTTTGGTTTTTTTTAAGGGTCTGGATTTAAACCGCGAGGGGTGAGTATATGCCCTAACATAGAGAGTTCCAGGAATGCAAAGTGGCATTTCTTGGGATTTAATTCTACCCGAAATTCCTGTATTATTTGTAACAATTTTTCAAGGTTTCGAATATGGCTTCCAAAATCATTGCCCAGAACGAAAATGTCATCTGCACAGCAAATTACCGATTCCCAGCGTAAATCGCCTAGTAATGTGTCAACAAACTCTTGGAAAGATTTTGGACTTCTTTTAAGGCCATTAGTTAACGAGAATATTCGAAAGAAAACGTATAGACATATCCTTTTTTCGGAACAACTAAGCATGGCACAGTGGCTGGTGGATTTTTTAATAACTTTTGCTTGGAGCATATCTTGAATATGTGTCTTAATTGTGTCACGTTGTGCTAGTACAATACGATATGGTTTGGCATGAACAGGTTTGTCGGTTGTGAGTTCTATTATAATTTTATTTATTTTTTGTTTCCGTTAAATCAGTTATTTTGTAGGCAAAAGTTTTTGCACTTTGATATTATTTCCTTTACTTAATTTTTCTGTTCTATAGTGAGATTAGTGTTGATATTTGCGAAGGGAAGCTACTGTTTGTATGGTTCTAAGTTTTGCATGTTTTGTATGCAATTTAAATTAAAATTATTTTCGCTCTCTCTGTAGTCAACTAAAGGTACTGTAATAGTTTTGTCATGATCTTGCCTCTGAGTGGTAAAACGTGCATGCAGATCTGGAACTAACCGGTGTTTCCGAATGAAATCACACCCAATTATCCTGTCTGATTGTCAGTTTTGAATGACCAAGTAATCATGTTTGTACATGTTACCATCAATTTGGAATATCAAGGTGACAATGTTTCCGAATGAAATCACACCCAATTATCCTGTCTGATTGTCAGTTTTGAATGACCAAGTAATCATGTTTGTACATGTTACCATCAATTTGGAATATCAAGGTGACATAATGTTTCCGAATGAAATCACACCCAATTATCCTGTCTGATTGTCAGTTTTGAATGACCAAGTAATCATGTTTGTACATGTTACCATCAATTTGGAATATCAAGGTGACATAATGTTTCCGAATGAAATCACACCCAATTATCCTGTCTGATTGTCAGTTTTGAATGACCAAGTAATCATGTTTGTACATGTTACCATCAATTTGGAATATCAAGGTGACATAATGTTTCCGAATGAAATCACACCCAATTATCCTGTCTGATTGTCAGTTTTGAATGACCAAGTAATCATGTTTGTACATGTTACCATCAATTTGGAATATCAAGGTGACATAATGTTTCCGAATGAAATCACACCCAATTATCCTGTCTGATTGTCAGTTTTGAATGACCAAGTAATCATGTTTGTACATGTTACCATCAATTTGGAATATCAAGGTGACATAATGTTTTGGTGTCGGTAGTTATTCTGTTGCCACCATTAGTTTGAATGGTTGAGGGATGGTTTTTAATTTATTGTTGTCAATCATTGTTTCAGCTCCACAGGATTTCGAACATCTCATATCAAGTAAAACAAAATATGTTTTGGAGGGGGTTTGAATAATTATTTTTGGTGTTGCTAAAATTTGTTCAGTTATTGTAATTATTTGAACGCTTGTAACATTTAGTTTGTGATATTTTTTGGGTCCTCCTGTTTTCTAAGTGACCTACTGTTTGGCTCACGTTTTGTGTAATTTTAATGTTTTCTGTGGTTGACTGTTCCTGTCTTCGAGTATGTCTTTGTGGCTGGTGTTTATTTTTTGTGTGTTTTATTTTAAATTTATTAAACCTCTCGGCAATATTTGTATGCCAACTAATGTTTTTGTTTGGGAACATAGGACACGCGTCCCCATGGTGTCCTTCATACAAGCATAAGGCACACATGTTCGCAAATTCTCTTTGTCGGCCCATTTTCAGTATTTCGTTGTCGCCACTTTGATTAACTTTTCTTCCTATAGGCTGTATTTCTGGCTGGTTAGTAGGTCGTTTAATGCGGTTTTGAGGCCTGCTTATATTATTTTGTTTTGGTGTGGCTCGTATTTCTGTGTCGTTGTTTTGATTAGTGCTTTAACTATGTACATGATTATTTCTGTTTTATTGTACTGTACTTTGGGGTTTGATTGACGTGTGTGTTCATTCTTTCGGAACTTTGATTTTTGTGTTTGTCGTGGTTGATGATTGAACCTGTTAGAATTTGATTTGTTTTGTTGTGATGTCCCTGTGACATTTGTTTGTACTGACATGAGTGAGTAACAATTGACATCTGGAATACAGTATTTCTCCGTAATTTGTGCATACGTTGGCACATGTTGTCCCACTTCATATTGGTTTACTGTAGTATGACAGGGCGACTGGAGGACATTTAAGCCCTGTAAAAGGAGTTATTTGTTTTATTGTTGTTTGTGGGGTGGTAGTTTGGGACATATCAATAAGAAGGTTGTTGCTGTGTGACTGGGGGAAAAGTAGAATATGGTAGTGTCGGGTTTGTGTAAGGGAATAGTAGTATTTGTACTAGGTGTGGTGTGTTTACTTTATATGGACTATAGTTATAAAGGTGTCCTTGTTGTGATGTATTTGTGTATGGTATGTATGTGTCTGAATAGATTATGCATAAAATATTGTTGTTGGTGTGATTTCTGTGTGCCTTGGTTGGATTTATTTTGTTTCCTATCGTTTTGGTCAATATCCTGGGATAAGAGTTTTGGTGTATGGTCCAGTTGCAGTGTGAGTTTATCAATTTCAACTTTTAGTTCTCTGATTTGATTTGGTAAGAAGGTTTTTGTGGTTCCCCGTGCATTTTCAATGTTACAGTTATATTTAATAGAGTCTGCTACAATTTTTTAAATATTCGTTTTCATTTCTTCTAGTGTGTCATTTTTCATTACAATGACTTTGTCTAAAACTGATGGTGATAATGAATTCCACAAAATGTCCTTAATTTCATTTTCCGGCATATCTGGTTTCACCTTGTTAACCAGATAAAGAATTTCTTGTATATGTATCACTGGTGATTCATGTGGGCCCTGTCGTTTCGCATACAACTGCCTTTTATTTTTATTGATATTTTCGTCAGTTGCAAATATGTTAGTGAATTTCTGTTCAACATGTTGCCATGTCAGCAGTTGTGGTTGTATTATTTTTATGAGATTTTATAGACGATGTTTGCAGCTCCTGACAAGTGTATTACTAATCTCTTGATTTTTGTATTGTCAGTCAATTCATAAATTTTACCACATGTGTTTTAATGAAGAAATTCTAATATATCTTCTTCTGAGTTTCCACTGTATTTATTTTTTGCTGCAGGTTGTTGTACAACTATGTTAAATTGTGGTTGTGGGTTCATGGTTATATTTTCGTAAGTGTGGTATTCTCTAGGTTTTCTAGTGTTTGTTGAGTTTTCTGTACTTTGTGCGTCCTCAGTTAAAGTATTAACATTCTGGTACAAAATACTAGAAAGAGGCTGAATTGGTATGTCGTATTCAGTGTTTTCTTTGTATTCGTTTTCTGCGTGAATGTAACTCTTGTAGACCGTGATGTTTGCAAATAATGTCTGGTGAGTGGTCGCTCTATTCCTTGAGTATTATTATTACCCTGTTCCAAATTTGGAATAGTTTCTAATTTATTTGGTGTGTTTAATGGAATAGGAATCGCTTTAATGTGGTCAAAGAATCGTCTCAAAAAAAACGCATTTGTTAGGCGTATTGCCAACTTAAGTGGTTCATACTGTGCTATTTTAATGGTTTTTCACTTTGTGTTGTTGTGGATGTTAGACATTATTTACATAACATTTGCACTGTGTTTAAAACTGTATAGAAAATTCGTTATTATGCAAACCCCATTGAAAGAAAATTTGTTATTACTCAAGTATTAAAATATTGTAAAATTATAATAGAGTGATTTTTAAATTAGTTCAATTAATTGAGATTAATATTTTTACAGGATGAAAAATTAGTTTTTAAGTATGGATGAAGTAGGGTTGTGGAATTATACTAAGTGTGGATGGGCGAGGTAAGAGATGTGGGGTGGTTGGTAGAGTAACTCACTAGTTAGCAAGAGGTGGGAGCGTTTGCGCCTCCACCAGATGTTATAGACTTATTTAAGAGATAGTCTGGTACGATGAAGGACGGGAAATATGATGTAGTAGAGTAAAGAAAGAAAAGTAATGAAATTAACGTTCGGCCAGAGCCATTTACTATAACATTAAATGACCATCAGAAAGAGACAAGAATAATATGAGATCTGGCCAAGAGGAGAGAACGGATAAGGTAATAAGTGTAAATTAATGAGACGGGAGAAGAAACATCGTAAAGGGACTGACCAGGTCTCGAACCCGGACAAGATGCTGCCGCCTCCGCCTGGCCCTGCTGCCGTGTCTCTGCCCTCGAGTCACCGACATTGTCTTCTCTGGCCCTCGTAGCTCCGTCCACACTTCTCACCCCATCAAGTGTGTTTGTTGTAATGGATCCTGATTGGTCCCTGCCCTCTCTCTGGGTGGAGCTTGTCGAAGAGATGTTATGCTTACCGACGAAACTACTGACTTGGCTGGATCCACATATTGTGTTTTGTTCGGCACATTTCTTTAACTGCTTACAGGTTGCAATTTAGGTCGAGTGTTTGGCTTCTATATTTCCTAAACTAAATTTGTTCTTGTTACTGTGGCTTTCTTGTTTGAAACTTTGGAAACGTGTGCACGGTGGGGCCTTCATAACACCTTGTCCAAGGATGGTGCAAAGGGCATACAACCATCCGCTATTCTTTACCACAAGAAAAAAAAATATTGGAAACTTGAAAAAGAGGAAAATTTCTGTCATAAATATTTGAAAAAGGAACGATTTGAAATATTTTGTAATGTATTTTTTTATGTTTCCATAGTATAAACAAATATTACGGTAAATCCATTACATTTAAAATTACTATAAAATAACATAACAACGTACTCTACAGCTGTGAGAATATACACCTATCTGTTAAAGCTTTATTTATTAATAACGTTAAGATAAACTTCACTGTTCTCACAAAATGTAACATAAAATTTAAGAGCCATATGATAAATGGGAAATCATAAATGGGTTAAGTTTATTTCACAATATAATATGGTATCTGTTCAAAATAATACGCATTTTCTAAAATCCAAAACAAGGAAATTTTCTTCAGATCATGCCTTAGCTGTGGACAATGATTAAAAAGTCTCTACTATCATTCCTTGAGACTATCGTTAAAAATATTTTCTCGATATATATGCTCATTGACCATCTCCTTGAGAGATAACCCAGCAGACACGGAAAATACGGGCCGCAATCTGGCCGGTATAAGCTAGCCGACATACTCCGCCGAGCCGATACCAGCCCGCTATCGTAAGCGGCTCGATGGAAATATGGACTAGCGGATAACTGTTGGCCGACATTGTCGGATCTGCGACGGCTGGATGTCTATACGATGCCGAGCCTGCGACGGCTGGATGTCGTTACTATGACAGTCCTGTTACGGCTGGATGCCGTTACTATGCCGGGCTTACAGCGGCATGATATCCATAAATATGCAGTGTAACAATAAAATAACTTCAACTTTACGATAACAAATATTTGTTATAGTAAATTCCTCTATGCATATATTTTTTCATTTACTTCCCAAAACATTACATGATAAAAAAACTTTTTCCTTGCTAAGTGTGTGACTCAAAACTAAGAATATTAAATTGACAGTCACACATGCTAACCTATACACCACCGGGTAAGTCGCTGATACTCTTCAGTAATTAAAAATATATTATAAAAAATTATTATAAATGAATTTATACATTCCATGAAAATATAACAAATAATTTTAATAAACTAATACAAAAAACTATTTCTTCGGAGTCTTGCAAACAAAATATTATTTTTTAGTTTTAAATATATCTGTTTGGATGGTCGTAAGAATGAAAAAAAATCAAAGTCAACAAATTCCATGGGTTACCCCATGACACAAATATAACAACGAAAAAAATTCTAATGGTTAACACACTCTCTCAAAAAAGACATCATGCCATTTACAACTAGCTAACATTTTGCCTACTCAAAACACTTTCCAAAAGGTTGTGGAAAAAAAGACACCATATTAATATCTTTATTGCGATAAAAAGCCTTGTCTCTAAAAGCGTTACCAGGCCAAAATAAATAAGATGGCGGCCAGCTTACCGAAAAGACAAAGATACTGTATGGGAATCGGCCCAGAAACATTTTTAAGATTCTTGCAACATGATTGCTCTGCGTTATTATACCGACATATTTTCGGTGATATCAATCTGTTATCCTTAAAATTACAGCGGATCATTGACTTGTTTCTAACGGCTTGCAATCTGTTTAAAAAAAACAATCACGCCATTGTCAGATGGCTACCTTCTGTCATTGAAACGACAATGGCCAACAGTACAGGTGTCGGGCCGACAATTCACCGACATTTTGCTCACAGGTTGTGTTTGCTGGGAATATTTTTCCTTTTTGGAAAAAGCTTAGTTTTCCACATGGCAAGTGTTCATACATGATACAGTGTAAAAGCCATGTAAATTTGAAATATTTACGTTTACTAAACATATTTTTAATTTATACTTTGGTTTTCATAGTGCGTAAATTATCACAAGTTTACCCCCCTCGTTATCGGAATAGCTAACAGTAATTTTTCTCTTTAATAATGACATTTACGTAAATTATGGCTACGTTAAAGAGCAAACATTTACTTTTAAAGCTAAACAGCTGACTTCGATAAATTCCACACATGCAATTGAATCTGAAAAAAAATCTTCCTCTCTAATTATCAAATTTTGCAACAATCCCGTATTTCTCCCTTATCATGACCTGAAGGATCACTCTTCATTTCATTTGAAATCCTACATAACTTATTTTGACATCTGGGCCCAGGAGATGCCATTCTCCGCGAGACAGCAAAGCTCCAAGCCTTATGTACAAAATGTTACCGTTAATCTCCCCCTCCAACAAAGGGGTTATTCAAAGTTCCAACCAATCGAACTGTAAGCGAACATTCTGTTGTGTTCCTTACTGTTCATAAATCTGGTAGAGAAATATCACTTGCGGCGTTGAAGTTTGCAGAGGGTGCTGCAAACTATTGAAAAGGCTGATTCACTCTAGAAGCGGGGATGCCAGCGCTGCGCAGCGGCACTCCGGGGTACCACTGCAGAAGCCACGTCAGTTGGATAGGTGCAAGTGTCCCGCGTGGACGCCATGATGCAAGTCTTGGTGTCTGGGTCGTGACCATAGACCCACTGTTCGTCACCGGTTACTATAGAGGTGGCGATGGCAGCGCTGCGTAGCAGCACTCCAGGGTACCACTGTAGAGGCCACATCAGTTGGAGAGGTGCAAGTGTCCCGCGTGGATGCCATGATGCCAGCCTTCGTTTCTGGGTCGTGACCATAGACCCACTGTTCGTCACCGGTTACTATAGAGGTGGCGATGCCAGCGCTGCGTAGCAGCACTCCAGGGTACCACTGTAGAGGCCACATCAGTTGGAGAGGTGCAAGTGTCCCGCGTGGACGCCATGATGCAAGTCTTGGTGTCTAGGTCGTGACCATAGACCCACTGTTCGTCACCGGTTACTATAGAGGTGGCGATGGCAGCGCTGCGTAGCAGCACTCCAGGGTACCACTGTAGAGGCCACATCAGTTGGAGAGGTGCAAGTGTCCCGCGTGGACGCCATGATGCCAGTCTTGGTTTCTGGGTCGTGACCATAGACCCATGGATCGTCACCGGTTACTATAGAGGTGGCGATGCCAGCGCTGCGTAGCAGCACTCCAGGGTACCACTGTAGAGGCCACGTCAGTTGGATAGGTGCAAGTGTCCCGCGTGGACGCCATGATGCAAGTCTTGGTGTCTGGGTCGTGACCATAGACCCACTGTTCGTCACCGGTTACTATAGAGGTGGCGATGGCAGCGCTGCGTAGCAGCACTCCAGGGTACCACTGTAGAGGCCACATCAGTTGGAGAGGTGCAAGTGTCCCGCGTGGATGCCATGATGCCAGCCTTCGTTTCTGGGTCGTGACCATAGACCCACTGTTCGTCACCGGTTACTATAGAGGTGGCGATGCCAGCGCTGCGTAGCAGCACTCCAGGGTACCACTGTAGAGGCCACGTCAGTTGGATAGGTGCAAGTGTCCCGCGTGGACGCCATGATGCAAGTCTTGGTGTCTGGGTCGTGACCATAGACCCACTGTTCGTCACCGGTTACTATAGAGGTGGCGATGGCAGCGCTGCGTAGCAGCACTCCAGGGTACCACTGTAGAGGCCACATCAGTTGGAGAGGTGCAAGTGTCCCGCGTGGATGCCATGATGCCAGCCTTCGTTTCTGGGTCGTGACCATAGACCCACTGTTCGTCACCGGTTACTATAGAGGTGGCGATGCCAGCGCTGCGTAGCAGCACTCCAGGGTACCACTGTAGAGGCCACATCAGTTGGAGAGGTGCAAGTGTCCCGCGTGGACGCCATGATGCAAGTCTTGGTGTCTGGGTCGTGACCATAGACCCACTGTTCGTCACCGGTTACTATAGAGGTGGCGATGGCAGCGCTGCGTAGCAGCACTCCAGGGTACCACTGTAGAGGCCACATCAGTTGGATAGGTTGAAAGTGTCCCGCGTGGACGCCATGATGCAAGTCTTGGTGTCTGGGTCGTGACCATAGACCCACTGTTCGTCACCGGTTACTATAGAGGTGGCGATGGCAGCGCTGCGTAGCAGCACTCCAGGGTACCACTGTAGAGGCCACATCAGTTGGAGAGGTGCAAGTGTCCCGCGTGGACGCCATGATGCAAGTCTTGGTGTCTGGGTCGTGACCATAGACCCACTGTTCGTCACCGGTTACTATAGAGGTGGCGATGGCAGCGCTGCGTAGCAGCACTCCAGGGTACCACTGTAGAGGCCACGTCAGTTGGAGAGGTGCAAGTGTCCCGCGTGGATGCCATGATGCCAGCCTTCGTTTCTGGGTCGTGACCATAGACCCACTGTTCGTCACCGGTTACTATAGAGGTGGCGATGCCAGCGCTGCGTAGCAGCACTCCAGGGTACCACTGTAGAGGCCACGTCAGTTGGATAGGTGCAAGTGTCCCGCGTGGACGCCATGATGCAAGTCTTGGTGTCTGGGTCGTGACCATAGACCCACTGTTCGTCACCGGTTACTATAGAGGTGGCGATGGCAGCGCTGCGTAGCAGCACTCCAGGGTACCACTGTAGAGGCCACATCAGTTGGAGAGGTGCAAGTGTCCCGCGTGGACGCCATGATGCAAGTCTTGGTGTCTGGGTCGTGACCATAGACCCACTGTTCGTCACCGGTTACTATAGAGGTGGCGATGGCAGCGCTGCGTAGCAGCACTCCAGGGTACCACTGTAGAGGCCACGTCAGTTGGAGAGGTGCAAGTGTCCCGCGTGGATGCCATGATGCCAGCCTTCGTTTCTGGGTCGTGACCATAGACCCACTGTTCGTCACCGGTTACTATAGAGGTGGCGATGCCAGCGCTGCGTAGCGCCACTCCGGGGTACCACAGTAGAGGCCACGTCAGTTGGAGAGGTGCAAGTGTCCCGCGTGGACGCCATGATGCCAGTCTTGGTTTCTGGGTCGTGTCCATAGACACGGTTCGTCACCGGTTACGGCCATAATTTTTTTTTTCGAGGTTTTCAGCACAAATAAAGAGATCTTGTGAAAATGAATGTACGCTTTGAGTTTTGTCAGCCGAGAGTAGTTTTTACAGACACTCGTCCCATTCCCAATTCCTCAGTAAAAATCGCCTGAACTGAACACACATCTTAAGCAATTTTTGATGCAGATTCTCTGCCCAACTTACCCTGTCACAATGAATGTGTCGATGACACAATCACACCCGTTAGTTGAAAGTACTACTGTAAAACTGAGTGAGGGCATTTAGGCGGCTCTTAATAGCGAAGTCTGGAGAGCCGATGATGATAACTGAGGTGAGTATGAAGTAGAAACGGAATGTAAGGGCGAGGAAATGGGATATCCGCGAGAAAACTCGCCGACCAGCGGCATCGTCCTGCACGATTCCCACATGCGAAACTCCAGGAGTGACTTGGCCAGGTTCGCATTAGTAGGAGGCGAGCAGGCTAACCGCTTGGGCATAGTGGCCCTGTACTACTTCGAGCTAGGGCGTCAGTCACATTTCGCGCATGCCCGAGAGGATTCAAGGTCACCCTGAAGAAAGTGGCTTCTCTATGTCTGTATTCTCTCCACGCTTATGGCAGTAGTCCCAATAAATTTTGATCACACCTCGCATATACTGTAATTCGCTTATATATTGAATATATGTATATAAATATGGTTTGTGGTGATATTAATATGTACATGTGTCAACGAAAGGATGCATAAACAACTAATTGAATGTAACATCAATGCAGAACACTGTGAAGAGCTTAGTAATGCATGCATGTAATTATCTCCAGAGCCAACCTGGAAGGAAGCGAACAGCTGGTCGCCAAACAGCCAGATGATCTCCAGTGTGGGACTGGAGTTGATGTTGTTCGACATGCCCAGGAACAGCGTGTAGTGCACTCCGAACAGCGGTACGAGCACCAGTGTCGACTTGGCCAAACGACTGCACCGTCAAAACATTGCACACAACCTCTCATAAGTTGTACTTTTGCAAACAAAATAACTTACTTGTCACAAGGATTCCCACAACTTAATGCAAAGTAACAGTTCTCAACTTTATGCGTGTTGAGTATCTTGTTTAAATATTGCTAAAAACGTACAATATTGTGTTATAGTTTATGTGCAATAATGTGCGAGACTTCTAGAAATTGCGATTTACGTAATCTTAGATGCGAAGGAATATTTCAAATGACAAGAAATTTGTATCACCACCAAAAAAAATTAATTGAAATGGATTCTTGATGTAGAGCTACAAAAGTGTGATGGCGAGTATACGAATACAGTGGCGTAGCCAGAAATTTATCAAGGGTTGGGTTGGGATACTCAATTGGAGAGTTTCTTTAACGGAAGGAGGTTACACTTCTATCAGAGGTGCTGACAAACATGTAAGTTAGGACAAAATATACGAGGAAATCCTCTCACTCTATAGTAATAAGCATCATAGTGAATAGCAATGGCAAAATTCTAACAATTAAATGATTATTATTATTTTTAATGCATATTGTTTACAAAGTGAATCGCAAAGACGTGTTCCAACGACGAAATCCTCCCCTTCCCCATCCTGGCTGCACCCATCAACAAATGAATGAGAGAATACAAGGATCCTTTATTTCCCGGTACAATAACAGTTCGTGTGAAATAGGTTTAAAACAAGATAGTAAACAACCGTTTTTATCAAGCCATAAATGTTAAATTCGTACCTTTATCAGATCGCTCGATAGCTTTAAGAATTTATTGCGATGCTTTGGCCACATTAGTTAAAAAGAGAATCACGTTTGCTAGTACAGTGTCATCTGTCCACGAGTTTTCTGATTTGAATCTCTCGTAGTTAGGTGGACGTGTGTTATATTGCGTATCTATATATTTCAAGCTACATACTTCCCTCCCCCACTTGAATTATGTTATACAGTGATGACTTCAGAAAGGAAAATAATAACACCAATGCATTTCTTGTTTTCAACAGGGTTAAAATTTCTGCGCCGTAAACTTATACATCATGGTAGATAAAAATTTTTTGTACATTCACGATATCACATACTGTAAATATGCATATTTGCTGCCATAAAATTGTAGCGTGTGTGCTTACGAAGATCACCAAACAGCTGATGTCATTATGCTAATTACCATTATAGAAATTCAATTTCATTCCAAGGGTCAATAAAGGCTTACTCACTAAGCCTTATTCAAAAAGATTTCATTTCTTTATTATTTAAGTTTTCAAAGATTGCTGGTGACAATTGAAAATATGAAAGTAATACACTAAGGCAGTACGTAGACGGTGATTTTTCTGTCCAATAAAATAACAGCAAATCTCATTTCAAAGGTTTACAACATTTAGATAATGCTCTTTTAATATCACTTGAAAATATGTTTGGAATTTATTATTTAGCTTTAGATCTTGTTAGCACGTAAGTGACGAGCTCTTTGTTTATACAAAGCATAGTACTGCATATTGCACAAGGCCCTTAAAATTTATTGGTATTTAATACATATTCACTACTATCACATTTCAGTGTAGACAGTTATATTTTAATTTCTGGTCAGTTATTTTAGTTATATTTAAAAACCTTGTAATATTTTCTTACACGTGGACTACAAGAACAAACTCCCAAAAAGGTTACAGTGTATCACGTCATATCGTATTATTCCTGTACGCAGAAATTACCTGATGCACAAAAGGATAAAAAATTCCGCTCGGTAAGATCGTTAGAGTGAGATGCTCTCAACGAGAAGTGAGAAAGTAGTTGAATGTGTAACGTTATGATCGCCCTTTGTTGGCAAAATTAAACTAACAAATAAGTTATTAATATGCAAATATCAAATAGTTGATCTAGATAAAAACTCACCGGTAGGTCTGGTTCTGCTCGGAGACAGTAGCCTTTATTTTCACGAAGAGAACTCGAACAATATTCACAAACATTATTGTGTTTATCTGCAAACAAGAAAAGGAGAGGATTGAAGGGTTTAACTGGCAATAGTTGGGAAATCCTGACTAATATCATTCCTAATCCAATAACGAAAATATTTTCACAAACATATTGATTAGGGAAATATTAATATGAGATGGGAGGAAGAAATACAAAATTTTTGACTCTAGAGTCAATATTCATGAGTCTGCGTCACGACATAGTCAATGCGAGTAACGATAACATACACATAATTCTCTGAATGATTATTAGCTCCATGACAAACAGTATTACATATTTCCAACTAGAGTATAATTTTTCCTTCTATAAAGTCTGTAAGTGTTCTATCACCGAATTTTTGATCACATTCTACTGAAAATTACATCACTTGTTTATTTATATTTGGTACTTCGACAACCAACTGAAACTAAAAAGTTTTCGAAATGGTTACAAAGTTGTACATAGTGTTAACATATTGAATCCTAATACACAGTCGAATAACAATATTATGACCACCTGCTCTAAGTGCCATATGCTGTGCGTAGCCCATTACATATATCCCGTGAAGTGGGCTTGTGAAGCAGGTATATAATGCGACCGACAGGCTGGCTGTACACATTGCGCTTCCTGCTATCATGAGCAAGGGAAGCGATTTAACCGAGTTGCAAAAAAGAATGCTGTTCGGCTTTCAGGCCAAGGGGGCCAGCATTTCGTAAACAGCGACGTATGCGAACTGTTCACGTGCCTCTGTGGTAAAGGTGTATCGTGAGTGTACGAATGGCAACATTAGGAATATCCATCGTGGAAACTGCTGAGCTCCATGCGCTATAGATGTCCAAGGTGAACGTTGACTACGATCGTGCGTTAATGCTAACCGACAAGCTACAGTGGGAAAGATCACCATCCAAACAAACCAGGGGGCATCCAGACATGTTTCTAATGCTACAGTTAAGCGAACTCTTCTGAGAATGGGGCTCCCGAGTAGACGGAGGGTAACTGAACCCATACTAACACAGGTGCTTCGACGAAAAAGGGAATTTGCTCGACAGTATGGCTACAGAACAGCTTCTGATTGGCGACGGGTAGCCTTTTCAGACGAGTCATGTTTTAAGCTGCGTAGAACTGACCGACAATAGCGTGTCTGGCGAGAAACGTCAGAGAACCGATACCCTGCATCCATTGCTGGACGTAAACACAAGGTGGTGGGGGCAATGATATTGTATGCGGAATATTCTCCTGGTATTCTCTAGTTCCCATCGTCCATGTGGAAGGTACTCTGGCCGAATTTGTTATGAACCAATCCTCGGAGATCACATCCACTCGTTCATGGTGATTTTCTTTCCTCCGGAGGATGGGATCTTCCAGCACAATAATTCGCCTTGCCACATGGATAGAAGTGTCCACACGTGACTGGAAGAGCACAATGAATTCAAGGTTCTTCCCCGGTCCTTAAACAGCCCCGATCTCAATCCAACTGAACATCTGTGGGACCACCTCGATCGTCGTAATCGCCGTCTGTATCCTCCGCCATGCACCTTTCAACAGTTGTGTGACGCACTGCAGATACCCATGGAGACTTATCAGAATATGACTGAGTCACTGTTAGCTCGTCCAGCTGCTGTCCATGGCTGTTACTCAGGATACTATCAAGTGGCCATAATAATGAGATTCGACTGCGTATGTAAATGGGATCTGTGAGAACACTTATGTAGCTCTAGGAAAGCAAGTGAGAGTATTTTTCAATATATTTCAACTTCTAACTGGAGGAAAATCATAGTGATACATGAGGCTATAAGGACGTTACCAGTCATCCTGAAACTTTGTTAACCAGAGGTAAATGTCTAACTCCAAATCGACACACATTTCTTGTCCGACTGGTACCACATAACGTTGTCAAGTACGCGAATGTTAATTTTTGATGACATTTGCCTGTTCTTTTAAGTACATTAATTTAATCTCAGAATCAGCAAAAGTGACTCGTATTTTTACTAAGTAATTTCTAGTTGTTGAATGTGTACCCACGTACTTCACAAAATGCACGAGTCTCTGCGCAATGCTAAGCCTTTTTCGCAATTATCGTGAGATGTGAATACTCATTTTGATCCTCCATTTGTGAAACTGATCAAATGAACCATCCTGAACAAATGATATTTTGGTAGAACACAGGACCATGCGGAAAGTTTCTTTATTAAACTACACACGAACATCAAGAACAGAAACACAAGAAATGCAAATATGCCAGAAAATCTTAGGTACTAAAATATTATAATGCAAACTTAACATTTATTAAGCACACAAGACACAAAAACAACACAGAATTTGTCCAACTTTTAAATTCTTGATATTCGGTGGCTTGCATTTCTGTCTCCTTGATTTCCAGCTATTCATTCTAAAAATGTTATACTCTTTGCCTGGTTTTTATGAAAATAAGGCTAGTATTTATTTATTTTGTCATGATTCTACATGGCACATTTGCACCCAACATTAATAATTTGCCAAAAACGACGTCGACTGAAATTTAAATATGTACTGCAGATCGACCGACAAGCCGCTCTAACCATCGTTGACCTGGCATGATGTTGCTGGGGGCAGGGAGGGGAGTTGATTGCGCATGATGGGAGAAATGGAGAGGAAATAATAGAGATAGGTGAAAGAAGTGGAACGAGTGCTTGAAGAAATGTCAACGTCGGAGTGCTGCCATAGCGATGAAGAAAATTCAAATATTCGGTTAGTCCATAGAGTCGGAAGTTCGTAACTCGTCGAAACAACACAATAAACATGGTTCAACTATTGTCAGATTACCCAAAAATAGTGTTTTTTTTACCGGTGTTTTACGTGTTTAATTCGATGGTGTCAGAGTAAGAATCTTTTGATAATAGGAAGTAATTATCTGCTCCATCTATAAAATATTTCCTGGGTGCGAGGCTTTTATTTACAGTATAATAAAGTGTATAATTTTGCCTCCTGCCGACAAATATGACTTTTGGGAAGACAATTTGGGTTTTGTGATAATAGAGAATTTTACTACTAGCTGCTGCTGTTTTCAAATTATTTCTATACTTAAAAAGGTGAGTCAGCACATTTGACTGAGGAGTATGATCAGGTTTTCCCATTAATGTGAGTTTTTATCTGGAGCAAAGAAAGGTTCGTATATACAGCTATGTTACAAAGCCATTAGTTGAACCATTGTCATTTACCTTGTTAATTGTTGTTGAATTTCGTTTTTCTTTGTCTTCAGCATCATATTATTTCCTCGGGTAGTTAGCACAGAACAATGGGAAGTATAGTAGGGAATTCCATTGTAGATTCTCACCCAGGTTGCGATAGAGTGTAATGTCAATTCTTTGAACTGCTTGTTGAGCTGGTGGGTCATTGCTAGAGTGGTGTGAATGTGGGGAAGTCTGTTCGGGTACCCGCTGTCAGACTATTACACACGGCCGACTTATAAGGATTGTGATGAGTGAATACCTCAATCCGAACGAAACCGCAAACGTGAATGGACTCAGTTTCGAATGCAGGCAATGCAATACAACTTTTAAGCCACAAATAAGTGGACCATATTATTGGGATGGTTTATTCAAGAAAATTCAACAGCTTGTCAACGCGTGTGAACGGGCACTTGCGGGATAAAGGTACTTGGACGGTGCCAATAAACCAGCGAAAGCCTAGCAGCGCAGGGAGAGCAATTTCAGTGTCGAGACTGTGTTACCTCTAAGGATGTCAACCAAGCAGTTTCACATGCACACAGCGTGCACATGGGATCTGTCAAAACACTGGTGCCGGATAACCAGACAACACAATTGCCAACCCACCCTTAGTGCCTCTGCCATTCATACTGCCCATGTTGTATTAACCACCAGTTCCAGCATATTATCACACACCAAAATTTACACCACACCTATCCGCAATGCTGTCATATTTACCCACCTACCCTTCCCTTTTCCGGCAGTAACATAAGCGACATCGATGTAGCCAGGCAACTGTGCACGAGACACAATCCGCAACTGGACAGAGATCAGTGAGAGACCACCAGAAACGACCAGGCAACAACCAGAAGCTGGCAACAGGCCGACAACAATGAGATTCCAGACATTACAGACATTCATAGGGGAACTGGACGAATACCCAGCAGCGTTTTGCAAGACTGTACAACATATCTACATTGGTATGGTTTCTAAGAGGATGAATGGCCATGCTGTGTTGGCACACAGCTGGAATGCGACACAAAACAGTGGCTTTGTTCCATTAATCATTACGGCCTGACATGGGCAGAGATTTTGAATTCGTTTTAGTGCTGTTTGGGGGCACATTTGTTTCTCTACAAGCGGAAAGTAAGTTAACACTCCAGGAGTAACAGCAAGGGGGAAAACTAACAGCATTCATCAACCACAACTTCTGGAGCGGGAAGTGTTAAAAGTCGTGGCCGAAACCGTCAGTCCAGAATACCTTGCAGCTCTGTACCACTATTGAAGAGCTGACTGGAGAAGTTCATGTGAGCTGCAATCATCTTGGAGCGTAGCAGCCGTCAACTTCACTGTGAAAGAGGAGCTGCAAGATGGCGTCATGTACAACATGGCGACGACGAAGACGGGCGAAGCAAATCGTTGGATGTGCACAGAAGCAAATTGTTTGGTCAAAAATTGGGATAAAATTGCAACTGTAGGATACTGTGACCATCGCGCTCGTGGAAGTGGCAACACTTCAAATGCCAGTGCGGGCAAAAGTGCACCAAGTTAATTTTTTAAGTGGGATAAGATGCAACTACCCAAGATGCAGTGTCACTATTGCGAAATGGAGACATACCGTTGGCATAGCCAATGTCCAAAGAACCTCCACCTTAACAGTTGCCAGGAACCCACAAACAACCAGCAGGGAAACGGGAAGTAGGGGTAAAGTGCCAGACGCTTATTTTTTTCCTCCAGCACAGCAGCACAGCACAGAGTTGATGTCACAACGGGCATTAATTAACCAGGTCAGTAGTAACAGTGCCCAATTTATCCGCATTCTTGTGTTTGTCAATTGTTTACTATATCATGCTTTAACCACCACAGCAGCCTCATACAACTTTGTACAGCACAGGTTCCTCAATAAGAGCGACATCATGCCTACTAGTCACATAATTAGGTCCGCAACATGTCAAAATTGTAATTTAGCCTTAGGCCAAGCTACCATCACGGTGAGAGTATGCGACTTGTGGACGATCACCACCGCCATAAATACTGTGGTAATACCCGGGGATGTGATACTGGGGGTACCATGGCTTACTCATCAAAGTACTATAGTAGAACCACCTGTGAGGCGAATTCATCTCGGTGCTAAAGAACAGAGGACATACTACAATATAGAAAGAAAACCCACAGAGAGTGCATATAGAGTTTTGTTAGCAGAATTGGACCATAGCATACTGATAGCACATCAAGCGGCATTCCAGTGTCTGCTGGATGAGCGCAGGTCAGTTTTTGCAAAGCACGGTGCACTATGCCAAACCACAGTGGCTGAGCATGACATTTCAATAATAGAGGAAAGGCCTTTTTACTCTAATCCATGTAGCTACCTCCGCACCAGGCCCGAATTATACGCGAGCAAGTTAAGGAAATGCTAGCCGACAGTGTGATCGAGCCGAATAGGAGCAAGTTCAGTTCCGCCATCATGCTTGCACCGAAAAAGGGTGGGATGTGGCGGTTCTGTGGTGACTTCCATCCCGTCAATCAGGTGCTCACTGGGCATAGTAAAGATATTGTCATATATGGATTTACACAGAGGCTACTGGCAAATACCAGTCTGGCAGAAGGATCGCGAGCAACCTTTCAATCTATGATTGTTATAGTGCTGGATGGCATTGTAGGAGAGTTTACACTTGCGTACCTCGACGATGTTGTCATATTGTCGTAGCCTTGGGAAGATTACTTACACCATCTGTCCATATTATTGGAGTGATTGGCAATTAATGGGCTCACATGCACAGCATGCAAGTGCCACTTGGGTTAAACTAACTTAGAATATCTTGGACACATGGTTAATGAGTCAGGGAACAGGCCGAATCATGAACAGCTAGTTCTTTTCGACAGCTATAAAATACCATGTACACGTAAGCAGTTATGTAAATTCTTTGACCTCATTAACTGGTTCTGTGAACATATGGAGGTATTCGCAATAATAACAGCGCCACTCATGGACCTGCTGTCACCACAGCGGAGATTTGCGTGGTGTAATTAATACGGAAAGGTGTTCCAAGAAATAAAAACTTGTTTCAGGTCGTGCCCGAAATTGGCAAGTTACAACCCAGTAAACCTCTTGTACTTGTAGACGGACGCCAGCCAGGATGTGCTAGGCGCGTTCCTTTACCAGTACACTGAGAGTGGGGAGAAACTAGCGATTGACTTTGCGAGCACCAAATTAGGTCAAACAGAAAGGTGTTATGACGTCAATGAGTGCAAGTGCCTGGTGATCATCTGGGCAGTGAAAAAGTGCGGGCCATATTTGCAGTGTCGGAGATTCACTTTGTGCATAGATAACGTGTGCAATATGTAGTTACACACCATAAGAAAGGCCTGCAGGAAACTGACATGGTGGGCGTTGCTACTGGCAGTGTATGATTTTGTTGTAGAGCACCTCCCCTGCATGAGAACGAACTCGCCAATGCATTATTCCGAGCGCCAAATATGGAAGTATATTCCATTCACGACATGAACAGACTTATGAAAATCCATCTTTGAAAAAATACAGTAGCCATTAGATGCATGCATAGCTATTAAAAAAAGTGGCAGGCGTGGGTACAACACCTGCAGCTGCCACATTTTTTAATACCTATACATGCAGCTAATGGCTATGGTATTTTTTCAAAGATTGATTTTATAAGTCTGTTCCAGTCGTGAATTGACTATAGTCGTACGTGATGATGCCGAGTAATTTTGCCACCTGTCACCCAGGAACCACTACACGGAATGAGACTACAGCGAGTAGATGTAATCAGCGACGTGTTATCAGATACTTGTCAGGAAGTGGTGAAAGCACTAGCAGGTTGTACCTTTCCGCATGCGCAGAAGGACAAATGTGCAACCCAAAATGTCGAGGGATGGCGCATATTGAATGGCAGAGTAGATCACCATAAGACAAGATCATGAGGAGGTTGTACGTGCCACCGGCGTGCTGGCGCAGAGCAGATGGTGCGCAATACCAAATCACATTTTTTCTAGCCTGCATTAATATGTAACATATGGAAGGGGGTACAGCAATGTGCAAAGTGCAACCAGTTTAATTCGTGCAAAGTCGACGGTGTGGAGCAGCAGCTACCACATCTGCCGAGTTGACCCTACAAAATGGTCAGCCAAGATTAAATGGGGCCATATCCGATGTCAGCAGGCAGCAAACACTTCATCCTAGTGGTTATAGACAACTATTCTATGTGGGTCGAGGCTTGTGACTTAAGTAGCGCAAGATTAAAGAACATAGCAAAGGTACTGCAATGAGAGTTCTTTTTCTGCTGGGGTTATCAGAAGGACCTATTGACAGATAACAGCACTCAATTTACAGGGAAGAAATGGAGGGAAATATGCACTATGTGGGGAGTGTGGCACCTGAAGACCATGGTTTATCATCTCTGCGTGAACCCCAGGAAGTAGCGCAATCGCGAACTGAAGGAGCAGCTGCGACTCGGTGTGGGGTGACATCATACTACCTGGTCGGCTCACAGCCACACTCCAAACCCTCTGCCGGCATGTCAATGAAGTGACTGGCCAGTCCCCACCCGAAGTCGTCCTAGTTCGGAATATCAGCCTGCCCAGAGAAAAACATTGTCCAACAATGAAAGAAAGTAGCACAAAAGAGAGCAGTGGCACAAGCGAAGAGAGGAATTGGAGCCATCGTCGAGAATAACAGTGCAATCAGGAGGAATGATACGCAGCATGGTGGGTGCCAACCACCACCTAGCTGCCACCAATGCTCATGCCAGATCAGCTGTTCAATGGCAGTGTCGGAGAGCACTGGTATTGGAACCAGCACCAGCACTCCTGGAAGAGACACTGGCAACGAATGCTACGATGCCTGCCATCGTAGCATTCGTTGCCAGCATTCGTGGCACCTACTCCAGCCAAGGAAACCGGCATCAGTCGGATAACAGCAGGACAGTCAGAGTCAACTGCGAGGATCTCGCAAGAAGAGCAAACCCCCTCGGTAGTCGCTTACCACATGTGTGTGCGCAACAGGAGCAGCACGAGCGCAAGTAATAATGGAGATAGCAAGGGCAGTGAGTCGGCCGGCTCACTGTGTCTTCGCCGAATACGAAGGTGGCCACATCGGCTACCGACTTGCCCGACATGCGGGGGCACCCCAACGCCCCGAAGACAGCTGAGTGGCAGGAGGCAGCAGCAGTACCAATCATAACAGCATAGGGGGCAACACAGGGAGTCCTAGGCACTGCATCATTGTCGACAGGAGAGGCAGAAATGCCCCTCAGCTGCATGTGACGTCAATGGCTGCAAACAGTCTCGCAAGGGCGGGGTACTTGATGCCGACCACGGCTCTCTCTTACACTGTTTACCCGCCACAGCAAGCTCCACAGCGCAGCATCTCATGCGAAACACGATGTATGTAGTGAAACTCTTCAAGATAGTGTAAAAACTGTAGGGCAGTGTAGTGCATTACAATAGGAGTAGCGCTAACCCCGCTGCCAAGTGCTCTAATGCACAGAGTAATCCCAATAAACAAGAAAAGTACAGGCCGGAATAGAGCGGGTAAAAGATAGCCAGCAAACTCCGGCCAGATGATGTCAGTCCGCTGTCTCATGCGGGAAGCGGACCAATGGCTGATTGTTTGCCGACAGTGTCGACAAATACACTGTAACACTAACGGCAAGATACAAAATGTATTCTGGCCTGATATACACAAAAGTACGGGCCGGAATCGGGCTTGTAAAAGATAGCCGACAAACTATGGCCAGATGATGCCGGCCCGCTGTTTTACGCCGGAAGCGGCCCGATGGATGGGGCAAGACGCCAGGTCTGCGGCGCCTGGATGGCAGTAAGACGATTGGCCTAAGGCGGCTGGATGGCAGCAAGATGCTGGGCCAGTGACGACTAGATGTCATTACAATTCCAGGCCTACAGTGGCATGATGTCGAGAAATAAACAGTATAACTATAAAAAAAAACCTTTAAAATTTCGATTACAAAATTTGGTAATTGTTATTTCCTCTTTACAATATATTCATCTCATTTACTTCTCAACTCATAATATGTAAATCATTTGCTTGCCGAGTGCAGGATTCAAACCTAAGACCCTTGAGTTGACAGTCCATCATGCTAACCTATACACAACGAGGTTAGTTGCTGATACTCTCCAGTAATTTCAAATTTAATATGACACAAATTATTACAAGTGAATGTATATATTCCATGACAACAAAACAAATAATTTCAAAACACTGATAATTCAAAAACTATTTCTTCGTTTATTCAAAGTCTTGTTAGTTTTTAATATATCTGTCTGATGGTTGTACAAATGAAAAAAAATATTCAAAGTAAAAAATGCCATTGGCTACCATGTGACAAATATAATCATGGAAAAAAAACATGCTAAAGGTTAAAACATGGTCTCAAAAAAGATACCATGCCATTAACAGCTAGCTAACATCTTGCCTATTCAAAAATCACTTTCTCAAAATTCGTCGGCAAAAAGACATGATATGGTTTTTTTTTTTTTACAAAGAGCTATGTCTCTAAAATGTTAGTGGGCCGGAATAAATAATATGATGGCCAGCTTGCCGAAAAAATAAAGATGCTATATTGGAACAGGGCCAGAATAATATTTTTGCTATTGGCGACATGTTGGTCGTAAGTTATCACCCTCACATAATTTAGGTGATATCCATCCATTATCCCAAAAAATACAGTGGGCCATTGTCTTTTTTTCTAACGGTAAACATACTGTCTCCAAAAATATGTCATGCTTTTAACAGTTTGCTAACGTCTTGTCTGTTCAAAACACTTTACAAACGCTTGTCGGCAAAAACACATAATATTTGTATCTTTATTGTGATAAATAGCCATGTCTCGAAAACGTTAGCGGGCCGGAATAAATAAGATGACGGCCAGCTTACGAAAAAATAAAGGTGGTATATCGGAATCGGGTCAGAATATAATTTTTGCTATTGGCGACATGTTGGCGGTGTGATATCACACTGACATTATGTAGGTGCTATCCAGCTGTTATCCAAAAATATACAGTGGACCGTTGTCTTTTTTCTAATGGCAAACATACTGTCTGAAAAAATACGTCACTCTGTTGTCAGATGGCTGTCTTCTGGCATTGAAACGACAGTTGCTGACAGTACAAGTATCGGGCCGACACTTTGTCGACTGGGATACACCCAGTGGAGGTAAGGCCATATAAATACTGCAAGGGCTTAAATGGCAGTCAACGTGTGGCACAAGTTCACGCGAACTTTAAAGACGCCCTGTGAAGTAGCCCGTTACTTGTTTAAATTTGTGATAAATTTTATTTGCTGTATTTGTACTTTTCATCACGTATTATTACACTCACCTCAACCTACCACTATGTGTGTCGGTTTTTGTTGTTATTTATATTGCGGGTAATTTTGGTGATGGTAATCACCATGCAGGGTAAGTGTTTAAAGGTTTTTATGCAATATGTGTGTGAGAAACTAGTTCCGACGTGACCTGCCTGACCGCCAACGCCGGCCAGCGAGCCAAGCCTGATCATCTGTCATCGTCTTACAGTTAGAGGGGTGTGACGTGTAACGTCGTGACTTGCTGTTCGAGCCTGGGCGGCCCTCATCATTTGTATTTTAACATGTTGTTAACAATATTCATTAAAAAACCAGAATAGTTCTCCGCTCGGGAGACAGCCCCTCGTGTTCCCCACCTGGGGAAGTTTAACTTGTTCAGTTGGTTGTTCATGGCCTAGCGCCTGTTGGCAGTATTACCTATATCGGCGGGTAAAGCCCATCACGACATGTAAAGTGACCTCCTAGAGGTGTAGGTAAGGAAGCATCCAGTAAAACGCAGCACTGAAGTAAAACCACATGTGTTTGTATCAGGTTTGCCACAAGGTATTCAGGCCACTGGCCCTCCCTTTCCCGCCTATAGTGTCTATGTTCTACCAGTGTTTTACTTCAATGTTTATAAATGTCTTAATGTGTTGCAACCTAAGTAAATTATTTATGGGTGTATGGTAAGCCTAAATAGCCAATCGCAAGAATGCGAATAATATGGTGATTTATAATATGGAGTATTTAATCAGCACATTGGAAAAATTACCGCTGTGGTTGTCGGCTGCACGATCCTGAGAAGAAGAGTCAGCTCACCAAGAACTTCGCGCCATTGTTCGTTGAATAAAGCTTGGCGCCCCGGGTAACATCATATCACTAACAGCTTTTCACTTAATTAATATTTTTACCGCTCCTCAAAATAACGACCACCCTTTTTCATCCAAACACAACACTCTCAGTATGGGTATCATCACAAGTAATTTATATTCAGTTTGTATGGTTATACTCACAATAACAGATAAGGTGATGGGTATTTCAATGAGCAGCGATATGTACGATACTCCATGGTTTGTGTTCCAACACAAGCTATTGTCCAGTGCAGCTCTCACTGCCACCCAAGGGATGACGAACAGGTATGGCAGACCTGCAGAACAAAAGCTTCATCACACAGTTTGTTCATGGTTATATGAACACTTTGGGTGCATTCATTTGGCAATTCTCTTTGACTGATATTGTTCAACTCGTAAGCTTTCACATATATATGTGTTTCTAATAAGTTAATTTTTCTATAATTTATGTCAGATTGATCCTGCTCCCTGGAAAACATTTAAAAATCCCTAATGTAAAATACTTTTATACAGAAAAATACTTCCTAATTTTCTTTTATTTAAAGCAAATCTTAAATAAATGTCCGACAGTTAACTGCATAAATCGCAACACATACCAAAGTTAACCATCGAAGTAATGCCGACAGCGAATAAGAAAATATTTTAAAATCTAAACCACAAATGTTTTAAATGGTTTCATGGAACTTTTATCATTATGTGTAAATTTTTTTAAAAACCTATTTGACACCTAAAGGGCTTTGTGCAAATGACAGCCAGGCAACGAATTGCAGTTTCAGTTATTTCCTCGTGGATTTAGGGTATTTTTGTACAACAGTGCTCAATCAGAAAATGTATCTTTGATGCTATATCTCGAGAACCAACTAACAGATTTCCTCCAAATTATGTGCAAATTAGTACTATAGAATGCCATGAAAACTTACACGACTTGATTGACTCCATTGCTTTTTTTCCAATACTAAGTTGTAAATATGTCGGGTCAGTGCCTCTCCTTTCTACCAAAAACATCATACTGATTACAACCAATTTCGATGCTCCGAATACTATCACTGTAAAGGGTCAAACATTTTTATTTTCGTATTTTTTAAATTTTGGGATATTTTCAAAATATTTAGAGTTGAAGCTCATCCAAGTTCACAGGCACGAGTTCAAATTTATTGGCACGAGGTCAAGGTCACCCATATCCAATATGATGTCACAACCTGGCGGGCGGCCGGATGCTGTCTACTCCTCCCATCCCTTGAAGACGCACATTCTTTTTTAATCTACTTGCAATCAATAGAACATTTACCCGCCGGGCGAGAGACTCCCACACTACCCACTGCACCACTGAGGGTATAATTGAAAATATATAATTCTCTACAAATTGACCACAGTTAAATAAATACTTTTAGACATCCTGCCCCTAAGTATATAATGATATGCAATTTTGTATCCTTGTATCATATGTACAACTAATATTGTCAAAGAGACGATCACTTAATTGATTCGTAGTCCAAGTAGAAATATAAAGGCTGTATCAACTTTAATAGTAGATAAAAATGTCAGTTTTCAATCACAAGTAATTAAAAATAAAATTATTAAAAAGAACAATAGTTATTTATTGCCAAATCAAACATTAAGATCTAATACGACGGTAAAAACGGAAACTACATTCTCTATATTGCTTGTCGCTGACAACTTCACTAGGAGCTAGTCGGCCAGTTTGTCTGTTGAAATATAAGTCAGAGAAGTTTGATTTCATAACTTCTCAATTACTCGCGAAACAGTAATAGTCAAAGACAGGCGGACTGAAAGCAAAGAGTTATTTGTTTGTCATCAAGGGCCAGTGTAGATGCTCGCATGAAGACGCACCCCAGCCGAGTAGGACGTACGGAGTGATGGCGCTGGTGTCGGAGAAGAGTGCCAGGAATATCAGATTGTGCAGGTACAGTCCCTCCATCAGGATGAGAGAGTAGTTGGCCATTATACAGTAGTGCCACACGCTCGTCAGCACCTTGCACACTGCATTCTGCAACACCATACAAACACTGTGTATGCAACTTCGCTCTACCATAAGGGCAGGTTTACATTTGGAATCTGGTTATACATCAAGCCTCCTGCCGACATTGTATCCACATCCCCATTCTCGCCATTATCCTTGTTAAAGACTGCGGTCGATAAAAGCTGTGCAAGTATCTGTTATTCTCACCAGGGATTTCATATTTTCTTCTTGATGTAGGCGAACCGTGAATTCCAAATTACAACATGCAGAACTCGTTAATAAGCAATATACACGCTATCAAAATTTACAGAATAATTTCTTTTAGTTGCATATGCAATTAGGATGCACTTATTTCGAATCATTGTAAAATATTCTTTAAGAATTTATTTATTTCAATGTTAAAAAATACCAGTCCGTATAAACAAATTTTTAATAAATTAGAAGTGTATGTCCATTCTTGTTTCTATAGTAAGTGCATTTTGTCAAATAATCTTCGTGAAGCATGCTAATCATAAAAAATGCTCTCGTTGACTCTAATATAATAATATTAGTTGTCATGTTTAAAAATACGTAGTTAAAATATTTGAATTATTGCACATCCGTTTCAGCAATAAAAGTAGTAATTTGTACAACTAATTTAAAATAAATTTTCTTGAAAGCGATAATTACAAATATTTTTAACATTGGCACTAATATTGATTTACTTACAGCCATTGTAATTACTATGACTGCTTTATGCCATGAATGTTTCATTACAATATATGCTTTTGTTACATCCAAATGGAAATATACCACTCGTAACAACCAGATATTAAGTTTAAATCAGAAAAGGAAATAATAGTAAAATATTTTGTTCTGTTACATAATATTTTAATGTTTATTTTAAACACAACTTTGATAGTGATTTTCTGATAATTTTTGAAGAGCGTGCACTACATTTCTATGTTCTCATGTGGGACATTCACGTGCAATGATGTACATTAATGTGCAATGTTGGACATTTACGTGCAATGTTAGACATTCACATGCAATTTTGGACATTCATGTGCAATGCTGGACATTCATGTGCAGTGTTGTACCTTCCCATGCAATGTTGGACAGTCACGTGCAATGTTGGACATTCACATGCAATGTTGTACATTCATGTGCAATGTTTTATATTCATGTGCAATGCTCCATTGTAAATCTCTTAATTCCTTCCTAATTTCCCAGTGTAAAGATTTACAATTACGTTACGTTCTTATGAAGCCCTGCCAAAGTTCTACATACAGGATATTCCTTCGAATGATGTTAACAAAGCTTAACAGTGTCTGGAAAATTACATCAAAGATACAATGCAACACATTCATGTGCACTCGTAATAAAATTTTACATAACTATTTCTTACTAGGTGTTAACAATACACATATTTTCTTCGAAGAGTGTCATATGAATTGCATATCATGGTTTTTAGAGAAAATAAAAGTAGAAGTTCACTTTAAACAAAAATAAGATACTTTTTTGTTACCACAATACGTTTGTGATACACGCCACATAAAAATACGAAACAACCAAACATAAAATATATGGGGTAATTTATATAAGGTTTTATTCAAAATTTGTGAAGAAACTGCGCATAGACCATAGTAACAATGCGACCCAGTAACAACAACACCGAACAAAAGGTAGACCCTAAACACTTCAGTGGGGGTAATGATGTCGTAACATTGGTACAGCAGATACAACATGACCGCGCATAGACCATAGTAACAATGCGACCCAGTAACAACAACGCCGAACAAAAGGTAGACCCTAAACACTTCAGTGGGGGTAATGATGTCGTAACATTGGTACAGCAGACACAACATGACCGGGCATAGACCATAGTAACAATGCGACCCAGTAACAACAACACCGAACAAAAGGTAGACCCTAAACACTTCAGTGGGGGTAATGATGTCATAACATTGGTACAGCAGACACAACATGACCGGTACGACAAGGCAATATACGATGTATGGCTATTAAGTAAGGAAGGTGTCGACGCTTCTAGGAGTAAATAACCTTTGGCACGTCTTTCTGTGTGGTTTTGTTTATCTATGGGCATTGTTGAATAATAAAGCTCTTTCGTTTTGCGTGACCTTAGGCTCACTTTTGCCTCTTTCGTTTTGCGCATTAGTTTAAATCTCCCATGGAATGCTTGAAATTATGAATGTATTTGACTGCAAAAATAATGTATCACTTATGCGAAAGGTGGAATAGAACGAACTACTTAATTTATGTCTCTATAAGATGGTATATGATAAATGTCCAGGACAACATGTAGACAGAAACCACCTAGTAAAAAATGTTAAAAAAATTAATGATATCATGCAGAAAAATCGACGTCCAAGCATAAGCGTGACTGAATATACGATGAACATCGAAAACAGATGGAGAGGCAATTTTTGCATGGTTAGCAGGACGTGAAACTGTGAAAGTAAATGGCCACCATGCTCGAATATACCCGACATCAGCCAGATATGGCATTGTGTGATAGTTATAATGTGTACCCGAAAGTGTAGAGTGTATTAAAAGGAACATATTTGGAAAATGTTAAAGAGGTGAAAATAAAGATGACAACCTTGTTGAAGGTCATTTTGATGAATTGAGCACTGTGTTGTACAGTGGATTGTTACGTACTACAGTAGTATATTCAGTGGGAATGGTGAATGTAAGGCTAATAAAGACATGTTGATATATTTTTTCACTGAACCACATATTTCTCGCAAGTAACATTACTTAACCTCGCCTTACTTTCACAGATGAGACGTGATATATAAATAAGTATTACTAATGCAGTTCATGGCTGCAACATAAATGTGTGACACAGACCGCCAGCTGCTGTTTATACTTCTAACAAAACAAATTAAAAATTTTTATTAATGCAGGTTTAAAAAGTCTCAGTGGGAGATAACGTTATTTTATGCACTCGTTCACTATTCAAGAAAATCAGGAATTACACAAAAAAGGTGGTAGGTAACTGTCTTCGAAATAGAACTGCGAGAATATGTATAATCTGTGAATGGGAAAATATATTGGAACAGTGTAAAGTATGTTTCCATTATCAAATTAATTCCTGCCGCACAGATTTTGCAAAAAAAAAAATAAAAAAAACAAAATGATTGATACTGAAAGAATGTTGACAATCGCACGACAGATTAAGAATCTACACGTTCCACAAACTACAGCAGTATCTGGTCATTTACCCTAAATCCAAAACTTTCCTATAAATGCGAGCTTTAATTCCATAAACAGAAAGGAACTGAAAGGAAATGGTAGTGAGATACGACGACTAAGAACACTGAGCGACAAGCAGTATGTGAGGAGACTCACGTGTCCGTAAGAGAAGAAGGTGGCTCCGCCTGATGTCACGAGGTCCGAGGACAGACCAACGCCATGGACGAATAGCAAGTCCTTGAGCAGAACGACGCACGCTCGAAGGACGAAGGACACGAACAAGTGCAAGTGCAACACGTTGCGAGGACACCGCAGCTTCCTGTCAACAATCTGCATTTCTGCACTTCCTCTCCACAGTACCTACACATGCGAGCACTCCACCACTACACTCTACGAGCATACAAAATTACATAACAAGTGGAAATGCAGAACATTACAAGAACACGCTAGCCGCCTGTCAACAATCTGCACTCCTACACTTTCTCTCCACAGTTCCTACACTAGCGAGCACTCTACCACTACACTCCACATACATTCACTATTTAATAACAAGAGCAATTACAGGACGTTGCTGGGACATCGCAGTTGCGAGACAACAGTCTGCACTGCTGCATTACCACTCCACAATACCTACTATTGCGAGATATCCACCACTACATTCTACATGCATTCATTATGTTATAACATGTGCAAATGCAGCACGTCGCGAGGACACAGCAGCCGCCTGTCAAAAGTCTGCACTCCTGCACTTTCACTCCACAGTACCAACATATGTGAGAACTCCACCGCTACACTCTACATACATTCACTATTATGTAACAAATGCAGTTGCATCATCTTGCGAGGACACCGCAGCCATGTGACAACAGTCTGCACTCATGCACCTCCTCTCCACACAACCTATACATGCGAGACCTTCACCAGTATACTCTATATGTATTCACTATTACGTAGCAAGTGCAATTGCTGCACCTTACGAGGACAATGCAGACGCCTGTCAACAGTCTGCACTGCTACACTTCTTCTCCACAGTACCTACAAATGCGAGCGCTACTCTACTACACTCTACATGCAATGACTATTATGTAACACGTGCAATTTCATCTTGTTGCGTGGACACTGCAGACAGATTTCAACAGTTTCCACTCCTGCAATTTCTCTCCGCAATACCTACACATTCGAGCACTCCACCACTACACTCTACAAGCATTCACTATTACGTAACTAATGCAATCGCAGCACGTTGCGAGGACATCGCAGCCGCCTGTCAACAATATGCACTTCCGAACTTCCTCTCTACAGTACCTTCTCATGCGAGAACTCCACAACTACATTCTAAATGCATTCACTCTTACATCCTAAGTGCAATTACAGAACATTGCGAAGACACCGCAGCCGAGCCTCAACATTCTGAACTCCTACACTTCTTATCCTCAGTACCTACACAAGTGTGCACTCGACCACTACACACTGTATGCATTCTCTATTTCGTAACAAGTACAATTGCAACACATTGCGAGGACATTGCAACAGTGTGTCAACAGTATGCACTACTTCACTTCCTCTCCACAGTATCTTCACATGCAAGCACTCCACCTTTACACACTACATGCATTCACTATTGCGTTACAAGTGCAAATGCGGCACTTTGTAAGGACACTGCAGCCGCCTGTCAACAGTTTGCACTCGTGATCTTCCTCTCCACAGTACCTACACATTCGAGCACTCCACCATTACACTCTACATGCATTCACTATTACGTTATAATTGTAGCTTTAGAATTATATAATGTGTACTGACATCTACAACACTCGTTTACAATCTAACATCAGGGCACATGCAGCATTTCTGTTTTCCTAAAAAAAAATGAACGTCAACATTTATATTAGATGGATATAGTTAATTATGTAACTCGGATAGATCAGCCATAACAGTAGTAGTTACAGTTTTAAATAAGTCGTCAAAAATATTATGAGGGCAATTGTCTCAGCATATTTGTATTTCATATCTGAATATACTAACAAAAGGTAAGGTCTTCCTCAAAAACTTCAGCATGTGAAAACAATGCAATATAATTGAAGGCTGATTGTGCTATAAGATGTAAAGTGTTTAGTTTTGAAAATAACCTAAAGTGTGTATGATTATCGCAAGTGTTTATTGCTTGGGAATGGACTAGCTTTCTCCAAATTTCCTAACTAAAGTACCAAAATCAGTTACATTTTACTAAGACGACAGACGCGCAAAGAGAACCACCAGCTTATTTTTCGAACTTAAAAGGAAAGTGTTTTAGTAAAGTATTTTTTTTATACCGGGACCAGTCAAGTGTGGGTTTCTGCAGCGTTTTTAGAAATTTTTGTTTGATGGCCTTTAAACTGTAGTTTTGGCGTAACTAACTAAACTTTAGCTTTTCTGCATAGATATGGTTGTAATGTGTTGTGTTAGTGTTTGTATGCTGCACATGCTATATTGCTAGTCAAATGTATCTTGGACTGCTGCAGCAGCTCATACTGTGGGCATCAGTTTGAAGTTTTATGTTTATTTAAAATATTTTTATATCACCTGGACCCTTGGTAGGGCCACAGGATCACCTCCGTCGGTTTATGCCTTTTAGCGTAATTTTAAATCGAATTTTCAACGTGTTTTATGTATTGGAGGACTTGATGGGTACATAGTACCGTCCTCCTTTAGCTATATTGTTCCACATACTTTTCTATTATTCTAGTCACTGAACTCTTATGCATTATATATTGCGATTCAATTGCACTCTGAATTTTCTCAATTTAATATTTTGGTATTGTAAACAACAAAAATTATGTGGAATATATTATGATCACATCAATTGAGCAGAGATTTTGGCTGGATATAAAAAAAATTTTCTGTGATTGCTAGTTGCCAGCAAATATTTTTGATTGTAATTTGGAGTAAAGTCATTGTTTCAATAAAATATAAATGTGTAACTTTCAATACATTTATGAACTCCAAATCAGTTGTGATAAATTTTGCCAGGTTACTGACAGTAAAAGTAAGTCGAGTAAAACGTATGCAAATATTTTATAGCAAATCGGAGCTAAGGTAACATCCAATGTACTCTTGAATTTTAATCAACTTTATTAATGGTCTCTTATGCTTAAAGCCAAGTCATGTACAATGTTCACGTGTATAAGTAAGCATTCTGCTGTTTGCGGAATAGAATTTCCATGCATAACACAATTTTTAATGCATACTTGTATTAACAGGCGCTGTTGTGTTACTGATTTTTGAAAATATACAGTGTAATAATTGATAGTGCATTGTGTGATATTTATGGATATCACAATTCTGCGCTTCCTCTGCTTTGTTTTTTAAGTCTGCCTTATTTGCTACATGTACAATGGCCGAGGTGGATTATATTTTCATTTTGAAGAAGGAAGACTGTATTAATTTTCTATGTGACCCCAACTATGCTGTGGATGAGGAAATTACTGTGGCGGAACAGCGCAGCGCTGCTGTGTGATTGTGGCGTCGTCAGTACCCAATAGCACCGACACCCTCTGAGTGAACCGACCCAGTGAGTGTCACCTCTGGGCCACACAATATACGCACTCTCTTTATGACGTCCTATCAACGTGTTCCCCCTCTGACTTCCCTTAAGCACATTCATATCTTGCAATTTTACATCGCCGTTAGTAAATTAGCCAGTCTCTGAGTTCATAATATAGTACTTATATTAAAGGCAATTGCTAATAAGTGCGAAGGACTTGTACTTCAGTTACTCCGTGAGGTCATGTGTTTAGAGTGCGGCAGTTTCTTGAGTTTCAAACACAGCGTAATTCAGGCTTTATTTCCCCTGTGAGTCAGGAGCCAGTCTGAGTGGGATTATATTTTCACATTTCAAAGGCAGTGTTAGTCCATATGTGAGTTCGTGGAGCCAATTTGTACATAACATGGTGCCTTATGTCTCCAAATGAGCGAAACTGATTTAGTGAGTATTATCATTGACCCCAACACTACCACCATCACTAACTTCACCCCTACAGGACTCCTGAATGACCCCTGGTAGCAGAGGAGGATAAAGAGGAAGAGGCGGAGGTGGTAGAGCAGTGGAGCAGGTGGAGTAAGTCTGTAGGAGTCAGTCGGCAAGAGTCAGTGGGCTGATTGGTATATTTCGGGCTCTTTGGGTGTGTGGCGCAAATTATAATAAATTACACCTATTTTTAAATGTGAAATAATATAGCCCTACCTTCAAAAGCTTAAAGGTGAAATTTTTATTTCATTATCGCGCTTTATTATTATTATTATTTTTATATATATATATATGTGTGTGTATGTGTATCCAGTGCCGTCGGTATATTTCAACACTTCTTGGGTAAACTGTATTTGCACTTTGCAATAAAAGTGCCTAGACCTACAGCAGGCTCCCACCACACTTAGTCATTGGTCTATGCGCAACATGGACTTTGTACTGAACAATGCAGCACCACGACAGGCAACCACCTTCTTCCCAATTGGTCGTCGTCACGGGAATAACGACTTTTCTTCGTACAGACCACTTCTCATACCGACGAACATTTTGAACATACGTGAACACTCGAATGCAGAACCGACTCTGGTGATACCCAGTCAGCGATGATGAAGGACATTACTCCGTGGTCGTCGAGGTCAGAACGAAGCCCTGCATATTCGTAATTCATCCTCGCAATATGGGAGCACCCTGAGAAAACCCAATTACCGGTTCGCCCTGAAAGAAAACATGCTGGTGACTGAAACTCGAAGGGTCTGTCTGAACTTGACGTAAAAATTTCCATTTTTTTTCCCCCAAAAATCCTTCAAAGTGCCCTTTTTCCTTAAAGATTTCCCGTTTTTCGCTCAAAAAGCACCGCGTCTGTGACTTGCTTCATTTCGGCGAAAATCATCCGATTCAGGTGATTTGTAAGGCTCGTTATTTCTGCTAGCCTATATAATGAGAAATCGATAAAAATAAATTTATTTAATAAATAATTTTTATATATTTAAATATAATTTTATAATTATAATATTTGAATGCATTAGTATTAAGTGTTAAAGATGACTGGACTCGTATTTTCAAGACGCGCACGATGGCGATGTTACTACATAACTATTTTAATAAATTACCTTTTTTAATTTAAATATATTTTTATAATTTAAAAAAATTACCACATCAGTATTCAGTTTAATATATTACCGGACACGTTTTTTCAAGGCGCATACGATCGTGATGACATACCGTCATTCTGTCTCGATATTTCATGCTCTATCATTCTGTGTTCTCTCTTTCGCTTTTGTCTCTTTCATTTCTCACTTTTCTCTCATTCCTTGTCTGTCTCTCTTGTCTATCTACCAGTTTACAGGTTTACTCTGTCACCTCCCATTTTTTGTTATTTGATTCTATTTATTTTCTCTGTTGTCTCTCCATTCGTTCGAACAATACCTCACACTTGTTCGATCACTCGTATTTGCTCCACTGATAACTCACACTTCTTCGACACCGCCATCAACATAGTTTCTTCATCGCCGGCTAGAGTGGGCAAATCGTCGGTGTGTATATCTATTAACGAATTTAATAATGTAATTTTCATACCCAAGAAGGTAAAAAAAAATTATTACAAAGTGTATTCAATGCCGGAATTTGTAAAAAAACGATTCTAATGCTAATACTTTAAAAATAAATTGAATCGATATATTTTTTATATTTTAATTAATTCACTTTGTTTTCACTGTCGTAAGAGAACTAAGTAGTCTATCCTTGTAACGATGCACGTATTCATGCATCGGCAGGTACTATCAGCCAGCTGTAACATGTGAGAGTAGTGGTGTCATTAGCAGATGTCGCACGGAGGGAAGGCCTGAGTATTATCAACGTCTCAGCCAAGTGCATGCGAACTTACGTGATGCCTCGCGCTGCTGTGCGGCCTTGCTAATCAGTCATCTATGAAGAAATACGAGGTGCATAAATTGTTAGATTTATTTTAATGTATTTTATTAGTCATTTAAAAAAATGACAAAACAAAAATCCTTGTAAGTACAAGAAAAGTGTACTTTAAAAACATTTGTAATGCTGATTCGGTTTATAAAATAAAAATTTGTTAATTTCGCAGTTTCCCATCTCAGCTGCTAACTTTTAAAAATATAAATAATCTCATGACTAGATGGAATTCGAACCCACAATCTTCGGAACAGAAGTCTAGTTTGCTAGCCACTGGACAACCGTTCACATACCAAGTTAAGTACTTAAAACTTGAATAAAAGTATCCAAATGATAACGATGCCTTCCTCTAGAGAAAACCTATTAGTGTGTATATATTTCTTCTCAATTACCTTTATAATAATTATCTAGAAAGTCAGAGCTGTAACAAACAAATATTTATAATCACAGGTGAATATAATATGCTATCTATTAAGACCAGGCTCGTGAAATTAACTAATGGAAACCCCCTTTCTAGCTCCAGCAATGTATGTTTAGGCCCTATTTTACCATACTAGTAAACACCTGAAATCTAATTGCTTCATAGTGCTTTTTTTAACGAGATCTGTTTTTAACAGACTGGTTATGAAACAGCATTAAAATAAGGGTGTAAATAAATATTTCATTATTATTCATTTTTAAAATGTATTTAGTTTTAGTAATTTAAAAACGTTTTAAATAATTTCATGTTCGTCTGCATCCTTATACAAATCTCAGTCCTTCAAACATGAAGCCGACTATTATAGAACTTATGAACTTCGTGTCGTCATGCAGTAAGCTTGAAGGCAAAGTGCTTGCAGCAAAAGCGACACCGGTTAGCCACTGTAAGTTCTGTAGATGATACATTACGAGGTCTAGATGGTTCAGCTGTCGCCATACTGGAAGGAGCAAGAACCAGGAACGTAGTTGTCGACCTCGTGTTGGATTTACAATGTATTTAAATATTGTGTACGACACGGAATATTGTTAACTTAGTCAACCCCATTCTACCCCGCGTCAGGAATTTGAATATTTGAATATTTTATTTATTTTGATGTCCACTTAACCAAACTCCACTTCAATATCAATTAACCTTACTTCACAAAACCCAACATATGCAAGGCACTGCGCTTAGTACCTTAATAGATTCAGATATGTAATGAAGAGTCTTTTTGCGTCACTTTTGATTTAAGGGACAAGGATCAAAATTCAAGTGCCTAGAGGCAAAGGTCAAGGGTCAAGGGTCAAGTGTAAAATAAACAGGCTTGTGAGTGGCTGGTCTGACCGGAGTTACTTGTATGCTTTGAGTGTGACCATGAGTTCAAGCTGAGCGAAGATAACATGAGTACGAAGGATATCTTCAAATTAAAAAGAACTTATTCACTGCCTATGCAATGATGATTAGTTAGCAGCTATCATTGGCCATTTAGAATGCAGTTGATTTTACGAGTACTTTACCCCTCCTACGAAATGCACTCGCATAGATGTTGATTTGAAACACCACCGAATTAATAAGTCTTTCAGAGAAGCAAATATTCATATTACTATGAGTATATTCATAAATTTTTGTACATATTGTATATAAACATATAGTGAAACGAAGAACTTATGTTTCAACATACCATATTACAATTAATGTTTTTTTTATGGTTTAGAACATATAATAGTTTTTTTTACGCAGGCATAATTTAACAACTACGCAATTTATCAGTAGTATTGAACAAACTGTGGTCAAATTGCACTGGTAAAATATGTTATAATGAATGACGATATCGAAGAGAAGTAAGTATCTGGCCAGCTTCGTCTCTTGAACGACCGAGTTAGCGGCGAAGGAAAACACAACGTAGTGTGTGTGAGAGAAGGAAAGGCAGTAAGGTCTTAGTAGAGCTTAGTGCATCCGCCTTGCGAGTAGCTTCGCCTATTACTGCCTACTCCCCCTTCCTTCTCAAGGATGTTTGTTAGTTGGTGGTAAGACATCTACTGCGTGTCGAGGATACAGCTTCCTTACGACTTCATGCTCTGCATCCCTTAACGTCTTCTCGAGCTCTATCAACACGACTCTACCCCCAACACATTTTCAATTACAGTTCTCATCACTTCCTGTGTTGACAGTTCACAGCACATTATTCCAACAACTGTTTACACGTAGAATACCACTGTGTTTGTCTGTACTGTATTCCTTGTTTCGTTCAGTATTTGGGCTAATTTTTCCAGTCATATTTATCGTTCTTTGTGGTATCACGCATTATTATAATTTTTTTCTTTTTATCAAGTTAACATCATCGTGTCCACTATTTTGCGCTTTCTTCTTGCTCTCTGACTTGGTTCCTTGTTCGGAATTTGTTCAGAACTTGACTTCTATTCTGTGTCAGTGTTGTTTCCTCTACCAGTTATTTTGGTTTTGTACGAGGCACACTGCAACTTAGTATCTCCAAAAAATGTATAATTTAATAACTGAAGACTGAAAAATATTGTTGCATTGTACTAACTTTCAAACTCAGAGTGAGAAAATTAAAATGAGCAACGCTACAAAATGAGCTTTAAAGTATCTAAACGAAGTATTTTAAGGTTAAGCCCAATAATTGTATTATTCGGTCTCGTAGAAAAAAGTTTTCGGAAACAATGTGCCCGAAGAAAGAATACTGCCAACTGAAATGTGAATGGGATTGTTATTTAAGTTTGTATGCTGTTAAGATTTACCAAATTTTAACCAGTTGGCAAAAAATGTACAAAAATGCTACTTTTTGCAGAACGAAAAAAGAAGTAACAGATATAACAAATGAGCATACTTTGCTCAACAGGGGTCAAATAAATTTTTTAACGAGTTCTCAAAAGCTGTGTTGGTAGGTTTAACTTGACGTCTTGTTGAAAGCAATATTCTTATATATGAAACCAGAAACATATGCAACAGTAACCAAGCAGTTACAAATAACTTACACACGTTCCTTACTCAAATCAGGAATACTTCGTAATATAAACTAGCGTGTAATCAACTGCATTACGGAGGTTGGATTCGGTGCTTAAACTTCGCGTTTAATCAGTATGGTGTTTTGAATTGTAGGCTTTACTAACATAAATTAACTACAGGGTCATAATTTTGAAACTAGTGACTGAGCCGCTAAAAACATGTAATTTTACATGGCCTACCGTAGCGCTACGTCTGCGAAGAATTTGGCGGAGAAAAGTTTATTGGTCTCTCGGGTATGGTATAGAAACTTTATATTCTCTTTTTTGGACTATCGTATGAAATCCCCTTAGCAAGAGGCACTGTATTCGATGCTTTTAATAAACATTGAACATAAAATATTTAGTTTCATTTTGTTAAATATATAAAAGGTAAAACATACTTAACTAAATAATTTATTTTTACACCATAAAAAAATACTACCGCACAAGAAACTTGTCAGTTTACATAGCACCACACTGTGTAGCTCTACTTCCGTGTTATATTTGGTGGGAGTCCGTAGTTGTAGGGAATCCGTAGTAGTAGGGAATCCGTAGTAGTTGGGAATCCGTAGTAGTAGGGAAATGGTGGTTGACGCACAGCGGCATCAGCGTTCGGAGATGGAGCAATGTATAAATGGTGCATTACGATAGGTTCAAAGTCAGTATGACGTTAAAGGGCTTGCATACTCGTATATAAGCAGTGGGGAGGTAAGCTGAGAGGATTTGTTTAACTGCGGCTGATGAGAAAGTTGGCTAGTCTCGGCTAGCTTCTGCATGTTAGCATGTAAGTCTTATTCTGCATCTGCGATGTCTTCTAGCACCCCAGAGCTAATGGTAGCTACAGCTGTCTACAGTAGTATCTCTGTCATCTGTTATGGACATGGTAACAATGCTACCATCTATTTCTTGGGTCTTATTGTCTTCCTCTTCAGTAATACAATCTACATATTCAGCTAAGGGACCTATTTGTCTACCGGAATTTCCAGGGTCTTCAGGCATGTTTGGCACATCACCTGCAGAAGTGCCATATAGTTCTTCAGCTGCGACAACTGCAACTGCAACTGGACCACCCGAGTCTTCGTCCAAATCATTATGTTGTAATCAGTGTCACTTTAGTGATAGGACATTTACTATCGACCCCAATGCATGACGACATGAGCGCTTTAACTGTGACAAGAATCGCTGTCGCTTGTCATGTTTGTGTGGTATCGCACCCGTAAGCAGTCCAGCAGTACTGGCAATTTACTCAGACATGCAAATACCTGTAAAGGTGAAGTGCATTTATCATCAGTACCTCGGTACCATGTTTGCTGCAAGTAAGCTCTTGTGACTTCGGTACATAACCTCAAAAGTGTAGTTACATACATAACCTGTCCTGCACAGCGTGTCGGCTTAATAAATGCCCCAATATTTTCGCACAAGGACAACACGAGTGTGAATAGCGAAATCCCTAAAAGACTGTAACCTACAACAAAGTTGCAGGTATTGAGATGCATATATATTGAAGAATATTGTATTTTTTTTCGAAGGAAAGAAGGTCTGTTTTAAATTAATTAAATAAAAAATGTTTGGCAAAAATTAACTGCATTTTATTTAATGCGTACCTAATTTATCAGAATAAAGTTAAAATTGAAAAGATAAAGGTATAAAATATTTTTAATAAAAAAATATTGTGAAATGTATTATTGCATTGTATGTGCATTTATATATTAACATTGAAATCACTTTTTAAAATTGCATAGCAAAATTTTTTTAGTAACAAATATATATTTAATATAGTATTCATGTAGTCAAAGTCCAGCATCATGCTTTTAGGTATACCACCAATTGGAAACATTTTTAACACGGTGAAATATTACAGGTTTTTATGCCTATAAATTTATGGACAGATATCTCGTTTGGCCTCCAGAAAGATAACTTTTATGTACGTTTTCCATTCTTTTAAGGTCATTTAAGATCACAGGGTTGAAGTAAACGTAGTTTACTTTACTTATAATATGGTGGTAGAAGTTAGTAATTACATATGCTTGTTGACTTTTATGTACTTTTCCTCTATTTTTTGTTTTGAAGGTCATTCAAGTTCATGGGTCAAGGTCGAGTAAGTCTACAACCAATAGGGTGGCAATAGTCTCTAATGTATTATGCTACCTGACTTGTATGTATTTTTCTCTAGTTTTAGTTATCAAGGTCATTCAAGGTCATGGGGTCAAGGGTCAAAGTTCAATTACTAATTGACACTGGTTTCCAAATTGGCGGGACATGTGATGTCTACCAAGTTGCTGGTCGCCTACCAAGTAAGTGGTCACCTACCAAGATGGTGGTTACCTGCCAAGGTGGCTGACTGTGTATTGGCGAGGGGTTGGAGGCCTGCCGACTAATTTGTTAGGTGTGGGAAGGGGGAACCTCAGGAAGTTAACCTTATTTAAATTTTTTTTAAACAAATTATCAATTCATTTTTATAACACTTTTAATAAATTTTTAGGTATTTTTCATTCTTTTCCATAATTTATTTTCGCATTATTTTTCAGAATTTTTGGATATTTGAGGTCAAAGATCAATGTAAAGGTTAAAGGTGATTGGGGTCAAAGATGATGGACGAGGCACCAAAATGACAGAGCATCATGTCGGGCGGTTAACTCCTGGCATCTTTTTACATTATTTAACCATTATCTTTATAATTTTTAAGTATACATTTTTTGCGATTTTTGATATTTTTTATAAATTTTAAAATGATTTTTAACTAAATTTTTCATTATAAGTTTATATTTTGTTATTAATATCTAAAATATTTTTACTAAAATTTTTTGTAATAATTTTTCACAAATTTTTTAACGATTCTAAAATTTAATTATTTGTAGTATTTTTATAATTTTTAAGACTTATTTTACGATTTTTCTTTACTATTTTTGGAATTTATTCTTGTTTTTGGTGTGAGAGATTCCCGGGACCAAGGTCAAATGTCAAGGTCAATGGTCAGGGGTAAAATGTCAATGATATCCAAGATGGTGGAAGGATGACATTACAACTTGTCGGCCGGGAGGCTCCGGCTCCGAACTCCGACGCCGCTGTGCGACAACTGCCATTTCCCTGCTACTGTCGGTTCATTGTTCCTCGAGAGATGGCACAAAACCTCCATATATTTTGAGTCGAAATTCATAAATGAAGGACAAAATTGTTATGTATTAGCAGATTCGATGGTTATATACTGACAGAATACAAAGTTAAGTTAAATTGTTTTACAAAATCTTGTATGTATGATTTTACATCTGCTATTCTCAAAATATGTGTCTGTTATTTAAAAAATACATATAATATTATAACCTGTTACAGTACAATATTATTCGCACACATTTGATAAGAAATGGTTAGTTGTTTCTGAGATATGACAAAATATTTATTTCTTCGTGTGGCATTATCTTACAAAATGGCGGACAAAATATGCCAGTGCAGATACAGTTGATAGTTATTTAATGTCAACTGCCAGCATAAAAGTTATCTTGGAATTGCATCCATGGTTTCGATGATATAACATTCTAAGATAAGTTGGCTATATGGCCGTCATTTTGCAGATAAATTCGTGACTTTCTTAAAATATGCAATTTTACATAATCTGCAGCAGTACTTCTTGTTTGCAAATTTTGGTAGGACTCTGTTAATTGTTCATTTATATATGACATAAAAACTTGATTTATTCGTCTGTTGCTATCTTACAATCTGGCTGATAGAAGCGGCTATGCATTTACAAATATGATGATTGTAATAAATACTTTTAAAAACAACGTTTGGGCGAGATTTTTTAAACGCTATGATAGATATACCAAATATAAATAAAATATTCGTATGATCACCTTTTTGCAAATAAGTGCCTCATCAATTTTAATTACGCCTAAATACATGGCCTACAATAGTATAACTTATGAGCCAAATTTACATATTAGGCTAGAATTTGCAAACACTAGCGCCTGTCGACCATGGCACTAGCGTTCGTCGCCGAACATTTATTTAGACTTTCTGGCCACACGTGCATCATTGGCCAACTTCTCCCTCCCGAGTTCTCCCTCTGCTGCCTTGTCCAGACCTCTCACATTTACAAGATCAGAGCTTCTTTATATTTATTCTTACACTAAAAAATTATAAACATAAATTAAATATGTTGTATAATTTATATTCCTTTCAAACATGAACAAATGTAAGACCGCATGCAGTATCACAACACTGCAACAGGAGAGACAAAGTAAATTATAAAATTAAGTAGCTGATCAACAGAGATGGTGCGTCGTTCTTACGCTGTTTTGGAATTAACGATTACTATACTTTATAGTAGGTAACAATATACAGATGTAGGGTGCATTTAACTGAGCACACACCAATCTAGAGCATTTGGTCTGATGTCAGTCATAGGAGAATTTTCCTAACATGTACATACGGAAATTTCGGTAACTAGAGAAGTACAAATATTGACATAAGGAATGAATGTGGCATACAAAGCACCGTGAAACGATCTTGACGACTATTAGAAGATACGCACAAAGCAGTCAACCTGACACTCGTCTTTAACGACAAAGCCACGTGTAGTTTGTTACGAGACAGGCACAGCGTTACAACATGCACTAGAGTGAAGAGTCTTATCACAGTCAGTGTCGTTTATGACACAACCGTTTCAAAGTGAACACAACAGATTAGTTAGCTCATGCGTAACATATACTTTCAACCCATCGTATATTTTACAGCAACAAGTACAGGTTAAAATCATATCATTTCTGATTCTTATCTGTGTGCAGTTCAAGTGACACTGTGTAAATGGGAGCAGATATGATACTGATTACTGATTATTACTTAGATGTGTACAGAATAAAATAAATACTGTTTCACACAATGACAACTAATTTATATATTTCCCTCTTAGTAAATAATTCCGGCCATGTTTAGAAGGTTTTGAACAAGAAAAACAATATATTAACAAACGCATACATGCATATACGAAATTGACATGTATGTATACATAAATATATATACTTATAAGTTACAGACATGTTAATACAAAATATAGATTAGACTTGTTAATATACATACGAATGTTTAACAAAGTTATGGCAATATTTTCTGAAAGTTTTTAAGCGCTACGCGAGTGCAATTATTAGTATAACTTCGTAAGTATAAGCAAACATCACTCTTCATAAGCGTTCCAAATGTCGACCAAGCTATATCACACAAAAATCAGATCCCCTTCTTACATTCGCTATTGCTTGGCGGACCTCAGAACGTATGAGAGATCTATATGCTGTTTTTATTCTGTCTTTAATGTCTTCTTTCATTGTTGGGCGCATGCAGTACACGAAGACTTCGATTCTCCCCCATAAACAGAAAAATCATCTGGGGAAAGTTTGGAGAACGTGAGTAGGGGTAGGCAATGGTATTGACCTATAATTTATTAAAAACGGTGACGATGCAGTTGTACTTCCCCAATTACACATTCAGATGTATGAGCAATTGCAATTGCAATTGCAGGTGCAATTCCTCATGTGCTTCCCAAACCCCCAACCCACACCTCGTGTGTGAGTGCATGAGATGTAAGGGTATGTTTTGGCGGGCATTGTGGGGTGGCTGACCGCAAAGATGGACTTGCAGTGACCCATAGTGTGTTAGGGAGGGTACATAGATTTTATTTGCGCAAATACATAATAATTGCACAAGTTGTCTGGTCGGCCGCTGGAGGCAGATGAGGAAGTTGGACGGGGAAATGCAATTAGTTGTTGTCCCTTAGGCAGCTGAATGGCAAGTTAGGGTTGGGAGGGGGTTGGTGGGGAAATGTACTTGCAAAAGGATGTATTCGCACTGTGAATAATTAATCGTGCATTGAATATTTATTCGCGCAGACAAATAAATAATGAGATCAATGTAATTATATTATTTATTCGTGCGCTGGGTTATGTATGTAATTGTGTAAGCAGCAATGAATTATTTAAACGCACACTTGCATGTTTAGAGAGAGAGAGATAGAGAGAGAGAGAGAGAGAGAGAGAGAGAGAGAGAGAGAGAGAAAGAGAGAGAGTACGTACGCACTTGCATTCCCAGTAGTGAACAGTTACTAAGTCTAATTACATGTCCTCTCCTTACCACTGCAAGCTGTCAACTGACCTGAGTTTCAATAATATGTAATAATATTACATCCGCCAGCCGGCCGCCATGTTGTTTCGTGTTTAAAACGTAAGGGAAGAAGTTTATAAAAAAAAACTGTCGGTATAAAATTGGAAGGAGACGAGAATGGATCGCGTGCGCGACAGGAGAACTCAGTGTGATGTAAGATGTGAAAGTGCCTCAAGTGACGACTATGCATTCTTCAAGACGGGACGGGCCTGCGTGCTGCAAGGCAAGATAACCCCTTGACCAGCGGGCAGCATAACAAGGGAGCAACGAACAACAGCTCAGCTGGAAACCAGTCCCGACCCTATTGAACGAGTGGACATAGTCACCCTTCTCGTCTCTGGGAGGTAATCTGGACTTACTCTCCCCGCAACTCCAAAGCTGCGGATTTCCACTTTTCAAGGTAAAGATATTGAATCATTGACATTGCTGAGACAACTCCAATTTTGAGAGTTCCTGTGTTTACCAAAATTCAGCACAACCAAACAGCAGAAACGTCAGAACTTTAAAAAGCGCGAAATCAATTTCGAAACGGCAAATTACTACTTAGACATATAACATATAAGTTATTTTGCAAAATGTTACCCACATTTTATTCAAAATGCATTGATTCAAAATACACAACATAAAGCTGCACAACTAGCAATTACTCTCATTTATTTGCTTGGCTAAACATACACTTTATTTAATATGTGCATTTTACGGAACCACACAAACTTTTATAAAAATGTCTTCAACAATAATAACAAATTTTATATTGTAAAATGCTTTCTTGTTCCTTACACCTCTTACAAGTCTCATAAATTCTCACTCTTTTTAACATTATTAAAAAGGAGATACTTGAAAAATTTGAAATTTTAAGAATGAATTTTTGGTTTATTTTTATGACTATCACAAAAGGAAAAGGACATTTTCTAAAATTCTCTGTCATTAATATTGCAGAAAAAACCTCAGTTTTAACCAAATGGCTAACAAATACAATTTTCATTTCAAAGTAGACTAAAGTTTCATTTCACTCATAATGGCTACAGGCCATTTTAAAGTATTTTTTCTCAGAAAGTGTAACAATTCCTAGCAAATTACAATAACTAAATTTCATTCCGCATAGCTATGCTCGAAAAACGTTAATATATCCATATTATGATTTTAAAAGATTAATTTTAATATTTTCATTATTTTTCTCTTACAAATTTTTATGAAGCAATATTTGGGTTACTTTCAGAATACTTTTTTTATTTTAAATCTAGTGTAGCTCAGCACCATAATCAAACATTTATTTTGAACTTAAAAATTGTCAAATTCTAAGAAATAGACAATATCTTATGTAAATTTCGCGCTCTACATGGCGCATATTGTCTAGCTAATCGGAAATAAATAATGTCCGTCCTACTGACCAGATGTGTCATGAAATGTTTTCAAATCATTTAGTAATTAGCTTGTCTGAGTAATCCCAGGGAGTTGCTATTCACCAAGAATGAGCCAGCCCCCTGGTTTACATGGTAACAAATTCAACAGTTTGCCCCTACCCTTAACTGGGCATTTGAAATCAACAGCCAATAAGTGTAGACACATCTGAAACACTATACAGTATTCCAAAACTCCAACGAAGCAATGCTTCCGGTGGAACTGACGCCATGGTTATGTGTGCCTGCTGCTAGGCATTTTCAGTCGCGAGGACGCTCGTGTTGACAACAGACGCTATGCTGTCCCCTGTCGCGTCAGTATTACATGTCCTGCCGTCGTTTGATACCAACAGAGAATTACAAGGGTTCGTGGATTATAAGGCGCCGCCCTCAGGCTGGTGTCATGCGTACGTAGTCTCGCCCAAACAGGGCGAACAGCGCCGTCGTATCGGGCATGTAGGAATTGGGGCAGGGTATGGTCAAAATATGAGACACGCGTCACAACTTAAAGGGTTTATTATATATTACGCTTCACACGATATAAAATTTGTGCACCCATTCCGTCGTGTATATTTAAGGGGCGATGGAGACATTATTTCCTATTTCCTTTGCAAAGATTGTCCCCATGGTACACTGTGCTAGTAAAATATGTGTTCGATAATCAACCACACTTTGCGATGAAATTGCATGCTTATAGACTGTTCACGGTAAAATGAGCAGTATTGAAAACCCTGCCTAAGATCTACTTGTATGCACGTTGCGTATTATTCCGCCTTATGTAAAATTATCATTGCCATGGGCCCATCACTTTATTCATGTGTCGGTCATGTGAAACTGTAGCTTTATTAAAAGTAAATATTTTACAAATCATGCAAAATTTACACTTCGGTGCATTTAAAAAACAGAAAGAGAAAGAAATTATTCGAGTTATTCTCAAATCGTTACCTAGAACTGTTCATTTGAAGTTAAGATATGGAACTCCTTTCCATCCATCGTTACCAACTTTACCGGTCACATGTCACTCAGTGCGGTCGTTAAAGTATATGCAGGCAGGGTCAGGGACTTTTTTCTAGGGGTTGATTTCAAAGTGCTCACTTTATCGGGAACAGCTTTTAGGAAGATGCATCACATTACATACACAACCAAGATTATGGTGCGGTGGAAATTGCATATGAATCAGGTTTTAACGAAGTGGACAATGCATCTCTAAATTCAGAAGCTACAACAGTTATACTGTAATTTATTAATAAGAAAGACAGTAAAATTTCCTATGAGTGCAAAAATTAATATAGAAGTGAGTGTATTATTTTGGTTTAGAAGACATTTTCCTGTATGCATTCACTCTGAATAAAAAACAATGTGTTGCTGTGGGGAAGTTTTTGAAAGAAATTTCAATTAGACATTTATTGTTAAAGAAATTTCAATATTGTACACTTGCCATAACGATGTCACCAAAGAGTTATGATTCATTCTATTCTATCCGTGAAGTAATTTATCTTCCGAATTGAAGACTATGTACTGACTTCAGACATATGAATGGCATAATCTTAAAAGGGATCCTGGTTCTATAGCATATGATGAGAGATTACATGTAAATATCATAATTGTAGAATGCTTCTCGATCTACGTGTTAAGAAAGTCGTAAAAAGAAATAATTAAATCTCTAAAAAAATTCAGTAGTAATTAATATCACGAAATACTATGATGTTCCCAACTTCAATCCATTACTAACACAGTGTAATGTGAATGGTTGCTCGATGCCTTTCTTTTGCACACGACGCAAGAGCGAAGCAATAAGAGAATTTATGTATTGTAATCCATCTTATGTTTGAACTTATACGGTGTATATTACTAAGAGCAATAATACCTAATCAAAAGAAAAAAATGATGACTTTGAAATAATTACTCATAATAAATCTGCTATTGTGTTGTAAAAATTACTTATACCCATGTAGCAAGCGACAGTCGACCAACTGTATTTTTACTGCTGGCACTGATTACTTATGGGTTTACAGAAATGGCCCTGTTATGACTGACTGCTGGCAACAGGATAATTGGTATGTCATCAATGGCGCGTTGATGGGATGTTGACGGAAATGAAACTGATCGCTGAGAGTGGTTATACTGCTAATGACGCTTACATAGCATGCAAACTGTATTCCACCTCTAGCAGCACTTAACTTATCCATTTTTTGGGCCATTAATGGCACTTCACTATAGTGTTTCGGGCATTTCAGAGACAGTCTGGCGATTGTGGTTTTACTTATGGCATTGCTGTATTTTTGCTGGCCCAGAAAACTTATTAGTATACACAACTGGCCCTGCTATGGTTAATTGATGGCACCAAGATATTTGGCATGCCATTTATGGTCCATTGATGGAAATAAAACTGATGGTTGATAGTAGGTGACCTATTAATGGCCAATAAATGGCTCACCAAGTGTATTCCAGCATTGGCAGCACATAACGCATACTTATTACTGGTAAAAGTATGGGTAGCCATCTATAGGCCATTTGATGGCAGTCAAGTGGTACATCGTTGGACCATTGCTGCTGCTATTTAGTTTATTATGGGAATTTTTATGGCTCCCGCTCTTCGCACATAGCTTCTACAAACTACACACATGTATGTGTATATATGTGTGTCTAATATAATAATAGATCATGTGATACAATGAGTAGATCATTTGTAAATATTTAGTGATGAAAATACCTATGGCAAAATGCTTTAAATATTAGGTGTGACGTCGTGACTGGTAGAGAATAATTTGACATATGTAATGTTTTACATGTGTGACTCCATAAAATGGAAGAGGCTTTGTTGTTTCACATCACTAAAATATTTATAACTGGCAACTGCATTTCATAACAGCTTCCAGGTTACACTCAGAATGCGAAAAATACATTAAAGGCCTATTTTGGGGTTAATATCACGATTCATGTAGAAAAATTTATTTCAAAGACATGTTTTTTTTTGTTTATCTGGATATGTTTAAAAACTGATTTGTTCGCATGGTAATTTTTAACGCTATGGAATAACTGGTGTAATTTATATTATATTAGTGTTTGTTAATATTTAAATTCCGAATATATTCCCAAGTAGTTCATCTAAACATAAGAAAACATAGTGGATTACTGGTTAGCGCTGAGATGTCAATGGAAGGTGTGTGTGTGTTCGCGCTTCCTCTTCTTCTCACGTTAAATTAATAATTTTTATGTCTTATTATGTATGTGTTTTATAGTGAAGTAAAGGAAATTCAAAACAAAGAAAAGTTGATATATGACATGTGGTGAAAGCATGGCTAGACTTAAGTAGGCCATACCATGGCTGTGAAATGGTACACTGATGGACCATTGCTGTTGAAAGCATATAAGTCATGCTTGGATCATTTGTATTTAACACAACTGAGCCAGTTATGGGCAGAGTATGGCTAGTTAGTGGTGCCACTTCAGGACCAGCAATGGTTTCGGGTGCATGCCAGCTGTTGACTTACTTTTGCAGGCTTGCCATCCGACTGTAAATATCAGTAAGTCATAAGTGGTTTGCTACATGGGTAAGAAAAATCAGTTCTGTTGTGATTGAAAAAAAAATTAACATTGTGTTATTAGAAACACATGTATATATTCAATGTTTAAAAAAAAAAATAGTGATAGAGTGTAATCGTATATTGTATATGTAAAAAAGAAATATATTAAATTTATATTTTACTAAAAGCTAAGTAAGTGAAGTTAAATAACTATGTGTGTACAGTTTGTAACACCAATTTAATGATTTAATAAAGCAAATACACACACAAACCGGACATTTAATTAAATAAATCAAATCACCAAAGAAGAGACACCATTATCATTCATTTACTAGAATTATTTATATATTGCAAACATTTTACGTATAAATATTGAAAATATAAGAACTTATAAAAACTGTCTTCTTTGTTGCCGCACTGATTCACACGAGAAGTTCTAAATTCTGACTTCCTGGATATGTGTAACTGTTGCTAAATTTTACATAGGAAAATTAATACTTGTTGGATTTTACTGTATAAATAATGAGGAAAAAATTATTCAAGCAGCAATAAATATCTTATTAAAAATTAATACTTAATGCAATTTTAAGGAAAGTTTGTTTAAGGAATAATTGCATTTAAAAATTATAATTATTGGAATTTGAAGTAAATATTGTTCATGCAATTATTTTAAATTAACTGGCAATAAATTCGTTCTTAATTAGGGGAAAAAATTAGAAACAAATATTTAATCAACGTTAAGATAATCTAATAAAATAATTACTTGACATCCGTGAAATTTACTGTAATTTAAAAAAAATATGCACTTTTTAATTAATTTGAAATTAAGAGTAAATAATGGCGGAAAAAATTATACCTAGAAACTTGTAAATATAATTGGGTATATTATCCCTCATCGTAAAAAAATCCAACAATGTTTTCAGTATAAGCTATGTATATGCGCATCTTTGATCTTTCCTATGGCAACGGTAACTGAAACACTTTCTGCATGTTGAAGGTTGGGGCTAGGGAGGAGGCGATGACTCCCTAAAGTCTGGAGTCCTCCAGATGTTAGGGAGCCATCACCTCGAAATTAAAAAAAAAAAACTCATGGAGTTCGGCTCGAACTGGCGAATACTCCAAGTCTGAGGTGGCGACGAAGACAGATGGCTTGTATTAGGAGGGGTACAATACAGTGCCGGTACTGGCAGCATGCTCCATCTCGGGGTCTGCGGTGACGGAGAAACTCGCTGTCCCCGAGGTACTCCAAGCAGGCTGTTGTTCTCCACGTCCCTCGGAGGTTGATACTCCGGTTCAACAACCTGTGTGGTGTGGTTGGCAGACTTCTCAGATCACTGCACGCTAAGATCTAACATTCTCTTGCCGCACGGGATGAAAGAGCTCGCCGTCTGCTGCACCTTGCGAGTCACACGAAAAACCATTGACTCTTCATTCGCCGGCGATAATATTTCCTCAGATTTCTATCGAAATATCTCCACCTCTATAGCCTCGGTCGATATTCCGTACAAATAGTCGTTGATATCGACCCACTCGTCGAAAGCATTTTCCGTAACCTATGACATCTTTGAAAAAACTTCTGCCTTTCAATCGCGCTTGAATTAAAAAAATTACGTAGTAAAGGAAAACTGTCATTTTACATATTTATAAGAAAATTTTTGAAAACCTTTCTACCTGACAGAAAAGTGGGACGAAGCTTATTTTATTTGTTTGCCTGTCTTTTCACAAAGAAAAAGGGGACCCTCTTTATGGTTCAGTAAGCAGGATCGATAAATTAAGGTTTTGTATTGAAGAGGAGCGCCAACCCACATCGTTGTAACTATCTTCTGCACTCTAAATTCGAATCAGTGAGAAACCACTGATTTGCAGTGAAATTCAACCACTATAATCAGTGAAAATGGTTCCACTTAGAATCAGTGGGAAACCACTGATTTGCAGTGAAATTCAACCACTATAATCAGTGAAAATGGTTCCACTTAGAATCAGTGGGAAACCACTGATTTGCAGTGAAATTCAACCACTATAATCAGTGAAAATGGTTCCACTTAGAATCAGTGGAAAACCACTGATTGTTCCAGTGAAAAATTTGACTGATTGAATTTGTGACGTGAAACAATTTCACTGATTGAATAAATGATAGCTGACTGCAGTGGCGAATTAAAAATTGCATTTATTGAATGTAGGCAAATAATTACATTAAATAAAACGTATTTACGATATTTTACTATTTATATTGTGCAATTTACTGTAAGTTTAAAAAGTGAAAAAAATTCCGCATGTGCCAGGAATCGAACTCGTGCACCCTTCATTTCTAGCCCGTTGCCTTACCATTTTTTTTTTTTTTTTTACCTTCCTTTGACGTTGTTGTGTAATTTTTGACGTTGACGAAGCTCTAGTAAGACCGACTTGTTGACGAACTCCCAGTGCGACAATCGAACTGAGCATCTGCCACATCGAAGGCACCGGGGCGCGAACCCGCGACCCTTCGACTACAAGTCGGCCACCCTACCCCTGAGCTACGAGCTGAGCTATCACGCCATCTTGGAATTGTTAGAGGGGGAAATATATGTATTAGAGAATCAAAGAAAATTCGATTAGTTTAAAATTGTTTGCTCATACTTTCCGTTTTTGGTTTGATTGGTACCATTAGAATAAACGAATAGTTTATATGAGCGCACTCTCTTCGCCACGTTAAATGCAGTTTAAACCTTCAAACAGAGTGCTGTGGCGATTACATTCAAACTAAATGGAAGACGTAAACACGACATGAAAAATTTAAAAACGGAATGAAAGTCTGTGTGTTCATATTACTTCGTAAAATGTCGTTTTGAAAGACGAAAAACACATTTTAGAAAGTATTTTCTATTTGTTTTATTCGTTGTTATGGTACTCACGTGATACACGTCGTTTAGCGGTCATTTTTAAACGATGTTCGACGACGATTTTTACACGCAGTTTCACTCATATATCAGTCAAAAATAATTACAGACGGAGCAAGTTGCTGAGATATTTCATTGGTCCATCAAACAAAAATTGAACCACTGAGAAAACAGTTGAAAAAATGACTGACGAATCAGTGGGTAATATCACTGAATCAATCAGTGAAGGAAATATGGAATTTTTTTCACTAGCTCATCAGTAAAATTCACTGAAGTGACTGTTGTATCAGTCAGATACGTTTGACTGATTGAAACAGTGAAATTCTCACTGATTCAGGTTTAAAGTGTATGTCAAACAAATGTACATATTATTTACGATTCGGGAACCCACAGAAATAAGCTTTCAACAGGGATGGATTCATAGTGATCATTTAAACTATACAACTTATCAGCCCATCAAGAAATACAATAGCCAAACCCTAATAACTATGCATCGCTAACCCAAATAAATTTGGCTTTTAACAGTTAAAAGTGGAGACAGAGCAGATCCACTAATTACTTAGCATAATAGGAATTCTTTAAAATTCTTAGAATCGCCACATAAATATGTATTTCTAGCGAAGTAGATCGCATCCACACAGAAAATATTAGTTTGTTCGCATGAGAACATTTTTCATTATTCGCAATTCCATGCCCTGCTGAAACTTGGTTTTGACAAGGGAGATGTACTATCCAGATTTGTTTATTGGGGAAAATGTGTAAGGCACCTCCAAACAGAGCTGTGCCCAATCCAGAGCTGATTCTCCACACAATATACATTACTTAGATCTTGCTTAGTATGGAAATTGTGCTTTTAATGGAAAAAGTACCACACAAATATTTGTTTATCTGCATAAGATCTATTTACATTATTTACGATTCGATGTCCTGCAGAAATTCAATTTTTACAAGGAGGTGGGCCATACTCGTCATTCAAAGTAAACATGGCGCCCCAAACCCAGTCTCTACATAATAGGCATTCTTTAAAATTCTTGTTAACAGCTATTTCAAACTTTTAATGGACTTGTTAGGCATCCAAGTGGCTTGAGTTCACGGATACCCCCACCATTGCACTAATAATCTATGCCTTTATCTTTAAAGAATATCAGTCAAGTACGTATTTAGCGAATGTACTTTCTTTAGAGCGTGTTCATAGAACCAACCTCTAATCACCTCGCAAATCGTATTTTTCGAGGTAGTAAAATTAAGGATACGAGTCTTCGATAGATAAATTTTAAATATCATGAATGACCAATTTTCCATATAGACTTTCTCAAAGATGCCTTTAACTTTAGACATGTAAGGATATTTACCAACTTAGAATTTACGATTTCTATTATCAGTGACTTTAGGGATATAATATACAATTTTCACCAAACTGTTGTTAGTTACGTATTCAGGTGCTATCTTGATTGTTTTATGTGATATTGGGCATTGTTAAACTTTAAACTTTAGGCAAAATATCTCAATATTTGTAAGATCCTCCTGAAGTGACATACTTGTTGCTAAGCTGTTTTAAACTCTTATTAAAATGACTCAGCCATGGCACGTTTTATCCCAGAATATGATACATTGTGATTGATGCCATAGATTGTCAAATTTTTTCAAATTAGAATTAAAAAATTTCATTCCTTGAGTCGCAAGGACATGACGAGGCATCCTCTCATTTAAAACATTAGGCATTGCATTAACAGGTTTCCCATTTTTATGCTTCTCTGGAACTGCCCACGAATATTTTGAATATATCAATTACTATTAGAATATACTTTTATCCTTCATTGTGTTTATAAATTAATGTTTTATATGCAGGTCTACCTCAAAAAGGTTATTTAAAAAGAGAGTAATAACCTTTCTTCTTGGATATTTACTCCTCACAGGAACATGCAATTCTTGAGCAAGCTTACTGAAATTCATTATAAATAAATATACCTGCCTTTGGCGAATTCCTATATAACTGAGACAATTTTGTTTGTATGCCAAATTTTCCGAGGTTGTCTTGAAGCTATAAGTAGGCCTAATCTAAATCTAGACACATGCTTGTTCGGGTTGTCCCAAACTATATGCAACATATTATCACTAAATTCCTCTTTAAATATTCTGCTACCAACCATTTCCACCAATAACCTTAATATTGAGTAAACTTTGTCAATACTACTTAAGCAAGAATGGGCACTTGTATGTAATACAAGTGTTTTATAATAATTTATATCAGGGTTAGAAAACCCATTTGGGATATTTTAAAATTGTAATTCAAATATTCCTTTACTCGCATCAAATACATTTTCACTTTTATGAATTCAGGCAAAAATATAACTATTGAATCTCCCAGAAAACATACTTTTCAACATCTGTAAATACCGAATGTCGTGTCGCGAGCTGGCGAAGTGTTTTATAGCTAAACATTTACGAGTTAATTGAGAATATTTTCCAGTTACAACTTTTTGCATCACAGATGGTTCAATCTTAATTCCAGGCGATTTATCAGTAGGAGTACATAATGTTTCATGTAATGTGTCCAATTTACTTGTAACACGTCAAAATATTTGTTCATGCAAATTATCTATATTCATTCATGCTTGTTTCGCTTGAAAATATTTATCTTTATCCACAATTATAACAGTGTGTAAATCAGAAATTATGTCTGAAATTATGTACTCTTTGACTTATACAACCCCAATTTTTATATAATATATTGTGCTGGTTTCCTAGCTGAAATATTACTGCGACTTCTCTGTACCTTTCCTAATTTATGGACTTTATTTAAAACCATGTCTAAATTATTTGTAATTCATATTCGAAAATCATTAGCTAAATCCATAATTCGAGTTTTCACTTCCTCACTTCGTATCTGCAGTTCTATATGCGTAACTAAAGATGATGTTTTATTAATAAATTAAACACTTGTAAATAGTGACAACTCTTCCAAACGAGCACGAATTCTAGTTTCAATACTTTGCAGTACATTCATAATATCGGTTATAAATTCCGAAAATAAAATCGTGTTCTTATAAACCTTATCTTTATGTAAATGAATAGAATTCTCTTGTATTCCCACCATCTGTGATTTAAATACTTCAAATGAAATACTGTTTAAGTTTTAAACATATACTTATATGTCGCATCTGTTTATTTCACTGGCGCACAAACATAATATAATATATGACTGGCCGAGCTACAATTTCCATCGCGAGATCTGGTTAAACAAGTATGACTGTTTAAGTCAGTGATGCCCAAACTGGTAAATACTCATTCTATTTGTCGTGTAGTATAAAACTCTCAAAACCACATCCAAACAATCTTTTATAGAGGGGAAGATCAGATATAACTACAAGAGGTCCATAATTCTGTTTCCGGCAATAGAGAAACATTTTTTAAATCTTGTAAATGTCATATTGCTTAAAATACAGTCGTAAATGTGTTGCAAACTTAAATTATCCATTAAAGAACAATTAACATATTCAAACTGTCACACAAAATGTGTTTAAGAATTAGAGCATAAGTCTGTGACGGATAAAAACTGGTAACATATGAATGTCTTCCGAAGCAGAAATACTTTTGAATTTCGCCATCCGGTTCACTCCAGATATAAATTTGCTTACACTGAATAGGGCAATGCTTCACTTGACTTATAATTTTGTCTGTACTACTGACTGGGAAGAACTGCATACCTTCAATTTAGGACAAAATATTCGTTAAACATTTATATTTGTCTTGCTGTAATGCTTTTGAAAAACACATATGTTCTAACAGCGACATAAGGACACATGTCTTCCCACGAGATGACGGACCATTTATAATGCATCGTATGTTCCAGGGTAACAGTTTACCATGGTTCTGTTCAATTATGATTTCATATTAAGGTGCATTTATGGGAAGTTCAACATTTTGTTTAACACCCTTCATTTCAAACAAACTATTAAAATTCTAACACAAAAAATATATAAATATAGGCTCCCATTCAGTTGTAAATTGTCTGGTACTAAATGCATCAAAAAGAGTAGAGGAGTTTAAAACCCATTGATTAATAAACTACCATTTGAGTTATAAACTACTGCAGTCTAGGAATAAAACTTGAAAAATGTTCAGAAAGTAATGACCAAGAAATAAATGCATTAGGTAATGCGTGTGAGCAGCACAATATCACGTATTCGCAAACAAATGATTAATAAATTGTCATATAGAAAATACTATCTTAGCTAATAAATCAGCAAATACTAGGAAGAGCTCAACTGCATTTACGGCAGAAAAGTTAGGGGCTTGGGTTATCTAATATGTATTGCACACCAAGATTAATAGAGGTATGGGAATATCCAGACAAAAATTATATTATTTCCCGCTCTAACTGACCTAGGGTCATTATTCACTGGAGCGTCTGCGATCAGTAAAGCAATTAAATCAAGTGGCAAGAGAATGTTTCTTAAACCTTTTAAAGTTTGAAAAGGAAGTTTAAAAAAATCCAGATGCAGGAAGAAGTGGAGAAAGTCTTAAATAAGCTCCCAAATTGTGCACTCGCAGACACAGATATTATCGAATACTTAAAAAAGCATAAGATTTCATAATTCTGCGGAGTATAAATGAGATATGAATTACCACGAAAAGCAAACATTAAGGAATACATGGTAGTTAATTTAGATTCAAAACATAATGATGGTATATATTGGGTGGCATTAATTAAAAATGGAAATAATTCAGTTTACTGTGATAGTTTTGGTGAACAATACTGCCAATAGAAATATACAGCTATTTAAGAACACAGAAAAAAGGACAATTAAGAAACAGAACAGTTACCATACAGTATACTTTGCAGTCACTTGTGTTTGTGTTTTCTGACAATAAATAAGATATACTTTACTTAAAAACTGTTTGTCAAATGTAAATTACATTCATTGTAAATGGCAACTACTCACAACTGTGTTCAGTTTATTTAGCACCATTGAATTTGGATGGCGACTGGCTTATTATTATTTTAATTGAGTTTGTAATTAATAATAGAGTTCTCAATGTGGACATACAACCAATCGTTCACATTAATTATTGGTGACGAGAAACACAATATAGGAATAACTCTCGGTTCACTCAAACTCGAAGACCTGGAAACATTCATTAGTAGTAGTGTACAGGAAAACGGTAATTTCCTGTTATTTCCTGTCACAAGGCAATTCACACATGCTAACATCTCAAATGTATAGTAGGCCTAACGTCGATATTGATTTCATGCAAAACAATTCAATTACAATAATGTTCGGTTAAGAAAAGACAATCAATCCAGCAAAACAACTACACTAATCATACAAACAAGTTTATGTATTGCCAGCTAATGTAGGCCGTATTAACGTCAATATTGTAGGTGGTTCGTATTTAAAAGAAAAACCGACAAACACATAGCATGAATTTATGTGTTCTGTCACCCCAGACTACGTAATAATTCAAAAGCCAAAATCATTAATTTGTCTTGTGGCATTAGTTAGTTGTGTAGACGAATTAATGGTTACAATAGTTGACCAAAATGATAAACTAACAGTTGATAGAAACGAGGTAGTTACCATGCATTTACATTTGACAAATATAAATTACTATAAAAACACTTACATTCTGCACATTACAATCAAAATGGGGTTTGTGTATCATATTCAATATATTCAGAAGAAATTAGCTAAAAAAAAGTGGGCAACAATGTAGTCCCAAGAAAGCATCTCTAACAATATGTCAACGGAATTGTAAACTGCTCACTTAAATTAGGCCCGTGCGATTAACACGGGGCAATGCATTGTTTTTAAAAGAATTGGGATATAAGGTATATCGAAATGGAGAACATTCTTAATGAAGAACAACCCATAAGTTATGACCGTGCAGTTAGCAACACTGAGATCCATGTATACGAACCATTGAGATCAGGCACATAAAAATTCTCTCAGAAATACACATACCTATCAAGAATCTTGACATTTATATGGCACCTTCGAAATCGAGTTTGAGGTACAGATGGACGTTTTCAAAGAGAGCTGATGTAACTAACCCAGTAACTATGGGAATAATTCGAAACGGTATTATTAATTTAATGGACAGAATTGTCTACTTATACAAGATACAACGTAAGTTGTGGGCATCACATCAACAATAAATAATTATATCTTGTTAACTAAAAACCATATTAATTCATACACTATGACTGGGTGGAATCACACTGAAAATTATAAACTACAAATCAATAATACTGCTGGGAAAAATGAAGTAGCCATACCACTGAGTATGTTATTGGGTTTTGTTGAAGATAACAAACATCTAACCATAAATACCAAACAAAAATGAGTTATTCTATATAACAACACTTGCATTAATGGTATACACGACACAGTTAATGACGAGTAGGTTGTAACATTTGAACTAAGTAACGTAGAATGGTTAATGCCGTATATTGAAATTAACACTTGTAACCGCATCAAGTTATTTAAGTATGTTGAAAAAGGTGAATAACCTAGACTTTGTATTCATATTGTGGAGCCTGCAGACATTTCCTTCACTACCTGCAAGCAAGAAATTCGTATGGAATGTAAAATATAGTTTCTCGAATGGAAAACCGAGTTACATATTTATAGGTTGTCAAACACACCTACTAAACATTTCAAGTGCAGGCAGAGCTTTATTTGATGACTGAAAGTTAGAAAAAATATCAAATAGTGTCTTAATAATCAAGCTTACCCCTACACCGATTTTAAGACACATATCGCAAATGATGAATACCATATTTGTAACAATATATACACACAGTTTCAAGAATAATACTATGTGAAATAAAGATAGTGCACCGATACTAGACCCTGAATCTTTAAAAAAAAATAGGGCCTCTTTATTTGTGTTTGATGTCAGTAGGCAAAACAATTCGATGAATTGCGAATACGAAGGCCTATCATTGACCTGCATCTTCGGTAAGTTGTTGTCGCTAGAGCCGATTCTGGGATCGAGTTCTCAGCTATGGCCAAATTGCTCGTCGGCATGAGAGAACAGCCTGTCCGGACAGTCCTTTTCGGGCGATGAAGCATTACGACAATGACCACATGCATGTTGATACAATGAAGGAAAATACCGAGAACTGCAAGGATGCTTCTATTGAGACACAGCAATACCTCCTGCTTCATAGATAGGTATTGATTTCGCAGACAATTATGACGAGTGCTAAAGACGGAATGAGTGAAGTAGAGTCGGTTTGTATGGAATATAAGTAGTAGGGATCATTAAAACACATGGGAATTGGGCATAGGAGCGCAGGTGCCGGCCGCCGCCATCTTGTCACATCACCGTCCGAAATATTTTTTCCCTTTTTCCCTCAAAATTTCTATTCTTTCTTTCCAAATCGACCAAAATACCCTAAAAATTAACTTTTTCCCTTAAAATTTCCCTTTCTCCTTAAAAAGGAGGCAAGAGGGAATATTGACCCCAGGGTCAGGGATCAGCGACCCAGGTGCCAAAGATGAGTGACCCAGGGTCAGAAAGGAGACAGGGATCAGTGACACAGGTTCAGGGGAGCAGGACCAAAAAAATCCAAAACATAAACAAAAATTCGAAAAAATCACAAAAAATCTAAAAAATGGATTAAAAATTCATTTAAAAATTTATTATTAAATAATATAAATTAAGAATCATTAGATTATAAAAAAACCTCTTTTAAAATTTTTTTTAATAAAATTTTATTTAAAAAATTCCAGTTAAAAATTTCTAAGGAATTTAATTTAAAAACTTACATTTCCTCAGGTCTCCCCCATACACCACCAATGACTCACTACTGTTCGAATCCAACACACGACTGACTCCCTCGCACCCACTCCACTAACCTATACTCATTCCGCCATCTTGTTTTTTTCGTTCCCCATTTGTTTACTTGATACTGAGGCAGCCATATTTATTTACATGCTACTGGAGACGGCCATATTTGTTTATCGTTCGTTATTTGTTTATACATTACATGGAGACCACCATCTTGGTAGGCAACCGCCATCTCGGTAGGTGACCACCATCTCGGTGAACATCATTAGTCTGCCATCTTGGGAGCCAATGCCACTTAGAAATTGAGACCTGTGACCCATGACCCCTGACGCTAACCCTAACCTTGACCTTAACCGCATGACCATAAAACAAAAACTTCAGAAAAACACATGAAAGTCAACAAGCATAATACATGACTACCACCGCCATATTAGATGCAGACAACCTCGACCTTGAAACCTTTACCTTGAAAACCAAAATCCGAGAAAATACATCAAAGTCACCAAGTATAATACATTACAGGCTACCACCACCATATTGGATGCAGACAACCTTTACCTTATCCCCATGACCTTGAATGGCCTTGATAACAAAACGCGAGAAAAATACATTAAAGTTGACAAGCATAATACGTTACAGACTACCACCACATTATTGGATGCAGACCATCTCAAACTTAACCCCATGACATCCAATGACCTTGAAAATAATAAAACTTGAAAAAATTCACAAACATCAACAAGCATAATACATTACAGACTACTACCACTATATTATATGCACACTACCTTGACCTTGACCCCATGACCTTCATTGACCTAAAACCACTCGATAAAAAATCTATGTGAAGTAGCAGAAGCTAGTTTAGACGATCTATCTTCCACACAGCAGGTGTCATATTTAGCCTCTCAGCTCACCACCTTACTGCTTATAATATACAATTTTGCAAGCCCTATTGCATCATATTGACTTTGAACCAATCGTACTGCACCATTAATAGATTTTGCAGACAAAAACTAGCCAATCACCAAGTTAACACATGATTGCATCTAACCAATCACATGCGAGCATTGAGATATCACACACAGGCAGGTAGGCCGGCTTTAGATGCTAGTTTTTCGATTACATTACCATGCAGTTATATCTTCAACAGTTTCTTTGAGACAAGTTCTTCGCTAACCTATAAATCATGGTCACACTTTTAGTAGACAACTGACTCCTGTTGTTGCTCCGACCCCCTTACAAGAATGACCCATTGACCACATGGTACCATGACCAATTGACCCCATGACCCATTGATCCCATGAGCTATTGACGCATGACCGAAGATATTAATGCAGCTATGGAGCATCCAATACAGTAAGCGATGATGTAGGTCACAGCCTCATGTTCGTTCAGGTCAAAAGGCGGGCCCTTTATATTCGCAATTCATCTTCGTGGTATGGGAGCACTCTGTGAACACCCAAATACTCGTTCGCCCCGAATGAAAACACGCAGGTATTAATATATATATATATATATCAGCTGACCCCACAGACGTCGTTCTGTCAAAAGCTATTGGACTGTGGCAGTCCTATAAACTTATATTTCTGGTCAAGTTCTGGTGTCACCAGAACAGATACGTTTGTGATACTATACAGTCACAAATGTGTAATTTAAATAAAAAAATAAATATAAACGTATTTCAGAGTGATCACTTTATTTATTGACTATCAAATAATTACAGTGATATCAACAATATATTTGCATAATGTTAATTTACTCTGCTATGTATATTTAATGTCATAATCATAAACAACAACTACTTACAAAATTCAGTTTTCTATTTCGTACACTGCAATACTTTAGTAATATTGTGTTAAATGATATTTTCCCTGTAATTCTTTAAGGTACACAATATTTTTTGTTTGATTACCTGGCGCGTAAACAAACAAAGCTGATGATTTTCCAACACGGGAACAGGCGACATTCAATTGGCCATGCGAGAAACATGGGTTTTCAAGATTAATGCCGCAAACACTCAATGACTGTCACTGGGATTTATTTATGGTAATAGCGAAAGCAAGCCGCACTGGAAACTGCAGTCGTTTAAATTAAAATGGTATGTCTGTTGGAATCATTGGGATGCGAGGTATCAAAACGTCTTCTCCTTTATACTTTCCCGTTAGAATGGTTGCTTCGATCATGTTGTTCAGTAATTTTTTCACCGCTAGCCGTGTGCCGTTACAAAGACGCGGTTGGTTGATATTTCGCAACATTATGATCACCGATCAGACCTTTAATTGAAGATTGTGAGGCGGCAAATCCTGGCAAATCCAGCGAGTTCAAAAATTCCGGTGGATAGCTAACGACATCATCTTGGTTAGTAGCGGAATCAACTGATTTGTATGTCCTCAATTCACAGGCAATTTCAATTTTAATTGTGGAATTTAATTCATTTACATCCATGTTTTTGGCAGCCAATATAGCTCGTTCGCTCAACCAAATATGATCTCTGTAATGTTGAGCAACGTTTGGAAACACCTTTTGAATGAGTTCGGTTTTTGATTCAGTAAACTGACAAAAATTGTCAGGAAAGGTAATGCAGCCAGTCAAAACGTCTGAAGGGAATTTGCCATTACCTATGTCAATGATTTGTTTTGAAAATATTTCTCCAGATCGATCATTTTGCAACTCGACACGCATATTCTTGCTTAAATTTAATATCTTGACATGTTTCACATAAAACGGAGGCCTTTAAACATGCATTAAGTTCATCAGATGGCATTAACCGTGGAATCACTGGCAATGTTTGACGAAAATCTCCTGTTAACAAAATCATCGCACCACCAAATCGGTTTTGATTGTTCGCAGATCTTGCATGGTTCGGTCTAATGCCTCCAAAGACTTGTTATGTGCCATCGTGCATTCATTCCACACTATCAATTTACATTGCTGCAAAACCTTTGCCATTGCAGAGTTCTTCGAAATGTTGCAGATCGGAGTTTCGTTGGTTTGCATATTCAACGGCAATTTTAGCGCTAAATGGGCTGTTCGACCCCCTTCCAACAATGTAGCTGCAATGCCTGATGAAGCAAGTGCGAGTGCAATTTCATTGTGTGAGCGAATTGTTGCTAAAATTAATGAAATCAAAAAAATTTTTCCTGTACCACCAGGAGCGTCCAAGAAGTAAATCCCTCCAGTTCCATCATTTACAACTTTCATAAGAGTATCAAATACATACTTTTGTTGTTGGTTCAACAGCAGAAGATTTATTCGAACTGATTCTCTTAAAGCATCGAGATCGTACATATTTTCGCGTTGCAACTCTTGATTAAAAGCGTCGTGCACTGGGCAATTGGGCGCGGCCATGCCTAATTGAGATAATACTTTGTATGACATCATCAAGCACATGTCCTCAATTGCCTCGTTGTAAATTTCTTCACTGACTTGAAAATTTGGATTTCCTGTTCTAATGCGCATTTGATGCAAGATATCGTCACATATCATCTTTGTATTTTATCCATAAATCAATTGGTTTTGATGGGAAGCATGTTGATATAATTATAGGAAACAATATTCGTATTTGATACGCTTGTGAAGAAATTACAGCATCATTGAGAGTTTGATCCCAATGAGCGTCATTTTCTAACACTCGCAAACGTTGACAGGCTTCTCTGTAAGAGCCCCACAATTCGCCATTAACAGTTCGTAAATGTTGGAATGTTGTTGGGTCTCGAACATTGACTAATAGCAATCGCAAATAAAAACACTCATCGTTTCTTGGATGGACTGAATAAATTCGACCTATTGCATCAGTGGAATATGCATTTGGGTAACCTGGAACTGGTTTTCCTTGTTTCCGTCGTTGAAATTTCTTTGAGGATTGATTCCAAGTAAAATATTTGAGCATTTCGGTATATAGCAGTGTTCGGGCGAAATCATCATTCTGACACATTATAAAAAAACTGGTCAAGGTTGTAGATGGTGGTTGAACAGCTCGTTGTAATGCGTTCAGTGCCGTGAAATATACTCTTTGACCATTTTCTAAGTGTATGGCTAAGTGAACAATAGTGGGGTGTCTTTCATGATTGGGAAAATAAAAAATGCGCCAAATTGCTTCATTACTGCTAACATAGAGGCCCATTTGGTATTGGGTAACTTCGTCATTGGAATTTTCTGCACCAACTCCAATCACAGCCATGTCACTTCCTTTAGTTACATATTAACAAATGTATTTGATAGATTTCACGGAATAGCAAGATTCAACATTGATGTGCGCCTTGCAATTCTTTGATACTATTGGTGAATATAGGACAATCCAACGATTATCAATTTCAATGTCTTGTTGATTCACTTTGACAAATGTTGATCTTCCGTTTTCTGCAGTCGATCGGCGACGATACAATGCATAACCATCATTTCTGGTAATTGCTTCTGCTACTAATGCCCGTGGATAACGCTTCGAACATTTACCATCCACCATACACGGTGAATTTTGATTCAGTGTTCCACAGGGACCATGAATCATGTTTTTAATAAGTACCTCATGGAAGCCTGGATCTACTTGTATATCAGGGATTTCAACTGATATCACTGCATCAACTTCATTTGCTATTATCTTCTCAACCAAACAAATCAGAATATGTGCATGCGGCAACCCATGTTTCTGCCATTCAACAGAATACATCCAGCAGCGCGTCTCGCCAAACACGCTATGTTTCACTATGAAATCCATTAAAGATTTCAACTTTTGTTTGAATACTCTTGCCGTAATGTCATGGCGATCAATGGGTGATTGGCTAGGGAATAACTCAAGTTTGATTTCTCTCCACTGCGGATTGCATGTGAATGTGATAAACAAATCTGCTGTACCATAATGACGAACATACGACATGGCATCTTGAGAATATTCATTCATATGTCGAGGACTTCCGACATAGGTTGTTGGAAGAATTGTCATCCGGCCAACATTCTCTGCATTTCCATCAGTATTAATCGCATCTCGAGGTGAAAATACTCTTCAGAACGGAGTTTGGTCTGGTTCAACCTGATGAATGTTAATCGCTCTGTTTCAATTTTGACATACATATCAACAGCATATTGGTGAAACAATTGCCGACATTTCAAGATGTGATTTTCTTTATTTTCACAAACCATCAGGCGGTATGAATAATAGTTCCTTGAACTGACTTTTTTGTTGGTTTCGGCACCTGTAAATAAATCATTCTTTTAATAACAATGATTGAATTTGCACATAATACATATAGTAGCTGATACAAAATCTCCATTGCTAAACCTAATTTTTAATTACCTTTAAGGGGATTTGTCATCTTGATTGAGAAGTGATAACCATCTTCATCTTGCCAAAATATGATGGGATAATGTAGCACATCATATGAGCGGTGTGTTTCATACACACGTTGTAACTGATCATTCCGGCGATGTAAAACAATATCACGGGCTTACAAATTTTCTCCAACTATAACAATGGCAACTTCATCAATTGTAGGTGCATTGAAACGTCTTGCCTGTTGGCCCACAGGAGTTTTATCAGCTTTGATTACAATTTTGAGATTATCAGATTGCATGAGATCCAGTGCATTTTTGAACAATGTAATCAATTGATTGTGTTGATGAAATAAAGTTTGTAATTCTTCTGCAATAGACCTCTTCACTGAAATATTATGTGCACAAACAGATCAGTTTCTTGTTTTGAATTGCCCACGAAATAAACTTGCAGGAATTTGTAGTCGCCGTCTGACACCGACAACAGTGAACCTGCTCGGTGATATATTTGGCCTTGTATCTGTAAATTAAAAATACAGGTTTATTACTTTTGTTACAAATACTATAAAATAAAATAAACAAATTAATACGGGGGGTAAGTCTGTTTGTTATATGTTACCTTGAAAGTTGGCATGAAATTGTCCAGAACTACATTTGCTGCCCCAAATGAAGTCATTTGGAAGCAGTTGTTATATTTTGGGATATTTGTAAGGAAATGTATGGAATCCATTTCTGTTGAAACCAATGAGTACAATGGCTCTGGTGGCGGTACCAATGGAACTAATTTAACTTTGCCATTTGCGCAACACAATCCAGCAGCTTCATTTTTGTATTTCAATGCCTTACAATGTGGGCAAACTGAGTTCATAGATCCAATAGCACCGCATTGGTAGGCACTGTAGTCAATTGAAACATCGTAACTGAAAGCAGCTCGTTACAAACTTGCAAGATTAATAGCTGAATGGCTTGCTGCATGGGTTTGTGATATCCGAATCATTTAAATTTCATTGCGCTCTTCACGTTGCTGTGCAGTCTGATTAGACTGAAAATTAACTTGGTTTCTAGCAGTTCGAGTTATTCGACTCAAATTGCTCCGCCCGCGTCTCATAGGCGGCATGAGTCTTGAACTGAGTATAAATGGAAACACACACAAAATAAAACAATCAACCAAAGATAAATCGAGGAACTTGTTTGTCGATTGAGAAGCGAAGATTTAAAAACAACTAAGAAAATAATTGAGAATCTACTGAAAAAACTATCAAAGACAAACTGTTTAGAGTAGAAAGAGAAAGTGTCAAATCTACGGATGCATTCAAGTAGTTTATAGTAATTTTAAGGTTGCGTTCATAATTATAAATTTACTAATTAAATTTAAAATATTTTTTCTTTATATTATGGTTTGGTACTCTTTTGTTTTATTTGTATAAAACAAAACAGTAAGACAATGAATCGAAAGTCGATTTTAGGGTGTCTGAGATAGATTTACTTGATCGATCCATTGCTCAAATCGATCTTTACGACCCCAAAAAATCGATTCTTCGATTAATCGATCTCAGATCGCCCATCCCTAGAATTGACAGCTAGGAACAGTTTGAATGGTAAAAAAAAAAAATTTTGTTTTTACGTTTTTCAGTGCAATTTTTATCCTCATAAGAACCTTCCTCGGACTTCAACGAATAAAAAAAAATAAAAAATTAGCCGAATTGGTCCAGCGGTTTTCGAATTTTGCGCTTAGCAAAACATTTAGCCATCAATTTATATATATATATATAACAGGACTATACATAATTATGTATATCTGTATGAATATGTATAGTTATATATAGGTATGTAAATATAATATTATTTTCATTTTAATTGATATATCTAGTTATGCACGTACATATGAGTATGGAAATATACATTTATTTCAATTTAATTTATACGTAGTTATGTATAAGAATAGATATATAATTATGTTAATATATAATTATTTTCAGTATTATTTACATGTATAAAGTATATAAATATGAAATTATTTTCTGTTTATTTTATATGTATAGCTATAGGCATATAACTATGTAAATATGAAATAATTTTCAATTTTTTATAAATAATTATGTAAAGGTATATATACATATGCCTACAAGTGTATTAACATCACATATTGATATGTAAGTACATGCGTGTTTTCTTCTGGGGTGAACGAGTATTTCGATTTTCTCAGAGTGCTCCACTACCACGAAAATGAATTGCGAATATGAAGTACCACCTTTTGACCTCGACGAGCATGGGTCTGTGACCTGCACCATCGCTAACTGGATTTGATGCTCCATAGCTCCATAGATCCATCGCTCCATCGCTCAATGGGTCATCGGGTCAATAGGTCATGGGGTCAATAAGTCAATGGGCCATGGGGTCATGGGGTCAATGGGACATGGTGCCATGGAATCAATGCGTCAGTTTTGTGAGTGTGTCGGTCCGACAACAGGAGTCAGTTGTCTACTATAAGTGAGACCATGATTTTTGGTGAGCTAAGAAATTGTCTGGAAGAAACTGTTAAAGATATAACTGCACGGTAATATGATCAAGGGACAAGCATATACAGCCGGCCTACCTGCCTGTGTATGAGGTCTCAATGCTCGCATGTGATTGGTTAGCTGCAATCCTGTGGTAACTGGGTGATTGGGTGATCGATGTCTGCACAATATATTAATGGTGCAGTACGATTGGTTCAAAGTCAATATGACGCCATAGGGCTTACACACTTTTATATTAAAAGCAGTAAGGAGGTAAGCTGAGAGGTTTAGTGTGACACTAGCTGTGTTGAAGGTGGATTTCCTCTACTAGCTTCTGCTGATTCACATAGATTTTTTCTGGATATTTAACTTCCAGGTCATCCAAGGTCATGGGTCAAGGTCAAGGTAGTGTGCATCTAATATGGTGGTTGTAATCTGTAATGTGCTATGCTTGTTGACTTTTATGAAATTTTCTCAAGTTTTTCATTTTCAAGGTCGTTGAAGGTCATGGGTTCAGGTTTTAGATGGTCTGCACCTTATATGGTGGTGGTAATCTGTAATGTATTATGCTTGCTGATGTTTATGTATTTTTCTCGCGTTTTTATTTTCAAGCTCATTAAAGGTCATGGGGTCAAGGTCTAGATAGTCTGCATCTAATGTGGCGGAAGTCTTTAATGTATTATACTTGCTGACTTTCAGGTATTTTCTCGTTTTTCAAGGTCATTCAAGGTTGTGGGGTCAAGGTCGATATAGTCTGCATTTAGTATGGTAGTGGTGGTAGTCTCACATATATAATGCTTGCCGGCTTTTATGTATATTTCTCGGATTATAGTTTTTAAGGTCATTCAAGGCCATAGGGTCAAATTGGAGATTGTCCGCATTTAATATGGCGGGTGTAGTCTGTAATGTATTGTTCTTGCTGACTTTTATGAATTTTTTCTTAAGTTTTGGTTTTTAAGATAATTTAAGTTTATGGGGCTCAGGTAAAGGTAGTCTGCATCCAATATGGTGGTGCTAGTTTGCAATGTATTAACATTGCCGATTTATATATTCTTTTCAAATTTTGGTTTCCAATGTCCTTCAAGGTCATGGGGTCAGGGTCGTGGTATTCTGCATCCAATATGGTGGCGGTAGTCTGTAATGTATTAAGCTTGTTGACTTTTATGTATTTTTCTCAAGTTTTTGTTTTTAAGGTAATGGGGTTAAGGTCAAAATTAGGGGTCAGGGGTCATGGGTCACAGGTAATGTTCAATTATTAAAGGGCATTGGCTTCCAAGATGGCAGACAAATTATGTATTCCAAGATGGTGGTTACCTACCATGATGGCGGTCGCCTACCAAGATGGTGGTCACTAGTGATGTATAAACAAATGACGAACGAAACACAAATATGGCCGCCCCCAGTAGAATGCAAACAAAGATGATTACCTCCAGTAGCATGTAAACTAATGGCGAAGTGGGTGCGAGGGAGTCAGTAGTATGCTGTATTAAAACAGAGGTAAGTAATTGGTGGTATGGGGAAAGACCTCAGGGAATGTAAGTTTTCTAATTAAATTTGAAAAAAAATCTTCACTGAAATTTTTTAGGGAAATGGGAAATTCCGAAGGAAAAAGGGATAAATGGCCAAATTGTTGTTAAATTTAGAAAATTTTAATTAAGATTTATAAAAATAAATTTCAAAAATATTTGTTAATTTTTTAACCAATTTTAATATTTTTTTAAAATAATACATTTTTTAATAAACGTTTAAATCGATTTTCGCTATTTTTTTCGAAATTTCTTGAATGTTTGGATTTTTTTGGGCTGAAAGTTAAAGGTCATAGGTCCTGCTCTCCTGACCCTGGATCACTGATCCTTGGAACCAGGGTCGCTGATCTCTGACCCTGGGGTCATATTTCCTCTTGCCTGCTCCGGGAAAAAGGGAATTTTTAAGGAAAAAATGGAATTTTTACGGAAAAGGGACATTTTTAGGCTATTTTGGTAGTTTTGGAGAGATGAAAGAGAAAATTTGAGGTAAAAAAAAGGAAAAAAGATAGCGTACGGTGACGTTACCAGATGGCGTGGGCCGGCTCCTACGCTCCTATGCCTGATGCCCTTGTGCCTCAATACCCATTTCCCTGCTACTAATGTACACTTAGACTTTCGTGTGAAAATGATGTAATTTTAACATAAACTGTCTTTGGCTGTAGATGCTGGTGAAAATGTAACTTCTGCTACAAATAAAAGCAAATTTATTATTAAAGATGGAACGGGAAGTATAGAATATTATGAAGATAGCATAGACAATATGAAACATGAAAACACTGATAGTGTTGAAGACGATGATGGCGATTCCCTTGATACATTGACACACCCCTCCTTCACATTCGCTGCAATGAGCGACATAAACACTGATAGTGTTGAAGACGATGATGGCGATACCCTTGATACATTGACACACCCCTCCTTCACATTCGCTGCAATGAGCGACATAAACACTGATAGTGTTGAAGACGATGATGGCGATACCCTTGATACATTGACACACCCCTCCTTCACATTCGCTGCAATGAGCGACATAAACACTGATAGTGTTGAAGACGATGATGGCGATACCCTTGATACATTGACACACCCCTCCTTCACATTCGCTGCAATGAGCGACATAAACACTGATAGTGTTGAAGACGATGATGGCGATTCCCTTGATACATTGACACACCCCTCCTTCACATTCGCTGCAATGAGCGACATAAACACTGATAGTGTTGAAGACGATGATGGCGATACCCTTGATACATTGACACACCCCTCCTTCACATTCGCTGCAATGAGCGACATAAACACTGATAGTGTTGAAGACGATTATGGCGATACCCTTGATACATTGACACACCCCTCCTTCACATTCGCTGCAATGAGCGACATAAACACTGATAGTGTTGAAGACGATGATGGCGATACCCTTGATACATTGACACACCCCTCCTTCACATTCGCTGCAATGAGCGACATAAACACTGATAGTGTTGAAGACGATGATGGCGATTCCCTTGATACATTGACACACTCCTCCTTCACATTCGCTGCAATGAGCGACATAAACACTGATAGTGTTGAAGACGATGATGGCGATTCCCTTGATACATTGACACACCCCTCCTTCACATTCGCTGCAAGGAGCGACACAAAGATGAGGACTTCGAGAATACTGAGTACCTATTTCCCGAAAATTAGAATGAAATTGTTGGTGGACTCATATATTTGGGAGAGCTTATTAAATGCTGGGTTTTCTCGTGCAGTGTTCAGATATCTTCAATTATTAATAAACTTAAGAAACGTCGATACATAGAATGATGTGATGAACTGCTTTCTTCTGAAATTATTATTAAAAAATTTGTTTTGCTCGTTATTTCTGTGTGTCGTACATTTTATCCCTCACAACTTTAAAGTGATGCTATGAGTACTCGCCTATAATACGTAAATATCTGCATATTGAATCATAATAAATCTTCAGTATAAAATCTATGTACAGTTGACTGCATACAAAATCTTAGTTAAACATCGTAGAACTTATTGCGATTGCGGAGCTGATTGCCGTGCTGATCTGTGGAAATATTGTGACATTGATGGAAATATTTACGGAGAAGTATGTCATTAATTAATCTTTAAATTATTAAAAATATATTTTTGCAATATCTTAAAAATGTTGAATTTTTGGATTCAACGTCAAGGGTCACCATGACAAGGTCAAAGATCAAGTTCACCTGCACCCTACTTGGCGGTCGTGTGACATCACAACATGGTGGATTATCGGTTCCACTTTCTCGCCCCCTCTTAAACCTATCATCAGTAATTTTTATTTTATAATTTTTAGAATAAATTATTAAATTTTTTTATGAAAATTTCTGCTGTTTGGAAATTTTTAAATTGTTTTTAATTGTTTTGTAATTTTTAATGTCAAAGGTTACTCAAGGTCACAGGGTCAAGGTAACCTGCAACCTATATGGCGGATAAGATGGTTGGCAGATCCGAGATTGCTGATGGTTAGGTCTGACTCCGATACTGGATCCCTTATATCGATCTGGCTTGAAGTATGCCTATAAAACCCAGCTGGCCACAACGGACATGTCAGCTGGCCCTGGCTCGGTGTCATGAATTATCCTCTCTGCAGTCACGAATCCTTCTCTCACGCTCTTGGAAAATGGGAAATTTTTAAGTACATGGGAAATTTTGAGGGGAAAAAGGTAAATTCCAATATTGTGGCTGGCCCGCTCCAGCTCTGTTATCCTGTCCCCTTATTCCCGACTACCCAAAATCCTACTAATAAGACTTTTAATTAAACAATTTAATAAAACACGAATTGAATAAAGTAAAAATTCTAATAAAATTAAAACATTGCTAATTTACATTTAGAGTTCTGCTTTATTACTATTCTTTAAAATGATTTGGTTTACATATATTATTATAAGTCGAATTTGTATAACTTATTTATCTTCCTGCAGTAGCCCTAAAAATACACCTTCTTAAGATTAAATTATTATTTGCTTGGTAAATATTACTTTTCAGCTAAATTATCCTATCCATCCCCTCTACAGAAATGTTATTGAAATGCCATTAATCCCACAATCAAATGATGCGAGCTCACATTATTATGTTGGCGTGTGACGCTGTCAAAAATTAATGATCTAATGAAATAAATGATCAAACATTAAGCCTCTCAGTCTCCGATAAATACAAGTGTATAGTTTTGGATGTTGCAACAAACAAATATTTTTCTGGACTAAAAACTGGTATCGGTATGACGCTCTCATAGAGGCGAAGTGGCCATTGTAAGCCATTCACAATTAAAGGCAGTTCACGGTAAAGTAAGCACTTTTGAAAGCCCTGCTTTGTATCTACTTGTATGCACGTCGTAAATTATTCCGCCTTATGTAAGATTAACACTGCCATGGACCTCTTCACTTCACTATATTGACGCGTCGGTCAAGTGCGACTGTGAAATGATTTAAAAACGGAATAATTTAAAAATCGGCACATTTTTACATTTCGATGTATTTAATATATATATATATATATATATATATATGTGTGTGTGTGTATGTGGATGTATATATATATATATATATATATATATATATATATATATATATATAAAGAAAGCGAAAGCAAAATTGAAATCATCACAAATGGTCACCTAACATATTTTATTCGACTTTAAGTAGTGGAACAGCTCTCCTTAAAGTTTTACGAATTTTACTGGCCACGCGTCACTCAGTGCGCCCGTTACAATATATGCGTGTAGGAGCAGAGACTATTTTCAAAGGTTGATTTCAAAAGTGTTCACTTTATTTTGAATGGCCTTTACAACATTCCTGCTAATCTTCTACGGTCAGTCTTTCCCTCCGCTTCATGCAAATGAAGCCCAGATAAGTTCGGAAACTTACACCAAAGGGAGGACGCAATTAATTTAATAAAATTTTTGACAGAAAATGTTTTTTACTAGGCACTTCTAACACGACCATTTTCTCCTATTTTTTTTGTTATTGATAACAAATGATATGTTATAATTAGTAAATGTAATATAAGCAAAATTCGAATTAAACCAAAAATATAATTCTGTTACATTAACAAGTACATTAGACATTCGTGACATTTGGAAAGTAACTATACACGTCACACATTATTGTAGTTTTGACTTAAGGCGACACCACAGCTTAAAGATTCACAGGTGAGAATGTGAAATGAAAGATGTAACAAATACACTACTACCCTTTAATGATAATTAAAACAATCACAATTGAACAGGAGTAGGTTGGTGTCACTAACTCATTCCTGAAGACAGCTGCTGGAGATCGGTGCCTTAGCGCTCTGCGTCAATCTCGCGTAGAAGACGTAGTTTCCTGGTTCGGATTCCTTGACCACACTTTTCGCCCCCCCCCCCCCCACCTTCTTGTTCTTGTGTTGCAACTTCTCCCTTCTTCGCCGATACCTTGGCGTGGGCGGAATTACCTCTTACTTCTGTGCCAGACAGACTTGTAGGTTTGTGTGGAACGGAATCCACTTCTGCAGTGCAGCTCATGAAGATCCATCCACTGAGTTGGCTACCGGTAACCGCCTCTGGCCTGGGCGCACCACGTGGCCAGAGTCACAATCATTCCTTAGTGGTTCGGTACAGAACGTCTGAACTGACAGTGTCCCATTCTCTGTGTGTACGAGCCTACTACATTACTGACTGCGTGCTGCGAGTTGTCTGTGCTGCCGGCTGATTGGCAGACCGCGCTCCAACCTGCAGCTTGCTGGTGACGTCATGTGCTAGCGTCTTGGACAAGCGGCTGTTTCTCCTCATTATACGTCACAAAGCATTTCGGGACCAATAACAATATTTTCGCGTCTCTCATTACTGACTTCAGATGTCTGTAACACAGCGGATTAGAGTCTTAACAGTGAATTATATTTCACACACGTGATGTGAACATCACACACTCAAGTATGTTTTTCACTTTCTACAGTTCAGTCACTTCTGTTGGACGTGTCCGACAAAGGAGATAGGGAATGTGAAGGTTATATATATATATATATATATATATATATATATATATATATATATATACATACAATTTCAAGAGGAACTGCAACTACTTTATATTTATAAAGTGGGGTATTTTTATTTAACTTTATTTCGTAAAACATATATATTATTACTAGGCAAGATTATTCTATTTATTTCCCACTATGAAGACATTACAGACGGGAGTTTTGAATAATAGAAAACTTTGTAAGTAAATGCGAAATAATAGCATTAAGTTCTAGAGTAATAAATATTTCTCCCTCTTTCGCATTTTCGGTAAGAAAAGGTCATACAAGTCATCCTATGAGCGTATAAATCATCATAATTGCCAAGAGTGTTATGAGAAATTACAATGTATTTCAGTAATTTGTAATTCAAAAATTGTGTATTTAAAAGTAGAGATTGGCGTGAATATTATTTGTCATTTATAGGAATGTAAAAAAAAAAAAAAAAATAAACCTCTTGCATGAAACTCGTTATAAAACACAGGAAATAACGATATATATTTCATTTTGGAAATTAAATTTCTATAATTTCAAGAGATTCATTTTGAACAAGAAATGCGTCAAATGTACGACGTCTTAAATTGAAGGTAAAAGTCCCAAATAACTGTCGCATACAAAATGTATACAATGGTATAATGAACCGACTTGCTTTATTTGTGAATTGCAATTGTTACCCGACTGCGCTGATAAGAAAGTAGTTATTAAACTGAAAAGCCCATAGTAAAGGTGAGGACGAATATCAGGAATTGTTTCGTGCTAAACAATGCTATTTCAACGGCTATGATTTACTCATACCACGACTTTTGACAACGCAGTCTATCCCCTGCCCTTGTCACCTTCGTACGTCGTATTCCTGCCTTGCGCACAATATGCAGGCTACAGGGGGAAATGAGAAAATAAATTGAATGGCAAACTCTCGTCACATCACTGATGGAACTCAGTTATAGTCGACCAGCTTTGAATTGAGTGGCCTTGAAATAAAATTTCACAAAAACAATATCCCTGCCGTATGTGAAGTTGTAGGCTGTTTGTAAATAACGGAACACTTTATAAAAATCTTTTAATGTAACAATTTACAGCCTATTTTGTATCCTTTGACCATATATAATATTATTAGCCCAGGACTATATTTATGCTACGATCAAATTAAATCATGAAATTGCCATAAACGAAAATGTGGTAAAAATATGTTAGTTCTCACTGTTACGAGTATTAAAAATACAGAAATTAACAAAATTAAAATTGATTCCACAAATATAAACACTTCAAGTTGTATGACATTAAAATAAGTGTGTACTTTCCCTGCAGCGATGTCAAGGATTTGGTTTTAAAACGTATTTCATAAAAGTTCTCGAATATCCACAAGTAGAATGAATAATTTTTTGCGTCATGTAAACCATGCCATTTGTACACACAGTAGTGTTGTAAGTGTTTTATGATAACTGACTCCATTAATTCCCTGAGAAACTCAGGTTAAAATTCCTCGTAGGCTAAGCATATTCGGAGCTGACTGAAACAGGCATGCATTGTGACAATCAGGCCGAACCACACGGAGAGAAATATATTTTAGAGAGGTCACCCTGTCAAATTATTTTGTGGTTACTACAAAATACATTTGTACTCGCCACAAAAGATAGGTTGTGTTAGTAATTAAGTGTACGCCACAAAATTATTTGGTAAGATGGATACTAACAAATTATTTTGTTGTCGCCACAAAATACTTTTTCTTTGACAGTGAAATAATGTGAGCTGAAGTACAGAGTCCAACTGCACTGAAACGGAAAGCTCCAGAACGAAGAAGCAGTTGATATAATAATTCGTTTGTAGTTATTTCATATGTAAGTTTCTAGAATCTAAAAATAACTCCAAAAATGTCGAACAGAAAAACCCTTCTCTTGTAGAATATTCTGAGTGATCGTAAGTGTCAACTCTTATGATTCATCCAGAACTTTGAATTTCCAAGATTTTCGTATTGTTATCCAAGCTATCAAACAAATATAGTTTGCATATTTCCGTCAATTATTCATTCTGCCTTCGTTATTGCGTAGCTTTCAGTCCAGGTGCGGAATTTTGTCGTAAGATAATGAAATAATTCCGTATTGAATCCAGGTTCGCCGCTAGTAGAGTATTTGCGTTAAGGGGAACCTTGCCTCGTCATTTTAGATTGTCTGTTTCTCTAAGTAGTTCGGAAAAGACAATTCTGTAAGTTGCTCCTTCTCCCCCCCCCCCCCTCGCTTAAAACATCCAAAAAACAAACAAGGTATCGACCTTACACTCTAGTACAGACAAGTCAAGGAAAAAAGAACACATAAATATCCTACCACAATTCTCATTTTGTCAAAATGTTTTGAAATTAATATTGAGACATAATTACGAGTTCGTATTTCAGTCGGTGTACCTGTACTGCAGAGTAAGATCTAGAGCTAGGTGAATGTATGAGCACTTTGAAATTATATATATTTTTTCGAAACATAGGCTAGAGAAACCAAGAATCCTATATGAAGAAGGAATGTTCCACTTAAACTAGGTTATGAATCTTTCTCCGCCGTAACTGTCATCTGGCAGTGCAGTTTCTAGGTGCTGACAAACACTCGACGTATTGTGGTGTAGGGGGATCTCGCCTGGAGCTCGTGATCTATACGCCATTACATTTACGTATATGCTGTGCTATTTCTAAATATGGAAATGTTATTAAATATCTTTACAAACTGAATTTTCGGTAACTAGGTCAATTAAAACGATTGTTAATATTATTAAAATGCATGATTACCTTTTATTTTAATCTTGTAAATGTATCTATTCGCCGCTCTAGCATCCAGCCATCTCTTCGCCGAGGTTTTATGGAGTTATTGATATATATATATATATATATATATATATATATATATATATATATATATATATATATATATATATATATATATGCGACTGTCCGTCATCACCTGCGACTACCCGTGACTATCTGCGACTACCCACGAGTACCCGTGACTGTCTGCGACAACACGGGACTACCTGTGATTACCCGTGACTACATGTTACTTTCTGCGACTACCCGTGACTACCCGCCACTACCCTAGACAACCTGTGACTACATGCGACTATTTGCGACTCTTGGCGACTACCTGCGACAACTTGCGATATTTTCTTGTAACATTGTTTCCATTTATATTTAATGGTTTTGGTAGAGCATGCTCAGAAAGCAGCCAGTGACTTAATTTTTTTCCGATTTGGTTTACAAATTTTGAAATTTGTCTAGGATTTTTAAAATTAAACATAGCCTATGTCCATCCCGAAGAATGTAGCTTTCTAACAGTGAAGGGATTATAAGAATTGGCCCCGCAGTTTTTCTAGAGCGTTCTTAGAAAACAGCAAGTAGCTCATTTCTTTTCCGATATTGTTCACAAATTTTTTTTATTTCCAATTACATTTTTTTTTAAATTATACATAGTCTATGTCCATATGGAAGAATGTAACTTCCTAATAATGAAATAAATATAATAATCTTCCTCGGTTTCTGAGATTACCCGTTTGACATATAAACAAATAAGCAAACTCACATTACCTCTTTATTATATTAGTATAGACAAGCAATATAATTGTTGAATTATATTAGTATAGACAAGCAATATAATTGTTGAATTATATTAGTATAGACAAGCAATATAATTGCTGAATTATATTAGTCCTGGTTGGATAGTTTAGTAGTTATTTATTGTACTCCATACTCGCTTAATTTCACCCTCATCGACTCTCAAGACCCCGTTGTAAAGAATAATTATCTTAGAGTGTACGTTATCAATTTTAGCTTTAATTTGTATACTTACAGTTACTATAGTTGAATGTGCTAGTACATAACTTTTATGAAGATCGTCACATGAAAAATATTATAGTTTTATGCCATATATCGAGGACCAATTAACCGATTACCATCAAATGTTACACACAAGTAATGCTATATAATATGGTGCTATGTAAATTGACACGTTTCAGGCTCAGCAGTCCTTCTTAAATAATTTAGTTTAGACTGCTCTATCTAAGAAACAATTAAAGAAAATTCAAGCCAATCACAATTTTTATTCGTCATCCAGGTCTGAGTCTTATTTGTATTCCAATATCGAGTTTTGTATTTTATAATTTGCTATCGCATATTATGGAAATACGTCATGTATAATACCATAATTATGCTATGACGTAATCTCGGTGTTAAAGAGTAAATGTTTTACAATAACAGTATTCATTAAAAGAATCAATTACGTACAGATAAATATCAATTTTCCAACTTATTTGTAGTAAAGTAGCGTCAGTTGAAGAAAATGGGAATTTCTCGCCATATTTCTGGATTAATTAATATATTTCTATAAAACTGTGCGCACCATGAGGCGAAATAAAGGTCATGGTAACTTATGTGTGTTAAGTGGTTCAGCTAGCAATATAAAGAATGGCGGATTCATAAACGATTTAGTTAAGTTTGTCAGTATACAAAAAAATTTACCGAAATTCAACCTATCTTTGAATGTTGATAAAATTATTAGAAGCATTGTATTCAGAGCCAGTTTTTTTTTTTTTTTTGCTGAATTTGCACAGTAGCACCAAACAAGAAAATTGAGTTTTTTTTATGATATATCTCAGAAACTATTCAACTGATTTTCACCCAATTCTTCACCATCTAAACTTACATTTTTTTAAGTGGCTCAGTCACTTACTTTCAAATTGACGGCCTTCTAAATATTTGAGGTTAATAAACGCTATCATCCGAAACATTAGACTAATTACATCCGAAGTTGATGCTCTAAATCCGAGATTCGTGCTACAATTTTTACCACGCTATAGTCTATTCGTGGTTTCTTCGCACATTTTGAACTAAACCTTAAAAAAATCTCCCTATATATCAAGTGTTTAGTTTTTTTTATATATATGCCATGAATGATAATCATTTTATAGTGCTGTTAACATGGAAGTATCTTATACTCCGTTAAATTGAAGTTTTGTATGTATTTTATTTATATATTATATTTATTTTAAACTTAAGACATAAATAAAACAGTGCGAATACATGTGTGTCGGTAGTGCCTAGTGAAAAATAGTTTCTTACGCAAAATATTTTTACAACTGAGTGTACATGAATATGGTGCGTTGTCAATTTAGTGTAATTTTCCAGACTTAGTTTGCACAAGGCGGAGGAATATCCTGCAAATTGATCTTTATCAGGTATGCACAAAAGTGCGTAGTAACAGTGAATGGATTATATATTATGGTACGAGGTTTTCTGGGTTCGTGTCCCACGTATGACACGTATGCACTTGTAATTTTCTCACTTCTGTTGGATATATTTCTGGTTTCATTCCTCATAATATTGCTTTCAACGAAACGACGAGTTTTATATACTAACTCAGCTTTTAAGAACTAAATAAAAAATCAGTAATATCCATGTTGAAGAAATTAGGCTCATTATTTGTATCAGTAACATCTTATTTATTTATGATTTAATCTTCCTCTGGGCTTTAGTGAATTAAAAATCTCTTGTGTGTTCTTGCCGAGATTAAAGTTAGTGGAAAGCTGAGTTGGGTGTGAATCGGAAGCTTTTTCATAAGTTAAATAAATCACCGTAGGAGAGTTTGTAATTGTTAAATGATATGTATGTGTGGCAAATATGCGACGTTACATAGGTGGGCGGGCGGATGTATGAATGGCATCAAGGATTTAACAAAGGTCGGGTGGAGCGCGAAGATGATAAACTCGTGGTCAACTGCAAGAAAAGGAGAAAATGTTCAAAGACTCAAAGAAATTTCCGGTATGATCAAAGTCTCATTTTTAAAATGATGATGTGATTACCATGTACCAATAAATTGTAAGATAAATGTATTTCAATCAATTAAACGGGGAAAAAACGAGCGAAAATATTTTTTATTTGAAACATACTCTATATTTACAATATTTTTGCATCGTGTGACTTGAACCTGTTCACCAAATAAAGTGTAGTATAACTAACACTTTCACGTTAAACTAATAAAAGGGCTGAAAGTTGCTCTGTAAAGTGGAGGTAACATATGCAATGGTACAGGTGACGGTGGCATGGAAGTGGAGGAGATAAAAGGTGAATTGTAATATATTGGCACTAACCATTTTCGATAACATTATCTTTACTTGCGAGTTTTCCGCCAGATAGGCCACCGAACAGTGTACAGAGTTTCAGAAAAATATTACAATTCAGCAACAGTTCCTCGCCCATAAAACATGTCCACTTAAGAACATAATCTTAAAAAATGAGACTCCCGTCTAAAAATTTCGCGTTTTTCCTCCCCCATTTTCAACGTGCCTGATGCGACATTTTTTTCGCCTGGGTTGGGCGAGCATAATTGCGCCTCACGACAGCCACAAAACCGATGCGTCATGGGAAATTTCCAACTTCCTGAATGTGCAAATTTACACTGATAAAAAACTTTTCATATTTTTACAATTACGTGTGATGAACAATAAATATATATTTCCTTGAGCCCTTCAAGTTATGCGGTGGTGTCTTGTGACAGCAAGGCCGACGCGGCAGCAAGCAGTATATCGCCCTTCCCCGACACAAGTTTCCATACCACTAAACTGTGCCAGCTAGAGATGGCCGTTATTTAACGTAACAGTTATAATAAACTGTTACAATTTGGCAACGTATTACACGAGTAACACGCTCCATCGCTTATACCGTTATTTTTAGAACGTCTTGGAATGCCTCAATTAAAACAAAGCTTGACTACTGCGCATGCGTAAAAGTTATTTTTTGGAACGTCTTGATTTGCAACTGTGCGCATGTGAGGATGTTATTTCCTGAAACGCCATGCTTTGGAAGATTGGACGACGTAATTGTTACATCCTGGAACGTTGGGACAGGCGAGAAATATTTCACAGTAAACTGTTACAAAAATAACACGTTATTGGATCGCGTTACATACTCGGGACTCGTTATGTGAAAGTAACTGTTTAGCCCATCGCTAATGCCAGCCGACTGAAGTTCCTGCTCCGCCGCTAGGAGCGCGGCATGCAGTGGTGACTTGGTGCATGAGCCTGGGATACGTTGCGAATGGACTATGACGTCAGATCCGGTGGAAGTGTTGTATCCACGGAAATTTTGAATAATGTAGAATGTTATAGACTGTTCGCTGGTCGTTTATTGGTAGTCAATTTCAGATACCCCTCTAGGGGCTAATTGGTAATTGCGACTCTGAATGGCCTGGGGCTGGCTCATTGCAGCTCCAACGGTTCTTCAGAAAGCTCAGTATAATGACTTGCTATTTGGTAATAATTGTAATAATCTTTCTGGTCCGTCAGGAAGTTCATACTTTATATCCGTTTAGATATGCAGTTGGCTCCATCTTGTTGCGCAAGGAAAAACGAATAATTGTCTATTTATTTAAAGTCGGCCTATAAATAATCAGGAATAAATGTTTCAGACTCTTGCCGAGTTAAAATAAACTTTGGAAAATGTACTTTAAATGTTATTCAGCATTTGTAGCTGATACAAAATTAGTTAGAAAAATCCCACGTAATCTTAAACGAAGTGTTAGTGAAACCTCGATTTTTGAGAAAGGTTACAAAATGGCTAGATTAATGTATATTTGTGAGTGTAGCCATGTCGTATGATTATGATGTTGCTATGGTTTTCTCGGGAAAACTGATGACAGTACCTGAATTTGTGTAGTAGCCATGATCTGTAAAATAAAATTTTATCTAGTCGGAAATGAAAAAGTGCTGTTATGTGTTATTTAGCAGTGGGGACGAATAATATTCCACTAAGTTTCATTTATTTAAATGAAAGGAGATTTTAAGAGAGTAATTTCTAATTTATTTTTGTCTGTTGACAATATTAAAACGATTCTATGAAAATAAATACAAATTTAATCAAAGTTTTTGAAGTAAACCTAAAGCATATTTTTAAACAAGGCTTTAATATGAGAACATGTCCTAGCGCCCTTTGGCCTTTGTAGTACTTTTTGTGGCGCCATTTTTTTACTATGCGCACATTAATAGAACAAATTTAATTTTAGCCTTTTAATGGAGAAAAGAAAAGATAATGATTTTTAATCGAATATTTATATAGTTCTTTAGTAATTTTGTATAACTTTAGCTTAGTGTATTTTGAAAAATATCATACACTTCGAAACAAGTAAAGAAGACCTTTTGAGAATGATTCATTTGTTATTTGTTATGATAGTTGTTGGCCTGTTAAATTATGATTTCACATTCTTTACGGTTTTGAAGTTTTCTGCTGTTTTTCTTTGTGAATTTCGGGCTGGTTTTCAAGTTCTTTGATACGCTCTTGGGTCAAGGGAGTCACAAAACATTTAAGTAAAAATTTCTGGAACGGCGTATTGACAACAGCTTTGAATTGAACAATGTTGAGTTCTAAATGGACTGCACGCAAATATTGCCTTGCTCATAGAGGCGACGTGGCATGTGATGAGCGCATGTGGATCGCCTGCAGCCATCCTGCGAATTTAGACCTTAGGACACGCAGAATACATCCAGCCAGGCGCAACTCTTGATAACAACATCTCGTATTACTGTTAGCAGTGCAAGAATCGGTAACTTACTTGTGTGAAATTAGTATGCTAAAGGCCACGAGCAGAGCCACTGTTGAGACGCTGTAGCCAACCTGAGACATCGCCTTTATGACCGGCATGTAGTCCTGGAACAAAAATAAACACACATGAACTGGTTTAATACTGAAAGAATTTCATGCAGCAAGAAGCATACTGTTAACAGTTATCAAGACACGGCGATACAAATTTTCTAAGCTAGTTTATGCCAGTATATTCAAAGAAATTATTAGACACTATGGAATTTGACTTGTTAAGATTTAATTTTGAGTACAAAAAGAAAAGATTATGTTAAGTAACTTATTCAAGTATGTATTTCACTGCTTAGTAGTATTATGATATAGTTCCTTCTGGCCCAGGCATTAATGCGAAGGAGCTAGGAGTCGTCCGACATCTTGCATGATAACATGTTCTGCTCTGTCATTCCAGTCAATCAACGGCCATCTTCTATGACAAAATTGTCTGTTTGACCACAAAAACCCCTTCCCGAATAAATTATTTTACCAAAAAATTATTTTTTCACCAAGAAGCAAGAAACGAATAACACTCAGGCGAGCGAGAGGATTCGAGGCTCTTAGCAGAAAGAGCCACTTTGTCCTCAGATCTGAAAAAGAGAAATTCCGATGCTCCAATATAGGTACAGCGGACCAGAGAGGATCACCGGATATGGCACCCTCCCTGAACAACATCCTGCACCTACCACCTACCTCAAACACTTCATCACTTGCACCTCACCTCCTTTCCATCATAACCCGCTGGTAATTATTATAAAAAGTCGCAAAAATTCTTAAATAATTCTAAAAAATCTAAGAACATGTCTTAAACTACCCTTGCTCAACTCTCCACCTCCATCCCCTCACAACCTCTCCATCACACAAACAATTATTATAAAATAACAAAAAAAAAAGAAATTAAATAATCGAGGAACATTATGTTAACCTCAAACTCACCCTACCACACTAACCAACCTTTCACCCCTTCTACAAACCTAACCCCTACCAATTCTTGTAAAAAAAATTTTAAAAATCTAAAAATCGAAGAACATATCCCATCACCCTCACCTCAACCCTCTCATTTCTCACCTCGTAGAAATTATTTCAGTGTCAAAAAATAATTGCAGACAATTAAAATTAATCGAGGAAATTATAATGTTATTCCACCTTTCCTCCCGGTCAACCCCATCGCCCTAACCTACAACTTCTACCCTTACTTACCCGCAATTCAATCTTAAAAAATTTAGAAAATCACAAAATTTATTTAGTCAAATCATGGATAATCATACATTGATATGCCCGACTACCACGTTGGTTACTGACGACCCTGACCACACAATAACATTAAAAACGATAAATCTAGAAATAAAATTTAAGAAAATCGAAAGAAACTAATAACATTTTTGGAACATATACAATACTTACTCTGACACCTATGTTAGGTAATGGTGGCATTGCCTTGAAAAAATAATACTAAATTCATTAAAGGAGAAGAATTTTATAAAAATTTTATAAATTTAAAAAACGGTTTAGCATATTACATGACTGGCTCTGGCACACATGTTGAATGTTGGAAGCCATAAATTTGATCCCATTGGCTTTCAACTAAAAAATAAAGATAAAATTGAGAAATATCTTTAAAAATTAAAACTATCATAAAGGAAAAATGTATACCTATTACAACAAACCAAGTGGGTTGTGTGTAACACTGAGTGTTGAATTATTGCACAAATGGCAGAGTTACCGCTCCGTAGTACGACAATCAGCAGCCGACTGAAACCCCACATCTATATTTAATTGACTATATATCCGATCAAAATTCCTACCCACAAAGATTATTATTGACTTCATAACACATATATATCCTACCCCCAGCCATGCCACAGATCATCACATTTCTCATCTCACCCCTTTCCTTGCCATTCTTTACTGTAGCTCACCTGCCATCATCATCCACGCAAACTACCAACCCACCACCCGACCCTAACCCATCACCCAATAACTCACCAGAGCTCATCAGCCTCATCTACCACTCACACTATCACGCCTCGTATGTTTCACATTCCGTCATTGTCATTAACTGTCTCGTCATAATCGCCTGACGATCAATACCCGCCAATACAGAAAGAGTTATTGACGACGCCAATTACCGGCTCTCAAAACGCGAATACTTACAATTATTAATGAGGTTCTTCAATGTATCACCTTGCATAAACTGTGTGCGGCCATTGTTGAAATGTTTCATTGCATGAAAATTACTCTTTGTAGAGGTGCTTATCTTATGTCACCAATCATGGCATCTTTTCCTTAAGAACTTTCCATAGTAACGACCATGTTTTCTATATAATTTTCCATTAGTAGGCCAAGGTACATTTATAGAGGTAAGCTGTGTTGTAGACTATGTACAATCATTGGCTTGCACCATCTTCACAAAGAAAACCTACTAATTTCCACAGTGGCAGCATGTGTAATAACTTGGCACAGCTATTTATCTATATCCATACTAACACAATTCATTTGTGAAATTTAGGAATTTTATGCCTCCATTCAACCAGACATTGCATCTAATACTTTGATGACATTACAATCCAGTTATATCTTCAACAATTTTTATCCAGATTAAGTTCTTCATTCAGGTTGAACTCATAGTCACACTTAAAGTTTACGACAGACTACTTGCTAGAGAGAAAGCTCACAAAGTCCGATCCCTAAATGAACATTAAATGACCCATAAATGACCCCTAAACAACCCCCGATGAGCGATAATGAAATTAAGTGACTCCTAAATGACACCTAAAAGACCCCTATTTTTTCACAAATTAAACTTTTGCTCCGCAAATGACCCCTAAATGACCATTCCTGCTTCGCAAATAAACCCTAAATGACCCATCCTGCTATGTAAATGACCGTTAAGTGACCACTTCTGATCCGAAAATGACCCCTCTGGCTCCACAAATATCCTGTCCTGCTTTGCAATAACCCCTTAATGACGCCTCCTGCTCCGCACATGACACCTGATCCGAAAATCACCCCTTATGCTCTGCAACTGATACCTTCTGCTCCTCAGTTGAACGCTTCTTCTCTGCAACTGACTCTTTCTGCTCTGCAACTAACCTCTCCTGCTCCACAACTGATTTCTTAATGACCCCTTCTGGTCCGAAAAATACTCTTAAATGTGCCCATATTCCCCGCCCTCCTAAATAACCCCTGAATACACCTCTTCCACTACACAAATAAACCATCCTGCCCCACAACTGACCTCTATATGACCCCTTATTCTTTTCAAATGTCCCTTACTGCTCTGCAAATGACCCCTAAATGACACCTCCTGCTACACAAGGCAAAATGACCCCTCCTGCTCAGAAAATGACCCCTCCTGCTACGCAAATAATCCCTCCTGCTCTGTAAATTACCCCTAAGTGACCCCTCCTGTTCTGCAAATAACCCCTAAAAGATGCCTTCTGCTCCGAAAATTACAACTCCTCGTCCACAACTGCCTCTTACACAATCTAGGTTCACATTATTGTAGTTGTTTGCTGTCTATTTAGGATGTAATTCTCTGTAACCAGGTGACTATTTACCAAGTAGATTGAGCCCACTTGTTATCAACTCAAGATTATTTACAGAGACCATCAACCGACCCAAACTTTTGGAAACCACTTATTCTTCCTTTTGGCATAATTTGTGTATAATATTGCCAAAAGTGCTTCTTATTGCATCTGCATTATAGACACAGTTACACTCGAAGTATTGAGACTCTGCTTCATTATTCTCATAATGGGGCTCTGTATTCGTAAAGGTACAATCCAGCAACATATTATATTTTACATCACCATGGTTTCGACCTCATCTATTAGTTGGTTTAACATATTATTTTCCATACTTGACATAAACGAGCAAACATAGATCAATGTAGTAGACATATTTGAATAAACCAAGTATTTAAGAAGACACTTGTATGCAGATAGCTTCAGAAAAATACCACTAACTTTAGGTTTTGGCTCATAAAGCACTAGCAAAAACTGTGTTTAACGATCAGGTGACATTTATGTAGGTCACAACCCTATGTTTGTTGAGATCAAACACAATCTAACTTCGTATTGGTTGACGAAAGAGCCCTTCCGAACCGAAGGTTGCAGAAATTCAACAGCAATTTTTGTACACAAACACACACACACACATACTAATATATATTTATTTATTCATTTATATACATGAAGCAAACGAAATATGGCCCATTGATGGTTTAAAGTCAGATGTTAAACAGGCAAAAAGTTGGCCAAAAGCTTGTTATATATCAGCGTCGTGAAGTCAGATCCAGCACCCACATGTACTTTCTTTCCATTGCAAAGAAGACACATGGCAACGAAGGTGGATGGAACTCCTGTGTTTAGTTGGATTTAAGATGGTGATAAAAAAAATTCATTTGGGTGCTCCAATTTTACATAAATGAATAATATAGCCAAGCGAATTTAGGATTTTCCAGTATTGAATTAATTTAAATATTCAGTTATGTTGTTTTCATAAATGTGCACCATTGGAATTCATTTTTATATTAATTACTTGTTTTATGATAGCATAACAGTTAATAGTTTTGTACTTAGGGGCACTTAATAAAATGATAAAGAGGAAACACAATTATGGCAACTCTTTTCAAATATTATAAAATTCCTTGTACATGTAGTCAACCAACAAATCACTTCTTTATAAATAATTAATCTGAGCAATTAGAATCATTGCTTATAATTAATACTTTGTATTTGTTTATATATAGGTACTCATCTAACTACATACATCTCAATTAGCTTTAAACGGGTACCCGGTACAAATTAAAAAAGAAAGGTTTTGCCAAACCTTATCGCACACATTTTTTACATGACAACTTATTTGTCTATAAAGTTTACATTGTTGCTTTTTAGTTCAGTCTAAGAGTCTAGCATTCTGAGCAGCACGATCCCTCACGCACAAAATAATTGTAATGTATTATTTGATTTTTTGACGAACAGAAGAGGGTAGAAGTCATTAAGTGAAGGAAAACATTTGGGCTCAGCTTAGGCCACGAATAGAAGTGCAGAAACATCCCGGCAAGGATGTTACGCCACGAAATATCACAACCCTCAGGCAAAATGAAGTTAGGATACCATTAGTAGTTGTATACGAGAGGGCTCCCCGAAACTAGTGGACAGTCTTAATAAAAACAGAAAACTAGAGAGAAATCACAAAAACCAACATGAAGGGGATAAAGTAAAGAGCTCCGCAAATAAACTTACCTAAACGGCGGTGTAAAACTAAATTACATTAAACATATAATGTAGAAACGAAGAGAGAAAATAAATCGTATGTAGGTAACGTGTATATCGAATCGTGTGTGCTCAGAACTCTGTGTTTCTCATACACAATCGATTATTTAACGACTACTGAAAGGTTTCTAAGACTAATACCAAAACGTTTTTTATTAATTAATCTTGGGTAGTAATTTGCAAAATTGTGTATTTTAGAGCTACTTGACATCATTCAGAATAAGGACAAAGAAAATAATAATATTTACTTACTGAAGCAAAACGAGGCAAAAGTATAATATTTTAAAGTATATTTTGTAATTGAATTATTCAAAGCGGGCATACTTGTGGCGAATAAAACCATTTATAAAGAATGTAATAATTATAAGTCGTTTGACATTAATATATAACACAATAAAAGTAATAAACCGGAGCACATATTCATAAAAAATATATATTAATGCAATAATGGTATTAAATTAAGTAAGTATTACTAGAATATCAACTTTGTATAAAAAAATTAACTGTGTCAATACATCTGGCACATACTTCCCTCCTGAAACCAGGGCACACATAAGACAGTATGGCAAGAGAGAAAGAGCAAACACAAAACATAGTGACAAAAATTTAGAAGAGAACTTCCATATGAAGAAAACACTAGGCAATAACAAATACAAAGTGGTGGAAGTGACACTAGGTACAACTGGCAATTATATAACTACAGCATGTACTTGAGGTGCAGGTTGTGTAGGTGTAAAGGTTTCCGTAACCACACAGAATTTGGACTTCAACCAAACAACTATTAGTAAGGCAATGCCACATACAGCAAGAGTGGACAAACTAAAAGAAATCACACTAAAGTGTTTAGGTGATTGGGAAGGATGGGTGGAAGAGATCCATTGCATCACGGAAATTGGTACCATTGGGTGTGAAGCAAGAAGGGAATCTAGCACTTTGGTAATGGAATCATTAGGAGCAAGCTTAGACAGATTTGGAATTAGTTACGAAGTGAGTTTGAAAATAGCTTGGGGGCATGAAGAACGGGAAGAGACTTATTTAAATAGATGGCCGAATACACTTGTCGAAAAGTATTAAAATAGGGACTGACAATATCACAATGTGAAGCATTGCTGATAAAACCACTTCCAGTGGTTCTACACAGGGAAGTGACGTCAATAGGAAATTTAGTTGCAAAAAGCCAAAGAGAGTGAGTTTTTCTCAAAAAAGGCAGGTCAACTGACACTACATATTCGTCACAAAAGTTGAAATGCGGTTTACCTGAAAATTAATTAAATTCACAACTTTCCACCTGAGCATCATAAGATGGGATATCAGAAGGACAAATAGTTAAACCATAGGTTTTACAATTAGACAAAGGATTCTCAGAAATGGGGGCAAAGAGTTTTCTGTCTTGAACTACAATTAGAAAATCAGATAATTTAAATAACAAATAACTGTTAAAGTCTGGTACCAATACAGGAAATGAATAAACAAGGTAACTTTGAAATACTCCTTTGTTTGCCAGTAGCACATTCACTACAACATTCAGATAGGAATTATGTATAATGGCTTCAACATTACAGAAACCATAGTATGAAAAAAGATTCTCAAATTTAAAAGGTGCTGTCATATGAAGGGGAAGTGCAATTTGTTTGAGAATGGAAATAAAATCTTTGTAATTCAACAAAGTAGAACTTAGCCATCCATAAACACTGGTTTCGATAACATGTTTAAGGTCAAAAAGTTCCAACCTAGCACTAGACAAAGCTTCGTTTACTCTTAACAACATAGTGCTCAAATTCAAACCTAAAACCAGGTATCATGATCCTGTCGCACAATTCATGAGTGGATTGATTAAACAGAGAATATAAGATCTTTATGTTCTCTAAATAATGAGTGGCTTACTTATGTATTCCTTTTGTAGTGTTAAGATTACGATCCTCTAAGTTCTTAATAAAAATATTGTGGTTGGCCACATTGTTGGAAATTGTGTCCTGTTCATCCTCAATAGAATTTAACAGTTTTCCCAGATTTTGTAAGTCGTCATCCAATGTTCCAAAAACAGTCTTAAAAATTTAACGCAAAAATCAAACACATCTCTTTTTGGGCGAGACTGAGGGAGCAAGGACGTCATGGTAAACACTTCAGTTTTGAAAGCTTTCAGGTTGATTTCTAACTGCAGTAATGCCAAATTTAAGTGTTGATCAAAGGACCCATTATCTGCCTCAAATTTCTGGTGCACATTCAACACTGTATTCAACATCAGGTCCAATTCTACACATTCTTCGTCCAGTTAATTTCAAATTGAAATTCAAAACTACACGATAAAAGTTGTTTGTAAAGGTTATGTATTCATAGATCTTAAAAAAGACACCAGAACTGTGAGAATTTACAATCGCTGAAGAAATGTTTAACCCATTGTCTAGCGTAAACAAAATTCCCAGGAAACACACAGTGCCATCCCCAGGGGAATTGAAAACAAACGAATGTCACCCCTTAAAGAGTTAGTTTGCCATAATGGGCTATACTGACACTACAAATACTTAATAGGCCGAGGAATAAATTTTCTTTCACATTACCCTCAAAAGAGTAATAATCCAATACTAATGTTGGAATGATTCTTAGATGACACATAGCTCAAGATTCAAACACACACAAGTGTTTCACACAACAATTAATTCGGAATCTATCTACTTCACACACAACCCAATGTAAAAAACACAGAACAGGAAATTGAACCACAAAAAGTTTCAATAGAATACACACACACACACACACACACACACACACACACACACACACATATATATATATATATATAGAACACATATACTAATGTAATACAAGACAAAACATTGCAAGACACTGTTTCAACAGTACAAATAAAATGACATAATAAATAAGACAATGTAAAATGTTATAAGTAACAAATTTAATTATTACAGCTGGTTACATCGCGCATAAAGAAATAGATCGTAAAATTACTCGGTACAATGGGTGCCAGTCCACAGACAAAACGAAGTCAGGATCAAGCTAAGAACACCTGTTGCTGTGTTAAATATTATGAAAATGTACAGTTAGGGTCTGCAACTCCTAAACACCACAGAAAAATCAATTTATTTATGTACATGAAATTTATTTTGATGCGATATATGTGCTCTTGTAATAAATGTTCCTGAGCTGGGATCAGCTAAGGCGACAGTGACTGGCGTCAGAAAACGTTGGATTTGATATGGGCCCGACCAACGATATGAGAGTTTTGCCATTTTTTTATAATTGGCCCTGCTGACAGGATGCGCTTTGCACCAAACAAGATCTTCTACCTGAAAAGTATTATCTACGCGACCTTTAATATACTTTGCACAGCTTTTGAAATGTGCGCTTGAAATTTTTGAGGGCAGATGCCCATACCCCACGAACATCCTAAGGATTGTTCGGCCACAAGTCATTTAGATGCCACAAATTTGCTAAAGGATTATTTTGTGCAAAAGTAAACATGAGATTAAATTAAGTGTTTTTATGATATTCGTGATTGACAAAATTGAAAGCAATTTGAAACCAAGAAAGATTTTTATCCCTATTTGTCTGATCCTTCTCATGAAAGGCAATGAGAGTAGAACGAAGGTTTCGATTGAAACGTTCCGCATGCAAAAGAGGAGGATTGTATGGCGATAAAGTAATGTGGCGTATACCATCAGAAAACCACATATTTTTGAACAGGTGAGAGGTAAACTGAGAGCTGTTATATGACACAATAGATGCAGGAATACCGACATTTTGAAAAAAATATCTGTTTGAAGAACACGAATGGTAGATATAGCATCATCTTTTATAAGTGGAATCAACCACGTCAATTTGATGAAAGTATCAAAACATATTAACAATGTATTATTTCCTAATTTGCTTCTAGGAAAGGGACCAACGTAATCAAAGAACCTTTTTTCCATAGGTTTTTCAGCTACCTCCGAAGAGAGAAAACTGAAATATTTATTCTGTGTTGGCTTGCTGAGGGCACAAATTTTACAACACTTTAATGTTTCAGAAATTTCAGCATCCATTCCCTTATAAATAAAATGCTGTCGAATGGCCTGGATAGTTTTACAAGTTCCGAGATGAGCTCCAAGAGGGGGTGAATGATAATTAAAAAAAAAACACGTTTTTTAGGTGATGCAATACAATCACTTTTTTTTGTCACGAGACCTACAACAAAGGAGTCCTTTTCAAAGAAAGTAAGGTTTATGTTCAGCACCTAATTTTAAATTCATAATGAATTGTCTTAACTTCCTATTATTTTCTTGATGTTCTTTAATGTCAGTAAAAGCTAATGGAAAACTATACGAAACATTACAATTTGGAAGGGTTTCAGGTTCTACGAAAGTACCATCAAACATACGAGACAATGCATCAGAAACAACATTTTGAGAACTTTTAATACGTCGTACACTGAATTTCAAGAAGAAATTTTTACAACATTTCTACCAATTTTTCCTAACTGGTGTGGATGTGCCAAAAGCCACGACAGAGTCTGCTTATCTGTTTCCAGAAGAAATTCGCCATGTTCAAAATAGTGTCTAACTTGTCTATAGCAAAAACAACAGCTGAGCTTTTAAGCTCATATGTGGTAGGTAATTTCTTTTCTTGAGGAGTGAGTGTACGATAGGCAAATGCAATGGGCTGACGACATCCATCAAACTCCTGAGACAGGATGGCTCCTATAGCTTGACTAGAAGTGTCTGTTTTTATGATAATGTCCTTACTGAAATCTGTAACGTGCAATACAGAAGGATGTACGAAGTCATTTTTAAGAGCGTCAAAGGTCTTTGGTTGATCCTCACCCCATTTAAATTTGACGAATTTCTTTCGAAGATGATAAAGAGGTGCTGGTTTTTCAGCAAAATTGGGAATAAATTACCCAAAAAATTATATCATACCAATGAATTTGGCAATGCCTTTTACATCAGGTGGTGGGGGAAAATCTTATGGATTTAGTCCTATCAGGGTCAATGGAAATTCCACTAGAGGAAATTCTGTGTCCTAAAAATGAAATCTCTTGGACAGGAAACCTAACCTTAGAAGGGTTAAATGTGAGACCAGCTTTTTCTAAATGGCAAAGAACATCCTCTAAATCTTCTAAATGTTGCTCAAAACTGTCCGAGTAAATCACAAGATAACCCAGATAATTATAAACAATTTTGAATTAAACATCATGAAATATCATATACAAAGTCTTGTAGGAACGTGGGCACGCGTGCCCTAGCCAAACGGCACACAAGTAAACTGGTACAAGTTCCGAGGAACACAAAAACTGGTAATTTGTTTGGAATTTTTAGACGAGAGAATTTGGTGGTATGCCGCTTTCAAAACAATAGTGGTAAAATTTTTTGCCTTCCCAAACTAATTGAAGGCCGAATGGAGATCACGAAGAGGCAGAGATTCAATTTCAATTTTATTATTAAGTTTACGATAGTCCATAAACATACAATGTTTCCCATTGTGTTTCTGTACCAAAAGGCGGGACTTGCATACTGTGAAGTTGACTGCCCAATTACAACTTTGTCCAATAAATCTTTAACCTGTGTGTTAAAATTTTCCATTTGAGGAGGTAATAATTTATACGGATGACACTTGACATTGTATTTGTTAATTAACTTAATTTGGTACTCAGGGAGATTTGTAAGGTCTAACTAATAGTAAACACATTGGGGAAACTTTTACACAGTTTTTCAATCGCAGTGCGCTGTTCTTGATTAAGGTGCTCAAGGGAATCTACAAATTGATTATACTCTGCTTTATCTTTATTGGAATTAATTTGTTTGGAATTTCTTCCCATAGAAGATATTTTAGTGTTTGGAGCAAACTTAAAAAAAAAAAATTCCATCTTGAATGTCTAAAATTAAGCCTTTTGCGGTCATAACTTAATCGCCTAAAATAAATTTTAAACCCAGTTGCTTAGAAACTAGGCATTTGTGAAGTCAAGTAATATTATCAATTTTTAGTTTAAGAGTAGCACAGATAGCAAGGCCTGCCTGGGAGAAGTATAACACTGAACATCCACAGGATCAACAGCTTTGATTGACTTTACTTCCTTCTACTTTTCAAAAAGTCTACCTGACATGATTCCACTAGCAGATCCAGAATCCACAAGAGATCTGACAATGTTTCTAGTTTTACTTCAACATGAGGTGTATATCCACGACATTTGGGAAAATGTACATGCCATACTTCAGTTTTTTTTCTTTTTTCCTTGTTCATAAGGACCAAGCTGATTTTGAAAGTTTTGACAGAGTTTGGCATGATTGAACAAGTGGGCATTGTATTGACAATTGGCAAACAACCCTGAAATACAAGAACTGCACACTTGTTTGCCTCGCGTAACTCGTTTGTTAGTTTATGATAGTGGTCAACAGTGTGGCCTGGTTTTTTGCAGTTCTTACTTGAGATTTCAGTGGTAGGAGAGTCAGAGTGTGAAGGGGTTGGTTAATCTTCCTGTTTCCGTGACTGCTCTTTCTTACGAGTTTTCTCAGTTACAGTATTGGTGGAAGTGTCATAACCTTTTTTACTGTCGTGACCACGTACTGACCGATGTGTCTTGAAAATATACTCTCTCTTTTGATCTGCATATCTTATATTTTGAGAGTGAATACAAGCCCTATCCAACTCAAAAAATGTGCTGGGTTTGGCAAAAAAAACCTAAACAACTTTCTTGGGGCTCTAGTTCCTCTAAAATAGTGTCAACAACTTCAGATTCTGTAAATTAAAGCATATAATAATTGCTGCCTCTTTAAAACTGCTTATAACAACAGAAAGTGCCTCATAGGTTTGCTGTAATCTGTAAGACATCCTCAGTTGCAACTGAGCATGCAACCTTAAGGGGATAAAAAAATTTAAAATTTTGGCATGCTATGAATCAAATGTCAAATATTGTGCCATGGCAAGGCTTTTTCTTTCACTGAGATGTCCTTGTGTGAAAGGAAAAATCACTTCATGAAGTTTGTACTTCTGGCACAATTTTACTTTGGTGTAGTTTGACAACAGCTTATAAAAAGGCTATAAACTTGGGTACACTCAAGTAATCAGTGTCAGGGAAATGATGTAACATGTTTTCGAGAGGGTGAATGATTTTGCCAAAAAACAGAAGATTATAAACAATATGGAGAGGGTGCGGGGTGCATCTGTGTACTGGAAACTGTGGTGGGATGAAAGGAATATGAAATTTGGAGGGGTGTGGTGTTGTGGATGACATTGGATGGAATAGTGGTTGAGGTTATGGTGGAGATGGGAAGGTTGACAATTAAAATAACATGAGTGGATTGGGCGGTGACAGTTGCATGTAGTAAAGGCGAGGTGGAATGTTCACTAGCGAGCTGATAGTGGTGATGGTGGTGGAGGGAATAGCTTTTTCTGAATGAAGCATTATGGAGAGTGACTCCTGATTGGTAACAGCCTCAAAAAGTGACTGGGTTTGAGTTACTATGCTTTGAAGTGATTGTACTTGGGCCTTAGACAATTGCTCAGAATAAAAGGCAAATTCGTTTAAAATGTGTAATACAATTCTTTGCCCTGGGATAAGAACCAGCATTGTCTTCATTGATGTTATCATACACCTCTTGTAGGGAAATTATTTTGGTTGTACAAGTTCGATATTCTTATTCACGATTTAAGGCTGATAAATTATCTAATGAAATAGGACCATTATCGCAATGCATTATTATATGCAGTTACAGTATTATCGGGGACTTGTGTCCCTCTGATAGTACACTTGTAGGTGCATTCATCTTTTAGAAGCAGTTCAGGTACTATAGTAAATGCCATGACTGCAAGAATTACACACTTACAATTAAACATGTACTTTCATTCCATCACAAGGAAGACACATGGGTAGGAAGGTGGATTGGAACTTATGTTTACAGTAAATTGACTGGCTTCTGCTTACAGAAGGAATTCAATCATATGTTTTTTTTTAAAGATATGGGATCACTCTGAGAAAATCCACACTCTTGATTGACGATAAGAAAACGTGCAGATACTTACAAAACATTATAAAATATGTTTTCATTTGGAGCTATGGAGTATGTGGGCTTACTCCGAGCGCTCCCATATTTTTTAAATTTAATATGTTCGACATAAGGCCTTCTGTGAGCAAAAATCGGGCTCTTTACTGTGAATAGATTCGATTGTATATACGAAAAATGACTGTTGTCTTTCTGAAACCATCGATTTGGAAGATCCCTCTCATCATACAAAAAAATATAATTTTAAATCCGAAGGCCTGTCTTTGATCTCAACGAACATGGAGCCGCGATCCGCCTAAACATTTCCTGATTGTACAACACAATGTACGCCAGTGCTTTGTGCGGCGAATATTAATGTTCAAGGCATTTTCCTGAAGCGATCTGCATTCAGAGGTCTTCTTAAATACTATGTTTAATCGAATATGTCAATTACATCGAAGGATGATTGCTCGTTTATGTCAAGTATGAAACCTAATATGGTAAACCAACTTATCTATGAGGTTGAGAAATATTGCAGTGTAAAATATAATATTTTCCTGGACTGTACCTACACGAAAACAGAGCTCCACGACGACGAATATTGAAAGATGAGTGTTCGTTTATGTCAAGTATGAAACGTAATATGATAAACCAACTTATTGATGAGGTAGAAAAATATTGCGGTGTAAAATATAATATGTTGCTGGACTGTAGCTACACGACGCAAATAGCCACGATGAAGAATATTGAACTATAGCATTCAATACCTCGAATGTAGTTGTGTTAATAATATAGACGCAATATAAATCACTTCTGACTTAAGTACAAACAAGTTAGGCCAAGAGGAAGAAGAAATGGTTTCCAATGGTTTGGACTTAGCCCTGGCTTCAGTAAACAATTCAGAGCTAAGAATAAGCGGGCTCAGTCTTTTTGGTAAATAATTACTTAAAGATTTCCCTCTACTTGACTACAGAATAATATAGACGCAATATAAATCACTTCTGACTTAAGTACAAACAAGTTAGGCCAAGAGGAAGAAGAAATGGTTTCCAATGGTTTGGACTTAACCCTGGCTTCAGTAAACAATTCAGAGCTAAGAATAAGTGGGCTCAGTCCTTTTGGTAAATAGTTACTTAAAGATTTCTCTCTACTTGACTACAGAAAAATAAGAAATAAAAAACTAGCAAATTACTACAAGAATGCGAAGCCTAGATTGTGTAAGGGGTCAGTCGTGGAGCAGGAGGAACCCTATGCGGAGCAGAAGGGTCATATAGGGAACATTTACGGAGCAGGAGGTTACGTTGCTGTGGAGGAGGGGGATAGAGTCAGCTGGTGGTTTGGTGGGTTGCATAGATGACGATGACAGCTGAGCTATGGTAAATAAATAGCAAGGGAAGTGGAGCGACGAGACATATGATGTTCTGGGGCATGTGTGGTGGTGGGAAATGTGAGTGTTATTGTAAAGTCAATAATTCTCTTTGTGGGTCGGAATATTGATCGGCTATATAGCCAATGGAATATAGAGGTAAGGTTCCAGTCAGCTGTTTATTGTCGTGCTAGGGAGTTGCCGTGCTCTGACATCTGCACAGGAATCGAACCCTCTGTTTTACACACATCAAACTTGTTTTGTTGTAATAGGTATGCAGCATTTCCTAAATAATTTATTACATTTTTAAAGATATTTTTTCTTCTAAATTTTTTGAGTTAATGGGAAATGGGGTAAAGTTTACACCCGTCAACATTATATATGGGTGCCGGAGTTAGTCACATAATATGTGCGACGATTTTTTTTTTAAATTTATTGAATTTTTTAAATATTTTACTTGATTTTTTAATTTAAGATTAACGTTTCAAGGTAAGGCCAGCATTATCAAACATGTGTGTCTAAGTCAGTAATGTACATGTTCCTAAATATTTAACAGTTTATTTCAATTATTTTCCCATTTATTTCTCGATTTTTATTTTTCAAAGTTATTTTTCAACGATCACCTGATGGTTGGGGTTCATCAATGTAATATTTTGATTTTTAAAACAATATTTTGCGATTTTCTCGATTTTTTATGACTGGAGTTTGGGTAGGTAATGGTAGCAATTTATGTTTAGGGTTTTGTGGTTGACCCCAAAATGTGGAGGAGGGGGGGAGAGTAGTTTATCATTATATGATCCTCAATTTATAACAATTTTAATCAATAGTGTCTAGATTTAATATTAATTGACATGAGGCTAGTTGATGAGGGGTTATATGAAGGTGGTGGGATGAGTGTGTGGTTAACATTATACGTTCTTCGATTTTTAATTTTGTTTTTATTTTTATCGATTTTGTATAATATATAACAGGACGTGAGGGAGAGGGTAGAAATGTTGGTTAAGGTGGTGGTGTGAGTGGGCGATATTAACTTTATATGTTCCAGGTTTTTTTGTAATTATTTTACGATTGCCTTGTTATTTAATAATCGCCAGTTGAGTGAGAGGAGTTAAGCATATGGGCATGAAGCGGTGAGCAAGGGTGGTGCGGTGTATCATAATCTTCGACGTTTTAAAATAATTTTTAAAATATTTTTTTTGATTGTTTATAATAATTAACAAGGGGCATATATGCCAAGTAGGTGAAGTGATGAGTAAGGGTGGATGTGGTAGGGGCCGGATGGCAGTCGGGGTAGAGGACCATTTCCGCTGATCCTTCCTGTTTCTCTGGACCTGATTCGGAGCCTCAAATTCTCTTTTACATTTATGAGCATTATGTCATTCATTCTGCTAACATCCTTGAATTCAGTCGCTCGCCTGAGGATTTTTCGGCTCTTGCTTTGAAGAGCTTCGAACGCACTTTCCTCATTTGTCCATTTTTTTGGAAATTGTTTTGGTGAAAACGTATATTTTTGGGAAAATAATTGTAGTTGGAGTGGAGCAGTTCTGGTGCATTTTCGCCTCTATTGACATCGGCTTAATTTGATTAACTTGGAAGGGATCTTGGTCAGGATAGGAAAAACTGCTATTTCGTCCTTATTGACATTGGTTGTTTTTGTTTAACCCAAGAGATCTATTCTGATTTCTTGCCCCATCAACAATCCTGCCTGTGTGTTCTCCCACCACCATTTCACAACCGTCAATTATTTAAAGTACAATTTTATAAAAAAAAAAAATTATTTTTTAGTATTTTTTAACACTTAAAATTTTCAGACATGTGTATCGAAGGACATGGTTACACACTCGTATTTTCAAAATCATTCGATTGTGGCATCACAAAAGTCATATACTCAAGGCATAATTTTATAAAATAAAAGTTATATGTTTAAGTTAAAAATATATTTATTTAATTTATACATACAAGTGTATCGAGTGATATGTCTAAAGATCGGTATGTTTTAGACAGTTAAGAATATATCATCAGAATGTATGATTATGTGTTATTATAACCATCGCCATATTGGATTTATAAGCATATAAATGTAATAGTTATTATATCAAGTGATATATATTATCATAGTTGTGATTTCAAATCGAATGATAAACTAACATTTCGATTGTTGATCATTTGCACTATTTCGATGCTATATTGAATTAAGCAGGTATAGAAATTTTTTTTATTTTCAAGTTAATTATGTTTCCAGTCCGAGCATCAAATACAATGCAGTACTAACCTTACCATGGGTCATATTTTAAGTGTACTAAGTATGTGTCAGACTCACGAACTTATAAGCATAGCCTTCGAAAACTTAGCTCTTTAGCCGACCACTTGTGACGCAGTGGGTTACTTTACTGTAATTTTATAATAACAGGTTAGATTCCTGATTGACTCACTTAATATATAAAAACAATTCTGAGAAATATATTATTAGGCATTCACTTACGCTCGCCGACTGACATCTTTCCTGATCGGTGTCTCCTGTTGGACTGATGTGTTACACGGTTGGTGTCGACTGTTCAAGATAGAGAAGGGAGGAGGGGAAATGCAGTTGTATGATGTAATAGGGTATGATGTAATTGTGTATATAAAATAATCATGCTAGTCCATACTTTAATAAATGTGTAATGAATATTTACTATGTATGCACATACACATTAATATTAATCAACTACACAAACTCCCAAATTTATATGTCCTGTCAACAAGACAAAATCCTTCAGCTGTCATATACCATTTCATATGTTTTAGAATTTTTAATTATTATTACAATTATAATTATGGGTGGGAGATATTACACTTTGTAGCGACTCCCTTTCCGTCAAACAAATTACTACTATCCTGATATTCCTATCACTTACAAAAGCTGTTCTCTGTGAAATATGATTACTATAGGAATGGGAGACACTCAGGGGGTACATAGTTGTCAGAGGTTACTCTAATAAGGTAAGATTTCATCCTACAAAACACTTTTATTATAACATTGAATAATAATTGATATAAAACAATACCCTTACCGAAGTGGTAATACCACAAGTACAATGTTTAGCAATGAGTATAAGTTATAGCCCTAGCCTTGTCTGAATTTAATGATTAGTTTCGTGAATAGTTAATGGGGCCTCGAGAGCTGGGATAATTCATAACTGCCAAACCGAAGTTATGATCACCATATACAGAAGATGATGTGCGGCCCAGAGATCCTCTAGGCCTATGAATCGAGATGCCCTCTAAAATGATGTCGCTCTGTCAACTTCAGGCATCTTATCTTCAACTGGTAGGAAGGGGGATGGCACAGTGCGCCCAGTCTTTATAGTGGCCAGCAGTGGGTCAATCAATGTAAGTTTTGGCAACATGAGGCTGGAACAAAACATATATCCCATGCTACTTTAACTCGTTGTGTGCGAGCCCCTGGCATCTGCCACACTGCTCCCCTTGTCAAAATAGCAGCCATCCCGGCTGCTGCAGGGTAAGTTGCCATCGGAAGTCGTCCCGGGCAAGGCAGACTAGTAGAGATGGGGCCAAGGTGCTCAGCACATGTATGTAGACGATGACGAATGGTGGCATACGCGATTGTATTTAGTGGCAGTCTCGTAGACGGAATACTAACTTCGACAGTCCATTTTACAAAGAGAAGTTTCAGAATGAAAATATTTATGTGGAAAATTGTACAATTGGCAAGGTAGGTCAAAATATTTACAACATTTAATATAGTAACAATTAGACTTATAGGGTCGATCACATACAAAAAACCCTTAAACACTACATGGTGGATGGGGGTAAGAGGGAATGGAAAATTTACATGCTTGTGGTACAAGGACTTTCTGCAACGTGCGAGGGAAAATTTACTCTTAAGAAAATTACAGAATAGTAAGATGGCGTGCCAGCTAACTGAAACATTAATTCAAAGAAACGAAAAGCTTAGATTACAATATAGTACCATTGGAATAACTATTTGTGAAAAGTAGCATTTAATTTAAATAATACTTAATACATAGGTAACATTATTTTTTGTAAGAAACACATAGTGCACTCCGAGTTTGGTAGTGCTGAACAGATGTGCCGTTTTTGTCAGCGTGGTGCAGACCCACTCAGTATGTTGTTCAACATTGGCTCATCGTTGCGGGCCTGGCTCGGTGTGTTATCTAGACAGTACTTAGTCACTACAGTGCTGTTTCCCTGCTCGTGCTCTATGAAACAGTATGTAGTGACATTCCAAATTTGTTTTTAAACCACCTAAATCGGCCACTTTTGTCTGTTGAAAATTCGAAATGTTGTTGCGGAAACAAACTACAGTTATTGTTTTTATGGCCCATGTAAAAACACAGGGCACACGTGTCTTGAGCCAGACTGCATGGCCCTGCGACATTCCACTTGTAGGCGATAATTTTTTATGTTTGGCAACGTCAAAATGGTTGTCGAGCTGCAGCCATGGTGTAGCAATGCCGGCTTGTTTCGATGGGGGATGTGGGAGGGCCTTTCATGCTCATGTTTTTTCGCTCCATACCGGCTGCGCACATCCTGTGTGGCATGTCGAAACTTTATTTAATGTAGCTGCAGTGATTGGCCTTGCCGGAAGCATACGTACAATTCGCATACCTGTCTTTGCTACGGTCGTATGTTTCGCTGGTGATGTAAAATGTATACTCAATATTAAGTGTTGTTATGTATTTTCTTTAGGCGTGCCAACATGTATTTGAACTGGTGGCAGTTTGTGTGATTCCTGCTGGTTACTATGAGAATTTAATTTTGTAATATCTGCATAAGACCATATTGAAGAAAACCCTACACAGATCTCGGACTCGGACTTTTTCGTCAGTGGGGATCGCATGTTTTATGCCCTTGTCTAGAATTCTTTTGTTGTGTTGTTGGATCGTGACTGTACTCCTATGTAACCATGGGCATGTGTTCTGAAATTGGCGCTTGTGCTGTACTGTGGGACATAATTATGTTGTTGAAAGTTTGAGGAGGGGGGGGGGGTTCCGTTGAAGCATGGCTACGAAAATTGGATCGACCCCTTCGATTTAGTTGATAACCCCGGTACTGGTGTGCATGGTTGGGGTTTCCTAGGTAATTATTATGGACTGCCCGTTATGAATATCCCTGTCGTGAAGTTCAACCTTTGTAATAACTGTTATGTGCTGGGGGTTTGGTCGTGTCTTGATTGGTGGTGAAAATTTTTATTTAAGTGTGGTTGCATAGCATTAGCCCCTTGGGTAGATGTGGAGTTTTGTTGTTATAATGTCAGCAGTAATATTTCTTGTATCAATTTTGTAATTTCTGATTCCAATATTTACGATTAGGGATTTGCACAGTGCTGTCAGTGTTAGGCTATATCTGTACATCCCGAAGTCTATTCTTTTAAGGTTCGTGATCATATCCTACAATGTGTCATTCGGAAACCCTATAATTTTTTTCTGCCAAAGAGGGCAAATGTGACTTCCAGACATGTTGATAAATTCCTTATTGGACATGTGTGTGTTGTATTTATTATGGTAGTACTTCATCATTTCTATGTGTCTGAGGGTGTCGTCACCTACGGTTTGATTTTATTGTATAAGAAATGTTTGAAACGCTCTGTGTCCGCAGTGGTCGTAAATGTTTCCTTGAGGGTTTTTTTTATTCATGCCATGTGACTGGCTGTGGGCATGTTTTGTTGTCGCAAGTGTGTTTTGCATAGCCAAGAAGATAAAATTTATTCCTACGACGTTTCTCTGCCTCATTCCATTGGTTAATTTCTGAAGCCCCTCCTATTAACATTACTCTGAACAATAGGTATCAATGAGTCTTACCGAAGTGGCAATACCACAAATACAACGTTTAGCAAAGGGTATAAGTTTTAGCCCTAGCCTTGCAAGAATTTAATGATTAGTTTCATGAATAATTAACAGGACCTCGAGAGCCGAAGTTATGCTCGCCATATACAGAAGATGATGTGAGACCCAGAGCTCCTCAAGGCCTAGGAATCTAGATGCCCTCATCGATGACGTTCTGTCAACTTCACGCTGTCGTACCTCCGACTAGCCAGCAGTGGATCAATCAATGTATGTTTTGGCAACAGGAGGCTCGCACAAAACGTATAGCCCATGCTACCTTAACTCATTGTGTGTGGCCTCCTGGCATGTCACAACTTGCATCATTGTATCATTCACTATACACACTTACCAACTATGTACATTATACCTAGAGAGAGACATACATTCGCTCCTGAGGAACGACACCTCATGAATTAAGTCTTATCGTAAAAACATAATCTATATAATTTTTCAAGCGAGAAAAATACCGACTTTATTCCTGTAAGGTCAACAACCTCTTACATGAAATACAATTGTGTGTGTACTTCAACATTTCCGAGTGCCTGCCGACAGAATATTTCAATGAATTACCCTGATAAACCATTTCAACATGTAATAGCATAACACATTTCACTTATACCCCTGCACCTTTCCGGCTTTTTGGTCATTTCAGTTGGTATGCGTAGTGGCTTGTAGAGCTGACAGGGCAGGAGCTCTGACAAACAGTGAGTATATTAGTACAGAGATCGAGTCCCGGTCAATAAATAAAAGTTAATCATTTAATGAGATATAATTACTTTTCCTTTTAAAAATTACAGACACATTTATGTCGACAAATGGGTCTATGGATTCATATCTTCAAGACGAATTGATGGTACATGATGACATCAGAAACATCGACTATGCAAAACATGATTTACAAATTCATGCTCTGACATTCCATACCTTTCAAGTGATTGAAGCAAACTTATGCACTCATCGATGGCTGGTCAACTGAGGAGACATGTTCGTTTTCGAGAGAAAAATTGGGAACTGCACTTGCATTGCATAATTATTACTAACCTCATTTCCCAAAAAAAATACATTTTAAAAAATTATTATTTTTCCTAACAATTGAAGTACGTGCTATTGCATATAGATGGAATAATGGTATATTACATTCCTGTTAAAGATAGTTACATTTTATTTGCACAGTGAGAGTATATATACATCATCACGATATGAAAACCAGCTATCGATTAACACAGTTATAATTATAATGAATGTTATTGGTTTCTCATCTGCATTCGACTGATTAATCACTGCGTTCGATTGTCATTTGTTTCTCTCTCAGCTTCATTCAACCATTTACACTCATGCGATCCATCTCCGTAATTTCTTCTCTGTATCTAACTACTCATGATAGATCGACTGCCATATTGGATTTCAAGAGTATCACAAATTAAAGAAAATATATGTAATTATATTAAATATTCTTAGCACACTCATATTTACCTAATTATGCATATTGAAATAGTTAATCAATATATACAACATACACATGTATGAAAACACACACAAGCACAAACACAAATAAACCCACATATACTTATATGCATAGATCCAAACATATATGCGTGCACATACTTACCAGATACACATTTACGAACAACTACAAAAAATACGTAGGTATGAACATGAATATTAAGCAACGACACGTAAGATACAGAGAGAGAACACACTCTCTACATTACACCTTGCGCAAGAATGAATATTGTTCTCATATATGAAACCTTATATAGGTTTTTCATCTACATTCAACTACCACCAATGTTATTCTTATTGGCTAATTACTCCATCAATGCTTCTCGTTGACTGTTTAGTTGGAAGGCCTCCAAAACCTGCGTTCGACTGATATCTTGGATTTATTTTGTGTATAAAATTATAGGTATTTACTAAAAAATATTTTAGTTCGAGCTTGGAAGTTGTCGACGTGGCATCGCATGTGTCGTCACCTGGGAACTACAATAACCGCGACTTGAACCTGTCTACACAACACACACTACAATGAAACGTCCATGCAGCTGAGGACGAGTTGTTTACCATTGAGTCATCACATAACACAGATCAATAACTCCGAGCGGCAGAGAACATAAAGGCTACCCATAGGCTGTATCCTGAAAATGAAAGTGTGACTTCCACCTGACACTGGCCAACCCAGACACCATTGAACCTGGATAAATAACGAAACATTTTCGAATGAATCGTTCCTTGTTGCCGGAACCTACTACCACAGACTCAACACAATGCTTAATGTACACGCCTATCACTTGCTTCGACTAAGTCCATGAAGACCTGCATTCTGTACACTATGCTGTTACCTTTAAAAAAAAGAATGTGACGATATTTACTGCTCGATACAATTGAAACACATAGTGACAAAATACATTTCCATCTACAATGATGCCAAACTTTCCATCAAACTTTAAATTTTTAGCAATATTCAACAAATCTGGTAATTTAAGCTTACATGAGAAGAATTGAGTACTCACCCATCAAGTGTAAAAATGTATGTGTAAACGCATATCAAAAATTCATATTTAGCGAGACTATTTACACACACAAGTTGTATGTTCATAGTGTTTCAAGAACCATACACACAAAGCATATTTTCTTATTAATTTCATATCGAGTACAGTTTTGGCAGAATGATTATCCAATTTTAACTACTATGTATTTAATGAGTTGAAACCAACTAACCACCAACCAATAAAACACAACGAATGGAGATGGAAGAGAACTGTAGGATCGAACACTAATACAATGGTTCATATAACAGTCAAATACTTGTATAAGTACTAGTATTTATATATTTGAATAAACAACATGATTAAATTCACTCTTAGTACAAATCTTACAATAACAAAAGCTAACTTCCGACTAACATATGTTTCATATTATGCAAAACCTATGAACACACCATGTTGTCATGCAATACACAACAAACACTTAAACAATATATCTTTCCATTACCTATCTCAGTCTGTGTACAACTTCCATGAATCGACAAACAAAGAACTACCTATACACACCCAACCAGCCCTCCATAATTCTATCGCCATCTCTAAAAGGAGAAATGTGGTCTCGAAGAAAATATACAAATGAGTGCTTATTAAGGAAAGGTACACACTCACAAACCTCATAAGAGATAAATGAAGTTAAATAATATTGGTATAAAATAAATTTTCTAGATTCCATTATATATTTTTTTAAATATATTTCCCTATAACCATCTCAAAACCCTACCTCACACATCGGCTTTGCAGATGGCTTAAATATTTATATCAGCCACACATGAATACCGCGAAAGATTGCCGTAATTTTTTCTAAGTCGGATAGGAAATTAATATTATTTATAATGCCAGGCCTCGAACTAATGGTCCCACGACACACCTAACTGGTGAATATATTTACATATTTATGGCAAATAAGTATAACCACATAAACACACAAATTCGGGTACAAAGTTTGTCAAATATGATCCATAACTCGGACTGATGTTCGAACATTGGACCATTGATCTTACATTACGACCTACATCTTGTATCCAACATGTGTTTAACATTACGACCTACATCTTGTATCCAACATGTGTCTAACATTACGAAGTACATCTTGTATCCAACATGTGTCTAACAGCTTACCCAAATTTCCAGGAAGCAAATTTACACTGTTTCATTTTGTGTTACTATTTCCAATTAGGTTCACAGAGACAATAACTTTCATGAGAACATAACTTTCACACATAGAGATACTCCATCTCAAAATATTGAGAAACACCAATGTTATTTATTAAACTATACTTACTATCAATCCAGTCTTTCTAACCATACCAAACTTTTACACTTATTGAACGAAATAATATACGAGGGAAGAAAATATCATAGTTTAAAACCATCCATTCCTATTTTAAAAGATCATTATTGTTATAATGCAATATTAAAAGATTTTATGCAAAACTATTTAGAAACAAAAATCGTCGCCGTATACAAAATACGTACAAGAAATAAGCAATAAGCAATTTGCCTTCATGTGAAGGCAAATAACTATGTTCGGAAGGACATGGGTTTGATTTTCAACCAAATTCATTCAGAGATCCTTATTATTCCCCATTAATTTCCCAATTCACTCCAAACAAATGCAGTGTTGTGAACATGCCCAACTCTTTATCAAGTTATCAAATCACGAATTGAATATATTTACCCTCCTCGCAAACATTTATCTTTCCCAACATTAAGTATGACCTTTCATAACAAACATATTGCCCATTCCTTGAAACATTTTTCATAATTAAAAGCAAGTCCTTTACGACCAAACGTACCTTTACACACATACATCGATGTATACACGCAAGCACACTGATGAACACTATCCTAGTGCTTTCTCCAACACCCAATCATAATTTATTGACATATCAAGCAACTCTATACACCAAATCTCAATCTAACCATCGAAAAATGTTTAAAATATCTCTTAATTAACTGTTCACATATCATACACACTCTGAAAATCATACCAAAGAGATATGTCTTCAATCCAACTTATTCTATTTGGTATTAGCCTAATTAACTTAACATAATCAACAATTCCATTCCATCATACCTGAATACTTCCCTTCATACAATCCAGGACCACAAACCAATCATGTATGTAACCCAACAACTATAGTTATGTTCCAACCTTAACAAAATCACATTCGAACCGACCATATCACATAACCAACATTGCATATGTTGCACAGAAAAAACTTTATAACCATCCATTCGCAATTTGCGTTACTATTAAACAGTACCAGCAAAACTAACACACCACACAAACAAGACATATTATACATTATACCATTCATTACGACTGGATTTACCAACACATTATGAGAAGATTACTCAAACTGACAATACCAAACATTCACACTATCAAACACTCCCATATTTAAATTGAATCCTTGAGAATTATATCATACAAGGCCTTTACTTCCAGTTAACCGCAGAAGTTCGAAAGTTAATACCACTTTCAAGCATTCTATGCATACTCAACATCAGATGTTACTAAAACATTTAAAATAAAAACACAATTTTTAAAATCTAATTTTGGATATTTGAATAAGTTGTGCATGTACTCGATATCACATCATCAGAGAACCATACTTAAATTTCAAACACATATAATCTCCTACACCATAACTGTTGCCAAAGCGATTGCTCTCAGTAAAACTTTAATGTAGTGAGGGATAAAAGGATCTTTTCTAATTACCCATTAAATTGACAGAGAGATCCGAGCCAATAACTGTACTACATTAATTTATATCCACATAGCTTATAGATACTTGGTATGTATCAAAACACTGCATACAACCAAACAATAAAATGTATGTTTGATGATAAAATGAATAAAAATAATAGTCTTTTATACAATTTAACTTTATTTCACACAAGTGTCGAAAATACATACTATTAAATATACTCCAACATATTCTCCATTCAACAAAATTATTTACTCTAATTTAGTTGACAAATATTATTGTGAGCAGTCATGGTATGCTTATTTGCATACACAACACAACAATATTATCACATCGATACATCTTGTATGAAGTGCTGAACATATTGTTACCAGCTTCATGTTGTCTTGCATTAGAAGTGTTTGCGAATGTTTTGCTGCAATACTTGAACTTGCTTCCGGCGAACAACAGACATTATCTTTACATGTCATGTTATGTCTATAGAGAACATCACTGCGGGTAAAAACATCTTCGCTCGTTTGTCATTTGTTCACACATTAATAGAGGGTGCCATAATGGGTTATCGTTTCTCATTCGTCTATACATTGCTGAAGGCAACAATCTTTTATTTTTTACGATTGTCATTTTTTTAGAGTTTATAACTCATCTAAGTTTTACTGCCATATTGGATTTCAGGAGAAAGCAGTACACCATATAATCTGATATATCCCGATCCTTAAGTTCTCTAACAATCTAAACCATCTATTTCATATTGGAGTAATCCCGTGTTTTGGAAAGGGAAGCAAATATCTGACGCTACCGAGAAATTTGTTGGGATCTTCGGGAAATATATGGTTTTTTGAGTTAGTCATACAACTTATCGAAGGAAACTCGTTGGCGAAAAGTGTGGAATTATCGTCTTCATTTCTATCAATGTCGTCACTGCTATCACTGTCTTAATAGTCATCATCAATGCAGTCTTAACTTTCAACTTCATCAATAATACTACGTTCACGTTTTTGTGTAGGAAGTGCATTTTCATTATTAGTAATTAGAGCCGTCAAACGTTTAATTTAAATTTGTCGTCTTCACGTGCATGCCTTGCATGTGTTATTTGCCACACATAACGACTCACTCATTCCGTCATTAGCATTGACAGTTTTGTCATTACTGTCTGTGGAAATAGTAACCATCATTGTAGTAAGATTCTGGATAAAGTCACATGCTGGATGCAAATATATGCACCCTTGCAGATCTCGATGTGTTTATTAATTGTATCCCTCGCATAAACTTCATGTGGTCATTGCCATAATGCTTCCTTGCCCAAAAACGCATGTCGTCAAGTATGACAGATTTTGCTCAAGATATTTCCACAATAGAAAAATTGTTTCCCAGGTTATTTTACAGCGATGGGAGAGCGTACACACACAGAGGTAAGCTCCACACCAGATTCTGTACAATCATTAGCTTGTCGCATATTCATGAAAAACTGTCGTCCTTTCTGCACTAAAATTTTTTGTATTAATTTTTCATAGCTGCGGCTATATATATATATATATATATATATATATATATATAAACATATAAATAACTTACTAAGATATGTCAACAGAGATATTTAGGAATTTTTATGCATCCATTCAACAAGACAATTTTTCTACTTCCTTCATTACATTACTATACAGTTACATCTTCAGCAGGTTCTTCCCGACAGCGTCCTCATTTAGCTTGAAATTATTCTCTGCAAATGACCAATTTTGCTCTGCAATTGACCCAATTTGCTCTGTAAATGACCCATTTTGCTCTGAAAATGACCCATTTGGTGCGCAATTGACCCATTTTCTCTGTAAATGACACATTTTGCTCTACTATTGAACCATTTTACTCTGCAAGTGACTCATTAATATCCTGTTATCATGCTTGTATATTGTTAACACTACCAAACAAACAAATTATATTGAACAATGTGTTCAATATATCTCAAAATTAATTAACATGTGTAGGATTCGAACCCATCCTCCTATAAAGGGAGCCAGAGCTTAAATCTGGCATCTTAAACCGACAAACCAGCCTGTAAATTTCACAAACAGATTTTATAATGTAAAGTGTTAACATTGTCCTTGGACAATATCATAGGATCCTAAACTCATGTTCAAAATCGATTTTATAAACAAAAAGTGACCTAATACTTCGAAAATAAAAAAAAATAAATGTCAAATGCGAGACCTTTGGGATATGGGAGCACACTGAGAAAACCCAAATACTTTTCACCCCAGAAGAAAGCATATAAGAAACTGTATACAGATATACATATGAGGAAATGTAAAATTCTTTTGTACATAATTACTTAAATAAATTTCATTTATATATAATTATGTATATAAATATAGAACTATAAAATTATTTTATACATCATTGTTTACATAAACATGCCAGATAGGACCATTCATAAATATGTATAGAATACATTTTTTTTTCTGTTTGTTTTCTTCTGGGGCGAACAATTCTTGATGTTTTCTCAGAGTGCTCCCATACTGCAAAGTTCTCGCCTTTGACCTTGATGTTTTGATTTTCGAAATATTATGATTATTTTTGTTTCAACAATAAATTTTTTACATAAGGTTGGGATCCTATGATGTTGTCCCAGGACAATGTTAACACATTACATTATAAAATCAGTTTCTGAGCTTGACAGGTTGGTCGAGCCGTTTAAGAAGCCAGATTTAAGATCTGATTTCCTGTATGGGAGAGTGGGTTCAAATCCCACACCTGTTAAGTAATTTTCAGATACATTGATACGGTCAAGATGTTCAACATAAACAGTTTGTTATGTATTGTTAACAATATATAAGCATTATAGGACATTAATGAATCATTTACACAGTAAGAGTTCAAGCTGAGCAAGGACTTTAGAAGAAACTGTTGAAGATGTAACTGTATGGTAACGTAATAAAGGAAGTAAAAAAAATATCTGGTTGATTGAATTAATAAAAATCCCTAAATCTCACTGTTAAAATATGTTAGAAGTGTGTAGCTATGCAAAGTACATACACAAATTGCTAGTGCAGAAAGAATGACAGTATTTTCATGAATATTCCACAAGGCAACGATTGTAAAACTTCTAGAGTGGAGTTCACCTGTATGAATACACTTTCTCCCAGTGGTGGAAAACTACATGAAAAACAGTGTTGCTACTGTGGAAAGATCTATAGTAAAAGCTGTCATGCTCGACAAAATGAAAGAACCACCTGGACAAAGAGTCCTTTCCGCAAAATGAATCATTACGGCAGTGACCATATGCAGTTTATGCGAGGTGATACAATGAGTAAACACATCCAGTAAGTGATGTCATCCTGACATCTTACTACAATGATGGTTACTGTTTCCGCAGACGATTATGACAAACAGTCGATGCTAATGACCGAATGTGTGAGTCGTTATGTGTGCCAATTAAAACATGCAAGGTGTGCACGTTAAGTCGGCGAATTAAAAAATAAATATTTGTCGGCTCTAATAACTGATAATGAAAATACATCTGCTACGAGGTAAAGTAGACTTGGTATATTAATGAAGCAGGAAGTCAAGACACCTTTGATAATGACTATGATTACAGTGTTAGTTTTGAAGATATTTATAGTGATGAAGATGTTCATTCCACACATTTCACCAACGGGTTTCCAACGACAAGCAGTGTGATGGGAAAAAAAAATTCCTGAAGATCCCAACGAACGTGTAGATAGAGTCTGATATTTGATTGACTTTAAAAAATGTGGGGATTACTGGAACATGGAACAGATGGTTTCGATTGCTAGAGAACTTGAAGATCGGGGTATATCAGGTGACGTGAACAGTTTTCCTCTGAAATCCAATATGACAGTCGAACAAAGATGAGATGCAAATTCTAAAACAAATACCAATCGAAAAGTAAAAGATTGTAGTCTTCAGCAATTTATAGGCAAATATTAAACGATAATCCATAATGGGAGCCTCCAGTAATATATAAAGAAATTACCAACGAGAGATAATATGTTTACCCGCAGCAATATTCTATATAGACGTAACAAGACGCGTAAAGATAATGTATGTTATTCACTGGGAAGTGAGTGCAAGTATTGCATCAAGACATTCGCAAAGACCTCTAACGCTAGACAACATGAAGCTGGTAACTATATGTTCAACACTTCATGCTATATATATCTATGTGAAAATTGTTGTGTTGTGTACGCAAATAATAATAACTTGACTACTCAAATTAACATTTGCCCAATAAATTAGAATAAATAATTTTGTTGAATAGAGAATATGTAATATTATATATTTTCGAGAGATGAGTGAATTAAATTTAAAGTGAAAGAAGACTATTGATATATTCATTTTATCATCAAATTTACATTTTTTCTGTAGATTATATGTGGTTTTTGGAATAAACAAAATATCTGTAAGCTATGTGGATATAAATAAGTTTATTTTAGTTATCAGCTTGGACTTCTCTGTTAGTTCAAATGGTAATTATAAACTATTATTTGATCCCTCACAACTTTAAATTGTTGCAATGAGCAATCACTTTGACACAATTTAACATGTATGAGATTATGTCTGTTTGAAATTGAAGTATGATTCTCTGATGATGTGAAATCTAGAACTGAGCAAATTTCTATATTCACAACTTATCCAAATAACCTAACATATGTCGGAAAAAATAACAATTGTTTTGTATTATAAATATATATGTAATATTTCATGGTGAGTATGGAGTGAGTGAATGCGAGAAAGTAGTACTGACTTCCGAATTTCTATGATTTACGAGAAGCAAGAATCTTGTATGATATACTTCCCAGGGATTCAATTTTAATATTTTTTATGGGTGTGTTTGATAGTATGAATGTTTGGTGTTGTCCGTTTGAGTACTATGTTCATAATGTGTGTTGGTAAAGCTAGTCGTTATGAATGGTTTGATGGGTAATATATCATGTTTGCGTGGAGTGTTACTTTTGCAGGCACTGTTTGATGGTAGGGGAAATGTGAATGGTTTGTTATGATGTTTTTCCTGTCACAATATATGCAATTATTGTTTGGTGATATGGTCTATTCGAATGCCATTTCTTTAATGTTAGATCTTTGACTATGGTTGTTTGTAATATTTTGATGTGTGAATCGCTAATACATTATGTTTTACCGGAGTAATTCACAAGAATATTTCATAGGATTACATATATATTTGCTTTGGTTATCTAGGAGGGTATGAACAGAAGTGTTCAGGTATGATGAAATGTAGTGGATTGTAGATAGTGTTCAGGTAATTTGGTATTACCAGATTAAATTTTTTGGATTGAAGAAATATCTGTTTGGTATGATTTTCAGTATGTTTATGATATAATATCAAGTTATTATGAGATATTTTAAACCTTTTTAGATGGGTAGATGGAGGTTTGGGGTTACATAGTTGCTTGCTATGTCATTAAATTGTGATTAGGTGTTGGGTAGTATTATGGGTGTGTATGCATGTATGCATGGATGTATGTGTGTATGTGAAGGTTTGTATGGTCCTAAATATATCTGTATATCGGTAATGCTTCTAATTACAAAGCATGTTTATAGGAATGAGCAATATGTTTGCTATGAGAGGTCATACTCAATGTTGGGAAGGATAAATGTTTGTGAGGAGGGTAAATATATTTAGTTCGCGATTGTATGACGTGTTAAAGAGTTGGTCATGTGTACAACACTACAGTTGCTTGGAATGAATTAGGAAACCAATGGGGGAAAATAAGGAACTCCAAATGAATTTGGTGGTTAATCAATCCAATGTCCTTCCTAATACTATTATTTACCATTTCGTCATATACGTTACTTATTTCTTGTATGTATTATGTAGATGGCGAAACATTTGGTTTTTAAAGAGTTTTGTATAAATACTTTTAAGTTTGCTATAAAATTATTATGATCTTTTTAACTATGCATGAATGGTTTTAAAATAATTATGTTATTTTCTTCAATTGTAAGTTACTATGGTCACAAAAAGTGTATATGGTTTATATGGTTTGAAAGACTAGATTGGCACTAGGAAAGCAGTGATTAATAACAAACAAATGTGTTGATATGTTGAGATGGAGTATCTCAGTGTGGGGAAGTTATGTTCTCATTAACGATATTGTCTATTTAGAATAAGTAACATGAAATAAAACTGTGTGAAATTTGTTTCTTGGAAATTCGGGTAAGTTGTCAGTCACATTTTGAAAGCAGCTTATAGGTAGTAAACTGAGATAAATGGTCCACAGTTTGAAACCAGTCCGAGTTTTGGATCATATTAAACAAATTTTGTATGGGAAATTCTTTTTGTATATGTGATTCTACATATCTGGTATACATATTAAACCTCATTCATTGGTTATGTCTGTCGTGGGACTGCGGGTTAGAGACCTGACGTAAGCAATATTAATTTCCTATCCTACTTAAAAAATATGGTAATTTTTCGCAGTATTCAGGTGTACCTGATATAAATATTTAAACCATCACCAAAGGCTAAATATGGTGTAGGGTTTTGGGTTTGTTATTCGGAAATATAAAACAACATTATTTTGATAAATTGATTTTATACCAATATTCTTTAATGCCATGTATATGTTATGAAGTTTGTGATTTTGTTGTCATCATAGATAAAGCACTTACCTGTATAATTTCCGTGAGAACCTTGTTCTCCTTTCAGAGATGACAATAGTGGAGGGCTGGATGGGTGTGTATAGGTAGTTGTTTATTTGTCGACGAGCTGTGATAGTTTGAAAGAGAGAGAGAGAGGTACGATGAATACATCGCAGAATGTGTACACCTACTAAGATAGGTGATGGAAGTTAACATATAGTGAATGAAATAATGTTAGTTATTCAATATGGAACTACTAGTACTTATAAGTGTCTTTAACTGGATATGAAGCAAGTCATAAGTTATATATCATACAGTTGTCTTCGATCTTCGTTCATAGTGTTTCATTGGTCGGTGGGGAGATATTTTCAGCTCATTACATACTTAGAAGTTGAAATAGGATATTCATTACACCGTTACTTTACTTGATATTCGATTAATAAGAAAATTTGCTTAGTATGTATGGTTCTTGAAACAGTATATACATTCTACTTGAGTGTGCAAATAGTCTCGCAAAATTTAAATATTTTATACGCAATTACACATATTTTACTCTGATGGGCGAGTACTAAACAATCCCGATGTAAGCCTAAACTACCAGATTTGGCAAAGGTTGGTAAAGATTTAAAGGTTGATGGAAAGATAGGCACCATTGCAGATTGAAATGTATATTTTCAATATGTGTTTCAAAGTATACCGAGCTGTAAATATTGCCACACTCATTTTTAATTGTAATAGCTTTTTGCACACAATGAAGGTCTTTACCCATTTAGTCGTAGCAAGTGATAGGATTGTACATTAAGCATGGTGTTGAGTCTGTGGTAGTGTGGTAGTAGGTCCTGGTAACAGGGACACTCCTTCCGAAAATGTTTTGTTGTCAGTGTATGCAGGTTCAATGGTGTCTGGGTTCGCCAGTGGCAGGTGAAAGTCTCACATTCTTTTTCAGCTTACATCTTAGGCTTGGCTTTGATGTTCTCTGTCGCTCGGAGTCATCGGGCTGTGATATGTGACGACTGGGTGGTAAACAAATCGTCAGCTGCATGGACATCTCAATGTAACATGTTTTGTGTAGTCATGTTCAAGACTCTATTGCTGTATTTCCCAGGTGATGGCATCTGCGAAGCGACTTAGACGACTTCCGAGCTCGAACTAAATTTTTTTAAAACTAATACCTGTAATTTTATTTTAAAAAATCTATCTTAATATGTAAGTCGAACGCAGGTGTTGGAGACTTGCCAACCAAACTTTCAATGATAAGCATTGAAGGAGTAATTAGACAATGGGAACAACATTTTAGTTAGCTGAACGCAGTGAGAAACACACAGTTTCATATATGTGAAGAATATTTAGTCTTGTGCTATGTTTTGTGTTGAGTGTATGTTATCTCTCTCTGTATCTTATGCATCATTGTTCATTTTTCATGACCATACCATCATATTTGTGTAGTTGTTCTTAAATGTTTATTTCATAAGTGTGCTTGCATGCATGTATATTTGAATGATATGCATGGGTGTATGCATATGTGTGACTGTATGTGTTTTCATACATGTGTATTAAGTATATATTCATCAACTATTTAAATAATGCATGATTAGGTAAATGTGAGCATGCTTATAACATTTATTGTACTTAAATATATATATAACCTCTATTACTTTTGGAAACCAATATGGCAGTCTAACGAACATGAGTAGTAAAATACTTAGAAGTAATAACCAAGCAGGAACTCTTGCGTGTAATTGGTTGAATGAAGGTGAGAGAGAAGCAAATGACAGTCGAATGCAAGTGAGTAATCACTCTAATGCATATGAAAAACAAATACCTTTGGGTGTATGTCAATCGCGTTAATTGAGATTTAAGTTTCATATGGTGAATATAATGAGTAAATAGTATTATTGTGTAAATAAAATGTAGGTATCTTGAAAAGGAATGTGATCTAGTATGATTCCATATATTTGCCATAGCACTTACTTCAATTTTTAGGAAATGAATTATTTTTAAAAATTTGTTTTTCAGAAAATTAGGTCGGAAATAATTACATCGTGCAAGTACATTTCCCATTTTTCCTTTAGAAAACGAACACTTCTAATCAGTTGACCATCAATCGATGAGTGTATCAGTTTGCTTCAAATACTTGGCCAGTATGGAATGACAGAGCATGTATTTGTAAAATATGTTTTCCATCATCGATATTTGTGATGTCGTGATATACTTCAAATCTGTCTTCAAAATGCGAATTCATAGACATATTGGTAGACATTAACTTGTATGTAGGTTTTAAAAGTGAAATAATTTATATTACATTAAATATATAATTTTGTTTACTTACTGGGACTCGATCTTTGTACCTATCGATTCACTGTTCCTCAGATCTCCCACCCTGTCGACTATCGAAGCCATTACGCATGCCAACTGAGATTAACGGCAAGCCTGCAGGGTGAAGGGGTATAGGTGAAAGTGTGTGTGTGGTTTGCTAGTACATCATGAAAAGGTTTATCGGAGTAATACGTTGAAATATTCTGTCAGCAGGTACTGGGATATGCTGAAGCCGTACACACGATCGTTCATCCTGTTAGGATTCGTTGACACGACAGGAGTAAAGCAGGAAGAGTTCTCGCTTGAAATATCCAATGGACAACATGTTTATGGTAAGGCTTCTCTGTTGAGCTGTCGTTCCTTGGGAGTGGACGTATGTCTCTCAAGGTACAATGTGCATACTTAGTAAGTGTGTATAGTGAACGCTACCATGGTGCAAGTGTAATACCTCCCACCCATACTAATAATAATAATTAGAAAGTCTGAAACAAATGAAATGGTATATGACAGTTGAAGTCTGGCTGTCTTGCTGAGAGGACATATAACTTTGGTGACTGTGCAGTTGATAATTATTTATTTGTGTATGCGCATGGATAGTAAATATTCATTGTACGTTTATGCAAGTATAGACTTGCATGATTAGTTAACATGCATGTTTATGTCATTATCCGATTACATCATACAACTGCATTCCGAATCCTTCTTTCTCTATCTTCAACAAGTGACACCGAACATGTAACACATCAGACGATCGGGAGACACCGAACAGATCAGACGTTAGTTGGTGAATGTACGTGCACAAAAATGCATTTCCCAGAATTTTTAACGAATATTAAGTGAGTCGCCCAGGAATCGAACCTTGTAGTACAAAATTTCATTACATTTATTATATTAACTTGGAATTAATTTCAAAATGACATTTCCGTTTTATTCAAATATAATAATATTATGTGACGTGACCAAGACTCGAATTCGGTAACCCAAAAATAATATAATGTTAAATACCCCTAGCTGTTAACCAACTCAAAAATATATTTTCGTTATTTCGAAAATAACGTAATATTAATTGTGCTAACTGAGAATCGAATCTGCAATGTAAAAATAATATTACACTTATTGATCTAATCAGGAATACAACCAAAAAATATTATATTTTTAATTAAAAAATAATACAATACCAAGTGTTCAAAGGAGTGCTCAAAGGGTTAAGTGGTTAAGTGGCTAAGTATTGGAAGGGTTATGTACCCAAAGGATTAAGTGCTCAAAGGGTTAAGTATTCAAAGGCTATGCTTATAAGTTTGTGTGGGTCTGATATAGACATAGTACACTTAAAATATGATCTGTTGTAAGATTACTGCTGAATATTATTTGAGGCTAGTACTGGTTAACTAATTCATTAAAAATAAAATAAAAATTCCTATGCATAATAAATTCAATGTGGTGTTGAAAAAGTGTGAATAATCTACATTCATATTGTTAATTTAGCATTCGATTTAAAAGCACAAGACTGAAAATTTATAACACTTGGTATATTTACTATCTCTATATGCTTATCAATCCAGTATAACAATGGTCATATTCACATTATCACATTTTTTGATGACATACTCTTATCTGTCTAAAAAGCACGAATCTTTAGATACATCACTCGACACAATTGTTTGTAAAAGTAAAATAAATAAATTTTAAATTCAAACACGTACATTTCGTATAAAAAATTATGCTTTTAATAATTGCCTGCTGTGATCCCATACTACAAATTTTCTTTAAAATACGAGTTTGTAGACATATCGCTCGATATATTTATGTATGAATATTTAAGGGTATACAAAAAAGAGTTAATTAAATACATATTTTTAAAATAAGATTATACTTTAACGAAGAGATGGTTGTGTCATGGTACACACGGGCAGGGGCAGTGATGCGGCAAGCACTCACAGTAGATCCCCCTGATTGAACAAATGAAGTCAAAGTCAATAAGGGCAGTTTTTCCTATCCTGACCGAGACACTTCCCCAGTTAATAAAATACAGCCTATGTCAATAAGGGTGAAATTGAGCAAGAACTGGTACGCTCCCACTACTAATAATTGATTTCGGAGGTTATTTTTGGTGTGAAACAGACACTTTTGTCGGAGAAGATGGCCACCGACCGGCCGGAATGACAGAGAAGGATGTGACATCATCCAAGTTTGCTGACGGCTCGTAGCTCCTTCGCTTATGCACCTGTGCAAAAAGGACTTTTCACATACTACTCTTAATAATAATACATTTATATTTACCATATTTGGTCTATGAGATCTACCTAAGGAGCTATCACTGATAACATTTATTGTTGGTTTTGTGACTCTCAATCAGGTGACAAAGACAACAGGATTTGCAATAATACTAATAAAATACATCTTATGAATTTTTTATGTGAATAAAATTCCTTAAATCAGAGGTGCACGGTGTCAGTTAAAATATTTGTGTCAAGAGACACAAATTTTATGTTTAATAGCACATGCATCCTGGGCATCGTACGAATTGTTACGCCAATAATAAGAGTATGATGGCCGTGTGTATATTTTTAACTTATAGTTATTTTGTAATTAAATTTTTATTTAGTAGCAAATATTTAAGTGCATGCTCTTAGTTGTTTAAAAAAGCAGATCATAGATCATGTATATCTGTAAACATTCCCTTCTCATCTGACACAAAGCAAACATATAACACAGCTCACAAAAACCGCAAAACAGATAAGAGCTCAACCCCAAGCATGCTACCCAATAAAGAGCAGCTCAACCCCAAGCATGCTACCCAATAAAGAGCAGCTCAAAAATTATTTCAGATTTTATTGAAACCCTTAAGTGCATGGAATATAAGATAGATTGTACAGTTTCTACTGTCTGTTTTGATGATGACAAGGTAGATATTGCAGATTGCACGGCTTTCTGTTCCTTGGGTTCCCAGAGGATAGTTCGATCCTGCAGCAATACAAAAAAGGGGAACTCCGCTGGCTCAACGCATACATCGGTGGCCTGAAGAAAATATCTAGGTAGCGTTGGACTGGTTTGCAGATCTGTAAACGGATTTTTGGATACTACACTCATACCACAGGATGTTATACCTACGTAAGTTTCATAGTGGACCGATGCAGAAAGCTGATATTCTTATGCAATACCCCGCTGTGTATTTCGTAGAAAAATAGCTGAAACACGCAACTGACCTATGTATATGTTGTGGGTTAGTCACGCTAAGCAAGAAGATATTGGCATAAATAGAAGAGATATTCTAAAACAATAAAAAAGATTTTATAATAAATTTTTATTGAAATACCCCTAATGCTTTTAAGTAATTGTTTTAAATGAAAATAAGATTCCATTTTTCTTCAGCGACTCAAGGCACATAAACTTTGTTGATATTCACGTGTCCCCTCATGAACATGCATACGTGTATGTCTGCTTTCACCAGGTGGATGTAACGTAGGTTGTTGAAGAGGCTCTGAAATGGGACTTGTGTCAGTGCATTCACATTAGTAGAGATAAGTTTTCTTTATAAAACTATATTAATCACATATTTATGCATTTGATAGTAAATAATTTACAGCCTACAATGCTTACCATAGCTTTTAGACAGTTTTGCATCTGTAGTAGGATCATAACTTGGGTATATTTAATGTCTATTTAAAAATCTTTGCTATATTTGCGTATGTACTGGTGCACATATGACGAGGGTTGGGAGAAGATCATAGTTTGACGGCAGTCATCAAGAAAGGCAGATTCTCATAGCATGTTACAGTAACTGAAATACAACATCGATGCAGTGGTCGATGATCCATCACCTACATTTGTTACAGTACCATGGATTTCTGCGAATGAGAAGGTTTCATGATAAGCAGCGTCATTTGTGAACACTAGATCTGATATTGCCTACCGCAATAGCTACCTGAGCCATGCACTCATCTACTTCAGGTGAGCTGGCAACAGAGCCAGCTGTACGTTCCACTGTGCCAGTTCCAGATATCGTAACAACTTGTTGAAACCACTTTTTCAAGGCCATTGCACTTAAATACATCACATACCGACATTAATAGCATTGCCCTGTGAACATCTCCAACCAAATTAGTTAGTTATTATATTGTAATGATATTTTCTGTAAACAGGAAGAGTTCTGCGCATTTAAACTTTACACCTCATTATAATTGAGTGACTGTTCTGCAAAAGAGAGACCTGGCAATCTCCCTCATCACGAAATTTTATGGTCGTTGGTCCATCATCTTTATAACGGACGCATGACGAACGTATATACATCGGCGGACTGTTGCAATCGTGTCAAGTGTATAATGTCTCCAGTACCATCACCTACAACTGGTATGTCTGCTGAAGCTATTACTCCATCTCCTTCCATGGTCGTCAAATCATCAATGTATTCTACACGATCGGCTGAGTTTTACAGGCATTCGCTCATTCACAGAAGAAACTCAGCCGACCAATGACAAGAGAACAGATCTGTAACCATGTTTCTGGATAGCAGGGACCATAATTCTGTGCCAGTACCCAAATGTTATGTTTCTTTATTACAGCTGTAATTGTTGTTGTTTTTGGAGCGAAACAAAGATTGACGAAGTAGTTCTGTTTAAGGATCCATCGTCCTGCAGTATGATCTGAGTGTTCGGTTGCAATAACTCTATGTAAACACACGAACACAGCGCTTAGTTATGATGATAATACCATTTGGGTTAAAAATATTAAAAAAGGTACATAAAAAACAACAGATTGATATTCCTATGTGGAGAGGAGAGATTCGGCGGCTTTTAACATAGAGGTCTTGGGGGCCGCTGAGGGTAATGGAAGGTAAGTATGGAACAGCGCGGGGCAGGGAAAATGGGAGACCCCCGAGGAAACTCACCAACTAGCGGCATTGTCCGGGACGATTATCACATGCGAAAATCCAAAAGCTACCACGCAGGTGATTGAATACGGTTCGCCTTGGTAGGAGGCGAGCGGCTTGACCACTACACAACTGCGGCCCCGCTTTCCCCATTCAAACAATCTGTGTGGGTAATAGACACCAAAATGTGGTTCCCACAACCATATTATTTCTCAGTGTGCAATCTCTGGCACTTCCATCGACATATCGGAGCTAATATTGCCTTGTGGCCTTTGCATTCCACGTGACTATGTGAAGAGATCTGGGCAGCCTTATATTGTTATATGTTTTGAGAAACTGTTCATTTCCTTTGGTCTTTACCCTTTTGTAAGATATTACCGTGGAAGCGTGAAGGGGGGATTTTCGAATATACATTGCGTTTTTACATGTATGACTACAAAAAATTAAAGGCATAAAATTAATATAGGTTATGGTGATAATATTACACATCTAATGTCAACAATATGGATATGTTTTGATCAGTGAATGGATTCACTACCTGCGAAATAATTAAATAATTTCGAAATTATATATTTTGTGTTCACATACCAGAATCCTGTATGAGAAATGGAGAGAATGTGACTACATAAATAGGCCCATGCAAGCTAGAACGTGCATGTTGGCCTACAGTGTGATGGACGCCTGCTATAAATAAATTATTCTTATACTTTTTATCACTATGTGGAGGACGCCACATTTAGCTTTGCGAACGGCGCATTAATTCTGTGGATGGATTGAAAAACAATGAAGAATAACTTGCCAAGCTACGATAAGAAATAAAAGTTGTGAGAGGATGACTCAAAAGTATATGTGAAGCAGTAGGAAAAGTAGCAAATACAGAGAGTAAACAAATAAAGTGACGTAAGGAAAATTTAGAATAAAGTGGGGAATATCATAATGATACGCGACAGTGTGGAAAAGAGTAGGGCAGTAATGTTAATAAACAAGGAAATTCACTGTGGGGAAACGTTTAAAGGGGTAGGAGTGTACAAACTATATATGTGTATTTGCGAGTAAACTGGAAATAGGGGAAGAGGAGTACTAAGTGCTGAGGAGTTTGAGAAGTTACAAAAACGTTGTAGAGTGAATGTGTGAAATTAAAAACCGACAATCAAATAACGAGAGTGGAGATTTGAGACCAGTTATCCAATAATTAATTGCAGCAGCCTCTATCACTCTGTTGCTGTCAAGAATTTGTTCTACTATATATATATACACACACACACACTTGCTTGGTAATAGTAACATGGCTTGAATTATGCTTGCGGAAAGTTAATCTTGTGTGTGTTCACCTCAATGTAGGAGACATTGGTGTTCTCGTGGAAGTCCATGACGACAGTGGCTACAGAGCTGTGCGAGCACTCTGACAAATTGGTCCACCGCCTGAGGGAGATTGGGTGTAGCAGCCACTCACCACTCCCCGTACACTGCTTGCTGGCCCACGCCTGCCACACACAACACATACTCTCAGACACAACACACCTAGAAATACATTACATTTCTGTGTTACGTCTGCTCACAAAAATAAGTAAAGAAGAAAGTAATATCCATATATAACATCCCGTTTTATAATACCTTTCATGATTTCGTTATTAAAATATTAAATTTGTTTAAACAGGTGGATTTTAGTTTTATGTGCCTAAGCTTTCATGCAGAACATTTCAATTAGTTTTAGGAAACGTAGCTTCAGCCATTTATTTTTCCCAGGGTCGCTGCTGAAAGTCTCACAGTGTGTTATTGCCTGGGGAAAGACTACAGGCCAGTTCAGTGTGTACGCAGAATGTATGATGACATGTGATGCACGTGTCGGAGTCGCCCTTAACGCGCCCACTTTTATAAGCCTTGGAGAACTTTAATATGAAATAGCACGCGAAAGACATCTAATTTTTTACTCCATCTCATAGTAACTAGTAAGTAGCTGACTCCAGTTAGTTTTAACTTGAAATTATAAGCAGTTGTGAAAACATATAATTTTCATACGGTATTTTGAATTTGCACAATGCCAGCAAATCAGATTAAGTTATTTTTAACTGAGCTTATTACAATCTGTGAACGGAATATGCAAATGGCTCTATTTTAAGAGGTAACTAGTTTTTTTCATTCCCGGAACATGTAGGCCTATGCTACAGATCCTCATAAGAGAGCGACGCGCAGTTTAACCTCGGAGAATTTACCGTTTGTCCTAACTGTGGAGTTAAAACGAGGGCTGAACTTCAGCTAGCCTTTGCATTCTAATTCTTCTCTTTTTCAGACCAAAACAAGACAATGTAAATACTTTGGTAGTAATATTTAAAAAAATACAATTATTGACATAAACATTTGAGCGACTAAGAAAACACAATCAGAGTGAAATAAAATTTTATTAGTGGTCAGAAATAACTCTGTAATTAAGCGAGAAAGTTATATGCCCATCCGACTGTCTTTTGCCGGGATACACGCGACTCTTAGACGATATATGAAACAAAAGAAACTCCGATCGCCATCATGCAGCAGAATTCCCACCAGCTAATGAAAAATATGTTTAAATTCACAAACTCCACGAAATGAAGGAAACTGGCATTCCGTCTGGTCTTATGTACTAAACTGCAATGGGTGCCATCAGGTGAATGTGCAGGCCATGGCAGGATTAAAATTTTATGTTAACTTTCCTGGAAAACTAGAGCTATAAGGATACCAACTTTATGTTTAAGCAAACTATCTCTTGGACACTCAGTCAGAAGATGCAGAGTGTGATGCCACCGTATATCTTCAGTGATGAAGTGTTCCCGTCACATGTTTTAAGTCTGTCTCCACTTTGGATTTAACATTGCTGGGGCGTAATATTTTTCTGCATTCCGAAAATGTTTCTTACATTTGTAGCCAGTGCCAGGACTTGGGAGTTGGAGATGTATCCTGTTACCGCAGCTGTTGTATGGACGGAATAGCTGACACAATGCAAGTTCGTTCTGGCGCGCTCCTACCAGTCAAACACTGTTGTTTGCGGGTTGCTGGTAACAATAACACGGGGGATAGTGTTGCGTACCTTGAATTGTGGTCGGTGTTTCTTACATTTGTAGCCAGTGCCAGGACTTTAGAGTGGTAGAAGTATCCTGTTACCGCAGCTGTTGTATGGACGGAATAGCTGTCAGATGCAAGTTCGTTCTGGCGCGCTCCTGCCAGTCAAACACTGTTGTTTGCGGGTTGCTGGCAACAATAACACGCGGGATAGTGTTGCGTACCTTGAAGTGTGGTCGGTGTTTCTTACATTTGTAGCCAGTGCCAGGACTTGGGAGAGGTAGAAGTATCCTGTTACCGCAGCTGTTTGTATGGACGGAATAGCTGTCAGATGCAAGTTCGTTCTGGCGCTCCTGCCAGTCAAACACTGTTGTTTGCGGGTTGCTGGCAACAATAACACGGGGGATAGTGTTGCGTACCTTGAAGTGTGGTCGGTGTTTCTTACATTTGTAGCCAGTGCCAGGACTTGGGAGAGGTAGAAGTATCCTGTTACCGCAGCTGTTGTATGGACGGAATAGCTGTCAGATGCAAGTTCGTTCTGGCGCGCTCCTGCCAGTCAAACACTGTTGTTTGCGGGTTGCTGGCAACAATAACACGGGGGATAGTGTTGCGTACCTTGAATTGTGGTCGGTTTTTCTTACATTTGTAGCCAGTGCCAGGACTTGGGAGAGGTAGAAGTATCCTGTTACCGCAGCTGTTGTATGGACGGAATAGCTGTCAGATGCAAGTTCGTTCTGGCGTGCTCCTGCCAGTCAAACACTGTTGTTTGCGGGTTGCTGGAAACAATAACACGGGGGATAGTGTTGCGTACCTTGAATTGTGGTCGGTGTTTCTTACATTTGTAGCCAGTGCCAGGACTTGGGAGTGGTAGAAGTATCCTGTTACCGCAGCTGTTGTATGGACGGAATAGCTGTCAGATGCAAGTTCGTTCTGGCGCGCTCCTACCAGTCAAACACTGTTGTTTGCGGTTTGCTGGCAACAATAACATGGGGGATAGTGTTGCGTACCTTGAATTGTGGTCGGTGTTTCTTACATTTGTAGCCAGTGCAAGGACTTGGGAGTAGTAGAAGTATCCTGTTACCGCAGCTGTTGTATGGACGGAATAGCTGTCAGATGCAAGTTCGTTCTGGCGCGCTCCTACCAATCAAACACTGTTGTTTGCGGGTTGCTGGCAACAATAACACGGGGGATAGTGTTGCGTACCTTGAATTGTGGTCGGTGTTTCTTACATTTGTAGCCAGTGCCAGGACTTGGGAGTGGTAGAAGTATCCTGTTACCGCAGCTGTTGTATGGACGGAATAGCTGTCAGATGCAAGTTCGTTCTGGCGCTCCTGCCAGTCAAACACTGTTGTTTGCGGGTTGCTGGCATCAATAACACGGGGGATAGTGTTGCGTACCTTGAAGTGTGGTCGGTGTTTCTTACATTTGTAGCCAGTGCCAGGACTTGGGAGAGGTAGAAGTATCCTGTTACCGCAGCTGTTGTATGGACGGAATAGCTGTCAGATGCAAGTTCGTTCTGGCGCGCTCCTGCCAGTCAAACACTGTTGTTTGCAGGTTGCTGGCAACAATAACACGGGGGATAGTGTTGCGTACCTTGAATTGTGGTCGGTGTTTCTTACATTTGTAGCCAGTGCCAGGACTTGGGAGTATTAGAAGTATCCTGTTACCGCACCTGTTGTAAGGACGGAATAGCTCTCAGATGCAAGTTAGTTCTGGCGCTCTCCTACCAGTCAAACACTGTTGTTTGCGGGTTGCTGGCAACAATAACACGGGGGATAGTGTTGCGTACCTTGAAGTGTGGTCGGTGTTTCTTACATTTGTAGCCAGTGCCAGGACTTGGGAGTGGTAGAAGTATCCTGTTACCCGCAGCTGTTGTATGGACGGAATAGCTGTCAGATGCAAGTTCGTTCTGGCGCGCTCCTGCCAGTCAAACACTTGTGTAGCGGGTTGCTGACAACAATAACACGGGGGATAGTGTTGCGTACCTTGAATTGTGGTAGGTGTTTCTTACATTTGTAGCCAGTGCCAGGACTTGGGAGTGGTAGAAGTATCCTGTTACCGCAGCTGTTGTATGGACGGATTAGCTGTCAAATGCAAGTTCGTTCTGGAGCGCTCCTGCCAGTCAAACACTGTTGTTTGCGGGTTGCTGGCAACAATAACACGGGGGATAGTGTTGCGTACCTTGATGTGTGATCGGTGTTTCTTACATTTGTAGCCAGTGCCAGGACTTGGGAGAGGTAGAAGTATCCTGTTACCGCAGCTGTTGTATGGACGGAATAGCTGTCAGATGCAAGTTCGTTCTTGCGCGCTCCTGCCAGTCAAACACTGTTGTTTGCGGGTTGCTGGCAACAATAACACGGGGGATAGTGTTGCGTACCTTGAAGTGTGGTCGGTGCTTCTTACATTTGTAGCCAGTGCCAGGACTTGGGAGTGGTAGAAGTATCCTGTTATCGCAGCTGTTTTATGAACGGAATAGCTGACACATGCAAGTTCGTTCTAGCGCGCTCCTGCCAGTCAAACACTGTTGTTTGCGGGTTGCTGGCATCAATAACACGGTGGATAGTGTTGCGTACCTTGAAGTGTGGTCGGTGTTTCTCTACATTTGTAGCCAGTGCCAGGACTTGGGAGAGTGTAGAAGTATCCTGTTACCGCAGCTGTTGTATGGACGGAATAGCTGTCAGATGCAAGTTCGTTCTGGCGCGCTCCTGCCAGTCAAACACTGTTGTTTGCAGGTTGCTGGCAACAATAACACGGGGGATAGTGTTGCGTACCTTGAATTGTGGTCGGTGTTTCTTACATTTGTAGCCAGTGCCAGGACTTGGGAGTATTAGAAGTATCCTGTTACCGCACCTGTTGTAATGGACGGAATAGCTCGTCAGATGCAAGTTAGTTCTGGCGCTCCTACCAGTCAAACACTGTTGTTTGCGGGTTGCTGGCAACAATAACACGGGGGATAGTGTTGCGTACCTTGAAGTGTGGTCGGTGTTTCTTACATTTGTAGCCAGTGCCAGGACTTGGGAGTGGTAGAAGTATCCTGTTACCGCAGCTGTTGTATGGACGGAATAGCTGTCAGATGCAAGTTCGTTCTGGCGCGCTCCTGCCAGTCAAACACGTGTGTTGCGGGTTGCTGGCAACAATAACACGGGGGATAGTGTTGCGTACCTTGAAGTGTGGTCGGTGTTTCTTACATTTGTAGCCAGTGCCAGGACTTGGGAGTGGTAGAAGTATCCTGTTTCCGCAGCTGTGTTATGGACGGAATAGCTGTCAGATGCAAGTTCGTTCTGGCACGCTCCTGCCAGTCAAACACTTGTGTTGCGGGTTGCTGACAACAATAACACGGGGGATAGTGTTGCGTACCTTGAAGTGTGGTCGGTGTTTCTTACATTTGTAGCCAGTGCCAGGACTTGGGAGAGGTAGAAGTATCCTGTTACCGCAGCTGTTGAATGGACGGAATAGCTGTCAGATGCAAGTTCGTTCTGGCGCGCTCCTGCCAGTCAAACACTGTTGTTTGCGGGTTGCTGGCAACAATAACACGGGGGATAGTGTTGCGTACCTTGAATTGTGGTCGGTGTTTCTTGCATTTGTAGCCAGTGCCAGGACTTGGGAGTGGTAGAAGTATCATGTTACCGCAGTTGTTGTATGGACGGAATAGCTGACACAATGCAAGTTCGTTCTGGCGCGCTCCTGCCAGTCAAACACTGTTGTTTGCATGTTGCTGGCAACAATTACACGGGGGATAGTGATGCGTACCTTGAATTGTGGTCGGTGTTTCTTACATTTGTAGCCAGTGCCAGGACTTGGGAGAGGTAGAAGTATCCTGTTACCGCAGCTGTTGTATGGATGGAATAGCTGTCAGATGCAAGTTCGTTCTGGCGCGCTCCTGCCAGTCAAACACTTGTGTAGCGGGTTGCTGCAACAATAACACGGGGATAGTGTGCGTACCTTGAAGTGTGGTCGGTGTTCTTACATTTGTAGCCAGTGCCAGGACTTGGGAGGGTAGAAGTATCCTGTTACCGCAGCTGTTGTATGGACGGAATAGCTGTCAGATGCAAGTTCGTTCTGGCGCGCTCCTGCCAGTCAAAACTGTTGTTTGCGGGTTGCTGGCAACAATAACACGGGGGATAGTGTTGCGTACCTTGAAGTGTGGTCGGTGTTTCTTACATTTGTAGCCAGTGCCAGGACTTGGGAGAGGTAGAAGTATCCTGTTACCGCAGCTGTTGTATGGACGGAATAGCTGTCAGATGCAAGTTCGTTCTGGCGTGCTCCTGCCAGTCAAAACTGTTGTTTGCGGGTTGCTGCAACAATACACGGGGGATAGTGTTGCGTACCTTGAAGTGTGGTCGGTGTTTCTTACATTTGTAGCCAGTGCCAGGACTTGGGAGAGGTAGAAGTATCCTGTTACCGCAGCTGTTGTATGGACGGAATAGCTGTCAGATGCAAGTTCGTTCTGGCGGCTCCTGCCAGTCAAACACTGTTGTTTGCGGGTTGCTGGCAACAATAACACGGGGGATAGTGTTGCGTACCTTGAAGTGTGGTCGGTGTTCTTACATTTGTAGCCAGTGCCAGGACTTGGGAGATGGTAGAAGTATCTGTTACCGCAGCTGTTGTATGGACGGAATAGCTGTCAGATGCAAGTTCGTTCTGGCGCGCTCCTGCCAGTCAAACACTGTTGTTTGCGGGTTGCTGGCAACAATAACACGGGGGATAGTGTTGCGTACCTTGAAGTGTGGTCGGTGTTTCTTACATTTGTAGCCAGTGCCAGACTTGGGAGTGGTAGAAGTATCTGTTACCGCAGCTGTTGTATGGACGGAATAGCTGCAATGCAAGTTCGTTCTGGCGCGCTCCTCCAGTCAAACACTGTTGTTTGCGGGTTGCTGGCAACAATAACACGGGGGATAGTGTTGCGTACCTTGAATGTGGTCGGTGTTTCTTACATTTGTAGCCAGTGCCAGACTTGGGAGTAGGTAAAAGTATCCTGTTACCGCAGCTGTTGTATGACGGAATAGCTGACCAGATGCAAGTTCGTTCTGGCGCGCTCCTGCCAGTCAAACACTGTTGTTTGCTGGTTGCTGGCAACAATAACACGGGGGATAGTGTTGCGTACCTTGAAGTGTGGTCGGTGTTTCTTACATTTGTAGCCAGTGCCAGGACTTGGGAGAGGTAGAAGTATCCTGTTACCGCAGCTGTTGTATGGACGGAATAGCTGTCAGATGCAAGTTCGTTCTGGCGCGCTCCTGCCAGTCAAACACTGTTGTTTGCGGGTTGCTGGCAACAATAACACGGGGGATAGTGTTGCGTACCTTGAATTGTGGTCGGTGTTTCTTACATTTGTAGCCAGTGCCAGGACTTGGGAGTGGTAGAAGTATCCTGTTACCGCAGCTGTTGTATGGACGGAATAGCTGTCAGATGCAAGTTCGTTCTGGCGCGCTCCTGCCAGTCAAACACTGTTGTTTGCGGGTTGCTGGCAACAATAACAAGGGGGATAGTGTTGCGTACCTTGAAGTGTGGTCGGTGTTTCTTACATTGGTAGCCAGTGCCAGGACTTGGGAGAGGTAGAAGTATCCTGTTACCGCAGCTGTTGTATGGACGGAATAGCTGTCAGATGCAAGTTCGTTCTGGCGCGCTCCTGCCAGTCAAACACTGTTGTTTGCGGGTTGCTGGCAACAATAACACGGGGGATAGTGTTGCGTACCTTGAATTGTGGTCGGTGTTTCTTACATTTGTAGCTAGTGCCAGGACTTGGGAGAGGTAGAAGTATCCTGTTACCGCAGCTGTTGTATGGACGGAATAGCTGTCAGATGCATGTTCGTTCTGGTGCGCTCCTGCCAGTCAAACACTTGTGTTGCGGGTTGCTGGTAACAATAACACGGGGGATAGTGTTGCGTACCTTGAATTGTGGTCGGTGTTTCTTACATTTGTAGCCAGTGCCAGGACTTGGGAGAGGTAGAAGTATCCTGTTACCGCAGCTGTTGTATGGACGGAATAGCTGTCAGATGCAAGTTCGTTCTGGCGAGCTCCTGCCAGTCAAACACTGTTGTTTGCGGGTTGCTGGCAACAATAACACGGGGGATAGTGTTGCGTACCTTGAAGTGTGGTCGGTGTTTCTTAAAATTTGTAGCCAGTGCCAGGACTTGGGAGAGGTAGAAGTATCCTGTTACCGCAGCTGTTGTATTAACGGAATAGCTGTCAGATGCAAGTTCGTTCTGGCGCGCTCCTGCCAGTCAAACACTTGTGTTGCGGGTTGCTGGTAACAATAACACGGGGGATAGTGTTGCGTACCTTGAATTGTAGCGGTGTTTCTTACATTTGTAGCCAGTGCCAGGACTTGGGTGTGGTAGAAGTATCCTGTTACCGCAGCTGTTGTATGGATGGAATAGCTGTCAGATGCAAGTTCGTTCTGGCGCGCTCCTGCCAGTCAAACACTGTTGTTTGCGGGTTGCTGGCAACAATAACACGGGGGATAGTGTTGCGTACCTTGAAGTGTGGTCGGTGTTTAATTAGGCAATGTTCCTGCAGATATAGTGATTAGACAGTAGTGGATCCTCCTTAGCATTGCTCGGACATTTTTCAAGCAGCTCTAGAAGCTGGTTTTGAGGGTAGAGCGTGACAAAGGCGTGTATATATATATATATATATATATATATATATATATATATATATATATATATATATATATATATATATATATATATATATATATATACATACATACATACATACACGCGAGGTGGGGCGGGCACTTCCCAAAGTTGGAGGGAGACATTGTCGGGCAGACTCTGCGGGCAGACATTGTCAACGAGAAGTCGCGCTTCGTGATAGCATGATTGACGCCACCCTATGCTGTGGGGAGCGAGATGCTATTAGAGTTTAAATGTAAAAAAATACTAATATATTTCTGAGAAATATAAACATTTAATCATGCAGAGGGAAGTTACCTTTTGGAAAGGGCCAAGTGTTACTGTAGGAATGATACGTATACTCTTAGTATGGAACTTTTGGGCACGTTGTTATATGAGTAAACTCTCTGAAGTGTAGTATTGTCTGCATTGTTTTGGGAAACGATAGGAAGCTGTGCTGTGAAAGATTTCTGAGAAGACATCTTCTAGAGTTGGAGGGAAGCTGTACAAGAGCTGTGAATCAGTCGAGCATCACCAGCATTACAAGGTGTTTGTTGGGGAGAGTATCCATGACTGTTTACTGATTAGCGAGTGTGATCCATCAGTGAAGCTCTTTAGACAACCTAAGGCGCCAGGCGAGAGGAAAACCCTCGCCTTCTAGTCTGATGGAATACTGTTTTCAAGGGGATATGCGATAGATAGCAAGAGTGAAACACTGTGTTTTCAATGTTTTTTCATCTAGGGAGCCTCTTGCTGATTACATGCACGATCTTGTTATTTTATAACTGTATAAGATACTGTGTATAGTATTTTTAATGTGTTTGTTGCACATATACTTCAGGAATATTGAATATTCTTACATTATGATATCATTATTTTTAATGTAAGTAATTGTCTGTCTCTTATTTGTAAACAAAATTAAGTTGCATTTTGGAAAAGTGAATTTAAAGCCATAATTATACAACCGATATATATATATATATATATATATATATATATATATATATATATATATATATATATATACATATCGTGTTTTATTTTGCGTCTGTATCAAACTGGGAAGGGTAGTATTGTGTCAAATGTATTATTTTCCTTTGGTGTTATTTTTTTAAATTAAGACTCTCCATCCCTCCGTTTTCCACATACTGTACCTGTTGGGCGAGATGGGATGTTGTGGCGGATGTTTATGGTGATATTCCACTACATATCACCTAACTTATGTGTTTTCAGTGGCCCTCGTGTCAATACTCGTGGCAAACGATGTCCATGCATAGCGGCTCATCATACCACATCAGTCGACATGTGAGGCCCTCCTGAGGCACTGTTAACACCGGCCAGATGGGCATCTGTTCTAAAGACAATGTATCACGAATGCACTGGATAACACACTGCTCTCTGCTTCCATCACTGCTCAGGAAGTTGATAATTTAGATGTATTAATGACAGGAACATGTATATGTCATCGTGATCGTAGATTTGCGTGTGCTAGGAATCAGGAAATTCTTCTGGCGGAGGTGGCGATGTCTGCCTCATGCCTCTGGATGGTGGGCAATGAAGCTACTCGTTGTGATCGTGCATGGCAATCAAAAGATCCAGAAATGTCCGCTGTGTATGCATAACTTCATTTTAGGCTTATAATTAGGCTCCTAAAATAGTTAAATATAAAAAAATTTTATGTGATATAAGATTTAAAAAATGTCTTTATTCATACTTGACTGATCTAATGTAAACAAGACTACAACAGTCTGGAAGAAACGGGTAAGGAGAGATTAATGCATCGTATTCTTTCCACAAATGAATTCGTGCATATTGGAGATTAGTTGACCATGGTAAAATAGTAGCTTATGTGTGTGGGCTAGTTGAGAAAGCATCTCCAAAAACAAAACGGACAAGAACTGAGAATCCAGGGAAGTAATAACACAGGCTAGTTACTCACACGTTCCATTTCAACGTTCACGGCAAACTAATACGTCTTTGCAAAGACTGTTTTGTAAAATCCTTAGGAGAAAGTTATTCGTTTGTAAACCTATCATTACATAACTGAAACGCTACTGTCTTAGGTGTAATTATGAGAGACAATAGGGGAAGGGAAGCATCTGCAAACAAATACTCCGAGGAAAAAATGGCTCTCATGAGGGATCACATAAACTCGATTCCTAAGTACAAATCTCATTATTCCAGATGGGAAAGCAGCAAGTACTACCTGCCAGCTCATCTTAACCTGACACTTGTGTATGAGAAACACCTAGAAAGAACAGATGATCCAGTTAGTCGAAACACATACTCTAATGAGTTTCATCAACTGAATATTTCAATCAAAGAACCACAGAGAGATACTTGCTAGAAGTGTGGTTTTCTTAATACCACAATCAAAGAGGAAACCGATTTGTTAAGAAAAGAAGACTTACAAAAACAGCTAGCTTCCCATCACAAAGATGCTGACTTTGCATATGAGCAAAAAATGACAGACAAAAACCTGGCTAAGACTAACAGTGTAAATACAAGATACTACATGTTTGACCTCCAACAGTGCCTACCAACTCCCTGTCTTATTAAGTCTGTCGTTTTCTACTATCGGCAGCTGCGAACCTTCACCCTGACAATGTACGATTCTACAAACAGCAGAACCAGATGTTACATGTGTCATGAAGCAGAGGATGCTCGTGGTGGCAACAAGATTGCGACTTGCATTTACAAGCAATTGGTATCCCTACCTCCTGACGTGGAACATGTAATCCTCTACTCTGACACATGTGGAGGGCAGAACAAAAACTCTCATGTGTCAGCGATGTTCCTCACAGCAATACAAAACATTCAGCATCTTAAAACTGTTGATCACAAATTTATGGTCAGTGGCCACCGCAACTTGGAGTGCGACATAAACCATGCCAGGATTGAAGATAAGAAAAAAAGCGTCTATAAGTACTAATCTGCGGACCATAAGATTGGTACCAGTTAGTACGATTCACTGAACACAAAAACAATAAATGCCATGTTACTGAACTAAACCATCATGACTTTTTTGAGTTTTCTATCCTTCTCAAACATCCTTTACTACTAAGGAAAAAGGACAATGATGGAAATGTTTTGAGCTGGCACCAAACCAAGTGGTTTCACTACACAAAGAGTATGGCCAAATTCTATTGAAGAACACCTTGAGCGACGAAGAGCCCTTCAAAGAACTCAGTTTAGTAAGAAGAGGTGCAGCCAAGACAACAATTGAACCGAAGAAGTGTTATACTGAGCAGTTGCCTATTCCCAAGAAAAATAAGAATGATTTCATCAGTATTCTGGTTCCTCTTCATCATTTTTACTTGGGACTTGAAAGCTCTTTGAAGATTCCAGATGTTCTTCCAGATATCGAGGAGTTCACAAATGAACACTGATGCTCAATATGCCTTTTAGGTTTTTATATTGCAGTTCCACTCAATTTCTGTATTTTTCTGTCAAGAACTTTGAGGATTTTTCATATAAAATTAATTAATTTTTTATTAGAATTCTAATACTTTTTTGATCTGTTATTTTGAAGACTGAAAGTTTTTTGTGTTCTTCACGTAAAAGTATTTTTCTAGGCTGTACTGTGTTTATTCTATTGTAAAAGTCAGTTTTTTAAATAATATATTTTAAAGGTTAAATGTTTTATGTTTTCCCTGTGTATATGTTACTATATTTTATAGGGCTTACAGATATTTGTTTTTTAATGTAAATGTTTTCACTTAGCCTAAACTTTTATTGCGTTATGGACATAAGCTTTTTAAATTTTGTATTTTGAAGACCATTGGTTGTATGAATGTAAAAGTTGTTCAATGTTGGGTTTCGAAGACTAGAACTTAGATGTTTTGCTTACAAAATTAATTCAATTTTGTATTAAGAAGGGTAGGCCTAACTGATAGTTGCTGTTAATGTAAATGTTGTTCACTTTTCTGTCTTGAAGGATAAAAGATTTTCTATTCTTAATGTCAAGTTGTGACTTTTTTATTCTCTCATTTGCAACGATGTTGTGTTCTTAAAATACAAGTTTTTCTTATGTATGGTGAAAATGCTAAACCATTATTTTTATGTTTAAAATAATGTTATTTGATGTTGGATTTAGAAGACTATTGTTTTCATTATTGTAAAAATATGAAAATTAAATTTTAAATTCTTGCAAATTTGTTTCGAGGTAAGGCAAACAATATATTTTAGTCGAAAGTAACAACGTTTTCATTTGTATTCACTTCACCTTTGTTCAGACTTGGAGAAAAGACAATAAGTCACATATTTTCACATGGTCAAAACAGAATAATAACATTTAGAGATAAAAAGTAAACAAGCCGATGCCATATATTTAGTCAATATGAGATGTCATGGAAAACCTTGTTAAAAACACAATTTTTGGAGGGGGTACCCACTCACAACAGATAAATATATAAACAACTTAAAGACTCTGTTGTTTGTGGCTCGATCCTAAAATTTGGTATTAACATAAAGAGTTTTTTTTTCTCTCTCCTTAAAAAATAGGTTGTTTTACTTATTCGCCTTTCCCCTATCACCCTAGCGTGGTCGTCAGGAAACAGCGAAGCAGAAATTTTTCATTCTATGAAAAACACGAAAGTTAGTAACAGAACATTTCAATATCTTTGAAAATAAATGAAATAATGCTGCGACACAACAAAACAAAGCGAAACAGTGGCAAATCATTGGTAAAAATTTAAATTGTACAGCTCGTGATGACTACAGGAGAGCATATAACCTGAAGACGGTGTGGGATAACGTGAAAAAAAGGACGCGAAAAAGAGATGCAGATGAATATGTTCAAATAGTTAATGCTACAGGCGCAGATAACAAATAAAATAAACTATATACAGGAAAACAAATAAATTTATTGCAATATGCTGGCATCAAATCGCCATTTCTTCGAGCATCACTTAAAGCGAGTGTGATCTTATAAATGATTTGTTTGAGAATTCATAATTAAATACATAAAAACCTACTTGTTGGTGGGATAACAGAATTTATTTGCTATGCATTCCAAAACATATCTACCTAACTGTTTCCAAAGGCGAAAATTACTTTAAAATCCTCTTCATTATAATGTTAAAAAATTATTTATTCTTTCATGTAACCATCGCAGACGATGAGCAATAAAAAATCCTTGTCATCACTTTTCGCGTAAAAAATAAAATTGTAACTTTGCCCTCTCATAACATTACCAAAGTATTTGTTTATTTTTTTACAGTTTAATCCTGATAATAAGACTTAAACCACCAAAATCTACGGGTTAATATTATCTAGATATTCAAAGAAAATCGAGATTAATGTGCGCAGTGAAACATAACATACAGATAATCGAGATTATTTGTCAGTTAATCTCGATAAACTATCATCATCTCGCGTGGTGAAACCGGTCCTTAGTGTATATACATGATTTAAACCTAAACAATGCCTTATTTGTAAATCACACCTGAGCGAGGCCGGGGCGGGTTGCTATTATACTGTAAAATACATTTGTTACCGTTGTGTCAATTTCTATTATAGAGTATGAAATATCCTGGAACATGTCTATTTTAAGTGACACAGTTAAAACATTAAAATTTAAATATGTTAGAGCAAAGTAGTGCTTCTCTAAATCTGCTATCAGCGTTAAAGCAGATGAGTTAGTCAGTCCATTATTACATTGACAAAATTGAAGTCATGGTTAGCAATTTTTAAAGATTGTAAACTTTTGTGTCGCAGTTGATTAGAAAACCATTATATAACATGAGCAATTCTGTTCTCAACTACAAAGCAGTGTGTGAATGGTTGTCAGATTTCCAAGTTTAGACATTGTTGAAAGTTGATTAGCCCAACACGAGTTGAAAAGTTTTTAAGAAGTTAATTTTTGTTACTTCAATGTTTGTCCCAATTTCATCCGTTGTAGCATCTGGTGTCCTATGGCAAGCTAGTCTTCGTCCGACCAAGGACCACACATCACAGATGGGCGATAAATCCGGTGGAATACACAGGCCGGAAAGTAGTGTGACACTGTATTCATCCAGGAACCGTCTGACAATGCGTGTCATTGCGATCGTGCACTGTCCAGTTGGTACAGGACGCCAGGCTGGTTCTGAAGATAGGGGACAATAGCACGATCAAACACATCAGAGAGGTTACGGAAGCTGGTCAGCATTCAAATGATGCAGACTGGGAGTGAGAAGGGACTCTCACCCTGTACAATATTCTGGCCGGTATGCAGGTGTACAATGGAGAACTTGGCCATGCATAAGCCACTGCACCACCAGACATGAATATTTCTATCATCGTGTTGCAAGAAGAAGCGATTTGTCCGAGAAGACGATTTCATGTAATTCGTACTCCAAACCCTATGTAACATGAACAATTCGTACTCCAAACCCTATGTAACATGAACAATTCGTACTCCAAACCCTATGTAACATGTACAATTGCAGCTGCAGGCACCTGTGGTTAGATTTAGTGGTAGCCTCACTGATGGGTGCCTGGACGTTATATCCTGATTTTGCAGACTGAGACTAGCTATGTGCCTGGACACAGGTTAATGTGTCACATGCCTAAACTCCTAAGCGAGGATGTTTGATGTGGCTGTACATTCTGTAATCGCAGTGCAAACCATACGACTGTCCTTGTGCTCGCTATTGCGTTGTTGGCATACTGTACGTCGCTTATCCTGCTCCTCCTAAACCCACGTACATCATACTTGATTCACTGTGATTGCATTTCTTCTATCGCAACCACAGATCATGCGCTAGGATTATAAACTATCTCAATAAGCCACGATTATCTCGCAGTTTAACACGGACAAATATTATTGAAGTGGTTGTGTTTCTCAACGTGGTATGATCACTCTGTGTGTACACAAGATCCACATGCAAACACAATGGCACTACCCATCGGTAGATACCAAACTTTAACTTGTATAGCCTTCGCCATCGTCTCCACTAGAGTGCATGCTGCGCACTCTGCTCAACAACTAATCACGTCGCTCTTATACCCAGCTCTATGCAATGCCATATTGAGGAGTCCTGGAGGTGCAGACTTCCTTTGTCGTGTTGCCATTTTACTGGCGAGTGGTGTATGATTTAGTTCAAGTTTTGACACTGCTTATATTTATGCTGAGAAATACTAAATTCACTGTGTCTAATTATAATAATTATCATTAGCAAATAAAACGGGCAAAACGCTCTACATACAAAGAAACAGACTGAAAGAAAATAAGAGAGAAGAATAAAATATTCAATGAAACACATTTGAAGTTTAGTTAACACATCCAGCCGTTTAGGCAGTAATTGATTTTCTGAAGCTATTAAAGTAATGATAAATTTACTTGCTACTGGAATAACTTTTCTATTGTGCAATTGCATTGTAATACTAAATGGAAAAACAGTAACACGTATATGTTTATGATGATTTCGAGGTGTCACTGGCTGTGTTAGAAGTTAAGTGTCGCTGAATAGTAATGCACAATATGCATATGAACACATATTTTTTATTGTATTTAACGCATAGCTATGGAAGCAATACTACCAATGAGCATAGCATCATCTGAATTAAGCATGAGTAGAGAAGAACATGAAACCTACTTTCAGCATCACCATGGTCCCAGATGGGCATTTTCATTCACTCAGGACGCACAGTGATGAATGTAGAAAGTATGCGTCCTGTTAGCTGTAGCACAGATATGTGTAGAGAACTTGTATAGCTGGGGCGCATGTCGCAAGGAGCTACTCACCTGAGAGTTGAGGCCAACGACATAGGCAGGACACGGCTGCACGCTCAGGACTCCTGCAGGAGTCCTGGGCCAGCACATGAGGCCATCCCACAAGCCAGGACACTGATCCTTGGTGTCATTATCCTTCTCTTCCTCTGCATAACCTGCAACACGGGCAAAATACATAGCTTCTGCTGTTCAGACCATAAACAGTGTATCATTACTGACATTCTTGTTGCCTATATAACTGATATAATAACCAGGCATGTATTTGTGCACCGTGTATCTTATATTGACTGTGGGACATAGTGCACTGACCAACCCTCAAGTCCCAGCATTTAAATGCCTCATTGCCACACGAATTGACATAACCACTTAGCTTTAATGGAGGCCAAACACTGTTTCCATAGGAATGTACACCTGTTTTGAAATGTTATTACATTTTCCTCCAAGTTTTGACAACTAGGATATGCTGAATTTACAATAAATATTAACTTTAAAACTATCAGCATGTTGTAAAACGAACTGTAAACGAACAACTATGTAACTTTTTGAACGTGTAATTTCGACGTTTTTTCTGACGATGGATGAGTCAATGTTGGTGACATAAAGAGAAGATGACAATCGGTCGGCCTCATAGTTAGCTCATGGTGCGATACACGAGGGTACTTCAAGTCAACTCGCTACCTCAGATCTGCCAAGCGGAAGGAGAGTCGGACCTTGATTTCTATAGTCCATTCACGTATACATCCGCCTTTTCTGAAGCCCTGCTAAATTATATATGCACGATATTCCTCCATATGCCGACCGAGCTTAACCGAGACTAGAAAACTGAACCAAGGGAGAACACATCACATTCGTGAGCACTATCTCCTATAATATTTTGCACGGGAACAATATTGTTTACTAGGCATTGCCAACACAACTCCTCTCTCCTCATTTTCATTCAAATAAATTACAAATAAATTATTTTAATTTATTGATAGAATGAATGTGAAATTTCAATTCAAACAAATATAAAGTACTTTTATGTTAACACAGGTATAAGACTCTTGTGATACATGGAATATTTAGGGAACAACCTAACACTTCACATATGGGATGATTTCTCAAATGTTCTATTACAAAGTGTGATGAAACTATTATTAGAATACAGTGAGGGGTCCTTGCCAAGTGGTTATGATCAGAGGCAAAGATGACGAGACTTCCTTTTTATAGTGGACTTCGAACCACATTGTAAAACGACACGGGGCTCAGTTATTGGGTAATACCAGGTTTAGCTGACCTGTTCCACTTTCACACCACACATATTTCCTTTGCGTTTGCTACTGAATAATGAACACTCGACTTAAATATTATAATACGTACTTGAAAAATTAAATGGTGCTGTCTTGTGAAGTGGTTCTTAGCATAATTTAAAAAGTAGTGTTAGGGATTTATTTTCAGGAGTTTATATTTAAATAAGATTTTTATGTTTTCATAAATGTTTGGAGGGTATCGTAAAACTAATAATTCCCTAAGGTAAGCATCAGAAATAACAAAAAGGCAAATATGATGGCATCATTACTGTTAACGTAACGAAACGCCAGTAATATTAAATAAGGTTAAATTATCATTGGAATGAAAAATAATAGATTTTTTCACTAGTTTTAATTGCCTCGTATTAAGAATTATCATGTGAAATGTGAATCGCATAAGCTTGGATCTTGGTAAGGCCTGTGCGTTTGTTATAAAATTAATATTTCAAAAATCATATTTCGTAAGTTATTTTTCAAAACCTACCAGTAGCTAGAACGTTATACAAACCATATAACAAATTAAATCGTTAATACGAACTAAGTTTACTCCATAATGTTGAAAACAGAGTTGCCAATGTATCGTTATATGGAAACGACTAACTATAATACAGAAGCCTCACCTCAAATAGCATACAACAAGCAGTTTACAGTTGGATAACAGTCTGGAGATAAACGTTCCTATTTATGACTGTCAACATTTATTATATGGATTAAAATCAGGTTTTTACAATAATAGTGACTTTAACTATTATTTAAATAATTGTAATACATGCCAATTCTCTCAAAAGAATAGTTAGAACTCAATAGAAGCCCCCAAAACCGGTAATAGACAAACGTTAGCAGCATATTATGTGCTATTTACGGCATGCCATCTGTTACCTACTGCTGGGGGAATATTATCAGCAAGCTGATCGGTCATTTTGACAAGCGAACTATTCGTCTGGGGACATATTAGCGAAAATTACATGTGTCATTAATGGCATACCAAATATATGTTGGTGTGAAATAGGACGTACCGCTTATGGATTAATTTAATTTTTTATTTCGTGTGTATGTGGAGAAATATTACCACGTGGCATTACTAGTAATAGGAAAAAATGGTTTCTAAACCCGAAACCTGCAAAACCTAGAGTGTAAAATAAATACATTATTATCATTTTAAATGCCATGTGTAGCAGCACCCTCGCCCGCTTCACTGGGCATCTATTTATTATTATATATACATAAATAATAATACCTATAATAGGTTTTACTATTATATTTTGTGTAATAACACTTAAAATTTATATTTTAAACGTAACTAAGAAATCGTATCCGTCATTGCAACTAAAAGAAAGAAAATTAATTTTAACTCATGCTAATAAAACAGCAACTACGTTTACTGTAGGCGAATTGTGTCACCCTCGATGTTGATTTTGTGGTTTACGATCGGCATGAATTATTCATTTTAAATAATCCGATGGAGAACTGTTCTCCGGATTATATTTAAAACTGCGAATGTGTAAATTGTTGTTATTTAATACGGTGTGTAACTCATTTACCAACTAAATGTTTAAATATTGGGCAATATTGGACCGCAAGGAAAGTAGGTCGGCATTAGAAATGAATTGAATTTGAAAAAACTGCGGATTTTGGCCTGGAGACGGAAGTAAACTGCCAATCAGATTATATATCTGATACTTCTATCTTAAAAGTAGGCATAAAGTTGTTTTCTTGTATTTCTTTTGCGCTGAATGACGTCATCTGGAATATAGTATTATGCCTTTATATATTATTCAAAAATGCGTAGATAATGAATGGCTGCCTGTCAATAGACTTATTATTGTTAGTGGGGAGTCCTGAGTTTCGGGAAGAACAACTTTTCTCGGAGCACAGCACATGCCATTGGATTCATCGCTCCAGTTTTTGCGAAACATTTAGAGCATGTTTCAATCATTTGCCCAGTTTGCATATTTTTCTGCTCAGCGTAGTCAAAATTTGGATCATCACTGAAAGCCGATCTATTACCATGGGCTAAAATTCTATTATGAAATCTATATATAGATGCGCGTAGTCTCTGTGCAGTAAGCAGCTGGGAGCGTTCAGTGCTAGACTCTCTAATTAAACGTATTTTAGCCGCCCTCGCCACAGACGTATATCTAGAAAGTTGCGATTTTCTTTTAGGGAAGAGGTCGTCTTTACATACGATTTGATCATTAATAGTAACCACACACATGCAGTAAGATAACTATCTTTTTAAATTGGCTATGAAACTAAATAAACTTTGGTATTATTTATGGTTAACAGTCAAATAAAATGTTAATTAATTAATTTGTAAGCTAGAAAAAAAAATTATTTGTAAATTCAAATACATTTTTAAGTTAGCATTTTCAAAGAAACGATATCCAATGTTATTAAGTATGTCTTAACAACAGGTATTTGTTAAACTAATGCTCAAATAAACTATAGAAAGCTCAAATAAACTATAGAAAATCTCTTCTTTAAAAGATGAGCTCTAAATAATAACAACATAATTTAGAAAACCATTCACTGTGCATCAAATTATTTAGAAAACAATTTTTTATTACAAACTTTCAAATTTATATTTAAAATTAATTGTAAATATAACTCTTGCTTAACTAATACAGGTATGGCAAAATATAATTTAGTAGCTAATTAAATTCTCTAAAAATAGTATTACGTACATATACTTACCGTCGTAATAGTAAGTTAAAGTAAGAAAATTATTTTTAATATTATGTTAAGTGAATTGATTAAAAAAATTATTTCGCAAAGCTATAGATTCGAGTACGAATATGCATACGAAAATCAAAATTTAATGGTTTAATTTTTATTTAAATTGTTTTTTAATTAAAATTATTCCTGATGTAATAACGTCATGATATATATATATATATATGTATATATGATATGTTCGTCCAGAGGATTCAGATTACTTACCAGTGAAATCATGTTTTAATCTGATAAGTAGTACCAGAGTTTATCTCTAACAAACTCACAATCTTTACCTTTTTTCTTATTGTATTAACGTAGAAAACACATACATTCCAATATTGACTGTTGATACCAATATAAATGTTGTCAGTAGCAAAGTTAATAATGCGACTTTTACGGGTCAAAACTATTCATATCTTACTTTACAAAAATCAAAATGAAAAGAATATTAGAGTATTTGGTATCATACTTGTCAATGCACTCAAGGATTGTTAGTTTAATGTCCTATTTATTCCAAAGAACATAACCAATCGTCAGACAATACCAAAGGTCAAATATATGAAGATGGGAAATAACGCATTCTTATTCAGGTGAATTACAATATTTGTCAGTTTTCGAAATGCATGGCAAGCTGTTTTAAAGTGGGCCAAAAGTGGCCAATATGTCTGTTTTAAGTAGCAAATAGCAGGGCTGCTAGTGGTCAATATCTCGGCTACCTGGGCTACAAATGATATGCCAACAGTTGACTGACGTCAGTTCGCTAACATATGGCAGGCCGGACTCAGTAAGCCAGTGGACTACTACTGCCACTTATGTTGCTCACATAGTTCCGGAAAGCTTGGGGTACAGCTGGCCACGCTAGAATTTCGTTGCTTACAGCAAATTGCATTTTCCACGTGTAAATACCTGAGCAGGGACCCAGATGTGGCAAATTGCACACATAAGTAAAGAGTTATCATGCGCGCTACATGCACCTGCGGTTGCATTACAGAAGATCACTGCTTATAGAAACTGTTTGTCGGCTGCTCGTGTACGAGCGGATAAGTGTGCCAACCGATTCTGCTACTTGAGATAATACTCGAGAGCTTAACAACACCGCAATTAAAAAAAAAAAACATTTAAACATAATTGATATTATATTGTGAAGCTGGGGTACAGGAGCATGAAGACCCTCTACAAATGTGTGTTCATTGAAATCACCCTTTATGGAGCTAGCGTGTGGTATGAATGAGCAAGACTAGTACATACTCGGAGATTATTGCTAAAGAGAAAAAGAGCTGCACTTCTAGCCATAACAAGGACTGGTGTCGTAAACACACGACACAAATTATTTTATTACCACAACAGTGTTATAAGAAGAACATATATAAATTGTATTAGTTAACAACGAGTACACAAATAGCTGTGTTGCATAAAGTATATGAATGAACATTCATTTGTAAATTTAATTAATGGCAAAATATTCCTAAAAAGAGTCAAACAATTTTAAATCGTATGGCAAGATAACTACTCCTCTAAATGGAACGCTTCCCACTATAATCAATACTGACTAGACCACTCATAAATGTATAAGTCACGTTACCATGATCATAATAAAATTCTCAAATCTACATACACTAAAAGGCGTGCATAAAATTAAATAAAAAAACTCTTTATCTACATTATGTTCACAAAAGGTGAAAGTGCTCATAAAATAACCGAATGTTCATACAACAAAACCATACAATATCATACTGGCCGAAAGGGTTACGATTTATATTCAAGTTTGTAATCAATGCCAAATCAAATTATGTACAAAAAATTACTGCCAACCACGATAAACCACACAAATGCTAACAGACCATATTAAAATATTTTTCATGCTCTGGTACAATTGAAAATTATAACCATTTTGGTCATCAATAACGACCATTCCTTGGAAACGATATAGTGTGTTAAGAAGTACAACTTGTGAGTAAACTTCCACAGGATATAACTTGTTAAGAAGTACAATTTGTGAGTAAACTTCCACAAGATATAACTTGTTAAGACTCTACAACGAGTAACACATTTTTAGATACCATAATTAAAATTTTTCTCCCCAATCTGCGCCGTTTCAAACGAAGAAACCATTTACCAGTACGGTTAATATGACTCCACGTATTCACGGAAGAACAGACTCATGTCAAATGCCTCAATAACCACAATACAATTCTGATGTAGCCAGGAACATTTCATTTGGTTCCACCAAAAGTTCATTATTATTTTAAAAACTCAATTGTCAAAGTAAACCACAACGTTAGAGACGGCGATTCCTAAAGCGGTCATGTAAAATGCCACGTAAAGGTGACGTGCAGTTGAGTGTATATTGTACGAGGAAAAACTTGAGAGCAACTGAACATTCAATATGTCACTTACACATACCCTTCCTGGCGTTAAATATCAACAAACTCGTTACAGCAAATGATGTGAAATTGCTCAACTTGGTAACCACTCTGTAAGAACGTCACCAGTTGTTCATCAAATTTCAGGTTAAAATCGTAATTATGCAGCCTTGAACGAAAAGGAGTGCTCATTTCCCCGTGTAAAATGGTTACGGTATTACTGATCAATAAACTGATGGAGGTGTGAGAGGACGACACAGCATGCCCGAGCAGAGTCTCTCGCACACGGTGTGACTGCTAAAACAAATATTACAAGGTCAGTATCCTGATTAGTGTCCTAACTAGTGTCCTGACCAGTGTTCTGACCAGTGTCATGGCTAGTGTCCTAAATAGTGTCCTGATCAGTATCCTGAGTAGTGTCCTAACTAGTGTCATACATTGTGACCTGACCAGTGTCCTAACATGTGTACTGACAAGTGTCCTGACTAGTGACGTAGCTTGAGTCGTGACTAATGTCATGTCTAGTGACCTGATAAGTGTCCTGACATGTGTACTAACTAGTGTTCTGACTAGTGACCTAGCTTGAGTCGTGACTAATGTCATGGCTAGTGACCTGATCAGTGTCCTGACTAGTATCCTAACTAGTGTCATATCTAGTAACCTGACCAGTGTCCTAACATGTGTACTGACAAGTGTCCTGACTAGTGACCTAGCTTGAGTCGTGACTTGTGTTCTAACTAGTGTCCTGACCAGTAGCACATTTTCCTTTTCAGTCAAGATAGGTTGACAACCATACCTTGCAGCAATTCAGAATATCTTGTTTCTTTAAACACGAATATAATTATTTTCACTGTAGTGATTGGCCTGCAGATAGTACAATTATTTCTTTATTCTAGCATTTTGTAGCATTAAATTGACGTTCTACGATTCGTCTCTCTTCCTCAGTTGTTTCCTTGCCGTTCCGGCTCATTCTTCCCTACGCTTTGTACTATCTACAGCAAACTGTCTTCATTGTAACTAGTCTGTACCTGTACTAGCCGGCCGGCCTGCTGGCTATCCTATGGTATGTGTGTTGCTGCGCACGGAAGAATACTTTCTGGTTGTTACTTTGAGAACTGTTAGGTTATTTTTTGGATGTCGTGTAAATTAACTCAGAACAATGTGAATTTTTTCTTTGCTATTTTAATATTGCGAGTTATATTAACTGTAAATACGTATCTACAAGTCCGTACCTATATTTTAGATATAATAAAAATGTTCAATTTTGTAATTTCGTTGCGACGAATATTTATTGGAGTCACTGTAGATGCTGGATCACATTGGAGTCTCACAGCATGTCGGTGTGTACGTTAAAAATTAATAAACTCATATATTTAAATCACTAATACATATATCGTCGCTTTATGCTAGGAAATTAACGGAAGGATACACTACATCTTATAGCGTACTAATATGTAGGTCAAATCCCTTATATTTATTATCTACCTGGTATTCTAACACAGAAGCAATATGATACAACTGCGTCTGTAGTACGGACATGACGTATAACGCTCAAGAGCGGGGACATTCGGAGTCCGGAGCCGAAAGGTCACCATGTTGTTACACCATACGACTGCCATTTTGGATGTCATTGACATTTTACCCCCGACTCATGTGACCTTGATCTTTTCCCCGAGGATCTTTGACCCAAAAAAATCACTAAAAAACCAAAAATATACCAAAAATCCTAAAAAAAACACCAAAAATCCTACAAAATTGTAAAAAAATAAAAAAATTATTATTAGTAATTATGGAAAATTATTAAAAAACCATTAAAAACCATTTAAAAATTACTAAAACGATTTTCAGAAAATACCAAATATTCCGAACAGGCAAGAGGGATCAGTGACTCCGATGACCTTGCAGTCAGGTATCTGGGATCAGTAACTCAAGACCTGTGAACTATGACCTCGACATTTGATCTTGAAAATTCAAAAATCTGAAAAAATCAAAAAAAGTTTTAAAATAACAAAATATAAGTATTAAATATGGATTAATAAATTCATAAAATTTTCTTAATAAATTATAAATAAAATAACTGAAATAATATTAAATGTTTTTAAAAAACTTGCATTTCCAAAGGTCCCCCAGTACCATGCCCAGCTGATGACTGGCTCCCTCACCTCCAGTCCTCTCAGCAATACTCATTCTGCGATCTGGATTTTTTCGCTCGTCATTTCTTCATAGAGTAATGGCGGCCACGATCATGGTAGGCGACCGCCATCTTGGTAGGTGATGACTATCTCTGTTGGTAGCGACCATCATTGTAGGCAACCACCATCTTGGTAGACTTCACCAATCCGCCATATTGGAAGCCAATAACCATGAGCTTGACCCCATGACAATGGATAACCATGAAAACCAAAACTTGAGAAAAATACATAAAAGTCAGCTAGCATAATACATTAGAGTCTACCACCGCCATATTGAATGCAGAATTACTTGACCTTGACCCTATGATCTTGAATAACATAGAAAGCCAAAACTCTGGAAAAAAACCTATGTGAAGAGGTAGAAGCTAGCCAAAACGATTCACCTGCTATGCAGCTTCTATCAAACGAAACCTATCAGATTACCTTCTTACTGATTATAATATACGAGTGTGCAAGCCCTATGGAGTCATATTGACTTGAACCAATCGTACTGCACCATTAACACATTGTGCAGACACCAACCAGCCAATCACCTACGTGATCGCAGGTGGCCAATCACAAGCAGGTATTGAAACATTGCATGAGGAAGTAGTCTCTGACTCCAAAATGATTCATATTGAATCCGAAATGACACCTAAATGATCCAAATGAGACGCTGCTGCGCTGCGGTGCTAGCTGCGGTGCTGCGGATCTAATTATGGAGCTGATTGCAGGGGCGTAACTGAATGCAGAAGCTGATTGCGGAGCTGAGTACAGAGGCAGATCTGATTGCGGAGTTGACTGCGGAGGTGAGACTGATTACGAAGTTGATTGCGGAGGTGGATATGATTGCTGAGGCGTAGCTAATTAAGGAGACTGAGTTGATTGTGGACCTGGTTGTGGAGCTGGTTGTGGAGCTGTTTACGGTGTTCAGTGCAGTGTGTGTGGGTCGCAAGTTAAAATATATTAACTCTATTTAAATGTTAAATTATATAGCCTTACCTCCAAAAGTTGAAAGGCGAAAATATTAGTTAATAATCTCGCTTTAAAATTTTATATATCCAGGTACCTTGGTATATTTCATCGCTTCCTGGTTAAACTGTATTTACACATTGCAATAAAATTGCCCAGCACCACGACAGTCCACCACCATGCTTCCCAATTGTTCGTCGTCGCATGAAAAGAATTTTCGTTCTGAATACCCTGTCAAGCGAAAACGCATTTTTTGAACATAGGCGAAAACTCAATCGCCAAATCGACATTGACGACAACCAGTTAGCGATGATGCCGGTTTACGGCTCCATGATTGGTTAGGTCCTGATGAAAACACGCACGCATTTACATAAAAATATGTTTCATAAATATGCTTGTATACGTCAATAATTTTTAATAAAATGTATTGAAATTAATTTATATTACAATATTTAATTGAAAATATATTTTTAGAAATACAAATAATTCTTTTTATATTCCCAGATTCATTTCAACATGATGTATATGCCCATTTGTATATAGCTACATAATTATGTAGAAATTACATTGAAAATAATTTTATAATTACATAGGTATATGTAAATAACTATATATTAATATATAATAATTAAATTGAAGGTAATTTTATATTTATATACTAATATATATAATTTATTTAAATATATCTATACCTATATAAATGTATACCTAAATAAAATCAAAATTATTTTATATTAAATACATATATATACTTACATATATAAAATATATGTACATTTATGTGTATGTATGTGGATATGAAATTTATTTAAATTTGCATATATATATATTTGCAAATAATTTTATACTCAAATATTTATATGACCATATATAAATTTAAATAAGTTTTATATCCACATATATACGTATAAATGTATATAAATTTTATGGAAAATAATTGTGTTTTTCGTAGATTTATGTACAAAACTATATATATAAATTAAATTGAAAATAATTTCATATTTACATAATTATATACCTATACATAAACATAGTTATTTACGTATCCTTGTACATAATTGTGTATAAAATAAATTGAAATTAATTTTATATTCCAATGTTTATATGTACATACATATTTAAAATTAAAATAGTTTTATATATTCCTATCTTATATACCTGCATGTTTTCATCAGAGGTCAACGATTGAGTGGAATTTCTCAGTGTGCTCCAATATGCGAAGAAGAGTTTTGATTACGAAGGCCTGACTTTTTGACCTCGACGATCATGGAGCCGTGAAACTGCATCATCGCTAACTGATTGTCTCCGGTGTCAATTCTGCGATCCAGTTTTCGCCTGTGATAAAAAAATGCATGTCGGCGTGAGTGGGCGGTCCAAATGAAGAGTCATTTTCACACGACGACTATCAATTGGAAAGAGTGGTTTGGCCTTTCTTAGTGCTGGGAACATTTATAGCAAAGTTTCCCCAGGAAGCGATGAAATATACCGAACGACATGGATTAAAATTTTTTTTTAAAGCGAGATTATAAATAAAATATTTGACTTTCAGCTTTTGGTGGAAGGATTGTATTATTTTAATTTAAAACAGAATAAGTTTATTTTAACTTGCGTCCCACAAATACACTGCACTTACCACCACAAACAACACCGCACTCATCGCAATCTGCACCACAATAGCAATCAGTTTGATAAACAGCGCCACAATCAGCTCTGCCTCCGCAATTAGCTTCGTAATCAGCTCCGTACTACAGCAGTTAGCTCCGCAGCACTGCAGTTAGCACTGTAGAACCGCATTTTCGTCATTTATGGGTCATTTTGGAGTCAATATGATTCATTTTGGAGTCATATACAGACTTCCTCATGCGATGTTTCAATACCTGAATGTGATTGGTCACCTGCAATAACGTGGCAGCTCGGTGATTGACTGGTCGGTGTCTGTACAATATATTAACGGTGCAATAGGATTGGTTCAAATTCAGTATGACTCCACAGGGCTTCCACACTCGTATATTATAAGCAGTAGGGAAGTAATCTGAGAGGTTTAGTTTGACAGCAGCTGCGTGGAAGGTGGATCGTCTTGGCTAGTTTCGGCCTCTTCACATATATTTTTATTGAGTTTTTACTTTCAAGGACATTTTAGGTCATGAATTCAAAGTCGAGTTAGTCTGCATCCAATATGGCGGTGGTAGACACTATTGTATTATGCTGGCTGACTTTAATATAATTTTTCTAGAGTATTTTTCAAGGTCGTTTAAGGTAATGAGGTCAAGGTCGAAGTGGTCTGCATATAATATGGCGGTGGTAGTCTGTAATATATTATACCTGCTTACGTTTAAATATGTTTATTAAGTTTTAATTTCCAAGGTCATTTAAAGTCATGGGTCAAGGTCGAGGTAGTCTGTGTTTAATATGGCAGTGGTAGTCTGTAGTATATTATGTTTGTTAACTTTATCTTTTTTTTTCTCGATATTTGGTTTTCAAAATCATTCATGGTCATGAGGTCGAGGTCGAGGTAGTCTGCATGTAATATGGCGGTGGTAGTCTTTTATGTAATATACTTGCTTACTTTTAGGAACTTTATTTTAATTTGTTTTATTTTCAACGTTATTCAAGGTCATGAGGTCAAGGTTGAGTTATTCTGCATCTAATATGGCTGTGGTAGTCTGTAAGTTATTTTACTTGCTGACTTTTATTTATTTATTCTAAAATTTTTGTTTTCAAGGTCATTCAATGTCATAGGGTGATGGTCATTGGCTTCCAATATGGCACATTGGTGATGTCTACCAAGATAGTCATCACCTACCAAGATTGTCCTCCAGTAATGTACAAACAAATGGCTAACGAATTAATCAAGATGGCGAATGAGTATTGTCGAGAGGAGTGGGGGCGAGGGAGTCAATCATCTGCTGTACATTATTCTGGGGGGACATTCCTAAATGTATTTATTATAATAATTTTATAAGTTTTCTTTTTATTGATTATTATTAATTTATAATTTAATACTAAATTTATTTAGATTTGTGGATTTTCTTTATTTTTAGGATATTCAAGGTCAAACTTCAAAGTCAAAGGTTGACGGTCACTGGCACTGAATCACCTAGCTCCAAGGGCACCAGAATCGCTGATTCCTCTCGCCTGTTCCGGAAAATTTAGGATTTTCTGAGGATCCTTTTAATAATTTTTAAATATTTTTTTAAATATTGGTTTATAATTACATTAATACTTTTTTTTCGGAATTTTTCACTTGTTTTAAAAATATTTCGATATTTGAGAATTTTTGGTATTTTTGAGTTTTTTAAAAGTTATTTTGTGGTCAAAGGTCCTCAAGGTCAAGGTCAAGGTCAAAATTAATATGGGTCAGGAGTAAAAGATCAATGACATCCAAGATGGCGGTCTGGTGAAGTAACAACATGGCGGCTCCTTGGCTCCGGGCTCTGGGCTCTGAACGCCCCCGCCCTTGTGCGTCGATCGATATATTCATATTACTTGCGTCTTATTAAACTCACTGAAGGAAATGCGATATATAAAAATATAACCGAAAATAAATGCATAGCCCATTTGGACTAAAAGCTGAGACTGGAGTACATATTGAAATATTTTCTCCAGTTGTACAGTTCTCCAGCACTTTCCCGAGTGTCTGAAGTTGGTAATTTCATTACGTATGTGTGTAAGACACCCGGCCGAGGACCGCCTGCCTCTTTAGAAGTGCAGAGGCAAAGACATTGGTTATAATGACAAAAATACGCTGGTTGAATGCAGATAAATGAATTCAATGATGATTTGAAATTTTATTTCTCGGGACCTCAATCTATTAGAATGTATAATAATTTTAATTGCGAGTGAGGAGAAACCTTACGGAGCCCACCTGCCTGCATTGTTTATCTCCTTTTTGGCCAAGAAGCGCGGGAAGATTATCAATGTTGTTACGTGCAGGGATAAAAATTGAGGTGCAGTCTTCTCCTAGTTCTGACTTTTAGTGGTCACCTTATCATTTTACTGATCAAAAGTCTTTAGCAAAGTTTATTACATGATCCTATCGTAGTTTGCTTCCTGTCCGGCTAGTATGTTTTTGACAGTATGAAAAAGCGGTTTGAAACTATATTGGAGTGCTGCAAAATAATATTTACAGCATGCGCGGTAACTTTAAGGTACCATTTCTTCCTCGTATGGTGTATGATATCTTTTTGTATGTAAACATACTGGGGGACGTTTAATAGTGTCGTCAAGAAACCAGGATTTCCAACACTCTGCACCTCAGCTGAAGCGTCAGTCAGGCAGGAAATTGCGTCTACTGTCAACACTGTGAGAGAGATCTGACTTTGAGGCATGTGGTCCACTTGGTTTACGGACGACTCTTCTGTGCGATTCATCGTAGCTTAGAGTTTGTTCTAATAGCATGTCCCGGTCGTCTCTGTCAGTCCATGTTTGCACCTCACGCCTCGCGACCGGACAATCACGTCTCTCCATAATTAGCCGAGGCACTCCTACTTCCAGGCTCCAGCCTATCTAAACACACTGAGCTCCGCTCCATCTCTCTGGCCGCTCTACTGTGCGGTTAGCACGCTGGCCTTCCACATGGCGGGGCGGGAAACCTACCTTAGGGTTACTCATGTATTGGGAATGTGGCGGATATTGCAGGAGACCTGCGTGTTTTATCAGGGTAATCCTGTCTCCTCTGCAACTGCATTCTGTCGCCTCTCAAGCCATCATTGACCATTCTCGAGACAGTGATAGTGTATCTCTAACAGGTGGATACAACATTCGGTGTCACTATACATGCTGACAGATGTTAGATATCATAAAATGATTTTTTTTTAATTTTTGTAAGAGGCTTTTTTATAAATAACGTAGACATGCAATGGTACGTTTTTATAAACAAACAAGAAAAATATTAAATAAATTTATCATAATCAATTTCAAAAAAACAAATTTCCCTTATTTATATCATTCAAAAACAAAACATATGATAGCTTACTTACAGAATAAAATAAACTGTTTATAAAATGCGTAATTTTACCTTAAATTATTTCCAAGGTAAATAATTATTGAAGTTCAGACAATACATTTATAATAACTCGAGACACCTTTTGGAATATTACAATTTTTTTTTCAATCTTATTACGAATTAAACATATATTATCTGGCTTCTCGTTTAATTTTTGTAAATAATTTGTAATTTAATCTATTTTATAGAAATAAAACTTAAGTTACGATTACTTCACAATATTAATCAAAACTGCTGATTGAAAAATTTTCCATTCTCTGGAAATGCATTACGAGCAATATCTTAACTATAGGTTGTGCGATTGCAATGTATCAATTAATCATATAACTCGATTTAATGCTTCTTTGATAAAGAATAATGTGATAATACTTTCATTTGACTACTCTTTCCCCTTCTCTCACATAACGTCGTCAAATTACAATTGCGTAGTGGACCATGCAACTGACTTCGCTCGCATTCAGAATTTCAATGTGCTCACGTCGTTCATTAGGGCTATTCAGATTGTTATTCCACGAAATTTGGTATTTTCTATGTGGCGTTTCCACCCTCTTGCCTCGCCACCTAACGGGTATAAATTGGATTAGCTTTGATGTATGTACGTCCTTGTGCTCCGCCGCAAATCCTTTCTCCACTCCAGTCACGCACCACGACCGTAAATTTTGTAGTCTTTGTCCTTCCATATCCTCATAGTGCGGTTTCCTAGACGTCATCCGTGTGACTGGCTCGCGGCTGGTCGCATTTTAAGTCGATTGTTTGAAACAATTCTCTGGCAGTAGCTGTAAATGTTTTCATTCCACCATTTAATTGAATAATAAATAAAAACATAGCAAAATATAAACAGCATTTCTATAGGCATCACATATTGTTGGTAGAGATAATGGTAGCCTATATCGGGAAACTGCTTTACGCTAATATATCTCTTGGAATACACCGATACCTTGCTGCCATTATGGTCAGAAGATAAGTGTCTGTAACTGCTCGACTGTTACCAGCATTGAATTAAATGTTTGGTAGCGTTTTTGTATGTTTTACAAACACTAATGCATTCTAAACTACAGTACAATTCACTTCTAGTGCCATAGAAATTATCATGGCAAATATTTTAAAATGAAATGCTTGTAAAACTACAATATCTGTTGCGGTGTGTCTGGATTGTCGTTCGTCCAAAATGGCACAAAAACCTCTTCGTACACAGAGGACAGCCACCAACGAGTTTTAACGAAGTTTTTTGGAAACTATTCTTCAGTGAAGTTTTTCGTCATAAATCACTGCATTTTTTTAAAAAGAGAATTGTTATAAACTATTGCCGCTTAATTCGGTCTAGCCGGATTTTCTATAAACATTAACACGATGCAATACGTAATATGCTAGTGTTCGGAGATTGTAGCGTGCTGGATGCTGGTATTTCGATGCATGACAATGTTACACACTGAAGACATAAAAACGCTCAGTTAAGCAAGAAGTGTTGGATTGCTACATGCGCCTCGCCGCTACTTGTATTGTTGCCTGGGGTTGTTGGTACCACTGTCTGCTACTACGTGACATGTTGGCAGGGTTTGTTGGTGACACTGTCTGCTGCTAAGAGTCTCGTCGTTGTCTGGAGTAGTTTACCACTGTCAGGGGTTACGTATCCTCTTAGCTAGAGTTGTTGGAACCACTGTCTGCTGCTATGTGTTCTGTCGACTGGGTTTTGGTACCACTGTCTGCTGCTACGTGTCCTGTTTGCTGGTATTGTTATTACCGCCCTCTTCCACTTCGTGTACTGTCAGCTGGTGTTTTTGGAAGCACTATCTGCTGATATGTGTCCCATTGGCTGGGGTTGTACCACTCTCTGCCACTATCTGTCGGTTTGCTAGGATTGTTGGTACTACTGTCTGCTGCTGTGTGTCCTGTCGGCTGGGGTTGTTGGTACCACTGTCTGCTGCTATGTGTTCGGTCGACTGGGTTTTGGTACCACTGTCTGCTGCTACGTGTCCTGTTTGCTAGTATTGTTATTACCGCCCTCTTCCACTTCGTGTACTGTCAGCTGGTGTTTTTGGAAGCACTATCTGCTGATATGTGTCCCATTGGCTGGGGTTGTACCACTCTCTGCCACTATCTGTCGGTTTGCTAGGATTGTTGGTACTACTGTCTGCTGCTGTGTGTCCTGTCGGCTGGGGTTGTTGGTACCACTGTCTGCTGCTATGTGTTCGGTCGACTGGGTTTTGGTACCACTGTCTGCTGCTACGTGTCCTGTTTACTAGTATTGTTATTACCGCCCTCTTCCACTTCGTGTACTGTCAGCTGGTGTTTTTGGAAGCACTATCTGCTGATATGTGTCCCATTGGCTGGGGTTGTACCACTCTCTGCCACTATCTGTCGGTTTGCTAGGATTGTTGGTACTACTGTCTGCTGCTGTGTGTCCTGTCGGCTGGAGTTGTTGGTACCAATGTCTGCCGCTACATATCCTGTTGCTTTCTCGGTCTGTAATGTATAATGTGTGCTGAATGGCGGGGCGGTCATTGCACTCTGTGCTTCTAGCGAGCTCACGTCTAGATGCGCTCGCAGCCTACACCTGTTCACTGCTACTATATCATACACTGTTTTTAAGGTAAACATATACTCTTTATGTTTTCCATCTGCGGAGTACATATTGTGTTGTTAGAATAATTACCACTACATTGCGTCGAACGATTTCTGGAAATTTATAGTTTCGCAATGAGCTCGACTTTCATGTCGACATGAGTGATATCTCTCCTCCTCCTTACTTTTCATGGCAAATTCTTTTCATAAGAAGCTTACCATTCTTGCATAATTAATATCGAGTACTATTTGATCCAGCGGTTTCGTCTCTCTCTCTCTCTCTCTCTCTCTCTCTCTATCTCTCTCTCTCTCTCTCTCTCTCTCTCTTGCACGAAAACAGGTGAATTATGTTTTGTATGTACTTGTGGTGCTAGGGTGCCTATCATCAGCGAGGGCTGAGTATGTTATGTACAGTATGTCCCGCATTACAGACTCGGTAGACGCCGACGAACCATGGGGTTGCAGGCCTGTCCCCAGTGGTGTGGAATATGGACTAGCTGCAAGCATTAATTGTGTGGGTGTAGGTGGGCGAAACAGAGTATGACTGCGAGTGCAGTGTATGACTGTAACCAAGTACGCACATCGAAGGTTTGGAACATGGTGTGATTATGTGTAATTACCATCACTGAAGCTTCAGTGTTCTATTGTGGGTCAGAGTATGGTAGTAAGTACATGCCGGTCAGGTATGACTGCCTGGAAGGTTCGGTGCAGGTGAAAGGACTGTCTGTCAGTACACATCGGTTCATTAATTCGGGATGCGCAGAAGACTTGGTACACGAGTGTAGGTCTGAGACAGAGTATGACTACCTACCCGACGAATTGGTCGGCCAGTGCATGCGATGATTTCGGTTGTCGTTCTTACCAGGGCGGTCTAGCTCCATGTGGTCGTGCTGGTTGATAAGCACATAATAACAATTTTTCCTTTCGTAATGGAAAGAGTGTGACTCGTCTGGTCTGGATCCCTGAAACATCTCTCTCAGTTCGTAACTTCCCTTCAACTTGTAAGTCTACCGCTTGGGATGCATTACGTATCAAACAACGATGGCGGTTTACCACTGCTAGTGAAGTGAGTGATGATTTCGGTTTGTAATGAGGTCGATCTGTTGTGTTGATCTGGTCTAGCACCCCTGCACTTGTGTTGGTTGGTAAATATGAAAAATTATTAATTCCCTTTTCATTATATTTTCTTTTTGCATCGTTGTGTAAGCCAATGCATGTATCTTAACTTTGCAGTATCTGTCGGGTGTGTAGGTCGATGTATGCTATTTCGTCTCCTCACACATTTCGTGCAATGGTGGTCAAGGCATCGGACTGGTTACCTAATGGAGCCGTCCCCCGTACCTCTTCCTGCATTTTGGACAATTGCATAGGCCCAGACGATCTTATCTTGGCATGAAATGCCTGACGAGGTCATCAATGGCTTAGGCGAGACCGTAAGGAGAAAACCTCCTGATGAATACACATTTATTGTCTGATGAGTGTGTAGGCTCATGCGAGTATTTGTTTCTCCTAACTGCGCAATGTATGTCGAGAACATAATTGGCAGGTCCAGAAAAGTTTCTTGTCTGGTGAGTGTGTAAGTTCATGTGATAATTTTTGCTATTTGTATCTCAAACTGTTCGAAAATTACAGATAAATATGTCATCTAGGTTCATACTTACCCCTCGGTCCTTTATGATTTCTTGGGTGACATTATGATTTTGGTGGTTGTATCTCAAACGGTTCGGAAATTACAGTTAACAAAGCTGAGCTTAGGTCATACATGACACTTTGGTCATTTTACTTATGTGTGGCGATGTCCACTTTATGTTTATGGTAGTTGTATCTCACATATTGTTTGGAAATTGTACCCAACTGTGCTTATGTGTATGCTTAGGTCATATTCGATCCTACTGCCTTTTTCGTTGTCTAAGATGATGCCTACATTATGATTATGGTAGTCGTATCTCCAATGGTTTGGAAACTAAGCTTATATACTAGCTTATGTCATACTTGGTACTTTGGTCCTTTTTGTTGTCTGGAGTGAAGCCTTTGTTATGATTTTGGTAGTTCTATATCAGATAGTTCGGAATTAACGATCAACTATGCTTATAATTAGACATAGAGTAAACGTGACTCTGCGACCCATTTTATCGTCGTGGATGATGCCTATGTTTCAAATTTGACAACTATATCCTATTTAGTTTAAAACGTAGAGCTAACTATGCTTACATGTAGACATGAGGTATAATTGGTCTTGCCACCCCTCCTGTTGTTGGGGGTGATGCCTGCATTATGAATTTGACTAATATATCTTAAGTTGTACGTAAATTACAGCCAACTATAACTATACGAATTTATAGTGTGTACTTGGTGCTGCGACACCTCTCGCTGTTCGGGAGTATGCCTGTGTTATGAATTTGACAACTATATATTAATCAATTCATAAATTACAGCTTACTATGCTTATTAGTAGACATTAGATCAATTTTTATATGTTGGTACTTTTACTTGTCTGGAGTGATTCCTCTGTTATGAGTTTGGTAGTTGTATCTCATATTGTTTGGAAGTTATATTTAACTATGCTTATAATTGTGCTAAGTTTAATTTTGACCCTTCGGTACATTTTCTTGTCTGGAGTGATGCCTATGTTACGACTTTGGTAGTTGTATATCATATGGTTCGCAAGTTACAGTCAACATTGCTTATAAGTATGATCAGGTCAATTTTGACCATTTGGTACTTTTTCTTGTCTAGGGTGATGCCTATGTTATGATTTTGGTAGTTGTATCTCAAACTGTATGTAAATTACTGACAACTATGCTTATATTTCAGCATAGATCATACTTGACCTGAAGCTGGCATGGTATTTTGGAATGCTGTCTACCCCTCCACACGAAATGCGTGAGCGGAAAGAGCATCCTTTCGGTAGGGAGGAAAATATATAGTAATAATGTTGGTTGGGAGCCCCCAGAGAACACCGACTGGAATTAGAGAAGAAAGTGCTGTGGTAAAATCCCACATCCCACATGAGTAAAACGTCACAATGAAGGATCGGCCAGCCGGATTGTGCAACGGCACTTTTTGGGTGTCAAAGTCAGCTTCAGTGTGCGAAATTGTGAAAAAAAAAAACCGCGAAAATTGGATGATTTTGCAGTAATTTGCGACAATTGTGGCCATATTCTGTGCAAAACTGTGCGAAAAAAGGGCCCGTGTGAGGTCATCCAAGATGGCGGTCGGGGTCCATGGGATCCACAGCTAGGAGCCACCTGTGCTGGAGTCGCTATTTTTATACTTCTAATGGTCCAATCGAAGAAACTGTTCACTTACAAGAAACGACCTTCATAAATTAGCGTGGAGATTTTCAAACGGCTCTTAAAATCGTGGGATGGAGGCTGCGGTGTGCAGTGGTCAGACTACTCGCCTTCAACATAAGCGAACCAGGTTCGATTCTCAGTGACGTCGCTCCCGCATTTTCGCGTGTGGAAATCATGCAGGATGGTCACTTCACTTCTCCCTCACCAGCTCTCGAGACCTCGATGTTAAGATCCGCCCAAATTTCTTCACTCAAATAATTTCTTAAAATCGAGTTCTTGACAGACGATGAGGGTAAAGCGAAAGAGTTCGGAGCAGCACCGGAATGCACGGGCGGGGGAAGCGGGATATCCCAGAGAAAACCCGCCGAACTGCGGTATTGTCTGGCACACTTTTCACGTGCCCCGCCGGGAATCAAACCCGTTTTGCCAAGGTGGGAGGCGAACAGCGTAACCGCTGCTTCACTGCTGATCCAAACTTCGTATGTATCAACTGAACAGCCAAACTTTCCGCCTGAGAATTGGTTTGAAAAGCAGAGAAAATGTCTGATTAGTCGATCTACGTTATCAAAGTATTATAATATCCTCTCTTCCTCTTTAATTTCTCACTGTTTGTTCAGAACTAAGTCTGACGTCCCTCCGAATGTTCAAGTTGAGTAAAATTGAGCGATTTCGTATTAAGCTTTGTAACATCAAATAGGCGAGTAATATGCAAGTGATGCGAGAAATGCATTCATGAATATAACTGCCATTGTGCACTCTCCAAACTGTTCTGCATTCGTACTCTCCGCATGCCTGGCTTTTATCCAGCAGCGTTCACACGCTCTTCAGAAGAGAGCAGCACCTGTGGTCGTGTATGAGAGTCCCTGCTTTCTCACAGCTCTCTGCTTCCTACCTGGCAATGGCAGCACATGCACTCAATTACACTGATCTTAAATTACTGCAAACCTAATTTTCCCACGCAGATGTGGCAAACAGAAAGTGGAGAATATTTCATGTGAATGCAGTCAGAAAAATATTCAGAGAAAAATCATTCCCAAGACCTTAATTACGGCTTGATGTACAAACATGAAATAATTACTCTCTCTGCAGAATAGAATTATATGAAATATTTAAAAAATATTTTAATATGTGTAGTTTCATTTACATATTCCGTAAACAAGGGAAGCTGACAAAAATTTCCTTTCAGTGATGATGGTATTTAGATTTAATGATGCACGAGAAGTGGTTCTATTGACTTAAACCGCACACAGGAGAAAATAGCGATGAGTAAGGAAATTCTCCCACGTTCCGGCGAAATAACTGATAGTGAGGACATTATTAATAAGTCTCATAAACAGATGCTGCAAAAACACAAACACCTTTTCATTGATTCTGACATATGGACATATGGACATATGCGTTGTACTGATACTTGTACAGCTAAAGACGTCAATTTGTGCAATGCCTAAAATAATATGTTCATTTGTGAAAGAAATAGTTACAAGAACAAAAGGCTTAGTACACAACATGCACTTAAAAAAATTTAAAGTTCAGAATTAACTGTAAAAGGTAATTAGCATGTTGCACTCATAAGTGTACTCATTGTATAGAATACATATTTATTTATGCTATTTAAATTTCCTCCATTAAATCTTTGCCATCTCTTACATCTAGAGCTCCGAACATTACGCGAACTGATTCTCCAGTCCTCTACGTAACCCACTCAAGCCAATTTCGTTTGTCAGCTGGCCTCTGTGACAGTGCAAAGCCTTTGTACAGTATTTTCCATGACTCGGTCGCACACTTGCTTTCTGTTTGTTTCTGGCTCAAAATTTATACAGGACTCGTGTTAGGAAATGTGGCCCTATCAACACACCAGAACAAACAATAAGTGCCTGCAGTCTGCACCGCTGCCAAAAGAATTCGCGAAAAACTACCCAGTGATATCTAAAAGTGATAACAATTCCTCCCAACAAACGTTTATGTAATATTTCTTTGATTTAATTTATATTATTGTACTCTATTTATTGCATGTCAATTTGCAAACCCGAATAATAAGAGTGGCTCATATTTGCCATTTGCTCTCCCCTTCGTTCATCACATAAGTGTAACAATCATGACCACCTCCATGCCGAATCCTTGTGTTGCCACTCGGCTAACAACTCTGTAGTGTGTTTTCTGAATGCATGTGGATATAGGGATTAGCCCTGAAACCTCTTCTCTATAACATTATTTTTGAACATAATTCTCACATACCTTATGAGAATTCATTTCCTTGCTTCGATTCACTTTGGAATTCTAATAAAAAGGTCTATTAAATTTAGTTTTTAAATCTGGCGAGCAAGACCCATCCATCGGAAAATTGGACTTACATATTCCTAGTTACATTATAAGCTACGGTAGTGAGTTCAGTCAAGTAATAAGCACTGTTAAAAACATTACTACTGTTGAAGGTGTCCCTTAAGGTTCTTACCTACATTCAGAGAGTTCTATCAAAAAACCTGTATAGTTCTGTGTTGACAAGAGAGATTAAGACATGTTCAGAGAGAACTGCAGCACCAGATAAAATATGAAGTATTGGGCTCTTCACAAGCATCTAGTTTCTAGACGCCGGGAGCAATAATTTATCCAGGTTTTCTTTCACGTAACACTGTCTTTACTCTCATAGCAATTAGGGCAACTGCCGTGTGCTAGAAAGTTTTAGCCGGTTCTAACATATCGGGTGACTCCATATCACTGATCATATGACACATCTCTGACATATTTGTTGGTGATATACTACGGTGGCAATAAACAGAGTGACTTTCCAACGTGCTGACGTTTTCTGTGAACAGCAGTCATGAGAGGTCTGACGTGGGTTAGGTAGTCATACCACTTGCACGTTATACAAGGCTTCTCCGCATGACGCCATTAGTAGAGAGTCCATTATATAGAGTCTTAACAATGCTAGACTCTGCAGTCCTATACGCAGTCAGCCATAGGCTACTTGTTCATTGGCTGATGCCACACTCAAAATAAGTTCTCCTGTTAGACTTAGCCGCAAAGAATCAACACTGTCAGCAAATGCTATATTTTGAAGTTTGAAATTGATACAACTTTTAAAATGATGTTTCTCAATACTTTTCATGCAGCAAAATTATTTGTTATGAGTTTAAAATTCTTAATTTTGAATTTTCTTACAGAGAATATCAAACATTTCGTCCACTCCAAAAAAAAAACATATCTTAAAATGTTGTTATTTAAAAGTAATAAAAGGCGTTTTGGCTGGTAATGGCTTAAAATATATGAAACCTAATTTTAAAATGTTTTGGCTGATTGACAACAAATTGAACTTTTCACTGTTTGTTCCAGAATATTGACTTAATTTGAACTGTGAGTTTAATGACTGTTAGCAAACAATTATCATATAATTAGCTCAACATATTATGTGATGCCTTTGCTTTATTTTGTTCTTGTTTGGTTGGGTTGTGTTATAAAGCATGTATTGTGTGAAGAACGTTACAAAAGTGTACCAGAACTATTTGAATCTCGAATATTGTTTTACGGATTTATCTGGCACATAACTTTTTACGTCCGCGCACACTGCCTGTGCACTATAAGTTATTTCTTGTCTTCACTTATCATGTCATTTGAATATAAAATAGTTTCTAGCTATTAATTTTACCGTGAATCCTTGACATTAAGCCGCCGGAATGATAAAAACAAACTTTTGTTCGAGAGTCGCACGTGACGTGCCAAACAAGTGGAAGTCGAATGACGCAGTACAAAGTAACATATGTTGAAGTGGAGGATGAAGATGCAGTGAACAGGCGTAGCTGAGGAAGGTATAGTGTAGGCAGGCGTCAGCTGACGGTCTACAGTGGCAGCTCCAGCCACTCGAGGCAACGAGCCTCGCACCATGTCAAGTGGCCTGGCATATGTGTGAACCAGCACATGCTGTTTCAACAACACCATTACCAAGCCAATCAACATTGATCCTGTAGCGCAACATATGGGACGACATGAGTTAACTGGCTGCATATCTTATAACTTCCCGAACTTTGACAATAAGTTACAGTCATTTAATTAGATAATAGCTTCATCAATAACATCAACAGAGATATAAGTATTTGAAATTAAGTTTTGCTTATTATGTCAAAATAAAAATGCGATAATTTTTTTTTCTCTTTGCAATAGAAATTGCAATATGAGTTATATTAATCTTAAGTGACATTATAAAAAATAAATTTACGAATATATTAACATTATTTATTGAACCGACGGTAAACTTATGTTTTAACTTGTTATAGACACAAGATTTGTTACGAAGAGTAACCAAATAGAAGCAAATTCCGGATTGAATTTTTTGAAGTAGAAGTTTTTGCTCATATAGTCACACATTCGAACAAAATTCGTATGTGTCAAGTTACTTGATATTATCGGCTTAGCACATAATAATATTTATAATTTTGGAAACATATCTGATCAATTTGACGTCGATCTCCAATTGGAATGTAAGGAAATCGAGAGGCGTGTTTACATTCAGGACTTAAGGCGGCTCTGCCATTGTTACTTCTTATTATGTAACACCAAAACAAGCAACGACCAATTATGAAAAATAGTTTTAAATAATGGATGTAAAAGAACTGCGGAGCCCAAGAAATAACAGTTTCTCCATTTTATGAAGTGTCAATAACCCATGTATTGACATACAATATACTTGCCCTCCTCATATTTGGTCAAAATTGCTGACACTATTAGAGAAGAGATCTGAAATACGTCTGCAATATTTTGCAGAAATTGAATTTAACAGAATATCCTCTCTTATACCGAGAGTAAAATAGTGAATAAATCTGAGCAAACATTTAAGGAAAAAACCGTAATAAAATTTTTTTAATTATGACGATACGAATAGTTTTACTATTTTTTTTAGACATTGGTTTTGCTTGGTTATCAGTTTCCTCTGTTAAGCAAATATTGAGTAATTTGTTAGTAAAATTATTAGTTGACAAGGAAAGAATTGTATGATGGAATATGCAAGATTCATTGACACATGGAACAACAAATGTTCATCCAATACGAAGCAATGTTATGAATGTCGAAAAACAGGTAATGTGAAGTCATAATGTTATAAACTGAATCCACCTAAAGGTTTTTATCAAACTTAAATGTTGTATTATGATAGGATGTTTGAAGGACTGTTTAAGTTATAACGATAAGATTCAAGAAATAAAAATTTCAATATAAATAGAGACAACAGGAATAAAGATTTCCTTTTATTGAGTAGAGCTTTTCACAGTGGAACATGTGAAAAAGGTACATGCTTCATGGATAGTAGGGCTAGTGGTATTTTATACTGTAAAGACGACTATATGCTTTGTATGAAATGCTTGATGAAAATGGGTATGTTATATTTGGTAATATTAATATAAGACAATATGTTGTGATTACATAATAATGGGTTCATAAAAAATCGCATTACGAGGAGAGCTTGTAAATGTAAATAACTGTGGTGACAAATTAAAATATGTCGAACATTTTGTACAAACAAGAAGTTTGAGAAGTTGCACTGAGATGTGGAAAATTGTACACGATGAATTTTCAAGTACACAGAAAAACTTCGTCAGCATTCGCATGTTGATGTGCCAGACCTCTATTCTAGGCATCAAAAGACAGCCAAACAAATCACCCGTCAGGTAAAAAAAATAACATACTAATGGCATAAAATTTACTGACGAACACAAGATAATTTGCCGACGAACACAAGATAATTTGCGAACTTTGTACAATGGAAAAACAGAGAAGAGTATGTTTTGAAAAGGAATAGTTTCAAATTCCCAAAAAGTTTGATTAATTATTTATGTATGTACTGATATAAGGCCCAATGAATACTTCATCAATAAGAGAAATTATTTAATGTATGTACTGATGTTAATGGTCCAATGAATACTTCATGAATAGGAAAGACAATTATTTATGTATGTACTGATGTTAATGGTCCAATGAATACTTCATCAATAGGAGAAATTATTTATGTATGTACTGAATGTTAATGGTCCAATGAATACTTCAATCAATAGGAGAAATTATTTATGTATGTACTGATGTTAATGGTCCAATGAATACTTCATCAATAGGAGAAATTATTTATGTATGTACTGATGTTAATGGTCCAATGAATACTTCATCAATAGGAGAAATTATTTATGTATGTACTGATGTTAATGATCCAAATTGAAATACTTTCATCAATAGGAGAAATTATTTATGTATGTACTGATGTTAATGGTCCAATGAATACTTCATCAATAGGAGAAATTTTGTGTATCACATTTAGAATACAAAATGGAATTGCAGATTGGGATTATGGTATTTAGTTACAAGGAAGAATAAAAAGGAACATAAAGAAAACCTTAATGAAGTACTTCATAAATTCGCCTTTATAGAATATAACGTAGTTGTAGGAATTAAACCAGCTGAAGTCTGAAGTATGATAGCTGAGAGACCGAAAGTGTTAACAAAGATCAAAAATTTTGAATGATCATGAAGAAGTGTTAAGTATATATGAAACCGAATTTTAATGTTTCTTATGATGACACATTGCAGAGTGATCAGTTTGAGAATTGGAACGACACTTTTAATTAAAAGCTGAACATGGTGAGAGATAATTACACTTGTATGTATGTGTAAAAACCACGAGAGTCTCCAATAATAGATGTAAAATGAGGTTCAGAAATTGTAAAAATAAGTGGAGTAGGGAAGACTCTTCACATCAAGGTCTTGAGAGCCGAAGGTACCTTACTGAGGAAAATGTTTCATTGAATAAAATTAAAGCTGGTTTGGCACAAACAAATTAATTGTTTTTATCAGGGCAATAAAACGTTTTGTCATTGAAACCAAATATTGTTGTTTTTATAGTGTTGGCCAAATTGTAAGAATTTATTGGGGTGACTAAATATTTGTTTGGCTCTACGTACAGTAAACGGTTTCGCTTATTATATGAAGTGAAAGCACGACAGAGATTCAAACACGGATCATATGTACGCTCAGCAAAGAGACTACTAAGCCACATGATAATGCAATTAAATATATATGATTAAATACTGAACAACGTACGTGAGTAAATATTAAAATTCTACAGCTCAGATTTGTATTTCCTGTTGTACTTGTTTTACTGGATTATCTACAGCAGTAATAAGCATTAAGAAATGCACAAATAAACTCTGTTACAACAGCAATTGCCACAAAAATTACATAAAAACACTCGAGTTGTATTCTTGAAAGATGGTAGTCAACCGAGTGGCCAAGCAAATACACACATTTGTTTTAAATAGATATTTTGTTGACAGTCTAATTCATTTGGCCCAGTACAAAGATTCTGTTTATCCGTGCATGCATTTTGATAGTAGAAAGAAATCAGTTTGGTTGGTTTTCAGGTTTTGTTTACCCAACAACATATTTGTTTGGGACTTCTTAATTAATGTTTGGCAATATGAAAACAAGCTTTCTGTTGTTTGGAGCAACAGTCATATATCAGTATTCACAATCTCTGCATTCCATCTAAACAGACATCGTATTTCCATTTGATAAATCCTTTGGTGACATTGTAAGAATCCGCGTAACATTAACCAACTATGGAAATAATATACGCGTAAGTTTGGCCCGAAGGGGCAAACGTATTTTCAAAACAGCATAGCTTGAGAAATAAGGTAATGACTGTACCCATAACAAATGACACTGAACTATGCCACAACACTAAACAAACACTGATTGTCAGTGACAAGAGAAATAAAACTGTTATTCGAGCAGTATACTAATATTTTATAGATGGACGAATATGGCAATTTTCACAACGTTAATATATTTGTTACAACAATCTTTAAAAAGTTTTATAATGCTGCAAGTCAAGACAGGCATTTTTATTTATAAAAGAAAAAAATTCATTAAGAGAATTAAAAAAGTTCATTCAGGTTTAACAAAAAGATTTTTTATTCTTTCAAACAACTTAACAATACATCTAAAAATTTGTATTAAAATGTGGAAACAGTTTCTTGTTTCTGTAAAACCGTTTATATCATCCATTTAATAAAATTTAAAAATTGATTTTTCTTCAATAATCCGTTCTTTCATGTAATCATAAGTTAAATTCCGCTGGTTAATCAAAATAACTTTAAAAAATGTATGTGTTTCGATAGCTTTATCAAAATCAACAATAATTTTTATATTTGCTTTTACTTTAACAACAGTTGTTTTTCTACATAAGCAGTCCATAATATACAAAGATCTTCGACCCGAAAATGAATAATAATTTTTTTACCATCAAATTTTAAAACCGGCTTATAATAAAGTTCATTATTTGTATACACAGCAGCCAATTTTGTTTTAGAAGTCCTAAAATCGTTATAAGCAAGAAACGCTTTATCACAAACATTATTGGCAATATCTATGTTCCAATTTTCTTGGGAAAAATTTAATTTATACCATTTTTTACACAAATATTATTCATACTAAAATGGTCAAACATAGAAGCGTATACATACTGTTCAGCACGATCTTTTCTATTGGTTTGAAACCAAACAATTACAAAATCGGGCATGTTAAATTGTAAATTATTAAACTGATATTTATATCAAAGTTAAAAACAGTTGTATCAGTAGGAACTTCTTTTTCTAAAAATGTCAAATTATCAAAAGTAATAGGTGTTTTAGGATTTTTCTTTAATCGCAATAGCCGTGTTTGCTTCGTATTCAACAATAGGCCACATCATTTTTAATTTTTGAATAAAAATTTTACCTGGATCGGCATAATCTCTATTTAGTGTACCATCTTCTTTCTTATTTTGAAAGACAAATAAACATTTGTTATCGGATGATTTACTAACAAAAGTAATTTTATAACCACCTTTCCAATGCATTTCATTGTTATCTAGAATAAAACCAAACTGATATCTCAGTGGATAAATTATTTAATTTGTTTTATCACTATGAGTAGGTTTTACTCGATAATAATCATCAACACAAGATAATTCTAAATAATTTTGTTCACCTGAAGATCTAATTAAAGTATTGATCACATTCAAAGATGTGCCCGGATTATCAATAGCCTCATTAGTTCATTTTTGAGATCTTTACTCCAGAAAACTGTAAAGGAAAAACATTTAAAACAAACACCAATTTTATCTAACTTATCATAGTTTGCCGCATGTCCAACTTTATCTCTCTTTGTAATCTAAATTGTTCATAAACATAAGCATAATTTGGAAAAGAAAAGCCATCTCCTGTAGGAATATCAAGCTGAATTCGATTATTGTAAATATTTAAATTCCCCCTAGTTGGATCAGTTGGGGGAAAAGTTTGTCCCTCGAAACTCTCAATACTTTTATAACTCATTTACAAGAAAAACAAATTATATATAAATTAAAGAATCAAAGGATATTACTCGAATAAAATTTCTCATCGAGAGGTTCAAAAATTATAAAAATCACCATAAAGTGGAATATGAAAGAAATAAGAAAAAAAGAGCTGCCTGGGACTGTGCGTACGTGGCTTTACAATAGTGGAGCCGGGAGAAAATCATATATACAGCGGCCACTCACGAGAGAGCCGCCCGGCAACCATTACACATGTGCTGTGGTGTCAACTGTACTACTACGTTTGAGTGTCTGATGTGTAAAATAGCAAACGATTAGGCAAAGCGGAGAGAAAAAACGCAGCAGCTTACCTTGCAACAGTTCCTCACACACCGCTGAGGTAAGGATAATGACAATTTTCTAAGGTTCATTCACCGCGAACAGACTTGAAATGAGTGTAACTTACCAGCGAGCGTCTCGTTGAGACACTTGTCTCTGTAGAACTGTAGCACGAGCTCCTGATGTGCTCCACTCTCTATCTTCACACGCCGCACCTGTGCAGGAACACAACTTATAAGACAACTATAGCTCACACGAGTCTCACTACAGCACGTCAACTTTGACCAAGTCCTATTGTAGGGCTTTCTACAGGATCATTCTTAATTAGACCGACAAATTTTTGGAGGTGATTCGTCTTGGTTAATTAACATACCTATACACTTATTAATGGATATATGAAAGGATTTCATTCAATTGGAATAGGTGATGATTATTAAATAAATGCTGTTTTTAATTCATATTCAAGGGAACCTTTCTTTTCTATGACAAGTTGTATTATGCTGAAATTGACTAATGTCATTTCCAGATAAAAGTGAGTGGTATAATTAGAGATAAATTTCCTTAATTGCCAAATACAATAGAGTCTGCTTTTAGTTACACAAATGGCTTATTGTATTTTTTGTACTAATGAAACTGTTAGCTAATATAATGAATTTACAAAGAAATTGACTAGAGTTGGTAAAAATAGCATTTCATTGTTTGGTGTAAAGTGTGAATCTTATAAAGAAATCATAAAAAAATGAAATATATTGTTAATGACTTAGAAAATTTAACTCCTTAAGAGCTATTTAATTCAATGAATTTGGTGTATATTTAATATTTTTTAATTCTTTAGGTTTTTATGTTCTTTATAAAAATGAATATATATATATATATATATATATATATATATATATATATATATATATATATATATATATATATATTATATATATATATATATATATATATATATATATATATATATATATATATATATATATAAACACTTATTACAAATTGCCAATTTAAATTGTGCTAGTTTCGCACATTAAACTGACGTCAATTCTAGACATAAACAACAACAAACTTAAACTTATTTACGATTGTAAACTATTTTTTATGATTATTGATGAGAAAAATAATACTTGGTTTAAAGCCAAAGATGTAGCTGAAATATTAGAGTATATAGATATTGATGATGCTATAAGAATATATGTAGATGTGGAATATAAAGTTAAATTAGAAGCAATTAGTAGACCCGGCAAATTGCATGGTCTAACATATAATTTAAAAATAACAATTTTTATCACAGAATATGGTCTTTATGATCTAGCTATGAGCTCAAAAATTACCAATCGCTAAAAAGTTTTAAAAATGCAATACTCACGAAGTTTTACCATAAATTAGAAAACATGGTGAATATAAAATTAAAAAAATATATGAGGCATTTATTTAAAGGCCAAATTGAGCATATAAAAATAAGCGAAATTTAAGTTAATAATTTAAAAGATATAAATGAAATTAAAGATAAACGTGTAGAAAATGTATGAGAATTGGTTTATATGGCTTTCGATGTAATAAATCGCAGAAATGAGGAAATTACTGTACTGTCTCCTCATGTTGTACCACAATCACAATATCAGAATTTAAATCCAAATTTCATTCTTTTAAAATTATTTGATAATAATTTTGAAATCATATTGAAGATGATTATTAGAACTCAAATAAAGTATGTCCATAGAGAATTGATTAGAATTGAAGGTAGACATCCGAATTGTGAAATATTATTCAGGTTTAATTATGTACCAAATTCTATCAACTTATACCAAAGAAAAAAGGAAACATTGAATGATCGCATTCATTGTTATAACAACTATTTTAGTATTGTCGTAAACTGAACTAAACAACAATTTATTAATGATGTGAATAATCTTTATAGAATTTTCTAAGAAGCTAAATTTCATTTTTAAATTTACAAAACAGCTGTTTTATTACTCCTTGAGTTATGAGAAATATCAAAACCCAACCATTTTACATAAATTTTATTACTTTAAGTTTTTTTAGACTTTTTCAACCAAATTTTCGCCAGGATAGTCCGTTTTCATAATTTCATAATCATTAAAACTACCCATTATTTCTCCTCCATTGGTGTCTTTCAGCTTTTAAGTTGTTAAATCATAATTTTAAACTTTTACAATGGTAAACAAATATGTTAATCAATTAGCTGTATAAACTTTTTCGAAAATTCTTTTGATTTTACTTACATGGAAAATATCTCCTACTTTGTGTTTTATGTTGCATTCTTTCACTAAATCGTCTAGTAAATTTTTCCATTTATAATTGCCATTTAAAGAAAATTCCTTCAATATTTTACCTTCAAAGTTCGATTAAATCTTTCTACAACACTGGCTTTTGATTCCCTGAATGCAGAATAAAGATTGATGTTATATTTTTGCATAATATAGATTCTAAAGCAATTGCTACATTTTATTTTTAATTGCTATATTTTATTTGTAACCAATGTTCCCATGTGATATGACTTTTAAATTTCCAATATCCATCTCAACAAAATCAATTTGCCACAAATCATAGATTCCATATGATATTACTTTCATTCAGGGGGAATGTCTTCTTGCTGGTTTATATATAATTCATTAAATATTCCTTTTCTTATATTAAGCAAAAAAAATTATTTTAAGAAAATTGATCTATAAGAATTGCATGTAGAACATATACTTTTCTGAACTAATCGTCCATTTTTATTTTTCAGTTTTTTTGTTATTATTTTGGTGGCTTCCTTGCACTTCAAACATGAAGTGTTTTCCATTTAATAGTAAAAATATATATAGGTATGTTCGGATATTATATTATTTTTTATTTTAAAAATCAATTTATTACCTCTGTTAACATTAAAAGGCTTCCTGTGATTTATTTTACTTTCATTTGACAAGAACAACCAATTCATTCTCATCACGAAAGTTGTAATTGAGGGCAATTATTTTATAAACAGTACAATCCATCAAAGGAGGAAAGAAATTTACATCTTCTGCTATGCAAAAAATATAAAATTTTTTATCCCACATTGTAGGTAAATAAAATATATGAGATTTTTCTTCCTTAAATTAATCAAATTTCGAGTTAAAAGTTTTGTAATTTAACATCTAATTCTTTATCGGAATCTTCTTTGCTTTTATCAACATTAGTGTTGACAAGTGTATCGCAATAATTCAGAGCTGACTGATTCAAATTTTTAATGGTGTAGCTATTTCTTTATCTACAGGATCAGCCATATTATTAATACTACGATTTTGAATAGACACATAATCTGTTGTGTAAACAAACTCTTTACTAAGTTGATCACGTAAAGCGATAACAATGATATTGTATTTAGATTTTACAAAAAGTTTTAATAAAAAAAATGTAATTGTATTTCGAATCTACATCGGCTTTTAAAGCATAGTTAGCTATTTCTTCATCAAAATATATTTTATTGAGTGTATTGTCTTCATCTATAGGATTAGACAAACTAGTCATTCTACGATGCTGAAAAGAAATATAACGTTTTGCATAAGTAAAAATTTTACTTATTTGATCTTGTAAAGCAGAAGAAATAGTATTGTATTGGGAAACTTCTTCCTTTTTAGAGTCTGATTTCCATTAATTATAATATATGTAATAAGCAATAGTATTACTGAATTGAAAAAATATATTTTTTTAAAGCATAATTAGAAACAGTATTATTGTGTTTTGAATCGACATCATTTTTAATGCATATATATATATATATATATATATATATATATATTTTATTGACTGCGTCTTTATTATCTACAGGTTCACCCATATTAACAATTCTACGTCCTAGAAAAGAAACATAATTGTTGTATAATCAAAACAGTTGGACAGGTCGCTTTGTAAAGAAGAAACGCTGGAACTGCATTGTCAATATACATATTAATTTAAAGAATAGGCACTAGATTCAAAAATTTATTTATAGATTTGATTAATGGTTTCCCAAATATATCCGTTATTTAATAACATGGAAATTATATCATTAGTCTTAAATTCTCTCGAAAAAAGGCGTGAAACAACTAAATATATATGTCCATAAATAACTGAATCAAAATTCTAAATTCTATCATAATTGTAATAATCATTACCGTTTTTGAAATAATTAGTTAAATTAGTAGGAATGTTGCCTCCAAATAAATTAAATTAGTAATTTTTTATTTTTTTATAGCAAACCCAATGAGTTCCTGGATTTGCTGAGATGTCAAAATTTACCACAGCACATTAATTTCTGAGAATACCTTTCGTTAGTTCGTCAGTCATATACAATCCCTTCTGAATGCCCAATTAAAAATAATTTTTCCTATTTTTCGACATAGATATTAGATAGCGGAGCTAAATATGTTTTGGCCTTCTTCTTTTTAATCCACTTCCAGCCAGTTAAACCACCAGCTAAACCACTGAGTGTACCTAAAGCAGCAAGTACGAGGGGAGTTATTACTCCATGATGTAAACCAGTGCCAGTTTTAATCCACTTCCAGCCAGTTAAACCACCAGCTAAACCACCGAGTGTACCTAAAGCAGCAAGTACGAGGGGAGTTATTATTCCATGATGTAAACCAGTGCCAGTTTTAATCCACTTCCAGCCAGTTAAACCACCAGCTAAACCACCGAGTGTACCTAAAGCAGCAAGTACGAGGGGTGTTATTACTCCATGATGTAAACCAGTGCCAGTTTTAATCCACTTCCAGCCAGTTAAACCACCAGCTAAACCACCGAGTGTACCTAAAGCAGCAAGTACGAGGGGAGTTATTACTCCATGATGTAAACCAGTGCCAGTTTTTTCTTTGAGTATCTTTTTGAGTATTGGTAATGACAAAGCTAGTGAAGAAACGTTTGCTTTGTTTTAATTTTTAATTTTTCTCTCAAGTATACCTTTTGTTAAAAAATTATCTATACCCAAATATCCTAATTGATCAATGGGTATATGGAAAGTTATATTTTTTATCTAAATTTATAAGAAAAAAACATATATTTAATAACAAATTTAAGTCCCCCAAAATAATTTTATTTTTGTAAACATTATTGAGGCGACAGCAGCATATGCAATTTTTTCTCCAGTTGGAGTGTTTTTAATTACATAATTTCTTAAGCTTATTTTCGTTAAAACTTTATCAGCATTGTGTCTTGATTCTAAATCTTTTTGATCTCTATATGAAATATCGTCATATTTACAAGCTTTGTCTAATTTATTTATTCCTGAGTCTCCTCTTTGTAATTTTAGTTTAATTTTGTAAATGGATCTGGCCAATGCATTTCAGTTAGACTTAAAGTGTTTACCGCCCAATTTATTATGTCTTTACCATGGTGTTCAGAACTCCAAAAAGGCGCGTGTAATTGCATTTAAAACTCTTATTAGATAAGGGATTCCTTTTGGATTACTAACAAAACAATCAGAAAATCTATTGTTCAACATATTCATTATGCTTACTTTTACATTGTAATTATTTTTATTTTCAGCATTATCTTCACGATGTATTTTCACTAATAATAATTTATTAACCAATTTTCTAACATCATTCATCCAAATATATTATTTTCGCAAACTATTGTATTTTTTTATGCCATCTCCATATTTAAAATCATCACATGTAAAAATCTCACTTTCGGTTGGATTTGGGTCTGTTTTTTTATATAGTTACGATAAATTGGTCCAATTATATTAATCCACTTTCAACCACTTCTTGAACTTGAATTATTCCTATCCTCATTAAGAATATAATTTTGAAATACAGCATTGGTTAATAAAACAATTTCTGTATAATTTTTAAGGTCATTAGTTGTGTATTTACCCTCAAGATCTGATTTTTTTTAGTTTTAACAAATTACAAAGTACTGGTGTTAAAAAATATTTTTTATCCTTAGCAAATAGTGTATCATTATTCAAAGTTACTTTTGTATCATCAAAGTAAAAGTTTTCTTCAACTCTTCGTAAACCACTTTTTTTCACTAATAACATTTATACCATTTTGAAATTTCTATTCCGAGATTTATAGTAGAAACACCTGCTATTATGTGGTAAATTTTTCAATGGTACAAATCCCATTTGCTGTTCCAAATTAGGAGATTTTTGTTCTGCAAAAAGTTCTTTTTCATATGATGTTTCTTCTGGTGTTGGTGGATAATATAAATTTTTTTACTGCATCGGGAGCTAGTGTTGTTATTACATTTTTCCTTTCTTCACTTACTTTTTCTACTTTTCATCAATATTTCGTATTTCGTCAGTTAATGGTTGCTCTTTCTTCTTATTTTTTAAATTATTTTTGATGAATAATTTAATTCGAGAAACTCCCTTCGAGCCTACTCTATATATATATATATATATATATATATATATATATATATATATATATATATATATACACATTATTTTTTTACTTATGAATGAGTTATAAAAGTATAGAGAACTTCGAGAGGCAAATTTTTCCTCCAACTGATCAAACCTGTAAATATTGAAATGTTTACAATAATATCATATAATATCATCGAGTTTGATATTCCTATAGGAGATGGATTTTCTTTTCCATAATGATGCTAATGTTTACGAATTATTTAGTTTGCTAAAGAGAGATAAGGTTGGAGATGATGCAAAACATGTTGACGAAGACAATATTGATGTTTGTTGAAACTTTTGTCCTTTTCAATTTTCTAGAGTAGAAATCTCCAAATATGGAAATATTATTGAAGCTGTTTATAATCCGGGTATAACAACAATAATGACTGCTTTATTAAGATCGCTAAGTGAATAAATTATTTAGAATTTACTGGTGTTGATAATCTATATCGAGATACATCTACTTCTAGTGAAAAAATAACAAAATATGTTAAAACTGTTTCTTGTCTTAAAACAAATTAAAACATATATCTGCTGAGATATCTGTTTGGTTTAATTCGTGATAACTATGAATTTTATTGGAAAAGTTGCTATATAATTACTTTTTTTCGTAATTAATTTGATAACAACTGTTTATTTCTCTATGGAACTTTTGATAATGATGATAAAATTACGAAACATTGTCCTGATCCTGGTAAATTTGTTATAGAAAAATTAGAAATTTAGGCCTAGTGTTGAATATGAATCGAACATGCTCATCACAATTAAAGAAAAAAATATATAAAGAACCTAACATACCTATTAGTTTTGGTTATTGGCAATTTTTAGAAAGAGAAGTTCCTAAAAAAAAATATTTTAGCTTTGATATAAAAGAACGGCTTAGTAATTTACAATTTGACATGCACGATTTTGTAATTGTAGGCTTTCAATTTAATATAAAAAATCTTGCGGAACAGCATAAACATGCTACTATGTTTAATAATTGTATTGTGAGAGACATTTATGTTAAAAATGGTAAAGTTAAATTTCTCCTAAAGGAAACTGGAATCTAGACATTGAAAACGGTATTTATCTTAAACAATATCTTGCTTATAGTGATTCTAGAAATTCAAAAACCAAACTAGATACCAACTTAAGAAATAATAAACTTTATTATTAACCAATTGTAAACTATGATGGTGACATTAATTACTATTCATTTTGGGGGCGAAGGTCTTTATATGTTATTGATTGTTCGTACAGAAAAGCAACCATAGTTATAAAAAAAAAACAAATATATGTGTTGATTTTAATAAATCTACTGAAGAAGCGGGGACAGTTTGTAATGTTTTAATTAGTCAACGAAATTTTACTTATGGGTATTTAAACGAAAGAATTGCTGAAGATATATAATTTATTTATATTATTAAATGGAGGAATCAACAAATTGTTCCGATAATTTAAAACAATTTTTGAGCTTATAGTTGAGTGGTTACGTTTTTTTGATAAAATAAAATATTTTCTTAATTCTAAATAAAATTCTTTTCGTTATAGATGAAACTAAAGATGCATGTGTTACCATGCAGTTTGATAAACATTTTAAAAGGTGGTATTGGGAAAAAAATTCGTTCCTATAGATTGGCTAATGTATCTGAAGATCATAAAAATATGGTTCGTAAATTTCATTCATGTTTACAAAACTTACAATTATCAATTTTAGATAACATTGACGATAAATATGAACTTCGAGAAATTGGTGGAAATCTAGAGCAAATATATGTTTTTAAAAAATTTGTAGAGCTACAAATATAAAATGTAAATAATAATAAGATGTTTCATTTGATTTTGGCTTAACTTGCTTGATTTATAAAGCTCACTTGCAAAATTAACATTAAAAAAAACGTGAAAATTGCTTGAAAGGCGAGAAATTTGCATGTTTTTGCTTAATTTTTGACGTTTTTTTAGTAGCACAAATTTGCACTGTATTTTTGGTAAAATTTGAAATTTTGCTTGATTTTGCTTAAATTTACTTGTTTTTCGAGAAAAATTGCTTGTTTTAGGGAGCTCCTGTTTTAAAAAATTTTAGAGTCTTAATTTAGCCTCAAAAACCTTGATTTTGGAGCAAAAAACCTCGAAATTTCAATGAAAATAAAGAGTGAGCTAGAACTCCGCTTATATAACTACTCTCCAGCAATTTAGAGGGTATTCAAAAGAAGGGGAGATGAAAATAAAGGCAAAGGCAGGAGTAAAGGGAAATGCTGCATTATTACAGAAACACCAGTGAAGGAAGTAATAGAAGAAAGGAAGACCAAATCAATAAAGAATAGGAAACCGGACGGGACGATGATCACGAAGACAGCAATGTATATGAAGTAATGAATATGAAGAGAATTTTGATGCTGAAGACGATGGCGATTTTCACGATGTTCTCACACACACCTCTACAAGGTATGTGGAAACGAGAGTCACGAAGAAGTCAGAAGGTGCTGAGAACACTGGCTACATATTTATCGATGATCCGAACGAACTTCTTGATACACTAAGACATATTTCTACTATGCAAAATGAGGTGGGTTATTTCTTACACATTAATATAAGACCTAAATAAGTCATGAGTTATCTGACGGTCACTAATTATATAGCATTATGCGATGAAATGTTTTATTTTGATATTATGATTTACAAAAAATAAAACAAAATTATAAAATACCTTTTTGTTTATTTTTTGTAATTTTTCCCTTAAAACTTTAAAGTTCTCCTTGGAGCTTTCGTCTAATAAAATGCATATTTACATAAACAATATTAAAGAGGACTTGAATTATAAAAATGCACGGATAGAGAAATTCATAAAACATTAATGCACTTACCAAGTACAAATGTGAGCGAACACTCTGTGAAGAATTTTTTTAATGTTTGAATGGAAGACAGACGACAATCAATTGATTGGTTTTGGATTGATGATTTATCGAAAATATGAAAAAATGATTGAAGGACTAATTGGTAGATTGGTAGACTTACGGAAGGATTGATTAAATAGTTGAAAGTATTGTGGAATTATTGCTATATTGATTGAAATATTAATGCAGATATTTATGGAAAGATTACAAAATTGATCGATAGTTGATAAAAAGATTGGAGTAAATGATGCATTATTGATTGAAATGTGGCTAAAAATGATCGAAAGATTGGATGTTTGACGAAAGATTGAGAGATTCCTTTAAATGTTAGACGAAAAATATCAATATTTATGGAAATATTGCAAAATTGATTGAAGTATTTATGGTAGGATTGATAAAACATGGTGAAAAACACCGAAATATTGCAATTTGGCCGAAATATTGGACGAAAGATTATAACATCGAGTTTAATTGAAAATTTGATGGAAAGATTAGAAGGTTGGTGGTTTGATGGTCAAGAATAGCACCGCAGTTATTACTGAATATTAGCTGAGCTGCCCTCATACATTCCAAATCTCAGTTGTCTAGTACTAATTGTATTTATACCATAACCCACTATTCCTGTAAATATGTTAGTAAATGCTGATCCATGGCATGATTTTAACATGTGTGCAGGTGGACAGTGCTCACATGATGAGCTTCGTTTCGTCACATAATTACATACAAATCCGAGAATTACATATGCATACATAACAGTCAAGGCAACAAATAATTTCCAGATCCTGACGTCGTGAAATAATTCGACTTGAAGAGAGGAGACGGAGAATGAAGTAATAAATTATACTTTTGCAGGGTTTCACAGTACTCTATGTACAATTTGGGTACAAATAAAAATAATGTAAAAAACATTTTTTTTATCGGATTGTGGCAAATTATTGACATAATATACTCTAGGCCTATAATACCAATATGGTACATTCGGTTAAGAACGGCCATCCCACGTTGAGCCAAAAACTACCGAGCATTCCCCGGTTCGGCCCGAAGCCTGACGGGCTTGTGCGAGTCTAGCTGATGGCCGTCAGCCACAGCCATAACCACACAGCGGCCAATCAACTACATTGCTTTAGCTGATACATTATCGTACTACTCAACTGCGTTCGATTATTTTATTTTGCTCTTACGTTCTGCTATAATGCATAAAATAATAATAAAAAAAATACTTTCCCAATAGTGTAAACTGAAAATAACAGTGATTTCATGGGAACAAAACAAGCGAGAATGTATTAATATGTCGGAAATGAGTGGCGAACTTACGGCAAGCTCGATATTTATCTTCATTATTGTAATGAACTCATCAAAATAGAAGCATTAGTTCCAAGTCCATTAAACATTCCCTGCAGCATTGACTTCTTGACAGACTTTGAGTGACTACTAGTTCATGGATTGATGCCACTGGAAAACGATTAGTGAAGAAAGTTTTACGAGATTTGAAAATTTTCTCTTTTCGATAATGTCTAGATATTGAACACTTTACTTCACTTTGGTGGCGATAATGTCTAGATATTGAACACTTTACTTCACTTTGGTGGCGATAGTGAAAATGATTTTGAACGCTATGAAACCGTTGGAAGCCGCAGGCAATGTCGCGGTGTTACAAAACGTAGTCCACGCAAGAAACCCATGTCCTCCTGGTGAGAGATCATGCAAAGCACAGAGGAGATCTTCTGTTTCAGAGCAGAAGGACGAGTGTAGTGAATGTTTGCGCGGCTCTTACCAGCGAGGTCTTGAGAGCCGACCATGGTGAAGTGAGGAGAGTATGGCGTAGCGCTGGAATGCAAGGGACAGGGGAAATGTGACATTCACGAGAAAACCCGCCGGCCAGTGACATCGTCTAGCAAAGATTCTCACGTGCAAAAATTCGGGAGAGTCCCTAACGGGAATCAAACCAGTTTCACCTTGAAGGGCAGCGGGCTTTCTAGCCGCTGCAGCATCGAGGCCTCTGAGTAATCACGAGTTTTCAGCATTTGTCGTTATTGAAATTGAAAACAAAAACTGAATATACGATACGTAATCGATAACATGGCTCAGTTCACAAGCACATATTACAGAAAAAATTCACTGGGTACCATGAAGTTAATGCTCCAGTGAGCTTAGTAACTGACGGGATGGAAATAATTGTATTTTCTCTATAGAAACTCTCTCCTCTCGCTTCGGTGAGCGGATTTCCGGGCATTTGACTGACTTTTATACATGCACAAACTCTACATCATGTGGCATGAAAAAATGTTGAGTAATACCCAGCATTTTAGCGCACATTAGTGCTTTGTTAGCTAAATTGCTGTGCAATCACGGACAAGAACTTATTAGATACTAGGGAACCCAGCCTGTAACCGTTTGTTTTGTCATGGGGCTAAAACAATTACCATGTTTAAAAATTTGGTTGACATACAAAGACTGAAAAAATATTCCATATATATATATATATATATATATATATATATATATATATATTTGTAGGTAATAATGAAATAATGTGAAATTAACTTAACATTGAAGCGACTGCGGTCTCATTTAATATTTCTCTATCCACTTAGCCACTGTGGCCCCAACTTAACATAGTTCTATCCACTGATACACCAAGGGCCCACTTGGAATCGCTCTATCCTCTGAACTACTGCAGCCCCACTTGATATAGTTCTGTCCACTAAGCTACTGCGGCCCCAATTAACATAGTTCTATCCTCTGAGCCACTAAGGCCCCCACTTGGAATCGCTCTATCCGCTGAGTTACTGACGCCCCATTTGATATATATATATATATATATACACACACACTCTTGGCCACTACGGCCCCACTTGGAATCGCTCTATCCACTGAGTCACTGTGGCCGCACTTAATTAATTGAACATTAAAGCGAGACAATTAAAGTAAACAGAAATTATATTTCATTACCTTCATATCTCTATGCAATATTCTCTATGTGTTTATACAAAGTTTTCATAAGGAAAAAACCATATATTTTTTATGGTAGACGATAATGATTGCGTAATCTGATCTCGCTGAAATTCGAATATGACTTGTATTTTACCCTGAGGATTCGGTCTGCAAAATTTGATGAACTTCTGTTGAGTTTCAAGGGACTTAGAGATATTAAAGACGGACAGGCAGACAGACAGAGATCCTCTACTTAGGATTGTCCAGAAACTGTCGTCAAACTTAGAGGCCCTTGGTTTTCTAAGTAATGCACTTTCCTTTTATTTCCAAAAATTTTTGTAAATTTTCTTCTATATTTTAGTATATTTACAGCTTTTGAAGAAAGTTCACAGACAATGCAATATTTGTAATGCTGGTGTGAACATTAAAAAAATGTTTAAATTTAGTTGTAGAGGAGGATTCGAAATCGAGTGAAAAATACCGTAGTTTGGGACTCTTATCCCTCCACTACCACACTCAAATATTATAGTAAAAGGTGGAATTCGTTTAGGAAATAATTTTAAACATCATCTTTGATCAATTAAACGAGTGAGAAGAGAGATTTGGGTGTGGCTTAACATGGAGGTCTTGAGAGCAGATGAGGGTGAAGAGAAGTGAGAATGTGGAGGCGCCGAAATTCCAGGGCGGGGAAAAGGGGAAATCCCAGAGAAAACACGCAGACCAGCGGATGCCACTGGTGTCCGGCACGATTCCCACATGCGAAAATCAAGCGGCGACTCCGCCGGGAATAAAACCAGGTTCACCTTGGTGTGAGGCAAGTAGTCTGCCCACCATACCACCGTGGCCCCATTCCTCAAGCGAATACGGTAATTATCATGGTAAGCATTTTAACAAAATTAGCTCTTTGTTTAGCTGATCACACATGAACACATGATCGTAACCTTTTCTTTGGAATACGTTAGGACTTTTGCCGAATCATTGCACAAGCAGCAGCTAGTTTTAAACTGTCGATCCTACAATAATGAACAATAGCATTAAAGCCTGAACAAAGGTGCTAGTGTTATAGAGCTGATTTCCAAATGTGTACAGTACAGAACATAGTTATACCACACAATAGATATATATACGGCAGTAAATACGGTGCCGAAACATTATATTAATGTGAACTTGGTCGTTCATTGACAGTGCAAACCTTTACAAATGTATAATTGGTGTCATTAACTACGTGAGACCCTTGACATTTATTCATGGTAAATATTACTAAATTAGTTACTGTGAGATCAATTACCTATGAAATATATATGAAAGTAAGCCAAATATATATAACCAAGTAAAAGAATTGATATTATTAAACTCTTTGGTTTTAAATTACAGGAAATAATAATTTTTTTCCTAGATAAAACTGAACATTAGCGGGGTTCGCGGTGCTCGAGTGGGTAGAATACTTCACCTCACACCTAGGCGGTACATGGTTAGGTCGCATGCGGGAATTGGGCCTGATGATACCGCTAGTCGGCGGGTTTCCTTGTGGTATCACCAATCCCCCCACCCTTACATTCTGGTGCTGCCCATACTGACCTCACTTCACCTCACACCTAGGCGGTACATGGTTAGGTCGCATGCGGGAATTGGGCCTGATGATGCCGCTAGTCGGCGGGTTTCCTTGCGGTATCACCCATCCCCCTACACCCCTTACATTCTGGTGCTGCTCCATACTGACCTCACTTCACCTCACACCTAGGCGGTGCATGGTTAGGTCGCATGCGGGAATTGGGCATGATGATGCCGCTAGTCGGCGGGTTTCCTTGCGGTATCACCCATCCCCCTACACCCCTTACATTCTGGTGCTGCTCCATACTGACCTCACTTCACCTCACACCTAGGCGGTACATGGTTAGGTCGCATGGGGGAATTGGGCCTGATGATGCCGCTAGTCGGCGGGTTTCCTTGCGGTATCACCCATCCCCCCACCTTTACATTCTGGTGCTTCTCCATACTGGCCTCACTTCACCTCACACCTAGGCGGTACATGGTTAGGTCGCATGCGGGAATTGGGCATGATGATGCCGCTAGTCGGCGGGTTTCCTTGCGGTATCACCCATCCCCCCACCTTTACATTCTGGTGCTTCTCCATACTGACCTCACTTCACCTCACACATAGGTGGTACATGGTTAGGTCGCATGCGGGAATTGGGCATGATGATGCCGCTAGTCGGCGGGTTTCCTTGCGGTATCACCCATCCCCCTACCCCCCTTACATTCTGGTGCTGCTCCATACTGACCTCACTTCACCTTCATCATCTCTCAACACCTCGATGTTAAGAACGACCCACATTTGGCTACTCTTAACATAAGAATATAAATAGAAATATAATTATAGCAGTTAAATAAATACAAGAAACGAAAGTTTCCAACTAACTATAAACGCATAAATGATTGATACGAGTCAATATATACACCCCTGCTGTTACTTAAGTAGATTAATGATTCAAAGATGTTACAATAATTAATCAAGGAGATAATTAGTTCGGAAATTAAATTTTTTATCACGTTACAAATAGGAAGATTTCCTATTGGTTGGAAAGCTCTATGATATGCCAGTTTAAAGGGCGCTGATTGGAAAATAAAGTTCTGCTATTTTGCTAGCCAGCGACACCATTTTTCCTGCGGCTGTAGGCGGTGTTCGTAAAATAAGTACCTATTTCGGTTCTCTTGTCTTAAATATTTTGTCGGTATACTTTATGTGATACATGTTGCTTTTAAATGAACATGACGTATAAAATGGAAAAGGATTAATAATAATCAGTGAGACCATATATTCGTGGAAGCAATTCTTGTCAAATCGTATTTCAAAACAAGTTACATCTAGTTCAGTCATATAAGGGTTTTACCTGGAAAAAATTACCCTAAAGGGGAGACTTTGCATATGCATAGCTCTAGTGCCCAGTAATAACATACCAAAAATCATTATCTGTAAATGTTGTCCACCTTGGAAAATGGTGGACATTTTCTAATTTTCAGTCGTATTTCATGAACGCTTTGAGATATCGGAAATTGATTTCTTAAGTTGAATAACACAACAAAATACAACTTTTTGAATGTAATAGGTTTTTTAGTATCTGCAATAGTTATCGAGCTATGAGGCTCTGAAATTTAGCAATGTAGACTTCGGCAATAATTATTTAGGTATCAAGTTGTGGATAAGACATAATTATTACAAAAAGCGCTTTAGTTATAAAGTGATACGACTTATCATGATATATAAGAAGAAAACAGTTACAGATATAGCCTACTGAAGTTGCAATTATCATAAAAATTGCACAACAGCATTCTTGTGTTTTTTTTTTTTGCAATGAGGGTACCGATATACTATTAACAAACTTTCACAAAAAGTTTTTTTAAGTTGATTGATTTGCCATTCAACTAAGCATAATTGTCATCATCATATTCTGTGGCAAATTCTGGTGAGTTCTCTCATAATCGTCCTTCACACTGACTACACATTGCTGAGCACAAAACCTGCTCTTTTACACTTACAGGAGAAACAAGAAGTCTTACATTTACACGAAATCAAATACAAGAGTTTTGTTTGCGCTGGATGAAGAGATGTCACATTTTGTAGTGTATTTCCTATAAGTTTCCAACTCCAACCACGTGGATCTAGGTCGTTGCCTAGCCAGTGCTGAACTTAATCATAAACCCTGGCTGAGCGCTGAAAAGCTGCTGCTGTCGTTGGAGGAAGTGTATCTAAATTAAAGTTTGCCTGCAGATATCCTTTCACTGTTTGTTGATTGTAAAAAATAACCTGTGTTCGTCTAATGCCTTATGCCTTGATGCTCCATACATAGCTAGGATGAATTCTTCACTTGCTTTAGCTATGTCATCATGCGTGGAATTTTCCTCATTAAATACAGTAACTTTTCTTCGCAGTTCTTCTTTTTTCAAGTAACTCCAAGCATTTCAACTTTCCTTTCCGAAATATACTCGATGTTGTCACAACCTGACATCCCATCACAAAAGAGAAGAACATCCCTTTTATGCTGATGAATCTCTTCTTGCCTAGCGATTATGTACACAGTTTCTCTTTTATTATTAGTCTGGGGCTTCAGGAATCAAATGTCATCATAGGTAGACAGTACTCTAAGTAATACTAACAGGTCTGGGTCATGACCAACCACAATTGTGAGTTTTATATCAGTAGCGTGCTGTAGAGCAACACAAATTATCTGGACGTCAGCATCTGCCGTTGCTTGATATACTTCAATACTAGCTTCACATAGATAAGTAAAAAGGGCACTAGTGAGAGCCCTCTTCTACTGGCTATTGGCGAGAAAATCAGGCTGTGTGTGGATGATGTATTTACGGTAACTCAACAGAACAGGAGCTTGTTTTTAGTAGTGAAGACTATATGTTTCTCCTTTGTTTGTCGGAGTATCTGGGTAGCCATCGAAAACGACAATAGTTCCTTTACCAAAGTGCTTTTCGATGCTGCACTTGTACACATCCATAACATCGCCATATGTTCCTAGCCTTGGCCAAACTACACGTTTTAACAAGTCTCCTCCGTCAATAACATGTATAGCATTATGGCCAAATGTTGAATTTTCTTCTTCTTCTGGCACAAACACTGTGACAAGGGAGCATTTTGTTCCTTTCGCCTCCAGTTGTTTTTGAAAAGAGCCGAGGCTGTTGGAGACAGTACGAACTTGAAGTATTCTTTAAGATCTTGGGAAGTACTATTCAGGCAAATAATACTGTTGAACGATTGTTTTACATTAACAGGTACAACATTGTCCCTGACTTTCACTGCTGACAAAACAATGCTTAGTGGTTTTACTCTAGCTTTTCTTGGGATGACGACATTTGCATAGGATTTCCCTTTTAATGAATTCATTGATTGTTTTCCCTTCTCAACAGCACAATCGCATGCCACAGTGTCATCTTCAACAACACCAGAAAATATATTCACAAGGTCTTCTGAAATATCTAAAGGGCTGTGTTGCTTTACTCAGTTAAGAAATATCTTAATGTGTTTCGAATCTGTTGCCATACTACTATCCCGCAAGTGTTTGTGTTGTTCCGATGATTCATGAGAAATTCCAGCAAAAGCCTCAACTTTCGATGCTACTGCTATTGCAACTGGAGCACACAGTATCCATATCATCAAAATGTATTCGTTGGGTCCACGTCCTTTGGTCAAACCACCTACAGACTTCACTGATTTCATCAACGGCTCAATGTCTATGTCTGTCCATACACCAGCCCATTCTTTCTTGTGACACCTGATCGTGAAATATTAATCAGTAGTAGACTTTCTCCAATGCTCTGATGACATACGAAATTGATGTTCTATCATTTGCTCCCTTTGCATAGAGTGTGTGACCAGGAGAATGCAATAGAGGCATCATTTGGGTAATAGTAGCAATATGTAAATCCCAATTCCGTGTTCTCTCAGACCGAATAAATGGTAACATGAGGAACACTTGATGAAGGTACATCAACCTCAGTTTTGCAGTTCTGCTATTGGTATCCAAATCATGACATTTGTTATTGAAATTTGCAACAAATTTTTGTAATACCTCATTTTCCGATGCTTCTTTACATGATATTTCTCGGTTGAACAATCTAGAACGCAACTTCAGCAGATTATCACACATGTCAGTACTATCTAGGTTAGTATGAATAATGAGTTGTATTAAAGCGGCAGCTGTGAGAATATGTGCACGAACAGCATGTGAGAATGAATGACGAGTCAACATGTAACATATTGAGTTTCTAGCCTACAGTGTTTCCCACAGCTCCTCAATTCCACTTCCATTCATTACGTACCCAATTGATTCAAGGAATGATACCAACAAATTAAATCCACCAAGCCTCACAACCACTGAGGCTACAGGACTGCCCTTGTCAGAGGACAACACAATCTCAGAATACTTCATGAATAATGGATGATCAAGGGTCACTATACAGGTGTGGATGTATTTTGTAGCACAGTTCCGCATAAAGGTGTAATGCTGAATATAAATTATTCAGGTTTCATCGATTAAGGTTAAAGAAAGGAAGAGGCATTGTCCATGGAACAATGCCTTCAACTTGTGCCATAGAAGACTGCATGCAGCCATTCCAAGATGGCTGTAGGTCAATTTTATCTGTATAGCCAGCTGCTCAAAGAACGTTAAGTGCTATAGCTTTGTCGATCTCTTTTGAAGTTTCTCCAGATATATGAATAGGTGTTATTGTGATGGTTTTCAACATAGATGTGGGTTTTTTGTACATTTCTACAGGTATATGTTTTTTTTTTACTGTGAAGTCTGATTGATGTGTCACATGGGAAAGCAGATAGAGTGTAGACAGCTTGCAAAGGTGTTACACATTGGAAGGCTCCAAGCCCAGTCAAAGTTCTAATATTTACATCAGTATAATCAAAGACAAATTGAAAAATCCTGAATTGTCTATGACAAGTTGTACGTGAACCGTAGCACATTGCAAGTAACATTCTGCTTCATAATATGAAGAAAAACACACCCATTGAATTAAATATATCAATCAGGAGCCCAGACCCATATCTTCTGTACAAGTAATCTGCCAAAGCAATATGAATTGTTGAATGAAATGAGCGAGGCCTGCATGCTGCTATAATAGAATGATTGATGATAATTTGTTTTCTGTGAAGAAATTTTGGCAATTCGTTGTTCTTTTTCGTCACATTTTCAGTAAATACTTTCAGTGTCTCTGGAATCACATTTGCACTGTCCTCATCCAGCATCGCAAGAGAGGAGTAATTGTCTTATATGTATGTCGTTCCTGATTATGGCAGAAGCAGTAGTCACAATTCGTAACTTTTCTTCCTCAGGTTCTTATTTCCGCTCAGAATACCATTTTTCAGTTATATATTAGTCAACAGTGCCTGTAAAAGTGAAAATGCATTATCTGTTTGGTAACTTTGAACAGTGTACACTGGGCCCATAATGATTATTGATAATAATCTGTTTAATATAGTTTTCTGAGTAATTGATCTCTTCACCTCCAGAAAATTTATTGATGATGTTCTTTGTGTCATTAAGAGTGTATTGCCTCTCATAATTTTCGTATAAAAATGAACAATGTTTGTCAAACAAATTTACAGAAGTTTCATTATTGGGTCAGCCAACATTTTACCATTTGGTGACTGTCTTAAATAAGGTCCAACAATCGGAATGATAGCGAGATTCAACAGCAATCAAATCGTGTGATATACTAATGCGATATTTGATTTGACCATCCCATTCATCTTTACTTTGGACATAATTACTAAGATACTCTTACACATTCCATATGCTGTAACATTGTATATAATATGACGTCGATTTTTTGGTATCTTTGAGTTCACTGGCCCAGCAGCATCTGCACAAAACAAACAGTGTGTTTTAAAGTCGAACGGATGGACACTGGGTAATAAATCTATTGTCACTGGACTTGATTCGGTGGTTTTTCTCTTGCATGCTTTGATGTTTTGTTTTGCAGTATATTTTTCCTACAGCTCTCATGGACACTTACTTGTGTACGTTCATAGATATGCAAGGGCTTGTTATTTCGTTCTAAACTAGCTTGAAAAAGAGTGTTTCATACTCTTCTAACTTCAACAGTTTCACAACTGATGAGCTAGTAACACAGAGAATTCAATTATATTCTTCAATGCAGCTCATGCATGTACACATCTGGTTAGATTACCTGAAACACACAAAATTTTATTTTATTTATTTATCAAATCAAATATATTCTAATTTGACACATTTTAATCTATTATAATAATATAGAATATATATTAGTGTTCATTTACCCACTAATTCTACATTAGGCTGATAGGTTATCTGAACTCTACTGTGTTGTTAAGGGCCAACGCATATTTCATCAATAATCTTTCTCTCCTAACATTATATTTATTAAGCACCGCAATCAAATAGTGTAAATACATTGGAATTTGGTATGCTATAACTTATTTACTGTCGCACAAGAATAAAACAGTGTTTTTGGTTTTTTCCAAGTCCTGTAGTTTTGTAACCATTGCAGATACGAAAAAAAATATTACATTCAAATAGTTGTAATTTGTTGTATTCTTCGACTTCTGTACAGATCAACTTTCGATATCTCAAATCTTCATGAAATACGGCTGAAAATGAGAAATGGCCGCCATTATCCAATATGGTGGCCATTGCACAACATTTACAGATTTTGATTTTATTTATGTTATTACTGGACACTAGAGCTATGCATAAGCAAAGTCTCCCTATCAGGGTAATTTTGTCCATGTAAGGAGGCATTTTTCCTTAATATTACTGGAATATTCTGATTCTGAGCGAATAACAGGATCTCAGTAGCGGAGTACCGCGATGCAGACTGACACGACCAAGGACCACAGTGTCCTCCACAAAACATGCAGCCAATTCCAGTCTTTCCACGATATGAACTAACACATCGTTAGTGGGTGAGTACACGAAGAGATTTGCGCGGCTCTTAACAGCGAGTTCTTGAGAGCCGATGAGGGTAATTGATGTGACAATGGAGCAACACCGGAATGAAAGGACGGGAGAAACGGGAGATTCCCGAGAAAATCCGCCTGCCATTGGCATTGTCCGACACGATTCCCACATGCGAAAACTCTGTGACCCAGCCGGGAATTGAGCCTGGTTGGCCTTGGTGGGAGGCGAGCAGGCTAACCGCTCAGCCACAGTGGTCTCTCACATTGTTAGCCTCTAACATCGTTAAAGGCTGTTTACGATAAAGTGGGCACTTTAGAAACGAACCTTATAAAAATGTTACTGCCCTTATCTGCATAAATTTTAACGGGTGCTTTGAGTAACACGCACCCAGTAAAGTTGGTAACGATGGATGCAAAGTAGTTCCATATATTAACGTCGAATAAAAAGTGTTAGTTTACCATTTGTGGCTAACTTAAATTGTGTGTTATCCTTTACGTCTTTTTTTTATGCATCAAAGTGTAAAAATGAGCAGATTTTTAAAGTGTTTACTTTCTTAATAATTTCACATTTTCATTTGACCGACGCATCAATAAAGTGATGTGGGCCACTGCAATTTTAATTTAAATCAGGCGAAGGAATATGCAACGTTATACAAGTAGATCTTAAGCAGGGCTTTCAAAATTACTCATTTTAGAGTGGACAGCCTATACTAGCTAGGTACACGCTTCACTGTAGAGTTGCCTAGATGCAAGTAGCTTGGATGGATACCCAGGGAGCTGAGTGGAAGAAACTCAGTTGGGATTTTGATAGAGCGAACAAACTTACAGCCACTTCCTCTTAATGATCTTTGTTAGCCTTTTCTGTTTCCTCAGTTTCATACGTTACTATATGCTTATGGACGATTAAACCCTTGTTTTGAATTTTGTCTGGGTCCCACACCACAACACACTCCTTAGACAGGGAAATCATTTCAACGCTAGGGTTTCCTTCTTCTCGTCTCATTCCTTCTTCTCTTTTCTCTTCTGAACTGGAGCTGGCCTTACCAGTTTCTCTCAAATATCGCCTCTTGGTTGTATAAATATAAACAGTTCCACTCTTTAGAAACCTGTCCTCAAAGTTCTAGTTCATCTAGAGGAACCATCATTTTTAACTACCCTTTTACGTCGGTTCCTGGCCTACATAACGTGTTTATGTATGGTTTATTTGCACTTCGAAATTTGTGAACAGGAGGTTGTTATGTAGGCAAGCATCTCTCAATTAATTGAAATGTATTACTGCTGTAGTGTGACTGGTACTAACTTATTGTATGCCAAAAAATACTGTATATCATTTCATTCATGATTATGTGTGTACACCGAATTTGTGTGCGTACTAGAACCATCTTATAGTTAAGTCTTAAAAAACTGTTTTCTTTCCACACTGGTTTGGAGGAACAGTGTGCAACAACACTACAAAATAAAACGTAACCACCAATAGTACTTTCAGACTTCGAAATTCTAATTATATCCTTATTTTGCAGTTTGCAGGTCCCTATATCTGAAAGAAAATAAATTTTAATATCCTTTATGGCAATTCACAAAGTCTACATTTAAGAAAACCTACTTCTGTTGGATAGTGGTCGTACCTGATTTGTTATATGCCCTATCATCACGTGTGTATGATAGCTTTCAAAATGTCTCAAACTCGTGATTACAAAAATAATATACAGTTTCCACAAAAGTACTTTAAATTTTGTATAAAAGTACTCAACGACGATCAGGGAAAACATGAAAATCACTCTTGGGATCTTCATAAATAATTAGTCTCGGCCAATGTATATTACGTATCAACATGGCATTGCTGCAAAAACATTCAACAAATTGATGCTATAAGTCTCATGCATCATAGGGTAACGAATATAAATGTTCCTTATCTGTAGAATTACTCTGTTCTCGCACGAAAACTGCTTTATTCTGCTGGAACAGGGTGAAGTCCGGGATGCTCCTGCTGCAGGAACCAATCAGGGCAGGGCTTTTTATTACGTGGAACCAAACCATCCACACTTCAACCATCGTTGTGATACAGCTCTAACTCTTGACATCACTACGCGAAAGGGGCTAGGAAAGCAGCACACCTTAATCGCTGGCAAATATTACACTTAAAAATTACATTCAGGGGGAGGTATTGCACACCCTAAAAGCTAATAAAATCTATAGGCTAGAACCAATTCGGAGTAGCATACTACAATAGGTCTTGCCTACTCAGATGTAAATAGCAGAGAGAAGGAACTAGTTCACCTGACAGATTCTTACTAACATGTCCTACAGTACCAACCAATCACATTGCAGGATTTAAACCTGCTAATCAAAAATGTGACAGTGGCGGGTTACTGGCCCACTTAATTAGAATTACATGTAGATGGAGCAGATAATCGATTGTTCGATTAATCGATTGTTCGATTAATCGAATGATCGATTTGTTGCTGATCAATTAATTAGTGCAATTGTTTTATATCAAATTTCTTTGAAATTTTATATATATTTTTTTGACATGACATATTTTTTTGTTATTTTATTGGCGTCGATAGAATGGCAGAGCAGGATCGATGTGTCCTCTGTGACTTTCTTAAGTCGACTGACCAGAGGAGTGGGTTGTAATTGTTTATATAGTAGTTAATGTTGGTGGAATTGTGGTATAAGGAAAGTTTTTATTTGTAGATGGAGCGAGGGCACGCATTTCACTTCTGGCCCACTAGGCGAGTGAGGTCTGGATGGAGCGAGAATACGCTGGTATTTTCTGGCCCCACTATTATTTACGTTCAAATGATGGTCTACTAATTTAATTGAAACATACGAATCAAGCAAATACTAACCATAATCACTCCTCGAATTGCATAAAAGGAACGAGTCATTAAACTTTAATTATGCAACTACCACATGCCACATTAAATAGAATTAATGCAAACACGAGATACTAAGAATTACTTTAAGCATGCAAACACGTCACAGCAGACAACTCAATAAAACGACTTACCCCAAGTACATCTCACATGACAGAATATGACACAAAATTTATATTAATATTATAACAAAATATGAAGAACCAATTTCTTTAACAATATTATTAAAAAAAAACCCAAAAACACCCGAATAAATGACACGAAACAACTTCAATTCAATTAAACCACGAAACACACAACCAATATAAAATTACAACTCCCAAACTCTGCAGATCCCCCTCCCCCTAAAAAAAATCCCCTCTCACATTAAGAAACACACACAAACACACACCCAAAGTCACACATACTTCGCCCTCATCGACTCTCAAAACACGCATCGAAATATAGGTTAAACCAGACGATCTGATTGAATACATAACAAGTTAATCGTAACACCAAATTGCAAACCCCGCATATTCTATTAAAATTCACTATATAATTAAACTGTACGCACGCACTTAGTTATATCACATGTATAAACACAGTATGCCGGCATCTCTATCGCTCGCCTAATGCGAAAAGCCTGTCGAACGTAAATTAATAATAAAAATCTCAAAATTTTCCAAATATGTGAGACTTTAGTAAACTAACTGAGCAGTGTATGGGATTTTATCACTGCTCCAAGCTACTCGAGCAGAACTGACACCTCCCATGAGGTAACAATTTTTTCGCTAACCCAGAATCTTGCGAAATGAATACAGTGCAAGCACGAATGAAAAAAGCAAATATCTGGTCTTTCCCTACCCACCTCTATACCAAGACACCCTTACACCACTGCTTAACTCCCATTACTCTACACACAAGCAAGCGTGGATAAATGCATAGTTGTGAGTTTCCCTGCCAGAAAGCGTAAGAAATGCACAAATCGCTTCTCTCCCCTTTTCACATGCCTAACACAACCGATCCATCCATCTCAGATGTCTGTACGCTTAAGTCGACAAGCTCTTTCTCCCTCGCATTGTCGGTAGAGTCAAAGAAATTTCGACAAGTCTTTACAATGTACGAGACCACACATTTCACTGTTTCACCCTACCTTCTCCACTGTGTACTCGATAGGTGCAAGCATCTCATACTGCACTGCCAAAACAGCAATAGATTATCCGGCTAACTGCTTCGAGCAGAGCAGAGACAATGCATGAAAAGGAGGTAGAGAGACTTTACATTTTCGTCCGCTGTATGAAGAAAGCACCACTTATTGGAGACCGTCCACGACTTTCTCTGCAGAATTCTAATGCGCGTTCCTCCGACATTCCACCCGTTTTTCCCACATGGACGGCTTTGCCTGCGCTAAACACGGCCCGAAAAATTATGACCGAAAATCCCCCCCCCCCCCCCCCCAAATATCCAAGGACTCCACACCACGCAGCCAATAATACAGCATTTGCTCTCACCTGTCGCACACTTGTCTCTTCTGACACCCTTCCCGATCAGCCATTCATCTATCCACCAATGCCGTAAATACCTCTCCCCACCTCCTCTAATGTATTTTCGCCATAGGTTAAAGAAAATACTCCAATTTCTCAAGCCTCAGGTTACTCGTCGCCTTACATATTTGCAGATCCACACCACTTCCTCCAACGTGTTGTCGGCAAGGACAAACTCAAGCTCTCACGCTGCCAAGAAAGCAAAAAGTTATTCGCCAACTGCTTCGGACGAGAAACAAAGTCTATCCACTCACAAAGCCGTCAACTTTCCCTTCCACGAACTGTCAGCCATCTATTTACAAACTCGCCAATGCTAATCGCAGATTCCCTATTCCACAACTGTACTCTTATCCCAGCCCTCTGCACCAGGACAGAGAAGCCATTTCCAAACCTCATTGATAATAATGAATATTACTTTCCCTCACCCATCACGCTAACTAGAAAACTAACCCTGGTTTGGAATCTCGCAATGCTTTGAAAGACATACTCTCGGATGAGAAACCTCACTCTACAAATAAAACTCTCTCAATCAAACACACCCAGAAAATTCGAGGAATACGAGGACAAAAAAAAAACCGTTCTTCCAAGGCAATGCTCCTAAAAAATTTCTCTATCTCATTTCCTCCATATTATAATACATTCTATATAATTTGGTATTTCTATATAATAGCTCCAATGCATGCGATCTGGATGAAATAGTAATTCCGAAACCTTTGCATACTACATTATAGTTAAAAATAAAAAAAATGTAACACAAAAATAGATGTCATAACTCACGTGTCGTAATATCATTATTTTTCATCGATTTACATGATATTTACATGACATTTACATCATATTTACTGAAATGTAAATAATTCTACTTGATTATTTTCCTGCTTGCGACAATTGCTATATAATTTAATGCAAGTGTTTAGCCCTCTAAGTGTTCTAAACTGATCACATATTATATCAAAAACATTATTTTTTACTGAATTGAAAAAATGATCTTGCTTTACTAAATTAAAGTTATTTTTAATAATATGTGTTGATTTTCTGCCTTGAACAGCTTTATTAAATAAATAATTTGTATTTATTCTTCTATATCTTTTGCTTGTGGATACAGTAGTAGAGAAAAAAAAAATTTATTTGAATTCATTTTTATCTTGCTTATATAATTCATTGATATTGGCGTCTGATGATAAAGGTAAAATTGTTCTTTGTTATCTATTCAGATATCGTGCTACTTTTATTTCTAGGCTTAACAAATAAATTATTAGAGAATGGAAATGTTTCTTTTAATTCATTTTTATCTTTTGTATATAGTTGTTCCATATTGACATATGGAAATGGTAAATTTGCAAATTCTCTTATTCTATGCTCGTTTATAATAAATGGTACAATGGCTACAATTAAGTCGTCTTTACTCAGAGTATACCAAAGTATAATTAAATCATCTTTCCTTAGAGTATACCAGTTTTTTCTATCTCTACCTACAATTTTTAATTCTCTCTATGTCTTCTTCCCAACTCAACTGCAAGATTGTACGCTGACATTTCTTATTGTTTATTTATAAAGAAAAATTTATAAAACTTCTAAATTTTATATAGACAATGAAGAGCTATAAAAATATTAAATTTACTGTAAAATGAAATCTAAAAAAATGTTTAAAGTATTGATAATAAGTGAAATCGTTTTATTTGTGTAACTTACATTTAGTTGTGTGTTAAAAGGTGTTCTCTCTTTCAGTTCAATAAATTTCTTCTTAAGACTATACTTCTTATAATATTCACTAATACAATTGTTACATATTGTACTAGGTTTGTACTTATTTCTTGTATGAGATGAAAATAATATTATATATTATTCTCATTACATACTCTCCATGTATTTGTTGGGTAATTGTGTTGAATTTAATTTTGAATATCTACTGACACATTGTGTTATTTAGTATTTTTATGCTCTTTGAGAGATGCAACACAAACATATATCTCCTACATTTACACAATACTTTCGCCCCTTTTTAACGCAAATGATTTTTTGGTGTTTTCAATTACACATTTTTTACAGTTGTTATAAAGTGTATCCTTATTTGTTTCATGGTAGTAAAATTTTTCTATGTTTAATACTTCACCACACTTTATACATTGCCTAGATATGGAATTATTTTCCATTTCATTGTTGAGCAGCTATTCCATTTTTGTGTTTATTTAAAATGAAATAAAAAATCAATAATAAAATAATTTATTTTAATTAAAAAAGATAAAAATAGTAATACAATTAAATTTAAAAGTTATATTAAAATAAAACGAATAAAATTAATAAATGAAATAAATATAAGCAAATTAAAAGCAAAATTATAATGAATTAAAAATATTAAAATAACAAAAATTTGAAATAAATGTTTTTAATTGGGTTTTTTTTCCTTTTAAATAAACACAAAAATGGAACCGCTGCTCAACAAGTTGAACTATTAATTTGAATTGTCTAAACTACATGACTTAAAAAAAAAATGTACACTGCTACCGAATTTCAATTACATAAATCTAAATTTGGGAGAATAATTTATATTATTCTAGGTGGTAAATATAAATTTACTTTACCAGATCGTTATGTGAATATACCTGATAAAAATGCATTTAAATTAATAAATGAGATACAAGTTTTTATAGTTTAAAAGAAACGAAAGATGGAAAAATAATGTATGATTTAATTTCTCATATAAATGTAAATATTCTATTATTTTTAATCTATCAGTTATCTTTTTTAATATTTCATCTGGTTTTTAGCTTAAATTTGCTTGTTTTGAGCTTAAAGTTTGCTTGATTTTGGGAATGAAAAATCTTGACTCCTATTTTGGCAAAATGGTAAATTTTCTTTGATTTTGTGGTAAAATTGCTTGATTGTCAAGGAAAATTGCTTGTTTTTAATCGTGTGAAACGTTCTGCACCGCCATTTTGTAAAATATTCGAAAATTTGCTTGATTTTGGGCTTAAATTACTTGGTTTTCGATGAAAATTGCATGTTTTTTAAATTGAAAATTGTCGTTTCTAGAAACACGAAAAAGTATCTTGAAAACGAGAAATTTTCTTAATTTTAGCTTAAACTTGCCTCACTTTGATCGTTTTTTCAGAGAATTTCAGATTCTGAGTTATTTAATTTTTTGTTCTACTTTCATTAAATTAACGGGTAGTAGTTAATGTTACTTTTTCCTTGTACTTAGGGCGGAAATTGCCGGAATAAGTGGGGCTCACCAGGTCCCGTATTTACTATCTACTTTTGTGATATCTTCAATCATTAGTAAACAGAAGGAACGGGGATGTATTGCATTATGTTATGAACCCCTTTGTTCTAAAATTGTAATTACAATAGGTAATAAATTATATTTTGAAATAACTATTTTTTATTTACTTTTTATCTGTCGTATCCTTTTACCACTCAATAATTTAAAGTGGTGCTATGATAACTCGACTTTTAAAGGAAAGTCCTGTTTATTGAATTATAATAAATACTTCAGCATAAAATGTATGCATGGATAGTTGACTGTTTACATAACATTAATTCTTTCGACATGTACAAATTTCGGGACAGTTGGCGAACGACTGTAATTCTTTACATATAGTTGGGGGACAAACTTGTGGATGTCTGAGGGGGATTGCTGAGGAGGATTGCTGAGGAGGATTGCTGAGGAGGATTAATATCTGAGGAGAGTACGAAAGAAAAGAATATCATCCTAGCTATTCTCGAACATGTCAAATCTTAGGGGCCCAGCACGACTCGTAAACTATAGAAAATAAAGAAAGTAAAATGGTTGATAGATGTTGATCTTTACCATCATTTTAATATACTTATGCAGAATCATTATTCATATGATGGGCTTCGATAAGTCATATAAACAAACATAAAAATGCCGAGTAGCGTACTTATTCCTACAAAATGGTCGAGGCAGTGAATAATTTGCGGATGCCGACATCGTGTAATAATTAGACTTCCAGAGAGGGAACTGGAAATGTAGCTGAGATACTGATGCAAGTTTCCGCAATACCATATGTCTACTATAAATAAACATATTCTTGAAGAAATAGTGGGCGTATGTGCCTCGAAATTTCGGGTAAGTTCAACAAACCCGAGTCGACGGCTTCCGAACAGCCTCTGTGTCGAGCCGAAGATTGCCGAGTTTGTCCCCCATTTAAAATACATTATGCCCGTTTTGCCATATACAAACTACTCACATACAACTGTCCTGGAGACTGCAGAGTGCTGTATAAACTGTCACTTAGGTAATGGAACAATGAGACATTCCGGTCCTTACACAGGCAAGCTGTTTTACAGACGACTAGTCCCCTGGTCACAATGTTCCATCCAGTGTAGTCCAGGGAGATACAAAGAGGAGACAGAGCTATGACACATTCGTTTCGGCAGGAAAATGTTTGGTAAGGTTAATATAAAATGGCAGAGAGGTCTGTCGACAGAGACACTGCGGCATTTTTTAATTGTGGAGGAGTTTTTAAATGTTGAAACAAGAGTGAAAGAAGCTAAAAGGGCACATTATTGAAGAAAAAAAAAACCGTTTTTAATTAGAAGCAAAAGGGAAAGCGTATTTGTAGAATTTTTCATCTTTAAAACTTGTAACTTTTGGTGACCAACATTTCACTACTTAAGTTTTACTCTTTATCCATATATTAAAAATGCAACATTTTTTGATTCAGCTTGTCATTTAATTTTACTATAATTAAGTTTGCTACAGCTACAAAACTTGTTTGAGGAACTTAAAAGAGCGACAATAATATAATGTTTGGGTATAAAAATGCTATGTTACTCTCCAGCTGAAATACATTTTTGGAGTGTTATAATTGGCAGTGCCTTGTTCTTTAGCGCCAAGAAAATATCCCTGGAGTAGTATGATCACGGCAGTTCTCGAGTGCTGGTGTCACTAGTGTGGGAGGGGGGGGGGGGACAAAAGTTTTCAGTTATTTGCGTTTCATTTTCTTATTTCAAACAATATAAATAATCAAATGAACACATTTCTCAAATAAAAATTAATTTATTAAATACCGACATAAGTCAAATGTCTAATTGAAGGTTGTTAAACAGCTCGGTACAAACTTAATACCATATACGTATATTTCCGCCCTATAACTCGACAAGAAGATCGATATAATAAGAGTATGTGTTATTGTCTCGTAAGTAATTTTACCTCCTCTTATCCGGACTTCCATGTTGGGATCTGGACCAATTGTACACATTTAGCAATCTCGTGGCTTTATCTGCATTACCTAGTCAAACCTGAGAATTGTATCTGACAAAAAGAGTCAGCAAATTAGCAAGTTATCTCTTGCATACTGTTCGTAGGTTTGTGTAGTCCAGTACGGTGCGATATCAAATGTGAAATGATAAGACCAACAATATAAATATAAATAAATAATTATATATACACACACAGTTACCATAATAGAACTGCCCTCATACAAATTATGATTATAATCTATTCACAGTATGTTCCAAATTTTTTTTATCTAACATTTGAAAAATTATCCCATATATAACGTGTTTGGTTTTTTCCCAAATATGGCATGAATCACAAGCGTTTCATATTTCTATTAACGTTACAGTACCTTATTTTCGGGCTTATAAAAAATTTTCTTATACTTTATTTTGTAAAATACACTATATATATTTATAATAAATACGAATAAAACAATGATAAATCATATGTAATGATATTGCTTTTTTAGAAATAATTCTTATTAAAAATATTATTACACTGAGTGCGCATGAATGCACTGCGCAGTCACTTTTACGTAATTACCTTGACTTGAATAAGATTTGTTTGCGCTAGGCGGAAGAATATCCTGGAAGTAGAAATGAAGCACGGCTTCAGAACAGTTTGAAGTAACCTTGACTAGAGTATAGTAATGAAACTGTACAAGGAATGATTCAGTTCAAATAAACAACAATAGGCATTATATGTTTACGTAGTTAAAAAATGAAGCACGGCTTCAGAACAGTTTGAAGTGACCTTGACTACAGTATAGTAATGAAACCGTACAAGTAATGATTCAGTTCAAATTAACAACAATAGGCATTATATGACTACATAGTTTATAAATGAAAATTACGAAATTATATCATTAATGTAATATAATATGAATGAAATAATATTTCTCTAATTTTATATTTATTCGTTATTTTAAATAGTGTCAAATGCAATATAATTTTAAAATCACACCTATATCATTCCTAAACCTTTTTCAATGCTTGCTAACGGATATGTGGTTCTGCGACATATGGCTAAGGAGGTGTATACATTTCTTCATAAATTTTAACTTTTTGTTTTTATTTATAAAATGATGAATTTGAATAACGATGCGATGTCGGAATTAGTAACTGGCGACGACAGACAACAGAAACAATGAAAAAAATATACAACTATTTCAGGGGGTAAATATGTGCTTGTATTTCTCTTCAGCTTTGTGCGACGAGTGGCTGTGGATATGTACAGCGGCGATCATTACTGGGCATGTGTATTTTCACTCAGTATTTTCCAACATTGTATCACAACCTAACACAACCTCTTAAACTATCCTATCATTTTGTTTGAATACATGATTTCGTAGCATAAACTAATTAACATATTCTATTCTACAGATAATATTAGGTGAATGAGTGTTTTAGAAGTATAAACTGACCCAGTGTGTGTTGTGAGTGACTTGATTTGATTCACATGTGCAGTAACTAGGACTACGACTATCCGCAGGTTCTTATTTTATGTGCATCCTTCCACCTTATACATACAACACTAGAATAGCCCTCTACAGTATATAACGTGTTTAATAGAGTTTAGCAAACGACTAATATGTCAGTATTTCGAGTACATGGCAACGTAATCTCGAATCACTTGGCACACCCATGAGTGAAGAGATTTGGGCGGTTCTAAACAGTGAGGTCTTGAGAGCCAATGAGGGTGATTGAGGTGAGTATGGAGTAGTCCCGCAATGAAAGAGCGTGGGAAATGGGAGATCCCCGAAAAATCCCGCCAACCAGCGGCGTCGCCTGGGAATCCTCATGGAATTCAAGTCGACGCAGTACTACAATGCCAGCACTCGAAGAGTAAATTCTTATAAGAACTGTATGGGTTCGTCAAATTGTTTTGTAGATAATATCAGTACTGCGTTAGCTGACGGGATGCCAGTCATAAACACCGTACGGTACACGTATCATGCCCAGTGTGGTGTGAGCTAGTATTGTGGTTTAAGACGAACATGAACAGTTACAGACACTTGAATTACGCAAAAATATTTAGGCAAACACATATCTGCAGTTCGCTTTGGTTACTGAACTCATATATTTTTGCTAATGATTTGTTTTGTCACTACGACAGTCAGATTTGAATGTCTGAGACAAGTGTAACATTATGAAAGTGGATTCCAAGAAAATTACTTTTAATGAAATGTTACGAATTATATTTTGGGGAAAAAAATCGGTTGATCCTAGAAATAGCGTCTTCGTTGTGATAGAGTGTGGCGACTTACTTCTAGATTGTCTTGGCAATATGTACCACACTCAAATATTGATGATCGCATCGACCCGGAAAATAATATTTATGCGTTAATCGGTACGAAAGCGGAACTCTCAGAAAATACTGCAGATTACTTCGCTAAATGTAACTCTATCGTGTATAGAGCTTTTCGCGAAAATTTAATTGATTTAAGTTGGCAGAAAGCGTCGTTTCATTGTCAAGTGACAATGAAACGACGCTTTCTGCCGGTGCACAACCTCCTCGTAGCCGAAATCAGTTAGAACTTCCGCATTTGCGTCCACAAATCATAATGCCATTCGATATGTCGTAAGGTAGCCACTCTTGTTAGTAGTGTTGCATTCTGATTCATTATTTACAATGGTTTTATAGTTATTAAAATTAGTTAGGATCCTCTTTGGCCGGTAGATGTACACGAGATCTGATTTTCTTTTTTGAAAACTGCCAAGATTTTGAAAACACTTAGTACTGTACCTTTATGAGATACGATCAGGACCGCGATCCCGTGACAAGAGAGAGACAGAGGAAGGGAGAGAGCGAGAGAGAAATTCAATGCCATCAGCTGGCAAACTGTTACGAAGAAATAAGAAAGAAGCCTCTTTATCACGTTCACGTTTGCGTGAGCGTTTAGTTAAATTATGGTTAAAATTTGTTGCCAGCAATAAACCAGGAATAGAATATTCTCTCAGTCAGGATTTTACTTCGAACGTAGATGTTAGAGTAGGCAATAAAGTTCTGGTGTTGCATAGAGAGGGACTTTCACAGACTGTCGGTCAAGATTATTCATTTGCAAAGGATCGATTTCCCTTTCAATTTTCACGTACCAGCAGACGTGATTAGCATGTCAGCTGGTGCAACGAGATCATTTTTGAACTTCCTGAATTTGAAGACCTCCTTAATATGACCCCTATTGTGAGCGTGAATAGTATATCCGTCCCAGTTGTTTACTTTATGGATTTATGTTATATAAATAAATGAAAAAATTATAATAATATTAATTGCCTCCCAACCTCCTCCATTCTTCTGCAAGGAGTCATGGGAAGCTGTCATTCCAAATAATTAACTTCATCGTGTCAGGAGCAATTTGAATTATACTCATCCAGATTGATGGGGCTATCACAAACGAACAACACATTGTCTAGTTATTTCTGAGCATATAGTTGTGGTGTACGATGTTATTTCGTTTATTTTCTAGTTATTTCTGAGCATATAGTTGTGGTGTACGATGTTTTTTCGTTTATTTTCCGGTTGCAAGCAACTAAGCAGTTACAAGCAAGCTACATTTGATCATTTGCCAAAACACAAATACAAATAACGCTCTTTAATTAATACGATATAAACAATATCTCTTTACACCCGATGTGCATTACCTGCCAACGCCCTTGTTTTTAGATATGAGGCTCTCTCATCAACACAAGTGATCAATACTCCCAGTTAATATTCTAACCTTTCCTTCCGTCCTCTACACAAAAGTCCATCAGTGCAGTCAAGTTTTAAGTGGAGAGTATACCCCAGCTTGCATACATCCCGTACATCCACACTACACCACATGCCGAGGGTATTGCCGTTACCTGACGCCTGAAGGTGGAGTTAGTGCTTCTCCACAACACACCAGCAGAGCAAAGCCGGGTATATTCCTCACAACAACACCCCTCGATGCGGGTGGTGATCGCTCTGACACACAGAATGACATGTCATTACTGCGTCATTCATCCACTCTATCACACAGGGCTCCTCTTCCTTTCTCCTCTGGGACTACCGTATATAGCACTTCTTGGACTAGACACTTACAGTGAGCCCCGTGTCACTTCGCTTTGAGCTTCTGAGTAGGGTTTCCCCTTCACCATACTTTGTAGCTCCATCCCCAGTACGGTAACTGCAAAGCAACACCACTTATTTCCAAAACTCTGTCCAGGGAATGAAACTCCAAGTCACACCTTTCGTCCAAGTCCACACTCAAGCAGGACAATAAAATTTTATAAGTCCCAGAGTAAATCATTGCCAAAACCTAAGTCCACGGTTTCAGCAAGAAAAGGCGAATTTCCGACTCACTACCACCGCCACAACTATGTTTACTTCGGCAGAACGTTTCTAAATACGAACTTTTTCCTCCCGTAAACTAAGTCCATTTTCACAGCCAAATTTGTCCAAGTCCCGACTTATGTACAGCTGCTAAAATTTTAGTTCATTACTTCGTTGGGCTGAATGTTTCTGTCGATGACAGGAAAAACTAAGTCCTGATCTCACTGTGTAGACAAACAGAATCCCGTGCATATTTCGACTTGATGAATCCTTGTCAGCCGAAGTCCATGCAGCTCCTCATCAAGCCACAGTAGAGTCCCTGAGAACTTGGCGGTGATCGCTCGCCACTTGTCTTGTATACCTGACCGGCTAACCTTCCTGCGAACCCCGCGTCTATAGTCGCAGGTGAGGCCTACAGAACAAATGGCAACTCATTACAACATCAACAACCAATCACTGGCGTTTACACAATGATGTAATAAATATCCAATGCAGACACGAAGTATCTCTGAAGAGGTGGTCAAACGCCTTAACAACACAGAGCCACAAACCGCAATACACGAGTGTATTGATAATAGGAGCGATGGCAATCGTCGTGTGGTATATACTGGAAAACAATAACCGATTATTACAAGCAAGCACTTAAAAATATGCTAACATTACCACACATGTGACGAAGATCCCTCCTTCACAATGTAAAGATTATGTTTCAGTAACAGAATTACAAAATGTGTTGTAAGTTTACAAAACACTTGACAGATACATCCTCGGTGTATGCCAGTGTGAATTATCACGTACAGGACACACTGTGGTCGTTGCTGACATATGGTGGGTTTCCTCCAGTTTCTCCTGTTTCCTTCAACACTTATTCGGGACTTCGGTCTGTGTTAAGACACTCGTTGAAGACAATGGTTGGATATTTATTTCCATACGAAGAGTAAACTCGTACAGAGTCATTGCCATACCTGTGTTATCAGTATTTATAAACCTGACTTCATTCTAGTGAACAGTATCTTGCAACCAAAAATTAATTTAAATACTGAGTCGAATAAACACGACCGGTTGAATATCTTGTTATACACGTGAAAGAAATTGGTTTAGGACACAGTCAAATCGCACCTTCATAGGCTCAATGGAAGCCAAGAATGGAATGTGTGCAGCACAGCAAGTGTACGATGTGACGCAGGCTAATAATACACTGGATAAGAAGACATACAGAGAGCACGACAGTTCCTCTTCTTATAGTGAATGTTATAGGCGACTCAGTTCTGGTGTGCATTGAACGCAAGTAATTGTGTGCTGAACTATTAGCGTCAGCTGGTTAATATGTAATACACGTAACGAAGTTTGCCCACAGAAGGTAGTGAAGCTGTGATTATATGTGTCAAGTGAAATGTACAGCTCTACGACATCGGAAAAGTTAAGAAACATTTAATAGTAGCGTATAATTTTATACATGCCGCTAGAATATGGTTTATGTTTGGAATCTCTAAAGGCTGTACAAGTTTTGACAAAATCGAAAGAGCTTATAAATGGTTAAATTATGTTCATAGTGTGTCATTATATCACATAAAATGTTTTCAGAAAACATATAGCCTTCACGTTTTTATCTCACTCGTGCGGTGTTGTGATTGTTGAAGAGGACAAAACTTGTTTTAATGCCACGTAATTTGTCTTGATTTAATTATTGATGAATTCCTCAGACATTCCTGACGTTACGTTAACTGAGTATGAAATCACATATAGGGAAGATACTCTTGATCGTAAATAGAACAATGGGATGCGTGCCTTAGAGTGCGTGCGCGCTAAGTTTGCTATAAATATAGGTGAAGTCATTCACAAACTTTTAGAGAGTCAAGCAAGTAGATGCATTCACGATCATGCATGCAATGTTGCCCAGTACTTACACATACTTCTGTTTTAGATAAAACCCTTGTTCTCTCGCAGGAACGTAAAACCCAATACATAAGTGACAAGACTATTGGAAATTACACAAAGTAATCAATATGTCAGTTATTATAAATTTGTACAATGTGTTGTAGGACAAGCAAAGACCACGCGGTAAGAGCAATTACATTTATAATGACAATTTGTTTCTCAAGACCTCGACGTTAAGAGTCGTCCAAATCTCTTCACTCACACTCTCATAATCTAAATTAATTACATTTATTCCATTAAACCTCAGAAATAAGAGTAGTGCATTTATGTTTATAACAATCAGTAAAGCAACCAGGTAAAACCTAGAAAATCCTGGTAAATCCTTGCGGGCACACCAGTAAGATGTTTAACAACAAATATATCAGAATCATCCAAATATATACTAGCGAAGTGTTCTGAGCTGCAGCTAGTCAACAAATCTTTAAAGTTCTAACTGCAGTTGTAGAACACGTTGATGTGATGACGTTGTCGGACCTTAAACTGACTACCTGTATGAATGCATAATCTCACATAGAAATGCAATCAATCCAGCGAAGCCATTGTCCCGGGAATTCTATTGCCCAAGTGCACTGGTTGAAGCAGCCAACAACAGTGAACTAGAGTACGATTGCGTGATATCACAAGTAGCAAATATTAGTTGAATCACTTGTGCAAATATTATCGTACACGAGCAGTCCAAAAAAAGTTTACGAAATAATGCAACCTGCAGATGTACGTGGCCCAATTATGCTTCTTGACTTCTGTGTGCAGTTTGTCACATCTGGGCCACTGTTCAGATAGGCCTAACTTCCACGTAGCAAAACACAATAAACCCAGATTACTGTACCCCATGAATGATTACACAATCAGTTGGTCATAAGTGGCAGCTGTGGCCTACTGACTTACCGAGTGTGCCGTTTCCATCATCTTGTATAAAGAAAACCACGCAATCTGCTACCAGTTGTGCCTCATGTACGATAAAAGGGGGAGAAAATTAAGTAGTAGGTCCACTTCAAAAGAAAAAACTCAGCCCTCAGGAATAGAATCACCACATAACATTGCATAAATGGCCTACAGAAGCATAATAGAGGTGCTGAGAAATAACATATACATATGTAAATAGAAGTGGCATAAGAAATACATTAGACATACTGCTGGGAATCGTGCATGGCACAAAAGGATGAAAATTTTCCTATAAAATAGACAAGACTTAATACTTGTTTGTCAAATGGTAAACGATCTTAGGTCCAGATGTAAATAACTGAATTATGAGTAAAAACACGTTTATTGTGGTGGTGTGCTATACATCTCCTTTTTTGTATGTTCATTGAATTCATTCTTTGTCAAATATAATATCAATAATAAAGAAAGAAAGAGTATTATGTTTATACAGTAATTAAATTTTTACGAAATACCAACAAGTTTGTCTGTTTGTCATAACAAAATCTTAAATGTAACGTGAAATACAAAAGATAATATCACTTGATTATAGTTTTGAATTATAACATTTAAACTACATTTTACCGATGACTGGGGCAAGATATGAGAATGATTATTTAAAGTATAAAAAAACTTAAACCTAGGATGCATCCTTACATATTAAAATGAAATTATTGTTACTACATATGATTCCTTCAAACAGAACAAATATACCGTATGTAACATAAAGTAGCATATGTAAATAAAATGGCATGGTTAAAAGACTAGCAAATTTATACTGGGGCTAGTGGAGATAAAAAACATTAGTTCCTGGGTACAAAAAATTACATTTAATAAACCCAACAACTGATATAATTAAATATTATGCAACACATTAATATAGATTTTGTTAAATTTTATAAAGTTCATGATTGTTTCCTTCATATTTGAAGAAAAAAAAAATTTAGTCACACAATTATATTTTTAGGGACAGTGAAATATATTCGAATTATTATTTTTCTTTGGTTAAAACTAACAGGTCTGCAAACACAGGTTGTAAATATAATAAAATTGATTGTCTCTTGAGAATATATTTTTGTATAAAGAAAGTTCGTTATATCGAAACTGATCCAGTTGAAATAGAAAAGGTTAATACTGACTTAATAACTCATAGCATATGAAGTGTGTCCACAAGTATCGATGGAACGAGAGAAAATTGCACATGCATATTGACTGGTAGCCAGTAGAAATTAATTCCTCAGAAAGGAATGGCAAGATCACAACATCTTGTAACAACTTGTGGAATGGAACTGAAAGCCAGGAAACGCACGGAACTTGACCAATTGGGATTACATCCAGACGTGAAACCCTCACTATAACAAAATTAATGAAACGAAATAGTGAGTAAAAAAAAATATAAATGGGAGCACGAGACGGGGTGAAAATCAATTAAAACTGTACTCACCAGACGAGGTTAGAATAAATTCTGTTCACAGGCGTTACGGTAGAAGCACCAGAAGAAAATAAATTAATAAATAAAATACACACCACCAGAAAAAAAACGACATATCTGTGGCCCCTACGCTACGTGATGGTGAGTGTAGAGAACACCACGGTAACAGCATGTCGATAATGCGTCATAACAACAGGCCACATACGAAAGTGCCAGGAAAAAGCCGGGGGAATGGACAGAGGTTAGAAGACGGCTAGTACTGGGGATACCCGCTAGATGGCATAGGTTGTACAATAGGAGGTAGAGCGCTGCGTCGATGGACTCTGGCATGTGATAGAACAGAGTTTGTTTAATACAATATCATGAACTGACTGCGTGATCACAGCATAGGAAGAAAATGCCGAATGAACTACAGCAGAAAAAAAGCACGCTGAAGAAGGACTATGGCCGGCGTGACAAAGGAATGTGCTTCATTTCACTGCAATTCTGGTGAAAAAGTAAAACAAGACATGAAATGCAGTTCTGGATGCCGCTAACGAGTTTGAGAACGAAGCTTTGAAAGTAACATCTTGTACAGCATGGAAATGAAACTTCAAAAAAGGCTATAAATGTTAAAATCATAATAAACTCACATGAAGTAGACTGAAACAAGAAAATTAATCGATTTATATGGCCAGATAAACAAATGTTAAAAATATATAACTTACTTGACGATATTGAAAATGGAGATAAATAAACATATAGGAAATAATCTTTACTTGCTAATCAGACAACTCATATGTAGTTAAAATGAGACATACGATAAAAAAAACTCAGCATATAGACAATTAACTTGAATACCGACAATATTTAAAATTAAGTTAAGTAACAAAGCGAGAGAATGATAATTCTCAGTAATGTAGTAACCGATCAAAACATAAAAAATTATGTTTTCAAAAAAGTTCAGAAATGAGACATAAAAAATTGATAATAGACACATATTGCAAAAAATCATAGAGGCATAATCAATAGACGAAAATATGGTGAAATAATTAAAACATTAATATAGTCATTTCTAAAAAAAATTGTAGGGACATAGTCTAATAATGTCGTAATTAAAAACGCATGTAAAAAGTTGTGTCGTATTTGATACGGCGAACGAGTCCGGCCTGCCATAAGTTAATCAACTGTTGTTAGCCAACTCTTGTGATCTAACTGTTGGTAGGTCACTTGTGGCCCAGCCACTATGTAGCCCAGCTATTTCCATTAACAACCCAGCTATTGGCTACTTGTATCTGACTTAGAAGCAGCCTGTCATGTAAAAAGTTGTGTCGTATTTGATACGGCGAACGAGTCCGGCCTGCCATAAGTTAACCAACTGTTGTTAGCCAACTCTTGTGATCTAACTGTTGGTAGGTCACTTGTGGCCCAGCCACTATGTAGCCCAGCTATTTCCATTAACAACCCAGCTATTGGCTACTTGTATCTGACTTAGAAGCAGCCTGTCATGTAAAAAGTTGTGTCGTATTTGATACGGCGAACGAGTCCGGCCTGCCATAAGTTAACCAACTGTTGTTAGCCAACTCTTGTGATCTAACTGTTGATAGGTCACTTGCGGCCCAGCCACTATGTAGCCCAGCTATTTCCATTAACAACCCAGCTATTGGCTACTTATATCTGACTTAGAAGCAGCCTGTCATGTACTTTCCAAAACCATATATAATATATATATATATATATACTTATATATGTACATATTTCCCTAAAATATCTTCGTATAAGTAAAATTCGTATTATTTTATAATTGTTAAATTTCTTTGGAAAAAACATCGTATCGAAATCACATCCCTTTAGTTCACAGTATAGAATACTACAAACTACTCTGCCAGGTGATTATGTAAAATATTTTAAGTAAAACAGAATAATTTTCAAGCATAAAAGTTACATTATTCACTTGACTATAAACACAATTTGTGTTAGTATCACAAGTCAATACTAGGAGTTGCGTAAACTGTGTAAATTATTAGTCTTTCTTTATCGGGATAGTTCCAGGTGTTTTTTAAAATTAAAAATTAAAAATATCTAGTCATGTTACAATTTGCAGGTTTTTAGTTTAATATCTTTTTTCCTATTACTAGTATATTAATGTGATACTATTAGTTCACATATGCATTAAATATAAAAGTGAAGTGAATTCAAATTAGCTATTTGCTATTCAACGAAAAAAAATAGTTGTCTTGCCATAAGTGGCCTATGAAGTTTTGCTATTATGTCCCGAGCAGTAACAGGTGGAATGCCAAAGTAGCCCGTTAGCATGCTACTGATACTTCCGCAGCAGAAAGTAGCATTAATGATACCATAACTTGCCCACAAGCTTGCTGCTAATATGTTACAGGAGCAAGCAACAGTTAGCATACCATATATTATCCATAAACTAACTGCTAATATTTCCCCAGCAATAAGTAACAGTGAGCATTTTGTTTACCGTCTAAGTGTAGGGATCCTGTTAAATTCTAAAAACTATTGTGAGAGCACATTACCGATTATTTAAAAAATTGGTAACGTTACTTTTATTGCTATGAGATAATTATCGACCATATAATAAATCCTGACAGTCATAAATGCGAATGTTTGCCACAGCTGCCAACCAGCCAACTGTTAACTGCTTGTTGTATGCTGCTAGGAGCAGGATAACGGACGATCTTAAACAGTGTCCTTTCGCTATAATAACTGACAGCGACCGAGCATGATGTACCAAGAAGCCGCCAGGAATTGCCAGCCGCCGTAATATGATTACTCTCCATCGGCCTTCATCATCAATTTGAAGTTGAGACTGTTCATATAAGTACAACACCTAAGTAGCTTTATGAGCTTTGATATAAGCAAAAATTAATATTATTCCAAATCGCAACCCAAAAATTATATGTAATTGCTACAAATAGCAATACGTAATTGAAGCATCCATATTTTTCACGTCTATATGAATAGTTACTTAATTTTCTTTTGTTTTTCCCACACTTGTCACGCAATATTTTCATGTATGTAAATTCCAAGAATAGTTTTATTTTTATTTTGCTTAACCTTTTTATGGTGGGATTTTTAACTTTAGATGTACCGATGGCAATATCATATGTTCAAATGTCTGGGATGGCTATATATTTATTTTTGTATTTACACTTATTAATATTCATTTATATTTGGTTAATGCTTCAGAGGTTATCTATGTGTATATTATCACTGGTCTGAGAGCACTTATTAATTAGTTTAGGCCGTAAGAGTGGATCGCTTTTAGGCAAGTACTAGGAAATAATTCCTTACTGCCAAGGGCATGCGGCGCAAGAGCGCAGAAACCGGGGTGCCTCCATGGTGTTACGTCACCCGACCGCCACAATGGATGTCATTGACCTTTTACACCCTACCCGTGAGACCCTTGACCTTGACCTTTACCCCGAGGACCTTTCACCCCCAAAAGCCCCTAAACGCCTTAAAATATCCCAAAAACTTGTCAAAAAAATTCCAAAAAATCCCAAAATAAAATCAGAAAAAAAAAAAAAAATTACTAAAAATATTAAAAAATTACTTTTAAAATTATTAAAAGGATCCTCAGAAATAGCCCTTTTATTCAGAAATGCTGACAGGGATCAGCGACTCTGGTGACTGGGATCAGTGACTCCGAGCCAGGTGACCGGGATCACGACCTATCACCTTTGACCTTGACCTTTGACATGCGACGTTGAAAATGCTGAAAAATACTGAAAATTCTATAAAATACACAAAAGATTAAAACACCTATTAAAAAACATATAAGAATTTCTTATTAAAAATTTAACTAAAAAAGTTTTAAAATAAAAAAGTATAAATATTTATATTTTAAAAATCATACTAAAAAATTCTTAATTAAAAAATCTTTCAACCTTGCGGCCATTTTTCCCTTTATTCCCTAGGAATTCCCAATTTTCTCTAAAAAATTTCACTTAAAAAATTTCATAAAACTTTTATTAAATAATCTTACATTTTCTGAGGTCTCCCCTACACCACCAATTACTCACCTCTGTTCGAAGCAAGCAGACGACTGACACCCTCGCCTTCACTCCCCTCACATGTACTCATTCCACCATCTTGATTTTTTAAATTCGTTATTTGTTTACATGCTACTGGTGGCAGCTATCTTTGCTTATATGTTACTGGAGGCCGCCATAATGGTCTTTCGTTCGTCATTTGTTCACATGTTACTGGCGGCAGCCATATTTGTTTATATGTTACTGGAGGTTGCCATTTTTTTTCGTTTGTCATTTGTTTATACATTACTGGAGGCCATCACCTTGGTAGGCGACCACCATCTTAGAAGGTGACGACTATTGCAAATTTTCATCCTATGTGTAAAAAATATTATTTTCGAATAAATGTTAGAGCTACTTGCATGATGCATGACTGACTACATGCTTTATATATAAAATATTTTAAATACATTTTGTTGTTAAAAAGTCAAAGGACAACAGGAGGATACAGCACACAAAAACTAAGAAAAATATATAATTTTCTAATAAATTATTATTAGTTTGTAAATACATTTTGAAAGAAAGCCCTTCATCACATCATCTAATATAACCAGATACGTAAGTGCTCTTATGATCGAAACCACAACTTTCATGGTCGAGCAATCCCCACGCTATTGCCTATCGAGCCAATATTTTAGTCTGTCTACAAGTATGTTAGGTTCTTCGGTAAACATATCGTCAGTATACTCGATGTCTTCTGCCTTCTTCACATTACTTGTCGAAGGAAACTCGTCGAGGAAATGTGTGGGACCGTCGAGGGAATAATCATCGTCTTCAACACTATCACTGTAGCCATAGTCATCATCAATGCTGTCTCTATGATCGGCTTCACTTCCTGCTGCATCCTCAATGTGTAGTTTACTTTTCTATGTAGCAAGAGTTGTATATTCATAGGTATTTAGATCTGATGACCGTTTATTTCGAAGTTTTTCGATTACAGACGAACATCATGCAAGTGTGCCTTCCGCACAAACCAAATGGACTGCACTCATTCCGACTTAAGCATTAACTGTAGCATCATTATAGTCTGCGGAAACAGTACCCATAGATGTAGTATGAGGTATTGATGACATCACTTTCTGGTTCCTAGTAGACGAACCCTCTCGGCAGACAGCGACGAACTGATCCAACCCACACCCTGTACCTTCCCTTATGTAGCAGAGAGTCCTTAATTATCGTCCAATATTCATAATTCTTTATCCAGCACAAAGCGACCATATCTTTAATATCTGATATAGGTATGTCCGTATTAACACGATAATCGTCAACATGACGTAAATTCGTATCGTCCATACGAAACAGCACCAACATATTTGCATTGTCGCGAAGCAATTCTTCTGGTGTGCGCGAATAAGTCTGGCCGAGGTACACACAGTAAAAGTTAGCGTGTCGACACATGCTAAAGAATTATTGAATGCAAGTTTGTTTCTCGCAGGCTATGTCATCAAAGACAAATATCGAGTTTCGCAGTGCTTCGCTCGGAGGTACGACGGCTTCGTTATCACTGCATGGGGAATAACCCATGGCTTCCAATGCCTGCAATACTCGTGCCAGCCGCTGGTATTTCGGTTGCTGAAGTGATTTGTAGTATAGGTACACATTCTAGAACCGAAGGCCATTCTCTTCTTCCTGCAGGCTCAGTAGGACGCATGTCTTGCCACAACCAGATGGCCCCACGATGTTGCAGCTCACAGTTTTGTGAAATAGGCTTCCATGTCACAATTCGTGGGAGATAGCTTCATCGCCAGTATGAATGCGTATGGGTGAAGTAACATCTTGCTTGGCAATCCGTATGTTACTGCTACTATCTTCTGGAACATATAGAGCCGATTGTACTTGCAGAGAACCAGTGTAACAAGTTTTAGAATGTTTCTTTAACGCATCACTCGTAGATAAATTTCTCTTATAGAATTGGCACTCAAAAGCCACACTGGTACTTTTCATTCCGCAGGTCATTCTCTCATGTCGACAGGCATGACAGCTTTTGCTGAAGATCTTTCCACAGTAGCAACACTGTTTTCCATGTAACTTTCCAGCTGTGGGAGAAGGTACATCTGTAGAGGCAAGCCTTGCAGTAGACTTCGTATAATCATTGGTTTGCATCGTATTGATGAAAATAAAACCAAAGTCCTTCTCACAGTGGCGATACACGTATCTACTTTGCCTAGCTACTGCTCTGTCTCTCTATATATAAACTTACCAACACATTTTGTCAGTGAGATTGAAGCATTATTTGACAACTAACTTCTGTTGTCGACGAAGGGTAGGAATAAACTAGTTTTTTATTATGTCCGATATTCCCCCAGTCTGATTTTTGTAAAATCCAAGTAAATCCCTGATCAAGATGTGTGCCTTTAAGCCCCCTCCCCGTAGCAGATATAGGAGGTCGGTTTTATTGGTTTCGAGGCTGGCTGGCTAGTGGACGGTTGGTCCATGTAATGAAAACGCCCTACACTTGCTACTTTCCTGCAGCGGTAGTAGCACACTTATTTATCCTTTTCCGGCAAATAAATTAGATGTCCTGCAAGGACATCACCAAACTACCATCGAGAAATATTAATATTTCCTCTTTTTATAATGGCGAACCCTATAACGTCAGTTTGTTCTGGAAGGACTGGACCGACGCCATATCGGTGATGCGACATGAACACTATTACAGCAACTTTAACCACATAAGCCCTAACGACGTGTTAGGTAACCCACTCACATTAACTTATGCCATGAACACAAGATTTAAAAAAAATTTATCCAGGGAAAGTATGATTTTTGCATTTTTTAATTTTTATGTGAACTCTTGAACTGCAGATATTTGACGTTATTCCAAACTTGGCTAATGGGCTTTGTGCCTTTAGAAACTACCATTGCCCAACTGCAGTAGAATGTTTCTCTTTAATTTTCTAGTCAATATTGCGATACAGAATATTCAGCATTAAACATATTTAGGCATTATTAAGTGGCATTCTGAGAAAAGAAATTTTTAAAAAATCTCTCATGCTGAAATTAACTTTTGTGCGTTACGTTTTTGTGTATGTACACATTTCACCCACTTCATCTCAATTTAAAGGCAATGAGATATTTTTAATATATTGACTACCTAGTTTTATGTTGTCATTCCAGCACATATACAAACTGTATGTACACCAGCAGAGAAGTCATAAGGTTTGTAATTTGTCGCGTGCAGCTGTTTCTAGCATGTGGAGGACCGGGCTAAAATTACCACACATGTTAAGTATCAGGACATTGTTGTGTGTTCATTTGTTCCAAGAATTAATTACACTCTTCAATCACTTCTCAAACTATTAAATGAAACATAAGGGGGATAAAACCGCAATAGTATTGGTTCCTAGATATCACTGAGACGTACCTATGAAAATTGATTATTTTCTGGCAGGTGTAACTAGACACATACACACTATTATTTGGTGGTTAAGGTGTAAACGTACATATTTATTGTTTCTAAGGGAACCCAGTACCTACGCATACACTCGCATACGTCCTCTTGTTACCTAAGTTAATTGAAAATATATGCAAATTGTTAATACGGTACGCTCTCAAGTTTCACCTACATTTTTACACATATTTGTGTATCAGTATTTCCCATATCAACCTCTGTTGTCTAATTGTTGCCCAACCAGTTATCTTGTATCAAGCTCGTTCCTTTTGAGCCTTAATTGTATGGTTTGAAATTAAGTATAATACATTTCAAAATCTTAAAGCCATAACAATGTGAACCGATGTATGCAGGCGTGTATGGAAGGACGTGTTATTACTGCAGTTGGCAGTACTGCGGGCGTGATGTTATGCCAACATTACAACGTCCTCGCAGTAATTGTCTCTTGGACATCGGGCCTCACTCTCACTTCTGCGCGCCTAAAAGAACTCGTTCTCATCGCTCGTTGCCATGACGACCGGACGCTGTCGACCGAGAACTGGAATGTCACTGCAGCAACAACAATACTCGCGTTTTATTAGTCTGTATTGTTTCCTCGCAGAGAACAGCGTTTGACGTACTGTTAAGGGACTACTTAATTTCTCATCTACATATTGCTACGCGGTAAAAATATTGTACCAGAACAGACGCAGTAGTGTATTTATACAAACTTCCGTAAACCGTCTGCAGGATCGCATTCTCTACGGTTACTGTAAATTTTTACTTGTCAGTGTAACATTTGGGTGGATAGAGAGAACAAGGTGTGTTTGTTATGAAAATTCAGTCAACATAATATCTGTCCTCATTTCGGGGATATTCACAAATCCCTGATATCAACTAGGCTTATTATTTATACCAGGCCTAGGAACGATTGCTCTTTTGGATATGAAACTAACACACATAAAACACACCAAAGTAAGGTTCGGAACTTATTCATATCTTAAATTTAATTTGAGTAATTCTAATATACTTTATTTACCGACTTTAAAGTATGCATCGTTTACCATGTAGTCTCACCAAGGAAATTTTTTTTTTTTTTTGTTAAATAATAGAAAGTAATTTTTTAATTTAAAAAAAGTATGATTTTTCCGGTCCCGGTTAAAAAAATAATTAACACTTGGAAGAAAGACACTGTCAAAAAAAAGTCAACTTGACTGTAATATACTGAAATAATAGAAACAAAAATGTGAACGCCTTAGTAACTTCGGGTTTAGATGTAACATACTTCTCACTGCAAACGCACTTCACCAAAAGTCATCCCTGTTAGGGATATCATTACGAGTGTATGCACAAGTTATATGTTATTACGAGTGTATGCACAAGTTATATGTTATTACGAGTGTATGCACAAGTTATATGTTATGCTGCAGTACGATTATAAAAGTTGTTCTTCATTCCCTTCAATACTACGACCGTTTTGGTACTCCGGCTGACGGCATCTAGAGTCTCGGAAGCAATCAAGCAATAAGGGTGACAATGATACGCGCAGCCAGTGGCTTGTAGCTCTCAAGCCTCGGCTTCCAGGAAGTGTGTGTCGTGATGGACAGGCGTAAAACTCACGTGCATCCAAATGTGGTACTCGTCTCCAAGACTCTGCCTGCCTACAAGCATGGCGCTCTGCTGCCTGCCGCGATAAAACTGTGGTACTCGTCTCCAAGACTCTGCCTGCCTACACGCATGGCGCTCTGCTGCCTGCCGCGATACAACTGTGGTACTCGTCTCCAAGACTCTGCCTGCCTACACGCATGGCGCTCTGCTGCCTGCCGCGATACAACTGTGGTACTCGTCTCCAAGACTCTGCCTCCCTACACGCATGGAGCTCTGGTGCCTGCCGCGATACAACTGTGGTACTCGTCTCCAAGACTCTGCCTCCCTACACGCATGGAGCTCTGGTGCCTGCCGCGATACAACTGTGGTACTCGTCTCCAAGACTCTGCCTGCCTACACGCATGGCGCTCTGGTGCCTGCCGCGATACAACTGTGGTACTCGTCTCCAAGACTCTGCCTCCCTACACGCATGGAGCTCTGGTGCCTGCCGCGATACAACTGTGGTACTCGTCTCCAAGACTCTGCCTGCCTACACGCATGGCGCTCTGCTGCCTGCCGCGATACAACTGTGGTACTCGTCTCCAAGACTCTGCCTCCCTACACGCATGGAGCTCTGGTGCCTGCCGCGATACAACTGTGGTACTCGTCTCCAAGACTCTGCCTGCCTACAAGCATGGGCTGCTCTGCTGCCTGCCGCGATAAAACTGTGGTACTCGTCTCCAAGACTCTGCCTGCCTACACGCATGGCGCTCTGCTGCCTGCCGCGATAGAACTGTGGTACTCGTCTCCAAGACTCTGCCTGCCTACACGCATGGCGCTCTGCTGCCTGCCGCGATACAACTGTGGTACTCGTCTCCAAGACGCTGCCTCCCTACACGCATGGAGCTCTGGTGCCTGCCGCGATACAACTGTGGTACTCGTCTCCAAGACTCTGCCTCCCTACACGCATGGAGCTCTGGTGCCTGCCGCGATACAACTGTGGTACTCGTCTCCAAGACTCTGCCTCCCTACACGCATGGAGCTCTGGTGCCTGCCGCGATACAACTGTGGTACTCGTCTCCAAGACTCTGCCTGCCTACACGCATGGCGTCTGCTGCCTTCCGCGATACAACTGTGGTACTCGTCTCCAAGACTCTGCCTGCCTACATGCATGGCGCTCTGCTGCCTGCCGCGATACAACTGTGGTACTCGTCTCCGAGACTCTGCCTGCCTACACGCATGGCGCTCTGCTGCCTGCCGCGATACAACTGTGGTACTCGTCTCCAAGACTCTGCCTCCCTACACGCATGGAGCTCTGGTGCCTTCCGCGATACAACTGTGGTACTCGTCTCCGAGACTCTGCCTGCCTACATGAATGGCGCTCTGCTGCCTGCCTCGATACAACTGTGGTACTCGTCTTCAAGACTCTGCCTGCCTACTACACGAATGGCGCTCTGCTGCCTGCCTCGAAGCAACTGTGGCACTCGTCTCCAAGACTCTGCCTGCCTACACGCATGAGCTCTGCTGCTGCTGCGATACAACTGTGGTACTCGTCTCCAAGACTCTGCCTCCCTACACGCATGGAGCTCTGGTGCCTGCCGCGATACAACTGTGGTACTCGTCTCCAAGACTCTGCCTGCCTACACGCATGGGCTCTGCTGCCTTCCGCGATACAACTGTGGTACTCGTCTCCGAGACTCTGCCTGCCTACATGAATGGCGCTCTGCTGCCTGCCTCGATACAACTGTGGTACTCGTCTTCAAGACTCTGCTGCCTCTACACGATGGCGCTCTGCTGCCTGCCTCGATACAACTGTGGCAATCGTCTCCAAGGCTCTGCCTGCCTACACGCATGGAGCTCTGCTGCCTGCCGCGATACAACTGTGGCACTCGTCTCCAAGACTCTGCCTCCTACACGCATGGAGCTCTGGTGCCTCCCGCGATACAACTGTGGTACTCGTCTCCAAGACTCTGCCTGCCTACACGCTTGTAGCTCTGCTGCTTGCTGCGATACAACTGTGGTACTCGTCTCCAAGACTCTGCCTGCTTACTACACGCATGGTGCTCTGCTGCTTGCTGCGATACAACAGTGGTACTCGTCTCCAAGACTCTGCCTGCCTACTACACGCATGGCGCTCTGCTGCCTGCCGCGATACAACTGTGGTACTCGTCTCCAAGACTCTGCCTCCCTACACGCATGGAGCTCTGGTGCCTGCCGCGATACAACTGCGGTACTCGTCCCCAAGACTCTGCCTGACTACACGCATGGTGATCTGCTGCCTGCCGCGATACAACTGTGGTACTCGTCTCCAAGACTCTGCCTGCCTACACGCATGGCGCTCTGCTGCCTTCCGCGATACAACTGTGGTACTCGTCTCCAAGACTCTGCCTGCCTACATGCATGGCGCTCTGCTGCCTGCCGCGATACAACTGTGGTACTCGTCTCCGAGACTCTGCCTGCCTACACGCATGGCGCTCTGCTGCCTGCCGCGATACAACTGTGGTACTCGTCTCCAAGACTCTGCCTCCCTACACGCATGGAGCTCTGTGCTGCTGCTGCGATACAACTGTGGTACTCGTCTCCAAGACTCTGCCTGCCTACTACACGCATGGCGCTCTGCTGCCTGCGCGATACAACTGTGGTACTCGTCTCGAAGACTCTGCCTGCCTACCACGCATGGCTCTCTGCTGCCTGCCGCGATACAACTGTGGTACTCGTCTCCAAGACTCTGCCTGCCTACACGCATGTGCTCTGCTGCCTTCCGCGATACAACTATGGTACTCGTCTCCAAGACTCTGCCTGCCTACACGCATGGTGCTCTGCTGCCTTCCGCGATACAACTATGGTACTCGTCTACAAGACTCTGCCTGCCTACACGCATGTAGCTCTGCTGCCTTGCTGCGATACAACTGTGGTACTCGTCTCTAGACTCTGCCTGCCTACACGCATGGTTGCTCTGCTGCCTTCCGCGATACAACTATGGTACTCGTCTACAAGACTCTGCCTGACTACACGCATGTAGCTCTGCTGCTTGATGCGATACAACTGTGGTACTCGTCTCTAAGACTCTGCCTGCCTACTACACGCATGGTGCTCTGCTGCTTGCTGCGATACAACTGTGGTACTCGTCTCCAAGACTCTGCCTGCCTACACGCATGTAGCTCTGTTGCTTGCTGCGATACAACTGTGGTACTCGTCTCCAAGACTCTGCCTGCCTACTACACGCATGGCGCTCTGCTGCCTGCCGCGATACAACTGTGGTACTCGTCTCCAAGACTCTGCCTGCCTACACGCATGGTGCTCTGCTGCCTGCCGCGATATAACTGTGGTACTCGTATCCAAGACTCTGCCTGCCTACACTCCTGGAGCTCTGCTGCCTGCCGCGATATAACTGTGGTACTCGTTTCCAAGACTCTGCCTGCCTACACGCATGGCGCTCTGCTGCTTGCTGCGATACAACTGTGGTACTCGTCTCCAAGACTCTGCCTGCCTACACGCATGTAGCTCTGTTGCTTGCTGCGATACAACTGTGGTACTCGTCTCCAAGACTCTGCCTGCCTACTACACGCATGGCGCTCTGCTGCCTGCCGCGATACAACTGTGGTACTCGTCTCCAAGACTCTGCCTGCCTACACGCATGGAGCTCTGCTGCCTGCCGCGATACAACACAGTGCAGTCGCTCATATCGACGGACTTAAATAGCCAACACCGGCAAACCAAAACGTGCTGTAATTGCAGTTGAGGTTTGTGAGATTAGCTGCTTACTACTTCGCTCAATGTAATGGAGTAATGCCAATATTTACTGATCAAGAATTTGTTATATTAGTGGATCTAGTAAGACATTGTCCGGCTATTTATAAAGTTGAAAGCAAAAGCTATACGGAAAGAGAGGGCAAAAACCATCGATTTAATACATTTCGGAGGCAATGAAGAAACCTGGTAAGTGAAAGAATGAGTGCATTCGCAAAGAGTTTTACAAAGACAATAGAAATTATTACGAAAAACGGGGTACAAATAGAAATACATTATGATTTATGCCCCTATGTGTTATATAATCTTAAAAGCACAAACAACGCTGATATTTGAGGTAAAAATACTGATCATTCACAGCAGATATTTCGTAAACAAGTTTGAAATATAATGAACCCATTACTTTGCAATTGTACACTTAGTTCTAGTGTTTGAATGTGATTGTAAAGTAAGTGTTACATTGTCTATGTCAGCCCAGGCGTTGTAATTGTACATTAGTTCTAGTATTTGAATGTGATTGTGAAGTAAGTGTTGCATTGTCTACGTCAGCCAAGGCGTTGTAATTGTACACTTAGTTCTAGTGTTTGAATGTGATTGTGAAGTAAGTGTTACATTGTCTATATCAGCCCAGGCGTTGTCATTGTACACTTAGTTCTAGTGTTTGAATGTGATTGCGAAGTAAGTGTTACATTGTCTATGTCAGCCCAGGCGTTGTAATTGTACACTTAGTTCTAGTATTTGAATGTGATTGTGAAGTAAATGTTACATTGTCTATGTCAGCCCTGGCGTTGTCATTGTACACTTAGTTGTAGTGTTTGAATGTGATTGTGAAGTAAGTGTTACATTGTCTATGTCAGCCCAGGCGTTGTAATTGTACACTTAGTTCTAGTATTTGAATGTGATTGTGAAGTAAGTGTTACATTGTCTATGTCAGCCCAGGCGTTGTAATTGTACACTTAGTTCTAGTGTTTGAATGTGATTGTAAAGTAAGTGTTACATTGTCTATGTCAGCCCAGGCGTTGTAATTGTACATTAGTTCTAGTATTTGAATGTGATTGTGAAGTAAGTGTTGCATTGTCTACGTCAGAAAAGGCGTTGTAATTGTACACTTAGTTCTAGTGTTTGAATGTGATTGTGAAGTAAGTGTTACATTGTCTATATCAGCCCAGGCGTTGTCATTGTACACTTAGTTGTAGTGTTTGAATGTGATTGTAAAGTAAGTGTTACATTGTCTATGTCAGCCCAGGCGTTGTAATTGTACACTTAGTTCTAGTGTTTGAATGTGATTGTAAAGTAAGTGTTACATTGTCTATGTCAGCCCAGGCGTTGTCATTGTACACTTAGTTCTAGTATTTGAATGTGATTGTGAAGTAAGTGTTACATTGTCTATGTCAGCCCAGGCGTTGTAATTGTACACTTAGTTCTAGTGTTTGAATGTGATTGTAAAGTAAGTGTTACATTGTCTATGTCAGCCCAGGCGTTGTAATTGTACATTAGTTCTAGTATTTGAATGTGATTGTGAAGTAAGTGTTGCATTGTCTACGTCAGCCAAGGCGTTGTAATTGTACACTTAGTTCTAGTGTTTGAATGTGATTGTGAAGTAAGTGTTACATTGTCTATGTCAGCCCAGGCGTTGTCATTGTACACTTAGTTGTAGTGTTTGAATGTGATTGTAAAGTAAGTGTTACATTGTCTATGTCAGCCCAGGCGTTGTAATTGTACACTTAGTTCTAGTGTTTGAATGTGATTGTAAAGTAAGTGTTACATTGTCTATGTCAGCCCAGGCGTTGTAATTGTACACTTAGTTCTAGTATTTGAATGTGATTGTGAAGTAAGTGTTGCATTGTCTACGTCAGCCCAGGCGTTGTAATTGTACACTTAGTTCTAGTGTTTGAATGCGATTGTGAAGTAAGTGTTACATTGTCTATGTCAGCCCAGGCGGTGAAATTTTTCACGCGATTACTTTAAATGTTACGTCCACACCAGTGTACTCGTTACAGTTGGTGCAACTGCCATGGCAGGCGGCTCGCTCCTTATTCGCTTAGAAAGTACATTTTGAATGAATCTCGCACTTCAATAGCTTTATTTGGTGCATGTTGATTTGAACAAGCTGTCAAACGTAACACGTTCTGTGTAGGCTTGTGAAGTTTTCCTTCGTTTACTTCTGGAGCTAGGGTATTTTCATTCTTCACCATGTTTGTTAGAATACATGTACTTACAATTGAGTAATCGGCCCCATCTGGCAAAACAGAAATAGGTGTAAAAATACTCAGAAATAATGGCACATAATTCCAAAGGCATTTTCAGATGTTCGTTGTTTACAATTCTCTTCGTATATGGGTTCATCAATAGATCGGTGGGTGAGAACTCTTCATCTCCTAGCATCACATAAGGCATAAGATGTTCGTACCTTGTATAATAACAGTTATCGTTTCCTCGTGTTTGACCTAGCATTATAATAGCAGCGTCTCCTTCTAGAGATTAAGCTCCCACATCGATAGCTACAAAACGGCATCTTGCCTCAACCATTGCCAAAATGACAAAAGATGGTTATTTATGTAGTTATTGTAGGGCGAGCCTGACTTGTTAGGACACGAAATTCTTACATGCTTCCTATCTATTGAAGCCAAACAGTTAGGATACTTCCACAGAACATAGAAGTTCTTGGCATTTAACTTGAGCATATCATCTGTTGGTTTGTGAATGTACGTATCAAGTAGGCATGTTTTTATTCTTCAACCCACTTTTCTATCAATGAAACTTACCCAGTTATGTTTATGTTTTATTCTTCGTAACACTTTTCTAACGACGACACTTACCCAGTTATGTTTTATTATTCGTAACACTTTTCTATCGATGACACTTACCCAGTTTCGTTTTATTCTTCGTAACACTTTTCTAACGACGACACTTACCCAGTTATGTTTTATTCTGCATAACACTTTTCTAACGATGACACCCAGTTATGTTTATGTTTTACTCTTCATAACACTTTTCTATCGATGACACTTACCCAGTTACGTTTTATTCTTCGTAACACTTTTCTAACGATGACGCTTACCCAGTTATGTTTTATTCTGCGTAACACTTTTCTAACGATGACACTTACCAAGTTATGTTTTATTCTTCGTAACACTTTTCTAACGATGACACTTACCTAGTTAAGTTTTATTCGGAACTGTTGTGATAAAGAGCGAAATTATTCACCTGTCGCCCTATACAAAAAAAAAAAAAAAAAAAAAAAAACAGTATTCTACAAAATGCATGTTTAAAAGTGAAAAAATAAATCCTTAATTTTTTGAAAGCAACAAGTTTTACTTGTTTCGCGCAGAACTGGGATGTCGTACAAGATGGAAAAGCATGCGGGAATATTATCAAAGAAAAGGAAAAGACTGCATGCAAAGGGACTGGCTCAGCAGCTGTTGGAAAATATTTCTACTCAAAATTCTAATACCTTAGATGCCTTAACAGTGATACATTCCTATAAAGAAGGTAATTATGCATAATTTTCACACTATACATATATTTTATTCTGTCACTTTGTTATTACATTTATATGTTCATGTTACCTGTATTGTTTGAGTACCCAATGCAGTTCCCAAACACTTGGAGAAGCTGAACATTGTCAGAACAGTATACCTGTAGGCAACAAACAACAGGAAATGTGTGACGTTACATTGCTTGAAATAAATCCCAAAGCATTTGAACAACAATCTCAACACAGTCCTTCCCGTACCCTGGGAAATAGTACTAACAAAGATGATCCATGTGTCATTACTTATTACAAGACCTAGATACACCTACCGAACCAGCACTGGACCATTTTGTTAAAAGTGTCCAAGCTAGAGTTTTCTCTTTCCCTTCCCAGTTCCAATCCAAAGAGAAGGTTACTCTAATGCAAACCTTTCAACACTGAAGTAGAGATTGCACTACATGTCCAGAGGGGCCTTCATCTTCCATCAGTGGTAACATCTACTTCAGTGTCTACATCATCAGCAACAATAATTGACAATGTCACCAACGATATATTTTCACCTCGTTCCTGCACTTCAGATACTGGACTGAATGTGGACTACACTTTCTTAGAATAAAGTTTGTACTTCTGCTACGATGACATCTACCTAACCCATAATATCTTACAACGTAGCAGCATAATTCGCAGGCCTACATAATGTCTTACAATGTAGCAGCATAATTCGCAGTCCTACATAACATATTATATAAATATATATATATATAGTGTGTGTGTGTGAAATGCACTATATTAATATAACGAAATAATAAATTACATAGATATATTATTTACCGCAGTGTTATACAAAGTTGTTTCTCAGGCAATGTACGCTTCTTATATCGATTGCATGTTAGTTTAGTCAAATATCCCCCAATAATAGCAAGGATAGTTTAAAACATCTCTCTTGAGATCCGAAACTACTGTCGAGATCTTTGTTCAGCATTCCATACATGTTTTATCAATAGTATACTCATAATCTTCCTCTGTCTCTTTTCATGAGTAAATTACATAATCCGATTTTCTTTTCTTAACTGTCATTCGAAGTACAAGATCTTAATCTCCTTCGTATTTTCATATTTCATTCAATAATACTGTTACAGTTTCCCTCTCTAGTAATTAATTGTAATTTCCTTATTTTATTTGCAATAACCACATCAAAATTCTCTGAACTGAAATTCTCACAATAAATTCAAATCACTTACTGTTCGCAATTGAGACCAATTGATAAAATTAATAATTACGACAAAGAAATCAATGAAATTAAATAATTACATATCAGTCGAAGCATACAGTGTACCAATCTATTAAATTATTTTATAATTAATGCGTCCGTATTTGACTGTTCGAATATTTACAACAAAATCAGTGTTACACTTCCATTCAGTCCCACCTCAGTTTAGTCCATGTCCCACCAGTCGCAATGTTCTAGAGTCCTCCAAGTGCCCTCACGCACAGTAGGCTTCACTCGTCGGTTTCACACCCTCTCGTCCATTCAAGCCACGAACACCTCACTCGCCGTCGTCCCGCAATCTCCAGTAGTCGTCCACACTCCTCTTCGCAGGCACACACTCGGCCAAACGGCCTCCGTCAAAGACTGCCCGCCGCCGCATAGTGGCTTAGGCCGCCACCTAGAATCTTCCCCAATTCGCGTGATGCGTCGTGGAGGGCCGAGGCTCCAGCCAGTCATACCAGCACATTCTTGGGTCGTCGCTAAACGTATCGGAAACTCCAGCAGGCGAGAAGAGGTCTGTGACGCCAGCAAGTCCTGCCTCTGTCGGTATCACGGGATTCCCAGAAGGGGAGCAGACATTCACGAGATTATCGTTTCAGGAAGAGGGAGGGCGATGTGGGTCTCCGATTATTGCGCGGGGAAACGGAGTCGCCGCCAGTTGCATCACATAACACTATGATTAATAACGTGTCGTCATCCATTGTTCTAGTGAGCTTGGTATGAATGCGGTAAGCAACGCACTGTTACTGGAAAGCGTGTAGCAAATTTAATTGCGGGCAGCAATAAGTTGGTAGTTTCACTCGCAAAATTCTGATCAGTATAATATGAAATGTAGCAGTGTGTAAAATCTATATTTGCCTGTGCTACATGGCTCGGAAGTAGTATTTAAAATTGGTGAGATATGTTGAGAATATGGTTTGTCCCTCGTATGTGCTTCATTTAGTGTATAAGTAAATGTAGTTGCAGGCAGAAAAGTTTTTTTAATTCATGTAGTTACTCTGGATTCTTTTACGTAAATTAAATACACTTAATATGAAATACAATTGTAGATTTATAAAACCAGTGTTTGGACATAACTGCATACAGGGCAAGATAGTACAATATTTGTGTTCAGATATGCTTGATATTTGTTAAGCATTTCTTAAAAATTCACTGGCAGTGCATGTAGTATCATATTGTTACACATTCGTTGCTTTGTATCACTTCCCTTTACATGTACCACATGCGAGAGAGCAGGGACACAGAGTAGCAGCACGAGAAGTTCTAAGTGTGAGAGAGAAGGAGCATAGAGCAGCAGTATAAAGAGTCAGCTGCGATTTTCAAAAGCAAGCCACCGTGTGCTGCTATGATAAGTATATCGCAAATTACGCGCTCCAGACCTTCAGAAGATTTGGTTTCTGAGGAGTAATCATTATAGAACGTTCTTGTCAACATCCTTGCCTCTCTCAGTGAGGTTTGGGTAGCGGTGAACCTTCTAGACGGGTCCAGCCAGCGAGACTACTTAAGCCTCGACTGGTCTCCAAGTCGACAGATTGAGAATTGAGAGTTTAGAGTAGTGCACGCCATTAAGCGCGATTTGTGCGAAGACAATGAAGCGATGAGCCAGCAGAGCATGGAGTGGCGGCAATAGTGACCAGTGGGGAGAATTGTACGGGCTACATCCATAGGTGTAGTGAAGAGTGAGTCTGAGGGCGGGACTACTGAACTCGGTGCATGAACGTAAGACATGAGGAATTATGGCAATAGACTGACTCTACTATTTTGATACTGAGCGTGAATTAAGTGACTAATCATTAAAGACACTATAATAAGGAATTAAGCTATTTATTGAGAGATATATTAAATATAGAGATCACTGTGGACATGAAGAATGGAGTAATTTATTATAACTTTGTACATAATGGCTTTGTGAATAAATTATTAATCGAATATAGGTTTTTTATGGTTTTTAAGACGTCCATCCTTCACGAAATCAGTGGCGCCCCTCCGGTGACTTGTAACAGTAATGATTCCTGTTGGAAACTGGTGTTCAGCTTTAAAGTAAACAGCAGTTCTACTTACCCGCACAAGTGGCAAGAGGCTTGCTGGTCATCACTCTACTGCTGAGAAGTTGGGGCGTTATCTGTAACACTGACCAACTGGCAGATTTACATTACGTTCGTGCTATTGAGCGTCGCGTGGTAGAGAGAGAGGAGAAAAGTTCCCCTCCATCATAGAGTACTGACGAGAGTTTAGTAGTCGTTCAAGACGTCTGGGAACTTCTATGCTCATTAGTTTTGGTGTTTCAGCGACTCTGATTGTGTATGGTTTGAATATTGTAATGGCGCTTTTATTGCTGCACATGTTGGCGTTATTTCTAACAGCAATAAGGAGCGCTTCATTTACTCTGTTAAAGGTTAAGGCAATTATTTCGTCTGCTATAGGGAACCGGTTTGTAATTTTCTTTCCTCACTTGGCGTGTAGAACGTTTCTGTGAGAATGGTTTCCATATACGTTTTATCAAGAAAGTGTGAATTCTTTCATTTGGGAAGATAATTTCTTGTTGAATAAGTGACAAAAATCTTTGGGAAATGGAAATATTATATTCTTTTCTGTTCCAACGAATTTATTTGGAGGAAGAGGCCGTTTAGTTCTAAATTACATAAGCGAGCACAATTTTTGTTTTATTTGCAATCTCTGGCTCCGCCACAGTGGAATAATGTTTAAGTTAACAGAGCACATAATAGTTATGATTAGTTGTAATTTACCAGGCACATGAAGTTTAGCCCTTGAAATTATGAGAATAACTTATTAGCTAGCTGAGGTGACATGAAGCTTTATTTGGAACAATAACTCAATACAAATTTACGATCGAGAAATTACCTTTCAACACTTCCAAACTTACCAATTATAAAATGTATAAAATTATCTCTTGAATTTTTATATACCTTAATGCAATTACATTACTACGTTTACGGTTTTTTTATATTCTTTTAAAAATATATTTTAAGTTGATATATTTGAAGTGAATTTTTTATAACACGAGTGTGGTATTCCCCAGCAAACACAACCTGTCGGCAAAGTGTCAGCAAATTGTCGGCCCGATGCTTGTTTTATCTGCAATGATCGTTTCAATGCAAGAAGACAGCCATCTGACAACGGCGTGATATTTATTTTGAGACAGAATGTTTGCCATTAGAAAAAAGACAATGGCCCACTGTATTTTTTAAATACCAGATGGATATCACCAAAAATATGTTGGCATGATATCGCAGAGAATACATGTTGCAAGCATATTAAAAGTGTTTCTGGGCCGATTCCCATACAGCATCTTTGTATTTCCGGTAAGCTTGCCACAGTCTTATTTATTTTTGCCCAGTAACGTTTACAAGACAAGGCTCTTTATCACAATAAATATATAAATATGATGTATTTTTCCCAAAAACTTTTGGGAAGTGTTTTGAATAGGCAAGATATTATCTAGCTGTTAACGGCATGATCTCTTCTTTGTGTATCCGGTAAGCTGGCCATTATCTTATTTATTCCGGCCCCAGTAACATTATCGAGACAAAGCTCTTAATCACAATAAATATATAAGTATGATGTATTTTTGCGACAAACTTTTGGAAAGTGTTTTGAATAGACAAGATGTTTGCTCATTGTTAACAGAATGATGTCTTTTTTTAAACATAATGTTTGCAGTTAGAAAAAAGAAAACGGACCACTGTATTATTTTAGGATAACCGATGGATATCACCGAAAATATGTCGGCATTATATCGCAGAGCATATACGTTGCAAGCAGCTTTAAAATGTTTCTGGACCGATTCCCATACAGCATCTATGTTTTTTTCGGTAAGCTGGCCATTATCATATTTATTTCGGCCCGGTAATGTTTTCCAGGCAAAGCTGTTTATCACAATTAATATATATTAGTATGATATATTTTTGCCGACAACTTTGGGAAAGTTTTTTATTAGGCAATATATTATCTAGCTGTTAACAGCATGATGTCTTTTTTAAGACAGAAAGTTTGTTGTTAGAAAAAAGACAATGGCCCGTTGTATCTTTAAGGATAACAGATGGATAGCACCGAAAATATGTCGGCATTATATCGCAGAGAAAATATGTTGCAAGTATCTTAAAAATGGTTCTGAGCGGATTCCCATAGAGTATCTTTTATTTCGGTAAGATGGCCATTATCTTATTTATTCAGGGCTGGTAAAATTTTCGAGACAAGGCTATTTATCAAAATAAAGATAAAAATATGATGTATTTTTGCCTACAATCTTTTGGAAAGTGTTTTGAATAGGCAAGATGTTAACTTGCTGTCAATGGCATGCTGTTTTTTTTTTAGACTGTGTGTTAACGATTAGGATGTATTTTTCGTGATTATATGTGTTTCATGTGGTAGCCCATGGTCTTTGTTAACTTTAATTTTTTTTTCCTATGTATAAACGTCCGACATATGTATTAAAAACTAACAAAACGTACTTTGTTTGAAAGCCTCGGAAAAAATAATTTTTAAATAAAGCTTTAAAATCATTTGTTTTATTGTAATAGAATTTATACATTCCTTTATAATAATTAGTGTATATGATTTATTTTAAATTACTGGAGCTGTTCACTAATTTACCTTGTAGTGTATAGGTTAGTGTGCTCGACTGTGAACTCAAGGGTATTAGGTTCGAATCCCTCACTCGGTAAACAAGAGATTTTTGTATTATACTATGTGTTGAGATGTAGATAAAATAAATATATATATAAAGGAGAAATAACAATTACTAAAATTTTAAATCGAAATGTTAATATTTGTTGCATGGTTCTACTCCATTTCTAGACATCATGACACTGCAGGCCCAGCATCGTAACGACATCCAGCCATCGCAGACCTGACACTGTCGGCCAACAGTTAGCCACCAGTTCATATTACCATCGGGCTGGTTCCGGCATGAGACAGCGGTCCGGTATCGACTGGCTGGAGTTAGTTGGCTAGCTTTTTCCGGCCCGATTCTGGCCTGTATTTTCCGTGTTTGCTGGGTCATTTTACATCAGATGACGCCAATTATTTTCATAGGGATGCTTTTTACATAAAATAGTTGTAACATTTTTTTCCCCTTGTCTATTTCCATTATCTGTTTGTTTATAAAACATTGTTACTAGCAAAGCATGCAATATAACAAATATTCATATTTGTTTTAGTTTGAGTGTTACTAAACATCGTAAGTTTATTTCACCGCATTCTGAAGTTAACGTATAAGGTTAAAATAATAAATATTTATAGACTACTGTACCAAATGAGAGTATTTCAAAATTTCTCACTTTACCGTTAATAGCCTAAACTATGATTGTTTATATTGATAACAATTTATGTGTTGTTTATCTAGCAGAGATTAAAAAAAAGAAATGGTCTTATGGCATGAGCATGTATTGTTTACTAAACTTAATAGTTGTGTATGACCTAGGGAGATGACCTGAATTAAATGCGTTTGTTATTTGTGCTGTGCATTCATGCACTGACAGCGAATATATTTTAGAATTGATTCACCTGTGAATTATCACGGGAATAGGAGTTCCAATGGTTTCTGTGTTATTTCCCACCACTGTTGTATTGGCTTACACCAAACCGGACAATGTACTTTACAATGTTGTTTAGTTGCTGGTAGTCAACAGTCTAATTTATTGTTTTTAACATAAACCACCTTGTGACATTTGTATGGTCGTCATTTTTGTTATTTTTAGTACATAAGCAGTTATAAATTAATAAATTGAAATAAATCAAAAAATGTTTATACTTGTCCTGCATGAAAAACAAAGAACATTTTATAAACCATCGTACACTAAGATACAATGAACGCTGTAAAATACGGGGAATCGTTGTTTAAATGTGTTTATATAAAATTTCGCTGTAAAAAAATGCAAATAAAGTGAAAATGTTTAATTTGGAACAACAAAAGTGAATTTCAAGACAAAAACCTGTCCATAACATCAGCAATAATCCACTTCAAGAAGATAACTTGTTGATTTGTATCACTGAAAAAGTGACAGTTTTACAAATTTTTCGTTAAGTATATTATGTCGGTTTGCACAAATGTATCCAAATTAGTTCTTAACTAAAATTTTACCTGCGCATTTACATTTAATGTATATATTTTAAAACAAACTGCTATCAGAATATTCCAAATACTTATGTAGTTTTCTGGAACTATGGTTACCAACACGAACTAAGATATTCATGATATATTTACTATTCAATTTGTTATTCTTCAAATCGAAATAAAGATATTGTATCACCATCACAATAACGTATTTTTTTTAAATATGTGTGCTTCTAGACATATTATATACTCCAAATTGCTTTAAATAAAGTGTGAATCTTTCACACGTTTTCAAAAATATAAAAACCGTCAATAACTAAGAGGACCAAGTCTTACGTAAAAAAAGAGATAAAGGTGAAAAGCTGTTAGGTAATTGGAAAGCACCGAGTAAGTGAGTGATAAAAGTCGTCTGGAGCAGGGATGCTGGAGAAGATGCACGAGCTAGGTTTGTAAAAGGGCAAATACGCTGCGAAGGTAAAGAGATTGAAGCAGCGGAGCAGAAGGCTGTATCGACAACACGTCACACAATGCGAGCAGGAAGATGCGTATCCTCCAGGGACTGGAGACTGGAGATTGCCAGTGAGGATTCTCTATGTGGAACGTCGTGTCAACACCATCACCTAGCTTCTGCACCCACACTTACCTGCTTCTACACTGCCAAACACTTGTGCAAACGAAACTGAGAGCGTTTTCTAACACTGCAGACGTTTCTGAGAATCCATTAACTTCTCACGTCTGCGCATTTATGTAAGTGTAACTTGTGACTGAGTGATGTGGCGTACTGGTAAAGATTCGGGCTCGCGTTCGGGGGAATTGGGTTTGAATCAGAGGTGTGTAGTGAGTTTTTTTTTTTACATGGTATGGAGTTTCTACTAACAAATGCCACTTCCAACTTTGCTTACCTTCCACATGTATTTGCCATTTTGTAATACCTAACATTAGTTATAAATACGGAAACGAAATGAATGTAATAATAATGAAACTGAATGTTATTTCGAGAGATGTTACAAATAATAGGTAATCTCCCGTTTTCCCCAACATTTTCATCCACTTCCTAGAGGAAAATGCAGGAATAGAGGACGCAAACATAACGACTGCTTACCCTGCCGAAGGAATGCGGTCGATCATGTGGCGTGTTGATGCATGCGAGTTCGATTCATCGCTAGTCGCTCCCGTTTGTGGAAAATATTACTAGATAGCAGCACTATGCGTGTATGGTATGGGAGTTACGGAAAGTCTATTTGTCGACTCAGAAACTGGGAAACTCATAATTAATGTGTTTAAAGTTACTGCGAAATCTATACTGGGCCAAACATTTCCAATATGTGTAGGATAAGCATTGCTTATCTTGCGCCTATGGAATAAACACCACTGGTTTGAGTCTCGTTCCGGCCATCTGTTTTCGGTCTTCCATGTATTCCACAATTCTCTCATGGTCATGGCCGATTCATTCCATTTACTGTTTTTTTAATAATCTGCTCCAACTATTACGTTATCCCCTGCCAAACGACATATGTTAGAACTTTTAAGATTTGAGTCATTCGTTTGTACATAAACGGTCAAGGCAACGAGGTTGGTTAACGTAACATGTCCTGAAATGAAAACTTAGAGAGTAAATTTAATGTTAAATAATATTTCGTCAAAGATCTTCCAGGTCAATGGCTTAGTACAGTCTTATTGCTGTTGGGCAAAATGTAAAGCCAAGAAACTTTTTGTTCATGTGGTAGGGGAAAAATTGAGTTCCCTCTAAATAGTATTTTTTCAAACGATTTTTATAATGATTGTGTGAGTGAGACTTATGGGCAATGCTATAATTGCTGAAGTATTCAGTGCCATTAGATTTTAAGAGCAGTGAGGATGAGCCAGTCATGTAACGCAATGGTGTAGAAAACGAAATACGCCGAGAAAAAAAACCAATTTAGGTCCAACATATTTGCTTAATTTAAATGGTTTTTGTAAAATGAATAAAATCAATGTGAATTTTACTCCAAGTAATTTGGGATGAAGTCACTTTAGAACAAGGGTTTTTTTTTGTCAATGATCACAGACCAAGTTATAAGGTTAAAATGGGCTTTGGCATAAAAGCAATTATTCCAGAATGTTTTTTGAATTATAAATGTAGTACCAATAATTGTATGCCAAGTGCTGTACTTTACTACAAAATGATGAGCTTCAGCCTTAACTTAATGGTTATGCTGGAGACTCGGCCTGCTTGCCACGTAACTTGGAGAGCATTCTTCATTTACGTGGCGGCCGATTTCATAACTGCGGACAAAAAATTTGTACCGATGCAGAAAATCGGCTAAATACTTGTAGTTTCTCAATGTTGCCACTCAAGAATGTCAGGTTTAACATGGAATACCAATGCTCAGTAAACTCTAATCTTGTTTTGCGAGAGAACTTTCTAGTTGTATACATAATACTGAATGGAAACTAGTGCTTAAGTACATCGCAGATACGTTTAGGTAACTAAAAGACATCTGAAGTTCGTGACTTTGAGTAAGTTAGGACTGTTTCCAACTGACCAAACAGTCTAATGAACGGACATTGAGAGTCAAGATGTAGTATTTATTGCCTTTTCTGGAGATAAGACATCTGAATTTCTTTTAATGTTTGTCTCATTAACTCGTACTAGAGATGGAGAATTTTGTTCACAATGAACTACACGAAAAATATTTTTTGTCGATATCAGCAAATTAAATTTATAATCCACAATTGATTTTAGAAAACATATAGTACAACACGTGTTCACAAAGCGACAAATCTTCTGACTGCTGTTGAACGAATTAAATTTGAACCACAATATTTAGTGATAAACGAACACCAAACATTTCGCCTGACGTTCTTGCTTGGGCAATAACGATTGCCTTTTAACAGCTCGGCAAAGTTTGAAATTCAACCAGTTTATAGGTATCCAACTTTTACAGTCACGAAATGACTTTAAAATGAATCAACATTAGGAACAAAAGGAAACTGTAGCAGTAGCTGATTTCAAGTGGTTTTTTTTATTCACTGGTTCGTACTTATTTGGCTTCGTTTTTACTTTAAAAATTCAATATCACACCATAAGGTAAAGCGGATTCCGTGAAAGCTTGTGCAAGGTCTGCCATATACCAGCATCCGTCATGGCATTGTCGCCTTGTACGGCCAGATAATAATCTGGCCGGTCGTTCTTTCAATTGCAGTTTCCATACAAGCATGTGTCCCCATCATTCACAGTGTTAGCAATATCCCACGATGAAAACACATCAGCCTCGACACACTCGAAATTGCCAATAGGAAGCTTGCTCTCCATAATATGGCTGTACAGGCCATTTACGTCGAAATAACAGACGTATTTCGATGCCACACTGGGGCCGTATGCTTCACCCATATAAATGTTATTGGCTTCCGCACGCCTTAGCCCATCCAATCAAATTCCATTTTCAGAGCATAGGGCGCTCCTCGCGGCTACTACGTGACACGAGTTGATGAAGAAACCAAAAATGATTCCTCCATCTTGATTATAAGTTAATAAGGTTGAAACTCTTTAAAATTGATTTGAAATTTTACAAAGAAGTAAAATACTGACGTTACAACTTTAAGCTGTTCTAGAAAATTGTACCAAATATTAAAGACGATATGATCAAACCGAACATTTAATAGACATTTTTTACAGGAATATTTATATCTGCCTTATTCATACCCGGAAGTCAAATGTTTAAATTGGTAGCGCAGAGGGAAAGTCGTGTAACACAGATTTAAACGTTAATACTTGACTAAGCTCAATACTGCATCGGACATTTTTTTCTAACATTCTATACCCGGGTAACAAGTACGTACGTTAAGGAAAATAAACTATAAATGGGGAACAGTCAAACATTTTCGTTAATATTATAAACCTAATACATTCACGCACTCTCATGATCTTGTATATTTTTTTTTAAACCGAATGAAACAACATCTGTAAGCATTTGAGTGATCTAATGACCAACAGTGATAAAGCAATATTCAGACATGCTAGCTAGTTATTTTCATGTTACTGACTTGCAGCAATTGTACAATTGCTGGGGTCGTATTTCCTACCACCTATACGATGCGCACCCAGCCAGAGTGTCAAATGCCACAACGCTAACTACTGTCCTACAAAAGTAATCTTCAATTGCAGCTGGCATAGCGGCTTGTATACTGGTTCGTACACCCGGTCTTGTATGGAACCTTGGACAAGACCAAGTATCGCAGCAGGTATCGTGTAAAGCTGGCAGTGATTTACACACTGCCTAGAGAGAGGCTCAGTTGTGCCTGGAGAGAGACTCAGCTGTGGCTGGAGCGAGACATCGCTGTGGCTGGAGAGAGGTTAAACTGTGGCTGGAGAGTGGCTCATCTGTGACTGGAGAGAGCCTCAGCTGCGGCTGGAGAGAGACTGAACTGTAACTGGAGAAAGGCTCAGCTGTGTCTGGAGAGAGGCTCAGCTGTGCCTGGAGAGAGGTTCAGCTGTGGCTGAAGACAGCCTCAGCTCTGGCTGGTGAGATCCTCAGCTGTGGCTGGATATTTTACGAAAAGGGGGTGGGGGTGTGGAATATGAGTTCTTAGCTCCACAACGACCACTTCCGCTAGGAAACTTCCGACTTGGACCTGTAGAGGACAGAACTCACATCCCCGAGTATGATACTTGGCGTGTTGAAAGCATGGCCACTGAGCACTTTACACATACTGCAAAACCTCACATTTCATTTGAGAATTCACTGCAAATGGTTTCATATTGATTCATCTGTAGTGCAAAAAAATATTCTCCAGAATCCTCCGTAAAACTAGGGACTTGTTGCTTTTTCAATAGCAGTCTTTCCGTACATTTCATTGACATTTCCCCCCTCTAACAAACTAGTTAAATATTATCTACTTCGTAAAAAATATGTATGCATTACAAAATACTTAACATTGGGTTGGGTTTTTTTTTACTGTACGTTAAAAAATAATAAATTAAATTATAATATTTGGTCTTATTATAGCGAGGATTCAACATGTCGTATGTGACTCCTACCACCATAATGTACAAGCGTCTTGTGACATTGTTGGGTATAATAAATATCTTATTTCCTTTTATACATCATACATTACTTCTTATTTTGTTGTAAACTTTTTTTTTGGTGTTACTGCTGCCTGAAGCTAATTACTTATGTTTGAAGAAACAGGCAGGTACATGTAGCGTGGATATTGCAATTGGCGCGGTAGTTCAGGAGAAAACTCCGCGTGAACTCGGTGTTGATCGTTCCTGCAATCCGAAGTTGTAATAAATACGGTGATGTTCTGGATTTTGTATTTACGAATCAAAATTCTGTTATTCCTCATTACAAATTGCTTTTCCGTGTGTTACGCCCTTTAAGGCGTAGCAGGGCTAAAGGAAGGCAAGGATAAGGATGCACGCCATTAAAAATTTCAGAAAGCATGGACACAAAAATTACACAGTCAATACAAATATAATAAAGCCCATCTTCACATTATCACCAAGAACAACATTTTTGCAACTTTATTTGACAAATATCAATTTCATCTGTAAATTTCTGTTGCTTGCTACCAAACGGTGAACTAGGGGAAGGAGAGAACACACAAGTACTGGAACATACAGAAAAACAACAATATTATTATATATTAAGAAATCACCCAACCTGAATAAACACTTGAAAAATCCCATTAAAAAAGTTAAAATGACTCCCTGAGTAAAGCAAGCACCATTACAACTTTAAAAGTAAAGTAAGTCTGATGATTCACTTAAAAGTACATGAGATACTAATTTCAAGAATACCATTGGGAAGGAGCAAAAACCATCATTACACTTAACCATGAGCATAAAGGAACGCCATAAAATATCCACTACACTCTTTGGCAGTAAAATTATTTTGGCAAATCGTAGTCAAGGAGGCAATTCCTACAGCACTCCAAAAAAAAAGAAGAATACACCTCTTACAAACATTCCAATAAAATACCATATTGAAAATTCACACAATAAAAACAGTGAAGAAACACTTACCTACAAAAATCGCTAAAAAACACTATTAAAAAGGAAACTCTACACGCAGCATAACAACAACTGCATTCATTGGAATACTTCACATGTGTACTCATATTAGGCAGAAACGTATCTAGTATGCTGAAGCCTCGATGTACGAAGTGATGTAGACATGATCTATCGTCGGCCAGCCTGCGCTTCTCGATGAGGAACACTGCACACATGCTCGGGCTGGGGACGAACATTTATATGTGAAAATGCGACTCGAGAAAGTTAAGGAGGCGGCGGGAATAGCAAAGAAGTGTATGGAAGGTGCCAGAGAGTGAGAGGTTAAACTCGTTGCCAGTAGTAGCCACCAGACAGCGCTCGGCCGCGCCAGGAGCGCCACGCGTCTCTCTTCAGTATAGCTCAACGCTTGAAAGCGTTTAGACGTGCGCCGCCTCACGGGGGAGGGGGGCAAAGAAAAACAAAGTACCTTTTCCTGCAGCAAAAATATTGCCTCTTCAAATAGTAACCCTTCTTCAAACAAAATAACAGTTTATTAATATGGGCTACGAAATACAGACGTGGCAAATAACCAAGCAGACTTGCTAACCAAGTTCATTAAAGTCATGCAGTTCTGTAAACACACCAACCCCATAATAGCAGCATTTGATAGTACTCTAGAAAATTGTAGGCATCATGCAATTCACCAGCTGGTGGGACGAAAAATAAATCGTTCGGGCAGGACAGTCTTTGGCAGGACAGGTGAACTCACAAAATTGCTTGAGTTTACTAACACGTGTGTCAGACTTGAAGCAGGGCTTCAAGTGCATTAAGTCTACATTTATGTAAATGGACGAACATTTTTACATTATAAACTTATTCCTTGCCGAGCGGATTGGACTGAATATGGTTTATCATCGCCCCCCGTATTAGGCCCGTAGGACGGCTTATAAACTATTTATGACCTAACTTAAACTAATACCAATGCCTTACCTAGGATTCAAAATCAGAACCTCCTGCATCCCAGACAGAATGCGAGTAGGCCACTCAGACCTTGCTATGCCCTTGAGCCCAAAGATAAAGCAAGGCTGGAATTTACACAAAATCCCAGCAAAAACATTTGACCAACAAAATAGTACAAGGTGCCAGCAGTAAGAAAATCCTTTGAGCAATTTTAGGATGGTTAAAAAGTAAAAGTTCAAACTAACACAAGATCTCATGAAGTATGAATAAACATTTCATTGGTATTCTTATGTTCATTGTCTTTTTCGTTATAAACACTATCAAAATTGCTCCATGTAAGGAATATTTTTCAAGAAATCCAGTACCAGTTAAATTATTACACGCAATAATCTATTACGAAACGCAGCTAAATGTAATACTGGACAGTAGTTTTCCACCAAACCTTAGAGAACTTCATTATTTTGTGTTACATTATAGGCGGACATATTGGTTCTGATGAGCACCAAGCAACTTAAAAAAAAAAACTGACATTAAAAATGCGGTATGCTTTTGACACAAACAGAAAGAAAAACTCTGGTTTACAAGCCATACAGAAGTCATTCACAAAACCTCTTTTAAACTATGTTTCGTACACAAAATGCTTTTCGCAATTTTCCACAAGTCCAAATTAACATAAAGCAACTGAGCGGAAATAGCAAGCCTCAACCTCCGAAGAAAATGATTGGTTGAAAAAAACACGAAAGGAAAACCCACAAAGGTTCCTGCACAAAGAGATTGTCAGGAAGACAAATCTCATCCCTAAGTCACTGTCAATTTCCTTTAGAAAGGAGTACGTGCAAATATTTAATGCATTACAAAATTAGCCATTTTTTGCCCGTACTGTCACGTCAAAATGACAACATGAACATTTCCTTGCTTTAAGAGCCTGCGATTTTTAACTTTTGAATGCAATGTTTGTTACCAATAAATAACTTCAGATGAATACTCCCTTGAGTCCGATCATCTGACCCCGACCGAAAATTTACAGCGATTATTTATACAACAAACTCACATTTAAGTGCTAGAGGGATAAATGCAGCTCACTTCCCTATAGCAGCACTGTTGTACATTTTTCATTCTGGCCAAGAGGTCTGCACTCTTTGAGCCCTCCAATCAGGGCGTTGGTTACCTAATATGGCAACAAAAAACATTTCTTGGTAGAGGGGTGTTTAAAATTTCATATAGACTGTAGAAGTGTCTTGAATCCTCCAGCCTGTCACTGTCTTTTTGTCCAAATAAGGTTACCACTGCGTCATACGTCAGCGGAAAAGTACATCACGCAGATCACATTCAAACTGCGTGGCGATCAGAGTGCAGCGTGACGTCACAGCCGTCAGCCAGTCGGGAAGGAACAGTGGCGCGCCTAGCGTTCGTATGCAGCAGGCGGAAACAACCCCCACAGTACTAGGCGAGCGTCGTCCCACACCTGTCGCGTGGGAGGAGTGTGTGACTCCATTTTATAAAAGTCCCGAAAACTGCGCTTCAGCCACTGCCCGGCCACCACCAGACACAGCGTGCCGCAACCAGGTTTGAAAAAACTAAGTCTTAGGTGTTTTAAGCAAATTCGAGGTATATTTTTTCTATCGACGAACTTTCAGTATTTTTCCGTGCGAACGTAACTCCGTACGTTGTCTGGTTGGACGAGTAGAGGCGAGAGAGAATGAAACACGTAGTTTTGTAGAAGTTGTCTCACCGCGAAAAGCTGATGCTGAGCGGAGTCGTATCTCGTGCGTGGGAAAACTTGGGAGGCCAAGTCCTCTAGTCCATGCTGTAGTTGCTTCATTTCCACCTCAGTGTAGACTCTGGCTACTAGGCGTTCCATACCTTACTCACTCCCTCAAATGTTATACTGTGTGCGTAGTACCAATGTTCTGGGCGGTTTGCACACAATTACTTCATTATCAGTTGCCAAAATTAACAATACAAGAAGTTACTGCATCGTTACAACACGCTGCTTTATGAAACGTAGAAAATCGTTTAAAAGTATCTGCATGTTGAAAACGAAATGAATTCTACAGTACTTGTTTGTTAACATCCAGTTTTAAGTTTTGCTCTTGGGACAATGACGTGCAAATATCTGCTATAATTTTCTCCGGCAGTGTTATCAAAATGTTCTCGGTAACTAGTTTGTTGCTAACAAATATACGACGTGCGTCACTTACTTTACAGATTCCACCACCTAGATAAATTCATGGTGACAATGACTCCACATCCGTCATCCTCTCTTCCTCTGTCACTTATCGTCTTCCTTGCTGCTCAAATGTCTACATAATCACGCCGGTGATGAATTGAACGGACGTGCAGTTATAAATGCCTCCTTCCAGAACAGAGGTTCTTGATGTAGCGTGCAAGCTTTTGTTACCAACCTCGCTCCTTTTAGAACATTATGGGCTGCATCCGCATGCTATGCTATCCCGTTTCTCGTTATTCGTCTCCCATAATCTGATCTTCAATTTAACTTCACTTTGTCAACGATCTATTACAATGCGTACGTACTTATATTTCTGATGGTGATTAAGGGGCAATAATTAATTGCTTTATATTTGTAATAAGTACTACTCAAATTGTAAAAATTAATTACCATACCTGATAAAACCCCAAAGATCAGTAATTGTGGCAATGTCGCATATAAATGAGTCACAACATTCTCTAGCACACAGAATTGAGATGATACATATTGTACACAAAAATATTATGTAATTAAAATATGAAAAGTTTTTTCGATTTTCATATTATTATATTAACGTAAATTTTTGCACTGTTTTTATATGTCCATAAACGAAAATTCTGTGAATTAATATTTTAGCTAATGTCTTCAAATTATTTAGTTTTTTGGTTGAGGTTATATTATACAGAATGACTCGCAATTAGACCGACAAACTTCGGAAGGTGATTATTTACGAAAAAGTAAAAGGAAACATATGCTACACTTTATACCTAAACCGAATATTAAAGGAAGTATGAGCCCTTACAAAAATTAGATTTTAAACCGTATGTGTGCAAATACCAGTAAAAAAGTAAAATACAATGAACATTTTTGGAACATTATCGTATTTTATCGGGACCTTCAATGTAAGAGCCGATATTTTCCACAACTACAGCTTAAATTCTGGTTTTTTAAGGGTTTATACATCCCTTAATATTCCGATTAGGTATAAAGTGTCACACAAGTTTTCCGTTTACTTTTCATGAAGAATCACCTTTCGAAGTTTGTCGGTCTAATTGAGAATCATCCTGTGTGTATATAAGTTATACACGTATATAGTCAGTTCACGGTTGCTTCCAAATTCCTTCTAAAGATCTACTTCCGAGATGTCCCTCCGCTTCGTATAAACGAAGCTTATATGAGTCTAGAAAATTACACTACAGGAATAACGTACTACATTCGTGTGCTATGAATGCAAGAATATTTGCAAGAAGAATTATTCATCACTATATATTACCAACGCACATATTTTCTCACTGATTTAATTCACATTACTTATTTTCTTAAATAATTTTTAAATTAATTATAAATAAGAGTTAAATTGAACCAAAAATGAGGTACGTTTAAGTTATCACAAGTATGAGAGTTCTTGATACATTATATATTTAGAAAACAACTAACAATATTATACCTGAGGTGACTTTCCAAATGTCCAATTCAAAAAGTGTAAAGAAACTCCGAATTGACTTCATAAACACACGCACACACATGCACACGGATGGATATATATATATATATATATATATATATATATATATATATATATATCAAACAAAATATTTGCATAAGCAACTCAAATAAAGATGAAAAACCATTCTTTGAAATGATTTTGATATCCGAAGAGGAAATAAATTTATTAAAATAATAAGGTGTATCCACGTAATAACAATGCGAAAATATGCACCCAGGGCCTAAGTTCCTTCGAAATTTATTAAGCGCTGCAAACCTGGCACATGTAGCTGTATTAAACAGAAATGCAAGCATAAAATAGAATACTACAAGTACGTTATGCCTCCAGGGATGAAATAAAGAATGTAGATAGCTGTAAATGTTCAGACGCAGGATACCCATTTGTGTACTTTCATATAGAATGGAACTTAAAAATTATTAATATTATTAATGTCCATTATATACAATATTGAATGGTTAACTATATTTTGAGTTTATTTCTCTAGGAATAAAATTAGTTTTTATATTACTTAAAATATATGTTTTGTCCGTAAACCCCCCTATTGTGGGAACATGGTCTTAACAAATTTTACTAACGGAGACATCAATATTTGTGCCACAGGATGGCCTACAATATTATGTTAATATAAAATTACACCTGGAACTGGTACATTAACCCTTTATTTTATATGGGATTCGGAAACAGGGCTTCGCAAAACTGAAGTTGGCCTACTGATAATATGATCACTGCCATTCACAACGGGTTTAATTTTTTTAAGAATAAATATTCTTTTCTCAAATCTTTACCTACAAGTGAACAAAATTTAATATTCATCTGTTTTGTCATGCTCGTGGGTACAAAAATTGAACATGTTATGATACGCATGTTGACAGATTATTGCAAATTTCTGTGGACTCCTTATAGCATTTCAAAATGCAATTCCACAGCAAAGTTCCACAAGAAATCTAGAAGGATTTACTCTGTTAGAGCGTTTTGCGTGACACTGAAATATAATCAACTGTGGTTGAAATTAATTTTTTGAAATTAATGCTACGAAAAATATATCTTCAAGGCAAAAATTATTCGTAGCGAGAAAATAATTCTGATGACACTGATTACAAATTAGTTTTGATATTAATATCTCCGGCACGCATATTGTTGATAATTGCCAAAACAATTTAATCAGATTTGAATTGAAAAACGCCACAAATAAAAATAAAATACAAAGTCATCAAACCATAAACAACAACAATAATGAATATACGACATGAAGATGAAGTGATCTTGATTTAGCGAGAATGAGAACAACACAAAACGAATGCCAAGACAAACTTCAAACAACTTTTAGTTTTTCCTATATACCCAAAACTGCAAAGTAAACGCTTTGTATTATTAATTGTTAATAATTAGTTGCAGTTAAATATAAATAAATTTTTAGATATGCATTTGTCAAATTATTCGTAACAAATTTAATGTTCTGTAAACATATTGTTAATTGTTACCTATGTACATAGCAGTTCACATATAGAAAACAATTACACGAATATGATTAATTACTTAATCACGTTGAGATAATATTCTTCCCTAATAATCACATATTGAAGTAATACGAAGCGCATATGAATTTGGCAAGTAAGTATTGATGCAAACGTAATAAATCTATTATTACGATAAAGAAGAAATCTGCAATTTTTATTGGCGAAATATTTATTCAAATAACACCCTAAAATCATGGCTTTACTAATAGCGTATACAATCCTGGTGTATAACCATCAGCCATCCATAGCGTATCGAGTGAGCAACAACACAGTATGAACATTTTAGAAGAACATACTGTCATCAAATAAATCTGCGAAAATGCATTGTATATAATAATGGAGTGCTAAAGAAGGCTGAATTATTAAATATTCCTTAAACAACTGATACAAGAATTGAGAAAAGAGTGTGCTTGAAAATATATTTTCTGGTACAAAAACAGTAGCAGGCGGCCATAAATAAGAAGAAAGTTCCCTACCTTGTGCCAGTGAAAGGGACAATGACTTGGCATTTCAAAGAAGTGAGCGATTTTGTGAGTTTCCTTGGTCGGGGGAAGTTCTTGATCGGACACCCACGCGAGAAGTGAAAGGATGCGAGGCATGTATGAGGATCAATAACAGCTCGGTGTAGTTTTGGCGAAGGGAGAAATGACCTGTGAAAGTGAAGTGTCTGGACCCTTGGAGATCCTGCCTCTTACTATGTATGCCAGCAGGACACTGAGGTAGACTGCAAGAGAAAGGTTATCTGTGCTGGATCCTTGCCTTGACCCGAGGAGTATTACAGATGTCTTGCTGGCTTCGCTGGCTGTGCGGGACACGAAGGTAACAACTGTGGGAAAGTATATTACTTAATGTAAATATGCATGGCTTAACTTCTAGTAGGCAGCGAGGTCATTAGAGATGGAGTTCGTGCCTTAACCTTTCAAATCCGATATCTTTTATGGTTTCAGGTGTATCACTTAAGGTATTTTTTATTTGTTTGCTGCACCTTAAGCCCACAAAGCACTTGTTTTACTATCGAAAAAAGTAGCCTGTAGGCTACGTGTTCGCCTGTAGAAATGAGAACCATTTAAAACTATAACAGAAACCTGATTACCCGATCTCTTACGGACAGGGAATATCATTTCGCATCAAGTCTCACACTGCAGAGTAGCGGCCAAGAACAACATCACTTCGCTTTACAATTCTCTACATTCATTATGTCTAGGTTACATCACTAGCATTAAGCCCCTGACCTATTCATCACTTGGACACAAGACAGTCGGTTACCTGGAGCAAGTTTCACTTTACAGGCTTAGAGGCGCGGGAGTGATAAGGGCGAAACTGCCGTGCACAACAAGTGCGCCATTGTCGCTACGCGCAAGGCTCTGAACTGGCGTGCAAAGTTCTTTTGGTGCGACTACATATGGGACTAGAAGTGGTGACCCTTTCATTTTACAGGTGTAAACTCCGTCACAAAGATCAGTACAGGTTCCTACCGTATCTGCGCTCGTGTACTGGTAGTACGTTTCAAAATACAGCAGTCTGAATAATACATATAAATTTATGTCTAAAATAATATTTATAACATGCGTGATATTTTAAATGTACAAATCTCGACTCGTCAAAGGTGTATTTTCTTTTCGTAGGTAAACAATTAGGCGATAAATTTTATAGTTTCGTCAAAAAGTGTATTTTTTTGTTAAACTTTCCAATGCAATCCCAGCACCAAATAGGAATATGACTTAACGACATTTGTTCTGTATCTTATTAGGACTAAACTTAATTTGGTTCAAACTTCAATAAACTTGAAACACATTGGTCTAAAATTACACTATCATTATGAATTATAGGCAATAATAGGCGTGCCTGTGACACTCACTGCTCGTCCATATTGTCGTGAAAATATCAGTGGAATATAATATGAACTAAAAACATTGAATTAATAAAGAAACTTGAAAGTTCTTAAACATGACTGTAACTATTTTTGATGTTATCGAAGACGTCGAGTTGGATAAAACGTTTACAGAATACAAGCTTTCAGGTTGGGATATCGGGTTATTCATGGCTGTGTGGGACGTGTTCACAAATATGCTTGTGATATATTTAGTAAGGAAACCGCCCCCTGGCTATTTCCGGTATTACGCAGTCTCGTTAAAAAAAAAAAAAAAAAAAAAAAAGGCTTATGTTCAAAAGGAAATTTTGTTACTTAACAAAGCACCAGACAGACTCACCAATGTCACATATTTCCCATTATTTCTTATGTAATCATGGAAAGGGCTTTATTATAAGATACGGTTCTGCTTTACATATCTTAACCTTCCCAATAGTCCAAAATAAAGCAACACTAAATAAGATTAAATTATTATCTCTAAACTACGTAAAATGATTTGGATTTATAATGTAATACTGTTTACTGCATGAGCCGGTGCTGACACGATCCATAATAACGAAATTTTACTCGCATTTGTAATGAACATATTAGAATAATTGCGTTTTTGGTACATTACATTACAGTTCTGGTATTTTAAAATTCGTGTCCAAAGCTTTGCATGATTTTGGTATGCGACTAAAAATGATACATGTCGTCATTAGATTCTAATTATATCTTCAAATGAATATAATTTCAACTATTTCCCATGCCATGAGGCAAATCTGACTTGAAAATACGTGAAATAAGTTCCAGGCGAACACGCATTGACCACTATTATAACATTTGTAAACTGACACATTATAGTAGACGACGACTAATAATTGCACTTATTGTCTCTTGCGAGTACAGTAGAAATAGATATATTATATGTTTAACATCAATCTGGAGAATTGATCAACGTTACTGAGTAAGCTTCCCAAATCAAACTATTTTCAATAATCGATCAAGAAGAAGACATTAAATGGATAGAAAACTTTTTGGCAAGTAACGAATAATAATAAAAATTTTAATTTTCACAACTCCTCAAATTTACTTTTTTATTAATGATCTACACAAAACAATTAACTAAATGAGATTGTATATGTGTATTATGGAAAACTATTATACACGAGCTTGCACCTCTAGGATAAGCCATTTCTGAATGTTCATACTTTTGCGTCCAGCGATTTGGTCTGTGCATTCATGAAAAGTTCAAGGAGTGAGGGAGGTAATTAAGTATGACAAAGTGACACGTCATTTTGTACATCAAGATTAGCTCTCATACTTACACCCCATTCGCATTCATGTTGCATAATCAATATACACATTCATATTTCTGTATCTGTTACGCTCGAAACTTTTAACGGTTAAAGGTTACTTGATATATATATACAAAACAAAAACGAAGAAACAAAATAATTCCAATCTGCAAAAATAACTTTATAAACTTGCATTCACTCTTTCTGCGTTAATGCTGCATAATATTTAATGATGCCACTAATTATTTAAATAAGAACGTTTGAACTGAAAATTTGCAAAATACTGCCACAGCAATTATCTGGCGTAATGAAACTGTGAACCAGCTGGCTAGCCAATGGCTGTGATTATGTCCGTGGCAGTGTAGTAGGATCTGAAGTTGAATTAGCTCGGGCACAACACTTGGGCGCTAATAATTTCGGATAGACACTGTGAGGGACATAGTCAAAGACATTGGCTAGCCAGCTGGTTCACAGTTTCATTACGGCAGATAATTGCTTCAACTATACTATACTTCAAGGAGTTTTCGATATAGCTAATAAGCCTACTTTCCTCTACATAGATGCAAATAATATAGATGAAGTTCTTAAAAGGCTAGATAGTAGGTTGATCTTGACATCCTGTTGACTGTGATATTATTAATGATGAAACCCCAGAACTAAATGCAATATTACTAAGATGGTTACATATGGGCACTTGCATTAAGTGGGTCTCGTACCAAAAACGCCTCGTAACGGGAGTTTATGCACAACCATCTGCAAAACAGCGATATGACTCGGAGCATAAACATTGGTAGCAATCCGCCTAAAGTTTTGATAGACAGGATATGCAAACTGCAGGTATTTACAAGGACATCACTTTGAAACAAATGTGCGAGTCACTTTAATTATATCAATTTACACGTCTTATTGCAGCACTATTTGTATGCAGAATTTGGTGGAAATAAATTGACTGGTTCTCGAGATATTTCATAAAATGCTTGTTTTTCCATTGAGGTTTATCGCACAAAATGCCTAAAAACAGGCTCCGTATAGACATATATTATGTTTCTAACAGGTACTGGAACCGTATACAAAGTTTGGTTGAATTTCGTCAATTTATTTTAAAATGTGAAAAACTTATACATATAATTCATATTGCAGCTTTTTTGTAAAGAAAATGTTTTTGAACCTCTTAAATAATGTTGTTTATAATATGTCTTACGATATAGCTATTAAGCCTACTTTCATCTACATAGATGCAAATAATATAGATGAAGTTCTTAAAAGGCTAGATAGTAGGTTGATCTTGACATCCTGTTGACTGTGATATTATTAATGATGAAACCCCAGAACTAAATGCAATATTACTAATAAATACTTTTTTTGGGGAATAGTTTTTTGGTTGCCAACGGATGTCATTAATGCTAAGTTTTATCACCTTGCTCTATCGTAAAAGCTGGCTTTCACAAAAAGATATATAAGCATGTTTTAAACTTCTAATCTATACTCCCAGCATACAAAATTAAATTGAAATGTCTTAAATTGTTTACTAGGTATGGCTAATCTGTCTACATTATTCATATGGCAGGCACAATGAAAATAATCATAGACATACTTTAAACGTTTATGTTTACATGACTGCTGCAGTACTAATTGTATGAAAAATTGGGTGGAAATAGAACCTATTTCCACCCAATTTTCCCTCATGTGAAAATAGTTGTGTATTGGCACATTCTATGTTAGTCATAGATACCACTACGTATTAAGTTTGATTGGAATTATCTGGGACATATGGCCTACTAACACAAAATATTTTCAATACTATTATTTAATAAAATATATATGACAATCTGCTTTAGTAATGTAAATTAAAATTAACTACAAAAGTATTACTTGTTGTTTATCTGTTAGTTATTTTTCCTCGAAACAGGACAAAAATGCTTAATTTCTCGTGTCACGCTATCTTTCCAAACGACGGTTGAATAAATTTGTGTTAGGCGTAGCTCATTTGAGGCCTGCATAAATACTGCCCACATTCAAAGTTCATTTGAAATTGGTTACTTTGTTTCTTAGATACAGCACACTATGTGTAAAAGTTTATATGGTGTTATTTTGATAATAAATGTCTGGACCTCTTAAAACATAAGACGATCAATTTAGCATGGACCAACGTAATACTATTTGTTTGCCAACTTTGGTAGGAGTTGGTGGATTGTTTCCCGAGATATGACATAGAGACTTTTCTTCTTCATGCGCTCCGCTTATCTTACCAAATGGCAGACAGTGTTGACACTTTTGATGCATTTTATATATACTTCCAGCATAAAAGTGTGGTCGAAATCAATCACATTGTATAGTTGATATAGCAAATGACTTCACAAATATTCATGTGGCCTCTATTTCTAAAAATAGTGTATAACTCATTAATAGCATGGCATAAGATATTATGCCAAATTTGGCAGAAATCAGTTGTGTAATTCCTATGACAAAACGTAAAATCTTTATTTATTCACGGTGCACTATCTTCCAAAATGGAGCACAAATACCATTATATTCTTCTAAATTCAAATGATACGTCATGAACACTCAAATTTCCAAATATGGGTTGAATCAGTTAGACAGTTTCTGAGTTATACCTATAACATGGAGTGCTACATTGTTCCATTTCTTTGAAAACCTCGCTGTTACGAACCACCCAAATCTATTCACTGTTCAATTGTTCAATTCGACGCCATTTTGAGGATAAGTATCGGAATAACTTACTAAATGTTACATGTGGACGGAGTTTGGTGAAACTCTGTTATCGGTTGCACCAGTTATGTGTGACGACATACAATCCAGACATTGAGGGTATTGCACTATCAAAACTTTCCTTCAGAAACTGGGTTAAAAGACAACAAACACTTCTTTCCATATTTTAATTTAAATTAAATATTAATGTTACCTTATCCTTGTTCTGCATTTTGCATGCTCAGCTATGTCGCGATCTGCTATGAAACGTTCCACCAATGCACGTATAACAGCTGAATATACACAAAGATGCACTGTAACTTGTTTTCGCTATTATCATGCCTCTCTATCTGCTGCGGCAAAAGGAAACTAGACTTACCATAATAATGTTAAACGTGTACGTTGTGAAAGACCAGAAAGTGGAAATTCCATAATTAGGATTTATTTATGTCATCTTGTATTTTTAATCTGCACAAAAAGTTCTGCACGAAAACGGGTATCGAAATATATTTTTCATGGAATGCTGTAAATTATAGTTTGCTAATCTTTTTTTTTTATCTATTTACAGCTTCACTCCCTTTATATATATATTTTATGATTTCTGGGATAGATATAACTTATTAGCAAGCGCAGGTAACTCTACTGGGGACAATTCCAACAGTAGCTAAATGACATTGACTAAAGAAGATGTATTATCCAATGCCCTACATTCAGAGAGATATGATCCTTAGAACAGGATTTCGTGAATTCTTGTATTTGAAGACACCTTAGCTCAGATCCATTTTCGTGAGTCGACAATTTATTTGCTCGCCTTAGGCGTCTGCCTGCAAAGAAAAAACGTTCATTTCCTGAGTAGTCCAGTCGAGAAAGAATCTGTCTTCTGACAAAGACATTAAACCAACGATCAGATGATCGCTGGAGCTTTGCATGTTGAATATTAAATTATAGCCTGCACGAAATCCAGGTGTCCCCTCATAAGCAATATCGATAATGAGATGATGTGCTGTATCTCTGTACTGCTAGCCTTTAACAAAGATACGTCAGCTAAGAGAGTGGGTTCTCTTCCTACATAACACATATTTAGAAACATCCATAGAGACCCATTAGGGTAACGAAATTGAGAGGTATTGTAATTCATTGTTAAAATAGACAGTTTCAAGATAATATTTATATTGCTCCAGCTTCTACATATAATATGATATGTGACAGACGTTGTTGTATTGTTCAGAGGTAAATAAAGGTACATTTAGAATCGCCCCTTTCTGAGACATGTAAGGAAACAAATCCTCGCACACGCGATATCCAGTTACAAAATAAAAGCTAGTGATGTTCACGACTCATAACAAGACCGGCTGTCATATTTACTTATCAGTAAATCGTCACCACATTTTTTTGCTGATAATGTACTTCTCTAGTCACTTACCTCAGTCATGTCTTAAAGTGTTTTCTTCAGCGAAGCCAAGAACATAGACTAGGAGAAGAAGATACATCTGTGTCTTAGGGAAAACCTCGTCATAACCTGGAAGGAAAAACAAGAACATGTTAGAGTGGCATCGTATTCTAAATGCAAATAAGCTTAACACAGTAAACATCCTAGAAACAACATAAAACACTATTGCAAACGATCATTTAATTTTATACGAGATGATTATTCACCCAACTTGAAATAAAATTAAATGACTGAGATATTTAATGCATTCTTGAGTAAATATAATTTTATGCAGTGTTAAATGTTGACTACAAAATCGTTTGTGAGGTTGCGTAAAAATTTTTACCTAGATAAAACAGGTTATATGTTTATTTAAAAAATCAACCTTCCATTAATGCTTTTAATATAAAACCGCTAGTAATGTTGAGAAGCTGATTATCAAAACATTAACTATAACATGAAAAGAAAGTGAAATAAGTCTACTTAAAAGTTAATTTATTTTGTTGCATCACTGGACAGAGGAGAATCGTTAATTCTGTTTCATTCTACCCAAAAAACGCTTGTAGAATAATAGGTCTTTCGGTATAAAACACAATACTACTGCCTTACTACTTTCCTGATTGCTTGACAGTATTTTCTTTAATATTAGACTCTCTACTTTAAAATAAAATAATTTGCATACTTTTTAATTGATAGTGGTAAACTTTTGTATGTATAAAAACGTAAATGTTATTAAGTTTACCATATTTATTTCATTTATATTTTGGTAAATTTATGTCCAGTGTTTTCTGTGATATTTATTAAAAGACAATTTTTTCTTGTCAAATATCGATACTTATAAAACGAGCAATAAAAAAATTATTCAAGCATATAAAGTAGGTGGAAATAAAACAGCATCAAAGATTTCTTTCGTATATCTCAAACAAGTGCAATTACTTTTTAATTTATTACCTTACATCTAACAAGTGATGTTTTTATTTGTTTAAAGCTTTTTTTTATAACAGCATCAAAAATTTTCAGTCAGTGTTTGGTACTGTATTACGGAAAATTTTCTCGGCCGTAATATATCCCCTAAGTATTTTTAACGCAATCACAACGGAAAATTCTCTTCTAGTAATATTACCAAGATACCTTTGTTATTTATGCTAGATGCACCCTGCATTTACAAAAATCAAAGAAATGAAACTTGAAATGGTTTTGCCTGAAAAGTTTTTAAACTCTTATTTAGCAAAGGATTTATTACCAAGTGTCAAAAGTATCACGAATTAAGTAATGTAGAAATCTACTTTTATTTATCCATTAAAATAAAATTAAAGATATTCCTCCCATATTTATTGCAGCAATTGTGTGGTCACTAATTTTTACCTTGAGTAGTATATATGAAAGTCGCGAGTAGAATGATTTGGCGAAGTCTAAGTAAATGTATTTTAAATTTAACAGAACTGGCACCTGGCAATGGCGAAAGCCGGCCACTATATTGGATCTGGCTGACCTTGAACACGAACCGTATCTCTGACCTTTCATCATAAATGGTCTTGACAACAAAAAAAAAAAATTTAGTTCGGAAAAATAAAATTAAAAAAAACAATCTTAAAACCGTTCTTAAAAAAACATAAAAAAATTATTAGGAAAATTTTAATATGCCAAAATTTCTAAAAAATTCCAAAAAAATATTTATAAAATTTATTTTTAAAATCAAATATATAAAAAGATTACAAAACAATTTCGAAAAAGATTTTTTTTAATTCTGGGAAAAAATCCAACAAATTCCATAAAACACTTGACACTTGGCTAAAAATCCAAGACTCCAGACCCTTGACACAAAACTCAAGAATCAAAAACCTCAAGGTCCTAGACTCAAAATGCTTGACCCAAAACCATTGCCTCAAGACATTTGACGCAAGACTCAAAACTCAAGACACTTAATGCAAGACACAAGACCCTTGATCCTTGACCCTTGACCCAAGACTTAAGACTCAAGACATAAAACCCTTGATCCAAGACTCAATGTTAAAGAATCAAGAATCAAGTTTAAAGACTCAAGATATTTAACAATTCACCCAAGACTGAAGACTCAAGACCCAGGACTCAGGACTGAAGACCCATGATTCAAGATTCAAGACCCATGACCCGATATTAAAAAATTAAAATTTAGGATGTTTGGATATGACGGGGCCTGGATCCGAAACAGCATCATGCAGCTATGTTATTCTGGTATTTTTTCTGCCATGTTATGTCCTTGCCCAAGAATCATATTGAATCCAAGTAAAATTTAACCTGACATTTGACTTTTACCCAATGATCCTGTATGACATTTAACCTAGAAAATCACAAAATACCCCAAAAATTAAAAACTTCCAAAACATAAAAAAAATTTTTTTTAAATTAATTTGAACATGCCAAATGTTATTTTAAAATGTATTAATATATGTATATTTACAGACGACTAAACCCCTCCAGTCAATCACATTGTATTAACATTCCTCTCCCCTACACCCTCATTATTGCTCATTATTTCGAATGCATTACAACCCGTATATTGGTTTCTTTGTTTGTCTTCGTTCACGTTGTCAACACACAGGGGGCTCCGACCAACATGTTAGATCTGGGTGACCTTCACTTTGACATCACATATGTGACCTTGCCCCTTGCCGATATCTTTAGTGGTCTTGAACGAAAAAATTAATTAAAAAATAATTGTAAAATTTCAAGAACTCCAAAAAAATATTTAAAATAATTAAGTATTTTAATTAAAGAATGGTTTTTCATCAATATTTTTTTAGATCAATTTTGTAATCTTTACATAAGTCAGTTCGGCATACAGCAATGCAGTCAATGTCACAATCAGCACCGTCATCAACAAATCACACCAATTCACACCTATCCGATCCAATCGTTTGCAATCCTCATTCGCAATCCACAGCAATCCACGATAATCCTACGCATTCATCTTCTATAATCCTCAGCGACCCATGACAATACTTCGATCATTCCCAATTCATGGATCAATATAATCCTTCGATAAATCCAAATTCCTAGCAATCCTCCTTCGCATTCCACAGCAACCCATGCCGATCCTTCGATCAATACCAATATTTGGATCAATCCCTTCGATCAATCCCAATCCTTAGCAATCCTCCTTCGCAGTCCACAGTAATCCATGTCAATCCTTCATTCAATCCTAATCCCTCGATCAATCCATATTCTTCGATTAATTCCAATCCATCGATCAATCCTAATCCTTCGATCTATCCTTCGATAAATCCGTAGATTTTTCCGCCACCTTTATGTATAGAAATTACATTCGTTCACCAATTATCTCCAAACTTGGACATGTTGACAGAATTAATGTTTTGTATGCAGTTACATATCCAAGCGTTTTTATACTTAAGTCTTCATTATCATTATGTATGCAGATCTTTCTGTTAATACTACAGTGCTCAAAGCACCGCTTTAAAGTTGTGGGAGAAAAAAGTATACGATACACATAAATGAATTAAAACGTGTTATTTTTAATAATGATTTATTAAAATTATGTCTTTTAAAAGTTATAAGAAAGCAGTTTATCTCATCACACGATATATCCACGATTACTTAGTTTACTAATGATTGAAGATATATTGCTTATGTGCGTGAGATTCCCGCGTTTGTGAAGGTCAGTTTATCATCTTAAGGTATCAGCAAGTTCATTCGGGTGATCGGGAAATAAATAGCCTGCATTCTTGGCGTCTTCCCCCTTCTTCATGTCACTTATTGCAGCAAATGTGTTGGAGGAACGTGTGTTAGTGCGTCGAGAAAATAGCCATTAACGTCCTCAGCACTATCACTGTTTTCGTGTTCATTTCCATCAATGCATTCTTCATGGTCATCTTGGCCTCCTGTTTTGTTTTCTATAATTAATTTGATTTTTTTCGTTTCAGCAGTTAGTATTTAGAGACTACGATTATATTGAAATTCGTCATCTTTATGCTAACTCCCAGTAGACGAATCCTTGCAGATCTCGGTATGTTCTTTCAATGTATCACCTTGCACAAACTGCATGGGACCAATGTCATAATGCTTCATCGTGCGAAAAGGACTCTTCATGTAGACCATTCTCTCATACCGACAAACATTTTAACAATAGGTGAAATCTATATCGCAGGATCTGCACTGGCGACAAGCAGTAATCGATAATGCAGATCGTGGTTGCATGATCTTTCAGGTCAAAGGTAAGTGTTCGTATTCGCAATTTATCTTTGTGGTATGACGAGAGAGTGCTTTCAAATGGATGTATCGAAATTGAATCTACAGATTGGGTTTAATGAACAAAATGTCAAGTAATCGGCACTACCTAATTTTTAAAGCTACCACTTACTTATTTAGATTATCCACTTAAGGAACCGCATTGCTATTACATCGAAATTTAAATTTAAATTTATGAATCAGCAGATAATCATGCGCCCTTTCACCTAAACTTTCCATAAATAAAATTATATGAAACTTGTAATTAAGTAAAATATATTTGAATTAATATCAAGCACTTACAAGAAAGGATGCTCCACTATAAATTATGAAAAGCATACAGTATGAATACGTAATTAAGATTGTGATGTATAATCTTTATAGTAAGGAGAGGTGAAAAATTCCGAATATTAAAGTGTACAGTTCTGCAATAAGTGCTATGACCACCTTGTGATATGTTTCAGTTAATTATTGGGAAGTCACATTAACATTAGATTAGATCTGATGTTAACAAGAAAGTAAATTAAACTTCGGAAAACAGTCTGATTATAGAAAATAACTTAATACACAGTAAAAATGTTTGAATTCGTAAAATAAACTGTTATCATAATAAAACTTTCGCAGTGTAGAGAGGATATGTAACATGGTAGTCCTATTTAAGCAACCTGTTTTAACAAATTTTACAAAATGACACGTGTTTAATGTTTTTGCATAGAACATGCATTTATAGTTACTAAGAGATTTTTACATACGCGCCTATAAACAACACACATCCAAACGCCTTGAAAGATAATCCCATGCTTTCTATTATCAAATTTGTTACGAAAAGTTAGTAGATTAAAAAAAACTACTCCAAAGGATACGACGTACCCATAATTGCGTTTTGGAAGTGAGTGTTATATTTTTGTTTTAGTTTTTTAACACTTAAGGATTGGAATGTTTAAAGTTCAATTATTTTATAGCAGTGTGTACTATAGATTTTTTTCCAGTAAATAACTCAGCCGGTAATGTCTACTAATTAAGCAGTGCCTGCACAAAAAAAACTATTATTACCAGCGTAAAGATTGCAAATCAAGATTTCCTTCTTGTTATAATTGCGGAGAAATTTGAAATGCGTGGAAATTATTAAATATTTCAGCAATACGTTATAATTGCAGTTAAATCCTCTTCATTTCTGATCTCTTTATTATCCCAAGCGGTGCTTGACATGCCTTTTATGACAGGCTACCGCGCATTTTAGTACAGCACACGTAGCGATATAAAAAAAAATTAACTGTCTTAATTATTTACGTAATATCCAAATAACAAGGGAAGTGCTTATCTTTAGTAAAATAATCATGAGCAGGATATACATAGTTGTGTAGAGAAACTCCAGATGTAAAATAATAAAGATAATTTTATTGAACTTAATTTATTTCATTAATTATTTATATTGGATATTAATGTGACCAAGAATTATATATTTCTATAATAATATAATAAATAAAATCACACAACTTAGTCGTAAAAATTGTATCGTGTGTTAAGGAATATATATGTGTATATGCATACGGGCATAAATAACAAAAATGTAGATAGTCAATAAAAATGATAAATATTTAAGTAAAACTTAAAAATAAAGAAGCCATGAATCCTAGGCAAAATTCTGTGACTAATATTTATGTGTTGTCTCATATTATCTGCTGGTTTCTGCCTCGTTTGCTGATACGATGTAATTTTTAGAGTCGCACCATATGTTTCTGTATCATACTTGCTTGATACATATTATTATTCAGATTTAGTTATTTGTTTAATATTGTGTATCTATTTGTTCATGTTTAATTGGTGTATATAGTTTATGATTTAACATCTCTCTTTCTATTCTCTGATCACCAGAACAAATAAATATATCTGAGAGATCTGCAAGAGCTTAACAGCTTTCACATAAGTCCCAATTAGTGATATGAATCAGTGAAATAATATTCACTGTAAGTCAGTTGATAACCTACTTCAGACCGGCGAATCAAGTATATTAACTGGGAACAAGTGACTTGTAGGAGTGAAATTCTTGACATTCAGTGCTAATGACAAATAAATCCGTGAATTTCAGCATCTATTCTATATTAATTATTACACTGGCACTGATTATCAGATGCTTAATTATCACTGTTTTCACTTATTTAGCTCAGTTCTCACTGTTTCAATGCGACAGGGCGAAGCTATGTGGAGATAGTGCATGCATTTTCTTTATCTAAGCATAGGCACAAAGTGTTTAGGAACACTATATGCAGGATTGTACTAGTATAACTAACACTTGGCACAAGCGACTAACACAGCAATTGACCGGATACAAAATTCAGTCGGGACGAGATTTAATGGTCGCCATGTTATCACGGAATACCTCGAACACAGAGCCACCGGTTGTTCTACCAAGGTAAAACCCTCGTCTCTATTTTCTTTACAGAACAACAGTACCAGAGTTTTGTCGAAGCTCGATGAGTTGTCATGTCGATGATATTGAAGTTCAATGCAAGGAGAAGTAAGCTAGAAGAGGGGGAGGGTTGATTCTACAAATTCCAGTATGCCGTGCTTCAACCATTGACCGCCGACCTAGTACAATTTCAATGTATCAGTCATAACACAAGATAAATTCTGGCAAGGGCCACTGATCGGCCTATGCATCTAATTAAATTCCAGTGTAATCAGTGAATTTTATAACGAAGTCTGTAACAAATGGACGAAAATAAATTATTCACCAGGAAATTATGACTTTAGGACCAATAATCCTAGCACTTAGCATACCAACGGCGGAGTGCTTAGCAGTCGAATGCTACTAGTGCTTGGAAGTCCAATGGTCTTAGTGCTCAACAGTACAATGGTCCCAGTGCTCAGCAGCCCAACTGTCTTAGTGCACAACAGTCCAACTCTCTTAGTGCACAGTAATCCAATTGTCTTAGTGCACAGCAGTCCAACGGTCCTAGTGCTCTGCAATAAAATGGTCCTAGTACTCAGTAGTCCAACATTCATATTCGAAAGGTCCTAGTGCTCAGTAGTCTAATGGTCAAAGTGATCAGCAGTCCAAAGGTCCTTGTGCCAGCAGTCCAACAGTCCTAGTGCTCAGCAGTCCAATGGTCCTAGAGTGCAGCAGTCCAATGGTCCTCATGCTCGGCAGTCAAACAGTCCTAGTGCTCAGAAGTCCAATTGTCCTAGTGCTCAGCAAACAATGGTCCTAGTGCTCCACAAATTTAACAGTCCTATTACTCAGCAGTACAATGGTACTAGTGCTAAGCAATCCAATGGCCCCAATGCTCAGCAGTCACAAAGTCCTAGTAAACAGCAGTGTGATGCTCCTAATGCTCAGCAGTCCAGTGATCCTAGTAACAGGCATTCTAATGGTTAAAGAACTCAGCTGTCCATTTGTGCCACTGCTCAGAAATACAATAGATCTAGTGCTCAGCAGTCCAACTGTCATAGTGTTCAGCAGTCCAATGTTCTTCATGTTCACCTGTCCGATGGTCCTAGTAATAAGTTTTCAAATGGACCTAGTGCTTACCAGTATTATTGTCCTAGTGCTCAGTAGTCCATATGTCCTAGTGCTCAGCTGTTCAGTGACCCAAGTAATCAGAAGTCCAATGGACACATTGCTCAGTAGCCCATTGGTCCTACTGCTCAGCAGTCCAACAGTGCTAGTTCTCAGCTATTCAATTACCTTAATGCTCAGAAATGAATGGTCTTAGTACTCAGCAGTTCAATGGTCCTAGTGCTCAACCGTCCAACATTCCAGTGTTCTCAGTAGTCCAATAGTTACTTATGCTCAGCACTCTAATGATCCTAGCACTTACCAAACCAAAATTTTAGTGTTTAGCAATGTAATTGTTCTAGTGCTCAGCATTCCAACAGTCCAAGTGCTCAACAGTCCAATATTCCTAGCGCTCAGCCATTCAATAGTCCTAATGCTCAGCTTTCAAATGGTCCTAGTGTTCAGCAATCCAATGGTCCAGGTGCTCAACAGTCCAACAGTCCTAGAGCTCAGTAGTTCAATAGCCCTAGTGCTTAACAGTCCATTGATACTTGTGCTTAGCAGTCCAATGATCATATTCCTCTAAAATCCAATGGTCCTATTGCTCAATAGTCCAATGGTGCTAGAGATCAGCAATTGATTGATCCCAGTGCTCACCAGTCAAATGGCCGTAGTGCTCACTCAGCTGTCTAATGGTCCAAATGCTCTGCAATTCTTTGATCGTAGTGCTCAGTAGTCTTCCTTGTACTCAGCTTTCAAACAGTCCTAATGGTCAGCAGTATAATAGTACTACTGCTTATAGATCTTATGGTCCCAATGCACACCAGTCAATATATACCTACTGCTAAGTATTCCAATGGTTCTAGTGCTCACCAGCCAAATGGATCTAGTGCTCAGCTATACAATGGTACTAGTGCTAAGCATTACAATGTTCTTAGTGGTCAGGAGTTCAATGGTCCTAGTGCTTAGCAGTATAATGGTCCTAATACTCAGCTATGCATGGTCCTATTTATCAGCCATCCAATGGACGTAAGGCTCAGGTGTTCAATGGTCATAGTGTTCATCAGTTGAATCTTCCTGGTGCTCAGCAGTCCTGTGATCCTAGTGCTCAGCCATCCAAATGCCCGAGTGCTTAGCAATACAATGACCCCAGTGCTAGCCATTCCAATTGTTCTAGTTCTCAGCATCCCAAATATTCTTGTGCGAAGTAGTGCAATGATCCTAGTGCTTAGGAGTCCCACGGTCCTAGTTCTCAACAATCCAAAAGGCCTATTTCTCAGAAGTACAATGGCCCAAGTGCTCAGTAGTTCAATAGTCCTAGAGCTAGCAGTCCAGTGGTCCTAGCACTCACAGGCAAATAGTCATGTCGCTCAGCAGTTCAAAGGTCCTAGTGCTCAGCTGTCCAATGGTCATATTGCTCAGCAGTCCAATGGTATTAGTACATAACAGTCCAATAGTCGAAAAAGTCAGCAGTCTAATTGTCCTAGTGCAGATTAGTCTAGTGGTCTAAGTGTTCAGCAGTGTAATGGTCCTAATTTTTATCAGTACAATAGTCTTAGTGCTCAGCAGTTAAATTTTACTAGTATTCAGAAGTGCAATTATCCAAGTGCAGATTAGTCCTACTGCCTGAGTCCTTAGCAATAAAAAGGTCCTTGTACTCAGCAATCCAATCGCCACAGTGCACAGCAGTCTAATGGTCCTATTGCTCAGTAGTCCAACAGTCCTAGTCCTCAGCTATACTATGTTCCTTGTCATTAGTAATTCAATTGTAATAGTTCACAGTAATCCAACAGTTCTGCCTTCTCACCAGTCATAATGTGCTTGTGCTCAGCTATTCTATGATCCTAGTGATCAGCTGTCCATTGGACCTAATTCTCAGCACTCCAACAGTCCTAGTGCACAGCAGTGCAATGCTCCCAGTGCTCAACAGTCCAATGTCCCTAGGGCTCATCAATACAATGTTCCTAGTTCTCAGCTGTCCAGTTGTCCCAGTGCTCAGCAATGCAATGATCCTAGTGCTCAGCAGTCCATTGGTCCTAGTGCTCAGCAGATCTATGGTCCTCTAGCCAGATAGTCCAATGGTCCTAGTGATCTGCAATCCAGTGGTCCTATTGATCACCAGTCCAAAGTTACACTCACCTATTCAAACCTCAAACTGCTCAGAAATTCAATGGTCCCAGAGCTCAGCAGTAGGATGGTCCTAATGTTCAGCAATACACTGGTAGTAGTCCTCACAAGTCGAATTGTCCAGATTTTTAGCAATTCAATGGTCCTAATGATGTCCAGTCTAATGGTTCTAGTGCTCGACTATACAATGGTCCTAGTGCTCAGCAGTTCAATGGTCCTTGTGCTATCAATTCATCGGTCCTAGCAATCAGCAGGCCTATGTTCCTTGTGCTGAGAAGTGCAAATCTCTAGTGCTGAGCAGTCCAATGTAATTAGTGCTCACCACCAATGGTTCTGGTGATCACCAGTTCAATGATCCTAGTGGTCAGTAGTCCAAAGATCGAAGTGTTCTGCAGTTCAATTTTACTAGTTCTCAGCAGTCAAATGGTCCTAATAATCAGCAGTCCAATTGCCCTGGTGCTCAGCAGTGGAATTTTCTTTGTGCTTAGCAGTGCAATGTTCATAAATTTTCAGCAGTATAGAGATCTAAGTGCTCAGTTATCCATTGGTAATAGTGCTCAGCAGTCCAATGATCCTAGAACTTAAGTAGTAAAACTACCTGAGTGCTTCACAATCCAGTGATCATAGTGCTCAGCAAACGGTTCGTCTTGCACTGAGCAGTCCACTGGTCCTAGAGATCAACAGTCAAACATCCCTAGTGCTCAGCTAAGTAATGATACTTGTCCTTAGCAGTTCATTATTCTTAGTGCTCAGCAAACCAATGGGTTTAGTGCCCACCAGTCTGATGGTCATAGTGCTAAGCTATCCAATGGTCCTTGTTCTCAGCAGTCCAAAAATACTAGTGCTTAGAACTCCAAATGTCGTATTGCTCAATAGTCCAATGATCATTGCTAATCGGCCCAGCAGTCCTAAAGGACATCTTAACTATGCATTTGTTCTAAGCAGTACAAAGTTTCTAGTGCTCATCAATCCAATGGACATAGTGCACACAAGTCTATTCTTCGTATTGTTCAGCGATCTCACAAAGGCAGTTCTAAACTGTCTGACTGTCCAAGTGCTTATCAGTCCGATGTTTCTAATGCTCAATAGTCCAACATTCATATCACTCAGCAGTCCGATGTACCTATTGTTTTGCAGTCCAATGTTCGTAAATCTCGGCAGTACAAATATCTATGTCCTCAGTTATCTATTGATAATAGTTCTTAGCAGAAATCTGTCATAGTTCTCAGTGGTAAAATGGTCATAGTGCTCAGCAGTCCAATAGTCCTAGTGCTCAGTATTTCGATGCACTTAATGTTCAGCTGTCCAATGGTTCTGGTAACAAGAAGTTAAATGGTCTTAGTGCTCAACAATCCAATGATCATAATTCTCTGCAAATCCAACTCTGCCAGTACTAAGCAGTCCAATGGTACTAGTGCTCAGAAATCCAATAGTCCTAATACTCAGCAGTCCAACAGCCCTCGTGCACTGCAGTTCAATGCCTCTAGTGCTCAGTAGTACAATTGTCCTAGTACTTATCTGTACAACTCTCCGAGTGCTCAGTTATCGAATGGTCCTGGTGTTCAGCAATCCGATGGTCCTAGTACTTAGCAAGCTAATGGTCTTTGAGCTCAGCAGTCCAATATCACTAGTAATTAGTAGTCAATTGTACTAGTGCTTAGCAGTCCATTGATTCTTGTGCTCAGCTGTCTAAAGGTAATAGAGATCAGCAATTCAATTTTCCTCATGCTCAGCAATCAAATGGTACTAGTGATCAGCAATCCAACATTCCTAGTACTCAGATAACAACTGGTCCTTATGCTCAGCAGTCCAACACTACTACTGCTCAGCAGTTCAATGTTTTTAGTGTGCCTTAGTCCAACAGATCTGTAGTTCTGTAGTAAAATGGCCCTAGTGATCAAGAGTCGAAAGGTCCAGTGCTAAGCAAATTATAATTTCAAGTGATGAGCTATCTAATAATCCTGGTGTTCAGCAGTCTAACGATCATTGTAGTCAGCAGTCAAATTGTCCTAGTGCTCAGCAGACCAATAAACCTAGTACTCAGCAGTTCAAATGACCTATTGTTCAACCATACAACAGTCCCATGGTGATCAGCAGGCCAAGAGTCCTATTGTCCAGCAACCAACGGTCCTAGTGCTCAGCTGTCCAATATTCCAAACATACAACAATCAGATGCTGCTAATGCTCAGCACTCGAATTTTCCTAGTGCTCAGAAGTTTAGGGCCTCTTGTGCTCAACAGTCCATTGGTCCAAAATGCTCATCTGTCCAATTGTCCTAGTGCTCAGAAGTCCATTGGTCCTAGTATTTAGCAGTCCAATTGTCCTAGTGCTTAGAGAGCCAAATGTCCCAGTTCTTACCTATCTAATATTCCTAGTACACAGCAGTCTTAAGCTGCAAGTACTAAGACGAAAATTCCAATTGCTCAAGTGATCAGCAGTGTAATAGTCCTAGTGTTCATCGTTCTAATGATCCTAGTGCTCAGAAGTCCAAAGTTCCTAGTGTTCAGCAGTTCAATTGTACTAGTTCTCTGCAGGCAAATGGTCTTAATAATCCGCAGTCCAATTTCCCTGGTGCTGAGCTGTGGAATTGTCTTAGTGCTTAGCAGTGCAATGTTCATAAATCTCAGCAGTATAGAGATCTAAGTGCTCAGTTATCCATTGGTAATAGTGCTTAGCAGTCCAATGATCCGAGCACTTAGCAGTAAAACTGCCTAAGGGCTTTGCAATTCAATGATCATAATGCTCAGCACTTGGTTCGTCTTGTCCTGAGCAGTCCAATGGTCCTAGAGCTCAGCAGTCCAACATTCCTAGTGCTCAGCTAAGCAATGATACTTGTCCTTAGTAGTTCAATATTCCTAGTGCTCAGCAAACCAACGGGTTTAGTGTCCACCGGTCCGATGGTCCTAGTGCTAAGCTATCCAATGGTCTTGTCCACAGTAGTCCTAAAATCATAGCACTCAGAACTCCACCTGTATTATTGCTCAATAGTCCAATGAACATAGTGTTCAACAGTCCAGAAGTCCTAGTGCACATCAGAACAATGCTCCTTGAACTCAGGAACGCAATGGCTATTTTACTAAGCAGTCAAAAGTTTCTAGTACTCATCAATCCAATGGTAATAGTGCTCAACAATCCCATGGTTCTAGTGCTCAGAAGCATATTGGTCATATTGTTCAGCAATCGAACATTGGTAGTACTCAACAGTCGGACTGTACAAGAGCTCATCAGTCCGATGCAACTAGTGCTTAGAAGTCGAATGGTAATAAATCTCAGCAGTATAGAGCTCTAAGTGCTCAGTTATACATTGGTAATAGTGCTTAGCAGTTAATCTGTCATACTTCTCAGTGGTCCGATGGTCCTAGTGCTCAGCGGTCCAATAGTCATAATGCTCAGCATTTCGATGTGCATAATGTTCACTTGTCCTATAATCCTTATAAACAGAAGTCTAATTGTTCTAGTGCTCATCAATCCAATGGTCAGAGTGCTCTGCAAATCCAACAGTCCCAGTAATTAGCAGTCCAATGGCAGTAATGCTCCGCAATCGAATAGTACTAATGGGCCGGAATTCCAACAGTCCTAGTGCACTGTAGTGCAATGCTGCTTGTGCTAGGCAGTCCAATGTTCGTAGTACTAGGCTATCCAAAGGAATTTGTGTTCAGATATCCATTTTTCCAAGTGCTCTGCAATCCCTAGTGCAAGGTTCTCAGCACTCCCATGTTCATTGGCCTTAGCTGTCCAATCTACCTTTTTGCTCGCCTATCAGTTGTCCTAAGGCTCAGTAGTCCAATGATCTTATTGATAAGCATTCCAATGGTCCAAGGGTTCACCAGTCTCTTTGTCCTACTGACTTGTAGTCCAAAGATCTTAGTACTCAGCTCTCCATTTCCTCTAGTAATCAGTAGTTAAATTGTACTAGTGACCAGTATTCATTTGTGCTACTTCTCTGTAGTGATACAGACCTAGATCTCAGATATACGTTTATCTTAACGCTCAGCAAATTATTGGTCTTATTGCTCGCAACTCCAAGCTCTTATTGCTCAATTGTCTAAAATTTCTAGTATTCAGCAGTTCAAGGGTACTGGTTTGCACAGTATAATAATCGCATGGCTAACCAATCCATTGGTTTTAGTGATGGACATTCCAATGGATTTGTGCTCAGAAGTCCACTGCTCCTAGTGCATAGCTGTCCAATGTTCCTAGTACTTACCACCAATGGTCCTGGTGCACAGCAGTTCAATATTACAAATGCTCAGCAGTCCAAAGATCGTAGTGCTTAGCAGCCCCTTGGTACTACTTCTCAGCAGTCTAATGGTAATAGTACTCAGCAGTCCAAAGGAATTAGTGCTCAGCAGTCCAATGGATCTCGTACACAGCAGTTCAAATTTCCTAGTGCTCATATGTCGAACAGTCCCAGTGATCACAAGCCCTAAGTTCCTAGTGGTCAGCTGTCAAAGTGATATATTTACCAGTAAGCCAATGATCCTAGTGAAAAGCTGACCAATATTCGTAATACACGACAGACAGATGCTGCAATTGCTCAGCCATCAAATTTTCCTAGTGCTCAGCACATGAGAGTTACTTGTGCTCAAGAGTCCATTGGTCCAAAGAGCTCAGCAACCCAATGCTGCAAGTGCTAGCTCCAAAAGGTCCAACCGATCAGCAGTCAAATAGTCCTAATGCTCAGTGGTCCATTATTCCTAGTGCTCAGTAGTCCAATATACATAGCTCTCAGCAGTCCAATAGTCCTTGAGTTCAGCAGTCGAATTGTCTTAATGCTCAGCAATCCAAAGATCATAGTGAGCAGCTGTAAAATTATCCTCCTGCTCCCTCTAAAATTCTCATAGTGATCAGTAAATTGATGGCCCTAATGCTCAGATGTGCAAAGGCCCTTGTGCCCACCAGTGGAAGATCCTATTGCTCAGTATTATTTTGTTCCTAGTGCTAGGCATTCCAAGATTATTAGTGCTCAGTCGTCCTTTGTTCCTAACCCTAAGCAGGCAAAAAATCCCTAGTACTCAGCAGCACCATGGTCCTGGTCCTCTACTATCCAATGGTCCTTTTGTCAGCAGACAATGATCCTAGTGCTTAGCAGGCTCTTTATCCTAATACTTATTTGTCCAACCAACTTAGTGCTCAGCAATCCAATGTTCCTATTACACAGCAGTACAATGCTCCTTGTGCTTAGCTACCCAGAGGTCTCTTGTACTCACAAGTCCAACTGATCTAGTGCTCAGCAATCCAATGGTCAGAGTGCTCAACAGTACATCAGTCATTGTGCACAGCATTCAAACACACTTTGTGCTCAGCAGCCCAATGTTACCAGTTATCAGAAATCCAACATACCTACTGCTCAGCAATCCAACAAACCTAATGTCCTGTAGTCCAGCATGCTTTACTTAATGTTATATAACATTCATAATGTTCAGCACTCCAATGGTCCTAGTGCACAGCAGTTTAATGTTACTAGTGCTCATCAGTTATATAGTTCTAATGCTCACCTTTGCAATGTTCCAAGTGCTCAGTAGTCCTTATATTTCTAGTGCTCAGCTGTCTAACGATAATAGTGCTCATCAGTCAAAGATCCTAGTGCTCAGCAATCCAATAGTCATAGTGCTCAGTATTTCAACAGTCCTAGTGCTGAACCATCCAATATTCCTTTTGCTCAGCAGTTCAATTGTTCCTGTATTCAGCAGTTAAATTGTCTTAATACACAAGGTTTTATTTCCATGTGTTTAGGAATTCAACGAACCTAGTACTCACCAGTTCAGAAATCCTAGTGCTAATCTATCCAATGATCTTAGTATTAAGCAATCCTATTGTGTTAGTGCTCACATGTCCAATGTAACTAGTGCTCAGAAATTCGATGTTCCTAGTGCTCACCTGTGAATATGGTCTTAGTATCCACCTACCTGATGAGCCTATTGCTCAACAAATTCAATTGTCCTAGTGCTTCGCAGTCCAACGTCTATTGTGCTCAGCAAACCAAAGGTTCTACATCTCACAAGTCAATATGGTCTTCCTATCCCATTTTGCAATTATCCTAGTGCTCAGCAATCTAATGTTCCCAATGCTCACCAATACAAATGTCCTAGTGCTCAGCAATACATAGGACCTAATACTCACCAGTCCAATGGTCCTAGCTCTGCTATCCAATGGTCCTAGTGCTCAGCAGTAAAGTGGTCATAGTGATGATGATTCTATGGCCTAGTGCTCAGGTTTACAATTCTACTAGTGAACAGCAGTCCAATGGTCATAGTGCTTAGGAGATCAATGATTCTAGTGCTCAATATTTGAATGGTCCTAGTATTATTAAGTCATATGTTACTAGTGCACAGCAATCCAGTGATCTTGTGCTCACCAGTTAGATGCTTGTAGTGCTCAATCAGCTGTATGATAGCCCTATTGCTCTGCATTATATTGGTATATTGGTCAACAGTCAGATGGTCCTAGTGCTCACCAGCCCAATGGACCTGGTGCTCACCAGTTCAATGGTGTTAGTATTCAGCAGTCCAACAGTACTTGTATTTAGAAGTTCAAAGGATCTAGTGCTCAGCAGGACAACAGTCCTAGTGCTCCAGAGTCCAAAGATCCTCTTGATCAGCAGTCCAATTGGCCTGCAAGCCAATGGTCCTTGTTATAAGCTGTCTAACATTCCTATCACAGAGCTTTCCGATGTTATCTGTGTGCAGCAGGCCAATGTTCCTAGTGCTCAGCAGTTTAGTGCTTCTTGTGCTCAAGAGTCCATTGCTCGAAAGTGCTCAACAGTCCAATTGTCCTTGCGCTTTGAATTCCAAAGATCCTAGTGCCCAGCAGTCCAATTATCCTAGTGCTCAGCAGTTCATTGGTTGAAATGCTCAGTAGTCTAAAGTTTGTAATGCTTAGCAGTCTAGTAGTCCTTGTGCTCAATAGACGAATCTGCATGTAATTACCAGTCCAACCGATCTAGTGCTTATCAGTCAAATTGTTGTAGTGCCTAGCAAGTCATCACTCCTAATGCTCAACAGTCCAATTGCCTTAGTGCATACCAAGCCATATCTCTTAGTGCTCAGCTCTCCAATGTTCCTAGTGCACTGCAATATGATGCTGCTAGGACTATGCAATGTATTGCAATGTTCCTAGTGATCAGTGATGTAATAGTCATAGTACTAAGCAATAAAAAGTACCTAGTACTCAGCTTGCCAATGTTCCTAGTGCTTAGCAATCCATCTGCAATGTTTCTCAGCAGTCAAATATTCCTAGTGCTCAGCAGTCTAAGAGACCTAGCTCGGAACATTTCAATGTGTGTAGTACTCAGCTATCCAATGGTTCTTTTGCTCATCAGACTAATGATCCTAGTGATTAGCAGTCCAATGTCCTCATGCTCAGATGTCTAAATGTGCTAGTCCTCAGCATTCAAATGGCCCTACTGCTCAGCAGTAAAATCCTTCTAAAGGTTCATCAGTCAAATCCTCTTAGTGCTCAGCAGTCCAATTGTCATACTGCTCACAGTCAAATGGTCATAGTGATCATTAGTTTAACAGCCTTAGTGCTCAGCACTAAGGTTTAAAGGTCCTTGTGTTCAGCAGTCCAATGGTACTATTGCTCAGTAGTCCTTAGTTTCCATTGTTCAGCAATCCAAAATTCCTAATGCTCAGTAATCCTTTGGTCCTAATGGTAAGCAGGACAACAGTCCTAGTACTAAGCAGGACATTCGTCCTGTTCCACAGCTATCCAATGGTCCTTGTGCTCAGAAGACCAATGATCCTAGTACCAAGCTGTCTCATGGTCCTAGTGCCCATCAGTGCAATGGTATTAGTGTTCAGGCATTCCAATATTCCTATTGCACAGCAGTCAAATACTCCTAATGGTCAGCTACACAATGGTGTCTTGTGCTCACATGTTTAATTTCCTAGTGCTTAGAAGTCCAGTGGTCTTAGTGCTCCGCAGTACAACAGTACTAGTGCGCAGCAATCATATGCTCCTTGGGCTCAGCAACCCCATTGTAACAATGTTCAGCAGACCAAAGGTCCTAGTGCACAGCAGTCCAATGCTTCTAGTGCTCTGCAATGAAATAGTCCTAATGCTCAGCAGTCCAATGTCCCTAGTTCTCAGCAGTCTAATTGGTCCTTGTAATCAGCAGTACAATTTTCCTAGTGTCAGAAGTGCAATAAACTTAGTGCTTAGAGTTGCAATGGTCCTAAAGATCAGCAGTACAAGAGTCCTTGTGCTCAGTAGTACAACTGTCCTAGGACTTAGCAGTCGAATGATCCTAGTGCTTAGCAGTACAACTGACTGAGTGCTTTGGAATCCAATGATACTAGACATCAGCAATATGTTCGTCTTTGTGCTGAGCAGTCCAATGTTCCTAGAGCTCAGCAGGGCAACCGTTATAGTGCTCTGCTAAGCAATGGTCCTTGTTCTTAGCAGTTCATTGTTCATAGTGCTCAGCAATATAATGGGCTCAATGCGCACCATTCCGATGGTCCTAGTGCTGAGCTATCCAATGGTACTTGTTCTGAGTAGTCCAAAAATTCTAGCACTCAGAACTCCAACTGTCCTATTGCTTAATAGTCCAATGATCATAGTGCTAATCAGTCCAGCAGTCCTAGTGCATAGCAGAACTATGCCCCTTGCACTTCTAAACAGTCCAAAGTGTCCAGTGCTCATCAATCCAATAGCCATAGTGCTCACAATTCTATCCTTCATATTGTTCAGCAATCTAAAAAAAGGGTAGTGCTAACAGTCCGACTTTCCAAGTGCTCATCAGTCCGATGATTCTAATGTTCAATAGTCCAACAATCATAATGCTCAGCAGTCCGATGCACTTAGTGCTTAGTAATCCAAAGGTCATAGTGCTTAGCAGTCCAGTGGCCATAAATCTCAGCAGTACATAGATCAAAGTCCTCAGTTATCTATAGGTAATAGTTATTAGCAATCCATTTGTCATAGTTCTCAGTGGTACAATGGTCTTAGTAACCTGCAGTCCAACAGTTCTAGTGCACAGCAGCCAATTGTCCTAGTGCTCACCAGTCTCTTTGTCCTACTGCTCTGTAGTCCAATGTTCCTAGTGCTCAGCTGTCTAATTGCCCTAGTAATCAGCAGTCCTATGGTCCTAGTGCCCAGTAGTAATTTGTCCTAGTGCTCTGTAGTGCAACAGCTTACATCTCAGCTATCAAATTATCTTAACACTCAACAAGGAAATGGTCTTAGTGCTCAGCAGTCCAAGCTCCTAGTGCTCAACCTTCTAACATTCCTAGTACTCAGCAGTCAAGAAGGTCCTAGAGCTCACAGTCTAATGATCCTATGGCTAATCAATCCATTGGCCTTAGTAGCATGCAGTCCAATGGTATTTGTGCTCAGAAGTCCAACTCTCCTAGTACTTAGATGGCCAATGTCCCTAGTGCTCACCACAAATGGTCCTGATACTTAGCAGTTCAATGTTCCTAGTGCTCAGCAATCCAAATGTCGTATTGTTCATTAGTTCAATATGTGTAAAACTCCTCAGTCCAACAGTCCTATTGCTCTGCAGTCCAAAAGCTCTAGTTATCAATAGTCGAAAAGTCCTATTGCTAAGGAGTTTATCACTACTAGTGATCAGGTATCCTAATGTCCTGTTTCTCACTATTCAAATGATCATAGTTCTAAGAAGTCCAATGACATAAGTGCTCAGCTTTCCAATGGACCTAGTACTCATCAGTTCAAACATCCTAGAACTCATATGTCCAACAGTCGCAGTGATTATAAGTCCAAAGTTCCTAGTGGTCAGCGATCCAAGAGCCCTATTGACCAGCAAGCCAATGGTCCTAGTGCAAAGCTGACCAATATTCCTAACACTCAACAGACAGATGTAGCAGTTTTGTGTTCGTCGTGCTCAACAGTCCATTGGTCCAAAGAGCTCAGCAGCCCGAAGCTCCTAGTGCTAAGCCGAGCATTCCAATGGTCCAAGTGATCAGCGGTCTAATAGTCCTAGTGCACAGCGGTTTAATGTTCCTTGCACTCAGCAGTCCAATGTTATAGCGCCCAGCAGTCCAATAGTCCTTGTGTTCAGCAGTCAAATTGTCTTAGTGCTCAGCAGTCCAATGATCATAGTGATCAGCTGTCTAATGATCCTACTGCTCCCTCTCAAGTGTTGATAGTGATCTGCAGATTGATGGCCTTAGTGCTCAGATGTCCAAAAGCCCTTGTGCTCACCAGTTGGAAGTTTCTATTGTTCAGTAGTATTTTGTTTCTAGTGGTAGGCATTCCAAGATTCTTAGTACTCAGTCGTCCTTGTTCCTAATCCTAAGTAGGCAAAAAATTTCTAGTACTCAGCAGTACCATGGTCGTGGTCCTCAGCTATCCCATGGTCCTTTTGATCAGCAGACCAATGATCCTAGTGCTTATCAGGCCCTCAATCCTAATGCCTATTTGTCCAATAAACTTAGTGCTCAACAATCCAATGTTCCTATTGCACAGCAGTACAATGCTCCTTGTGCTCAGCTACCCAATGGTCTCTTGTACTCACAAGTCCAACTGTTCTAGTGCTCAGCAATCCAATAGTCAGAGTGCTCAGCAGTACATCAGTCCTAGTGCACAGCATTCAGACACACCTTGTACTCAGCAATCCAATCTTACCAGTTCTCAGAAGTCCAACATACCTACTTCTCAGCAATCCAACAGTCCTTATGCTCTGCAGTCCAGCAAGCTTTACTTAAAGTTATCTAATATTCCTAGGGTTCAGCACTCCAATGGTCCTAGTGCACAGCATTCCAATGTTCCTAGTGCTCACCAGTTATGTGCTTCTAATGCTCACATTTGCAAAGTGCCTAGTGTTCAGCAGTCCTTATATTCCTAGTGCTCAGCAGTCTAACCATAAAAGTGCTCATCAGTCAGATGTCCTAGTGCTCATCTATCCAATAATCTTTGTGTTAAGCAATTATATAGTATTAGTGCTCAGATGTCCAATGTACCTAGTACTCAGCAATTCGATGTTCCTAGTGCTCACTTGTGAATATCGTGTTAGTATCCACCTATCTGCTCAACAGGTCAATGGTCATAGTGCTTAGCAGTCCAATTTCCATTGTGCTCAGAAAATCAAAGGTTCTACTTCTCACATGTCTATAGGGTCTTTCTATCTCATTATATAATGATTGTAGAGTTCAGCAATCTAATGGTCCCAGAGCTCACCAGCATAATTGTCCAAGAGCTCAGCAATACAATGGACCTTTCACTCACCAGTCCAATGGTCCTATTAGTCTGCTATCCAATTGTCCTAGTGCTCATTAATCCAATGGCCATAGTGCTAATGCCTCTAATGACCTAGTTCTCAGCTATATAATGGTACTAGTGAACAGCAATCAAATGGTTCTAGTGCTCAGTATTTCAATGGTCTTAGTACTATTAAGTCAAATGTTCCTAGTGCTCAGCAATCCAATGGTCCTAGTGTTCGACTGTCCAATGTTCCTGTTGCCCATCAATTGAACAGTCCTAGTTCTTTGTAGTCCAACATACCTAGCTTAAATCAGTCCAACATTTCTTGTACTCAGCAGTCTAATTATCCTAATTCTCGGCAGTCCTTTGGTCATAATCCTTAGCAGTTCAAAGTTCCTAGTGCTCAGAAATACAATGTAGTAATGCTGAGCAGTCGAATTTTCCTTGTGCTAAGCTGATCATCAGTCCTATTGCTCAGCAAGCCAATCATCTTATTGCACAGCAGTAGAATGGTTCTAGAGCTCAGCAGTCGAATGGTTCTAGTGCTCAGCAGTCCATTGCCCCTAGTTATATGCAATACAACATTTAATGTGCTCAGCAGTCCAACAGTCCTACTGTCCAACAGTCAACCTTTTTCAAGTGTTAAGCAGTCCAATATTTCTAGTGCTCGCAATCGAACAGCCTAGTGCTTAGCAGTCCAATTATCCTAGTACTAAGTAGTCCAAATTTCCTAGTTCTCAGTAGTCCAATGGTTCTAGTGCTCACAAGTTTACTCTTCATATTGTTTAACAATCTAACAGAGATAGTAATCAACAGTCCGACTGTCCAAGTGCTCATCAGTCTGATGATTCTAATGCTCAGTAGTCCAACATTCATAGTGCTCAACAGTCCGATGCACCTAGTACTTAGCTGTCCAATGGAGATAGATCTCAGCAGTTCAGCGATCTAAGTCCTGATTTATCTATTAGTAATTGTGGTTAGCAGTAAATCTGTCATAGTTGTCAGTGGTCCAATGGTTCTTGTACTCAGCAGTCCAATAGTCCTAGTGCTCAGCATTTCGATACACTTAATGTTCAGCTGTCCATTGGTTCTGGTAACAAGAAGTCTAGTGGTCCTAGTACAACAATCCAATGGTTATAGTTCTCTGCAAATCCATCAGATCCAGTACTCTGTAGTCCAATGGTACTAGTGATCAGCAGTCCAGTGGTCCTTGTGCTCATTATTCGAATGATCATAGTTATTAACAGTCCAATGATCACAGTGCTCAACAATCCAAAGTAGTAAGAGCTTAACATTCCAACAATCCTTAGACTCAACAATTCACTGGTCCTTGTGGTCAACTGTCCTTCGGTCAATGCTAACTGCAGTCCGATGCTTCTTGTGCTCAGCAGAGCTGTCCAATCATCCTAGTAATCAGCATGCTAATGTAAAAGTGCTCAACAGACCTTCTTTCCTAGTGCTCAGTTAACCAATGGTCCTAGTTCTCAGCAGTCCATTATTCCTATGGCTCAGCAGTGGAACATTCCTAGTGCTCATCAGTCCAACAGTTATAGTGCTCAGCAGTTCAACAGTTATAGTTCTCAGCTGTCCAACAGTCATAGTGGCCAGTGGTCCTATAGTCCAACGGTTCAGCAGTCTAATGGTTCTAGTGATCAACAGTCCAACATTCCTAGCGCTTAGAAGTCCAACTTTCCTAGATCTCAGTTTTCAGACTTTATTAGTTTCCAGCATTCCAATGGTTATTGTGCTCAGGAGTCCCACTCTCCTAGTGCCTATTAGTTCAATGATCTTAGTGCTTAACAGTCCAATGGTCCTATTGCATGGTAGTCCAATGCTTCTTGTGCTTAGATACTCAATAGTGTCTTGCACTCAGAAGACAAACTTATATAGTGGTCAGCAGTCCAATGATTTTAGTGATCAGCAGTACAACAGTAAAAGTGCAGAGTAGTCAATCATTCCTTGTGCTCATAAACCCAATGTTTCTAGTTCTCAGTAGTCCATCATAACTAGTGCTCTGCAAACCAAGTCATAACGATCTGCAGTCCAGCAGACGTAGCTCAAACAGTCTATTATTCCTGCTGCTCCACAATCCAGTGATCATAGTGCTCAGCAGTCCATCAGTCCTAGTACTCAGCAATCCAGTGGTCATAGTGCTCAGAAGTCCAACAGTTCTAGTGCTCAGCAGTCCAATACTCCTAGTACTCAGTAGTCCTATGATCATAGTGTTCACCAGTCCAATGGTCTTAATGCTCAGCAATCAAATTTTTCTAGAGCTCAGCAACTGAATGGTCATAGTGCTCAGAAGTCCAATAGTCCTAGTGCTCAGTAGTCCCACAGTCCTAGTGCTCATCAATCCAATGGCCATAGTGCTCAGCAGTTCAATAGTCCTAGTGCTCAAGTAGTCCAATAGTTCTGTTGATCATCTCTCCAATGGTCCTAGTGTTCAGCAATCAGATAGCCTTAGTGCTGAGAAGACCAATATTGATAGTACTCAGCAGTTCAACAGACCTAGTGCTCATTATTTCAATTCTCCTAGTACTTAGCAGTCCATTAGTCCCTTTGCTCAGCAGTCCAATGGTACTAGTCCTCTGCAATCCAATGATCCTAGTACTCAGTGGTCTATTGGTGATAAATATCAGCAATCCTTGATCTTAGTGTTCACCAGTCGAATGGCCCTAGTGCTCACTCAGCTAACTAATGGCCCTAGTGTTCTGCAATCAACTTCTGCTAGTGCTCAGCAGTCCTACTATTGGTCAAAAGTACAACAGTCCATGTAGACAGTAGTAAAAAATCCCACTGCTCAGAGATCTAATGGTCCCAGTGATCAACCATCAATTGGTTCCTAGTGATCATTATTCCCATCGTCCTAGTGCTCACCAGTCCAATTATCCTAGTGCTCAGCAATACAATGATCCTAGTGCTTAGCAGTCAAATGGCACTAGTGATCAGGAGCTCAATGGTATAAGTGCTCAGCAGTCCAGTGGTCCTAGTGCTCAGCTGTCCAATGATGTTAGTGCTCAGCAGTTTATCAATTCTATCTGCTCAGCAAAACATTGGTCCAAGTGCTCAGCAGTCCAATGTTCCTAGTGCTCAGCAATCCAATATTCCTAGTGCTCACCTGTTAAATTCTCCTAGTCCTTATTCTGCTATCCAGTGGTCCTATTGCTCTGCCATATATTGGTCCTAGTAATTATAAGAACAATTGTCTGTGCACTCAGCAGTTTAACAGTCCTAGTGCTCAGGAGTCCAATGGTGATAGTGCTCACCAGCAAAAAGGTCTTGGTGCTGTGCAGTTCAATGGCCCTAGTACTCAGTAGTCCAATGGTCCTAGTGCTCAACATTCTCATGGTCTTAGTGCTCACTATTCTAATGTCCTAGTGCTCAGCTATACAATGGTAGTAGTGAACAGCTGTCCAATGGTCCTGTTGCTAAGGAGTTTAATGGTTCTAGAGTTCAGTACTCCAATGGTTAAAGTACTAAGCAATCAACTTATTCTAGTGCTTAGCAATTCGATGATCCTAGTGATCAGCAATCAATTCAGCCTAGTGCTCACCTGTTAAAGGTGCCTAGTTCTCACTCAGTTATCCAATGGTCGTATTGTTCTGCAATATTTTGGTCCTAGGACTCAGAAGTATAATTGTTCATGTGCTCAGCAGTTCAACAGTCCTAATGCTCAGGAATTCAATGATCCTAGTATGCACCAGCCCAATGGTCCTAGAGCACAGCAGTTCATTGGTCCAAGTACTCAGCAGTCCAATGGTCCTAGTGCTCAGCATTCCAATGCTATAAGTAAACAGCAGTCCAATGATCATAGTAGTCAGCAGTCATATTGTCCTAGTGCTCAGCAGGCCAGAGGTCTTAGTGTTCAGCAGTACAGTGCTCCTTGTTTAAGGTAGTACAACAGTCCTAGTGCTGATCAGTCCAACTGCCTGAGTGTTTATCAATCCAAAGGTGCTCGTGCTCAGCTATCCAATCGTCATAGTGCTTAGCAGTCCAATGTTTCTAGTGCTCAGGAGTCCAATAGTCCTTGTGCTCATTTATACTATGGCCCTCTTCATTAGCAATTTAATGGTCCTAGTGCACAGCAATCCAACAGTCATAGTACTCACCAGACCAATGGTACTAGTACTCAACTTTTCTATGGTCCTAGTGCTCAGCAATACAATAATCCTGGTGCTCAGCATGTTAATGCTCATATTGCTCAACAATCTAATGGTCCTTGTGCTCAGCAGTCCAATTGTCCAAGTGCTCATCACTGCAATTGTCTTAGTGCTCAGCAATTCAGTGGTGTTAGTGCTGAGCAGTTCTACATTCCGTCCTAATGCTGAGCATTTCAATAGTCCTAGTGGTCTACAATCCAATGCTCCATGTGCTCAGCAATTCAATATTCTTATAGCTCTGTAGTCCAATGGTCCTTGTGCTCTGCAGTCCAATTGTCCTAGTTTTTACCACTCCAATGGTCCTAGCACTCAGCTATCAAATGGTCCATTCTAATGTTTGCTAGTGCTCAGCTAGTCAATGGTCCTAGTGCACAGAAATACAATAGTCCTGGTGTTCACGATGTTAATGCTCATATTGCTCTACAATCTAATGGTCCTTTAGCTCAACAGTCCATTGGTCCTAGTGCTCAGCAGTGCAGATGTCCTTGTGCTAAACAGTCCAAAGTTACTATTGCTAATCAGATTAACTGTTGAAGTGATCAGAGATTAAGGCTGCTTGTGTTTAGCAGTCCATTGGTCCTGGTGTTCAGTAGTCCGACGGTCATGGTGCTCTGTAGTATCAATGGTCCTAGTGCTCAGCAGTCAAACGGCCCTAGAGCACAGCAGTCCATTAGTCATAGTGCTCAACAGTCCAACAGTCATAGTACTCAGCAGTCCAATTGTTCAAGTGCTCATCAATCCAACATTCCTAGAGCCCAGCAGCTCAACATTCATAGTAGTCAAAAGTCGAATGGTCCTAGTGCTCAGCAATGTAACAGTTCTGGTGCCCAGCATTTTAATACTCATTTATCTCAGCAATCTTATTGTCCTGGTGTTCAATGGTCCGATGGTCCTGGTACTCTGTTGTATCAATGCTCCTAGAGCTCAACTGTCTAAAGATACTTGTACTCAGCAGTCTAACAGTCCTTTTGCTCAGCAAGCCAATGGTCATAGTGCCCAGAAGTCCAATGGACTTTGTGCTCAGTATTCCCATGTTCTATTGCACAGCTGTCTGATGCAGCTAGTGCTAAGCAGACTAGTCAAATAGTCCTATTAATAAGCATTCTAATGGCCCTAGTGCTCAGCAGTTCAATGTTCCTAGTGCTCAGCAGTCCATCTGTCAGTTTACTCAGCAGTGCAATTGTCCTAGTGAAAAGCAGTCCATAAGTATTAGTGCAGAGCATTTCAAAGCATGTAATTATAAGCTAATTAATGCTTTTTACGCAGCAGTAAAATGGTCCTAAAGCTCAGCAGCTCAATGGTTCTCATGCTCAGGAGTCTTACAGTTGTAGTGGTAAGCAGTTCATAGCCCTAGTACTCAGTAGTCTAATAGTTATAGTGATCAGCAATTCTTTTGTCTTTGTGCTCAACAGGCTACTGGGACTTATGCTCACCAGTCCAATGTTCCTAGTGCTCAGCAGTATAGTGCTCCTTGTGATCAATGGTCCATTGGTCCAAAGTGCTTGGTAGTCCAATGGTCTGAGTAAGCAGCAGTCCAACATACTTAGTGCTCAGATGTCCAATTTTTATAGTGTTCAGTAGTCCAACTGGCATTTTTCTCAGCTGTCCAATAGACCTAGTGCTCAGTAGTCCGACAGACCTAGTGTGCAGCATTTCAATGTACCAAATGCTCAGCTGTCCAGTGGTTCTTGTACTCATCAGACCAATGATCCTAGAGCTCAGCAGTCCAATGTCCTCATTCTCAGGAGTCCAACAGTTCTAGTGCTCAAGAGTCAAATGTTTCTAGTGCTCAACAGTTCAATTGTCCTACTGTTCACTGTCAAATTGTCGTATTGACCAGTAGTTTACTGGTCCTAGTGCTCAGCAGTCGAAAGATCCTATTTCTCAGTAGTCCTTTATTCCTAGTGCTCAGCATTCCAACCTTCCTAGTGCTCAGTAGTCCTTTGGTCCTAATACTTAGCAGAAAAAAGTCCTAGTACTCAGCAGGACAATGTTCCTGGTCCTCAACTATTTAATGGTCCTTCTGCTCAGCAGACCAATGATTCTAGTGCTCAGCAGTCCCAATGCTCTAGTGTCCATCAGTCCAACTGTCTTATTGCTTTGGGAAGTCCAATGTTCCTATTGCACAGCAGCCATATGCTCCTTGTGCACAGCTAAGCAATTGTCTCTTGTACTCAGAAGAACAACTGTCCTAGTGCTTAGCAGTCTAATGGTCTTAGAGCTCAGAATACGCCATTCCTTGTGCACAACAATCAAATGCTACTTGAGCTCAGCAATCCAATGGCACTAGTGTCAGGAGTCCAACATATCTAGTGCTCAGCAACCCAACAGTCCTCATGCTCTGCAGTCCTGCACACATAGCTCAAATCAGTCAAATTTTCCTAGTGTTCAGAAGCCCAATTGTCTTAGTGACAGCAATCCAATGGACCTAGTGTTTAGCAATTCAGTGGTCCTATTGCTCATTAATTGAATAGTCCTAGTGCTCTGCAGTCCAGCAGAGCTACCTCGAATCAGTCCAACATTTCTTGTGCTTAGCAGTCCTAAGTGCATAGTGCTCAGTAGTTTAACTGTTAAAGTGCTCAGAACTCCAATGGTCCTAGTGCCCTGCGATCCTCCGTTCCAATTGTTAAGCAATTCAATAGTTATAGAGCTCAGCAATCCAATATACCAAGTGCTCAGCAGTCCAATGTTCCAAGCATTCAATTGTCCCACTTTTCTAATGCTCAGCTATTGTTAAGCATTGCAACAGTCCTAGTGACCTGCAGTCCACAGGTCCTAGTGTTAATCAGTTCAATAGTTCTAGTGCCAGCAGTTCAGTGTTCCTAGTGCTCAATTGTCCCACTTTCCTAGAGCTTAGCTATTATTCAGCATTCCAATGTCCTAAAGTCCAGCAGTACAATGGTCTTAGTGCCCAGCATATCAAATGGTCCTAGTGACCAGATATCAAATGGTACTAGTGCACAGCAGTCCAACTTTCCTAGTGCTCAGCAGTTCAATGGTCCTAGTACTAAGTAGGCCACAGTTCCTAGTGCCCAGCAGTCTAATGGTCATAGTGCTCAGCAGTCCTTAGTTGTAATGATCAGCAGTCCAAAAGTCCTAGTGCTCAGCAAGACAATAGTCCTAGTGCTCAGCTGTCCAATGATCCTAGGGCACAGCTGCCCGATTCTGCTAGTACTTAGCAATCCAATGGTCATAGTGCTGAGCAGGTTAATGCTCATTGTGCTCAGCATTCAATTGGTCATGGGGCTCAGCAGTCCAATGATCTTAAGGTTCAGCAATTTAATGATTCTAGTTTTCAGCTGTCTAATGATTCTAGTGATCAGCAGACCGACTTTCCTTGTGTTCAGCTGTCCATCTTTCCTAGTGCTCAACATACCAAATGTTATAGTGCTCAGCAGCCAACATTCCTAGTGCTTAGCAGGTCAACGTTCCTAGTGCTCAGCAATCTAACATTCCTTATGCTCAGCAGCCCCAAAGTCCTAGTGCTCTGTTGCCCAATGGACCTATTGCTCTACAGTCCAACATTCCTGGTGCTCAGCAGTCCAATGATCCTTGTCTTCGCCAGTCCAATGGCCCTGGTACTTAGCAGTCCATTGGTTGTAGAGCCCAGCTGTCCAATTTTCCTAGTGCTCAGAAGTCCAATGTTCATTGTGTTCGGCAGTACATTGGTCCTAGTGCTCAGCCGTTCATTATACCTTGTGCTGAGCAGTCCAACTGTTCTAGTACTCAGCAGTCCAAGTGCTCTAGTGCTCAGCAGTGAAATATTCCTAGTGCTCAGCAGTCTAATGTTCCTAGGGCTCAGCAGAAGTAAGGTTCTAGTGTTCAGCAGTCAAAAATTTTAATTTTTAACAGTCGAATGTTTCTAGTGCTCAGCAGTCTAATAGTCCTAGTGCTCAGTTGTCTAACATTCATATTGCTTAGCAGTCCATCATTCCTGGTTTTCACCTGTCCAGCATTTCTATTGCTCAGCAGTCCCACTGGTCTAGTGCTCAGCAGTCCAACGGTCCTAGTGCTCAGCAGTCCAACAGTCCTTGTGCTTAGCAGTCCATCTGTTATAGTGCTTGGCAGTCCAACGGTTCTAGTCCTCACCGGTTTAATGCCGCTCTTAGTGATCAGGCGTGGTGCTGTCATTCAGTCCAATACAACAAAGCTCTCAAATTATATTTACTTCTTGCATAATGTTCACAAATATTATTTTGTCCTCGAATGGATATATATTTCTTTTAGTATGTAAAATTAATGGCGACATATCTAATAGCTTCGTCATAACACCCTTATTGCAAACCTGCTATGGTACAGTTAAAATGCAAAGCAGACCACCTTAATGCAAAGTAGACCACCTTAATGCGAACTTGTACCATTCGTCATTACAACGAACTTGCTGGTGGTCATATATAATAAACCAACTACAACACCAACTACAAATAAAATCTTCATCATATGCAGCCAAAAATACTGGGATTCATAAATTTGAATAGGTGGATTGCATAACATTTTTTTAACCAATATTAAATCTTCTATTTTTTTTTCCAAAAATAATAAAGCCGCAATTTTACATGAGGTTGTCCTATAAATGTGTTAAAATTCGGCCATATACAACATTGGTTACTTAAGTATTAAACTATGATGTTGTAAACCTGCCCACTGGTTCTGCCTTCAGGCAGGGTGAATAAGAATGGTGGCTGGTGAAGTTTACTTGGTGCGTTAATATGTAATTGTATAAGTTTTGTATGTCCGAACAACATTCGATCCATAATAATAAAACGACATATTAATCTGTTGAAGAAATTCTTAAGGGGTTATTACACAACTATAAAAAGGTGTACTCCCACACTATGCAGTTTATCAAATCACGGCAAACCCTGCTGCTCTTAAGCTGGTCACGAAACAGTTACTTAAATCATCAGGATGACGCAGATTATCTATCAGCAACAAGGCGTTTTGGTAACTCACGCGTGTCAACCACCGCACTTCCCATAAAAAGTTAAGATTTTTTCTTCACAGAATAAAATTATATTTGACCTTATCCATAATGCGTAGCATTAATGCACCAATTTTTGAGGATCACGTAGGTATGCTCAAAAACAATTAATAAGGAATAGATTTTTTGACATATTAAAGGGCAAATATTGCAAACATTTATTAGTAAACAAAATTATCAGATAACATAGTGGGAAATAGTAATTTACGGCGTCATAATCATGGGTATTTATTTGATGATAGCGTCAAAACATTAATAAGAAATAATTAATTTAGAAAGATAATCATATCTGATGCTGGGTAATGTTCCTCTTAACACTTGGCAAATAAATCCTGGCATATATTTGCGTGATCACGAACTAGAAGATTTACAGAAATGTGGGTAATGAGTTTTGAAATGCAGTTCCACTGGCTCAATGTGTTACTGGAAGTGAAATATTGGTACTTGGTGTAACCGAAGGCAACACGAGACACGAGGGTTAGACGTCACGAGGTTGAGCAAGGTCTCAGCTACTGCATATATGTCTGACGTGTCACCTCCCTCCCAGGCGCTCTGCGGGGTAAAGCAATCTCTGACGGAAAAAGATACACCAGATTGCTGCCAAACCGAGCAAGGAACATGAGCGACAACGAAACTGCCAGCTATGCACACTCCTAGAACACAGCACTTGGCACAGCAACATCCTTCTACAAGGACACGCCATCACACTTAAAGTCTCTCAGAACCAAACTAACTACATAAGAGGAGATCAAACAGTTACCCTCAGCTTAGTTACCCCTTAAAAATAGCCTGGCTCTGCCTGCAGTAAATATGAATGTAAATTATTTTCTCGAAATATATAAATAAATAAGTAGGATTAAGAAAATTCCATTGCCCATTGCCTGGACATTTCGGTGTTACTAACGTATTCGCTGATCACAGTTTGCTTGAGAATTATTTCAGTTTTTTTGTTTAAACACTGTTATGTAAACATATACACTCCTATAAAATATATTTATGTCATAAAATATTTCTGAAATATCAAGTTTTAGATCAAATTAAGGACATCTCGTATTTACTTTGATATTTATAGTGCACATGCAATCCGTCCTTCTTATTCTTGTAATAGAAAATTGCGTTTGGTTCACGATAAAATAAAAAATTTGAAGTTAAACACAAAAAAACCTTTTAACTAATGTTTTAAAATTATAGCTGTAAGGTTACGGCGAGTTACAAGGAGTGATCTTCTGTGATGATGCCGTATAAAAGCCTGAACCGCAGTGGTGCAGTGGTTAGACTGGGAAGTCTGTAGATAGAGTTGCTGGTACTACAGGACCCTCAAGAGAGTTCAATTAAATGTTATACTCCAATATTAAAGTGGACTCCAAACTTGGGTAAGTCATAAATGTAAATGAAGCATCTAGATTTGAGCATATGTAAGTATAGTTCAAATGGTAATGCATTAATATATGTAATGATTGGTTAGATTTCAATGGACCTTAAATATGTGTGTAGGTGTCCTATCATTTATAAATATCATCTGTGTGAGTAGCTACTTTCTCTTTTGTCATGGAAGGTAAGAATACCACTGCCTCAACTTAGTGGACAATACTCATGTGCTGATATTTAAGCCGTACTAACATTTATAATACAACAAATATGTGCAAGATGCTATAGTTATTTGCAAAGATCTTTGCATGACGTTTCGCATATTACACTTTTTCTACGTACATAATGTAAACTGACTGACGATAACGCTCTTCCTATAATACACTCATGAGAAAAAGCAAAAGCTAACAAAACTTTAGTAACTGTATATTGGCGTTATAAAGGAACAGGAAGCCCACTTTCCTCTACTTGAAAGCAAATAATTTTGATCAAGTTAAAAGGTGAGATGATAGGTGGTTCTTGACTTATCGCATACAGAGATATTGATTGTAGATGACGTGACGGTTTGAAATCCGTCACGGTGATTATCAGATAATAAATCCTGTGGCTCGGCTGCCTGGTGTGTAGGGATGTGAAGCAGGTTGTGGAGCGAGAGCGATTAGGGGTTAGTGAAACAAATCATTAGTGATTGGTTGATGTTTCCGCACGCGTGACCGTCACGTAAAATGATGGTTTTAATGATGTATCTATTTTCTGTAATAGAGCTTATGTTATATGTTACCAGTGGAATGCTGGTGCGCAAGTACCCGCAGTGATGAGCACTCTGACGGGTTCCGTTCTGCCTGGTTAAGGCTGATGTATATTGTGTTGACTGTGATTGGTTGTGTTTTCCCGACGTATGAAGTAGTTTAGCGTTATGCTCAGTATAGAGGGCGAGGCGTCAGTATAGAGGGCGTGGCGTCAGTATAGAGGGCGTGGCGTCAGTACAGAGGGAGTGGCGTCAGTATAGATGGCGTGGCGTCAGTATAGAGGGCGTGGCGTCAGTATAGAGGACGTGGCGTCAGTATAGAGGGCGTGGCGTCAGTATAGAGGGAGTGGCGTCAATATAGAGGACGTGGCGTCAGTATAGAGGGAGTGGCGTCAGTATAGAGGGAGTGGCATCAGTATAGAGGGCTCTTTAAGCGAAAAGAACGTGCTGTAGTAAGCTGTCTCAAGGTGGGGGAAATCTGGTGGTAGGCAGACAGGCTGGTATATACGGAGGTGCGCGCATGGAGTTGATAGAAATGCGCCCCGCCAGCAAGCGGGATACCAAGGGTAAGGTTCGAGTCCTCCTTGGTAAGAAGGGATCGTCGCTTCGATAAAAGTTAGCTATGATTTTGAACTTAGCAATACATACATATTGTTTATATGTTAACAATTTATATATGTACATAATGATATATAAGATATGAGTATTCATATAACATGTTTTCTTATGGGTGAATGTATCTTTGGGTTTCTCGGAGTGCTCCCAATCGCGAAGGTCTTATGATTTTTCCTGGGAATTTATAATGTTGGTGCGAATTATGTTTCTTTTCTTTATAGAGTAGAGTTTGAACATAAGGTTCAGACACTATCATGTCAAGCTTTGATGTCAACCAAGGAAAAGCTTAACAATTTTCATTATAATAAAACGTTTTTCTACAACTGTCAGGTTGGTCGAGCGGTTCAAAACTCCCGATTCAAGCTCTGGTTCCTTCTATGGAAGCGTGGGTTCGAGTACCACAATTTTAAGACATATATTGAGATTTTTGAGATAGTGTTTTTCGCATTTCGTATATCGTTCGCGTATGAGCTCTCTTTCTCTGACTGAGTTCGAGTGACACTTAAACCAAATGTTATTTTGTGAAAACAGTATATAAGCTGGCATTCTCTATGAATGTTTTTACTTCATCGATAGTTGTAGTAGAAGGTAGATCGTCACAAGTGAAATCATTTAACGATAGTGTAAGCTTTTTTATAAGAAGATGGCAACAACGGGTGAAGACTTGCCATCTGTAACACCTTCAGCAAGAGTTTCTGAAGATTTTCCGAAAGCATTAGAGAAACAATAATGTTATTGTGGAAATATATTTAGTGAATGTTGTAATGTGAGATGCCATGAACGTATTCATTGCTCGTTCAGTCCATCTTATAAGGTGTTTCACTGTCATAATTGCGATGCTGTATATGCGAATAAGCTTGCTTTGACTGATAACAATACGATTTCTACTATACAATTCAGGTAAAGCATAAATACTTTTGACTGGAGAATATGTTTGAGTGTATGCAAATAATACTGTGTAGTTTTCATAAGCGTGTGAAATAAAGATAAAGTGATGCAAAACGATTGTTTTTATTCATTTTATATCTTCCAACTTTTAAGCGTTGCTATGAGCATTCGCTTGTAAAAGTTAATAGAATGATCGAAAATTGTTTAATACTTGAGTTTTCTCAGTGTGTTCCCAATCGCGAAGGTTTTGTAATTTTTCTGTAAAATTACAAATTTGCTAAAAATTATGATTCCTTTTATTTTATACAGTACATTTTGAACATAAGCTTAAGATCCTATGTCATCATCCTTTGCCATTAACCAAGGAAGATGTTAAAACCCTTGAGTTTTCTCGGGATGATCCCGATTGCGAGGGTTTTAATTTTTTTTTGTGAAAAGAACAATTTCGCTAAAAAAATTTCTTTCTTTTTGTTTTATACAGTAGATTTTGAACATTAGCTTAAGTTCCTATGTTATGATCCTATGAGGTTAACTAAGGAAATGTTAGCACTTCTCGTTATAATAAAACCTTTTCTGCAAATGTTAATTAGGTAGTGCAGTTTAAGGTGTTTGATTTAAGCCCTGCTTTCCTGTGTGGGAGCGTGGGTTTGAGTTCCACATCTGATAAATAATTTTTAAAGACATATATTAATATAGTAGAGATGGTGAATCTTCCTCTGACTGAGTTTCCGAGTTTGAGTGATACCTAACCAATTGGTGTGTTGAGAAAATAGTGTATAATCATGTGTTTTGTATGAATGTTTTTACATCTTAGACGGTTGTAACGGAAGTCAGATCGTTACGAGTGGAATCATATAGTGATAGTGCATGCTTTTGTAATATGAAGATGTTAACAATGGTTGGAAACTTACCATCTGTAACCCCTTCAGCTGGAGTTTCAGATGAATGAGTATCTAGAAGCAATATAGACACATTATTGTTATTGTGGAATATACATTTACTACAAGTTTCCATGTACTTTGACATGAAAGTAGTCGTTGTTTGTTCAGTTCAGCATACTAGTCATTCCGCTGTGATACTGTGTCTACTCGTAGTGATATCCTACATAGACATAAGGAAAGTGGAAATGTGTTGCTTGTCGATCATTCGGAAGCGAATGCATGTACTACAGCAAGACACTTGCGATTAGGTGTAGCACTAGACAAAATTAATATTGTAAATGTCCGTTTGCCATGAGTTATAAGACCTATGCATCTGTTAACCGTAATGTTGTATTTGCGAGTAGGGAAACTGTGGGTGGATATTGCAGGAAACGTTCTATAAATTTAGAGTAAAGCATAATTTCTTTTGTTGAAATGAGAATATAATTGAGTGTACGTATGTGATACTACATATTTTTAGATAATTGTTTGTAATAAAGTTAAAGTGTATGAAGGGCTATTGTTTCTAATTAATTTTTTCCCTTCCAACTTTTAAGTGTTGATATTAGCAAACGCTTATAAAAGTTAAGAGAATGATAACAAATACTTCCATATAAAAATATTGATATTTGAAAACCCTACACAAACATTCATTCTACAAATATGTATATATTTTTGAAGACATTAGGTGAAACATATTTCTAATAAGTATGGATAGAGAGAACCTACAAACACTTGGACTTGTAAATAATGCTGAAGATTGCTTGAAAGTTGTTAATGATTAGTGAAAATTGGTAATGATTTTGTAAAGATTGGTAAGAAATTATGGAAATATTGGTAAGTATTTATGGAAATATTGGTATAGATTGGTAATGACTGGAAAATATTGATAGAATGATTGTTAAAGATTGTCAAGGATTTAGGACAAATTGGTAAAGAATAGTAAAGAATTATAAAGATTGGCAAAGATTGATGGAAAGATTGTTAAGTATTGGTAATGATACATGGAAATATTCGTAAGGATCGATGGAAATATTGGTAAGGATTAATGGAAAGATTGGTAAGGGTTGATGGAAAGATTGTTAAATATTCATAAGGATTGATGGAAAGATTGTTAAAGATCTGCAAAATATTGATGGAAATAATGTTAAAGATTGGTGTGTGTGTGTGTGTGTTTGTGTTTTAGAGTAGCTTAAGTTTTTTTTTTTTTTGGGTCAGTTTGCGTTGATTATTTTTTTTGTATTAATTTGGGATATTTTGGATTATTATGGGTTAATTTGGATCCATTAATTTCATTAGGATCAAGTCTTGTGTGGAGCGGGTTTTCCTATTTGAATATTTTAGTTTATTTCTATTTTAGTCTGTTATTCTCTCTCTGTGTGTGTATGTTGTCCACAAGCTGTGATAGATTGGGGTAGAAAGATTATGAATTCTGTATGGGAATTCATTATAGAGCGAGATAGTTAATATAGAGGCATATTGTTTAGGTGTTTGTTGTGTAGTCTATTACAAGATTGCATGTATACAAGTTATGATTAATATCCTGCATATGTTAATCAGAAGTTAACATCGTTATTTTAGGACGTGTTATTAGAGCGAAATTAAACATGTTAAATAATCAATACAAAAATACTTCTTATAAGTGTTCTTGAATTGCAATGAAGCAATGAGTATGTTCTCAAAACTATAGTTGTCTTCCGTCCTTGTTTTTTTTTTGTTTTTCATCGGTCGATGGGTATTTGGGTTCAAATCAATACATACATAATCGTTGTAGTTGGATATTCATTATGCCAATATTTTAGATAATTTGCATGGTATTCGATTAAAAGTAATATCTGCTTACCTTGTATGGTTCTTGAATTGCTATGTATATATAACTTATGTCTAAATATTCTCCCTAAATATGTATTTTTGTTATGCAAATACACATATTTTACTCTTGGTGATTAATAACTAGTGTGCTCAAGTCTCCTGATGTAAGCCTAACCTATCATGATCGATAAAATTTTATATGTTTTTTCAAAAGGTTAAGCTGTATTGATTACAATTTAACATTGCGCTCTTCGGAAGTTTTCGAGAATTACTTAGTCATTCTCTAAACAGTCTTCCTAGATTAATTAAAAAGATTTAAATGTCTTTAGTTGTGATAGGGTATGTTAGATAATGCATCGACTTGCATTATGTAATGTTCATATTTGTTGTGTAATAAGTACTTAGCATTTGTATTGTTACACTATATTAAATTAGAATATCTTTAAACTTAAAGAGAGATAAAAACAATAATAGTTTTAAACACTTATTGAATATTTCGTGATTATTATAAATTGGTTTAAACAAATATCGTACATAGTAACTCATATTGGCATAGTTAACTCGTTGGGAATTGAAACAAAGAATATGTTAGTACAATTGTATATGTCTGCGTTTAGGTTGAATTTTTGACTAAATCAGTATGTACGGTTCAATTTCGACGCTTTTCGAAGTAGAAAAATATAGTTACATTTAAAAAAAATGTAAGTTACCTGTGCTGTGAAAAAACCGTTTATATGTGTAAATACTTGTTCTCCAAATTATATCTAAGTAATCTTGAATGATCGAAGCAACAGTCAATAAGAGTATATCTTAACAAACATTCTTTGATTAAGGGAGATTTACGAAATAAACCTTTTTAGATTGCTATATGCAGTATGGAATGAAACAATTTGAGTGAGAGAAGTGATTTATTTGGATCTTAAATTTGTTTTAAAAGCTGTTATACAGTAAAATAGAAAATGGAATTTCGAAAAAAAAATTTTTTTTTTTTTGTATATCATTATACTTTATATTAAATATGTGTTAAATATGTATTGGAAACAGATGATGGAGATTTGTTCATTTGTGCTGTATGTTATGTTGAAATAGTTATCAAGTGATTAGTTTTGCTTGTCAAGTTTTATGTTAGGTGTTTTGCAAGTTGGTGATATGTTGTTTGTAAAATAGTTTGAAGTGTTTCCATAATATGATCGTGTCTTTTTTGTATGCTTTGTTAATTTGAGTAGTATTATATGTTGTTATATGTTCAAGTATTTAGTTTTGCTTGTAGGTATGGGGTTTTGCAACTGTCTTTTATGGCATGTGTAAATGAGAGTTGTGTGAGTGTGTGCATGAGTGTGTGCATGCACGCATGGGTGTGTTTTGTTATTACATGATTAAATGTTTTATCAGAGTAATTCATTGGAAAAATTCTGTCTGTGTATGTTGATATATGTTGAAACCGCATACACGATTGTTTTTCCAGTTATGGTTCATTGACCTGACAGGAATAAAGCAAGAAGTGTCCTCGCTTCAAAATATCCTTTGGATATCATGTTTACGGTAAGGCTTTAGTCTTGAGCTGTCGTTCCTCGGGATCATACATGTCTCTCAATGTATAATATGCAGAATTTATAAGTGTGTATAGTGAGTGCTAACATAGTGCAAGTGTAATACTTTCCAACCATTATAATAATTATATTAATTACAAAAATTAAAAAATTAAAAGGCTTATGACTGTTGATATCTTGCTGTTTTGCTGAGAGAACATATTATTTTGGTGAATTGTGGACGTACATACCTAGAAAATGTTCATTTCGTAATTATGTGAGTATGAATTTGGATGATAACTTTAATTGCACAATTACGTTATTACCCGATTAAATCATATAACTGCATTCCCTACACCATTCACAACATTCAAGTGTTAACATCGAACATATAACACATTAGTTGAGCAGCAGACACAGATCAGGTAATACGATAGTCATTGAGCGTAAGTGAATGCTTAAGAATGCATTTCCGAGAATTTTTTTTATATAAAGAGAGCTGCTGGAATTGATGTCGGTAATCCAATTAATAACATTATATTAATTACTATAAGCATGAATACATAGCAAAGATCAATTTTCGTTAAGTTCAAAATTATTATAATAATTGTATAGCCCAAGAATTGAACCCAAATACGAAAATAATATTACATTAATTGTTCTATGTAGGAATATAAATAAAAATTTTTTTTTTTGTTAAACTTGGATATTAAATAGTATTATGTATTCGGACCGAGACTCGACCTCGATAATACAAATTTAATATTTCATTACATTACATTAACATAGTAGGAATTAAATTCACAAATAAATTTGGTTAAAACTGGAAAGTAAATAATATTACATGTGCAAATATGTCCTTTATGGGTATTCACTTGATAAGTTTATGCTTAGGTATGCTTACAAAAGGTTTTATGTTGTGTTTGCCCTTGCAGTCTTGTTTGTTAATTGAGTGTATGTGTATGTTATGATTTTGATGTTTATAGTTTCGGTATATGAGTAATTATGGAGTTCTCTGCTTATAAAATGATTTTATTTGTTTTTGACTCTAGTGCTCTTACCTACATTGGGGGTGGGTTGTATGTTATAAAATACGAATTTGATGAGTATAGTTTTGACAGATGGGAAAATAAAATAAATATACTTATAAAATATTTTAAGCTATGTTCAACCATGCAGCCGTGTTTGTTATTGGGGTGGATGTGTGTATTACGAATTTGATGATTGTAGCATGAACTTTTCGGAAATTATCATTAACTATGCTTCTAAAAGGACATAACTCAACACTAACCTAACAAGAAAGGGTTTAGGACCTAAATGACCTAACAATCATGTTGGATATTAGGTATGATGTATATGTTTTGAGTTTGATCCCTATAGCTCCAAAAGCGCGAAAATTATGATTTTATTTATAAAAGGGTTTAAATGCATAATTGACCTCAGCAGAAATGTTCTAGGGCTCAATGGACATTACCATTATGTTGTGAGTCGGGTATGCTATCTATGTTATGAGTTTGATTACCATAGCAACAATGATTCGGAATTTATGACAACATTTATAAAATTATTTAACTCAAAATTGAGCTTGCGAGAAAGGGTTTATGACTCAAACATTATGTTGTAAGGTGTTCGATGTGTAATATTTGATGTTCTAAATTGTTACATAATTAATTAAAAATAAAATCAGGATTTTTTCCTTGCTTACTAAAATTCAACATTGCGACAGTTGTAGTTACATAATCTTCTTTTCTGAGGATTTATTTTTAAGTATCTAAATAATACGAATAGTAAGATATGTTACTCAAAACAATCAGAAGTCAAATATTAATTATTATATGTCTTAATTTAAATATATAACTTTACTTTAAAAATTATGTTTTGAATATTTGGTTTTTGTGATCCCATACACTAAATCTCTTTTAAATACAAGTTTGTAAACATGTCACTTCATACATTTATGTTTGACAATTTAAAATGTTATGTACATATATAAATATATTACTTTTTATATAATAACGATTCATTTATTTTTTACAACTCCATTTTGAATGTGAGAGTTCGTAGGTGTTCTATTTTTAAAAAAAATTTAACTTACAATTAAACTTATATCTTGGTGGCACAATCGACTAGAGCATTGAGTTATCAATCAATAGTTCCCCACTTCAGAACCACCAGAGCCCAAATTATTTTATAGTGTATTAACACATTATATATATGATGGCGAAAATAGCGTTAAGCTTCCAGCCGAGCTCAGAGCTCGTAGTAACATATAATAGCATTTAACAAGCTTGTATGTGGCAGGCGAGCAACTCGAGCACTCTCTGGCAGGCATTGTTGACATCAATGTAAACAATTTATTGAGCTTCTGTGCTAACTAGGGGTCTATGATGGCATTAAGAGACATCAGCGCTCCTGGCAGTCAACTCTACAACTAAGATGGTGGCCGATGGCTACATCAGTGCTGTCCAACAAGCAAGTTTGGAACTGAACATGGTATAGCTCTTAGGAAAATGAATGAATGGAGGAGGATTTGGGGTGGTGGTAAAAAATTACAGGACAGCAAAGGGGTTGTGTGGGTTGATAGTGCAGCAGGCATTTAGAATAAATAACCGGAAGAGAAGAAAGTTCACAATCTCGCAGTAAGGACCCAATTAAATCCAGAAGTAATCCCAATCCAGCTCAGGTAGGTGCGGGGGGTGGGATGTGGTTAAATTAAGGGTTGCAGCATGCAGAGCCGGGTGTGGAGCAGTGTAAAACAGATTGTGGAGCTAGGTTAATATTATGGCAGTTCACTATCACTATCACATGTCGCTATAAGTCAACTTTTGTACCAGAACCATCCCATCCCTACTACTTTTCATGTTTCATATTAATAATAATAGTTTCTGTCACGAACAGAAGATGTATAAAATCTCTCATCCTTTAAATGGCATGTCGATCAACAAGATCTTCACAATTTATTCACTCAGATGAAAGTTTCTCACAGAGTAAATGAGCAGGAAGATAAGGAGCTACAAGTTAATTTCATGTAAATCAGAGAAGCAGTATATGCCCCAAAACAGCACAACAGCATTAATATGGAAGGTGGATAATCCTTAAAGAAAAATGGCACATCAGATACTAGTATGTGTAATGTAGATGGAAACATTCAGGATGATCTTCGCACACACACACACACACACACACACACACACACACACACACACACACACACACACACAAGGAACTGATGAACACAATTTACACAGACGTGATTAAATAGATGTTAATTTCGTGTATGACACAGACAATGCAGATAAACAGCTTAACGAGTCCCGTAGAATGAATTGTACAGTCATAGCTTCTGTTCAGCTTAATCGGAAGGCAAACGAAATGGCGCATTTACGTAGAATTCTTAACAGAATGTCATATTTGCGATTGAATAGAGGTTCTAAAATATTTAAAATAAATGCAAATCCAATGTAATCTCGATGTAATCATAAAGATTCCATCCAGAGGACAAAGAGAACTATCCTATGTAGCAAGTTCAGCGATTAAAAAAGGTCACAGCCCAAGGGTTGTAAAAAATAGGTTGTATTAACATCATACATTTCATGGCAACCTCTTAACAAAGGAAGCAAAGTTTAAAAGTAGCATTAGAGTGAACAGACCAAACATTTCTGAACTGATTTTACATTCATGACATAGGATATAATGCTAAATTAATTTTAATTTTTGTTTTGTATATATTTCTGTAAACCTAAATTTATGATGGTAAAATTCATAAGCTAAATATTATTTATGTATACATGAATTTTAAGAGCATCATTATTTTACTAGTGTAATAAATCCTCCAATGTGCTATTTCAGAGCAATCAAAACAATCTATATGTCATTTGTTGTAAAAAAAAGTGATATCTTAATCATTCATTAGTATATACAATTTTAAAAAAATTATGTGTGTGTAGTTCTGAGATAGTTAATAACTTAAACACTAACAATATAACATAAAATTATATTTTCACTCTCCTGAGAGTTTTGTATTTTGTACGTAGGAAAGTTTTCACCAGCAATGACGATATTTTTATTTTAGCCTTAGATGACATTTTCTAAGTGGTGTCGAATATGTACAATGTGTTTCTTGCTTACATGTAAACATTTATTTTAAGAACTGGTGGTGTGGAATACATACACCAAGTTTCTTGTTTAAAGGATAAAATTAATTGCTCACTTTGCCATGCACTGGCTGTACCCTTGTGGACTATACACGATTAACTTTGTCATAATGTTTGTATGTGTGTGTTTGTGTGTGTAGCAACATACCTATATGAAATGTGTGGTAATGTGGTTTTGTACGTCCTATGTAAATTCGTGTTCACTTGAAGCATACGTGTTTCATATGTCAATGGTTTACTCTGCCATGTATTCTTTTGCCTCCTTGCCGTGACTCCTAGTGTATGCTGCAGCCACTAATGAAAACAATTCAAAATTAAAACGATTGTGGTTGGAATTGGTCCACGCTAGGCGCAGGTTTTTCCAGCGCAGACTGTAAAAAATTACTTCAATGAAGCATGGCCCTCCCGCCTGCCTTTCAAAGTATTGCTTTTGGTCTCCCAGCCTACCAAAAATGCTGTGAGACCGGCTTCATGCATTAAAGAACTGTGACTTTAGCTCAACACCAGCTATGAAGCATTGATGTGCATTTAAACTCTCTCCAGGTTAAATGTGGGAGCAGAGTAATTTCAAAGGCTCCTGGTTATGTGTTTTCATGTCATTTAAACTGAATATTAGTATATTCCTTGTGTTTCCGTTTAACAGCCAATTGTATACAGAAGAAAAATGTTTATATGTGTTACATATTAGTACCTAGTTACATTTTTCCCCCAAAATTGATTCTACTTATTGGTATATTCTCTGTGTTTACTTTTAACCAACATTTGTGTATAAGAGAAAAGGTTTTCTTTTGTATTTGTTACAAATTATTGGTACTAGTTGTCCAAAATATTGTTTCTTGTGAGTGTGTCTAATAGTCAAATCATCTCTTTCCTTTATTAATAGAGTTGTGCATGTATACGTCAGTGGACTAGGATTTTTTCTGTATTCTCTCAGCTCTTGGAGCGGGCAATCTCTATGCCGGGCACTGTACTACCAGGATGAGGTTTAAAGGGAGAACCGATGTTTGGGAAATGCCAGGAGTGCATTTAGAATGCTGCCTTGGTTTATGGTACACTCCTTCCCCTCGCAGTGAATAAATTTTTCCCTCTATTTCGACTAAAGGTTTTATTAATTTTACTATTCCCACTTGCCTTCAGAGGAATTGTTTTCCCTAACTCATGCTTCTTGGTGTGCTGGCGGGCACACACTATGGTGCTCGCTGTATCATGGGGGATGGAGCATTGGTAGAATGTACTTGTTTGGAGGACTCTGGAGTGCTCTGAGAAAACTGGTTCGAGCAAACTAACTCTTTACATGTTAGGTTTAATACCACCCATTGCAGCACTCATCGACCGATACTGTGTTCCATAGGATTATATTCCTGGCCTACATCATTGCATTGTGTTGATCAGCACTACATTGCTCGCCAACTCGACCAGTCGAGGAGAAGTAGAAGAAGTTCATCAATGACTATTTGAATTTTTCTTCTGCAACTGTATCACAATCGCAAACATCATGTTACCCACCCACACTAACTGATTTGTCTTCTTTGTCAATTGTCCCATATCAGCCACCTTATACGCCTATCACAGCTCCGTTACTTAGCCGGCACGTCAATGTGGATTTGTGAGGGTCCAGCTGCATCCTTTTCCTATGTATTCCTCCTCCTGGCATTACTTGGCGATGGTGATCATCACATCTTTCACATTGGCTATATTAAAGAGATGAATAATTTTCTTCTTGAAGGCACATCTATCAATCTCTTCCTCATGCAAACTCGGCTTAACATAAGTACACCACAGGAAGACGTTAAATTTAACAGTGCTCTGGTCTGCAAATTCCTGCTACAGCTGGCCCTTGATATGATCGAGGTAGCCACAAATGTCGACAGCATTTCTCGACCTATACTCAATGATGTAGGCCCTTATCACACACCTAAACACGCTTGCCTCTTCCACATACCTGTAATTGTTGGCTACACCAGCCCCAGTGATGATGGCCTGGTGGCGACAACGTCCCTCAGCAGCGATCATACACACCAGAACAAATAGTAAGAGATGCAGCACTTGGGACAGTCAAGGTTGGCATTGGTCTGCTATTATGCGAGCACGTTTAGCTGGTAGAGGGGCAGGTCTAGTAAATTTTATGGTGTGAGCATGCGGTTTATCATTACAAGTAAACGGTCTGTCGCAGATCACCCACTCGGGGGATTTCGCATTGCAATAGGCCCAACAACCACATTCATGTCATCTAACATCGCTGAAAGTCCCATTGCAATACTTACAATTAGTCAGCTCAAATTTTGGCCAGGAAGACTACAATTAATCTTCGCAAAGAGGACTAGCATTATTTTAAAAGAGCGATCCTAGCATGCTAAATAGAAGGGGTAAATCTTGAATGCATCAGTAAGATTAGTTATTAATTGGATCTGCAGTTCGACTTGTCTAACCTGGAATACTCTACCCCTCTATGTCACATAGCCCCATTTGAACCAAAAAGTTCAGGCTTCATTATCAATATATATTCTTGTGAGGAATATTCCAAGCTTATCACAATGAGAGTGGAGAAGGAATAAGGGTTTACCCACTTCCATAACATCTATATGTAGACAGAAGATGGCACTTCCTATTACTGCCACTTAGCTGTTTTCTCCCACCTCATATGCTCGCAGGTGGCCATATAGAGAAATGTTGTTGCTGGTTGCAAGATATGTCTGTGGGTGATAAGACTAAGAGGTGCTGAGACCTGAGTACAAGAAGTATTACAATGACCATACTTCTCTTTGTGTGGACATGCCCAATCTCGAGAATTGCAGAACTCCTGTAATTAAGGTTCCAGAACTTCCACAATATAGATAAGGTGCCTATAGTAGAGTAGTACATCCCTACTACTCGCCTACTAATATTAAGGTTATAAGTAAATTTAAAGATGAGTGCAGAGGGAATTGCATTGCTGTTGTCGCTACCAGCAAGGGTTATCAGGCTGCGCAATGTAGCTGGGTACTGCATGGCCTCAGCATCCATCTCGACAAATTGTGGCAACATCACAGGAAAGGTATTCAAACAAGGTCAGGTGAGATCATATATAAGGAAGGGACAATGGTAGCTCACAGCCATCTTTCTCCAGTCTGCCGGAGGTCCAGCTGGATTGCCACCCAAAGGAGGACCGCCATACCATGTGACCCTGTGGTCAGCTCCGGACTCTGATGCCGTCGAGAGAGCTTCAATGAAGCATTCCTCGTACCCCAAGGTAAATATCCTTCCTGTTTGGGCTAACTAGGTTGTATGGGAAGGCCATCAATCAGGCTCCTTATAAGCAAGAGCGCCTTAAAAATGTGTATGTATCCCTTTAATATAAATCAGTATATGGCTGCAACTACCTTGAGTATTACCTTTACTAAGACGCACCTTGCACTGCGGCAATTATACCACTTTAGTCCTGAATAAAGTTGCATTTTGTAATTAAGAGTTCTTTACTTCTGTCTATGCATTACCCATTTCTGAGTGTGTGGTGCCTACTCTTAAAGGAGTACCACAAAACATGGTCGATTGTTTGAGCTAAGGGCCAAATTGTATGCATACAGGTATATAGACAATGTAGTAAAGAGGGCCAAGGTAGTTCAGAAGAGCATAGTCAATAAGGACATCACCTTAGAGGACTACAGGCACATTCTACTGAACCATCAACTCATGAGGGTGCAGGTCAATTGCATTAGTTCACACCACCATAGTGTATAGAATGAATGTAGCAATAAGCTAGTTATGTCGTGTATTGGAAACAATCATCAAATTCCGTATGATGAGTAATACTATGCACACACTTCTGGAGCAGTGACATATTACCATATATGTGTCTATCCCTGGGAGGGTAACAAGGTTGGGATGCAGAGTAGGGGCTGTTCGTCATCTTGGATTTGTCGAAGATAAAGTGCTTCCTTTCCCTTCGCCTACAAGGAACCACTTGTGTGTGTGTAGATTTATTCCCAGCATACTAGAGCCCATGTAAAAGCCATATACATACTATCCTGGCTGCCTAGAGAGCACAATATATGACATGTACGACATGTAAAATATTCTTTCCAAGTGTGTTGCTAATGTGTGTGTCTACATTGTGAGCATTTTCAGCACACTGGAGAATACACTACAGACTGGTCAAGTGTGCTAGCTAGTAACCTGCTATGGTACCAAGCTGTCAAATATTTTCTTCATACCTCACTCCAGTTCTTCAATTTTACAATATACCGCATGCGACCTATCTTCAATATGTCCAGTATACTTATGTATGTGTCTTGGTTCCAGTATAAGAGAGCACATACATGAGTTATATCTGTACTGCCACATATGCTGGCTGGTTGTACATTGGAGAACATGCGGGAAGCCGACGTTGTCCCGCACAGTTGTACGACCTGTTCCTGTACCATGTTTGAATTTCTCAATGACACTCTGGAGCACATGTAGGAGCTGCAAAATAATTATACCAGGGGTCCTGCTGCTACTATTGAAAATTTTGTCGATTACTAGTAATACACTGGTTTGAAATGCAAGGGTTGTCAAATTTTATCTCTTCTAGTGTATATTATTAATACATATGATTCATGGACTCATTCACATTTACCCACAACTACTACTACATAACCAGTATCTCCAAACCCCTACAATCATTACTTCTATGATTCTTATGCTGTACCTGTCTTTCTACATAACCAGCAAAATTCGCTTCTTATGCTATGCTTCACCTACCTGGAGATTTGGCATCTATGCTGAGTTGCCGACCCGGGGACCTGCTTTCTTCCCTGAGGAACTCGACACTTATCCTAGTGGGTGCAATGTGAATGTGTTAACTATTATATGCATCAGTTGACATTGAAGTGCCTGGTGGTCCTTATCGAATCTGTAAATATTCTTGATAAATGCACTGTATCCCCCTTCTCTATAAATCAATCTATCTATCTGTACTCTTCTATGTGCTGTCATCTTTCTTGGTGTTACCTTCTCATTTTTTTTTTTTTTTGGTTGGTTGTATTTTCGTTTCCACATTGGAAGGTGCCTCTTCAATGTTCTGACTTCATCAAAAATAGTTATTTTATTTTTTCCTTAAATGACTTGCATTGAAGGTAAAAGATAATAATTAATTGTTGGTTGGGTTGTCACAATATTGATGAATGGTCACATTTCCAGAGTACATCCACATGACATGCTATAATGTCCTGTGAAAAGTGAAACTGAATGACGCATCAGGAATATGAGTGCTTTCTGTTACAGGTGGTGCACAGGTTTGTTCACTGTGTGCAGGGCTTACCCAGCACTCGGGGGATTGGGGCATGGTACGGCCAGATGCTTGGTAGAGGCAGAGGCGTGAGCATGATCAGGCTCCTGGGAGGAAAGGAGCTGGGGAGAAGACAAGGAGAGAGGGAGAGAACATGGTGTGAGAGGACGAGAGACAATGTAGAACGAGAGAGTTTAATATGATGCAATCTCTGTTAGCTGGTCAGCTCTTACACACTGTTCAAAGTTTTCTGTACTTATTCTGCTCATGTTCGCTGGTCGTGCACATGAAGTAGGGCAGACAGAGAGGGGTCTGGCAGGCTGGAGAAGGCAGACGAGACCACCGGATTTGTATCATGAGACTGGAAAAACACTGTGAATAAATTGACGCCTTGTGGGGCTTCATCATGAGGACCCGAGTGCCATTTTGCTAGGCAAGAATCATAGATGGACGAGAGCACTCTGGAGAAAAATAATATTATGGCTGTGAGAGTGGGTGAGTGGGGTTCTCACACTTTATCTAGAAGGAAATCACCACAAGAGAGCATTGGGGAACAGCTCTGGCATCGGACTAACAGACCAGGAGGTTGGGGTCCCAGATGGCTGGTGGGGCTTCATTGTGAATATCATAGATAGCTGACTGGGTTTTGTCATGAGGACCCGCGCACCATTTCGCTAGGTGGACACCCTCAATGTTAGAATGTAGTAGAATCTAGAAAACATGAAAAATTATGTGAAAATCGAAAATAATTTTTTTTTAGAGTGGCACCAACCCTTCTAGGGCATTTATGAAAAAAACTGGTAAATTTACTTAATTTTGGGATAAAAATTCTTGATTTTGGAGTTAATTTACTTGTGTTTTAGAAAGTTTCATTTATTAAATTTCAAACCATGATTTTGGATAAAAAAAAACCATATTTTTCGATGAGAATTGAGTTGTGCTACAATTCCCATTTTACATCTACTTACTTTATATATAAAAAAAAAGAAACTCACAACACTGCTGAATAAAAGATTTATCCATGTTGCTTTTTGCACAAGAATCTAAACATAATGTTACAACTTATATATGTGATACATGTATTAAATTTTTCACATCTCAAGAAAAATTTAATAAACATAAACATACCTTAAAAATAATCACTAAATACCAGCATACCTTTGAAAAGGGAGAAAATATATTTAAAAAATTATGAAAATATGCTGAAGGTTCCTTTCACAATTTATGCAGATTTTGAACCAATTCTAAAGAAAATACCAACAATTAAACCATATCCAAAATAAATAAATATTTTTAATGTATTCAAAAAATATCCAGTTTTAACAGAGGATGATATTCATTTTTAAGGAGGTACATAAATAAAGATATACATTCACTAATGATCAAATAAATACCATTGAGATGAAGTTGAATGAAGAATCATATACAATGAAATATCAGTTACACGATGTTTCAGGTTTTGCTATTATATTGTATCTATTTATTACGATAATAAACCACCAGTTGTTTATATAGGCCCAAATGCACATAAGAAGTTCATAAAATCAATTAAAGGGGAAGTAGAATACATTGGGGAAATAGATTCGCACAAAGAACCAATGCATCTAATTACAAAAGAAGAAAAAGTGTTATGTAATATATCTAAAAAATATATTGTACGTGAATGTCAATATACAAAGGCAAAAAAAAGGACAGTACATGATCATGTAACTGGACAATTCATTCACCCAGTATCTAATAATTGAAATATGCAATTTAAAATACCCAATTTTGTGCCAATTTATTTTTGTAACTTAGCTGGATATGGTGCTCATTTATTTATTAAAGAGCTAGGATTAGGTGAAAAAGAAATAGATTTAATTGCAAATAATGAAGAAAAAATTATTACTTTTGGGAAAACAACAAAAAAATTAAAAATGTGATTTATAGACACATTTATATTTGTGGTATGTAGTTTGGATACATTATCATCTAATTTAAGCAAAGATGAAAAGAAGCATACAAAAATGCATTTTTCAAAAGATAAAATACATTTAGTATCTAGAAAGGAGGTATATCCATATGATTATGTGGACAGTTGGAAAAAATTTCAAGAAGCAGAATCTTCGCCAAAAAGTAAATTTTACAATAAATGAGATAAATCTGTTATAACTGATGATGTTATAACCATGCAAAAGTGTATGGGATCAATTTAATATGATAAACCGTGGGGAAATCAAGATATATAATTAAAAAGTGACGTGTTACTATTAGCAGATATATTAAAAAACTTTAGAGTAATATGTATAATTGCATATGATATTGATGTGCCATGCTATTTTACAGCACCAGGATTATCATGGGGTGCAATGTTAAAAATTCCTAAACACCATTAGATTTATTACATAATTAAGATATTATTTTAAGGGTAGAAAAAGTAATTAGAGACAGAATTCCACAATGTTTTAAGAGCTATATAACAGCAAATGATAAATATTTAGACGATTTTAATCATAATCAAGAGTCTAATTATTTAGCTTATTTAGATGCGAATAATTTGAATTGTTGGGCAATGTCTCAATATTTACCATATGGTTGTTTCGAATGTGTTGGTTATCCAGAAATTAAATTAGAATTTTTGGCAAAATGTGTACATTAAATCTTATGGATTATTCTGACTATAGTTACATTTTAGAAGTAGATTTAGAGTATCAAAAAGATATACATAAATCACATAATGATCTCCCATTTTATCCAAAAATTAAGCTATTTTCAGGAACAAATCAGTCTAAACTCTCACTATCACAATTTGAAACAGTATCTATACAATTGCTTAAAGCATACAAAAATACATAGAATATGAAAGTTTAATATGTTTGATTGGTTAAGAAAGTAGATAGATGTAAATACATTGATGAGAACTAATCGAAAAAAAATAATTCTAAAAAAGATTTTTATAAGCTGATAAATAGTTCTGTTTTTGATAAAACTATGGAAAATATGAGAAACAGGGAGGATATATTATTAATTTAAGATGTTGAAAAATGGGGAAAATAAGTAGCAAAAAGAAATTTAAAAATAAATACTATTTTTAATAGGAATCTTACAGCTTTACATGAACAACATGAATCTAAAGTTAAATAAGCCTATTTATGGGGGTATGTCAATTTTGGTCATAACAAAAGAGTTAAAATATGATTTTCATTATAGATTGATGAAATAATTATGGATGTAATATTGAATTTTGTTGTCAAGATACAGATTCCTATATTTATAACATAAAAACAAAAGAGTTTTATGAAGATATGAAGTCCATTGTAGAAAAATTTAATAAAAGTTATTACCCAAAAGGTAATATATATAACATACCTCAAATAAATAAGAATGTTTTAGGTAAGATGAAAGTTGATTGCGAAGGGAAGATAATAAAATAATTTGTTGGTTTAAGAGCTAAAATTTATGCACATACAGTTGACGATAAAGAAAACAAATGATCGAAAGGTGTAAAGAAATGTGTAGTTAAAAAGAGAATAATATTTTAGGACTATAAGAACTATTTTTTTAAAAGAAAAATAAAATATGGAACAATGAATTTAAAATGGAATAAGAAACATGAAACATATACAGTCGAAGTAAGTAAAATAGTATTAAATCTTGTGATGACAAAAGGATTATGAAAGAAAATAAAATAGAATCATTACCAAATGGATATTAAAATATATAGTTTTATTAATGAGAGTTGAATAATCCAGCAGTCGGAGCACCGACCACTGAAATTTCACAAATAATCTTTTAAACAACTTTAATTTCCAAAACAATGTCCATATTAGTACCATCAAAATCATTTATTTACCATTTTATCTGCAATATCTAAAAATAACAATTAAAACATTTGTTATTTATTTTATCAAAATTGTGTTTGTAGGCTCATAATCAATATAATCTCTAAAACCAAACATAGTTTTCAATTGGGAAACCAGCTATTATATTTGTTTCTAAATTATTTGATTCATAATATTTTATGAACATTCCATTTGGCAATTTAAATTGGGTATTTATTGTTTTAAATGGATAAAAATTTGGTCATTTACTGCCTTTAAAAACTTTGTCTTTTTCAGTAGTCACATTTCTTTCACTTCCAAGCATATCAGATAATAGGTAATCTAATTTTATGTCAAACTTAGATTGATGCAATATTCTGTTTTTCACATTAACTGCTGTTAATTCAATGTTGTTTATTGAAAATGGTTCAAATGAATTTTATAGATTGTTTTAATGATTCAACATCGTATTGTCGTTTAGTAATAGTGATAAATTCATTTTTATCAACCACACTACTAATTTTTTCAGTTGTTATAGTATTATTGGATGTATTGTAAGTCAAATTTTGTGCAAAAACTAATCAATGCTATAGATTTATCTTGATGAATTTTATCATAGTGAAGCATCTTCATTAGTAAAGTTATTTGTCAATTTAAACACTGTATTATCCATTTTGTAAAACTTTATTGTTATAAATGAACAAAGTCGATTGGGGTATTGATGTTTTAATTTCCGAAGAATACACCAAAAATCCAAATAATTAAGATTTTCCTTATCATTATAAGAGCCATTATCATCAGGTCAGTAATTGTGATAAAACTAACCTAATGATGAATTATATTTACAATAAAGGTTGGTTACATTTCAATAACTTGTATGTTTGCTAAAAAAGTTTAATCATCCACAATATATTCAGTTATGAAATGTCTGATGTTATATCCAACAAGTTTAGTGAAAATATGGCTTATTTTTTAAGTAGCAATGGCGAAATGATTCCACTAGACCAATGTGAAAATAAATATCTGGTCATTTCGATAAAGTAATCTTAGAAAATCAAAATTTAACCATGAGTACTTTATCATGGGAAGGCATAAAAATGTTGATATATTTTATTTGGCACAGACTTATTCAAAAGTACCCAAATAGTTAATAAGATATTATGAAATATTTGTGTATATTTAGGCATGATTAAACACATTTAAAACACATATATAATGATTTTGTTGGTAGAGATATGACACATGAGAAATCTAAAGAATTCGTTCAAAATTTTTGGGGCAAAGACTATGTATTTATCATTTTAGATATGAGTAGAAGAGTGAAGGAAGGGAAGTGTCGTAATAAGACAAAACTCTTTTGGAAAATAACTGCATCTCAATAAGAAGTGTAACTAAAAAGTTGTACTTATTGCATTTAAATCCTTTCAACAGCTTCAGAAAACATGCAGCCATGTAGTTGTGATACAATATAGCTTTCCTGCTGTGGTACAAACTAGTTGGTACAAACTAGTTGAGACAGATAAAAGATTTCCTTACTGTGCTGGCCTCTACAAGCAACAGAATAAATTTTATTGAACAGTGCTGCCATCTTCATGCCTCAGAGCAAACACTTGGCACAACTCTCGATAGTAACTCATCGACCTTGGCTGCACTTGGGCCTGCATAGTTGCGACACACTTGCAGGACACTCTCGAGCTGGTTTCAAGGTGTGAATGACTTCACTTGTCGACTTTGGGCAAGCTCAGTACAGAAGATGTGACACTTGGTTAGAGTGACTCGCCACTTATAGTTTTCAACTCGCTATGGCTCACCAGTTGTAGCTTACAACTCAGTGCTGCTATTGTCTTGTCTCCTTATCTCAGAGTCAAGGTGTTTGATTTCAAATGCAAAGGTCATCAGTTCGATTCCTGGTCTGAAAAGAAAATTTAATAATTAAATATGAGGTGCCCATAATTTACACTATTATATTATCACCAAACAATTCAAAATTCGAGCTAAAAATATTGCTGATCCTTGCATAAAATACAACAAGTAAATCCTATTAATTGCTACCACCTTAGTCTCCAGTAAAAAATACTCTCTATTATATAAACATAATATAACAGATATATAGCTGGAGTATTCCCATTCAATGTAAGGAACCCACACCATATGGGAAGGGTGGTACAAGAAATTAAATAAAAATAAACAATTAAATATGTTAAAAAGTACAATCAACTCTCCATTATATATATAGCCTGGCCAAGTGAGGAGGTGAATGAGTTTCTCCAATTAGAGTTTTTTGCTGGTGTCAATAATATCAAGGCTGGAAAAATATATAATTGGTCACTGGCAAGGTGTAAAAATCCCTAATCCCGTGAGGTCCCTGGCATATCGTAACGGCCTGTAAATATTTTGCATTTTTTTTAAATAAAGCTCACGATAGGTGAAAGGTGTGTTGAATGATGGAACAATGAACAAACAATGAACAAATGTTGAATTGAACATCAAACACATCTTATGTATGTTAAATGATATTATGAATGAAATGATTACCCTTCTCACAACCTATTAAACATTTACAGTCTTTATAAAAATATTTTTTAAAGATACTCCAAAGTCTTGCAATTATATTAATATTTTTTCTCTGGAAATATTATATGAAAAAATTTTTCTTTCAAATACTATTGCTTTCATTCATTTACAAATATCCTCGAATTTTATAATCCTTTGAATTTTGATTTAATTTCAAAATTTTCTTGTTTTCTATATCTGGAAATGAATTCTCTAATATACGTTTAAATATTTTTAATAGTTCTATTAGTTCTTCTCTTCGAAATTATAATATATTTTCTATCTTTAATATCTTTATTAAATTCTAGGTTATTTAACATTTAGAGATTCTATATTCAAGTCACATGGATATAATACTCCTTTGGATTCTGGGTGATCATTTAGAACTTTATCTATGCACTCCATTAAAACATGACTCCTTTTACAATAACAGCCTCGAATGTCTAAATTCTTTGCAATTTCTCTCAAATCTATGTAATCTTTTTCAAGATGATAGTTATTCGTAATTTAATAAGTTTTATAGTTTTTAGAGAAATTATTAAATCTGTCTTGTAAATCTCTTGTCTCACTTAAATTGTTTCCTATTTATTAAATTTTACATTTGTTAAAAAGTTGAATTTTTGTGGGGGAACTGAAATGCATCCCCATTATTTTTATAGGAAAAATATTTTATAAGTTGTATATTTAGGGTAGCACCAAATGGTGATACTTAAGAATAACAAAAATATTACTATGTGTGTTAATGAATCTTGTTTATATCAATTTTTTTCCTTCTTTAATATATATATAGATATAATACATATTTTTCTACTTACAAGATGGCCGCATTAGTAGACAAACAATTAGAGGAATTAAAACTAGGAACTGATAATTAATTGACTGTAAGAAATTAAATTTTTAATGTTAAAATAGAAACTGATGTAATAGATGCTAATAGACAGCCTTGGTAAAAGGAAAAGATATAGCTGAAATTTTAGAATACTCTAATCCGAAAGACTTATTACAAAAACTAATTTCATTGAAATATGACACCTTTATCAGAACCATTTAAAAATCTTAACAATGCAATGTTAACTCTAATGCTGGCAAAGCAATCGATATCAATAAAGAAAGGAGCAACACAACTATCAATAAAATCTAGAATAGGCAGGCAATAAGTCATTGCTAAAACAAATTTCTAAGTGGCTTAATTATACTAAATATTTATGAAGATAAAGAATCAAACATAATATATCCCTCACATTATTACATTTTTTAATATTTAAATTATAAACAAAATATATATAGACAATTAGAGAACTGATTTACATTTTCCTGAACTAAATTTTGCTATTGAGTATGATCAGTTTAACTATAAAAATAGAGATGTTATTATAAAATATATATTTAAAAGTATATAGGGACCCATTAAATTGTATATTTATAAGATTTAATCCAAATGTAATAGATTTTGATATAGCTGAAGTGGTTAATAATACTGTATTTAATTTAAATAAAATATGATATTTTGGTGATACCAATAACACAAATATATTCCAAATTTACTCTATGTCTGTTTTATTAATCCAAGAGTTGTGTGAATCATGAAATCCTAACCAATTCACATAAATTTTATTAACTTTGGTTTTTGAAACTTTTACAACCAAAAATTCACCAGGATAATTAGTTTTCATAATTTCATATTCATAAAAATTGTATTTTATTTCTTCTCCTTTAGTATCTTTCAGTTTGTATGTTGGCACATAATAATATAATACCTCAAAAATGGTAAATAATTATGTTGTCCAATTAGCTGTATAACCCTTTTCAAAGATTCGTTTACTTTTGCTAACACAGAGAATATTGCCAAAATTATATTTCGATTTAGTAAATGTATTCACAAAATCTTGTCATCTTAAATTTTTTTCATTTTTTTTATTTACTTCAATTGGTCTCATACCATTAGAGCGATGTTTAGTATTGTTATATTCTTTCACTAAATCATCTAATATATTTACCCATTTGTAATTGCCATTTAAAGCAAATTTCTTTCTCATTTTGTTCTTCCTTGTACTATTATATGTATCTACAACACTAGCTTTAAGTTCACTGAATGTAGAATAATGAGTTATGTTAAATTTTTACATGAGTCTTTAAATATTTTACTATAAAATTCTGAGCCATTGTACTATTCCTACTCTTAGATTTAGGAAAATATTTTTGCAAGCAATGATTTATTAGAATTACATATAGAACATATACTTTTCTGAACTAATCGTCCATTTTAGTATTTACATAACGTATAATATTATTTTTAGTAACTTTCTTAGACTTCAAATACCAAATACTCTCAATTTCATTAAAAAAAAAATTAATCTTGATATTTTACGAATACATATATTGTAGTCTTCAAACCGTCTTTATGCACGGATATTTTATCATTTTTATTTTAAAAAATAAAGCATCGCCTCTGTAAAGATCAAAAGGCTTACTGTAATCTATTTTTGTAGTCCTGTTAATAACAACTGCATCATCATCAGGTATTAAAATTAGCAGTAGTTATTTTTAAAATCATCAAAAAATTAAAGAAAATTATATTATTATGTAAGTGAATAATATGACTAACTTTATTCCACTTAGCATGTAAATGAAATATATATGATTTTCCTTCCTTACTTTTTTTTCAAATTTCGTTTTAACAAGTGATCACAATAATTCAAAACAGATTTGTTTAAATTTTGTAATTTATTTCTATTGACTTAATTCTTATCAATCTATGGAGTCAGCCATATTATTAATTATACGATTTTTAAGATAAACATAATCTGTTGTATAAACAAAACCTTTGCTAATTTGATCTTATAAAGCAGAAATAAAATATTGTACTTTGAATTTACACATGTTTTTAATTCATTAGCATCAGTTTTAGAGTTTTTATTATAAAATTTCATTAATGGTTTCCCAAATATATCCATCATTTAATAACAAAGAAATTATATACTGAAACTTAAAAGCTCTCGAAAAAGGATGTAACACAATTAAACATAAATGTCTATAGATAACTGAATTAAAATTCTGAATTTGGTTATCATTGTAAAAAAAATATTTCTCTCGTAGTAATTAGTTAAATTAGTAGGAATATTACGGCAAAATGAATCGAAATAGGAAACATCATTATTTTCTTTAAAATAACAAACCCAATGAGTACCAGTATTTTATGAAATGTCAAAATTAACTTCAGCACATTCATTTTTGTGCATTTTTTTAGGTAGATCGTCAATTATGTAAATATTTCTTAAATTTTTAAATTTAATATTTTTACATATTTTTCAATATCGAAATTCGACAAAGGCGATATAATCAAATTTTTAAATTTCATATTTTTACACATTTTCAATATCAAAATTAGGTAAATGTGATATATAATTTTTTTTTTTTGGTTTCCCCTTTTTTGCAACTATTCCAATTCGTGGGTTTTTTCCGTTGCCATATTGTCTATTTTGATCTTCTAATTCTTTTTATTTTTCTATTTTGTTCAACAGAATTGTAAATTTAGCTATCTCCTCCAGTTAAGCACCGAGTGCAGCTAAAACTGGAATTAAAAATGGTAAAAAACTTACACGATATAAACCACTTCCAGATTTTTCTTTCAGTATTTTTTTGATTGTTGGTATTGGCCAAGTTAATTTGTAACCTGTACCTGCTTTCAATTTTTTTTCTCTTAAGTTGTTCCTTTGTTAAAAAATAATCTATACCCAAATCTCTTAATTGTTCAATGCGTATATCGAATGCTATAAGTGTTAACTTCATTTATAAGTTAAAAAAAAAATAGTAATTAATACATCACCCATATTTTCATATTGTAGAAATAGTTGAAGCAACAGCCACAGAAGCAATTTTTTCACCAATTGGTGTATCTTTATATGGCATAATATCCTTTGCTTCATTTTATAAAATTTTGTCAGCTTCATGTTTAGATTCTAAAACTTTATGATCTCTATACGCAATATCGTGATATTTGCAGGCATCACATAATTTATTTATTTCTGTATCCCCTTTTTATAACATTTCATCTAACTTTGTAAATGGACTACAATAATTATACACTGGCAAATGCATTTGAGAATTTCAAAAAGAATGAGAACTTGCATTTAAAACTCTTATAAGATATGAAATTACTTTTTGATTATTAATAACAATATCAGAAAATTTTATGTTCAACATATTCACTATGCTCACTTTTTCATTGTAATAATTGTTATTGCCAGCATTTTCTTCGCCATGTATAACTAATAATCTATCAACTAATTTTCTAACATCATCCATACAGGCATATTCTTTTGGAAAATTTTTGTTTTTTTTTTTATACCTACTCCAGATCTAGGAGTTCTTGGAGAAATCATTCTCTCTTGTATGATTCGTATTGAACTTGAGTCTGAATCTTTTATATATTTTTCATAAATTATTATACTTCCAACCAACACTCGAACTTAGATCAATCCTTTTCTTATTAGGAATGTAACTTTTAAATACGCCATTTGTTAATAAAACATTTTCTGTGTAATTTTTAAGATCATTAACATTGTAAATACCTCCAAGTTCTTCTCCACTATTATTTGTTAACAATTTCAAAAGTCCTTTTGTTAATTCATATTCGTTATCTTTGACAAATAGAATATCACAATCTTTATTTACTTTAGTATCAGCGATATAAAAATTATGTCCTCCTCATAAACCATATTATTATTTAATGTTATTAATATCTCCAAAAACATATTTTCCAATAATTAACTTTAATTTATACTAACTGTAAACACTCAAGAGGATATCAGCTATTATTCGTTTTTGGGGCGAAGACCATAATTTGTTATTGATTGTTCGTAAAGAAAAACCACTGTGGTTAAAGATAAATCAAACATAACAATTAGTGAAGATTTCAACAAAGTTGTTGAAGCAGAAACAATTTGCAATGTTGTTCTAATTACTCAAATGAAACTAACTTATGATTATTTGCAAGAAAATATTTCTGATTATAAATTTTTGAAATTAATAAATGGAGGAAGTAAACGATTTTACGGAAACAACAAAATGATTCGATAGTTTAATAAAAAATTTTATATCTATAATTAAAATGTTTAATCTAATAAAAAATTATTTTGTTAACCAGAATGAGATATTTCCCCTAGTATCAATTTTGATTTGTTACATTTTTATTCGTGTAGGATTTGTGTGTAATTTTTATTTTCTGCAATCTACTTTTCCTCTTAATAAATTTCTTTCTTTATAAATAAAAATGAAAACGCCTGTGTTACCATGCAGTATGCAAACTTTTTAAAGTTGGTGATGTTTCAAATACACCTTCCTATAAATTAGATAACGCTACTTACGAACTCAGAGAATTAGTTTTCAAATGTCATCTAAATCTACAAAACTTACAATTATTGCTCTTAGAAAACATTGATGACAAATATGTACGTCACGAAATAGGTGACGACTTTGAGAAGATAGAAGAAGTTTTTAAAAAGTTAGTAAAGCTTCGAATATATTCTATAAATATATAATATTATAATATTTTATTTGATGTTAGCTTATTTTGCTTGATTTTGCATTAAGTCTGATTGAATTAGATTGCTCGCTTGATAAATTAGTGTTTCTAGAAAACATGAAAAATTACCTTGAAAAATTATAAATTTTCTTTATTTTGGCTTTCGAGTTTTTTCGTTTTTTCTTGTTATTTCGATAAAAATAGCAGGAAATTGATATGTTAGTTTTCTCCTAAACTTTTACTGAAAATTGCCGATTTCAGTTCTGGTGGTCTAGCTCTCTTATTACTCGTCTGCTGATGTAAAATTATACACAAATCTACTACAGAAAGTCCAGTTTATGATTATAGAAAATTTAAGAATATTTATTTGCTACCAACAACCCAGCACATTTGTGTTACAAGGCGTATATTAATAGACCAGCCGTTTAATGCGTACGAAATTTTGGTTCCTAAAATGATGTGTTTCTCGAGTCTTGAAACAAATAACAACACTAGTATCAAAAAGCAACTTCACATTGGCCGCATACCGAAGGGACATATTTGTTAGTGAAAAGATATGATTTCATTTTTACTTAATACGAACATTTAGATTTAACACATAAGAAAATATAATAAGTGCACGTTGTAACTCTAAATGCAAATTCTTGTGACTCTTACAAACTGAATTTCATCAAAAGAGGATCCGTTATTGCCGAGTTGTAGGAAGGAGGCAAATGTACCCTCACGCGCACATACATACATACACACACACACACATATTTGCACACGGGAAGGAAATAGAGTTTCGCTCTAACACCTTTAATAAAGGATAAAACACGCACAATGGGTGCTTTGAACGTATAAAAGTCTCCATGAATTCCAACAGCGTACGCGAGAATGGTACACACTGGATTATTAAAAGGTGCTGGTCATAACTTTGAAACCATAACTTGAACCCACTGTGCAGCGAAGTAATGTATTCTGCGTGGATATAATGTAACACTTTATGAGGCATTCAATATAATACAATTAAACTTTTACTGCTAAATTATTTGGGAACTCTTAGGCAATATAATTTTTGTCGTACCACAAGAAAATTAGAACACATTTTACAACGCGTATTTGTGGAATATGTAAACTTAAAGATGGTTTTAACATGCCAATACTGTAGACTTAAAGAGATTGTATACATGTAGGATGTTGCAAGAAAATCATTATCTTGTCAACTAGTTTAAAAGGACCCATTCTTTGGAAATTATTTTTACTTGTTGTAGTTTGCTTGCGGCAAGTTCACATTTTTCAAGAAACCGTTTGTTCCAAGGCTGTACTACAGTGTTCCACGCATACACGTGTATTTTAAATGTGGTTATTCGTAATGTCTGTGCCAATCATAGTTAGGTGTATCTGATATATTACAATTGTGATCCGCGGGCGAACACATGAAATAATTAAACATTCTTCACGAATAAAAATATGGTATATTCTTTCTGCTCAAACATTTGAGTTAAAACGCTGTGTGTTGCAAAGAACTTTTGTTTAAGATTATATACGCACACTTCCGAAACTCCTATATTTTTGATACCGCGAACAAATTGTGCACTTTACGATGAATCAAATGAGGCTTGATGACATACACACACTTTTGAGATATATATCAAAGTGGGTACTTTGTGATTATTTACATGAGGTTTGCTGTATTAATAGTATATTTCAATTATTCATTTTTATTCTTAGCAACAGTCAAATTAACAACGTTGATACATATCGAAGTCAAGGTGTCATATACAAATACATAGCAAATGTCACTGCGAAAAGTGTTAGTGTTTCTCACACAACTGCTCTTTTGTTTCCTCTACAAATTTAAGAATACAAACAAACGAGTCACATTTTAAGGTATAATAATTTCTGCAACAAATGGGGCTACATCAAGAATATTTACACATCCTCACTTAAAAATAATCGTTTCTCTTGTGTGCCACTGCTCACTTTTATCAAGGCCATTTGGGAAACCAAATTATTTCACATCACTGCAGTTAGATTTTTGTAAGTAAATGTGCACACATATCATAAACGGACCAAAATAGAATTAAGCATTTAAAACAGCACAACCATAATACACAGTAGGCGAAACATGGTTTACTTGGAGACAAACAATGTGTCTCCTTACTGGCGCTTCCATCCTGCTCGCCCAACGGAGGCGACCAAAGGAGGAGAACATGCACATGACTCACCTCATGTCCTTGCAGCGTGCCCAGAATGACATGGCCAGAATGTAGACACCGCGGAGATCGTGATAACGCTAACATGGATGAACAACTTTACAACCATCGCGAGAAAGTCCTTCTCAGAATGACCTCCTGTGTAACTCGAGATGCCGACAGCCTCCTTGGCCAGGTCATGTGAGCCTCTGTGTGTGGTCACAAGAACGACGTGAGTATAGAGTGCGATCAGCAGGGGAGTAGGGACTGGCGTTGATCGTCTGGACTGTAAGAATTAGGGACTTCCTTCTTGAGTGGCGGACATTTATAAATATATAGATGTATGACAGCTAATATTTTAATCATAGGTGTATAACATCTACCTGAATATTATGTAGCTGTACCCTAGTGTAAAACAGCGATTGGGACTTTACTAGGTGAAACTAGCATAATAAAGTATCTTATAGATATGGATGACATCGGAAAAAAAATGTCTTAACAATTCATTAAATATAACAAAAAAATTAAAATTAATAATTTTTTTTTAACATCCACCCGTCGAGTACTTTGGGTACGCCGTAAAATATTTGGTAGCACTGTACATATTTAGATAGGCGACTGCAAGTGGTTAATTATAATAGAGACGTGAGTATATATGGTAGGCGACTTGACAAGGACCAGTGGCCCTGGTGGAAGGACTTGACAAGGAGCAGTGGCCCTGGTGAAGAGATTTGACAAGGAATAGTGGGCATGGTGGTGGGACTTGACAAGGAGCAGTAGGCCTGGTGGAGGGACTTGACAAGTCGAAGTGGTCCTGGTAAAGGGACTTGAAGAGGAGCAGCGGGCCATGAGGAGGGAATTGACTAGAAGCAGTGTGCCTGGTGCAGGGACTTAACAAGGAGCATTGGGCATGGTGGAGGAACTTGACAAGAAGCAGTGGCCCTGGTGGAGGGACTTGACAAGGAGCAGTGGCCCTGGTAGAGGGACTTGACAAGAACAATGGCCTTGGTGGACGGACTTGACATGCAGTAGTGACCTTGGTGGAGGGACTTGACAAGCAACAGTGGTTCTGGTGGAGGAACTTGACAAAAAGCAGAGACCCTGGTGGAGGGACTTGTTAAAAAGCAGTGGCCCTGGTGGAGGGACTTGAGAATGAGCAGTGGCCTTTGGGGAGGGACTTGACATGGACCATTGTCCCTGGTGGAGGGACATGGCAATCAGCAGTGGGCCTGGTCTAGGGACTTGACAAGTTGCAGTGGCCCTGATGGAGAGACTTGACAAGGACAATTGGCATTGTGGAGGAACTTGAAACGGAGCAATGGGCCTGGTCGCGGCACTTAACTAGGAGCAGTGGCCCTGGGTGGGATTACAACAAAGAGAAGTAAGCCTGGGGAGGGACTTTATAAGTAGCAGTGACACTGGTGGAGGAACATGAAAAGAAGCAGTGGGCCTGTTTAAGGGACTTGACAAAGAGCAGTGGCCTTGGTGGAGGGACTTGACATGGAGCAGTGGCCATGGTGGAGGGACTTGACATGCAACAGTGGGTCTGGTGGAGGGACTTGACAAATGCAGTGGCCCTGGTGAAGGGACTTGTTAAGATGCAGTGGCCCTTGTGGAGGGACATGACAATGAGCAGAAGCCGTGGGCGAGGGACTTGAGATGGAGCAGTGTCCCTGGTGGTGGGACATCACAATCAGCAGTGGGCCTGGTCTAGGGATTTGAAAAGAGGCAGTGGCCGTGGTGGAGGGACATGACAAGGACCATTGGCATTGTGGAGGGACTTGACAAGGAGCATTGGCCCTAGTCGCAGGACAAGGCCAGGAGCAGTGGCCCTTGGGGAGGGATTTAACAAGTAGTAGTAACCATGTGGAGGGACTTTATATGTAGCTGTGACACTGGTGCAGGGACTTGACAAGAAGCAGAGGCCCTGGTGGAGGAACTTGAGAATCAGCAGTGGGCTTTGTGAATGGACTTTACAAGTAGCAGTGGTGCTGTTATAGGGACTTGACAAGAAGTAGAAACCCTGGTGGAGGGTCTTGACAAGAAGCAGTGACCCTGGTGGAGTGAATTGAGAGGAAGCAGTGGGCTTGGGGGAGGGACATGAGAAGGAGCAGTGCGCCTGGTTGAGTGACTTGACAAAGGGAAGTGGGCCTGGTGGTGGGACTTGACAATGAAAAGTGGGCATTGTGGAGTGACATGATAAGAAGAAGTGGCCCTGGTGGAGGTACTTGACGAGGAGCAGAGGGCGTTGTGGACGGACTTGACATGAAGCAGTGTCCCTGGTGAAGGGACTTGACAAGTTGTTGTGGCCTTGGTTGAGGGACTTGACATGGAGCAGTGGCCCTGGTGGATGAACTTGACAAGGAGCAGTGGGCATGTGGAGGGACTTGACAAGAAGCTGTGGCCTTGGTGGAGGGTCTTGACATAGAACAGTGGGTCTGGTGGAGGAACTTGACAAATGCAGTTGCCCTGGTGGAGGGACTTGACAAGGAGCCGTGGCCTTGTGGAGGGACTTGACAATAAGCATTGGCTCCTGGAGAAGGGATTTAACAAGAAGTTGTAACACTGGTGAAGTGTCTTGATAAGAAGCATTGGCACTATTGGAGTGACTTGAGAAGAAGAAGTGGGCCTAGTGGAGGGACATGAGAAGGAGTAGTGCACCTGGTGGAGGCAATTGACAAGAAGCAGTGGCCCTGGGACTGACAAGGAGCAGTGGCCCTGGTGGAGGGATTTAACAATGAGAAATTACCCTGGTGGAGGGACTTGACAAGGAGTAGTGGGCCTTGTGGATGGACTTGACAAGAAGCAGTAGCCCGGGTGAAGGGACCTGACAATGAGGAGTGGCGTTGGTGGAGGGACTTGACATGGAGCATAAGCCCTGGTGGAGGGACTTGGCAAGAAGCAGTGGACTTGTGAAGCTACTTGAAAAGGAGGAGTGGGCCTGGTGGAGGGACTTGACAAGCATCAGTTAGCCTGGTGGAGGGACTTGACAAGAAGCATTGGACCTGGTTCAGTGATTTAACAAGGAGTAAGAAACCTGGTGGAGGGTCTTGATCAGAAGCAGTGACACTGGTGGAGTGACTTGAGAAAAAAGGGGGCCTGGGGGAGGGAATTGACAAGGAGCAGTGGGCCTTGAGGATGGACTTGACAGGAAGAGGTGTCGCGGTTAGAGTTACTTGATATGATGTGTGGCCTTGGGGGAAGGACTTGAAAAGGAGCAGTGGGCCGGGTGGAGGGATATGACATGGATCAGTGGACCATAGGAAGGAATTAACAAGGATCAGTGAGCCTGGTGGAAGTTTTGACTAGGAATATTGGGCCTAGTGGAGGGATTTTCAAGGAACAGTTGCCTTGTGGAGGGACTTGACAGGGAGCTATGAACCTGGTGAAGGGACTGACAAGTAGCAGTGAACCTGGTGTAGGGCCTTGACAAGGAGCAGTGGCACTGTGGAGGGTCTTGACAAAGAGCAGTGGCCTTGGTGGAGGGTCTTATCAATGAGCAGTGGCACTGGTGGAAGGATTTAACAAGGCGTAACCCTGGTAGAGGGACTTGATAAGAAGCAGTGAACCTGGAGGAGGGACTTGACAAGAAGCAGTGGGCTGGGTACAGGGGTTTGACAAGGAGTAGAGACCCTTGTGGAGGGAACTGCCATGGATCAGTGGGCCTTGTGGATGGCATTGAAAAGGATCAGTGGGCCTGGTGGAGGGGCTTGACAAGTAGCAGTGGGTCTGGTGGAGGGAGTTTACAAAGAATAGTGGCCCTGGTGGAGGGACTTGACAAGAATCAGTGGGCCTGATTGAGGGACTTGACAAGGGGCAGTTTACATGGTGGAGGGACATGACAAGGAGCTGTGTACCTGGTGGAGGGCCTTGACAGTTAGCAGTGACCCTGTAGGAGAGACTTGACAAGGACCTGTGAACCTGGTGGAGGGACTTGGCAAGTATCAGTGGTCCTGGGGAGGGACTTGACAAGGAGAAGTGGGTCTCGTGGAAGGACTTGATAATGAGCAGTGGTACTGGTGGAGGGATTTGACAAGGAGTAATAACCCTGGTGGAGGTAATATACATGGAGCTGTGAGACTTGTGGAAGGAATTGACAAGGAGCAGTTGGCCTGGTGGAATGACTTGTCAAAGAGCTGAGGCACTGGTGGAGTGACTTGACAAGTATCAGTGGGTCTGGTTGAGGGTCTTGACAAATTGCAGTGGATCTGGTGTTGGGACTTGATGGGGAAAAGTGGGCCTGGTGGAGGGACTTGACAAGGAGCATTAGGCCTGGTGGGGTGACTTGAAAAGAAGCAGTGGCCCTGGTGGAGGGCTTGACGAGGAGCAGTGGCCTTGATGGAGGGAATAGAAATGGATCAGCAGCCCTGTTGGAGGGACTTGACATTGAGCAGAAGCTGTGGGTGAGGGACTTGACCATTGAGCAGTGTCCCTGGTGGTGGGACATGACAATCAGCAGTGGGTCTGGTCTAGGGACATGAAAAGATACAGTGGCCCTGATGGAGGGTCTTGACAAGGAGCATTGGCATTAGTCGCTGGACATAGCAAGGAGCAGTGGCCCTGGGGGAGGGATTTAACAAGGAGTAGTAACCCTGTGGAGGGACTTTATATGAAGCAGTGACACTGGTGGAGGGGCTTGACAAGAAGCAGACGCCCTGGTGGAGGGACTTGAGAAGCAACAGTGGGCCTGGCGAATGAACTTTTCAAGCAGCTTTGGGGCTTTTGGGTGGACTTGACAAGCAGTGTGGCCTTGGATGAGGAAACATGACAAGGAGCAGTGGGCCTGTTGGAGGATTTGACAAGTAGAAATGTACCTGTTGGAGGTACTTGACAAGATGCAGTGTCACTGGTGGATGGACTTGACAAGGACCATTGGCCTTGTGGTCGAACTTGACAAGAAGCAGTGGCCCGGTTGGAGGGACTTGACAAGTAGCGGTGGCCTTGGTGGAGGGACTTTACATGGAGCCATGACCCTGGTGGAGGTACTTGACAAGGATCAGTGGGCCTGGTGGAGGGTCTTGACATGCAGCAGTTTGCCTGGTGGAGGGACTTGACAAGTGGTGTGGCCATGGTGGAGGGACTTGACAAGTGGTGTTGCCATGTGGGAGGGACTTGACATGGAGCAGTGGCCCTGGTGGTGGGACATGTAAATCAACTGTGGGGCCTGGTGAAGGGACTTGACAAAATGCAGTGTCACTGGTGGATGGACTTGACAAGGACCATTGGCCTTGTGGACACACTTGACAAGTAGCTGTGGCCCTGTTGTAGGGAATTTGACAAGGAGCAGAGGGCCTGGAGGAGGGATTTGACAAGTAGAAGTGACTCTGCTTAAGGGACTAGACAAGGAGTAGTGGGGCTTGTGTAAGGACTTGTCAAGGAGCCGTGGGCCTGGTGGTTGGAATTGACAAATAGCAGTATGCCTGGTTGAGGGACTTTACCAAGGGGTTTGGGTCTGGTGGAGGGACTTGCCAAGGATCAGTGGGCCATGTGGAGGGACTTGACAAGGAGCAGTGAAACTGGTAAAGGGACTTTACAAGGAGCAGTAAACCTGGTAAGGGACTTGATATTAAGCAGTGACGCTGGTGAAGGGAATTGACAAGGAGCAGTGGGCCTTGTGGAAGGAATTGACAGGAAGTAGTGGCCTTGGTGTAGGGATCTAACAAGGAGTAGTAACCATGGTGGAGGGACTTGACAAGGAGCATTGGGCTTGATGGGGGGAATTGGCAAGGAGCAGTGGCCCAGGTGGAGGGACTTGACAAGTAGCAGTGGGCCTGGTGGAATGACTTTACAAAGAGCTGAGGCTCTGGTGGAGGGACTTGACATGTATCAGTGGGCCTGGTTGAGGTACTTGATAAATAGTGGTGGCCCTGGTGGAGTGATTTGAGAAGATGCAGTGGGCCTGTTTGAGGGACTTGACAAGGTGTAGTGCGCCTTGTGAAATGATTTGACTAGAAGCAATGGCCCTGCTGGAAGGAATTGTCAAGGATCAGTAGGTCTTGTGGAGTGGCGTGACAAGGAGCAGTGAGCCTGGTGGATGGACATTACAAGGTACATCGGCCCTTGTGAAGGGACTTGACAAGAACCAGTGGGACTGTTTGAGGGACTTGGCAAGGGCAGTGGCCCTGGTGGAGCGACTTGAGAAAATTGTAGTGGGCCTTATGAATGGACTTGACAATTAGCATTGGTGCTGTTGGAAGTACTTGAAAAGAGGTGTGGCCTTGGGGGAGGGTCTTGACATGGAGCAGTGGGCCGGGTGGAGGTATTTGAGAAGAAGAAGTCACCCTGGTGGAGGGCCTTGACAAGGAGCAGTAGGATTGGTTGAGAAACATTACAAGGAACAGTGGCCCTGGTGGAGGTTCTTGACAAGAAGCAGTGGGACGTGTTGAGGGACTTGATAAGGGCAGTGGGCCTCTTTGAGGGACTTCACAAGGAGTAGTGGGCCTAGTGGAGGGACGTGAAAAGAAGCAGTGGCACTGGTGGAGTGACTTGAGAATCAGCAGTGGGCCTGGTGGATTGACTTGACAAAGAGCTGAGGCTCTGTTAGAGGGACTTGAATATAATTATTGGGCCCGGTTGACAGTCTTAAAAAATTGCAGTGGGCCTGGTGGTGGGACTTGATAGGGAAAAGTGGCACTGGTGGAGGGATTTGACAAGAAGCAGTGAGCCTTGTGTAGTGATTTGTCAAGTAGCAGTGTCCCTGGTGGTGGGACTTGAGGAAAAGCAGTCGCCTTGTTGGAGAGAATTGAAATGGAACAGTGGCTCTGGTGGAGGTACTTGACAAGCAGGTGTGGTCCTGGTGGAGGGACTTGACAAGAAGAAGTTGGCCTCGTTTAGGGACTTAACAAGAAGAAGTGGCCCTGGTGTACGAACTAGGCAAGCAGCAGTTGGCCTCGTGGAAGGACTTGTCAAGTAGCAGAGGCCCTGGTGCAGGGACTTGACAAGAAGCAGTGTCATTGGTGGAGGGGCTTGATATGGAGCAGTGGCCCTGGTGGAGGGACTTGACATGCAACAGTGGGTCTGGTGGAGGGACTAGACAAAAGCAGTTGCCCTGGTGAAGGGACTTGTTAAGATGCACTGGTCCTTGTGGAGGGAATTAACAAGGAGAAGTGTCCCTGGTGGTGGGACATGACAATCAGCAGTGGGCCTTGACTAGGGACTTGACATGATGCAGTGACCCTGGTGGACGGACTTGAGAATCAGCAGTAGACCTGGTGAATGGACTTGACTAGTAGCAGTGGTGCTGTTGGGTGGACTTGACAAGACGAGTGGCCTTGGGGGAGGGATTTGACAAGGATCAGTGGACCTTGTGGAAGGAATCGAAAAGGTTCAGTATGCCTGGTGGAGGTTTTGACAAGGAGCATTGGGCAGAGTTGGTGGATTTTCAAAGAACAGTGGCATTGTGGAGGGACTTGACAGGGTTCTGTGAACCTTGTGAAGGGACTGACAAGTTGCAGTGACCCTGGTGGAAGGCCTTGACAAGGAGCAGTGGTACTGGTGGAGAGACATTACAAGGTACAGTGTCCCTGGTGGAGGTACTTGACAAGAAGCAGTGGGCCTGGTTGATGGACTTGAAAAGGGCAGTGGGCCTCTTGGAGGGTCTTCACAAGGAGCAGTGTGCCTGGTGGAGGGACTAGAAAAGATGAAGTGGGCATGGTGGAGGGTCTAGACTAGCTGCAGGGGGCCTGGTGGAGGGACTAGAAAAGAAGAAGTGGGCCTGGTGGAGGGACTTGACATGCAACAGTGGGTCTGGTGGAGGGACTTGACTAATGCAGTGGCCCTGGTGGAGGGACTTGACAAGGATAAGTGGCCTTGTGGAGGGACTTGACAAGGAGCAATGGCGCCTGGTGAAGGGATTTAACAAGGAGTTGTAACCCTGTTGAAGTCTCTTGTTAAGTAGCAGTGACCCTGGTTTAGTGACTTGAGAAGAAGCAGTTGGCCTGTTTGAGATACTGGACAAGGTGTAGTGCGCCTGATGGATGGAATTGACTCGAAGCAGTGGCCTGGTTGTAGAAATTGACAAGAATCAGTGGGCCCGGTGGAGGGGCTAGACAAGGAGCAGTGGGCCTGGTGGATGGACTTTACAAGGAACAGTGGCCCTTGTGAAGGGACTTGTCCAGTCGCAGTGGGCCTGGTTGAGGGACTTGACAAGGGCAGTAGGCCTCTTCGAGGGACTTCACAAGGAGCTGTGGGCCTGGTGGAGGGACTTGAAAAGGATCAGTGGCACTGGTGGTAGGAAATGACAATCACCAGTGGGCCTTTTCTAGGGACTTGAAAAGATGCATTGGTCCTGGTGAAGGGACATGACAAGGACCATTTTCATTGGGGAGGGACTTGACAATGATCAGTGGGCGTTGTGGAAGGAATTGCCCAGGATCAGTGTTCCTGGTGTAGGGTTTGACACGGAGCATTGGGCCTAGTGGAGTGACTTTACAAGGAACAGTGGCAGTGTGGAGGGACTTGACAGGGAGCTGTTAACCTGGTGAAGGGACTGTGAAGTAGCAGCGACCCTGGTGGAGGGCCTTGACAAGAAACAGTGGGCTTTCTGCTGGAGAGACTTTACAAGGAACAGTGGCCCTGGTGGAGGTACTTGACAAGAAGCAGTGGGCCTGGTTGAGGGACTTTACATGGGCAGTAGGCCTGGTGGAGGGACTTGAAAAGCAGCAGTGGGTCTGGTGAATGGACTTGACGCGCAGGATTGGAGTTGTTGGAGGGACTTGACAAGATGTGGGGCATTGGGGGAGGGACTTCACAAGGAGGTGTTTGTCTTGTGGAGGGATATGACAAGAAAAATGACCCTGCTGGAGGGACTTGACAAGGAGTAGTGGACCTTGTGGACGGACTTGACAAGCAGCAGTGGCCCTGGTGGAGGAACTTGACAAGGATCAGTGGGCCTGGTGGAGGATCTTGACAAGCAGAAGTGGACCTGGTGGAGGGACCAGTAAAAAGAAGTTACCTTGTGAAGGGACTTGACAAGGAGCAGTAGGCCTGGGGGAGGGACTTTACCATCAGCAGTGGGCCTGGTGGAGGGACTAGACTTGACGCAGTGGGCCTGGTAGAGGGACTTGACAAAAAGGAGTGGCCCTGATGGAGGGACTTGACAATGAACAGTGGCCTTGTAAAGGGACTTGACAAGGAGCTGTGAACCAGGTGGTGGAACCTGAAGAGTAGCAGTGACCCTGTTGGAGGGACTTGACTACTAGCTGTGAACCTGGTGGTTGGACTTGGCAAGGAGCAGTGAACATTGTGGAGGTACTCGATAATTAGCTGTGACTCTGGTGGTGGTATTTGACAAGGAGCAGTGGCCCTATTGGAATAACTTGAGAAGAAGAAGTGGGCCTGATTGAGGGACTTGACAAAAACCAGTTGCCTTTTTGGAGGTACTTAACAAGAAGCCGAGGCGCTGTTGGAGGGTCTTGACAAGGATCAGTAGTCCTGGTGGAGCGACTTGACATGGAGCAGTGTCCCTGGTGGAGGGACATGACAAGAACTATTGGCTTTGTCGAGGGACTTGACACTGAGCAGTGGTCCTGGTCGCAGGACATAGCAAGGAACAGTGGCCATGGGTGAGGGATTTAACAAGGAGTTGTAACCCTGTGGAGCGACTTTATATGTAGTAGTGAAACTGGTGGAGGGACATAAATGAAGCTGTGGCCCTGGTTGAGGGACGTGACAAGGAGCTGTGGGCTTTGTGGAGGGACTTGACAAGAATCAGTGACCCTGGTGGAGGGACTTGAAATGCAGCAGTGGGCCTGGTGAATGGACTTGACAATTAACATTGGTGCTGTTGGAAGTACTTGAAAAGAGGTGTGGCCTTGGGGGAGGGTCTTGACATGGAGCAGTGGGCCGTGTGGAGGGATTTGAGAAGGAGAATTGACCCTGGTGGAGGGACTTGACAAGGAGCAGTGGGCCTCTTGGAGGGACTTCACAAGTAGTAGTGGGCCTGGTGGAGGGACGTGAAAAGAAGCAGTGCCACTGGTGGAGGGACTTGAGAAGCAGTAATGGGCCTGGTGGAATGACATGACAAAGAGCTGAGGCTCAGTTAGAGGGACTTGAATAGAATAAGTGGGCCCGGTTGAGAGACTTGACAAATTGCAGTGGGCCTGGTGGTGGGACTTGACATGTAAAAGTGGCACTGGTGGAGGTATTTTACAAGTAGCAGTTAGCCTGGTGGAGTGTCTTGGCAAGTAGCATACGCCCTGGTGGAGGGACGTGAAAAGAGGAGCAGTGGCCTTGGTGGAGGGAATTGACATGGAACAGTGGCCCTAGAGGATGGACTTGACAAGCAGCTGTGGTCGTTGTGGAGGGACTTGACAAGAAGAAGTTGGCCTTGTGGAAGTACTTAACAAGAAGCAGTGGCCATGGTGTACGAACTAGGCAAGCAGCAGTTTGCCTCGTGGATGGACTTGTCAAGTAGCAGTGGCCCTGATGTAGGGACTTGACAAGAAGCAGTGTCATTGGTGGAGGGGCTTGATATGGAGAAGTGGCCCTGGTGGAGGGATTTGACATGCAACAGTGGGTCTGGTGGAAGGACTAGACAAAAGCAGTAGGCCTGGTGAAGGGACTTGTTAAGATGCAGTGGTTTTTGTTGAGTGACTTGACAAGGAGAAGTGTCCCTGGTGGTGGGACATAACAATCAGTAGTGGGCCTGGACCTGACAAGATTCAGTGCCCTGGTGGAGGGACATGACAATGAGCCCTAGGTCTGGTGAATGGACTTGACTAGTAGCAGTGGTGCTGTTGGGTGGACTTGACAAGAGGTGTGGCCTTGGGGGAGGGACTTGACAGGGTGCAATGGGCCGGGTGGAAGGATTTGACAAGGAGCAGTGGCCCTGGTGAATGGAATTGACAAGAAGAGGTTTCGCTGTTAGCAGTACTTGACAAGAGGTGTGGCCTTGGGGGAGGGACTTGACAAGGAGCAGTTGGCCGGGTGAAGGGATTTGAGAAATAGATGTGACCCTGGTGGGGGGACTTGACAAGGAGCAGTAGGCCTTGTGGAAGTGATTGACGAGGATCACTGGGCCTGGAGGAGGTTTTGACAAGGAGCATTGGGCATAGGGGAGCGACTTTACAAGGACCAGTGGCCTTGTGGAGGGACTTGACAGTGAGCTGTGACCCTGGTGAAGGGACTGACAAGTAGCAGTGATCCTTGTGGAGGGCCGTGTAAGGAGCAGTGGGCCTGGTGGAGAGACTTTACAAGGAACAGTGGCCCTGGTGGAGTTACTTGACAAGAAGCAGTGGGCCTGGTTGAGGGACTTGACAAGGGCAGTGGGCCGCTTGGAGGGACTTCTCAAGGAGCAGTGGGCCTTGTGGAGGGACGTGAAAAGAAGCAGTGGCACTGGTGGAGGGACTTGAGAAGCAGTAGTGGGCCTGGTGGAATGACTTGACAAAGAGCTGAGGCTCTGTTGGAGGGACTTTAATAGAATCAGTGGGCCCGGTTGAGAGACTTGACAAATTGCAGTGGGCCTGGTGGTGTGACTTGGCAAGTAGCAGTGGCCCTGGTGGAGGGACTTTAAAAGAAGCAGCATTCTGGGTACAGGGATTTGACATGGAGTAGAGACCCTGGTGGAGGGACCTGCCAAGGATTAGTGGGCCTTGTGGATGGAATTGAAAAGAAAAAGTGGGCCTGGTGGTTGGGCTTGACAAGGAGCAGTGGGCCTTGTGGAGGGACTTTACAAAGAACAGTGGCGCTGGCGGAGGGACTGGACATGAGTAAGTGGGCCTGTTTGGGGGACTTGACAAGGGCAGTGGGCCTGTTGAAGGAAAAGAAATGGAGCAGTGGGCTTGGTGGAGGATCTTGATAAGGAGCTGCGCTCCTTGTGGAGGGACTTGTCAAGGAGCTGTGAAGCTGGTGGTTGGTCTTGGCAAGGAGCAGTGAACATGGTGGTGGTACTTGATAAGTAGCTGTGAACCTGGTGGAGGGACATGACAAAGAGCAGTTGGCCTCGTGGAGGGACTTGACAAGAAGAAGTTGGCCTTGTGAAAGTACTTAACAAGAAGCAGTGGCCATGGTGTACGAACTAGGCAAGCAGCAGTTTGCCTCGTGGAAGGACTTGTCAAGTAGCAGTGGCCCTGGTGCAGGGACTTGACAAGAAGCAGTGTCATTGGTGGAGGGGATTGATATGGAGAAGTGGCCCTGGTGGAGGGATTTGACATGCAACAGTGGGTCTGGTGGAAGCACTAGACAAAAGCAGTTGGCCTGGTGAAGGGACTTGTGAAGATGCAGTGGTTCTTGATGAGTGACTTGACAAGGAGAAGTGTCCCTGGTTTTGGGACATAACAATCAGCAGTGGGCCTGGACTTGACAAGATGCAGTGCCCTGGGGGAGGGACATGACAATCACCACTAGGTCTGGTGAATGGACTTGACTAGTAGCAGTGGTTCTGTTGGGTGGACTTGACAAGAGGTGTGGCCTTGGGGGAGGGACTTGAAAAGGTGCAGTGGGCCTTGTGGAGGATATTTGACAAGGAATAGTGACCCTGGTGGAGGGACTTGACAAGGATCAGTGGACCTTGTGGAAGGAATTGACAAGGTTCAGTGGGCCATGTGGAGGTTTTGACAAGGAGCATTGGGACTAGTTGGGGGATTTTCAAGGAACAGTGGCCTTGTGGACGAACTTGACATTGTGCTGTGAACCTTGTGAAGGGTCTGACAAGTAGCAGTGACCCTCGTGGAGGGTCTTATCAAGGAGCAGTGGCACTGGTGGAGGGATTTTACAAGGTGTAATCCTGGTAGAGGGACTTGATAAGAAGCAGTGAACCTGGTGGAGGGACTTGACAAGAAGCAGTGGGCTGGGAATAGGGATTTGACATGGAGTAGAAACCCTGGTGGACGGACCTGCCAAGGATCAGTGGTCCTTGTGGATGTAATTGAAAAGGATCAGTGGGCCTGGTGGTTGGGCTTGACAAGGAGCAGGGGGCCTGGTGGAGGGACTTTACAAATAACAGTGGCCCTCGTTGAGGGACTTGAGAAGGAGCTGTGGGATTTGTTGAGGGACTTGACAAGAAGCAGTGACCCTTTTGGAAGGACTTGACAATGATAAGTGGCCTTGGTAAAGGGACTTAAATGGAGCAGTGCCCATGTTGATAGGACTTGACAAGCAGCAGTTGCCCTGGTGTATGGACATGACAAGATGCAGTGGCCCTGGTTGAGGGACATGAAATACAACAGTGGGCCTGGTGGATGGACTTGACAAGTAGCAGTGGCACTTTTGAAGGGACTTGACAAGAGGGTAGGTCTAGGAGGAGGGACTTGACAAGGAGCAGTGGTTCTGGTGGGGCGGGATTAGAGAAGGAGTAGTAACCCAGGTGGAGGGACTAGACAAGAATGTGTGGGCCTTGTCGAAGGACTCGACAAGGAGCAGTGGCCCTTGAGGAGGAATTGACATGGATCAGTGGTCCTGGTGGAGGGACTAGAATTTCAACAGTGGGTGTGGTGGAGGGACTTGACAAATGCAATGGCCCTGGTAGAGGGACTTGACAAGGAGCAGTGGCCTTGTGGATGGTCTTGAGAAGATGCAGTGGGATTGTTTTAGGGACTTGACAAGGTGTAGTGAACCTGGTGAATGGAATTGACAATAAGCAATGGCCCTGGTGGAAGGAATTGTCACCGATCTGTTGTTCTGGTGGAGGGGCGTGACAAGGAGCAGTGGGCCTGGTGGATGGACTTTACAAGGTACAGCGGCCCTGGTGAAGGGACTTGACAAGAACCAGTGGGCCTGGTTGAGGGACTTGACAAGGGCAGTGGGCCTCTTGGAGGGACTTCACAAGGAGCAGTGGACCTGGTGGAGGGACGTGAAAAAATCAGTGGCACTGGTTGAGGGACTTGAGAAGCAGTAGTGGGCCTGGTGGAATGACTTGACAAAGTTGAGGCTCTGGATGGATGGACTTGAATAGATTCAGTGGGCCCGGTTGAGGGACCGAGACAAATTTCAGTGAGCCTGGTGGTGGGACTTAACAACGAAAAGTGACACTGGTGGAGGGATTTGACATGTAGTAGTGAGCTGGGTGGAGTGACTTGGCAAGTAACAGTGGCCCTGGCGGAATGACTTGAAAAGGAGCAGTGACCTTGGTGGAGGGAATTGACATGGAACAGTGGCCCTGGAGGAGGGACTTGACAAGCAATAGTGGGCCTGTTTTAGGGACTTGACAAGAATATGATGGCCTGGTGGAGTTCTTAACAAGAAGCAGTGGCCCTGGTGTACGAACTAGGCAAGCAGTAGTTGGCCTCGTGGAAGGACTTGTCAAGTAGCAGTGGCCCTGGTGCAGGGACTTGACAAGAAGCAGTGTCATTGGTGGAGGGGCTTGACATGGAGCAGTGGCCCTGGAGGAGGGACTTGACATGCAACAGTGGGTCTTGAGGATGGATTAGACAAAAGCAGTTGCCCTGGTGAAGGGACTTGATAAGATGCACTGGTCCTTGTGGAGGGACTTGACAAGGAGAAGTGTCCCTGGTGGTGGGACATGACAATCAGCAGTGGGTCTGGACTAGGGACTTGACAAGTTGCAGTGGCCCTGGTTAAGGGAGTTGAGAATCAGCAGTAGGCCAAGTGAATGGACTTGACTAGTAGAAGTCGTGCTGTTGTGTGGATTTGACATGAGGTGTGGCCTTGTCTAAGTAATTGATATGGTTCAGTGGGCCTGGTGGAGGTTTTGACAAGGAGCATTGGGCCTAGTTGGGGGATTTTCAAGGAACATTGGCCTTGTGGAGGGACTTGACAGGGTGCTTGAACCTTTCTAAGGGACTGACAAGTAGCAGTGTACCTGGTAGAGGGTCTTACCAAGGAGCAGTGGCACTGGTGGAGGGTCTTATCAAGGAGCAGTGGCACTGGTGGAGCAATTTAACAAGGAGTAACCCTGGTAGAGGGACTTGATAAGAAGCAGTGGGCTGGGTACAGGGATTTGACATGGAGTAGAGACCCTGGTGGAAGGACCTGCCAAGGATTAGTGGGTCTTGTGGATGGAATTGAAATGGATAAGTGGGTCTTTTGGTTGGGCTTGACAAGGAGCAGTAGGCCTTGTGGAGGGACTTTACAAAGAACAGTGGCGTTGGTGGAGGGACTGGACATGAATAAGTGGGCCTGTTTGAGGGACTTGACAAGGGTAGTGGGCCTGTTGAAGGAAAAGACATGGAGCAGTGGGCCTGGTGGAGGGTCTTGACAAGGAGCTGTGCCCCTTGTGGTGGGACTTGACAAGGAGTTGTGAACCAAGTGGAGAGACTTGACATGTATCAGTGACCCTGGTGGAGGGACTTGACAAGGAGCTGTGAAGCTGGTGGTTGGACGTGGCAAGGAGCAGTCAACCTGGTGGTGGTACTTGATAAGTAGCTGTGACCCTGGTGGAGGGACATGACAAAGAGCAGTTGGCCTCGTGGAGGGACTTGACAAGAAGCAGTGGCCCTGGTGTAGGGACTTTGCATACAGAAGTGGGCCTGGTGGAGGGACTTGACAAGATGCAGTGTGCTTTGTGAAGGGGCTTGACATGGAGCGAGGCCCTGGTGGAGGGACTTGACCTTGCAACAGTGGTTCTGGTGGAGGGACTAGACAAAAGCAGTGGACCTGGTGAAGGGACTTGTTAAGATGCAGTTTTACTTGTGGAGGGACTTGACAAGGAGAAGTGTCCCTGGTGGTGTGACATGAAAATCAGCACTGGGCCTGAACTAGGGACTTGACAAGATGCAGTGACCCTGGTGGAGGGAGTTGACAAGGAGCTGTGTACCTGGTGGAGAAACTTGACAAGTAGCAGTGACCCTGTAGGAGAGACTTGACAAGTAGCAGTGACCCTGTAGGAGAGACTTGACAAGGAGCTGTGTACCTGGTGGAGGGATTTGACAAGTAGCATTGATCCTGGGGAGGGACTTGATAAGGAGCAGTGGCCCTGGTGGAGGGACTTGACATGCAACAGTGGGTCTGGTGGAGGGACTAGACAAAAGCAGTGGCCCAGCTGAAGGGACTTGTTAAGATGCAGTAGTTCTTGTGGAGGGACTTGACAAGGAGAAGTGTCTCTGGTGGTGTGACATGAAAATCAGCACTGGGCCTGAACTAGGGACTTGACAAGATGCAGTGACCCTGGTGGAGGGACTTGACAAGGAGCTGTGTACCTGGTGGAGAAACTTGACAAGTAGCAGTGACCCTTTAGGAGTGACTTGACAAGTAGCAGTGACCCTGTAGGAGAGACTTGACAAGGAGCTGTGTACCTGGTGGAGGGATTTGACAAGTAGCAGTGATCCTGGGGAGGTACTTGATAAGGAGAAGTGGGCCTCGTGGAATGACTTGTAAGCAACAGTGGGTCTGGTTGAGGGATTTTACATGGAACAGTGGTATGGGGAAGGACTCTATATGGAGCAGTGGGCCTGGTGGAAAGACTTGACAAGTAGCAGTGATCCTGGTGGAGGGAATTGACAAGGAGCATTGGCCCTTGTATAGGTACTTGACAAGAAGCAGTGGGCCTGGTTGAGGGACTTGACAAATGTATGTTAGCCTGGAGGAAGGACAGGAAGAAGTAGCAGTGGCCCTGTTGGAGGTTCTTGACAAGGAGCAGTGGCCCTGGTGGACGGACTTGAGAAGGCGCAGTGGCCTTGGTGAATGGAATTGACAAGGATCAGTTGTCCTGGTGGAGGGACTTGACATGGCGCAGTATCCCTGGTGGACGGACAAGAAAAGGACCATTGGCATTGTGGAGGGACTTGACAAGGAGCAGTGGGCCTGGTCGCAGGACATAGCAATGTAACAGTGGCCATGGGAGCGGGATTTAACAGAAGTAGTAACACTGTGGAAGGACTTAATATGTAGTAGTGACACTGGTGGAGGGACATGACAAGAAGCAGTGGTCCTGTTTGAGGGACTTGAGATGCAGCAGTGGGCCTGGTGGATGGACTTTACAAGTAGCAGTGGTGCTGTTGAAGGGACTTGACAAGAGAGTCGGCCTTGGGGGGAGGGACTTGACAAGGAGAAGTGGTCCAGCTGGGGGGATTAGAGGATGGGTAGTTACCCAGGTGGAGGGACTAGGCAAGAAGTTGTGGGCCTTGTGGAAGGACTCGACAAGGAGCAGTGGGGCTGGTGGAGGGACTTGACAAGTAGCAGTGGCCCTGGTTGAGGGATTTAAGAAGGAGAAGTAATCCTGGTGGAGTGTGTTGATAAGTAGCAGTGACCATGGTGGAGTGACTTGAGAAGAATCAGAGGGCCTGGTGGAGGGATTTGACAAGGAGCAGTGGCCTTGTGGAAGGAATTGACAGGAGCATTGGCCCTTGTGCAGGTACTTGACAAGAAGCAGTGGGCCTGTTTGAGTGACTTGACAAAGGTTAGTGCGCCTGGTGGAGGGACAGGAATAAGAAGCAGTGGCCCTGTTGCAGGGTCTTGACAAGGAGCAGTATCCCTGGTGGACGGACAAGAAAAGGACCATTGGCATTGTGGAGGGCCTTGACACGAAGCAGTGGGCCTGGTTGAGTGACTTGACAAGGAGTAGTGGTCCTGGTGGAGGGACTTAACAAGAAGCAGTGACCCTGGTGGAGGGACTTGACAAGAAGCAGTGGCCTTGGTGGAGGGACTTGACATGGAGCATTGGTCCTGGTGGTGGGACATGACAATCAGCTTTGGGCCTGGTCTAGGGACTTGACAAGATGCAGTGGCCCTGGTGGAAGGACTTGCCAAGGACCATTGGCATTGTGGAGTGACTTGACAAGGATCAGTGGGGCTTGTCGCAGGACATAACAAGGAACAGTGGCACTGGGGGAGGCATTTAACAAGGAGTAATAACTCTGTGGAGAGACTTTATATGTAGGGACAACTTGTGGAGGGACATGATAAGAGGCAGTGGCCCTGGTGTAATGATTTGACAAGTAAATGTGGCCTTTGATGAGGTACTTGACATGGAGCAGTGGCCCTGGTAGAGGGACTTGACAATTATCATATGCCTTTTGAATAGAGTAAACAAGGAGCAGTGGGCCTAATGGAGGGACTTGACAAGCAGCAGTGTGTTTGGTGGATGGACTAGAATAGAAGAAGTGGGCCTGGTGGATGGATTTGACAAAAAGCAGTGGCCCTGGTGGAGGGACATGACAAGGAGCATTTGCCAAGTGGAGGGACTTGTCAAGGAGCAATGGCCCTAGTGGAGGTATTTAGCAAGGATTTGTAACCGTGGTGGAGGTTTTTGATAAGTAGCAGTGACCCAGGTGGAGTGACTTGAGAAGAAGCAGTAGCCCTGGTGGAGGTATTTGACAATGAGCAGTGGGCCTGGTGGATGAACTTGACAAGAATCAGTGTCGCTCTTGGCGGGACTTTACAATAGGTGTGGCCTTGGGAGAGGGACTTGACATAGAGCAGTGGCCCTGTCGTAGGGATTTGACAGGCAGCATTGGCACTGGTGGAGCGACTTGACACTTTTTAGCAATGGGCCTGGTGGAGGCTCTTGACAAGGAGCAGTGCCACTGGTGGAGGGACTTGACAAGGAGCAGTGGGCCTGGTGGAGGGTCTTGACAAGGAGCAGTGCCACGGGTGGAGGGACTTGACAAGGAGCAGTGTGCCTCGTGTAGGGACTTGACAAGTAGCAGAAGCTATGGTGGAAGGACTTGACAAAAACCATTTAGCCTGGTTAAGGGACTTGGCAAGGGGCAGTGGGCCTTTTGGAGGGACTTGATAACGAGTAGTGGCCCTGGGGGAGGGAATTGACAGGGAGAAGTATACCATGTGGAAGGACTTGACAATGAGCAGAGGGCCTGTATTGAGGATCTTGCAAAGGTGCAGTGGGACTGTAGGAGGGACTTGACAAGGAACAGTGGGTCTGGTGTAGGGACATGAAATGGAGCAGTGGGCCTAGTGGAGGGACTTGACTAGGAGCTGTGGACCTTGTGGAGGGCCTTGAAAAGAAGCATTGGGCTTTGTCGAAGGAGTTGACATGTGGCAAGGGGCCGGAGGGAGGGATTTTACAAGGAGTAGAGGGTCTGGTGTAGGGACCTGACAAAGAGCAGTAGGCCCCTTGTGGAGGGACTTGAATAGATGCAGTGGCCCTGGTGAAGGGACTTGAAAATTAGCAGTTGGCTTGGTGGAGAGATTTGAGAAGGAGCAGTGGCACTGGTGGAGGGACTTGAGAAGCAGCAGTGGACCTGGTGGAATGACTTGACATAGAGCTGAGTCTCGGTGGAGGGACTTGACAAAAATCAGTGGGCCTGTTTGAGGGACATGACAAATTGTAGTGGGCCTGGTGGTGGGACTTGACAGGGAAAAGTGGCTCTGGCGGAGTGATATGACAAAAATAAGCAGTGGGCCTGGTGGAGTGACTTGACAAGAAGCAGTGGCCCTGATGGATGGACATGACGAGGAGCAGTGGCCTTGGTGGAGGGAATTGACATGGAACAGTGGCCCTGGTGGAGGGACTTGCAAGAAAAAGTTGGCCACGTGGAGGGACTTGACAAGATGCAGTGGCCCGTGTGTAGGGATTTGGGAAGCAGCAGTGGACCTAGTGGAGGGGCTTGTCAGAGAGCAGTGGCCCTGGTGGAGGGAATTGACATGAAGCAGTGGCCCTGGTGTTGGGACTTGACAAACAGCCATGGGCCTCGTGGAGGGACCTGAGGTGGAGGGAATTGACATGAAGGAGTGGCCCTGGTGTTGGGCCTTGACTAACAGCCATGGGCCCTTGTGGAGGGACTTGACAAGCAACATTGCGCCTGGTGGAGGGACCTGACTAGAAGCAGTGGGCCTGGTGGAGTGACTTGACAAGTAGCTGTGGACTTGGTGGAGGTACTTGACAAGGAGCATTGGCCAAGTGGAGGGACTTGACAAGGAGCAGTGGACCTGGTGGATGGACTCCCCTAGAATCGGTGTCGCTGTTGGCGGGACATGACAAGAGGTTTGGCCTTGGGGGAGGGACTTAGCTATGATGTGTAACTGTGGTGGAGGGTTTTGATAAGTAGCAGTGACCCTGGTGGAGTGACTTGAGAAGTAGCAGTGGCCCTGTGGAGGTATTTCACAAGGAGCAGTGGGCCTGGTGGATGGACTTGACAAGAATCAGTGTCGCTCTTGGTGGGACTTGACAAGAGGTGTGGCCTTGAGAGAGGGACTTGACAAGGAGCAGTGGCCCTGTTGTAGGGACTTGACAAGAAGCAGTGGCACTGTTGGAGAGACTTGAGAAGGAGCAATGGGCCTGGTGGATGTACTTGACAAGAAGCAGTGCCGCGCTGTTTGGATGGACTTGTAAGAGTTGTGGCATGGGGAAGGGACTTTGACAAGTAGCAGTGGCCTGGTGGAGGATTTGACAAGGAGTAATGACCCTGGTGGATGGACCTGACAAGTAGCAGTGGACCTGGTGGATGGACTCCCCTAGAATCGGTGTCGCTGTTGGCGGGACATGACAAGAGGTTTGGCCTTGGGGAGGGACTTGACAAGGATCAGTGGGCCTGGTGGAGGGACTTGAGAAATAGCAGTGAGCCTGGTGGAGGGACTTCGCAAGGATCAGTGGCCCTGGTAGAGGGACTTGACAATAAGGAGTGGGCCTTGTGGAGGCATTTGACAAGTAGCAGTGACCCTGGTGGAGGTCCTTGACTTGGAGGAGACGGCCTGGTTGAGGGACTTGACAAGGGGCAGTGGCACAGGAAGAGGTACTTAACAAGGATTAGTGGGCCTGGTGGAGGGACTTGACAAGGAGCAGTGGGCCTGGTTGAGGGACTTGAAAAGAAACAGTGGCACTGGTGTAGGGACTTCAGAAATACAGTGGGCCTGTTGGAAAGACTTGACATAGAGCTGAGTCTCTGGTGGAGGGACTTGACAAAAATCAGTGGGCCTGGTTGATGGACATGACAAATTGCAGTGGGCCTGGTGGTGGGACTTGACAAGGAAAAGTGGCACTATTGGAGGTACTTGACAAGGAGCAGTGGGCTTGGTGGAAGACTTGACAAGAAGCAGTGGCCCTGGTGGAAGGACATGACGAGGGGCAGTGTCCTTGGTGGAGATACTTGACAAGGAGCAGTGGGCCTGGTGGAGGGACTTGACTAGAAGCAGTAGTCCTGGTGGAGTGACTTGACAGGAGCAGTGGGCCTGGTGGATGTACTTGACAATAAGCAGTGCCGCTGTTGGAGGGACTTGAAAGAGTTGTGGCCTTGGGGGAGGGATTTGACAAGTTTCTGTGGGCCCCTTATAGTGGGACTTGACATAGAGTAGTGGCCCTGGTGGAGGGACTTTACAATTAGCAGTGGCCATTTTCGTCTGGAACCTACAGACCTGGCGCTCTGGCCTGACACTGCATAATACATATTTTCACTAACAAGACATCGACAAGCACGGCTGAGGGAGGATCTTTTACCCTCCTAACAGGCATCACCTGCTCACTATGGGTGAAACGGTGCCACATGTTCCTTATAGGGGCACACACATTAAATTGTTTATAATTTAAAGTTTTTTTGCTACTTTTATTTGATATTTTTTTACTTTTTTATAATTTTTCATATTAATATACATTATATTACAATGCAATTTATCTGAGATATAATTATTTAATATATCATTGGCTAAGGCATTTTCTGTAGACAATATTTGACGTCCTGTTATTGTTTGGTAGCAAAATGTACTGTTTGTCGGAACTTCCAACTCGTGATAAACCAACATATAGTTGGCCATGGGAAAAACATTATTTTCGTAGGTCGATTCCAACCAAAGAGAAAGTTTGACCCTGGGACTTATTAATAGTAATCGCGAACGATGTTCTTACGGGAAAATGCAACCGTTTGAAAGATATTGGCAAATCCGTGGGAATCATGGGAATCCTCGGGATGTTTGCCAGCTGGCCGGCTGCTGGACCGGTGATGATGGTCGGGACAATCAAATATTCTTTCAAGTCTTTAATGAGCAATCTTGTGCCATTACACAGGTTAGGAGGGCTTATATTCCTTAAAAGCATGATAGGAGTACCGACTTTTAATGATAGTTCGTGAGGTGGCAAGCCAGAAGGATTAAGCGAATTTAGAAAATCTTGAGGAAAGTGGACGACATCGCCAACATTGGTGACTGTGTCAATCGACTTATAGGTTTTGACTTGGCCGGAAACTCTTTGTATAATGAGATTGTTGATTTCATTGACAGTGTCGTTCCTAGGCGATACTATTGCCCTGGAACACAACCAGTGAAAGTCTCTTTATAGTACATTTTCGAGGCCCGGATATACTGCTTCTATAAGATGCTGCAGACTGTGGACTGTGTGATCTAATGTCTCATTTAAAATGATTTCAGCAGAAATTGTACCCAAATTTAGAGAAGGAAAAACTCCTTCTCCAAGTCTGAGCAATTGTTGTGGGAAATTTTTATGCGTGTCTCAACCAAGATAGGCTCTCATATTCGTTCGCAAATTTAGGTGTTGAATATAACTCCATAAGGGAGATGATTTAAGACATGCTTTGATGATATCTGCACGCGTCCCTTTTGTAACTACAGAGAGTGTCTGCCGAAAATCCCCAGCAAACACAAAAGTAACTCCGCCATAATGGCAGTAGAGCTTCTAAGGTCCTTTAATGTTCGATCCACAGCTTTAACATGGGCTCTGCGACTCATCGTACATTCATCCCACATTATCAGTGCCGCGTCCTGTAACAATTTGCCAAGAGGGCCGTTTTTGCGTATAGAACATACGGATAGTTGGTCCAGAGATACTGATAATGGGAGTTTGAATGTGGAATGTGCAGTTTTCCCATTACTTAATAGAGTAGCAGCGACATTGTAGTGACGTACCAGCATTGTATTTATTGAATCATTTCGTGAGCGAATAGGAGACGGTAATCCGAAATCACTTAACTTTTTTCATTTAATTCCAAAAGCTTATTTTCTATATCTATCAAGCCTTCATTGTACATGTCGTCATTGAATTGCAAAGTTAAATCCTGATTTTGCTGTCGTATTCTGTGTCTGATGTCTTCACAAAAATCATCTTTGAAGCTATCCCACAATTTTAAAGGTTCAGAAGGCTGACAAAATAGTAGAATGACTACAAATAACACCCTCGTCTTTAATGAGCATTGCGAAATCGCAGCTTCTTTCAAAGTATTCTCCCAATGATCGTCAGTTTCAAGCAAACCTCTATCTCGGCAAGCTGCTTGATAAGTTTCTTTGACAATTCCATTTGCAGTTGTTAGGTTATTGAATGAGGTTGGACCACGTACATGATGCAATAACATTCTGAGATAAAAACACTCAGATTGAGAAGGATGTACACCATATACTCTTCCCAAAGCAACGTCTTTCTTTATTCCTGGATGCCCATCTAAGTTTTGACCGCGCTTTCTTCTTGAAAATGTGTTATTAGTCCAAGTATAATAGTGCGGAACTTCGTGGTATAGTAGAGTTTTTGCAAATTCGTCCGTGTTACAGAGCTCAAAGAAAGCTAAAAGTATAGTTTTATGGGGGTTTTGGGCAACTTGTTGAGCCGTTCCTGTCGTGAAATACACCCTTTGGCAGTTTTCTAAGTGTACAGCCAAATGTACGACAGTAGGATACCGGTCGTGGATCGGAAACTCTAATATTCTCCAGACAGATTCTGATGTACTTATATACCGACCATATAAATAGTTTTCTACCTCATCATGCGAATTTCGAACGCTGAAAGTAGCTTGGTCCGATCCTTTATTAATATATTTACATATATATTTAATTGCCTGAATAGAGTGGCAGTATTCCACGTTGATGTGGGCGTTAAATGTTCGACACAATATTGGAGAATATGGGACAATCCACCTATTATCTATAACAACAGTTCTTCCTGTAATGTTCAAGATAGCATTATGTCCTCCATTTTCAGCGTTACGGCTACGATATACTAGATATCCATCCTCTCCGGTCTGGGTGTCATTGACAAAACGCCGAGGGTATTTTTTGGAACAAATTCTGTTTTTCATACATGGTGATGATATATTTTGATCCCCACAGGGTCCATGTATCATATTTTTGGTTACGATATCAAATAACACTGGATCGCCATCTTTATCCGGTAATTCAGCAGCTATTACACTGTCAATTTCATCAGGTTGTATTTTTCTTTCCAGCCGAAACAACATATGACAGTGTGGTAACCCGCGTTTTTGCCATTCTACACTAAGCATATGGCATTTGACCTTACCAAATATCTCGTCTTTTGTGAATAACTTGATCATTTTATTCATCTTTAAATGGAATACCCTGGAAATTATATCATGACGATCAAATGACCGCTGGCCAGGTTATAATTCTTCTTTGATCTCTGGCCATTCCGGATTGCAAGTAAAAGTTACAAATAAATCGGGTCTCCCGTAATTACGGACGTACGTCATGGCATCCTGAGTTTTCTCGTGCAGATAACGTGGAGATCCCGTGAAACTTGAAGGCAAGATGACGTGTTGTCCAATATTCACAGGGTTTATATTAGCATCCTGATTTAAAGCATCTCTCAAATGTACATAGTCGTCAGCTCTTAGTTGTTGATTTTGACGTATGTAATTTAGTATTTCGGATATCATTTTAGCCATCATATCAACACAGTATTGACTAAACAAATCTCTGTAATAGTGTAAGGGATTAAAACAATCGGCTCTGATCATTATCCTGTACGCATAAAATTGCATACATGAAATCGTTTTATTTCTCGCTGAATTTTGTCGAGGGATTGTTAAATAGTAACCATCTTCGCCTCTCACAAACATTAAAGGGTATTGCAAAGGATCGTACGCACGGTGTAGTTCCAATACTCTTTTTAGATGTCCACCTCTACAATGAATGACTAAATCCCTGGGTCCTTTGCCTTCGTCGACTAATAAAACTGCGACTTCGTTTGTTGCAGGTGAATTTTATCTTCCTTGATGTTGACCATGTGGAATGCGGTCGGCGTGCATTATTAATTTTAAGTTGTCCGATGAGGAATTATTTTCTAAGATGTATTTGAGACTTCGAATGTACATATTGTGGCTGCTTAATGCGGACTGTAATTCTTTGATTAATTCTATTTTTAAATTGGGAGCTATATTAGATCGTAACGATAATTGATCAGCATCCGATATAAAATAAATCTGTAGAAACTGCGGACTTTAACCAGAAGGTGGAAGGAGACTACCAATCAAATGGTATACCTGCCCTTCTAACTTAAATGTAAGCATAACATTTCCTTCCCGGATTTCCTTAGCACCGAATGACGTCATTTGAAACAGTGTGTTATACCTGCGTATGTTATTTAAAAAATGCGTAGATAATGGATGAGTGCCTAACAATCAATCATTTATTGGTTGTGGTGATTCCTGTATATTAGGGAGAACCACTTTGCCTCCAGCACAACACATACCGTCCGCTTCATCATTCTATTTTTTTGCAAAGCATTTAGAGCAAATTTTATTCATTTGCCCAATTTTTACCGTGTTTTGCTGAGCGTAATCAATATTTGGGTTATAATTAAAGGCTGATCGATTCCCGTGAGCAATTATTCGATTACGCGCTCTGGTCGTAGATATACGTTGTCTTTCTACGGCTAGGCGCTGCGAGCGTTCGACGCTAGATTCCCTAGCGCGAGCATCAGATACACGCTGCCTATTGTTAGCCAGCCGCTCGTCGCGTTCACAGCTAGATTCCCTGGCACGGGCCTGTGAGGTTCTTACATTTTGGCTAGTAAGCCGCTGCGAGCGTTCTGTACTGGTCTCCATAGCACGCGCTTGTGAGATGTACTCTCTATGACTCGCAAGGCGCTGGGTAGTTTCAGAGGAAGACTCTTCCGCTCGACGTATTTTAGCTGCTCTTGTCTGAGTTGATTGACGTGAAAGATGAGATTTTTTTTAGGCATGGCGTTGTGATTTTAGAGTAATTAAGTTAAAACAACGAAATAGAAGCGATGTACGATTCTGAAAAAATACTTTAAAATATAACAAATTGCATGCGAATGTATGAGCGGATAGATATTAGTATTAAGTTAATACAATAAATGAAATGAGGACGGACAGATTCAGAAAAAAAACGTGCTGTGTGCTGCGTACGGCGCCAACCACGTGACTGCGGAGCACGGGTACCTGCCAGTGCAGCCAGATCGTGGGTAAAACGTACCCCCACTTTGTGAGACAGTCTCGTCTAAGCACATTGAAAACGGCATAAAGTGGGGGCATTTTTTACCCACGTGACTGCGGCGCACGGGTACCTGCCAGTGCAGCCAGATCGAGGGTAAAACGTCCCCCCACTTTGTGGGACAGTCTCGTCTAAGCACATTGAAAACGGCACAAAGTGGGGGCATCTTTTACCCACGTGACTGCGCTGCACGGGTACCTGCCAGCGCAGCCAGATCGAGGGTAAAACGTACCCCCACTTTGTGGGACAGTCTCGTCTAAGCACATTGAAAACGGCACAAAGTGGGGGCATTTTTTACCCAAGTGACTGCGCCGCGCGGGTACCTGCCAGTGCAGCCAGATCGAGGGTAAAACGTCCCCCCACTTTGTGGGACAGTCTCGTCTAAGCACATTGAAAACGGCACAAAGTGGGGGCATATTTTACCCACGATCTGGCTGCACTACCTGCCTCGCAGTCGTACGTGTTGAGAACGTTCACCTTGCTCTTCACCGGTAGCTTCACGGCGTGGCCTTGCTGCGCGGCGTGCTTTATTGATATCGTATTATCTCTTTAACCATACGTCCAGTAAAAAGCAAAAATCACATGTATTTAATAATGGTGCCGATAAACGTGCTTATTTTTATAAGGATTAATAAATTGTTGATAATATGACCAGTTAAACATCATCTAACGATTTTAATTATTTTTATTAAATGATACATTTTTTAACTCATTACATCTTTTGAATGGAATATCAGAATTGAATAATTCAGAAAGTGATATACAGGTACTGAACCAGTCTTGAATGTGAAGTAATTTATTTCGTTAAGGATTAATACCAAGGTACAAATAAAGTGCCTTTTCTAGCGGCGGCGTTTTAATTCAGTTTTTAAAATAAAAAAATAGTTATTGTGACATAACTATAATAGTTAGACATATGGTGTCGCGAAACTTTTGTAGATAATGATGTGTTCTGCAAAGCCGTAGTACATTATTTTGTTCTATCATCAATAGTTATCGCAGCGCACACAATGTAATGAATTTTATAGGTCATTTATTTACACTTTGGGTTACATTATTCGAGTTTAAGTAGGGATCCCTATTGATTTTATAATAAAATATAGCCTATGACACTCAGTGATAACGTAGCATTCTACTGGTATTAGAATTTTTAAAATCGGATGAGTAGTTTCAAGAATCACCTCCTACATCCAAACACACAAACACACAAAGTTACAAACACTACCTCTTTATAATATTAGTATAGATGCATGTATTCACACACCGATTGGGCCGTCGCGATGACGTGATGGCTTACAGCTGGGTACGCACCACGTTAGTAAACAAAATATAATTGATTTGATTTGGATTTATTTGTGTTTTTCCGTAGTCCATCATTGTGAAGTAGCAAATAAGATAAATCGCACTACCCCACCGCGATTAATGTGGTCTCAAGACGGCGCGGTTCCAAGTTTTCCTGTCGAGTCCGACAATAGAAGTGTATTTCCTTCCTATCTCCATCGCCAGGATCGTAAGCTGGTAAGTTGAAAGGATAACACTCGAATATGGTCTCAGACTCTGCAGACCACACTAGAAGAGCATCTGCGAACACAGAACTGCCAAGTACATAGGGGCGTAACTGTGGCTTTTATCAGTAACTCCAACAGTACGAATAAGGAACGTTGTCCCTATTAGTAGCAGTATGAGATGAAGTTATTTGTCTCTCAGCGCCTGGATACGAACAATTTCCACGATACAGTTAATCAGTACACTCTAAATTCGAATAAGCGAAAATCACTGATTCGCCGTGAAATTCAACTATTATAGTAAGTGAAAATGGCTCCACTTAGAATCAGTGAAAAATCACTGATTGTTTCAGTGAAAAAAATTCACTGATTCAATTAGTGACAAACTATTTCAGTGATTGAATATGTGACAGCCGACTGCAATGGCGAATTAAATATTACTTTCATTGAATGCAGGCATATAATTATGTGAAATAAACTTATTTGCAATAGTTTACTATTTAAATGGTGCAATTTTCCGTAATTAAAAAAAGTAACTAAAGCTCAGCATATGGCCGGGGTAGAACTCGAGCATCCTTCGATTGCAGGGCGCTACCTTGCCACCTTACCTACCACGCCAAGTTTGAATATCAGAAGGAAAATATATGTCTTATAGTAACGTTGCGACATTGTGTAATTTGAATTTATATGCTCAAACTTTTCGTGTTTGATTTGATTGTTACCGTTAGGATTGTTAAAACGAATATTATATATAAGTGCACTCTCTTCGCGACATTAAAAGCAGTTTGAACCACCAAAGAGAGCCCTGTGTTGATTACATGGAATCGAAATGAAAGACATGAAAATGGAATGAAAGAATGTGTGTTCATATTACCTCATAAAATGGCGTTTTGAAAGACGAAACCCATTTGAGAAAGTATTTTATATTAGTTTTATTCGTTTATTCGTTGTTACTACAAGTTATTTAACGGCCATTTTTTAACGAGTTTCGCTGCCATTTGTACACGCAGTTTGACTGTTACACCAGTCAAAAATAATTAGAGTGGAGTGGAGAGATTTGGGCGGCTGTTAACAGCGAGGTCTTGAAAGATGATGAAAGGGATGGAAGCGAGTATGGAGCTGAATATGCTGAAATGAAGGGGCGGGGGAAACGGGAGATCCCCGAGAAAAAACGCCGACCAACGGCATCGTCCGGCACGATTCCCACTTGCAAAAATCTGATGAGCCGGCCGGGGATTGGACCCAGTTCGCCTTGGCAGGAGACGAGAAAACTAATCACAGATGGGGAGAAAATAGCTGAGATGTTTCACTGATCAATCAGTCAAAATAAACCACTGAGTAACCATTTGAAAAAATTACTAACGAATCAGTGGGAAATGTCACTGAATCAATCAGTGAAGGAAATATGTCATTTTTTCACTGGTTAATTAGTTAAATTTATTGTGGTGTATGATTTTTCAGTCATATACGTTTGACTGATTGAAACAGTGAAATTCTCACTGATACAGATTTAGACTGTATAGTCACGAGTATTTCGGGAGTAGGTTTTGTGGTGTGCTATATTTAACAAACTTCTTTATACTTGATCATACTTAGTGATTTATTGATGAACATTTAGTTCTCGCTACAAAAAAAGTGCCCAGGGTTGACTTATATACGCAGATTTTTGTAAGTAACGGCTTGCTTACGTGAGAAAAACATTATATTTTTTCTCAGAACTGGCAAAATTTGTTTACTTCGTTACCAACGCGTGCACCACGCCCCTGCGCAGAGTTCTTAACAGTTAAAACTCTCCTTATCAACTTGGTACATATGGTATAAAGTATTTAAATATAAACAAATACGTCTCAAACAGATGCCCGTATTTGTTAACTGCGACCGTAGGGCAAATACGTAAGGGGAACCGTTCGACCGATTTAAATAGCATTTTATACGTTGGCAGAGAATCGTGTAAGCATAACAATTTAAAATATGTTCTGTATCTGGTCCGCTATTTTGAAAGATAGCACCAAACTAAAAAAAAATAATAATAATAGTTTAGTTTATAACTCAAAATAATTTAACCAATTCTCACCAAATTTGAAACGCAAAGGAATAATATGATAGGCTAGATAACTGTAAATAACTGAATTTCATTAAGTACTTATTTTTAAAATGGCCACAATACTAATATTTGAGGTATATTTGCTATATCTACCATACCAGTTAACCAATATCGGTCAAATTATGTATTTTCGGAGTATATATTACAAGCATTATACACGACAATACAAAGCCAAATTTGTCTGTCATTTTGTATGATAGCATCACACGAATAAATAAAGTTTTCGTATCATATTTTGGTAATCATTTAACAACTTCCTAACAAAATTGTCAGAGGGGTAGTACTGTGGCAGATGACGTACAATTGTAGGTTTTTAAGTACGTTAGATACTTATTTCAAAATGGCTGAAATATAGCTACCTTACATTACCTTAAAATTCTATAGAAGAAGACATATAATGAATTCCAACTTAACGTTGTATGCTGGTAGTATATATTACAATTATGAACTATTTCTACACGAAGCGTCCTTTATCCGCCATTTTGCAAGATAGCTCCACAATAATAAATTAACATTTGATGTCATATTTCGGGAAATAATTGACTGATTCTTATCACATGAGACCAGAAATACTACTTACTACAGCAGATCAGGTAAAAAGGTATGTTATATGTACGTTAGACACCTATTTTCAAAGTGGCGGCCATAAAGCCATTTTAGCTTAGAACACTATATCGTCGAAACCAAGATATCAATTGCAACTAAATTTTGTATGCTGACAACGGTCAAGTGCGTAAGTAAGTTATTACATAAAAAAATTAAATTTTTATTTAATATATCGGAAATCAATTGACAGATTGTTTACCAAATTCAGTAAACAAATAGTATCGCACCAAGTGGTGTAAACTGTTATGTTTTAACTATGTCAGGAACCTCCTTTAAATATGGTGGAAATATAAATATAAGTATATTTTAGTAACGAAATAAATGCCAACTTATCTGTTTTGCTTGAAGTATTAAAAACCGTTATATAAGTTGTCTATACAGAGCCTCATTTTTCTGCCATTTAGTAAATTAGCCCCACAATAAAAATGAGTTAACTATAAAATCCTTTTAAAAACAACCTTTAATTTATAACTGCAGGCTACTAAAAAGAAAAAATAAATATAGTAGTTACAGAATTAGTAGAACTTGTAAGACGTGGTCGAAAAGCCATAATAAACTTTACTGCCATTATTATGTTTATTTTAAAAATTGTATTTAGTATATAAATGCTTGGCACAATATAGAACGTACACCTCTTTTGTGTAATCATAATAAGCACATACAGTGTATAAGGCTGTTAACTATTCGCAAAACAGATCTCATAACATATTTGTGCAAGCGTTACAAGAACATATCTTGGGTAAGTCTTTTAAACTATTCGCGCCGAGTCTTTATATACTAAATGTAAACTGATACATACATAATAATTTGTAGTAAATTTTATTACGGATTTTCGACCACGCCTTTCATCTTCTAAAAATTCTGTAACTATTATAATTAGTTTTCTCATTTTAGTGCATTTATGTATAAAAGCTTTGTTAAAAAATATTTTATAGTCAAATTATTTCTCAATTTTTTTCTCTCAAATTTTATAATTTTTATATATGTACACTATTTATATATATATTCATGTGTAGATTCGTGAGACTAAAACGACTAAAGATCTGCCGATAAACACTGGTAGCTTCTTCCAAACTTTGGGCTGCCACCTGACTAACAGTGATGCAATAAAAAATATACGTGGGACTGCAAAGACTAAAAAAATTATGATATTAATCACTGGTGGCCCCTTGCACACTTCCGACTGCAACCAGACAAACAGTAATGCGCTGCAGGCAGATCTGCATGTCAGTTCAATGCATAGAGGTACAAATGAGGTTTCACAGTCACCGTACATACAAACCGATGAAATCTTTTAATAAGTTTTTTATGTCAAATCTCGGGTAACAGTATACCCAAAAAACGCAACCCGTCGGCAAAGTGTCGGCAAATTGTCGGCCCAATACCTGTACTGTCGGCAACTGTCGTTTAATGCAAGAAGATAGCCATCTCACAATGGTGTGATGTCTTTTTGTGACAGAATGCTTGCCGATAGAAAAAACAATATCCAGCCATATTAATATAATAAGAGATTGATATCACTGAAAATATGTCGGCATGATATCGCAGAGCAAACATTTTGCAAACACCTTAAAAATATTTCTGGGCCGATTCCCATACAGAATCTTTGTATTTTTGGTAAGCTGGCCATTATCTTATTTTTTCCGGCCCAATAACGTTTTTGAGACGAGGCCCTTTACCGCAATAAAGATATCCATTAGATGTATTTTTGCCTACAGACTTTTGGACAGTGTTTTGAATAGGCAGAATGTTAGCTTGCTGTTAATGGCATTATGTCTTCTTTGAGACTGTGTGTTAACGATTAGCGTGTTATTTTTTCATGATTGTATGTGTGTCATGTGGTAGCCCATGGCATTTGTTAACATTGATTTTTTTTTTCCTTAGTGCAACCATCCGACAGATATATTGAAAACTAACCAAAAATACTTTGTTTGCAAGCCTCTGAAGAAATTGATTTTAAATAATCCTTGTTTTAAAATTATTTGTTACATTTCCAAGGAATTTATAAATTCTATTATAATAATTTGTGTCATTGTATATTTAAATTACTGGGGCTATTCAGCATCTTACCCTGTGGTATTCAGGTTAGCATGCTTGACTTTCAACTCAAGGGGCATTTGGTTCGAATTCCGCACTCGGCAAGCTAAATATTTTCATAGCATACAATGTGTAGAGATGAAAATAAAGTTAATATATGAAAAGAGGACATACTACTTAAATCTGGACATCATGCTACTGCAGGCCCAGCATCGTAGCGACATCCAACCACAGGCTCGGCCAACAGTTAGCCACCAGTCCATATTACCATTGGGCCGCTCCGGCAAAAGACATCGCACCGGCAGCGGCTGGCTGGAGTTAGTCGACTAGCTTTTACCGGCCCTATTCTGGCCCGTATTTTCTGTGTTTGCTGGGATACCTATTATTACAAAATTTGTCGATGAAGTTGTACTATGATTTATCATATAAAATATATGTATTTTTTATGCGACTGATTTATTTTGAAAATGGACGTCATAAATAATTTTTAGCTTAGTGTGCTGTATCGACGGAACTATGTTATCAGCTTTATCTTAATTTTGCATACTGGCTGTATACAATCATTTAATGTGCTAACACATTTAGTTGCTGTCCTCCATTTATGAAGATCGTCACAAGAATTATATGATGTGTTTTGTGCAATATCTCAGGGACCAACAGACCGATTTATACTAAATTATTCACACAAGTAGCTATACGGTAGGTCGTGTAAACTGTCATGTTTTAAGTGGCTCAGTAATTTTTTTTTTCAAAATAGAGACTCTGTACATACATAAGACTAGTTGGGTGTTGTTATATGTTGGAAACATTCCACTCCTTAAATCCAAAGTTGTTGTTTTATTGGTTTGAGTCGTAGGAAAGGCACGTGTAAAGTTGTAATTGTCTTACTAGTGTGTCATATGGTTCTGATTTAATTGCTAATTATATTGCATCCAACGAAATAATAGTATTACCTACCAACTCAGCTTTCTAGAAAAAATTTAAAAATTATTTGCCCCAATATTGAGGAAGGTAGGCTCATTAATATCATCATAACTTCTTGTTAAGTTAAAGTTGACCTTTTCTTCTAGAAACTACTTTGCTACTATTTCTACTCATGTTTACAGGGCTTGTGTTCCTTTCGTTATTTAAGCCTATTGTCTGAGATCTTTAAAATATGTTACTAATATCATCCTCTATTATTGAGGTCATTATTTTACATGATTTGTGTGTTTTTGTCCTTGTCAATTTGGAGGGGGGGGGGGAATTACTCCTTTGCAATTATCCTGTACATAATCGAGATCAGCATCTGGATTTTTTATAAATCATATATCAAACGACATTTCATGGGACCCTGCTTTTCTAGTCACGACATTAAACTTGGATTTTTTTTTCTCTGGTTACGACTCCTGTGGTATAATAATTCCGTCCGTTTCGGTCTGTTCCTCTGTTCTCACAGGGACTAGTACTTCCATCTATGAAACTTATTGTTTACAGGCACCTTTTTATTTTAATGCCTTTTGCGATCTTGGACTTCTTTATTTGCATAGTAGCAAGCATGTCGTTATCATTATATTATTAATACTAAACAACACTGCTGTAAGTTGGTGGTTGTTTCATAAATCAAATTATATGTTCCTGGACACTGATTTTTTATTATTGTATCATTTTTGGTTTTGGTTGCTTTCCCTGTGCTTATTTAATTTGACTGTTTCTTTTTCTGGTTACCATTTTTAATTGAGTTATTATTGCCAGCTATACAACACAAGAACCATGAATGGCTGGCATGTGGACGATGCTATATGTAATGTATTCGCCTACTGTCAGTTACTGTCTGTTATGTTTTCCGTTGTTCCCGTATACGGTATGGTAATGGTAATAAATTACGGTATTAATTAATCAATCAGATTGGCTCGTCTGTTTCCGTTGGTTGGCGGGCGAGATTACGCCATGTTGCCAGAAAGTACTGCCATCTGTTCGGGCAAACGGTTACATTTCAAGAAAATTAGGAAAGATAACTGCTTGGAAATGACATCCCCAACTCAAAAAATGGCACTGGCACAATATATTTTCAAGGAGTATAGTTACGATTGTATGGGAGAGCCTTAACTTAACAAACCCGTCTGAACCCCGCCTCACACCTACAGATTAATTAAAACAGGACGCCAGGATTAACAACAAGGTATTGTGAAAAGGCCTAAAGCAATAACCGCCTTTACCAGCCAACGATCGGGGATAAGGATGTCTAAACAACGCGCCGATATAAGCCAGCACGAGGCGGGATACGTTGTCCTTCCATGTCCTACCAGCCTCCAGACAAGATCAAGAATGGGTACGTGTGATTGCTGCTAGCCGCTCTACCACAGCAGCATCCTGGGACCACTGTTACGTTGGGGGACAGTCCAATTTAGTGTAACCGAATAGTGGCATGAGTTAACATAGTAAAGAAGGATTAAATTAATATAGTTTATATAGCTCCCCCAAGTATTTAACATTACAGTATCATGTTATTATAAGTCCCTCATGTCTAAATAAACCCCCTTATTAACAACAACAGTTCTATAATTTAATTTTACGTTAGCATTGAGCTACGCTCCTAAACCTGTCGAGTATGGAGTAGTCTAAATGGTTAATTTCATTACATTATGCATTACAGGAACTGATCACTGCGTTGTGTGAGCACCATAATCTGCTGATACTGGAACACATACACATTCATGAACTCCAGCAGAAGTATGGTTCATGCAAATCGCTTTTCATCCTCTGTCGGCCGTACCTGCGAAAATCACAGAGAAAAGCAAGCAGTAATAATGTATCTATAGGTAGAATAAATCATGGCAAGTGTGTCTTTAAAGCAATCTCTAAACATTTATCTAACTTTTGCAAATATCTGGAGTGTTTTTAATTAATGTAACTGGCTCACGTGTTCCTCTGCCTCGACAAAACGTAATCCTAAAGAGAGGTTTGATTTAATTGGCGGTAAACCATGAGTGATCATGCCAGTGCATATTTCACTGTATGTATTTACATGAGCGCTCTAATGGGAATAAAATAGCACGTTACGTTAGCGATGCTGCAGGTCCCAGCATGGCAAAGACAAATATATCTACGAGTTTCCGTTACAGCTTAGCTGAGTCTCTTGGCGCACAGTCTCGATTACAATCGCGGGAACCCTTAAATTAAAAGAGAATAAAAATTTTGGTTTTAAAACACATCGTGTGATAACGAATTGAGTTTACTAACCAATCCCAGTCCAACAAAAGAGATGAACTCTAATTTAAAAAAAAAATTTTAAACACCGAAATTCGGCTCTGACGTTGCGACTAGATAATAGGGATTTTATCTGACCGGTGGCGAAAATATCAGGCGTGTTATTTGCGTATCGCAAACATTGATTCGCCTCTTCTCAATGCCGAAACTTCCACCTCTTATCACGACCTTCTGTAATTGCATGTACTAGTGGGATATCAGCAAAAACCCGTTTACAACCCCCTCGTACTGCATTCCAGATGATAATTCACCTGTTCGCCTTTCTTTATTGAAAGTAGGTCAAATACTCCGTCTTGCCAAACTGTGTGGAATTCCTCAAAATGTGTGAAATGGTTGTGTATGTGTGGATGTTTATGTGGAATTTTTGACTGTGTGGATAGTGTGTGGATTTTTCCACCGTCAACTGAAATCATCATAAAGCTAACTTTCCCAGCGAAATGTATTTATTCATGGTGTGCATTTTAATATGAACAAAATTGACCAATCTCTATATCGTTATACACCGAGAACATATAATTTCAGAAAGCTGTCGCTAAAGAATCGTACAACTTCGGTAGCATTCCCAAGCTGTGTTCTTAAAGGGAAGAAATTACATTTTCATAAAACTGGTGTTGGCTGCAGACATTTATGCAAGTATCTGTAGTGAAACATTTATAATAGGCCTATACTAAAAGTGTTGCGCATGATGATGTACAATGTTGCATTTTAGAGTTGTGTTTGGATTTGTGTGATATTCACTTCCAGAATCTGTGGATTTCATGGTGGGTGATCCAGCAACCCTGCGTTTGTGTTTCTCTTCGCCACATCAGAAGGTGTTTATCGGTGTAGCTAAGTATCTTATATTTAAGGTAATCGTTCCCCAACTCTTGTTTTCTACAAACAAAAAGCCTCACAGGTTTGTTCTTGTGGAACATATCATACAACACTATAAATGAAATAAATCGAAATTACGTGCATTGATAGCTAAACATAAAAACTAGCAAATAAATTTTTACGAGACTTTTCAACTTAAGATTACTCTCATTCGCACGCTTTATTGTCAGAACGTGATAGAAATTGTTAACAACCTTTCCTATATAATTTAATAATGGCATTTCCCACAGACTTTGTGAATGAGAAAATGATTCTAGAACCCCTTTGCATTGATAAATGTATTCGTACATAGTTGCATTATAAATAAAATAGTGTTATTAAAGTATAACAACAATTCTAAAGAAACTAATTGGCGTGTAGTAACGCTAAATCTTCTGTATTACATTGCTGATGCAATTAGAGATTTTCATTGAAATAAATATTTATAAAAACAAATAATTAAAGAGTCCATTTTAAATTTTGAAAACTAAAATTTGCAAGGTTTACAAATCTAGATACGTTCAATATCCTACAAAAATCTTTAGCTGAAAATACTTACACGAAAAACGACTGAGAGTTCTTTGTCTGAATTTAGCATATAATTTATTCCCAATACGCCTGTACATGGTTTTTGTGCTGAATACATATTCCCGTGCAAACGAATCTTCAGCTGCCCATCAGATCATTACTACTCACAGCATGCCATATTATGACGTCATAGACACTGCACATGAGTAATGGGTGATGCAATCTCTAAACCAATTCTAGGAACGTCCTTTAAATGTTGTGGGTGGTCCAGTGTCGCATCTTTCTTAACATGACAACATTTATATTCATCAATTGGAACTGCATTTATTACAGTAAATCATGCCACTGAAATATTTAAAATTAATTTTTAAAAAATTACCTAATTTCTGTTTATATTTTCGTCAGAGTGATTAAAAAAGGCAATGGAGTTTACGAAAAGATATTTTTATGTTTCACTTAAATTATATGTTCTTATCTTAGAAGAATGTTTATGTTTTTAACATGATGAGGTCTTCATGGAACACCACTCGTGCATTGGGTACCCTGGATATGCACTCGTACGTAAGATCGCCAGGGAACTACATTCGTACATAAAGTCAACAGGTAACTGCACTCGCACATAGGGTCGCATAGGTAATGTATTCGTATATTGGGTAGCAACGTAGCTTCACTCGTACATAGGGTCGTCACGGAACTCCACTCGTACATAGGGTCGCCAGGGTACTGCACTCGAACAGAGGGTCGCCAGGTTACTTCAAAGGTACATAGGGTACCCAGGGTACTGCACTCGTACATAGGGTCGCCAGGCACCTGCAGTCGAACATAGGGTCGCCACGGAACTGCACTCGTACATAGGGTAGCCAGGGTACTGCACTCGTACATAGGGTCGCCAGGCACCTGCAGTCGAACATATGGTCGCCACGGAACTGCACTCGTACATAGGGCAGCCAGGGTACTGCACTCGTACATAGGGTCGACAGGTAACTTCACTCGTACATAGGGTACCCAGGGTACTGCACTCGTACATAGGGTCGCCACGGAACTGTACTCGTGCATAGGGTTGCCACGGAACTGCACTCGTACATAGGGTCGCCAGGCACCTGCAGTCGAAAATAGGGTCACCACGGAACTGCACTCGTACATAGGGTCACCACGGAACTGCACTCGAACATAGGGTCGCCAGGTAACTTCACTCGTACATAGGGTCGCCAGGGTACTGCACTCGTACATAGGGTCGCCAGGCACCTGCAGTCGAACATAGGGTCGCCACGGAACTGCACTCGTACATAGGGCAGCCAGGGTACTGCACTCGTACATAGGGTCGCCAGGTAACTTCACTCGTACATAGGGTACCCAGGGTACTGCACTCGTACATAGGGTCGCTACGGAACTGTACTCGTACATAGGGTCGCCAGGGTACTGCACTCGTGCATAGGGTCACCAGGTAACTTCACTCGTACAGAGGGTCGCCAGGGTAGTACACTTGTACATAGGGTCGCCAGGCACCTGCAGTCGAACATAGGGTCGCCACGGAACTGCACTCGTACATAGGGTCACCACGGAACTGCACTCGTACATAGGGTCGCCAGGTAACTGAAGTCGTACATAGGGTCGCCAGGTAACTTCACTCGTACATAGGGCAATCAGGGTACTGCACTCGTACATAGGGTCGCCAGGTAACTTCACTCGTACATAGGATATCCAGGGTACTGCACTCGTACATAGGGTCGCCACGGAACTGCGGTCGTACATAGGGTAGCCAGGTAACTGCAGTCGTACATAGGGTCGCCCGGGATCTGCACTTTTATATAGGGTCGCCAGAGAACTGCCACGGCATAGAAATGTCTGTTCTGAATTAGTTCACAAAGACTCCACTTGATCCAATTTATAAAATAGGAGTATGTTAACCTTCTCCAGACTGGTATTAATTTCGTTGTGTCTCCTGCACACAGAGATAAATCACGAACTATTACTTACAATCTGTCGTGTAACCAAAACGATTTCCTAGTGACGGCGTCAGTTTCATTATATGTGAGCACCACAGAAGAAATTTTATTTGTTCCGATAGCAAAGAGAATGTTATAATATTTCAAATACAGCATACACCATGCATTTGATGAAGTTGCAACAAGCCTGACTTTTTAATGTTTATCGCGAGAAGCTTATTGCCGTTCAGATCAAGTTTATTGGTTTCACAGTACAATAATGAAAGCTTGTTAGACGTTCAAATACTCTTATAAAAGTAATAATACGTTACAAATTTTTCGAAAAAAAATTTGGGTTTTTTATTTAAAATTTTTTGACACTGATCATGTTGATGTCAACATTTGAATGATGTCACCCTGCACCTACTGGCATATGTCTATAACAAGCACACTGACTGGGCTGCATCCGGCCACGGGAGAGGTGTTCAATATCTTTACATTTAATTATTGTTGGGTTATTATACCGAGTACTGAAAGCATATTTTTCCTTTACGTTTTTAAAGTTGAAATGTTTAATAACGAAAAACATTGGACAAAATTAAAAACTTTCACATTTTCCTTTGTTCGACGTATGAATAAAATAACCAAGTGTATGACATTGTTAAGGTTCTGTAAACTGTAAGCATACACAATGTACTTACAAGTATATGTAAATCAAAGCTTTCAAAGTGCCCAGTTTACAGGGAAGCGTGTTTATATACTGACAGTGCACCGTGTCAATATTGCCTGTTCACAGTCCAGGAGACAGCATCGTCCAGACCCGACAATAAACTGGTCTGGCTAAAAGCGAGATATCGCCAAGCCGGCATGTGGCGTGGCACTCGAGCTAAATGTGCTGTAGATGGAAGTGATAGAGCAAGCTGCTGGAGCGGGCTTAATAAAGTCCAGCACGTAAGACTGGAGAAGCAGTGACTGGAGTGTGGAGAGAAGGATGTTGGAAGAAGGAGTGAGGGAGGGTTATGAAGTGGCTCGCCAAGCAGACTGGAGGACGGTGCTTTGGCCCCACGCAGCTCTGCCTGCGGGGTGAGAGCATATCAAATACATTTCTGACTTGTGTTCAAAGAAGCTTACCGTAGTTTACTTTACAGCGAAAATATTAGAATTTCGTTTTTTCCCTTTAATGGAAAGCTCGCAATAAATTACATTACCTTTATTCACACTGCAGAGGCACGTTGAGTGGGCGAAGTTTTTCTACCCTAATCGTGAAGGGATGGTAGCCAAGGTAGTAACTGTCTCTCCGCTACAAGTGACGATCACATATCCACACAACAAGATAAAGAATGAGCGCCAAGTATGTAGAACTGTATGTCTTGTTTACAACGCCTGTAATTATTGTTTTGTTTAAATATGAAATTATTTTCTTTAAAGCTGATTATTAACTACAATGCTGGACATGAAATTTGTCACATCCATAAGGTTTCATCCATTTTCAATAGAATCATGATCCCGTAAACTACCAATTACTCAATGCAAATGGTTCAAGTGATGTAGCGGAAACGCTACTGCATCGCGTGGTATAAGGGGAGTGTGTGGCCAATCCCATTACATTCATCTTTCACCTTATCGAAAACTTCCTTATTTATTTGAGGTATGTTATATATATAACCTTTTGAGTAATAACATGTATATAATATTTTTCTATCATCGACTTCATATCTTCATTAAAAATTCTCTGTTTTTATGTTAGAAATGTAGGAATCGGTATCTTGATAGCATAATTAAATGTTATCTCCATATTTTGGTTTTATCGCTTTAAAATGGAAATCATACAATAATTCACTCGATATGTCCAAAATTTACATGTCCACATAAATAGACTTATTAAAGGTTTCAGTGGTTTTATTCATAAGTAAAGCAGCAAAATTCTCAATAAATATAATACTTCTTTTGAAATTTGGTTTTGGTATTAATTTTTCACATGTGTCTACATCTGATATTAATATTATATCTACACCGTTTGTTATATTTTCTATAGTTTTGCCAAACACAGAATTATTCATGAGCTTATAAAAATCTATTTTGAAGTCGTTTTTAGCATTACTTCTCATCTCTGTATTCAAATCCAGACATTTCTACAGCCAATCGGACTGATCAAACGACAATCTTCTATGTATTTTTGTAAACTTCAAACCTTTATTTAGACACTGTTTTAAATTGCGATAGTGAATTACGTACTTCTGTTTGTTACCTAAATTTGTCAATAATTTATATTGATTTGTCTTTGGAGCTACCTTATTTTCTGGGCAAAATGGAAGATCTTTATGTAATTATGCAGTTCTTGTGGATATTCTAAATCAACTTCTAATAGAAAACCATACTCAGAATCGTCCTCCAAATCTAATATTTTTTACTCCAGTGGTCTACATAATTTAATGTATAGTTAACCCAATCGAAACCGCAATATGGTAAATATTGAGACTTCGCCCAAACATATAAATGATTTGCATCGAGATATGCAAAATTATTTGATTCTTGATTAGGGTTAAAATTATCTAAACTTTGGGTATTAGCTTAAACATATCGCTTAAAACATTGTGATATTCAACCTCTATTTTCTTTTTCAATCATTAAACTCATATCATTATTTTGTGTAATAAATCTAGTGGTTGATTAGTCATATTTAACATTAATTTCAATGATAAGCCTGCGTGTTTCTAAAATTTTCCAATATATCTGCTAACAAAAATATATCACTTTTTAAATATAAATCGTAATATTCGCCTTGATTTTTAATATGAAATTGATTCCATATACATTTTGGGTGTTCATAATCATCGTCAGTTATATCAGTTTTGTTTAATTTATTATATAATTCACTCTTTGGTGGAAGTTCAGTTTCTTCAAATTTTTGCCAACTACCCATATAATCATATGGGTAAACACACTTTCATATAACTAAATCAACTTGATATTCTAGGAAATGTTTTTGTGTTTCTTTCATTTGATCTTCATTTAAATTAGATGACAATTTATCTGAACTGCTAGCCATAAATTTAAACGTGTCTATAAATTTCATTTTTAAATTTTCTGTGTTTTTCCCAAAAGTTATAAACTTTTCTTCATTATTTGCTATTAAATCTATATTTTTATCGACATATCCTAGCTCTTTAATGAATAAATGAGCATTATATTCAGCTATATTATTGAAATAAATTGGTACGAAATTGGGTAATTTTAATTTTAAATTTCAATTATTGCATACTGGATTAATGAATTTCCACTTATATGATAATGATGGTGCACTATTTTACTGTCACCTGTACATTCACATTCAAATACAGTAATTTTTTTAATTTTCTGTATAATGTATTTTCTTAATTTCTTAAGGGTATGCATTGGTTCAATTTGTGAATATATTTCCCTAATTTCTTATACATCCCTTTCTATTAATTGTATAAAAATTGTATGTCCATTTGGACCTCGATATACAACTGGTGGCTTATAATCACCATAACTAAATACAATTTAACTGCAAAAACCAGATGTTTCGTGTAATTGATAATTCATAGTATATGATTTGCCATTCAATTTTAAATCAATGTTATTTATTTGATCATTAGAATGATTATATCATACTTAATGCATTTCTTTATCAGTATAATATTCTGTTATAACTAGATATTTTATGATTAGTTTAAATTTATAAGTTTCTTTGGGATTTGGTTTATATGCTGATATTTTCATTAGAATTGATTCAAAATCTTCATATATTGTAAATAGAACCTTCATTGTATGTTTATAATTTTTTTTAAATATTTGCTCTCCTTTCGAAGGTACTTGATTTTGACTGCTTCATTTTTAACTGTCTTCTGTGTGCACATTTAATTTCTTTTGAGAATAAAGAGTTGAAGACACATATCGCATATATAATTTTTACTTTTCTTAATATTTTTTGTGCTGCAAGCAATTTCGATACATTTTTAATCCAACAGTAATGGGAGTTTGTATCATTTTTTTAAATAAAGTAGATTTATATGCTTATCGTTTTTATTTTAAGTAATATTTAGCGAATATACCATGGATTTATTATCTTTATCGTCCATAGAGTATACTTTTATAGATGTGTCAATTTGATTTTCGATTTTTGGTATATCATCAATTTTAATTGGATATTCAAATTTATCTGTTACTTAATCGATATCATGCCCTACATTTTTATATTTGATTACTCTATCTAAATGGCTGTCTGATGGAAATAATGCAGATTTAACAGCCCAAATGAAGCATTTTTGATCATTATTTTTTACATTTATGCATCCTTTCTTATTCTTTATAAATTCAGTTAGTTCTATGTATGATGCAGCATTTAATGGGTTATACTTGTTTATAGCTAATTGTATTTCCATTATTCTATCTAAAGTCCATCCTGAACCTCTTTTTTGGAATTCAGAATATTGTGTAATTATATCTCGTATTATGCATTTGTAAATGCTTTTAATATATCCAACATTCAATATTGCATAACTTGGCGACAGAAATGTAAATAATTCAATTTGACTATTTTCTTGAATACGACAATTGACATACAATTTAATGGTGGTTTTCTACCCTCTAAATTTTAATGGATTATTATGTATTTTCTCGTATACCTTATTTTTTATTGAAGTCAAAAATGAATAGGCTGTACTAAATTAAAGGTATTTTCAAAGTTATATGTTGGTATCCTACTTTAAAAAACATTATTAACTATGTAATTGTTATTTGTTTCTCTATTTATTTGGTTAGTGAATAAATTAGCAGTAAACGGGAATATTTCTTTTAATTCATTTCTATTTTCTTTATTAGGTTGTGCGAAAACGTTAGTAGAAAATGGGAAAATATATTTTAATTCTTTTGTATCTCCTTTATTGGGTTGTAGAACAACATCAGTAGAAAATGGGAATATTTATTTTAATTCCTTTTTTCATTTTTAAAATTATATATATATAATTTAACTTTTGAAAAGAGCAAATTGAAAATATTCGTTTTTGTTTGATAATTTAATATTCTTGATACAATTAAAAAATTAAATCAGCTTTCCTTAGATTATAATAAAGTGTAATTTGTAATTTTTTACCAATGCCTCTCAACTTGCAAACTGCTCAACACACTAGTTACCTTAGAAGCCTCCACACTTGTTTTTTTTTTTAAGGGAAAATAATTAGTTACAAAATATAAAATAGGAATAGTAAATGTAGTGGAATAACATTGAAAAATGTGTTAAAATCATTGGGAAATCATATTTAACTTCTTGTCAAGACGATAATTCTTAAGATATTGACTAAAACATTTTTTTTCATATAGTTGTGTGTTGGCCCTTACAAGATTTATTATAAGAAAATAATTTTATTTATTTATTCTCATTACATACTTTACATGTTTTGTTTGATAATAATCATGATACATTTCATTTAAAATACCTACTATTTTGTTGCATGATTTATTATTTTTATGGTTTTCTAGCTGTAGATTATAAATATATTTTCCACATTCGCATAGTACTTTATCTTTTTTAACTCGTAATGATTTTTACCATATTTATTCATAATTTTTTTTACATTTTGTGCAAGTTTGTCTATAGTTGTTTTATGAGGATAAAATGAATCGATATATTTGTTCTCATTACATACTACACATGTCTTAATTGAATAATCATGTTAAATTTCATTTTTATTTTCTTATTTACTTTTTTTTTCTTTTTGAGAGACATTTTAAAAACATATATTCCACATTCGCATAGTAATTTCTCTTATTTTTACTCGTTTTGATTTTTGCCATATTCAGCACAGCATTTTCCAAGTGTTAATATGCTTTATTTCTTGTGTATTTATGAGTGTAAAAACTTTCTGTGTTTGTAGTTTTCATTGTTTTTATTAATAAAATTAATTTATTGAAAGAATGAAAAATATATTTCTTTAATAATTTGTTACTTTGTAAATGACACAAAAATTGAATCATTTCTCAAGAAGTTGAACCATTCTTTTGAATACATTAAACTACCAGATATAGATATTTATCAATTGTATGAAGCCACGGATTTTCAAATTCATGATTCTAAGCTTGGAAAGAAAATTACTTGCATTCGAGATTCTACATATAAAATTACATTACCTGATCGATATGTACAGCTTTTTGATAAAAATGCTTTAAAATTAATAAATGATAAATAAGTCTTTATTAATTATAAAGGCTTAAAAGAAATGAAAAATGGAACAACTGTAAATTATATTCAATTCTGTTTTAATATGTACATTCTATCAATTTGTTTCTTTTCATTTGATTTTTAGCTTAGTTTACTTTCAAAATAGGCATTTCTAATTAACTTGAAAATTTGCTTGAAAATCAAGAAATTTGCTTGATTTTAAGGTAGCAAAAATCCTGCATTCTATTTTAAAAGAAGTATTATATTTGCTCCATTTCTGCTTAATTTTCAGGTAAATTTCAATTTTTTCGTGAAAATGTGTGGTGGTCCAGGACCCGCCTTTTCATCTCCTTAGACAACCAGTCTTTGGTAAAGTAAAATGTTAAGAACTTCAAACAAATAAATCACTGTGGTTAATAACCTATATGCAACCCTATTAATTCAACCTAAATGCTGTTCAACAATCTATAATGAAAATAAGTGGCAAAAGACAAGGAAGCGGTAAAACAAACACGTTAATTAAATGATGGGTGATCGTATATGGCCCAATAAAGTAAGATGTTAAATAGCTCATTAATATATATGTATATTATATATATGTATATTACATATAGACACACAGGGTGAATCTGAAAGACACCGACAAACACCGGCAGGTGATTTCTTAAGAAAATATATAACGAAAATATAAGAACCGCGTTTTCCGAAATTGATTATTGAGGGAGCTGTGCGACTCCAAAAAACGACTTTTGAAATACCTTTAGTTGTATATTTTAGAAACTACGTGCGACTAAGCGACTAATAGGCGAATATTGATTTGTATAATGGAGATAGTTAACCTCGAGAAACATGGTTGGCAATAGCATCTCGTAACATTGTGCAAATAGGGGGTTGCAACCCTGTGTAGGCACGAAACGTGTCAACGACCAATTGTAAGTGATTTATTGCATTCATTTATTAATCAGCACGTTAATATGAACAAAAAAAGTCATCTTGCACGAACATTCTCAGGTGGACCTTTGCGAGAAATCCTTGGCGACATCATTCAAAACAGAAAGCGAGTGGCCTGGCAAGTAGGCAATCCACAGGACACGGGACATGTCACTATTATGAAAAACGGACAATGTAAGTGGTTTCACACTAATCCTGGCATTTTACATTGGGGAGCGGTGGCGCAATGGCTCGCCTCCCACCAAGGCGATCCGGGTTCGATTCCCGGCGGATTCGCTCCCGGATTTTCGCATGTGGGAATCGTGCTGGACGATGCCACTTGCCAGCGAGTTTTCTCGGAGTACTCCCGTTTCCCCCACCCTTGCATTCCAGCGCCACTCCATCCTAGTGTATCATTTCATGTCATGTTCAGGGACGACGGGAAACTACGGATCCCAGCTGGAAAGCCCGCCACTCGGAGGCTGTTGCCTCGCCCTGGGTCCACCCCCATACGCATTTATTGTTATTATCATTTACATTAAATTCACGAAATAAAACGCGTACATAATACGTGATGAACAATTTAGAAAATTACCTCCTTAACTACATTATGTAACAGCGATATCGCCCGCTGTAGTTAACACGCGCAAAACGTCCTGTGCATTTGTCAATTTAGGTAATTTATCGTGAACTTGCCGGCCAAACAATCGGACCACCCCGACCTATTATCTGTTGGCCAAAACGTTGATCGAGATGACGTACTCTGCCCCACTACTTCCTGTGGGGTCACATGAAGAGCGTGATTTACGAGACTCCTATGGAATCAGGGGAGGACCTGCTGGCTCGGGTTATGGCTGCTTCGGATCTTGGATTTCCAGGTATTGGTGATCGTGTGTACCAGAACATTATACGTAGGTACCGTGTTTGTGTAGACATCGCTTTATCTGGGGCCATTATGCTGAGATTATTTTTCTTGGATGCGTGAGAATAAGGTTCTACTTGAAATAACTAAAAGTATTTTCATATAGTGGCAGTGGAGTGAGTTTTTGGGGATACAAACGGGATTTTTAGCAGTAATACTATTTCCCTACAAAATATTGTACAATTATTAATACAAAAGTTTGTCGAGAATTTTTGGAACAAGGCATACGCACAAAATGAAATTAATTCATCAATTAAATGATATAACTATCATGATGAAAGAAATGTTTAGTTTAAGAAGATAGTCTATTGCTGGCGAAATCGGTTCTTGTGGTGTTTCAGTAATCTGAAATACGGGATTTAATAGCTACTTAATCGTAAATGTTGGTGCCTCATGAAATTAAAGTCACATGATTCTACTGGAAAACGTTTATGTAGCTTGTTCTTTATTTTTCTATTGCTGTGACCACTACAGAAAATTTGATTCCATGTGTCGATTTACAACAAAGGCAATGCAATTTTACATACAATTTAGAAACAAACGTAACTTTTTTGTATCCAAAAAAAGTGAGTAGTAGGAAATATGGGCTGCAAGCACAGGAGCTGGGAAATAGGTTTCAAGGATTCGATGGCAATCTTGGATTCTGCCGTCTTTACTGTTAATTTCCTTAATATGACATTGAGCTAAAGGCCATATTGTTTCCAGTCACCATCTTACTTCCGACAATCAATTTGTTTTCCATCCGCCATCTTCTTTTCTTCCTTTTTCCTTTAAAATTTCCCATTTTTCTGTTTGAATGTTGTAACTTATCCTTTAAACGTACTGTTTTCCCTTCGAATTTCACTTTATACCTCAAAATGTTTGAAAATTTTCCTCTGTAGTAGCAGAAGGTACTCGTAAATTAAATTTTTTTCACCCACCACTGCATCTGCATATCCGCCATTTTGACAGCTCCAAAAAAAAACACCCACACAATGTTGAATTGCTAAATGTATAGCGAAACACCTGCAAAATCACTCAAAGTCTCAAATTCGTCATCATCCCTGAAAGCCAATAAAATTGTGGCTTCTGGTGTCAGAATCATTTGCCATCTTAGGTTGTAATATGGTGCTGCAACCATCGATTATGGACAATCATTATTTTATAAATAATGATAAGTATTTAATTTAAAATATTTTAATTTTAATTTTCAAATAAGTGTATCGATTGATGATATGTCTACAGACCTGCATTTTCATATAAATTTCTTTTAAGTCAGAAAAATCGATTAGGCAATGAATAATTTTATGAATAAAAGTTATGTGTTTATTTCAATATTTTTATTTAATTTTTAAAATGCACAGAGGAGAATGCATATACCCGATGCCATAATAAATTTTACAGTAATACCTATGCAATAAGGCATTTCTCAATGTTTCTACAGCACAGAATATGTCAATGGGGGGTTTGTTTTTTTTCGAGAAACTTTCGAATATGATGTTTATAATTTATATGTTTATTAAATCAGGGTTATGTTTAGTTTTTTTAAAGTTAGAAATTTATTGACAATTTTTTTATGCGACAGTCTGAGTATTCGTATTTTAGAAGAGAATTTCATTATAATAGAATATGTGATTATATGAAAGTGACCAGCACCATATTGAATTTTGTAAGCATAAAATTGTGTTAGTGAATATTCAAAGTATTGTATATTTTTGGACCTCTGTTTTTAAGTCCAATACAAAGGTAACAATGTGAACTTAGATTATTCGCATGTGTTCGACGCCATTTTAAATTAAATAGTCATAAACGTAATCTTCAGTTTTATATAGTAATTACATAACCAGCCTAAGCAACAAAAACTGGGCCTTTTCTCAAGTAAATTTGGCATGCTATGTGAATGTTGGACACCAACGAACCTAAAGACATAGTTGATCGTCATTCATCGAATTCTGGATAAAGTTGAATGCTGCATGAAATTTGGAACATACTTGACCGTTACAATTCTGACGAAGACGAAAAAATGCATTTTGTCTCAAACCTTGTTATAAGCATTGTTGGCTGCAATTATATTTTATGAGATTTTCAATCATGTATTATTCGCATGGTAAGTACTGTGACGGCTATTCGTGCACATCTATGGAAGTTTAAACCTGCAGAATCTTAAAGTGAAATTTGTTACAAGTGTTGGTCATATTGTACGGCTTACATTTGATGAGTTGGAGAATGTTTGATGGACCACCTCGTGTCGCGTCCACCTGGCGTTACTTGCGATCGGCAAATGCTTGCTGCTGGCTCCATGGACACAGGTAAAGGCTCGTACTCATCTAACCACCTCCCCTTTTTTTCACACTCGTCGCCAGCCAGCAACATGTACCAGAGTGCAATTCCGGACGAAAGAAGAACAAGGATTTTAGTGTAAACTTCTAGATGTTTTTCATTAAAGTAGAACTTGGTCTTTCCCAGGATCGGGGAGACAGAACTGGGTTTCATGTAGTGAGTAACTACTGTTCCTAACATATTTTAAAAGGGAGGAGAGAGCTTGTGGTCATAGTTTGTTAAGTATTATGCAATCAAATTGAGAATTTCAACTGTGGGGAATGGAATGTATTTGAAGTTTTAACGAGATATTTATTTTTGATATATAATATATAATTGTAAAACTTGGGAGGAAATCATCTTGTAAAATAAACAGAGTCAGTATCAAAGAATGGATAGTTATATACAACCTTTTACTGCAACAAACCCAATCCCTTTCTTGATATCATTTGGGGGCTTTCAGGATTTTTATTTATTTCCATCTTCATTGAAGAGACACAGAGACACAGACCACATCCTGAGTGTGTTATAACTAACCGTTACACACAAAATAGAGAATACTGCGCCGCTCTGCTTCCTCAGTGCAGAGCAATGGAAAAAGGTAGTAAGAATTGAAGTTTAGAAAAGTTGAGAGATTTATAAAACTTGATATTGGCTTTTCTCCTGTGCTCACGGGGTGACATTTATGGAGGTGCATCAAACTCACCACCAAACTAACTTCTACAGGTATCGCCTGCACCACTTGGATCCAGAACCTGTCAAAGGATGCCCTTAAAAATTACCTACAGATGTGAGGGTGGCAATCAATCCGGGATTGAATTCTTACATCGGCTGATGAGGGAGCTGGCGAGGAAAGGAGGCGTATCTGCTCAATAAGAGTGGGAGTATGGTGAAATAAGCGTAAACCAATATACTAAGAATTTACCTCCGCAGTTAGTAGACAATTTTGAAGTCGTTCATAGCTCTAATTTAAATTCAAGGATGAACTAATTAGTCCGAACGGCTAGAGTCATGTCAGTTAAAAGCTGTAAGATTGTTTTGTTATATGCAGCCATAATGTTCAAAGTGTCAGAGCTTTTGCAATGTGTAGTAGAGCAGGATAAAATGGTACCAGTGCCATTTGGTGAATTCAGTGAGGCAATATTGCGACAAACAGTTTTTAGAACGAGTATTTCAAGTAGAATTAACAATCTTCGATTTTAAGCAAAGAGTACAAACATTTTTAACATCTAACCGGCAATGCCAAATTTGTTTTCAATCTATCTATCAGGCTGCTGAATGCTTCTATAACATGCAAAAATGCCAACGGAATTTATATTAGGCAAAAAACAAAGCTAAAATTTGTCCAGTTTGTTTTCAAAGTAATCACCTGATGGAGAAATCTTTTTACAGGAAAATTTAAGCAAACGGTAAAGAAAATTCGCAGGGAAACGAAGGCCAGTCAGACAAAAGGGTAAATTCAGAAGTCATAGAAAAGTGTGAAGGTCGTAAAACAGTAAAAATATAACTGTTACAGATAGAGGAATCCTGGTCATATCAAACTTAATTGGCCATTAACAGGGAAGCCTGAAGGAATATGTCCTGTTGTGAACACAAATTTATGTAATAAAAATGATCTGCTGTATGTATATAATTTGATCGCAAATTTAATGGTCTCAGTTCTGGTAGGTTCAGGAGCTTCTGCGATGCTTATAAAACAAAAAACCTTAAATTAAATCAAGCATGAAGTGCCAGTATGAACCGTACAGTTAAAGCGAGGTAGTCGGTGCTTTTATCCTTAGCCTGGAGGATTGATCAAATAAATTGTAATAGCTGTTGTTAAAATAAATATGGATCATTTTCATGGAAAGTATAATTCTGCATATTTGAATAACTTTCATATGATGTGATATTACATATCGGTTTTTGAGAATTACACGCGCTTGAGATAACGTAGGAAAGAAGGAATAAAAATGTATAATTTGCTCTGAAAATGTAGTTAATTTGCAAGTAAACCCTTTAGTAGTGTGTGCGGGCTGGTTCTGGCTCAGTAGGGATTAATTGGTATTAATTAATACGATAAACAGATTAATTAATTACATTACCAGTTATATTGATTGGATTAGTGCATTAGTTAATTAGATTATCGGATAAATTTATTTGATTAATGGGTGTGTATTAAACTGGGGCTATTCCAATATAAATGATTAAGTGTATGAAGGGTTTAACCTTTAATACATTATTTCTGTAAGTATAATTGTTTTCACAAGGGTTATTTTGGGGAAGCAGCTTAGACATTCACCCTTGGACGTCTGGCAGGCGATGAGCTCTAAGGTGTGTGGGTAGCAGCATGTATGTGTTGACCTTGGTGCAAGAGTGGCATAAGATTCATATGGGGCTAGAGTGGCATAAGAGGAAATTTCATTATTTTGCCAGCAGAATTATAGTATGTATTGAAGCCGGTGGCTGGTCGAGGGAACCTCAGGGTTCTGTTCACTTCTGAGGTCAGTGGCGGAATGAGCTGGGATGGTGGGTGAAAGGAGGGAGGGAGGGAGTGTTCACTTCTGAGGTCAGTGGCGGAATGAGCTGGGATGGTGGGTGAAAGGAGGGAGGGAGTGTTCACTTCTGAGGTCAGTGGCGGAATGAGCTGGGATGGTGGGTGAAAGGAGGGAGGGAGGGAGTGTTCACTTCTGAGGTCAGTGGCGGAATGAGCTGGGATGGTGGGTGAAAGGAGGGAGGGAGTGTCGGTACCACCAATACAGAATTGTTTTGTGTCATATTGAGCTCTACATATGAGATATGGGGATAGAGTGAGGTGTGAAATGCACATTTAGAGACATGTAATAAATTACTGTTTTAAAATATCCAAATGTTTCAAATAGCACCGAAACATCAAATAATTAATTATAAATTCTGCAACATGAAATGATTACCAAACACGCAACATTAAATTTTTGTAACCTACACGACATTAAAAATGTATCAGGGAAACTAAGTGTCAAGTCAATAAATTACACATTTACTAAGCATACCTAAAAATGAGACGAAAAATTTCAACTATGGACAACACTTAATTACTAACATATATGTACAATTTTAAAGAAGCACATATTCAGTTTACAGCCCCGACCTGTTTCCCAGCAATATAAACATCATAACAATATTTACTAATCATGCACAACAAATACTTATTGAAATACAAACATGATAAAAATACTAATTATGGGTAAAGAAATATAATTTATCACAAACGATAAGACAAATCAATAAAAACAAATAAACGTACAACCAGCCACAACAAAATATCACATAGTTAACAGAAACACTTAATATAACTAGATAAAAAGAAACAAATTTGAAACACAAGCCAGGAACAAAACATATAAATGAGTTAATACAATAACACTTAACACCTGCTTATGCACCAGACATACATTTTCCACAACACAACTACCAAGAACTCGTAACGAATGAAACACAAATATCACATCAAATGAAATATATGACTTGAAAAATATTATGCACGCAAAAAGTCAAATTTTTTGCACCATTCTGTATAATATTTCCTTAGCAATATAAAAATGTGTGATGCTTCACACCCCTTAGATGCTGTTCAACAAAATTTGCATCTGTGCTTGAAAAATTAACGATGACCTTCGTGAAAAATTCATTATTTTCCTACCCGAAAAAATCGAAAAGACATGGTGTTACCTACTTACCTGTAGATTCTTGGTACCTGGTCAAGCAGCACCCATGGTGGACGACCACACTCAACACAGCTCGCTGCCGAATTGCCATCATGCAGTGATTCAACATCATTAAATTAACGCCCACTTCGCTTGAGCTCGAATGAAGGGTGAAAAACATCTGGCAGCCATGCACCCTCGTCGAGTGTCTGCTTGATGAACTACTCAAGTGGCATCACCCGCCTGCTGGCAAGTAATCTTAGTATCTGGCTGCTGCCAAGGGTGGCGCACTTAGCGACTACACACCCAGCTCCGCGTCTGAGCAGCAGAAGCATCATTGTGTGCCAGTGTGTGTGCTACACATATTTGGACATGTTTTTGATCCTGACTTTTGGTTGGACATTTTTGTTGACACCCCTCTAGAGGGAAATGACTACTCTCTATGAACAATTCCCTCGATTGTCATAATTCGCCAATTTTGTTTCTATTCGCCAGTTTGTTTGTTAATACCCCTTCCAAGAGCAATTGCTTATTTTCTTGTATAAAATCTGGTGATATCTCTGTATCGGGGTCGATTGTCACCGCCCTAGAGAGAGAGAGAGAGAGAGAGAGAGAGAGAGAGAGAGAGAGAGAGAGAGAGAGAGAGAGAGAGAGGGAGGGAGAGAGAGAGAGAGCACCCATTTAGTTAAGTAATGGTTTTACAAAATAAAACTTAAAAGTCAGCAAAACCCTTACAGAGGAAATAAGGCAGGCACATTTGGTATCCTGATAGAGGAGTTAGGCGCCATATTGGCGATCAAAGATTTAAAGTAACTTTCGAGAATGTTTCAATATTAAAGAGATTATGAAAAATGAATATTTAATAGCAAGTATTAAAATAACTTAATAGAAATGAGAAAAAAACAATTTAACATGATTTAATTTGGAAGCAGTTTACCCGAAGGTAAAATTTTCCAAAATGATAGAGTGTAACCATTTGTCACTTTCGTTGGTCTGTTGTGGTTCAACTAGCTATGAATTTTTAAAAAAGGTTTTACAAAAACAAGCTAATTTTTCTCGACTTTGTAAAATATAAGTAATATTTTGTTGATCTCTAGTAGTACAACTAGCCACTAATTTTTTTTAAGACAGTGTCTCTTAAATACAATTGAATTCAACATGGCATTGAAATTTCTGTATAATCTTTCATTGGCCTAAAGTAGTCCAACTAGCTGACTTTGTATGGCTGTTTGTCTTGAAAATTAATAATTTTGCCGTATCTTGGAAGTTAAAATCATTGACATAATTTCTTGGCTTTTATTAATAATTATTGCAAGAGAAAATTAGAGCAATTAATTCAGAAAGTAATTGTAATTTCTGAAAAGGCGGCCTTGCACTTAGTCAAATGGCCAGTTAAACACAAATATTTATGTTTGTTAATAGAGGAGTGCTGTTTTCTGCACTATTATATTTGGCACGACTCCGTTATTAACAGCACTATAAATACTAATTATTCACAGTGTAAAACGGGACATATATAAAATATTGTAAATATTTAAAGCCCTTTAGCACTGTTGTGTATCTAAAGAACTGCCTGTTATGAAATGCATTTCTTTACTGTAAATTGCTCTTATAATCATTATGGAGGCCTAAATAGGCCCAAATTGCAGCAAAATTAAGTTATGGTAAATGAATTTTGTAATACCAAAAATGTTTCAAATTGTACTCTTTTTGGAAAATTATTTTATATATCATTTTATTAAAATTATTCATGTTGTTGTGCAAATATACAAATATAGTTAAAGAAAACCAATATATTTATAATATGTAACAAACAAAAATTGAAAACAGAGAAATAATAGAATTAATGCAAAATAAACCAACCTCATGGTTTTTGCTTTCTGGAACAACATTCTACATTTGTTTAATATATTGTGTTTTTGTGCTCAATTTATACACAAACGAGGGTTTTTATTTTACATTGGTTTCTTGCTCTGTGGAATGTTTATGTCCACCTTGCCATATCTTTGGGGGCAATTATGTATCAAGGAATAATCTGTGCACTCTGATCTCGTTGGGCAGGGTGCATAAAGCATATATGTCGAAACCCATGAGTTATTGGATTTGCTTTAAGCCAAAGAATACACTTCAGTGGGTGACCTCTTAATGGTTTTTCTTGGGTTGGTGTATGTACTAATTTTATGATGACTACAGTGTGGATACAGAAGATTTCCAAGGCTTTTCTACACCAGGTGCTTAAGGAAGCAGGAGTGGAGGTGTTGGAAAAAGAGTTGATAGATGATTTAAGAATAAATGCAAGGTCCTTGTTGCATCGGGTGGATGTGGCAGGTGCAGGAACAGTCCCAGTTTCGAATGAGTACAGTCCATTATTTAAAGTTTTAAAATCTATTCCAACAGAGTTGTCCACTAAAATTCCTACATTTATTAAGCTAGGTCTGGAATTATTAGTACAGTTTTCCATACAGTTGAACTTAGTGCTTTCTTTAAAGTTTTGTGAAAAACAAAACTATTTTTACAGTAGCTATTTTTAGAGTGCTAAATGAGTTGCAGGCCATTTTTAGTAAGGCCCAAGATGAGAATTGGGAATATGATACCCCTGTAAAGGCTTGCATAAAGGCAGTGTCGCATCAAATTACAGTAAAAAAATTTGGTTACGATTGTTAGAGCACAAACAATGGCCAGATAAATCTATGTAAGGATTTAAAAAATATATATACATTGTAAGTGTGGTAGGATTTCCATGTTCAGAGGACTATTTCACACAAACTCTTTATCCATATAATGGTAGGTATTTCTGTTTTACTTCTAAAACAAACACTTAAAATAAACTTTTAGAATTAGTTACAGAAGTATAAATAACTTTGTGGGACTGTTCAGGCGAGGGAAACAAAAGTGAAGTTTGCCATCTAGAGTCAGGAAAAGTGATACTTGGGAAAACGAGAAAGAAAAATCAAAATCTATAAAGTTCTATGTAATTTGTGGGGAAATAAAAAACTATTTAGGGAAGGATTGTTTTCATAGAATGTCACTTTTTAATACCTCCTCTAGTAAGCAGCCCAGATCCAGTAGAGACCAAACTCGATCATGGAATTCTCAAACTCGGAATAATTCTAAAAATAATTTTCAAATCCAGGAAGTTCAGAGTGGTACCAGAAATGCGAGGAGGTTTGAAGAATATACTGGTTTTCTCTGTAAGCAAAATGGCCACATTAAATCTAGTTTCCATACTAACCTTTTGATTGTGGAAAAATCTTCAGTCAATGTTTTGGATTAAGAGAGGAAATATGAGTTATTATATATTCCTGTAGTAATTTCAGACCAGGTAGTTGTAGCCACCATGCTGGACTCTGGTGCCTCTTGTTCACTTACTAAAGAGGTTTTTTTGTAATTATTTGCTTATCTGTATGCCCAAAGGCCATATGCAGGTTCGATCTGGCGAAGAGTTAGGATTTTATCTTGCAAATGGAGGGATTATAAGCTCTAAGCTTATAGCTATGTTCAAAGTCAAAATAGAACAATTCACAAGGAAATTTCCATTTTGGGTTTTGCCAGGACTTAGTCATGACTTGCTTTGGGGTGTAGATTTTTTGGGGAAAAACCAGGCCACATTGGATGTGAATGAGAAAGAGTTAGTATTTCCTTTTTGTAAATCTCAGTCCATTGTTATAAAATCCTAACCTTTTGATGCTTATAAGATTTCAGTCCAGTCAGTCCAAGATTTAAGTAAAGTTAGTGTTCAGAATATGAAATTGTTACATTTGCAAGAGGTATTTACCGTACCAGCATACCATTGTATTAAATCCCAAGGAGTTCACCACGAATGTGTAAAGATTAAGGCCAATATCGATGCTGGAAAAGGTGTTTCTTACGAGATCAGGAAAGGAATTTTAGGGTTGTGGGCTCCAAACACATAAATTTTCATTTTGTGTACCTTAGTTGTTACGTGGGACTATTTTCCAGTATTATTATGACAGTTATTTAGGAGGACAACTAGGACAAGATAAAACAGTGTCTTGTGTTAGATAAATGTTTTACTGGCCAGGATTAAATAAGGAGATTGAACAACTAGTTAAGGAGTGCCTCGAATATCAAAGGGCTAAGCCCCGTAATGTAAATATTGATATTCCATATAGTGCTGGTGTAGCCACGTTCCCTTGAGAATGAATGTATTTGGATGTATTTGGACCTTTGCCACATACTTCTGTTGGTTTTACTTCCATCCGAACTGAAATTGCTGGTTTTACTAAATTTGTGTTCTTTTTCTCTTGTACAGTTTGAAGTCATCTGAAATTTCTAAAATACTTTGTCAACGAATGTTTTCTGTGTTTGGGTCTCCAGTAAGCATTGTAATTAACAATACTACATACTTTGTTTCAACAGAGATGAAGAATCTTGCCTTTCCATGGGGTTTTAAGTTAATTCAGACCACTTCATATTATCCTAAGGCTTATTTTGTAGAACGCTACAACTGCAATATAAAAATACTTCTGAGGATGTTACAATCTGGACCACATAATTAGTGGGATGTGGTGTCGTATGAATTGGCCCTTGCCTTCAACAATGTGGTGAGTGGTGTCACGCAAAATATTTTGTCAGAAGATTTTTGGGGGAAGCCTGTTTCACCCCTTTGAGTAATACCTGGTGGCTTCATTAATTGTTTTTAGATTCTGTTAGAAATAGAGATCTGGAGGAGATCTGGATTGAATATAAAAATATAATTATAAATTAACTTCTCAGAATGTGAATTCTGCTGGCTCTGTTTCTTTTAAAGTAGAAGACATGGTGTTTTGGAAGCTCACTTCCTTAGTAATAAGGCTGCTAGCTTCAGTGCGACATTGGTAACGATGTTTTCTGGTTCATATCACGTAAGTAGGTTCTTGACCACAGTTATGGTGCTTTTGGAGAATGAAGGCCATCCTGTTTCTCAATTGAAGTAATGAACCTCACGGTAATAAGAGTTATTTGGGTTTAATCCACTGATGTGATATCCCTTGGTTTTGTCTAAATTCGTACATTAAATTGTAGTTATTGTGATCGTAATCATCATCATTTAGCAAGTTTATTGTAAGCTACTGCTTTTAATATTTGTGGTGTTTTTAACTTTAGCTATCTGTCTGCCTGTGGAAAATTGGCCATTTTAATACTCATTTCATTAGCTTATTCATTTTCTTAAAGATCTTAAGACATAATCATGCTCATTTCAGTTGAGGGTGTTATCCTAATGTATGTTGCAAGATGTTGTTGTAGGCTATTTGTAAATTGAAAAATTAATTATCTACCTGCCCAGAAAAGTTGGAAAGAATGTGGTGTCACACTCCTACCTGTGGATTCTTGGTAACTGGTCAAGCAGTATCCCTGATGGACGACTGCATTCAACGCAGCTAGCCGCTAGACTAGCAACGCGGAAAACGCAACACCGACTTACCATGCACTTTGATTGATCTTGACTGCAGAGTGGAAAACTGCTGGCAGCCGTGCGCCCTCGTCGCGTGGTTGCTTGATGAACTTCTCAAGTGATGTCACCCGCCTGCTGGTCAGTTAGCTTGCTACCTGGCTGTCCGCAAGGGTGGCGCGATTCGTGATGACATATCTGGCCCAACTTCTGAGCAGCAGAAGCGTGAATGCATGGCAGCACATGTGTTACCCACATTTGGACATGTTTATGATCCTGACTTTTGATTGTACATTTTCGTTGATAAACACCTAGAGGGAAATGGCTACTCTCTAAGGACAATTTCCCTCGATTGCCATACTTAGCCATTTTTCCTATTGGCCAGCTGTTTATTAATACCCCTCCCAGGGAAATGCTTTGGATTGTTGTAGTGGGTGGGATTATGTAATCAGTAATGGTTATGGTTCTTTAGTTTTAGACTTTAAAAAGTCTTGTATTTTGTCAGGCACATATTGCAGAAAGATATATTTTGTTACATTGAACTAATATAATAGCGAAACATACTTGCCATTTATAAGTTCCGAAATAATCTACAGTTCCGGACTTACGACCATTTGTAAACTAATACTAATATGATACATGCAGTCTATACCTACACGAATATTGACGGTATTAAACCGCTGTTGTGGTAAAATGGCGTCGGGATCGGTGAAATACTTATTCCAATTAAAAAAATAATTTTCTGAAAAAATGGACTCAGGCCCTCTTGTGAAGAGGCAATTCAAATAATGTCGCCACTGAAAATCCTATGAAAGGGGTTGACGAGAGAAAGACTTTACGCCAGTTCATTGGCTTGAGCGTAAAGCCAATCAGATATTCAATGCGGGTAGCTAGGTCACCCTTAGAGCTCCACGCTTCTAGACCGAGCCTACTTAAATAGGCAGCTGCTGTGACTTTCAGAATCCTCTTTGTTACACTGCATACGCCTACAGAATTGGACTCTGACTTTGCTTTGCTCACAGTCACGTAAAGAAAGCCATTATTATAGTATACTACAGATAAGAAATTTTTTTTAATTACTCACTTCCAGTTTCGCGCACTTGCTCCTAATAAATAGTTCTAATCATTTTACTTAAATCCTCAGCAGTATAAAAAAATCAAGTATCTACATTTGTGTCTTCTGAAAACTACATATTATGCAGTGACGCTGTAAAATATAAAGCACTTCCGTATTACATAAACCACGTATCGCTGATACGAAACATATTTAGTGACAATGTTGATCGTAATAAAGCAATAAACTTGAATGTTTCTAAACATCTCATTATAATTTTTTAATTTTCACGTTATAAGTAATTTTCTTTACTAGTCATGTTTTCTAACGATTTGGACATAACTCGTTATATAATACACAAAAGGTATCAATTGTTTCGTAAATGTTAATAAGTAATAAATGGCATTATCATAAAATATTGTATGTGTGACCTAATTGAACAAAATTTGTAACTAATACATGTTGGAATTACATACTTTGCTACAGAACTTGAAACGAACTTAGTTTTTCTGCCTTCTATCGTATAACAGTTTGGTATATATCTTCTGTTCATTCAGCAAACATATGTTTGCATATTTAAACGTTAATTGTTTGAACAATGTTTTGTACTACATTTAAGCCTACCTTTAGAAAGTAATATAGGCATACAAGATCGTCACACAGCACGAATCACATCTTTCGCAGTCGGTCGCATATGGTCTGCCAGCCCAGCCCGTCTGTATAGACGGCGGATATTGTCAGTATATACTGTTTGTTTGGGTAGATGATCGATTTGATCGAATCGTATGGCTGTTACATCGGGTTGGTCTATTCGGCCGGTATTGACGGTGTGCTAGTTTGGTCGATTGGTCTGGTCAGTTTGTATGTCTGAATATCGGTATATTAGTGTATTTATGACGAGTGTGATATCGATTGAAAAAATCTTTACTCAACATTGCCGGCAAAGTTAAGTTAGGCTTTCTAATATGAAAGATGAATATATTGACAGTGTGTTGATCCAAATATGGTTTTTAAAATGCTTACAATCTAACATAGCATATAATTTTACTAGATGTCAGTTTTACGTAAAATATGGTCTGCTGATTTGACCTCCGAGGGTTAGAAAATTATAGCTAAAAATGCTTATGAAATGAATTTGAGCTTATTTTCGCATTTTTCTCGTTTAGAGTTGAGAGTGTTACCTGTGCTGCGAATTTAGTGGCCCTATCCCAATTATTGTGAAATAGTGAGAAATTTTGCTTGCAAAAGAACATGATATTATGTCTGCGTGTTAGGTCTTGCACGCTTACATTCCAAGTTTCAAGGCCATTATCCTAATGGTCACTGAATTAATTTGGTTGGTGCTCAAAATACGATAGGTAAAACTACTTGAACAGCATTTTATTTGTTTAAATTAACTATATTTGGAAATGGAAAATATAATATGTAATGCTTAGCTTATGGGAAACAATTCGTGATCCTAAATTTATAACTTCATAACGTAGAGACTGGCAGGTTTAGAGAAAATGTTAGGAGGTGCAGCGGTATTGAGCCCTAGCTGTTCATCCCCATAAACATTACTAATTACATGTCTTTTTCACAAACTTATATGTGTAGTCTTGAATAAATATACTTTGCGTTATAACGAAGAGTCGTATTCAATCCTAGCATAGAATTAAATATTTCTGCTTAAGTAAATAAAATACTTGTATTTCTTAGTAGACATGTGCCATCACAATTCAAAATGACAATGTATTTACTGGTGACCTTCGTCGAAATGATATTACGCGGAGGTGAAAATTTCCAGCATCATGAAAAAGGCAGCACATCACCTCTGAGAATGTGAGGTAAGTTCATTTCATGCGTAAAAACAGTAGCGTGAGTATACACTGACTTTAGAGAAGACCGTTTGGTTTCTTCATACCTACGCTGTCAATGAACCATCTACCATGTTATTGTTCAATAGCTTCAGCTTCTTGAGGTGGATACCTACTCCCTGAGCTTTTCTTACGACCAATAGTAAAGAAGTTGAAATATTTTGCGCTTTGTGGATTCCCATAACATCTTACTTTTGCCAATCATTACGTATGTTAGTACTATTATTTAGTGTTTCAAAAGCAAACAAACGCATACCAAATTTATAAACTGCTGGAGAAAGAAATTAGCGACCACGAGGAAGCCACGTGACAACCACAAGAGAATTCACCCTGATGACTCCATGTTGGTTTGTGTAGTTGAATGCACACTCGGCAATAGTTGTAGACACTGACACTTAGTCAAAGCAGCATTAACTCGAAAGACACCAGAATATACCAAAAAAAGTGTAGAGAGTGAAGAAGAATGCGAGGAAAATATCAAAGACGGCACTTCACGTAATTTACGGACTTCGGGAGAGGACTCATGTTCGGGCTGACAACTGCAGGGAAGTCGTATCCCCGTACAGCCCGCCACTGCAGTGGGTACATGAAGGCAGCAACACACAGAGGACCGGCTCAGGACGGACTAGGATGACTACCAGTCGAGAGAATCGATGTATAGTCCGCCAGACGCGGAGAGATCCCGAAGCGATCTAGTCCACGATTCTGGTCAACATTGGGACTCCTGTGTACCTACCAACCATTTCCAGATGTCTTGCAGAGGTGAATCTGTGATCCCAGCACCCATTACGTGTGCTGCCATTTACTCTGCAACAGTGGTGGCTCGGTTTACAATGGTAACAGCTCAGAGTAATGTGGAACAACACAGACTGAAAATGTATGAGTGCCATACCGCCTATTTTGGGGACTGATGATTATCGTGCATGTGTGCTAACGGCTTTATTAAACGCCACAATCCCAACCTTGCTATCGAGCGCCACACTTCACACCCCCCCCCCCCCACAGACCCAATAGTCTGGGGAGGCATAGCCAACGATAGGCGATCCGCTCCCGTAACATATGACGGTATGTGTGCGAGATCGTACTTCCCTATATGCTCCCGTTTTTAGCCGGGATTCCAGGTGCGATAGTTCTGTATGATGACACCCAAACTCATATGGCACGGATCGCCCAGGATTGCCTGAGTCATGTGGTACGGATCGCCCAGAATTTCCTGATTCATGTGGTACGGATTTCCTGAGTCATGCACAATTGGGGGTTGATTACAAAAACCAGATTAGTCCGAAAATGATATTTTTAATTGCAATGGTAATTTTTGTTGCATTAATAGGTGCATAATGTGGTGGAATTTGTTTATGTAAAATCACATTTTAGACGTCTGAAAACATTTTGGAAATGTATGGTGTTTCTACAAAATCCGGGTATGTCCTTTGCCATTCTGACAAAAACTGCTAATATTTCAAAATATTGGTTTAATGTAAATGTTAACAACCATGGATTCCCACAGAGTGTTCTCGAAGATGGTAACATTTCTGACCACCCTAATAGCTACGTTCCTACGGTAATTTAAATTAGAAAAAGTAATTATCATGTTCTATATATGTGCATTCTATGTTGTGGTTAGCCTGAATTTTTCTTTTCTATTTAGCCGTGTGTTTGTGCATAAGTCTTCTGTCTTACAAAATGTAGTTTTCAATAGAAGAACATATTAATTGGCTGCTTACGAACAAGATGCACATGTCAGTAGCTTGAATGCTTTCCCCTTGATTGCTTGAACCCGACCACGAACTTGAAATAATGAAGACAGGAAACAATATTCAGCAGTCTACACATACACATTTCGTCTTGCAGGTTACGACGTTCCTATTTGTCACGATTCTATTATCAATTTTCATTGCATTACTAAATATAGAGTCACTACACTGCAGCAGAACCTCATCACATCACCTGGACGTCAAGACAACCGCCCAAATAAAATGCTAGATGCTGTGATACACCTAATTTACTGTCATATAAACTCATTTTAAAATAGGAAATCACATTATTCGTTACATGATAACCCAGACTAGAGATATCTCCCTGAATATTTAACACTAGGTAAGATGCACAAACTGTTTCTTCGAAAATATCTTATCAATGTTTCTTATGAAGCCTATTGGTTGGTTTATATAACCTTTAATATCCATTTTGGTTTCCCTAACAATGATACATTTAATTATTGTAATACTTTGGGAAAAAAGGAAAGAGGCTGACCCACAGGAAGGATGTTGTAGTCTACTGGAAGGAAGTCGTAGTCTACAGGAAGAGAGTTGTAGTCTACAGGAAGAGAGTTGTAGTCTACAGGAAGAGAAAACCCACATCTAAAAGAAGCCCACGCATACTGTGCTGAAAAGAGGAAAAAAATATTAATAGTGCAACAATGAATTATGATATTCTTGTCATTCGACTTCATGCAGAAATTATCTTTCCTTCGCATAACAAGTAACGTGTTTTATAGTCGGCAACTATGGTACTGCGTTTTCGGAATACACAACCCCGGTAATGATTCAGCCACAATGTATAGTTACTGTGAACACGAGGGTAATAAGAGGGCAAACGAAGTAACATCTACGCTCCTAGATGACATAAACTATTTCATAGAGGACAAAATAAATGAACTTGTATACACGAGTGATGAGTGCCTGGGACTAAACAAGAATAGGACAATAATACAGTCGTTATAATGCCTAGTCCACGTGTTGAAATTTTATGACAAGTTAACTTATATTCATCCCATGTCAGGTCATCCGTAAATGCCAAAATAATCAAAAATTTTCTTTTATCGGTCAAAGGAAAAGGTTCACAATATCTGCAGAGTTACTAGTAAATTGGGATAATGTCATTAGTACTGGGAGGAAACATCCAACTCCATTCCCTCTCTGTAAAATGAGATATGATGACTGGGAAGACATGAAAGTAGCAACCAATAATTTTTCCTGAAAACACCTAAACCTATATCAGCTGAAGGAGGCATGCATGATACAAGAAGTTAAAGGAAAGCAAACAAACGGAATTGAAAACACATAATTTTTTAATCCATGACTACAAACATTATACAAATTCGAGAACCACTTGCACCTTATTTGGAAATTCCTGAATTGCACCACCACAACCCCGGGACAAAGCAAACTATCTCATCAAATTAATGAACTACAAGGAAAGCTCTGCCAAACCGAGACATCTGCAAAGATGTTGTTTCTGGAGAACCATGGAATCGTAGTAGCAATAAAGACAGTGAATTCGAGGATGATGATGAAGATAATAGCAGTGGTTGCGTTTAGGGAGTTGTTTATGGCGATGGCATGTGGTTCATGTAACAGCATCAGTTCTTTGACTTATACTGACCAAAATACTTTACATAACATAACCTCACAAACTCTAAATGCCATGTGACGTTTTCTGGTTAGTGAATGTGTAACTTTATGTACATAAATATACAACAATATCTACCAAAAAGTAATAGGGCACCTGTCCACAATGTTTGCTCGGTGGTTGTCACCCTGTCTGGCATGCTCTCTACGGGTGTTTGCAGGACATCCATGGGGATTCATTGCCATTCCTCTTGCAACCATTCCATGAGTTGAGCAATGGATTTTGGCCACGCCTGACGAGCTCTCACCCGGCGATCGAATTCGTCCTAAATATGTTCTATAGGGTTGAGATCGTGGCTCTGAGCGGGCCAGTCCAATCAGCGAACATTGTTGTCGGCGTACCACTGCACAGTAGCCCTTGAAACATGGCACGTGGCGCTATCATCCTGGAAGTAACAAGCGTCAATTCCGTAAAAACCGCCACAATGTTGGGAGTATTTCATCATCCAGAATGTTACAATAGGCCTCATTGTTCATGCTACCGCGGACAAACACCAGCGTTCCTACACAGATGCCGTGAAACACAGGTCAACTGACGTACTGACTTATCTATCTTCACGGTTGCCCAAGTACTTTTGGGTAGATAGTGTATTATTTTGTCACAAATTTCTATTTTCTTTTCATTACAAATAACAACATTTTGTCTTACAAACCAAACTACATTCAACAAAAATAGGATATATCCAAAATAATAAAATAAATTTCGGGAGAAGGAAACATTATTTGCTATTGCAATTGATAGCTGAAACTGTTTGAATGCACTCAACACGATGGTCGGTTTTTTTCGTTTCTTGAAAATGTTATTTTTGGTCTAGTCCCATTTTCGATATCAACCGTTGAATTAACACCATGGCCTACCCGCCATAATTTGTAACACGTTCACTTTCCAACAAATGGAGTGCCGCCCACCTCAGGACAACATGCTTGGCTCCATGCCAGAGAGTGTATAGCATTATAGGACGTGCTGCGGGCTATTACAGCGTGTTATATATATATATATATATATATACATACCTATTATCATGTGAATTTAACATCCCTGGAACTACCTCTGTAAACTTTCAGTATTTTCCGATACATCCTTGTGTCCTTGTGTGCGTCCTTTTTCCAATATCTGGCAGTGAATTTTATTGAGTAATATAGACGACATGCACTTCCAACTTACCTTATTTTGTGAGTAGCAAATAAGACACCGTGTTTGATTTCAATTACATATTCGTTACAATGGTGCACGTATTTAGAAGGACTTAGTCACTTTTTCACATGAAGTACTAGCAGTAATCAGTTAGCTGTCAATATGTTGGGTTTTATTTTAATTATTGTGTCAGTTAATTTTGCTGAAATATAATAAACATACCTGCAGAAAAAAAAATCAATTCTTTTGTCTGAAAAAAAAAACTTAAGTGCAAAACAATTTTCTATTCTAGTGTCCGTTTTAATATTTAAACCTACACGTTGTCTGCAGAAAATAGTTAATGGCGGTTCGGAATATAAAGGAATAAGGTCCACCTCAAGCATGTATATATATTTTCCCTATCATTCCTTTTTATCAATACATTTATATATATTTTCCCTATCACTCCTTTTTATCAATACATTTATATATATTTTCCCTATCACTCCTTTTTATCAATACATTTAAATATATTTTCCCTATCACTCCTTTTTATCAATACATTTATATATATTTTCCCTATCACTCCTTTCTATCAATACATGTATCTCATGTAGAAATAATTATCTGGAAGGCGATATATTTTGACGGTTTTATGAAATTTTAAATTAAATTTATTTATACAAATCAATAGAAATGATAACCCAAATGTCAATATTTTATAATACCGAATGAATATTTGCAGGTAATGTTTTGAAATTATTTTTACTTGTTTATTCTCGATATACTCCAGGACAAGCTGCCATCCCAGTTATGTCCAGTGGTATCATGGAACAGGTAGCACGGGACACTGTGTTCGTTTGTTTCCTGGTTCCTCACTGACAGAAAGCCCTCTGAGGCTACGAAAGAGTAAATATAACGTACGCATGGCTGATGTTGAGCTTGTTGTAAATTAAACTGTCACACTATTAACCCTAAACAATTATATCACCCAGAGGAGAAATACCAGTAAGTGGAAATTATTTGGAACATACTACCGCATGTTGAATATTTATAACTTAAAAGAGTGATTTACGTGATTTGAATATTTAGCCAGCTGCCACTTGTTTCCAATGTATAACTCATTGCTTGTCCTCAGATGTGCATACATTACTAGTAATATACGTTTAGTGAGTTCTTAGTGCCTGAGGTGAGCACAATTGTGTGTGTAACCAGACGTCTATCTGCTCATCACAACTGAACTGTGGCCAGAAGTGATGCGCTACCAAGGAACAGCGGCGGCCTGCAGCGTGTGGTGTAGGGAAGGTAGAAAGTATTCAGAGACAGTGTACGCGGCGTCTGTCATGTTTAGTAGCTACTTGCGAGAAATGCAGAACTTGGAAGGTAGGGTATGGTAGTCCTGCTGTGTGGTTGTTGTAAAGACTCCACGCCCGCCGGATATCACACCTTAGTCAGTAATGCAGCACGAGAGTTCTGCTCAGTTGTTCCACCACTGGGACTCGTCAACAAGACAGCCGGAGTTGCACAGATTGTGTCATCATTCAGAATGTACCTTTTTATTTGTTGTTTTGATTGAATCAATATTTTATACTTTAGGACAAACTTTTTTGCCCTTTAATTTTTAATAACAAATTTACATTTTTGGCCACATACAAAACTAAACTAGGTTCCGACTTGCCTGTCTTTTTTTGAATATCGAACACTGACATTTTAGTTTAATGGGAACCAAAATAAATTAATATTTATTTTTTCATAAAGTATAATCATTCGCCAACGAATAAATTAAATAAAGACAATCACACGTTTACTGTTCGTTGAACGAATCTGAGGGTCGCATTTTCCTTATTAGGGACAGTAAATATTATAGCACGAATGCCGATAGCAGTGATAGCAGTTCTCCGTCCGTCTCCATAAATTTTCGCATTTATATTTGGCGACTGTGTTTGGCCTGTGTTTGTTATGCGCATGTACCAGCTAGATTTAGCATAACATTTGAATCTTCTATTAACATATTTTACTGTGTAACTCAATCGAAGCTTGGGAAATATTTTAACATTCGTGGTGAATGAAAATTTACAATTGGCTGTTGATAAGTTAACAATTTATTTCGCACAAAACTAACAGCTGATTAAGTACTTGAATGCATTTGAATAATTTCTAATAACATAAATAAATTCTAATAGCGGTACACATTATCCCATTACTTTCACATGTTATAAAATTTACTTTAAAATAGGCGATAGAAAGCATAATTGACGGACCGCATTTAATTAATATTAATTAATGAATTTGGAAAGGATTAAAAAGATACATATATTTAAATGTTTAGTCGAAAATATTTTTAGAAAATTAAAACAAATATGGAATGCATGTTACAGTTAAACAAATATCACTTTTATTTATAATTTTTTGACACATTACTTAACAAGATAAAAAAAAAAATTAGGTTCATGTGCAGTGTCACTCAAAAAATACCACATTAATTTTGGACAGCCGGTCTAAAATTATGTTAAATATGAAATCATATTTATTGATATGAATCATATGCAGCTACATGCAGTACTGGTGGCTCTTATTGGCTATGCCAGGAAACATTTGTTCGCAATACGAACACTATAAAACAAACTTTCAATCTCATTCACATACTTTAACACCTTCACAGGGATATTCATATGAAGCCTAGTTAGGAACTCTTTTACGAAAGGCATTTATTTAAGTAAAAGTAATGATAATATCTCATAATTATCTCCCAGCATCACTTGGTATCTTTACCAACGTAGCATATTTCTCTCAGCTCATAGTTGTTCAATCCTTCAATTTTTTTTTTTGGAAATAACGGGGTAGCAAGAACTCTTGCATCTCTTTTATGCTTTGCCAGAATAGTGTCAACATTTGGATAGGCATAATTTTAAGCATTTCTTATTCAGAGATTACTTCACTTTTTCGACATCCCAAAATAATTCCACATTCTTCTGGGTCCTTTTTGTTAGGCTACTTTCCGAATGAGAGAAAGGCTTATGACGTCACCTTCCTGTCTGTGTGTCTGTGCTTCTGTCCATAGGTGTGTGTGTCTGTGCGTGTGTGCGACCCTCATTCTACTTTCGAAAGTGTAAAAAGAATTTCACCAAACTCAGTACATTTATAGTACTTCGAAAGAACATCTGACTTTTTAGTATTCGACAAAGTTGGGCACTTACTTACAAAATGGCGGCCATTAAAAATTTAGATTCGTAAGTCAGAGCTCGGGAAAAATGCAACCTTTTTGAATCACATTTTAAACGTTGGCACTACATCACGTAGTCACTGGTTTCAGCGATGAATATTGTTTGACTACCATTTTGGTAGGTAGCACTACACGAAAAAGTAAGACCTGTACATTATATCTCGAAAACCATTAAATCAATTCTCGCCATAATTGGCAAGTAATAAATACTATGGTAAACCATGTGAATGTAAGGTTTTTGAATTGACTAGTCACGTACTTACTTTCAAGTTGGTGGTGATACATATATTTTAGGTTTAATCGGCATATCTGCCATACCATTCTAAAAATTCTGACCACGTTTCGTAGGCTGCAATTATCTGTTACAAGTACCATATATGCTAAGACATAGCCACTTATGACTATTATTTTATATGTCATTTTGTAAAAGAGCCCATACGAATAAATTAAGTTTTATGGTCATGTCTCGGAAACAATCAACCGATTCCTACCAAATTTGACAGACAAGTAACACAGTGGCAGGTGACGTAAAATTGTTTTTTTTTTTTTACGAAGGTCAGAGAGTTATTTTCATAATGTTGTCCATATAGCTATTTTAGCATAGTATGCTTTATGGTCGAAACCATGTAAAGAAATCCAACTTAAATTTTTCACCTGGCATTATGTATTATAACTCTCATATCCACATGGAGGCTTTTGTCCGCCATTTTGTAAAGTAGCGCCAGAATAATAATTTAGGGTTTTATATCATATCTCAGGAATCTTATTGACTTATTACTACCAAATGTGTAGTACTTTGGCAGGTGATATTAATTGGTATGTTCTGAGTAAGCCAGGAAATTATTTATATAAAGTAGGTCGTATAGTTGGTTTATATAGTATGACATGTAGTCAAAACTATTTTATTAATGCCGACTTTCCGTTTTTATGCTGGTAATTTTTTAAAATAATATCACATTACAAATTAAAATTTGAATGTCATAGATCTGTAGAAAACTTACAGATTGCCACTAAATTGAGAAAATAAGGTGCACAACGACAGATTTTGTAAACTGATTTATATAAATCGATCCATACACTTACTTTCTAAATAGCAGCCATATAAACCTTTTAGTACAGTATGGTAATTCTACGAAACAACAAAATTTTTTTGATCTTAACTTTGTATGCAAGCAGTATCTATTGTATCCATGAAAGTTTTCTGTACAGAGCCTTTTTCCTCGGTCATTTTGTAAGATAGCACCACTTGAAAGAATTAAGAGTGAAGAGATTTGGGCGGCTCATAACAACAAGGCGTTGAGGGTTGTAAAAACAAAGTTTTTATGTCAAATATCGGGGAAGAACCAACTGATTTCCATCAAATGTGGCGAAAAAGTTGTACTTTTTTAAGCCAAATTAATTTTTATATTTTAATTTTGCCAGGCACTTATTTTCAGAATGTTGGTGATATTTACACCTAAGATCAATATGTTATATTTACGAAACAATTTAACACATCTAAATAAACTTTGATCACTGTATTTATGGCAGTCATCGAATATGCTAATACATATCATTTAGTTCCCCATTTATGAAGATTGCCACATCAAAAATATTACTTTTAATGCCATATATTGAGGACCAATCAAATTATTACCACCAAACTTTGACTGTATTTGTGCTACAGTAGGTTACGTAAAAAAACATGACAAGCATAGGCATGACAAGCCTTTCTTTTAAATTCCATTAATATTATTATAATATATACAATTGACAAAATTTAAACCAATTTTGGACACTAACCGTGTTCATGTGAAGAATACATTATGGATACACATATCTTATTTGCCGGCCGTTTTGCAAAAAAAAAAATTGTCATGCGAGAAAACAGAACATTTTACCATACCTCCGGAACATTCAAACAAATTTTTACAAATTTTGTACAGAAGGCCATATAAACTTTCATGATTTAGTTGGTGTCAGGCAATCATTATCAAAATAGTGGCCCCATATGTATATATATATATTAGGGGACGAAGCCCGTGACCTGATTTTTTGTATTGTCATGGGGCCAGAAAAGTTACCATTAAAAAAAATTAGGTTATCATACAAAGACTGAAAAAAATATTGCATAGATATATGTAGATATTAAAGAAATTATGTGTAATTAACTCAACATTGAAGTAACTACGGTCCCATTAAATATTTCTCTTTCCACTTGGCCACTGCGGCCCCACTTAACATAGTTCTATTCACTGAGCCAATAAGGCCCCACTTGGAATCGCTCTATCCACTGAGCCACTGCGGCCCCACTTAGAATCTCTCTATCTACTGAGCCACTGCGGCCCCACTTGGAATCTCTCTATCTACTGAGCCACTGTGGCCCCACTTGGAATCGCTCTATCCACTGAGCCACTGGGGCCCCACTTGGAATCTCTCTATCTACTGAGCCACTGCGGCCCCACTTGGAATCGCTCTATCCACTGAGCCACTGCGGCCCCACTTGGAATCGATCTATCCACTGAGCCACTGCGGCCCCACTTAGAATCTCTCTATCTACTGAGCCACTGCGGCCCCACTTGGAATCGATCTATTCACTGAGCCACTGGGGCCCCACTTGAAATCTCTCTATCCAATGAGCTACAAAAGCCCCATTTGGTATATAACTATCCACTTGACCATTGCTGCCCCACTTGATATAGTTCTATCCACTAAGTCACTGTGGCCCCACTTAACATAGTTCTATCCACTCAGCCACTAAGGCCCCACTTGTAATCGCTCTATCCACTGAGCCACTGTAGCCTCACTTAATTAACTCAACATTGAAGCGAGACATTTACAGTAAATAAAAATGATATTATATTACCTTCATATCTCTATGCAATAATCTCTATGCATTAATACAAAACTTTTCATAAGGAAAAAAGTAATTAAAAAATTAGTTTTTAGGGTAGAAGGTAATGATTGCGTAATCTGATCTTGCTGAAATTCGAACTTGACCTGTATTTTACCCTGGGGATTCGCTCTGCAAAACTTGAAAAACTTCCGTTGAGTTTCAAGGACGTAGAGGTATTAAAGACGGACAGACAGACAGGCAGACAGACAGACAGATATCGTCTACTTAATATATAGGATGTAGATGAGTTTCTTATATCTACTAAAGAGTTCAACAAAATTAAACCTTAATTTCTTTATGTCAGTAGCTATTAGAAGATTCACGTACAGAACCTTTTATAGGCAATTTTGTATGATACCACCATATACATAAATTAAGTTTTTATGCCATATCTCAGAGACAAATCTTCCGATTTCCACATAATTCTTCGTGAATGTAGCCGTAAGGTAAGTCATGTAAACTAAGGTGTTTTGAGGCACAGGCTCTTATTTTCAAAATGACGGCCGTGTAAATATTTTAGGTTACTAAACCCTAGCAGTAAAAACATTATACTGATAACGTTCGAATTTGCTACTCCGTATTCGATCACCGTAATAGTCGTTTACACGCTGGCTAATGGCGCGAGGTTTTCTCTCTTCCAGTCCCGAGTAAGGCACGCATGTATTTGTAATATTGTCTCATTCTGTTGCTTATAATTCTGGTTCCTTCACTAATAATGTTTACTTCAAGTACGCCCATTAATAATTAATGAAAAACATATCTGAATTCTTTAGGTTGATTTATATTTTCCTTATAAATTGCCAACTGTACTTTCTGAAATAATGTAAAAGATTGCCGTCAATCTACGAGCATGTTTAAGCGGTATGTCTCATCTCTGAGAACGTCATTAAAAAGAGAATAATAAACTCTTCTAGTCGCATCAAACATCGTTATTGCGACTTATGTTGATTTTGCAACAAATTTGCTTTCACGTGGCTTATAAAACCATCAGATATTTTACCTATAATGTATTGCCTTTACACCTCAATATAAATCATAACATTTACAACCATATCTTGCTATATCGTCTGATATCAAATGAAGAGTATCTAAAAGATGTGATCTTACAGAAAAAAATACAGAGAAAATAAATTATATTCTCTTCTGCATTTATATATTCGTATGGTGATTGAATTGGTAGAATGATACGAGACATTTAATACTTGTGACTAACGAAAGAAGTTCAATGAAGCCAAACTGCAATATAAATGTATTTGTTTACTTTATTTATTTAATTTTTGGTTAATTTTTGCCATGCCTTTAATTGTATCGTTTCTTTTTGGGTACTACGGCACCAAATGTGCTCTCTTCATATTTAATCAACTGTCAGTGTTTTTTCTCAATTGTTTGAAATTGAGTAACCATATGTGTGTTTCCTAGAATAAGTACATCGTTTTCTTTGAAAACTGTGGAAATTGTATAACGAAAAACGCGGCCAAGATTTGTTCAATACATAATGCCTGGTATGATTTTTTCAAAATTTCTCCCTGGCGATCCTTTTTATTATTTGAGACAGCTGAACATGGTCGACGATGAATTTTATTACAATCAGTTGGTTTATTTACACTCTCTCTATGATTTACACTCCGCTCGTTCTTCTGAAACCACATTGTCACATGTTGACAATTACTACAGCCGTCACATGTTAATTGGTCAAGTGTTAGTTTAGCTGATAATGGTATGCAAAACAAAAAGATAATTAAATTTTTTGCAATTCATTTTCTATTTTGATTTCAGAACGTCATGAGTAGGAAGCTTATTTTATATAAACGAAAACTCATATGAATTTCGAACAATTGCTAACATTCCTGAATCGCTGCGAAGCGTACTCTGCCAAGGTCGGATGGAATAATTTCTCGTTTGCCTCTCTCATAGACAACGTGAACTAATTGGTTTCATTGCAAACTCATTTGTTTCTTTTCTTGGTACCTTTCACATATCTGCGATATTATTACGATTCATAACACAATGTAAAAGAAAACACGAAATCAGTTGGTGTACTAGAGAAAACACTCAAAATTTAAATCTATGGTCTATGGTCTGGCTGTTGTGATGTATAGTGCGCGCTCCTCTGTTTGAAGACTGCCTGTCCTCTAATCCGCCTTCATACTGCCTTACTTACCTTCCAAATCCTCCTTCTCCTTCTTCTCTGTGGATTCCCCTCCTCTACACGCATGTGTGGTTGCCAGTTCAAGTTTACAGTCACAACGTCATATTGAGAGTATTGTCTAGTGATTATGGTGTTAGTGTTGCGAAGTATAGAGCGCGCTCCTCTGTTTGAAGACTACCTGCTCTCCACTCCGCCTTCGTGCTGTCTTGCTTCCTCCTAAACTCTCTACTCTTTGGACTGCCCTCCCCACACGCATGCACGGTTGCCAGTTCTATTTCATTGGTTTAAGTATTATTCCTTCTTTTAAGCTCTCGGATCTGCCACTTCGTTTTCCGACCACCTTGTATCTCACCATATCTGGTTTCTGCTCCTGGCCCATTATGGGGCTTCATACAACTTAGGTATACGCTACGTCCACTAGCTTAGTAGCTGAGTCTGATATTTCTACATTTTCAACGATGTCCGTTGGACGAGAATACAGGTAGTTTCGCCTTTTCACGATTTAGTGTGTTTTGTAGGTTTCTAAAATGTGGGCTATTCAACGGTGATATATTGCTATGTGCATTCACTGTAGCATTCTAAATTTAGATTTTGCGGCCCGGTGTACATTTATTGTTCGGATAAACTTGTTCAGTTTGTTTGTAGATCCCTATATATGTTCAACTGTCTGTGTAGTGAGATATATGAAATTCTTAATGGATTTGCCGTGTCTTGTGTTTGCGAGTTGCCTGGGAAATCGATGGTACAGTATTATGGGACTACTGAGCTCGCGCGCTTGTTTTAACCTTTAGTAATGTAAACCACATGTACTAACAATGTGGTTTGCGCTTATAGCCTTGTTGCTCGCATTTTTTACAGTAAATTTTATTGTATTTTTGACGTCTGTATTTTATTCCATAAGGCTTTGAAGGCCATCTGGCGTCCTAGAGGAGCAAATAACTTTTACTAAAGTAATTGTTAAGGATTGCTTAATGGTGTTGCGTTTCTTTAAAAGGTTATGGATTTTTCATGCGTCGTAAAGACTTTAAAGAATTAAGGATGCTAAATTAATTTTTTTGTCCAGCATTACTTAAGATTCTATATTTTAAATATATTAATTTGCTTTGAATTTATACCTCGCGGCTTTTTTCGACTCATATCTAGAGTGACTGTGTGGTTTGCTCAAGTTTTAAATAAATTTTAATAGATTATATTGTGATAATATTATTGTTGCTAATGGTTTAAAAATGATAAATAATATGACTAGATGTATGAAGTTCTATAATAAATAGTGGTTTTGAATCTGTGTGCCATTCCGTAGTTATGAGTTATAAATCGAAGATATATGTAACGAATTCCGTTTTTGTTTTCCAATACTAGCAGCGGTATATAAAATACTGCTACATAGTGCAGATGTTGTATCCATAGTTTTGCTGACAGCATGATGTTAAGCGGATAAGTATGTTAGGCGAAGAAGCTCAAGAGGAGCAAAATGATGATTCCCAGAGGTTACGAGAAGATAAGTGAAGGAAGTTTAACGGGTAGGCACGAATCAAGACTTATGAGCTCAGTTTCAGTCATGTCTGACCCAATAATATCTTATATTCGGTATTTATCAGTAAGGAAATGAAGTGAATGAAGGGTGATGATGACTGAAATGAGATTAAAATCAGTGTAAAAGGCGTGTAGTGTAAATGCTGGTTAAAATGTTGCCTAAAAGATGTATTATCAGATCAGTGTGACATTTCCATGTGTAGCCAGTTTTCAGGCAATGGGGTTGCGGACTTTGTAATTAATAGAAAGCTTTTGTTTTCCGCGAGTTGTTACCTAATATTAGAATCACGGGCAGTGACTGTCTAGATTTTTATATTTGTTTCTATACTATACATATTTTGCCCGGAAATTATAATCTCATTATATTCGATTTTTTTAATAAGAATATTTAATAACTGGCCTGGTGGCAATTAGCATAAGTATTAAAATATATAATTACTACGCAGGTTTCTCGTTATTTATATTGAGAGAAACGTAAACTAATTAAAATGTGGCTTTAATATCAATTGTTCGAAAAATGTCGCTTTATTTCAGCTGCATACAACAGTAAACCCTTGTTTTATACTGTATTAAAATATATATGATGTATGTAAATTGCCTCGGCTAGTTCACAGCAGTAGCATGAAAAGTGACAATTTTTCTGTTTTACCACTTACCAACACCACTCAGTTTAGGAAGTCAGCAATATTACCTCTACAGATTGCACACTGCCACTGGAAAGAAACGTCACATAACTGACACAAAAAAAAAGTATTACATCTATTCACACATTATTGAGAAGAGAAAACTTCGGCATCTCTTTTGAAAAAGGGACTTAATTGAAAAATACTTATCTTGTGGAATAGTGAAAAATAGCGAGAAAAGTATTTTAAATTTGACAAGAAAATTAGCAAAGGAATTACTTTCATAATGCCCCCAGACTTGTTTTAAATTATTTGAGCAAAGAATGGGACGACACCAGTCGTGAATTTACAGATTATTCCAGCTCCATTGCCATCAAAATTACTTTTACTTATAAACATCTTCAGGGTCATATGTATGTGAGAAAACGTGCAAAAATTAAAAAATAATCCAAGATTAAATTGTTTAAATTATTGCTGTTCAAAGAAATCAAATTAGATTACTTTAGAACTGCTATCAATTTAGCCATAAGGCGTAGAATGACTTAGCTGTGGTTTAGTAATGTCGATGACGTGATGGCTTAGACTGTATGTAGTTGTATTCCGTTATGACCAATAACGCAATACATATCTTGGAACTCAAACTCAGTTCTTGCTGGATCCTGTTCGTCCTTCGAAAACTTCGCTAAGCGTAAGCACGCGGCGTACATCAGTGCTGAATACAGTCCATAGCACTAACTCATCTAACACAATACGCGTGGTTGTCCGACATCAGTGCTGAATACAGTCCATAGCACTAACTTATCTAACACAATACGCGTGGTTGTCCGACATCAGTGCTGAATACAGTCCATAGCACTAACTCATCTAACACAATACGCGTGGTTGTCCGACATCAGTGCTGAATACAGTCCATAGCACTAACTTATCTAACACAATACGCGTGGTTGTCCGACATCAGTGCTGAATACAGTCCATAGCACTAACTCATCTAACACAATACGCGTGGTTGTCCGACATCAGTGCTGAATACAGTCCATAGCACTAACTTATCTAACACAATACGCGTGGTTGTCCGACATCAGTGCTGAATACAGTCCATAGCACTAACTCATCTAACACAATACGCGTGGTTGTCCGACATCAGTGCTGAATACAGTCCATAGCACTAACTTATCTAACACAATACGCGTGGTTGTCCGACATCAGTGCTGAATACAGTCCATAGCACTAACTCATCTAACACAACACGCGTGGTTGTCCGACATCAGTGCTGAATACAGTCCATAGCACTAACTCATCTAACACAATACGCGTGGTTGTCCGACATCAGTGCTGAATACAGTCCATAACACTAACTCATCTAACACAATACGCCTGGTTGTCCGACATCAGTGCTGAATACAGTCCATAACACTAACTCATCTAACACAATACGCGTGGTTGTCCGACATCAGTGCTGAATACAGTCCATAACACTAACTCATCTAACACAATACGCCTGGTTGTCCGACATCAGTGCTGAATACAGTCCATAGCACTAACTCATCTAACATAATACGCGTGGTTGTCCGACATCAGGCCTCTTCTTATTTCTGTAGAACGCGCGGGTCTTGAGTCTTCTTATCTTGCCTGGTATTACACACTCGGATTTGTTAAACAGAGAAATTCTAATAAATTCCTAGTGGAACGGACAACTGTGATCAGACTCCAGTCCTAGCGTGAGGCCATTCGTCTTTCTTCCAAAAAAAAGATTATTACATTTAAATACGTTCCTAATAAAGTAAACTTTTTTACAAAAAAGACGGCTTTAAAAATACCTCTAAGCTTTAACTGTAGGAGCAGCATCGCCCCCCACAATATACAACAAATTGCTGGAAACTAAAAAAAAAACCAAAAAATTTTATTTTAAAATACAATTATTTGAAAGACTAATATTACTCGTAGTTTCCTCATAAAATAATCAAGTTTACAGTTTCAATGGCAAAGCAAAAAATAAAAATAAACATAACTTCTACATACACTATTCTGTTATGCAATGCAAATCACAATAATATATGTACTGAAATAATACTAGATGAAAGTGTTGGCCAGAAATAAGTATAATTAATATATATTAGAAATACGCGTCCAAGAAAACAATGAACACTGACCACAGTTCTCGATGTTACAGTATTAAGAAATAAAATAAAACTGTCCACAATAATGGGGGCAAATGGCGGGCCTTTATATTATATTATATTACTTGTAACGAAAATAGTTGTCACGAATATTAATCACTAAACAAAATTGATGCAAATTTTTACATCCTACTTGCACAGTAATGTTTGTCACTTGAGGCAATTTCCGTGTAAATTCGGTCAGCCACGCAGATGTAAAGTTCATACAATTAATGTTAGCTGAGACGTACTGTTTTGCTTACAAAAATATTCACTTTTTGACTACAAAATTCGAACTTTTATACTTATATGAAAATAACTTTATTTAAATAATGAAAACACAATACCAAGTATATGGCAATGTTTTTTCATGAAACTGCATCCACACATTTCATGCACAATCTAATTTTCCGGCAAATTGTAACCATATCGCAAATATAACAAAACACCTCATTCAAACTTTCTTGATGTTTATTAGGGGTTTCAAATTTTAACGGATTTTATTGCTTCCAGCAATACATTTTAGAGATCGGCTTATAAATTGAAATGTCAGGAATTTCTGGAACAACAAATACATGGAAAAAGAGCAGGAAGCAATAACAATCACTACCAATTCACAGAAAATATGATTAGAAATATTTCATTGCGTTAATGAATACGTAATTCAAATCAGGAGTTACAAACTGACACTTCAAATTACGTTAGTCGTGAACCGTTCTTTTGTTGACACACAAGTGAAAACCAAATAAAAAGTGAAATAATGAACTTATCCAAGTGATTATCTGAAGGATATAGAAATATAAATAAGTTACAATATTGCCAAATTTTGTAATCATCTGCACAAAAATAAAAAATCTGTATTGCAGGAGAAAAAAATGGTTCCCTTTACGACTAATTAGAATTTTAAATATAGAACTGCTTCGCTTTAATCGCGGCCAGCTTAACTATACGTATCGTGGCCACTGCTTGCGTTATAATAGAAACATGTGGGTGGATGTGCGACATGTGTGTCGGAAGGCTGGTACGCACACATGAAGGTGTCGCTGAAACACACGTTTAATGTAAATATCGCAGATAGTATTTGGAATGTTCAAGAGTGCCTGCCGCGATGTTGTAAACTGAGCAGTGACTGTTGGCACTTCGAAACATTCCTTCCTTTTTAAGGAATAATACTGTTACAATTTCTCTCTCTATAAATTAAGTATGCTATACCAAGTTAGTTGAGGGATGGAGGTCTTAATTAAATAAAAGAATTCATTATAATTTTGTTATTTTATTTACAATAACTACAGCAGAATTCTCTGAACTCAAAATCTCCCAGTAAATATATATCACTACTGCTAATAACCTCTTGGTTCACTTTACACTCGACACTGTACAACCTCTCGCTCGCATTCTCAATTTTCTTGTCCACACAATCTATTTTATTGTGCACCAACTCGCTTATACCTTCTATTTCTCACTCTACATTCTCATTCACACTGTGTATTTTCCTATCTACATTACCGTTTACACTGTCTATTTTTCTATCAACATTTCGTTTACACTGTTTATTTTTCTATCTACATTTTCGTTTACTCTGTCTATTTTTCTATCTAATTTTCGTTTACACTGTGTATTTTCTTGTCTACATGTTCACCTACACAAATTATATGGCTATTTACTGATTCACTAACACTTATAACAGATTCACTTACACTATCTAGTTTACTGTTTACAATTTCAGTTACACTATTAACAGATTCCCTAGCACTACTAATCTGATTATTTACATTACATATTTGACCACTCAGTCCTTCGATCAAGGTACGAGGTGCTTCCATGTCTGCCGACATTTTTCTAGTTAATATTTTAAAAAATTGCTCAAATATTTTTATATTTTGATATATATATACAAACACTTCATTATTTTATTTTTATAAAATGCTTCTACCCACTTCTGACACCAGTGTTACAATTTCTCTCAATAAATTATGTGGGCTATACGAAGTTCGTTAAGGGTGGAGGTCTTATCAAATAAAAGAATTAATTATAGTTTCCTTATTTTATTTACAACAACTACAGCAAAATTCTCTGAACTCAAAATGTCACAATTAACATATATCACTACTGTTCACAACTAATAACTCCAATTTAATACAGTTTATAATTACCAAAAAGGAGTTAATTAATTAAAATAATTAAAAATCATCCCCAATATACAGTCTATCGACCTATTCAATTATTCTTTAAAATATGCTTCCATATTGAGAGTTCGAATATTTGCAATAAAATCTGTATTACAATTACATTCAGTCCCACCTTAGTTCAGCCCATGTCCCGCCAGTCGCAATGTTCTAGAGTCCTCCAAGCGCCCTCACGCACAGTAGGCTTCACTCGTCAGTTTCACACCCTCTGGTCCATTCAAACCACGAACATCTCGCTCGCCGTCGTCCCGCAATCTCCTGTCGTCGTCCAAACTTCACTTCACTTGCGCTCACTTGGCAAGCTTTCCTTCGTAAAAAGACTGCCGGCCGCTGGGCCGCGGCAGTACATATATTGTCTAGGACGTCACCCAGAACCTTCCACAACTCGCCAGTTGCGCCGAGGAGGGCAGGGGTGCCAGCCAGTCTCACCAGAACATTCTTGCGTCATCGCTAAACGTATCGGAATCTGCAGCAGGCGAGAGGAGGTCTGTGACGCCAGCAAGTCTCGCCGCTGTCGGTATTCACGGAATTCCCAGAAGGCGGCGAACAACACGCCGCGAGCGCATCGTTCCAGGAAGAGGGGAGGTCGAGGTGGGTCACCTCCCTCGGCGCCGGACAGCCGAGTCGGCGCCAGCTGCAGCACGTAACAATACGTTATGTGTGATACGATATGATTGCTTACCATATGCAGTAACAAAATGGTTTCGGCCTTTTTGGACGAATTTCTCGCAAACTGTGTGGTTTACAGTGATGGCCCAAGATGGCCCATTTTAGTAATTTCAACATGCTTTTTCATTATCCGTCATAGGAAAACCAATAATGTTTTGGCACCACAGATATTTGTACAACTCTACAGTGAATGGATTCGCAGGGGTGGTAAATATTTGTATAACTTCATATTATCATTGATTTTTTTTCCCATATCAAATATTCTCTACAATATTTAAAATAAAAACGTTTTTCGCATCCACCTTCAAGGAGCACCATCCTACGAAACAACGCCAAACATATGTCACATGTATTTTCTCGACTTATTTCTTCATAAGGAATGTGTTATGTAGAGTTTGTTGGTGTTTAAAGACTTACACACACAAACAGTGTATCAGGTAGTTCGCCGTTACGGACTGCACAATACGAATTTGTGATCAAAGCTAAGTAAAAAACACACTTTTTGGTCAGAAGGCATACGACACTATGTTTACGAGAAAAAGTTAAATGAAAGGTCCAAAAACCATTGTATACAACATATGGAATTCCAATTATATAAATATTAAGGTGATGTAGCGATGCTGCAACTAATGTGTAAGTAGTAAGCCATACGGCAAGGGAATGAGCCGAGCTCAGTAGTGCAGAGACCATGCACTTCACATGCAGTGAGTATTGCGTCATGGTAATTGTCATAGGTGCATCCGACTGCCAAATTCCGTGCACGCTGCATGCATCCAACGTGCGTAAATGTACATTGCTACGGGCAGAGCAAACTTCGAAGATATGTTATGAAGTTTCGACGTTTTGTATGCTGATCCCGTAAGCTGTGCTTGACGTGAAATAAAATAATTTTATTTATTTTAATTTCGTCCTTCATAAACTAGAAATTTAAAGCTTTTTTTTTACCTAAGAATTAGTTGTGTGTGGTATTGATCACAGAATCGGGCGGGGCAGTATTTACCCGCGAATTACCTGATATCCTGTGTATAGACAACATGTTGTGTCCAAAACCCAGCTGTATTGAAATCTTTGTCAGAATACGAGTTTCATTCTTTTTAAACATGTCGTTATGTAAACATTATGGAAAAATATAAGATGTTACGTTATTTTGACAATTCTAGTGAGCTGGAAAGAAATTTCAGTGTTGTGATTGTAAGCTCACTCAGCACTGTGTTTGCCCTAGTGACAGAAGACATGCCAGGAGTAAGTATATGCACCATGCAGGGCGACTGTGTGTGTTCTATATGCTGTCCATACACGTTGCTACCAGCTGCTGTGCGGCTGTTGAATCTTCTCTCAACAGAGCACCGCGCTACAGCTCCACGTCTGTTAACAACACATTCTTAACAATGTTGGAGAGCACACAATTTAGCGTATTGCCATTTTTTCAAACAATGTTGTTACAAGCTACAAGGAATGCCATTTTTAATAAATATATATTTATGGTTCTAAATATTTAGATACTCACGCCTAGGAATCAAAGTTATGATATTTTTCAACATTAAAAACTTAAATTAAAGTATTAAAAAATTACCTGAAGAAAGAGGATATTTCCATCACTTAATTTGTAGCATGAGAGTATTTGACTATTGTGGTCCCATAAACTAAGTCTCCTTTAAAATACTAGTTCCTGAACATATCGCTTCACACACGTATTTTTGAAACTTTTTAAAGTTTTATATTCTTCTATTAACATAAATACATCACTTTTTTTATATGATTGTGCATTAACTAATCGATTGTTCAATCATGATGTATACTACATATTCACTTTGACTATGCAAGTATCTAGGCGTGTTTCTTTTCATAATACATCGCAATTTAATGTCATCAGTCTGTAGTCTGACTACTACAAATAGGCTCATTGTAAACACGCGCATGATGAAGTTATTCATAGCATTGTGAAATTGGAAAATGCGCTAAAGAAGCTGATCGAGCGACAGCACTTAATATAATATACACTATGTGTATTTGAAATTATATTTCAGTGACATGTTTGCCTCTGCCGATGATCTGAGCCGCGTCGTTGCGGCCATTCGCAAAATAGTATTTGCTTGCTAAACGAGCGTGTATGGAGTAGGATGTCGTCTTATTGGATGTCTTCCAAACGATAACTTCGAAGCTCGACCAACGCATTTCTCCTGCTGCTGCTGCTGCTACCCTGAAGACAGAACCTGGCTTTTCACCCAAGACAGAGGATGAAGATTACGTGCCTGTGAAATGCAAGAGGGAGCGATCTAATGCACTTTTGTTCACTGTGCACCATTACCTCACTTCATACATGCCACAGTTCGGCGATACAACTTATGAAGTCGATAAACGCAATAAGAAGTGGTTTTTTGGTGGTAAGCAAGTTTTCATTCTACCAAACGATATAATACAAGTGGATAACGATGTCCTACAACCCTCGTCAGGACTCTACGGGATACTGTTCGAACGATATAATACAAGTGGATAACGATGTCCTGCAACCCTCGTCAGGACTCTACGGGCTACTGTTCGGACGAGAACTGGGAAGTCATTCTTGTGCCGCATTGAGGCAGTAAACACGATTCTTCAACTCAGTAGTACTCATTTGAGTAGAAACGATGCTGCCAGTAATATTTATAAGGATGAAACTCATCCTAAATTCGATATTATCGCCAGTCTCTTCCCTCACTTGGGCTCGGCTCTGAAGTTTGATAGTGGCAGTCGAATGGAGTATGTCATTCTAAAATAATGTCAACGAGCTTGTCGAACATCTACGACTACTCACTGCATCTTAGCAAGCTGGAAACAAGTCGCATACGAACATAATAGTAAACATTTTGGCCAAGCTTTTGAATCGGACTACATCAAATGAGGGCCAAACACATCACCTAACCTCCACTATTTCAAGTGCGCAGATCGCCTATTTCAATCGTACGTAGTGGAGATGCAGCCTTATGGCCGTGCCAATATAGGTCACAAGTTCATTCCTACTATAGCTAACTGTATATCTAAGTATAGCTGGGCTCTCCTTGTGCGCAGCAAGCGAGGTGTTGACGTGGCAGCTGTCATGCAATTGGGTTTGGCCGATTCGGACACACCAGCTCACATCCACATAGACTGTGGTAAGGAGTTCGACAGCGCACTATTCCGTACAGTTATGGCAGTGCACAAGATTAATCACTCCTCTACTTTTTCTGAAACTATAGCTTCAAAAGTTGATCTTTATAAAAGGACTCTTAATAATATAACGTGTAGAGCATTCTCGGTACAAGGCAGCTGTGAATAGTTTACTCTGCATTCACTCCTCCTTGCTCAATACAATAACATCAAACATCGCACGATCAGAATTATCCCTGCACAAGTTACTCCTCAACATATTCCATCTCTCCTGCAAAGTGTGTACAAGACATCTAAGAAGTTGGACCTGCATCGACCACGAGCAAAGGTGGGAGATATTGTCTGAATGTCTCTTGTGAAGGTTTGTTTTTGATAAATAGTATTTTCCAAACTGGACTGTTGAATTATTTTGTGTTGTAAAAGTGGTAAATACTGAACCTCGGTCTTACAAATTAGTCGATATGAACAACCAAACAATAGCAGGAAATTTTATGTTCACGAAGATAAAGTACCAATATATCCACAAGATTAACAGCCAATCAAGCATGTTGTTGGTCGTCAAGGAAACAGACTATTCGTGATAGGGTTGGGCTTCCCAAGCTTCTTTAACCAATTAGTGATTAAAACAGCGATTAATATAATGAAATATATGTATGTTTTTTTTTAAATAAATAAATATGCCATAATGTGTGAGTCTCATTTCACAAAAAAGTTTGTCCGCTTACTGTGCTCCGAGTCATTCTTATTGTGTGTACCTGGTGGGCTGTGTGTGTAAGCTATAATCTCATATTGCTTTTTCCCCTTCTCCTCCAGGTAGTGTGTGTAAGCGCGTCACCTGGTTTATAGAACTACACATGTCGGGTTGGGGAAGGGCTTGGTGACCCTCGCCGGCATGTGGGCAGCATGTGTGGGGCTGTACCTGTTGTGCCCCAGCCAGCCACAGGTCACCTGGTCGGCATGTCGGTCAAGGGGTGTAAGAAGAGCTCTCACACCGACATGTGGGCAGCACGTGTGGGGCTGTACCTGTTGCGCCCCAGCCAGCCACAGGTCACCTGGTCGGCATGTCGGTCAAGGGGTGTAAGAAGAGCTCTCAACCCGACATGTGGGCAGCATGTTTGGGGCTGTACCTGTTGCGCCCCAGCCAGCCACAGGTCACCTGGTCGGCATGTCGGTCAAGTGGTGTAAGAAGAGCTCTCACACCGACATGTGGGCAGCACGTGTGGGGCTGTACCTGTTGCGCCCCAGCCAGCTGCAGGTCACCTGGTCGGCATGTCGGTCAAGGGGTGTAAGAAGGGCTCTCACACCGACATGTTGGCAGCATGTGTGGGGCTGTACCTGTTCACCCCAGCCAGCCACAGGTCACCTGGACGGCATGTCGGTCAAGGGGTGTAAGAAGAGCTCCCACGCCGACATGTGGGCAGCATGTGTGGGGCTGTACCTGTTGTGCCCCAGCCAGCCACAGGTCACCTGGTGGGCATGTCGGTCAAGGGGTGTAAGAAGAGCTCCCACTCCGACATGTGGGTAGCATGTGTGGGGCTGTACCTGTTGCGCCCCAGCCAGCCACAGGTCACCTGGACGGCATGTCGGTCAAGGGGTGTAAGAAGGGCTCTCACGCCAACATGTGGGCAGCATGTGTGGGGCTGTACCTGTTGTGTCCCAGCCAGCCACAGGTCACCTGGACGGCATGTCGGTCAAGGGGTGTAAGAAGGGCTCCCACGCCGACATGTGGGCAGCATGTGTGGGGCTGTCCTGTTGCGTCCCAGCCTGCCACATTTCACCTGGTCTGCATGTCGGTCAAGGGGTGTAAGAAGGGCTCTCACGCCAACATGTGGGCAGCATGTGTGGGGCTGTCCTGTTGAGCCCCAGCCAGCCACAGGTCACCTGGACGGCATGTCGGTCAAGAGGTGTAAGAAGGGCTCTCACGCCAACATGTGGGCAGCATGTGTGGGTCTGTACCTGTTGCGCCCCAGCCAGCCACAGGTCACCTGGTGGGCATGTCGGTCAAGGGGTGTAAGAAGAGCTCTCACACCGAAATGTGGGCAGCACGTGTGGGGCTGTACCTGTTGTACCCCAGCCAGCCACAGGTCACCTGGACGGCATGTCGGTCAAGGGGTGTAAGAAGAGCTCCCACGCCGACATGTGGGCAGCATGTGTGGGGCTGTACCTGTTGCGCCCCAGCCAGCCACAGGTCACCTGGTGGGCATGTCGGTCAAGGGGTGTAAGAAGAGCTCCCACGCCGACATGTGGGCAGCATGTGTGGGGCTGTCCTGTTGCGTCCCAGCCTGCCACATTTCACCTGGTCTGCATGTCGGTCAAGGGGTGTAAGAAGAGCTCCCACGCCGACATGTGTGCAGCATGTGTGGGGCTGTACCTGTTGCGCCCCAGACAGCCACAGGTCACCTGGTGGGCATGTCGGTCAAGGGGTGTAAGAAGAGCTCCCACGCCGACATGTGGGCAGCATGTGTGGGGCTGTACCTGTTGCGCCCCAGCCAGCTACAGGTCACCTGGTGGGCATGTCGGTCAAGGGGTGTAAGAAGAGCTCCCACTCCGACATGTGGGTAGCATGTGTGGGGCTGTACCTGTTGCGCCCCAGCCAGCCACAGGTCACCTGGACGGCATGTCGGTCAAGGGGTGTAAGAAGAGCTCTCACGCCGACATGTGGGCAGCACGTGTGGGGCTGTCCCTGTTGCACCCCAGCCAGCCACAGGTCACCTGGACGGCATGTCGGTCAAGAGGTGTAAGAAGGGCTCTCACGCCAACATGTGGGCGGCATGTGTGGGGCTGTACCTGTTGTGTCCCAGCCAGCCACAGGTCACCTGGACGGCATGTCGGTCAAGGGGTGTAAGAAGGGCTCCCACGCCGACATGTGGGCAGCACGTGTGGGGCTGTACCTGTTGCGCCCCAGCCAGCCACAGGTCACCTGGTGGGCATGTCGGTCAGGGGTGTAAGAAGAGCTCCCAGCCCGACATGTTGGCAGCATGTGTGGGGCTGTACCTGTTGCGCCCCAGCCAGCCACAGGTCACCTGGTGGGCATGTCGGTCAAGGGGTGTAAGAAGGGCTCTCACGCCGACATGTGGGCAGCACGTGTGGGGCTGTCCCTGTTGCACCCCAGCCAGCCACAGGTCACCTGGACGGCATGTCGGTCAAGAGGTGTAAGAAGGGCTCTCACGCCAACATGTGGGCAGCATGTGTGGGGCTGTACCTGTTGTGCCCCAGCCAGCCACAGGTCACCTGGACGGCATGTCGGTCAAGGGGTGTAAGAAGGTCTCTCACACCGACATGTGGGCAGCATGTGTGGGGCTGTACCTGTTGCGTCCCAGCCAGCTACAGGTCACCTGGTGGACATGTCGGTCAAGGGGTGTAAGAAGAGCTCCCATGCCGACATGTGGGCAGCATGTGTGGGGCGAGTTTATTGTGCTTTGCCGAACACCTGCCCCCTGTTGCGTGTCGTTCGATGACGTAACAAGGGTTCCCTCTCTGACGTGTGGGATGGTCAAGTGGAACGCTTCTGCACACACCTGGTGTGTCCCGGCTAACCAGCGGCCAGCGGCATCATGTGGCAAGGCAGCATCCACACTTTCTCTCTCCGATGTTGCATGCCGCGGCTTCACTTTGCTCCAGCATTGTCGTCGAGAAAGCAATGTTTTAAAGGTATTCAATTATAGATATAGTTGTGTGGAAAGGAGTGTTCTGGATGCCGAATGGTAACAAAAAATATTATTGTTGTATTATATTACAGATGTAATAGTTGTGTGGAAAGGGATGTTCTGGGTGCCGACTGGTGCTTCTGTGGCATCTCGATAGGAACACACAGACGAAGGGGGCAGTGGTTGGTTTCGCGATTGGGACACACACAACCGTTATTTTGGGTGCCACCTACGACGACTTGTAGCACACGGAAGGAACCTCTGCTTTGGAATGACATAGCAGGAGGTTCACTTCCAAGATGCCCACCACAAGGTGCTGGTATAGGGTCACAAGGAGGGTGGCATCGCCGTAGGAACACAACTGTAATCTTCCCAGTCAGTCGATATGCTGGATGGATGGCGCCTCGATAGGCACGCAAGTGGTGGCATCGCCATAGAGACACAACTACCATATTTTCAGTCAGTCGTCATGCTGGGCAGAAACAGCCGAATGTACAACATGACCGCCATCTTACCAGTCAGTGCATGACGGACGACCAGGAAGTTCTCATACAAGATGGCCGCTCATCCAAAAGCCTGTGGAACAATATGGTCTTGGCAGAATGCCGAGGTAACTCATGCACTGGAGTGACAGAGAGTAAGTTCGCTTACAAGATGGCCACAAGGAGTGTTTGCACAATGGTAGCCACACCCGCTTTCTGAAAACTGCCATGGAATGCAAGAGCATGACGTATTGGTGGTGAGCCACCATATTGCCAGACAGTGCCAATACCAGATTGACAGAGCAGGAAGTTCTCTGGTCGCTGCGGCCTTGAGTGCTTTTTTGCTTACATTTTTGTGAATTTTTGGGAATTTTTGAAATCCAAGATGGCGACTGTGTTTCCTGTGTCCTGCGCCAGGCGTCTGTTGGTCAAGAATTCCCCTTTTCTAACTACTCATTCCTTCCGCCTTGTTTTTGAATCTCGCATTTATATAATGTTTTCATAGTATAATTATTACAAACGACGTACTAAAAGAATCATTACTTTTGAGCACAAATAACGCGAAACGGACGACGTGTAAACATAAAAGTGAACTTATTGTAGTTTTCAATTCTGCAAATGTTAACTCAGGAAAAAATGTTATCTTTAAAGGGGTGAAAGACCTGAAATAGAGTAGCAATAAGCCCAAATGTACAAAGATAATCCGGGACTTTTACGAAGGAGATAAACTTACATCAGCGACATAGCAGCATAGTATTCGCCTAGAAATTATAGATATTTTGCCGTGCATACTAGGCGAAAATGTAAAACTTCTGTGCTCCTTTGTCTTTCGCAAAATAAAACGTGCCACTCCACATAAGTACCCTCACATATGTTTATATGAAAATAACCAAGAATTTATTACCTTGAAATCTCGTAATGTATATACATGTAAAATACCCTGGCCCAAATATAAAAGCCATTTTAAAAGGAATTATGTCTGCTCCCAGATCTCATACTGTTTACGTTTATGGACCAATAACATTTTACAACCACTGTTGGTTTGACAAGGACGGTAAAGAAGAGAATATGTATCGAATTTTAAGATTAAGGATGTTTACTCCTGGTCTAGTTAAAGTTATAAAAACATAAAAATCTCAGCGTGTTATTAATTAAGATAGAAAATAATATGTAATCAAAGATTGATTCCTACATGAATGCGCATGATTATTCAAAATATTAAAACTGCGACGTGTTATATAAGTAAATTATACACACACACACATACGTACCTTTCCTTGCACATTGGAAGAATTTTACGTAGGAGGTAAACATGTCTCTTTTCATTTTACTTGCAGAATTGTATAAAACAATGGAAGTCAAATTTATAGCACTGAGGTAAGACGAGAAAACATTTATTTTGCGTTTCTTGAGAAAAATCTAGAAATTGTTTTCAATTCGCCTTGACTTACTCCTCAAATTGAACTAATTTTACGTTTCCACTCAGCATGGAAAAATGATTGAAATGAAGTGTGAAGATGTATTAGCTTACTTTCTGTTGCAAGTTAGTGTTGTGATGTTGCATTACTTCTACTTTGTAGTCTATATTTGTACGTGCGCGAGCAAATACAACTGATGTAATGTGAAAAGTTGAAGCTCGAGAAAAAACCAATAATATTATCAGTAATCAAATGAATGAATAAAAAACTGCTCTTGTGTTTTATAATAATATACCATAAATGTACACAAAATTATTTCAATAACGTGTCACAATTTATTTAAAATCGTAACAGCTATTAAAATTTTATTGTATAAGTTGTCAATGAAGGTACAGTAAAATGTGATGATTACACATTTTCAGCAACAAAAAATTTAATGAAAACTTTAATCTGTTTTCTCTTAATTTGTATGCAGTCTGCGATTTTTTTTTTGTGTTCAGAAAATTCGGAATTTCTTCCTGTTAACTTATCGTGTCAGTAATTACATCAAAATTTAATATCATAGTAAGTTAATGCAATTATTAAAATAATGAGCATAATTGTTTTATTTTAACCGCAACTTTTTAAAAATTACCATAATTTATCGTTACACAGTTCTGTAAAATTACGAAAACGGGAAAATGTCATTAAAAATTAAACAACTTCAATGTTTCATGCCCCCAAGCCTTAAGAAAAACGTTGTCAAAAATTAAAACCTGAAAAATAAAGTATTTCGTCACTTTAAAATTAAAATCGACTGAGTCCACATTTTATATATTTAATATCTATTTACTTACTACACAAAATTAAAACGAATTCAAACTTCAGCCTTAAAGTTCTCCCGAGGTCAATAAACTAACATTAAAATCTCCTGCCTTCAAAATTAAACATATGATCAACGTGTAATTCTGTAGCGAGCGACTTTGTCTTCATGCTATAAAGGACCGGGAAGAATTACAATTTGGAATATGTTGCTTATCATTTTGATTAGAGAAGTTACATTCATAACAACTTGTTTATAAACCTTAACAAATGTCGTATCTGTAGCGTGATAGGTACATAATTGTTCAAACAGGTTCTCCTGCGAATTTAATATAATTTATAAAAATTATATACATACAATTTTATTTAAGACTTTTTGTAAGAATGTTGTAGTGTATTAGTTATTTAAAGGAGTGAAATCCTACTCACTGACAAATTGGAATGTACACTGCTTGTAATAGCGGATATGTGGAGTTATATTCAGTTCAATGAATTTTGACGGCTGAAATTATATATTTTTTTTTTATGAATCCATTGATATTCCTCTCTTGTTCTACCCGAATGTCGCTTTTTTTAAACTATGTAATATGTTTCAATTTAACAGCTATCAATAATGAGAATTTGTTAAATATGGCGGGCAAGAATGTGAGAACACAAGCATTAATTCGATCCCTTAAAAATAGGTAGTTATGGTAACAATTTACTACTTCTATGGTCGACAAATGTTAAAAATATTGATATGTATAATGTCAGTAGAAACTTGCTGTCAGTATTTCTCACAACATTTCATTTGTACATGTGGTTGTTTGCTAATTGTTATTTACCATATTAATTTCACTTTCTATCGATAAAAAGTAGTCATTAGTTTGAGAACTACTGAGAATTTGCTTTCTTTTTGTGACGTAAATATGTTGAAATGTTGTTGGAGCTAGTGTACGCCCGTCGTACACTGACTACAGAAACTTGGCGGAATGATCTCTCTCTGGTAGAATCAGAGCGTAGTTAAACTCATCACTGGTTATATCACTGGAAGAGGAAGGGAGAAGGCGAGTGTTTGCACTCTCCCAGCGACCCTTTCTATCCGGTAAAAATACGAACATTTAATAAACCCCGGACATGGCTAAATATATATATATATATATATATATATATATATATATATATATATATATATATATATATATATATATATATCTGTGCGTGTGTGTATGTGCGTGTGTGTTTAACCACGTAGATGGGAATGCTACCTAAGTATACATAATATTTCAGGCAGGTAGATCTCCTGTATTTGAATTTCATCTCATCCGTGCAGTGTGCACTGTGAATATTTGTTTGGTAATTTTACAAAAAAAATATACTTTGGAAACCCAGTTACTAAATAATCCTTCGTAGGACTACAAGCAGTTATCTATTAAAATTTGCGAAAAAAAAAATATGTTTTTGATATAATAATCGATAGGTATGTATAACAACTTACGTTATTGAAAAATTAACATTATCATTACTTTTTCTTTTTGAAAACATATATATGTAATTACTTAATAACAGAGAATAGCAAAAAATTATTTAAACATATAATTTATAAAAAGAACACACAAGTGGCCAGCCCTGGGACTAGAGCCTAATCCCCTGAGTCATTATTCCACAGCCTTAACCCCGAAACTTACTTGCCTTACGGGATTTGCAATTTTTTTGCTGTAAATATATAAGTGAATATTTACAAATTATTACTAAATTAATTCGGTTTAGAAGAACGCATTTGTTTAATTTAGGAATTCTGTGTGAATATGAAACATTAACCTCGGCAGTAAATGAGTAATAGCGCCGCGTGTTTATAACTTGGTCTTCGTTTTACTATGAATATTTTAGTTTTATTAAATGTTTTAGTTTATTGAAACTCGTAATACATTTATTTTTGCACACAACTTCACTTTACTACACAAAACGCTGTATACGGTTTTACGTGGGCGAGAGTCCATCCCTTAGGTTGAGCTCGTGAACACGTGTCAACATAGAGTATGGACCTTTTTTGAGGTCTATTAAATTCACGGCTCTTGTATTTTGACGAACAAGTGGTTTCGGAACAGAAATTTTTGTAGTGAAACAAACATTTGTAAAATTACGAACAATTTCTCAGTAAAAATTGCACTTCATTTACAATGATGGTGAGTAACAAATATATGATCTATGTCATTAGTAGAGCGGTGGTTTACGGTTTCAGGCAAGATATGTTTTAGGAGAAGAAACTAAGTTTATTTTGTAACCTAAATTAAATAACAAAATTAATTAAATCGAAGACCCTGTTACAACATATATTTTCATCACAGTAAAAGAAGCTCTGTTCATATTACGTTTAATTAATAACTTTTCAAGTCAATCCTTAAATTTTTTCTTTCTTGACGCGTCGATCACATGAAATTAATAAAAATTATGAACAAAATTGTTTTATTGTTGTGTAGAGGATCGACAACTCGCCTTCGACAAAGGCGAAACGGGCTCGATTTCCTGCGGCCACGCCCCAGAGTTTTGGTAGGATCGCTCCCAGAACCTCGAACGTCTCGAACCTCGCACGAGGAGTGGGGACGTGGGAAGAGGAGACAGCCTTTGTCCATTGGGTGACTACCAGCAGGCAGCTAACTGACCACGACGAGCAGCGAACAAAACATGTCTAAGCTCCGTAATCCATCCACGTGCCGCTTGTTTACGACTTCTCCATTAAGAACTCCTTGTTCGATAATATTTGTCCTAAATATTACACTCGCAAATACAGTTCAAGAATTTTCCTACGGTTATGTTACTTATAGTAGGGCTGTTGTTCGTTTAAAAAATGTCCTGAGCTAGCATCCACGTAGTTGTGAACTGTATGGGCAAGTTAACAACACGATAAGTAAGTCATGTAATATTCTGTTCTCTTATTTGATATGATTATTATTTTACTTCATACTGTCAAGCTAATACATGAAAAGTGCTCCACATTTTCTCCTCACTTTCACACGAAACTGAAATATTACTAAATCGGCGGCAATTGGAAAATAGTTATGCCCATACAACGACGACACGGAAGCGAAAGAGAGAAACATGTTGTTCTACAGCAAGTCATTCAGTAACATGTTGTTCTACAGCAAGTCATTCAGTAACATGTTGTTCTACAGCAAGTCACTCAGAAACATGTTGTTCTACAGAAAGTCATTCAGAAACATGTTGTTCTACAGCAAGTCATTCAGAAACATGTTGTTCTACAGCAAGTCACTCAGAAACATGTTGTTCTACAGCAAGTCACTCAGAAACATGTTGTTCTACAGCAAGTCATTCAGAAACATGTTGTTCTACAGCAAGTCATTCAGAAACATGTTGTTCTACAGCAAGTCACTCAGAAACATGTTGTTCTACAGCAAGTCATTCAGAAACATGTTGTTCTACAGCAAGTCATTCAGAAACATGTTGTTCTACAGCAAGTCATTCAGAAACATGTTGTTCTACAGCAAGTCATTCAGTAACATGTTGTTCTACAGCAAGTCATTCAGTAACATGTTGTTCTACAGCAAGTCATTCAGAAACATGTTGTTCTACAGCAAGTCATTCAGAAACATGTTGTTCTACAGCAAGTCATTCAGAAACATGTTGTTCTACAGCAAGTCATTCAGAAACATGTTGTTCTACAGCAAGTCATTCAGAAACATGTTGTTCTACAGCAAGTCATTCAGAAACATGTTGTTCTACAGCAAGTCATTCAGAAACATGTTGTTCTACAGCAAGTCATTCAGAAACGCGTCATAAAATGAGGGAATACTACTTACATGTCACGTAAAATTCCAATTGTAAAAACTTATATATTTTAACAATTTATATAGCAGGTAGAATAAAGCACATTTGTTTTGTTCAAAATATTTATATTAGACTACTATTTATAAGTAGGCCTAATAACTAGGGGTAGAGCAATTTAGCTAAAAGATTTCAGGGCAAGTTATATTTCAAAACAGTAGGGTTGTTTACCTATTTTGATTGGCTGAATAAGTTTTTGACACTTGTTAACTGTCTGTACACCAATCACGTAGTAGCAGTGCTGATGTTGCCAAGTTCTGAGTGGCCCGGTCAAATATGAAAACACCTTTTCAAGCAGACAGCAACGAATAGCTATATAAAAACGGCTGTTGAGTTTTTATAGCAGTGAAGTCTACCGCGTACTCGTATTTTTTTTCGCGAGAAATCACTAGATTTAGTAATAACATTATTCGCTACAAAAATGAAATTCTACAGCATTGAAGTTAGGGTATAAATGTTCCCTTCTGATTTGTTTTCCTCTCGCGAACCTCGCGTTTATTTGGGCCTATAATGGAAACCATGGCGTTGGTTTCTTTTAAGAATAGTGTTGCATCAAGCTCAGAACTAGGTGATTTTGCTATAGTTAAATGTAGCAGAAAAAGAAGTTATAAAGAATGTTGGCTTGGAATTAGGAGATTTTGTTGTACGTGAAAAATTGAGAAGTTGTAAAGTATGTGTCCTTGATAAATAAAATTAGTTGTTTTGTTCAAACCGTTCAATAGCGAATAAATTTATGAGCTCAAATGATTCAAACGTTAATTTTTTTACGTGCACTGTACTTGTGTGGAGCGTGCTTCTCGCCACCAGAGCACACGCCGTGTGTTACTTCTGTCAGCATTAACCATTCACAAATGAGAGGAGCAGAAACGTCAACAACTCAGATGACAACTTTCAACACATAGGTCACTGATGCCTTGTTGTACAGTTCCAGCCTCCATAAGGAACGTGTCCTCAGACGTGGACACACGAACCAAACTGGTTGAACTGGCAATTTTAGTCATTGAAATTTATGTTGCTTTGAAAATGAAGTTAAGTGGTTTTGTTAAACATGAATTATTTTAAAATTTTGATGAGCAACTTACATTTTATTATAACTATATGGAAAAATGTATTGTTCCAGGCATATTTAGCAACAAATTACCTATAACAAATTCGGAGACTATCTTTGCTCTAAAATCTGAAGTGAGTAAATATTTTACAAACCAACAATCTCAGTATTTGGAAAAAATACATAGCTTTTAATTCGTGATTACTTATTTAGCCTTAAAAGAACAATTTGAGCGTTAAAAAAAGCAATTCCACATGTTCATTGAGTACACATTTTAAAACCTAACTATTTCAAATTCTAATAAAAAATTATTTCGAAAGATTTGTTCATTTATATTAAAAATATGAATTTCAGTGACTGGTTAAAGGCATTCCCCTGAAATATGAATCACATGTTTACATAAGAAATAGAATTTACATAAATATGATTTCGGTATAAAACATTACATCGGCACATTAAGAAAATTGAAATTACTCAACTTAGCTTCGAAATCTGAATTAAGAGGACATTAAACATTATTCCTTTACTCACATTATCCAAAATGTTTGAAATCTGAACTGAACTATATGTTAAGAATAACGTCCTTGATAGTAAATAGAAATTAATATCAGTACCCGAGATAAATGCTGATCCAAGAAAATCAAATAACATATTAATTTAGCTTTTTTGTAAATGTACCACGATAACTGTGTGAAGTTGTGAAACTAATTAGAGATTAAGTCATTGGAAATTAGTACATACTCAGTATAAAATAAACTTGCTGACACATAAATTAACATTTGTAGATTTTAATTCTCACATTATTTTCAAAAAGAAACACCGTGGTTTATAAAAAACAATATATATGCATTTTGTTGTTTCCAGTGATACAGTGAATTTAAATAATATTCATCCAATGTAATACGAACCAAATATTTATCTGAAAAATTAACAACTGGGGAGAGAAATCAATTTCATGAGATCTACAAGGGTTTAAGTTAATTTTGTTCTTTACTGTGCGATTATTGCAGAATTACAGTAGCTATTCATCATTCAAGTATTTGAAAAATAATGATAAAATTTTTCGGTACTGAAGGATATAAAATTATATTAATATTCGTTGGTGGAATTCTAATTCCTAAAGGTTTTTAAATGAAACTAAATGATGTTTATCTTCGAAGAAGTGCAATTCTTTTTATTAATAAATGAGCGACTATGTAGATAAATATCATGACTGAATTTTCAATACCAGTAGATGACATAAATGCGCTTGATAATCACGTATCTAATAAGACATCAACAGATATAAATTGAAATTAATATACAGAAACTAATAGTAGAAAATCTTTTCCTTGTATAGTACATGCAGTATTAAGTTGTATTTGTTTTATATTTTATTGTAGAATTTTTAAGATTAATACAGATATTGAAAATGCTTTATAAATATTTAGAAAAGAACATTATATAGTTTTTGAAACCATTTCCTATAAAAATGGCGTTCAAATAAATTTAAAACTAAATTATGTAATTCAAATTACAAAAATATTTCCAATGCATACATGTATGTTTAATATTTTAAAAAATATAGAAAACTTACATAATTAAATATATATGATTGATTTAATTATATGTAAAAGAATACTTGTCTTTAAAGTGTAACAAAGAAATGATATATTAAATTAAATAATGTAAAAATATAATTTTAATCCTATAAAATAAGATAAAACCTTAAAATATTTAACAATCAAATATAATACTTCAAACATTGAACTATGAAAGTGAAACCTGCATTTGTTGATAAAGAAAATGAATTCTTCTTAAAAAAATCCAGATGATAAAATTTATCCGCTGTCACTGAATATAAGGTTGGTGCTATAGTTAGATTTAGTAAAATAGATAAACTATTTGAAAAATTATGTACAGCAAATTTGTCAACAGACTTCTATAAAATTGATAAGGTTTTAAATGATAATGTTCCTACATATACATCATAATTTAGGTATAGTGAAATAATTTAAAGCAATATTTATGTGTGTGAAATCACGGAAACTAATTATTTATATATATATATATAGTTGAAAATGTTTTATGACATAAAGATGAGCAAACTTATGTTAAATGACTTAGATTTGATAATTCATGTAATAGTTAGATTTATAAAAAATATGTTTCAATAAAATTTATTTCAAATTTTCTTTTATTGTGACAGCACATAATCCCAGCACCACAGTGGTCTGAAATGAAGTAGTCCACCCCAAAAATCAGAAAAACCTTGCACCAGGAGTAACACTTTCTTGTGCTGTGAGTAAATTATATTACTCTAATACTTCACAAATAGTTAAATGCACAATCATTCAAAAACACGTCGTAGTGTTTATTAACGTCTAACGAAACACTATGAATTTTAGAAATGTTGGCAAATATTAATCATAAATTTGGAACTTACATAAATGTACTACGAGTATTTTTAAAAAGGACAGAAGTTTTCGGAAAGTAAAAGGATTATTCGTTTTAAAAGTCTCTCTCTCGCTCTCTCTCTCTCTCTCTCTCTCTCTCTCTATTTTGAAAAATAGTGCCAATTGATAAATAAAGTTTTTACATTATATAGGCAAACATTTAACCAATTTTAACCAAATTTGATACATTAGCATTCCATTAATTTACAATGTGATAATGTAATTAATTAGCCATTTTGTAAGATATTGTAAAATGAAAAATTAACCTTTTATTTAATATTTCAGTAACTACACAACCAATTCCTGCCATATTTGGCACACATGTAATAGTTTTGTAGACTATATGCATATATGCATTTTATAATATTAGGTTACTTATTTTCAAAATGGCTGCAATCAAGATATTTTATATTCAATTGTAAAATACGCAATAATGTTTAACTAATATCGACCAAATATTGTTATGCTAACAGTATATTTTACAATAATCAAATGTATCAAAACGTAGCCTCTTTTGTCACCATTTTGTATGATAGCACAATGTGTAAAATAAGGTTTTAATGTCATATCTCGGGAAACAATAAACCAATTCCTACTACATTTGACAATCAATTAATACTACAGTACGTCATGTAAACTGACATGTTTTATTGGGTTAAACTATTATTTTCGAAATGATAGCAATAACAATGACATTAGAGAATACTATGTTATATCTATGAAACCATGTAACCAATTCTAACATAACTTAGTATGTTGGTAGTATCTATGCCAAAATCAACTAAGCTAATATACAGGCTGTCCTATTTATCTTGAACAACCACAATAACTCCTGTACCAGGGCTCCAAATGAAAAAGTGTATCACACAAAGATTGTATAACTGGAAGGGGGAAATAATCTTGCTGCAGAGTCAGCCTTATAGCATTACTTATCAGTGAGATAGAAAATCTAACATCAGGTTTTTAAATGACACCATGTATCTATTCGTCAAAATTTTAATGAAGCTCGTCAAGACCTATTCAAAAATGTATCACAATATACGAGTCTAACAAACAGAATGTGAAAACCTGGCACAGACATTGGGACTCATAAGGGTTCATGAAGACCCATTATATGATGCCTTGCGGCACGATTGCTCTGTATGGTAGAGTACAGTATGATATTGATGCCCTTCATTTGATGAAGAGGTGAAGTAAACAGTGCAGTTACCGAGAGTTTCGTACCCCATTCCACAGAGGTTGCTCTTAGAGGAAACACAGGAACACACATGACGTGAGGAGACTACTAAATCAGGTATCCGTGTGCAGTCAAATACAGCACACTGCAAGGAGAGAGTTGTAATAGAAATGCTCTAAAACAAATGATACAGAAGAAATGCTGCTCATATAAGGAGAATGTAAGTAACCAGATGAATGTGTTCGTATGATTTTACAGTACAGTTTAATATGTTCAAGTGAATTGTACTGAAACACATACAGTTCTATTACACAGGTGGAAAATGAAAAGTGAAAACCATTAGAGCAGTGATGTAGAAACACTATATGCCCATGAGGCACTGATAGAAGGCATTAAATGCAAAGATCAACACTGATGTGCTGTGGACAGAGTATGAACCGCATACTAGGCATAACATTTCTCAGCCTGAGCCCAATGCAATAGTAGTTGACTCAGTGAAAGAGTAATCTGTTGTATAAACATCGGCCTGTATGTAGTAAGAATTTTAGACATGCCACGACGACATAGACTACCACACTTCGTGTAAATAACGGACTTTGAATGAGGTCATATTGTGGGCCTGGGGGAGACTGGATGATCGCATAGGATGTGAAATGTCTGCTATGCATCATTGGTGGTGCCAGTGGTCCAACGATGGTGCACATCCACGTCAACCTGGTTCCGGACGGCAGTGGCATACGGATTCCTACCTGGACCGCAGCATCACGCGAACAGTCATTGCTGATTGCACGACAACCGCCGTACAGATTAGGACCACTGTTGTACACATACTGTCAGCTAGGACCATCGCCAACCGTTTGTTGTACGCTGGTCTACAATCAAGAGTGTGGTCAAGCAGAATTCCTCTTCACCTCACACTGTGCAGCCCGCCTCGAATGGTGTTGTGAACGATGCAAATGGAGAGATGAATGGCGCAGAGTTGTGTTAAATGATGTGAGCAGATTCTGCCGTGGTGCCAGTGACGATCATTTGCGAGTGCGGCGTCTAAAAGGAAAGCGGCAACACCACAATCAGAGTGTATACAGCAGCGACATTCAAGACCAACTCCTGGCGTCATGGTCTAGGGAGCAATAGTCTAAAATGAACTTACACCTCTGGTGTTTTTTGATGGGAAACTTAACAGTGAACGCTACATCCAGAAAATTATCCAACCTATTTTGTTGCCATTTCTACAATTAACAGACATCTCGTGTTGCCCACCGTTATCTCGAAGGTGTTCGTTAACTCCCCTGGCTAGCACGATCACCCAACGTGTCTCTCATTGAGCATGTGTGGGAAATGTTGGGAGGGTATTTGATGCGGATCAAAATTTCGGCAAAAAACCTCCACCAATTGAAACAACAGGTGGAATTAGCTGTAACACTATTCACCAAGAGATATTCGACATCTTTATAATCATCTCTATGCACGATTGCAGGACTGCATCGTCGCTAAGGGAGGCTACATGAGATAATGACATTGATATTCAAGACACTCTATAACCTCTGTCCATAGGTGAACGAACATATGATCATTGTCATATACAGTAAACTACCTATATAATTATTCAATACAACCTTCATTCTTGTTGGACTATCGGATCTGGGTGTTCATTTTTCATTTTCCACCAATGTATTACCGTTACAAATAGCTTGGTTTGCTCATTCGTCATTCATTCTGTTGAAGATCGGAGTAACGTTAGTCAGACGGAGCAACTATACAGAGAGCCTGATAAGAACCGAACACAATGTCCAGATGGATGTTTTGCCATCTTGTTGTGAAACATTGTGAAATTGGCAATTTGAACCCACAGCAACACAGATGAAACTGTTGAGGTTGCTGTTCTCGCTGCTGTAGCGGTTAATCCACACGTCAGCACATGCCTACATGAAGCTGAAATTGGCATTCCGAAAACAAGTGCACAATGCATTCTTAAGCTCCATAGGTTCCATCCCTAGCATGTACACTTACACCAAGAATTACAATGGAATGATTTCCAGAATAGCGTAGAGTTCTGTCAATGGGTACAGCATCTAATTATCGCCAAACCCGAACGTTTGTCAGATGTTATTTTACCGATGAATGGTCATTCCCCAACTCAGGCTAAGTGAATACGAGGATCATCGTCAAGAACTCATGACGATTTTGACAGGTATACCATCAGCATCAATAGAATGATAGGAATTAAGATTTTAGGGTGTTATATTGTAAATGGTAACCGAAACGACAGAAAGTATGCCCCTTTCATACAAACAATCCTTCTTTTTCTTCTGGAGGAGTTTCCTGTAAGGAACAGAATGGCAATGTAGTACCTGCACGATAGATTCCCAGCACCTAATACTGTGTATGCACGTCGTATTCTTGACCTACCATATCATGGTAGGAGGATTGATCGTAGAGGACCAGTTCAGAGGCCTGCTCGGTCTCCTGACCTTAACCTCCCGAACTTTTTCATTTGTGGTTCCCTCAAATGCGCTTTGGGTGCTTGTAAAGCTCTTCAGCAGGCAACACTGGAGTAATCAGTATTGAAATTCTTCCAGTGACCGAACTTGTGTACCACTGCTAATGGGCACCACTTTGAACATCTAATGTGAATGTTCTACCTCTCGCAGTACCCAAACGGATTGTACTAGTGTTCATGTTATGAAAGTGTACATTGCACTACATATTTAAATATGTGTTGACGAGATGCATTGAATTTTTGTCCAAAACATACACTGTGCTATTTAAAAAAGTATTTTAGTACTCGTATCTCACTGATAAATAACGATAAAAGGCTGACTCCCAGAGGTATTGTTTTCCCCTTCCAGTTATACAACCTTTGAGTAAAACACTTTTTCATTTGGAGCCTCGGTACGGAGTTATTGTGGGTGGTCAAGACAAATGGTACAGCCTGTATGAACTCATTTGTCAGTCTTTTTCGAACAGAGCACTACATAAAGGATTAAGCTTTTGTGTCCTATATTGGGAAACAATTAAATGATACCCACCAAATTCATGCTACAAGTTATACTTTTGTAGTCCATCTAATTTTACATAACCGAAGGAGGAAGTTACACATTTTCAAAATAACAACAATGTAAATTATTGAATTTAGTAAGCCATATATCCCAAACAATTTCAACGAACTTAAACATTTGTCAGTATCAATCACAAACATAGAATGTTTTATATACCGAAATAGATATTACAAAAATCACATGTGCTAACCCATAAGCACATTTGTCAGCCATTTTGTAAGATAGTGCTACATGCATAAAGTTGATATGTCATATCGGTAAACAATTAACGAATTCCTGCTAAAGTTGGAAAATAATTCTTACTGCGGTAGGTAATGCTAAATTATATGTTTTAGGTATGTCAGACATTTATTTTAGAAATGGCGAACATATAGTAATTTTAGCTTAGAAATGTATATCGTCGAAACCATATAATTAATTTCAACTTAACATTGTATGCTGGCAGAAGTTATTACAACTATGAATGCAACTACGTGAAGCAACTTTTGGCTGTCATTTTTTAAAATAGCACTACACGAATAAATAAAGTTTTCATGTCATATCTTAGGAGACAATTGATCGATTCTTATTACATTTGAAAAACAAGGAGTACTCCGGCAGGTGATATAAAATAGGATGTTTTGTTATGCCAGCCATTTATATTAAAAACATCGGACACATTGTCATTTAAGCTTAGAACACTATATCGTCGAGACCATGTATTTAATTTCAACTTATCTATATTTGCTGGTAGTATATATTACAACACTGAACTGCATATACACGAAGCAGATTTCTTCCGCCATATTCTAACATAACACAATATGAATAAATGTATAGTTATGTCATATCTTGGAAATGAATTTAACTCTCCCTACAAAATTTGGCAACCAATTTGCACTGCAGCATGTCGTGTAAACTGGTATGTATAAGTAGGTTAGTCAATGATTTTCAAAATGTTGGCTATATTAATATTTTAGATCAATAAGCTAGGGGCAAGATGCAACATTTTTTATGGGTTTTTTATGGGGTTTTATGGCCATAACATTTGAAAACACGTACACACAAATATATAGCTATACGGTACTGTTTTCTGTGGACATTTGTCCATGTAAATAATGAACAATGTCTCCTAAAATAAAATGTACATATAATAATGAACGAAATGTTAAAACCTGAACGAATGGCATGTTCCCCCAGTAGTGCTGGTAAGATGCCGTTCAATATCGGAGAAGAAGCCACCATCTGAAAATAAAAATGAAATAAATTGTGAATGCATTACAAAATGAAGCTGTATTAAATTGCAGAGCAAAGATCACATACACAATGAAAAAAATATATTTTTTGTGTAATAAAATCCCGTTCAACATCATCATGGCACACCTAACACTTATCACAATGTAACTGGTCTGAACTGCAATCTTTGTGTAGCTATTTCCTGCATGTAATACGCTGAATCCAGTCACATGTATGACCACAGTATTCATTGCATACAGCACAAAAGTCATCACTACCATTCGTGTCATCTAGTTGGTCACTGTTACTATCCGGGCAAGCTGCATCACTACACGAAGTCGATTGGCTCACTTTCCTCTTTCTATTCTTTTGAGGAACAGTCTTAGTCATTTGTTCATAGTTTTCTATCCTTTATTCTTGCTTTCCATCTTACTTTCCTTGTCATGTTTTGATTTCCGCATGTCCGTAATTCTTTGTGGTGTGTTCAGTACAACTGCTGTCTGCTTCTTCCAATCAGTTGGCTTAGGCATCCTAAGAACAGGGACGGGTGTTATTTCTTCGAAGGAACTCTTACTAACATCCTCCTATAGCGAGCGGTTTGACATATCATTAACAGGATTAGATATCTCGTTTACAGGAGCATTTGTACAAGGCACTCTTATCGATGCAGTAAGCCTATGCGTACGGCCATTGTCTGAAAGACTGGCCGATGCTTCACTTGCAACAACATTAGTAACGCTCTCTGTTGTATTGTCGTGGTTTCCAGAAGCATTGTCGTGGTTTCCAGAAGCATTGTCTGATACAGCGAATGCGTGAGCTGGAATTATCTGTGGGTTGTATGGATAGGTGCCACAAGCAACAAATCTTGCACTACCATTTTCCACTGTCGCGGTTGCGCTCCAAGCTGTATTCAACAATGTTCCCAACTGGAGTCATGTCAGTTTTATTCCGGGGTTACTGTATATCCCAGTGTTCACATCTTGCTGCCAAAAAGTCTTCAAAGGTTTAAAAAACGACCGATCCAAGGGTTGCAAGTTTTTAGTTATGTGGCTAGGAAATCATAGTAGTATTACATCATTTTCTTTAGCAAAGTCCAGTACATTAACGTCAGAACAGCAGGAACTGTGGCTGTCTAAAATAAGCAAACACTTACCTGCTTCCTTACGAGGTACCAAATTAATTTCTAGCCAGTCTAAAAAGGCCTCGGCATTTACATGACCAGACATTCCATTCATTCTGATATGCGACCCAGGTGGCATATAATCTAATTTGGGCTTCTTCCATTTTCCTGTAAAAATACTGTATGGGGGTAAGAAGTTACCTTCAGTATTACAGCAAGCAATTGCACTGATCGTCTCACCTTTTCCCGCAGAAGTAATATGGTGAACATCTTTGCTGCCCTTGGTAGCTATCACTATACCTGGATTATTGTTAATTGGAAGACCACACTAGTCCATGTTACAGATTTTTATAGGAGCGCTAAGAAGGTCGGTTTCCTGGCAAACGCTCAAAAGCAATTCAAAGTACCTGTCAACCTCTTTATGGCACATTCCAAGCCCACGTACGACGGTGATACACTGTGCCTTCCTAATAGTCAGTTCAGGATGACATTTCAAAAACATCTGTAGCCAGTCATAGCCAGCTAATTTAGTAAGAGTGTTGAACCTCTGCTTCAAACTATTCTTCTCAGCGAGACGGAAAGCAATTGGCTGGACAGTTTTCGGTGTTGGTGAAAAGCCAGCTTCTTCTAGACGTTGCACATACTTCACTATGTCTGCTCCGTCATACTTTCCCAGGCAACCTAGAAGACATAATGTTCTGATGTAGGTAGGCTTGTAGGTGTCAAAAATATCAATATAAAACAACTTATTCCACTATAAACTTACCTGCACGTCCAGGTGCTCCTTTAGTGATATTTCTAGCTTCAATTAGTCTATTCAGAGTCCTGTAGAGTATGTGATACAACTGGGATGCATTCCATACTGTCATTTTCCCGTTTTTCACATCTTCTAAAGCAAGAAATAGGTTTCCTTGCCGCCATGACGCCCGATCCGTTTTCTTCTAATAAGTGTATGGATTAAAACCTTCGCTAAGAAAAATGTATGAACAATAATAATGTTTTTGTTTTTTTTTCGATATGAAATAATATTGTACATAGTGGGAGAAGGTTTCACTTACACACGTATTGGGGGAAGATGCCAGTCATATTTATTTTATCCGAATATTCTTGGGTGGGAATCGTTAAAGTCCCCTTTTTTGCATTAAAAAGGATTTCTACTTTGTATACCCAAAGTTTGGCAAATGAACATAAATTTATTTTTACAGGTCTTACAAGAACATAATAAAATATTATAAAACTTGCACTTACCTGGAAATATCATCGAATAATTCACCATAAAAATATATAAAACGAAACTACATGACCGTCCTTGTTATGGCTGCTTCTACACTGGCAGCGCTGCTAGAGCTAGAGCTGCTATCTGTTGTTTTGCTTTGCAACTACAAGATTTGTGGCGTCTTCCTCCAAATGGCATATTCTCTCGAGTTACCTTATATTTTGTTAACGAAACAATCTTTGTATACTGGCTGTATCAATTACAACCATCAAAATTTGTCTATACATAGTTTCATTTCTCTGGCATTTTGTAAGATAGCCTCACAATTGAAATTAAGTTTGTATGTGATATCTCAGAAAACAATCAACCCATTCTTAACTAATCTAGCCAATGAGTTGAGTTGAGGTAGGCCATATAACTATTATATATTTTTTAAGTGTTAGAAATGCTTATTTTCAGAATTATGGCTATTTTATAATTTTAACGTAAAACTATGTCATTGATTTTATTTCAATTTTATATACCACCAGTATACAATCTTCAAATATGCTATTAAATAAATTTTTTGTCGTCCATTAGTGAAGATAGTCACATGAATAAAATGAATCTTTCATGTCATAGCTCACACTCTAAACATGAATCAGTGATAATTTCACTGTTTCAATCAGTCGAACGTTTCTGACTGAAACATCAGTCACTTCAGTGAATTTGACTGAAGAACCAGTGAAAAAATGTCATTCTTCGTTCACTGATTGATTCAGTGACATTTCCCACTGATTCGTCAGTTATTTTTTTCACTACCTATAATAACATTGTTTAAGGCTAACGAAAGTTGATAGAGTGCAAGATCGCATTCTTTATGTGAGCCGGTTTGAAAAGCTCTTCAAACTTTTTTGAGGTTTCTATTATATCTTTCGACTAGATAAGCCTCAGGGTAGTAAGGGGTGGTTTGCACCAACTTCACTCCCCAGGCAAAGCAAGAATTTTCATAGTACATAGTGTTATCCGTAACCATGCTCATGGGTGATTCAAATACAGGAAACACCTGCTGACTGAGGATTTTACAAATTTCTGCTGATTTCATAGATCTTAAAGAGAAAAAAAAATGCAAACTTACTAAAGCTGTCTACAGTTACAAGAATTGAGCTAAACCCCTCAGTCGTACGTGGTAAAGGATTTAAAACATCGAGATATACACGTTGCCAAGGAATAGTAGCAGACCTGGCACTATAAGGACTAAATATTTTTACATTACGGGGTTTTGCTCTTTGATAGTCAAGACAATCTATAACAAGATTTTCAATTTCCTTACTCATCCCAGGCCAAAAGAACATCTCTTTTATTCGGGGTACAGTATTCTCCTGTCATAGATGACCCCCAAAATAGGTGCTATCATAGTAATGGGCAATTTGGCCCCACAAAGCCATGGGAACAAAAAATGTAAATCGTAAGGTTTTAGAATCAACGTGTCCTAAAGTCTTTTTCTGACATCGTATTGTCCCTCTTTCCCCAATCAATTTTCGCCTTAAGTTGCATACACTCAGGATCCCTCTTTTGGTGATGTTGTAAACTAAGATAAGCTTGAGAGAACTCCTGGAGAACCTTCAAGAGTTCCTCTTTTGAAATCCCTTCCCTACACTTAGCTGTCACAACCATAGATTCAGCATTTTTTCTGCTAAACCTGTATGCCCAAACACGTCGAAACTCACTCTGGATTCACATATACAACTAGATGGAACAGTAGCATTACAAATTTATGTCTGACTACCCGAATCATTACAAACGCTAGAAGTTACAAATGAACAACAGGAATCATCAATATTGACACTATAAATCACAGAATAAGGCACTTCAACCTGCTTTAAACTTATATGATCTGAGGCTTCAACACAAAATTCCTCTGGGTCAAACATATGGGAAAGAGCATCTGCTACCCTATTGTTGAGTCCTTTCACATACTGGACCGTGAATTTGAAACAGGTGAGCTGTACCAACCAGCAGGTCAACCGCCCAACAGGTTTATTTGTGAACAAAAACCAGCTTAAAACAAGATTACCAGCATACAATGTGAATTCCTCACTCTCAAGATAATCCTTGAATTTCTCCATGACATAAATGGCAGCAAGGCCCCCTTCTCATTAGTGGAATACTGTTGTTCCGCAGGGCTTAATAAATGACTCGCATAGGAAACTGGTGCCAGTCCACCATTCACTTCTTGGCACAAAGCTGCCCGTAATGCCTTCGAATTTGCATCACCTTGTAAGGTAAAATACTGATCGAAGTGTGGCAATTGCAAAACTGGAGGAGTATAGATATTCTCCTTAAGTAGGCAGAAGGCATTCCTTTGAGCTTCTCCCCAATTAAAGTCAACCCCTTTTCTCTTTAACACTTTCAGCTACTCAGCTATTTCGGCAAATTCAGGAATGAACTTTGAGTAGAAACCTACTAAGCATAGAAACCTACGCACACCTCTCAGACTTTTAGGAACAGGAAAATTAACTACAGTTCGAATTTTTTCGGGGTCCATCAAAAGGGTTCTTCCAGAAATATCAAACCAGATACCTGGCATGTCTTCGCCTACGTTACCTTATCTGGATTGACAGTTAATCCCGATTCCCTCAAAGCAGTTAGGAAAAGTTTCAAATGTTCCAGGTGTTCATGGAAAATTTCGCTACATACACACACATTGTCTATATACATAAATAAAAACTCAAATAGATACTTCCCCAACATTTGAAATAAAACCCATGACATGGCTTGAGGTCCACAATTTACCCCATTGAAAGCCGCTTCCACTGATACTGTCCCCATGGAGTAACAAATTCAAGAAAATCGCTTGATTCTGGGCGTAAATCAGACTGTAGGAATGCAGAATTTAAATAAACACAGACAAATATCTCGCCTTTCCCACATGCTTTAATACACTCTCAATGGTTGGCAGTGGGTAAGAGTCTGCATACATCTTAGTACTAACGTTTCTGTAGTCACAAATTACTATAAATTCACCTGGTGTTTTCTATGGGAACAAAAATGCAGGACTAGAAAAATTACTTTCAGATATATCTACTATATCATTCATCTCCAGATCTGAATTTTTTTTATGTTCATTTTAGCGGGTGCCACCCGGTATGGCACTGAAGATACGGGCCCCTATTAGCTTCAATGTAATAGGCTGTTTACAATATAGTCCCAATTTATTAGTAATCGCATTTAAAAAAATCTCTCTGGAGCTGTTGAGAATGTTGTTCTTGACTATCATCCTTACAATGAACATATTTTACCTAAATATCATAAGAACTAAATTTCTTAGATGTTACCTCAATAGATTGGGAAAGGGCAAAAAGCAAACGTCAATTTTTTTCTTAGCTAAATTCAACAAAGCTTGGGTTTTCCCAAAGAAATCCACTCCCAGCATGATATCATGGTTAAGACCTGGCAAAATTCGGAAAGAAAGTTTCCATGAAAATTTTGCAATCTTGATTTTAAAACATTCAAACCTTTGGAATTTATCACTCCCCAATTATACATACAAATCATAGTTCTTCCCCTTGACAAACTGTAAAAATCCCTTAGGCAAATTCTTAAACAGAAAATAACAAAAATCTTGATTGATAAGGGAACATGATGCTCCAGAATCAAGCAAAGCCGCAACTACTATTTGGTCAGCTATTGCCACAGAATATTCAGTAATCCATAACGACGCTCAAAAGACATTACTTGTACTGAATTTTTCCCACAATATTACTATTACTCACAGGACAATTACTTTTAAAATGCCCCCTCTGTTGGTAATTAAAACAGACAACATCCTTAGCCCAAACTGTTTTTCCCACAGTTACCTTTCCTTCCTGAGCCTGTCCTCAATTTCCCTGAAATAGGGCGTTTGGGAATACCACGAACGAGTATTCACCTTGGCACGACCTGAATCTTCCCTAGATTGAGTTAAATAAAAAACCAACTGACAGCGAAAACAGTCCTTGGCTACATGATTATTCTTACCGCAAACAAAACAAAATTTGGCGGGTTTTTGCACAGTCGTTTCCTTTTCACTGAACTTAACATCAAGCACTGCTTCATTCCTCGCACAATCCCTGATATTTCGCTCCACGTCGGTCACCAACTTCAACAATTCGGACAAGGATACACGTTTGGTTACAAACAGAAGTACATACTATACCGTGGATGCAGATAATGGAAGATATTCTGAGTAAAATATTCTTCCTCGCATGAGTACCCTAATATATTAACTATTCCCAAAATTAGTTTAACAAACTCCTGCATAGATTGAGTAGGCATCTGCCTGCGTTCCAGCAATCGCATCCGAAAATTTGTAATGGCGATTTCACTAGAGCATTCATGTAAACATGCTTTGATTAATTGTGATATTTCCCTATTTTCTTCCCTAGCCTGGCCAAACTAAGGTAGTAAATTCTTAGGAACCCTAAACAAAGCTGCCGCATACAAAACTTGCCAATCACACTGTTGTAATCAATTTACAGTGTTCAGTTTGTCAAAAAATTCCACCAATGCTTCTGAAGTAGTTTTAATTAATTTCGGAATTTTCGCTGTCAATTCAGGGGCACATGATTAGTTTACTTAATAATTGTTACTGACACAAAGGCATCGTTGTGTTCCTTGCACCGGGCTCCTTGTTCCCATCCCTCCATACCAGGGACCGCATCTTTCCACGTAGATCATCTAGTGTCTCGCTCTCCTCAACCTCAACACCAGCATCAGACAACATCCAAAGGAGTGATGACATGGTCAAACGTTAGATCCAAGCAGTTGCTGCAGACATAATGAAAATTAGTACCACACAAAAAATTAACCCTATTAAACTTTTCCTTAGTCGCCACTGAAGGTTATTGACGTGTACCTGCTTAATATCACACACATCACGTTTCTTCCCTCAGTGTAAAAAACGCAAACTTTCACTTAGAAAATAGCAGAGTGCGATACAGCCTTTCAGACCAGTGCTGCTTCCTTGATCCAAGGGGGCAGCAAGGCTGAATACCAAATAAACCAAAATATTGTGGTCTGAGTAAAATTTTAATTGGCAAAAGCCAAGAAGAAATGGTTTTTCCAAGTAGGTCAAGAATATAATTTGCTGAGCTATGTTCAAAAACAATTAAGTGTGCAGAAATTTTTTTTATACAGTTACTTTTTCTTTTCTTTGGTATGCAAAACATCAATTGATATGTATAAAATATAGTTTACATTCATTCTGAGAAAATAACATTACTATATAAAAATATTTGGTTATAACAAGTACATATCTTTTGAGAACCTACAGTATCTGTACAATAATCTCTATTAAAAATACAGGTTCTTTGAAAATATTATGGTTTCAGAGTAATAATCTCTGTTATAACACATGATATTCAAAAATACTATCCAAATACTGGAACTCAGGGACACATATGAAAAATTCTATATAAATTTTCAAGCCCATTTTAACATATTATAAACATCATAAAAAGGACACATTAAAACCATTACGCTTTTAGGGTAGTTATCAATAATATTTCCAACATTGAACACAGACACACACAGACACACACACAATCACACAGACACACACACACATATATATATATATATATATATATTCTTCATTTCGTGACAAAAAATTCTCTGACTATGAAGCGCTAGATAAAAGCCAATGCAAAAAGTTTAACCTGAATTCTGAATTCTTTCACCTAACCTTCATGTTAATGGGACTTGCTTGACCAAAACTCTGTTTAAAACTTTCATTAAATCTACGAGAATCTCACGTAATTTTTCGCCAACTCGCCATTCGTTGCAATTTTATGAAACATGCAATAGAAGTAAAACACATTAAAAATCTTAAAACCTCCAGGTTGAGTTTGACTTGCCTGCCATTACTTTATATACTTAGCGATTTAGCATTTTCTCCTCTCGTCCATTGACCAAAGCAACTGCGCACAATCAGAAAGCCTTAACTTTCAAAAACAAAAATGAAAGTGCATTTTCTTACAGTGTAATCAAAACTGCTATTTGCAAGCAAACTTGATCTTAAAAGTTTGAGCCCATGTAAGGGTTTCTAGCCTTACGTCAAAGTGACTTCATGACCCACTGCTTGAAGAGCCTGTCAACTGATAGAAAGTATCGAATTAAATTACATAACTTCTGATGTGAGGATGCTTCCTCGAGACCGAAATCGTCTGACCTCGAACGAGCATAAATACAAAGCATATATACTGTTACAATTCAATTAATTCCTAGAGGGGTGAAACAATTACAAACACCAATGAAAACCCATTATTTCCCTCTAATAATACAGGAGCCAATAAAATAGAGTTTTACCATAGTAGGAACTACAATCGTTATACTTGGTAGTGGGAGATATCAAAATGTAATATGCCCTGGAGGGGTATCAGTAATGATCGGCGAATGAATGTTCTTATTTCTCAACATGTCCAAATAAGGAAGAAACTGCATCACGCAAACGGTCGTTTGAACGGCGCACCGAACATCTGCGCAGATGACGAATGCACCCCCGCCAAGAGGGGAGGGCGATCGCAGCGCTCTGCTCCACTGACAGCAGAAATGGAACTAAGGTCGCCATAATGTCACTTGTTGGTCCAGACGCCGTATGCACGACGTTGTTCTTTACTAAGTGCAGTGAAAAGTTTAATTTGTTATGCCGTGCCTGGCAACAACAACAACAGCAAGCAGCACAAATGTAGACAACATGGTAGATTATAAGTAAAATGTTTAATTTAGTCCAATTTGTTTCACTTTCCAACTAAATTTTTCACATGTGTAAAACCGACTGCGTACATTGTCTAGGTGAATGGTTATGTGGGGGGCAAACCAGAGAGAACAAAATCGCGTAGTTTTTCTTGCAGATGTCTCCAATATTTCACTCTTTCACAATCTTTCACAAGATTTCCATCAATTTTTTAACATTTCCATGAATCATTCGCAATCCTTCACCTCAATCTTTAGCAATCTTCCTCCTCAATCTTTAATAATCCTCCTCCTTAATAGAAATCCTCCTTCTCAATCTTCAGCAATCCATGGGTTTGTTGTCTGCCACAATCCATACATATTAAGAAAATGTTCACCAACTTTCTCCAAGATTTGTACATTACAACAGAATTAATGATTCTATAAGCAGGCAACAATTTGTGCATTTTTATACTATAGTATTTATGTTCATTCTATATTCAGATCTTTACATTTATAGGCGAGTGCTCACAGCAACATTTTAAAGTTGTAAGGGATAAATGGATATGATACACAAAAAATCTCAAAAATTAAAATTTTTTAATAATAATAATAAATTATTATTTCGTAATTTTAATTTAAAAAGAAAAATGTTCATCACATCATGCGGTTTATCTCCGATCCGTAAGTTATCTAATGATTGAAATCACCTCTTCCATGTTCGATAAATGCCTGCGTTTCTGAAGCTCAAACAAATATCTGAGTCTGTCTACAAGTTCATTCGGGTTTTCGGTGATCATATCGCCCGTATTCTCGGTGTATCCCGTCTTCTTCGCATCTCTTGGCGAAGGAAACTTGTTAGTGAAATATGTGGGAACGTGGGGGGAATCTTCATAGCCTTCACTGTAAACACTCTCATCATAGTCATCATCAATGCTGTTTTCATGATTGTCTTCACTTCCTGTTTCAACCTCAAAATCAAGTTTACTTTTCATTATAGCAGGAGACGTATGCTCATAAGTGTTAAGAGCTGATTGTCGTTTATTTTTAAGTTCGTCGACTTCACGCGAATGTCTTGCAAGTGTACATTCTTCACAAACTTTAACAATTAGTCTATCTTTAGCATTAACTCTCTTATTATAATGACCTGTCGAATTGTTACCGATAGATGTAGCTGGAGATATTGACGATATCACATGCTGGCTACCAGTAGACGAACACTTACAGTTCTCGATGTGTTCATTCATTGTATCACCTTGCACAAACTGCGTGAAACCAATGTCGTAATGCTTCATGATAAAAAAAAAGGACTTTTCGTACAGGCCATTGTCTTATGCCGACGAGCAATTTTTCCATGGCTGAAATCTCGATAAGCAGATTCAACACTGATGGCAACCACGTAGCGATGATGCAGGTTCTGCCTCCATTATAGTTGAGGTCAAAGGCAGGCCTTCGTATTCGCAATTCATATTCATCGTATGACGAGAAAGCGCTTCCAAAGCGATGTTCACCTGGCTGTGCCAGAACGTCAGGTGCTATTTTTTAATACATAAATGCAGTAATATTTTTCACAGTAAAGAACATAGCCCTGCTCACAAAAGAACTTCCAACATTAAATGTATATGTAAAAAACATGGAAGCAGTCTGAGAACACCCACACACGCTCGTCTCAGAACAAAATGCGCAGTTAATTATGTATAGTTATATAGATTAGTAAATATAAATTATTTTGAATTAATTTTCTACATTGTGATGTTCTGGGTGGTTATATATATATATATATATATATATATATATATATATAATTATTTGGTGATTGGGGGTGTATAATTGTGTATGGATACTCACAATGTACACAAAGCTAGTGTGTAATAAACACTGGATATAGGTAACAATGTACACACAATACCACACTGCAGAGTTCCACAATATTGTACATTGTATGGTAGCAAAATAGTAGCAGATTGATATACGAAACAACATATATTTGAAGCTAACTGCCACACTTGTTCTGTTCCTCGGATAATGTAAGTGTTTTGGATGCTCGGCTAACTTAAAATCGAATTGAAACCAGGGAAATTAATATCGTTCAATGCTGCAGTACAAACTGATGTTGACAAAGGCCTTACTGCAGACATGAGCTAGCGGCCCTTTCGATGACCTTGGCTGTACAGCTGATCAGTTGAACTATAACCACTTGAGGGCTACCTGACTGACCTCCTGAAGACTGTGTGTGTGTAGCTTGAGCTGTATATATAAATCCTACACATTACAACACTTAGTTAATATTTTGGTGTTACTTTGACTGATGAAAGAACAGAATGAACATAAAACCAATATTGTTAAGTTACCCAGAAAAATTTAGTGTTTCAATGCTTGTGTAAGATGTTACCATGATACAGGTAGCTTAATAGCATAATTTCATAATGTTTAGATGGCGTTTTAACCTGACTGCGAGCAATAACTGTGTGAGAGGGAATCTCACTGACATAAAAAAAAAAAACGCTAAGGAATTATAAATTTGCACTTTAACTTCAAATTGTTTCTTTCATTTCAAATTAATTAAAAATTTCGTGAATCATCATAACCCTTCAAGTCCTGACACACTATACCTGCATTCAGCACACTACCATTGACTTCTGTAACTCACTGTCTCTAATAATGTTTGTCAAAATCATGAAACAAAATAAAAAATTTTCGAGCAGCTGGTGGATTGAGCAATATTCATGAGAAGTTATCAGCAGAGCTCAAAATTGTGTTAAAAATATTAATAGCAATAAGAAATATAAACAAAATATTTCCGTTTCCAGCCTATAAAATAAATCTTAACATAACCACATATGCTAAATGTAAACATTATGTCATGAAAACACGGTAATTCAAAGAGTAAACAATGAGACAAAATAATAAATAAACAAAATAAACAAACAATTAAAGACTATCGAAGTCATTCAAATACTTCAGATAGACAGTTACTGTTATTTTTTTCTAAATAAATTATGTTATTTTTTTCACAGTAACGAGCCTAGCTGTGCTCACAAAATAACTTACACCATAAAATTTATATGAAAAAAAAATGCGGGAACACACTAAGAAAAACCACATATACGTTCGCCCCAGAAGCAACACTGCAGCTAATTATGTATATAAAATGTAAAATTTTATAAAAAATGTATACATAAATGTGTACATATACATACGGAAATATAAAATACTTTCCTATTTATATTATATGTTAAAATGTAAATTTATATAAATATGAATATATATAATATTTAATTTATTTTATACACATTTATGTGTAGGCATAGGTATATAAAATAGTAAATAATAATTTATTTTAAATTATATTGTACATAAATATGTACATGTAAATATAAGAATATAAAATGTTTTCTGTTTATTTTATACCTAATTATGTGTAGACATATGTCTGTAGATTAGTAAAACAATTATTTAAATTAATGTTAAACATAAATATGTACATACATATAAATATGAAAAAAAATAATTATCTTCAATATATTTTATTTTTATATATAGTTATATAATTATGGGACTGTAATATTACTTTCAATTTATTTTAGACATTATATATGGGTATATGTATATAAATTAGTTACTAAAAATTATTCTAAATTAATTTTATACATAAATATGGAAATATAGACATTTTTAAATTTATTCTGTACGTACTTATGTATAGGTATAGGTAGGCCTACGTAAATTATTATATAAATATATATATCATAATTTTAAATTATGTATGGGTTAAAAATATATGTTATTATGAAAAAAATTTAATTAGTTCTTAACATAATTATGTACATAAATATGTGTAGTGTTCTCAGAAAATATACCATAGGGTGAAAAACCATTTTCTGGTTTTGGGCAATTTTTGTTAGGCACTTCTATGAGGAATTCAATTAAACATGTCGCACCCTTGTAGCGTTAGTACTCTTAGCATGTTCCATTCTTAAACACGGATACAATATTATTCTCTATTTCATCCTTATGTTGAGCCTCCTTAAAAGCATAATGTTTATAGCCTAAGGTACTTTTTCTAATATAAAATATATTTTATTAATTTTTATACAAAAAATGTAAAGTTATTGTTGTTAATTCTTATTTTCTATATAGGCCATAATAATAAATACGAGAAGTCTATCTAGTACCACAATATTTTTTTATAACAAAAACTTACATAACTCATAGAACATACAATAACATCACTCGTAGAATATACAATACAGCATGTTGAATTTACACCTAAGTTCTTACAACACCTTTCCCCTAGCTATAGATCCAAATAGGGGAAAGGGTTGTAACATACCTATAACATACAGATTATTACGGTAATATCACTACCACCTTTCCCCTGGTTACATGTTCAGCCACGGCTTTTTTTTTACTTATATGCCCTCTTCTAGTACGGACTTGACCTAAACTTTCATTATGGTTTGGTGAACTGGGAATCTTGCCCAGATCTGTAGCATTTTCACTTGACTGTCGCCCTTTGTTTACACTGTCTGGAATGACATTGCATGGGTTTCATCCCCAGTTGGGGCAAAGTGTACACATAATAGAAGTAATCCTCATTCGCCTGTGGACGTAGCTTTCGTAAATTTTATTTTCGAAGGTGTCTAGATGTTTTCCTAATTTCATTTCCTAAGACTGTTATAACCCAGTATGATCTAAACATACTAGCTATGGCTATTATGACTGGCTCCAACCTGTGTTTTCCCTGCTGTCCCGAATTTACGAGGACTGTTGTTTCCCCTGGACGAAATGTGTCATATTTGTTACTTTTATACCACTTCGCCATCCGTGCCTGATTGGCCTCGAGGCCCCGAGGAACAGATTGCTGAATCCGAGGTTCCAATGCTGCCGCTGTCATCGGCAATGTTGTTCTTAAGGAACGACTCATTAACATTTGTGCTGGTGAGACTTGCATGCTGGGAATTGGAGTATTTCTATACTCCTTGAGGCCGACCCTCCAATCTATGTCCCCCTGTTTGGACTTTCTAATAATTGCTTTGGCAATTACCACTGCCCGTTCAGCCTTCCCATTACTTTGCGGATGATTCGGACTGGAGGTGTGTTAGTTTACTCTCAATGGATTTTAAAAAGGTTTTTATATTTGTATGAATTAAAAGCTACATTATCACTGTAGACCTCAATGGGGTTACCATGAGTTGCACAAACACTCTGAAATGAATCTATACTGACTCTGCTGATTTATTTGTTAATGGAATTATCTCTAGCCAGTTGGAGAAGTAGTCTACCAATACTAAGTAACTCTTGCCTTCCAAATCAAAAATATATGTAGCTACTTTCTGCCACCTGAGTTCTGGGAGTTCTCTAATATACATCTCAGATATTAGTTTGGCTTTTTGGAATTGTTGACAGATTGTACAATGTTTAACATGCGTTTCAATATGTTTCACCATACCTGGCCAATAACATAGCTGATTGGTTCTAGCCACACATTTAGTAATACCTAAATCGCCCTCATGAAAATTTTTTTAACATTGTATGTCTCATAGCCACTGGAACTATAATTATGACTGGTTATCCATTCAGGAATAATATAGCATTTTCCTCGAAGATTGTGTCCCTAACTTTGCAATAAACCTGATAGGCCTCCGACACTTGTGATATTTTCTTAGGCCTGCCATTTTTAAGATAAGAATTGATCCCCTGTAATACAGTATTTGTTTCCGTCTGCACTCTGAATTGAGTTAGCTTTTCCTCAGATATTGGCACTTTAATGTAATGAAAAACATCCTGATATGACGGATATTCCTCAAATGGGTCATCACTCTATTATCTAAACAGCAAATCTGCAACCAGCAACTGACTACCTGGAACATAATGCAGCATAACCTGGTACCTGTATAGCTTAAGGCGTAACGTTTTCAATGTGCCAGACCTACATTTGTGAAGTTATTTATCCATTGCAGCTACAAGGGGTTCGTGGTCTGTCTGTATGATCACTGGATATCCACACACCATATTGTGACATTTGTTCATGCTAGTAACTCTTTTTCTCTTTGAGAATAATTAATCTCACTATATTTAGGCTGTGTGAACCATATGCCACTACCTTGCCCTGTTGATATAAGGCACAACCTAATCCGGATTTGGAAGCATCTGCCTGAATCACAATTGGTTTGTCTGAGTTTTCAAATGATGAAAAGCCTGCTGATGAACAGGGATCCAAGTACAATGTACATTATTTCTCAGTAACTCTTAAAGAGGACTTGCAATTGCTGAAAAATGTGGAACAAAGTCTCTTACATAATTGAGTATGCCCATTACTCGTTCAAGTATCTTTTTTTAGAAGTAGGGGGGGAGAGGCAGCATCTGTTAATGCTTTTATTCTTTTTGGATCTGGAGCCATGCCTTCCTTTGAGAAGATTTGCCCCACATAATGCACTTAAGATTGATTATATTGTAATTTCTCCTAATTTAATCTTACATTAGAACACCTAGCACTGTTCATAGCTGCCTCTAGAGCAACATAATGATCCGGTTCCGTTTCCCCATAAATGATATCATCTAAATACACATGAACAATAGGTATATGGGAAAATATTTCTTCATTTCTGGCTTGACACTCCTCAGGGGCTGATGCTACCACAAATGGTAACCTAGTAAATCTTTTCACTCCAAAGGGAGTTGAAAAACACATCAAATTCCTAGAAACCTTAAACAACTAAATGTGATAGAATTCTTTTCGCACATCTAGCACCGAATACCATGCTTTGTTTGACATTTTCTCTTGTATTTCCATAACCTTTGGAATGAGATGTGGTTTACACTGAATGACTTAGTTTACATCAGCTGGATCTAAACATATTCGTACCGTACCATATGGCTTCTCTACAACTACATTATTGCTAACAAAGCTACCCGGTTCCAATTGAGAGACCGGCTGCTTTTACCTAGGGCTACTTTTACCTTTTCATTGATAAGTTTAGGTTTTCGTAATGGTGGCCTAATCACCTGCCTGGCCTCAGAGTCAATTTTAATGTGGTATTGTTTTGCATACTGTCCCATGCCTGTAAATACATCATAACATTTTTGCACAAAATCTGATTTCGGCTGCACTGGAATAATTGCACTTACAGAGTGGATTCTTTGAATTATATAGAGGTTGTCACAAGTTTATTTGCCCAACAATGGTGTAGGGTATTCCTTCATGACAATAAATTCCAGAGACTCCTCTGATTCATTTATTATACACCGTAATGTTGCCTTGCCTATAGGAGGCAGGATACTTCCTCCCCACACTTCGACAGTATTTTTAGTTCTAGCCAGCTCGGCAACACTGCCAAGCAACATTACCTATTATACAGACACTCTGCCTCCACTCCTGTATCCTAGTCTCAACAGCTGCCAAGTCAGCATAGGTGGCATTATTACAATATAAAATATTCTCATTGCCATCCTGTTCCAGATGCTTAAGATTAACACGATACAACTTGCCCTCACTAACATCACTATCGCATACAGTCTCCAGTGCATTCATTGTTCGCTTTACCTTGGTACCACCTTTTTCTATACATTATTGTTGAAAATGATTGTTTTCCCCTTTACAATTAACACACTCTTTACAGTTTGCTGGACACATTCCAAATTTGTGTGACCGCCCACATTTACTTCAAATTTTCGTGTGTTCTACAGTGCTCGGCTTACCTTTATTGACGTATTTATCACTAGTGGTGAACCGTTGCTGTGGTTGTTTATTACCGTACTGAATTGCATCCATATTGTGAAGGTCAGGCTTCATCTTGTCCCGGTCTTAAATGTTTCGCTGTATAACTTGCTTCTTTCGGCCGCCCTGTAGTCACGAGCCGCTTATTCCAGGTTGAGATCTTCCATGCATAACAAGACCTCTCGAATCTTGTGATCTCTAATTCCTACCACAATTCGGTCTCTCAGCACCGATTGTTCCTGATCACCTAACCCACAACTCGTAACCAGTGTTTTAGCTCCAGTTAAAAAGTGATCGAGTGTCTCCGCCGTTTCTTGGTGGCACTGATTGAAAATATACCGTTCGTAAGTTTCGTTTCGTTAATGGGCTGCGAGACTATCAAAAGCCCGAACCAAACCATTATTATTGTCCATCGGAGCCTCAGTTAAATTTAATGTAGCTGAAATATATATTGCTTCTTCGCCAGCTATGTTTAGCAGTGTCCTACTTTGCACTTTCCTAAGAGCTTTAATTTCGGCCTCGGACTTGCCCGTAATATCTGGGCCCTTGCCTGATGCACCCAAATAAACTTCAAAATGGCGTTTAAAACGTTTCCAATTTTCATGTACATTACCCTCAAAAGATAATTTTAGTGGCAAATTATAGCCCACCCCTCCTGCCAATTTACCAATTCCACCGGGGAATGCAGCCGGATACTAGTGATACAGAGTTACCTGGTTAGACACAACAAACGCGAACATCATATGCTATGCAGTTTGTTATAAGCAGACACCAGCAGTTTACACAGGAATAATACTCGTAGACGAACACGTACCGACTGCGCCATGTTGTATTGATAATCCTTATTTTACTATATAGACCGTAGTAATTAATACGACAAGTGTATCTAGTATCACAATATCTTTGAATAACAACAACTTACTTAACTCATAGAACAAACGATAACATCACTCATAGAACTTACGATACAGAATGTTGAACTTACACCTTAGTACTTACAACAGGTATATATATATATAGATATGTATATATAACATAATTTTAAATTGCAATGTTATATTTACACATACTTACTTGCATATTTCAATAACATTCTGTAATAAAAGTATCAGGGTGTTTTCTTCTGGGCCGAACGAGTGTGTGGGTTTTATCAGAGTGCTCCCATAATTTTTTACATATAAATTTTATGGTGGATGTTATTTTGTGAGCACAAGCATGCCCGCTAATGTGGCAACTATAACAACATTTATGTAGAAAAAAATTACAGATGGTGTTCTGACACGAGGTGAACATGGATCTGGAAGCACTCTCTCGTCATATCACGAAGATGAATTGCGAATACTTACATGTAGCCGCAACCTGCATCATCGCTATCTGTTTGCCATTAGTATCAGTTCTGCCATCCAGTTTTCACCTACGGTCAAAATGCTCGTTGGCATGGGAGAATGGCCTGTAAGGAGAGTCCTTTTCGAGCGATGAAGCACTACGATATTGGTCCCATGCAGTAAATGCTAGGTAATACAATGAAGGAACACCTCTAGGACTGCAAGAGTTCGTCTACTGGGAGAAGGCAAGTTATATCGTCAATATCTCCTGCTACATCGATGCGCACTGTTTCCGCAGATGATTATGAAGAGACAGTTAGTGCTAAAGACGGAATAAGTGCAGTACAGTCGGTTCGCGCGGAACATACACTTGCAAAACGTTCGCGTGATGTCAACGAACATCAGAATAAACGACTGTCAGCTCTAAAAACTGATGAGCATACAACTCCTACTACAAAGAAAAGTATAATTGATATTGAGGATGGAGCTGTAAATACAGCATTGATGATGACTACGATGACAGTGTTTACAGTGAAGACGATTATGATTCTCTCGATGTTCTCACATATTTTACCAACAAGTTTCCTTCGGCAAGTGATGCGAAGAAGGCGGAATACGCCGAGAATACCGAATACCGTAATTTTCTTGTAGACCGACTCAGATATTTATTTGAGCTCAAAAACGCTGGGATTACACGAAAATAGAAGAGGTGGTTTCGGTCAATAAAGAACTTAAGTATTGGGTATATACCGCAAGATGCGATGAACTTTGTTCTTCTGAAGTTGTAATAATAACATTATAAAAATAATAAATTATCACTATAAAATAATTGTCTTTTTATTCTTTTATTTTTTGCTCCGTATACTACTATCCCTCACAACGTTAAATTGGTACAATGTGCAGGCCCTCTCATATAAACGTAAAGATCTGTATATAGAATACTAATAAAGACTATAGTATAAAAATTCGCTCATAGTTGACTGCATACACAAACAATTATTCTGTCTTCATTTACAATTTTTGCAGACAGTTTGTGATTCGTTTTTTAATACGTATGGATAGAGACTGACGACACAAACTCATGGAGTGCTAACTACTGATTGAATGATTGCGATTGAGGCGGGGGTTTGCAAATAATTCAAGAGGAGGATTGCAAAATATTAATGGCAAGATTTAAAGATTGGTGGTTTAATTGCGAAAGGTTGATGGAAGATTGTGAAGTTTTGACATATTGATGAAAAAGCAAGTCCTTTATTAAATTTTGAATAATTTGTGAATGTTTTGAATTTACTAAATTTTTACAATAATTTTCTCGAGCTTTGTGTTTAAGGTCAATCAAGGTCAAGTTCGCTTGCATCCAATATGGCGGTGGTAGCTAATAACATAATATGTTTGCTGACCTTTACAAATTTTTTCTCGAGTTTGTTTTTCAAGGTCATTTAAGATCATGAAGTCAAGGTCACCTGCATCCAATATGTTGGTAGGAGTCTCTAGCGTAATATGCTTGCTGACTTTATGTATCTTTCTGGAGATTTTGCTTTCAAGGTCATTCTAATTCATGGGGTCAAGGTCAAATTTACCTGGATTCAATATGTTGATAAACTGTAATATAATATGCTTGATGACTACTATGTATTTTTTCTCAAGTTTTTGTTTTCAAGGTCATTCAAAGGATGTGGTCAACGTCACCTGCATCCAATATGACGATAGTAGTCAGTAACGTAATAACGTAACGGTTGACTTTTATGTATTCATTGCAATTTTTTGGAATTGTAAGGGGAGAAAGGAAATTTTTAGAGATAAAATGTAAATTGTTAGGGAAAATGACATCGGCAACTGGAATGTTTGAAACATTTTTTTAATATTTTGAAACAATTTTTTGTAATGTTTAATAATAAATTTTTTATAATATGTGATAATAATTTTTTGGTGATTTTTTGGATTTTTTTTCAATTATTAATTTTTTTTGGGGGGGGCAAAGGATAAGGCTATGAGTCCTAACTGGCTCGCTTGCGCTAACCCTGGGTCGCTAATCCGCCTCCCCTGATCCCGTGGGGCCGCAGTGGCTGAGCGGTTAGCCTGCTTGCCTCTCACCAACGCGAACCGGGTTCAATCCCCGGCCGGGTAACTAGATTTTCGCAAGTGGAAATCGTGCCATACGATACCGTTGGTCGGCGGGTTTTAACGGAGATCTCCCATTTCCCCCACCCTTTCATTCTGGCGCCGCTCCACACTCACCTCAAACACTTTCATCATCTCTCAAGACCTCGCTGTTAAGAGCTGCCCAAATATTTTCACTCACTCCTGCGTCCCGCTCTCTTGACGCAGGGCCACAGATCAGCCTCTCCTGCTATGGAAAAAAAACGGGAAGTTTTTAAGGGAAAAGGGAAATTTTTAGGGAGATTGTGTCGATTTTGAGAGAAACAAGGGAAATTGTTAAGGAAAAGGAGAAATACCAACATGATGGCCGGTCTGCTTCGAATCCGAATCTGGAGTCAGATAGTACCCGACTCGCCTTTTCTCTTCTACCGCCGGTATTAAGAAATTGCACACTTGAATGGTCTTCAAAACCGACTTCTAACTTACTATAAACAATAGTTTGAATATTAATGTTTGTATTATGAACTAATTATTTATATAATCTAGTACTTTTTATTACCATTTATTCCTTAATGTTAATCACGGTTAATTTATTTTCTGACTCATTTTTACTACTCTTCAAAATCTTTTAGGAACACAACACGGAATTACACATAAATGAAGCATTTGTGCCTCACGGTTAAATGTATAAAACGTGTACGACCACAATCAGTTATGATGAAGGCAACAGTGGTTATGACGTCCCGCAGTAGTGACACCTTACATTGTCACAGTTACAATATGTATAAAATAAGTATTATTTCCGTCACACATTTAGTATTACATTAACAACACGATAACAATGAAACAATAAATACCACGTAATAAGTTGAGGGGAGACTTAAGTGATTTCAACACTAAACACATTAGTGTAGCGTAACACATGCAGAGTACCTCTGTAATATTTTGTAACATGTGCCCTTTGTCGTACACTTTAAGATATTATTCAGAAATGTACCGTACGTGTGTTACTCTTAGTGAGAAAGCGGGAATCGTGATATTATCCCATATAATTCATTGTAACGTTCCTAAATTTGCTCAGGAAACTGTCAAATGTGTAGGGAAGTTCCCAGTTTTTTATAGTAGAGACGCTAAACATTTCAATATCTGTAGCTTGATGTGTGTTATTATTTCCTCACAGCGTGTAGGTTAAAAATTTCCATAATAGTTTAGGAAGATTACCAGATATGTTTTCACATTTAATATATTTCCACCTTAATACGAAAGAGTCTACGCTGCAGTAAAACACATAACTGCTCTGTATTCGCTCGAAGACTATGAAGCTTGCTATACGGCAAATATAGCAACACTCTTGCCGAAATGCAGGAAGGAAGTTGACACTGAAAAAAGCATTAAACTAAGACAATATGTAAAAATGCAAATTACTTGTATTGAGGTGCCAAATAGACTAGTCAGTGCGAGTATAGAGGAATAACAAAATTATTTTAGTATTCAATTCACGCCCGCAAATGCAAGCTTTTGCCGTCTCTGTGTGTCAAAATGCCGTAGCACAGTGCCTGCCAATATGAAACCATCAGTATGCGACGAGTGAAAATGTTTTGAATGAGTTAACTGTAAAACCATTGCAAGATTAATTATAACATTTTTTAAATTAATTTTATAGAATATTCGTGCAGGGTTTATACACTTCCAAATGGGCATATGTTAAAACCTCACTGTTATATTACAGTGAATGTATTGCATATACCACCATCTAATGTACACAGCCCTTCGCATAAGTGCCGTAGAAGTATGCAAATTTTCGGGAGAAAAGGCATCTTAATATACATTTTTGTGTCGCCGTTAGTGCGTAGTTATTTTTAATGTGAGAATTGGTGGCACCACTGATACGATTATCAGATATTTTTTCAACTCTTTACTTCGTTGTGCTTTCGCATGCGCACAATCGAGTCAGATTATTCTTGCTGTAAAAATATATTTATTAAACTTTATTTGAAGACCGCATTGGCGTAGTAGTCACGCTGTTCGCCTCCCACCAAGGCGAACCAAATTCGATTCGCAGCGAACCTTTCCCGGATTTTAGCACGTGGGAATCGTACCGGACGATGCCGCAGTTCAGCTGGTTTTCTTGGGGATTTTCCGTTTTCCCAACCCTTGCAATCCGGTGCTACTCCATACTCATCTCGCTTCACCTTCATCGTTTTGAGAGCCACCCACTACCGCTCCACATTAACCTACTGTTTTATTCAATTTTTAATATCTGTAATTTGTTAATACGTTATTATTTTTAACTGTTAGTCGATATATATTCTGGTAAAGATTAAACAGCGAATTAAATCCCTGCACGACTAATGGCTTTCAAGGAATTTCTCATTCATATATTAATACCTTGACATACAAACTTTTTGCAAATCAAACAATTTAGCTTTTAGGAATTTACAATAATTAGCCATGCTTTAGCTTTGATTCAAATTTTATAACTGAGAAACACAGCTATATATACATTATACCAATATTTTTATCAGCATTACAACTGTTAATTTATGCAACAGTTATACGCTCATGTTTAAGATACTTAAAGCAAAATTAAAATTTGCAAAATGCCGTTGGAAATGGTAATAATTTAACCATCAAAGAACTGCACCATAAATCGGGCATCAGCTATCATGGACTTGAACTACAAATAACAGCAGCTTGCTTGCCTGCTACACGCATGTACATACCATATGTTACAACTGTTATGTTGGGGTGTAACGCATCATTTCATCTAAACGTGTTATTTCACTCCGATAATTGATGAGGGCGATGGAGTGTGATGTAATATACATCCACTGTGAACGTTCGGAATTTGCGATAAAATGCGGTTCGTTCACTACCAGCGTCACCATATCGTGGCTGCGGCATAATGTAAAGTTCTCTGTTCGCCAGTATGCGTATACTCACCCCGCGCACTCCAGCTGCCTCACACTGTAGTACAGATGGCAGTTGTGGCCGTTGCAGCGAATAGCCGCCCCTCCCCATTTATTATATTTGTTATGCGATCTCTGCGAAATTACTTTAATCATTTAGGAGTTCATGCCCCTAAAGTCATGTCCCAAATCTAACGCTGCATTTGAGTATTTCAACTGCGACCGTAACATATTTTTTGCTTAGTCCAATTTTTGTTCAATGTGTTTGTTAACACACTCTGATACATCACAACTGCCACTCATTTAATAATATATTGCTACTCTACAAAATAATTCTTAATTATATTGCTTGAGCAATATTGATGCAGGGTTTTAACTAACAATTGCATGGCAAAGAAGAAGATACGGATGATCCTACATTCTTCAATATGGATGTAATTAATTTTTAATAATATGTTAAAAGCTGAGATCGTAGGTAGGACTTGCCTCGTTGGCAGCAAGATCATAAGAGATGAAATCATACACATATACGCTTTTAGCGAGAACATTTCAACTACACGTGTGCCTTAGCCAGGGTTCGAACTCAGAAAACCTTGTACCAAAAGCTATTTTAACTAACTACATTACGGATGTCGGATTCCAGCATCAACTTCGAATTTAATCAGTCTAATGCTTGCAACGAAGGGTTGAGAAAACAAAAATATTTACAGGGCCGCCATTAAAAAAATTGGTGATTTCGCCACTTAAAACACGTGTCGGTTAATTAGTTCCTGAGATATGACCTCAAACCTCCATATTTGCCATGTGACGATCTTCTCAGATGGAGGACAAATATGTATGTATTAGCAAATTCTATGATTGTATACTGCCAGTATACATGTTTATAATGATGAGACGATGGTAGCTGAAGAGCGTTTCAATTATCGAAAATTAACCTACACACTTTCACATTTTGACTATAATTTTGTTGATCTCCGAAAAAATTAGAAGGTGATTTGAAATAAAACTGGTTGTATAGTAACAATTAAAATATGTTATTTGTTCTAAAGTAGTTATTTTCAGTACTGCTCCATCTCTCAGGCAGTAAACGGAGTTTTGCATACCCAGTTCAAAAAGTTTACGTCATGGAATGAAGTTTTCTCCCGAAGAAAGTGAATACAAAATACTTGGATGACACAGTTTGACTGGCAATGAAGCGTGCCGCTGCCTCCATTACAAGAGAGGTGACTTTCACTTCTTAACTTTGTTAAACAAAACTGTTTGAACACAGTTCTATGTGTATGAGGTCTTTGAAAAGAAAACATTTTAACTTTAGGTTGCCTCTTGTACAGTCTCTTTACGAACAAAAGTGAATTTCCTTGCGGTCTCGTTGGAGTATATTATTACGCGTTAGTTTGTGGCATCTGAAAACTTGCATATTAAGTACATACAAGCCAGTTATCATATATAATAGTTGGTACTTCAGGCTTATATATGAAAGTTATTAATTTGTGTCCCATTGTCGCCGTGTGATAACAAGAGTGTTCGAATTAATTTTAAAAATATTAATTTTAAAAATATAATTTTTTTATGTATCATATGTGTATTTAAATTATATTTTAATTTTCCTTTTACTGGTATAAATAAGTTTAATTTTCAGCTTACTTTCCTAATTTAAGAAAGTCTTATGATATCACTTTTCTGTATGCTCCGTATGTGTCCGTGCATGTGTGTTAAAGGCCCCTTACCCTATTTTTGAACGGATGAACCTACTTTCCACATATGTAGTACTTAGTTGTTGAGTTTTCTACGCGCTGCTTAAACTACTTTCCAAACGAACATACGCTTAATACGTCACTTTCCTGTCTGTTTGTATATATGCGTGCGCCTGTGTATGTCCCATTAAAACTTTTATACCTGTGAACCGAGGTTTATCAAACTCGGTACACATATAGCGCTAACGAAGACATCCAACTTAGCCTATCATTTGCAATCAAAATGGGATCTTCTTTATTTTCTAAATGGTAATAATTTTGAAACTTATAGCACTATGTCATACGTCGGGGACCATTTAACCGACTTTGAAACAAATTTGGTACTTTGACTGTGCTTCATGAAGAATTTAATTTTTAAATTGGCAATGTTATTGCTGCGCCATTTTGGAAGATTGCACTACATGAAAAAAAAAATATTTCGTTATAACTGGAGACAATTTTTTCCGATTACCTCCAAGTTAGGCACAAAGTAATGTTATTATGTACCATGTAAGTATATGGAATTCAAATGGGTGATAAACTTATTTTCAAAATGGCGGCCGTATACGTGTTTGACATTAATCTCCTATACCTGCCATACCGTTTGACCAATTTCTACCAAACATGGTGAGATCGAAATATATATTGCATGCTCAAAGTTAGTCTACACAGCCAATCGTGTTTGCCATTTTATAAGAGACAAGCATGTGAAAAAATTAAGTTGACGAAATATCTGAAAACAATCAACCGATTAATACCAAAATTGTCGAACGAGTATTATGATATTAGTCAATATAAACATACCGGTTTTAAGTTGGCCAAACAGTTATTTCAGAAATTGCGGATATGAAAATATTTTAGTTTAGTATGCTTTATCTGGAAAGAAATGAAACCAATTTCAACTCTACGTTGTGTGCTAGCAATATCTATTACGACACTTAAATATACCCGCAAAGAACATCTCTTGTCTGCAATTTTGTAATACAGAGGAACATCAATTAAAAATGTTTTTCCTAACTCGAGAAGCAATAAATCGATTACGATAGTATTTGAAAAATATGTACCACTATGGTAGGCCATTTAAACTGATAGGTAAATTTCATAAAAACCAGACACTCTCAAAATAGTAGCCATATGAGCATTTTAGCATAGTATTGTAACACCCATAAAATAAGTTTTCATGAATATAATTAACCTATATTACTGTCTCGTTTTTATTGTTACACATATTGTAACGTAATATTTTATGAAATATTTATCAAACATGTCAATTATATGATTTCAACTGTTTATGTAATTTTCAATTATTGTTACTAATTTTATTTATCTTAACACGTATTTTTAAGCTAAGCTGTATGGTGGCAATATTTCGAATTTTACATGGACATTCTACTTATTTTTTCAGTGGGTATTTATTATCACATCATTAATATTTATTTTTGATGTGGCCTCATTTTTGTTTTTCGATTTATTATTGAACTGTATCTCAGTTCCGAGATCACGTATTCTTTGATTTTTCAGCATTTAGGCCGTTATAAGTGGTTCATGTGGGCGGTTTACATAGTTTTGATCCCTATTGGTCCGCAGGTTTAAACCCTCATTGTTGATTGGCTGGAACCGTAGGCCTCCTTAAGCTAGCGCCAGCCGGCAGAGCATAACACTCTCTTCGCTAGCAGCATCCAACAAAGTCAGGCGTAGGGTAGAACCTACAGTCTGGAGTGGATGGAGAGGTAAGAATTTTAATCAGTTTTAGGGCGTGTAGAAAGTAGTATAAAAATGTTCGTTCTGACACACCAGGTGTCAGGCACGGGACACAAGGACACAAAAATGTAAGCTATGGTCCCATTACAAAAAATTCCGAATTTTTTCCCTCTTTTCTCGTGGAAAATTTTAGCATACTCGTTACTATGCTGGCGGCCATTTTGAAAGCCAGTAATTTTTTTATTTAGTCAAAATCGATTACTACTACAGTTAATGCATACTATAACAGTGTCCATGTTGACAACCACCATTTTGCCAGCCAGTGGCAATTTCTCTAACATTCAACACGTTGCCAGCCGGTTCCAAAAATGTTGTATTTCGATGAATGTGATGCCAGAAACATCTCGAATGATCTCACATGCATGCATGTACACCGCCTCCTCCAGTAGTCTGTTTGTGCCAATAAATGGTACCAGTCGGCGAAAAAAATTATATCTTCTTTTTTCACGATCTGCCAAAATGACCGCCATTGGTGTATTAATGAAATGTATACTCGCTGCCAAAATGGTTGCCAGCATCGTAACAAACATTCTGGAAATTTTTCCTCGAGGATAGAGGAATTATTTGTGATGAGTCCTTAATTTACATTTATGTGTCCCAAGCATGATGCCATGGGATCCAGAGCCAACTCGTTTTAACTACTATTCACACACTCCATGTCGCTGGAAGCCATGTTGTGACTGACCACTAAAATGGCACCCACTGACCAAAGTCCTCGGCATCCGACCTCAACGAGGCCCCCGCCAGCACTGCCCGTTCTTCTCGAGGGACCACCTGATACCAGGCGACCATCTTGGACACAGGATACAACCTGACCAGAATAATAATTACCCACCCAACCTAGGCAGGTTATCGAGAATGTGATATGTATCCGGAACAGCTGGGAATACTGTAATAAGGAGAGATAAATACCAGTCTGGCACTGGTATTACCGCACACAATGAAACTTGACAATATGAATAGTGACTCCCCCAACTGGGAGGTTGAGAACATGATATGTAACCCTGCTGGTATGGAATACGAATAATGGCAGAGGAGGAAAAAAATTCCATCTTGGGTCCACACAAGATATTGCCACAAGCCAGCAGGGAGACAGGAGAGGTATAGCCCCGTCCCCAATAGCATTAACTTTAAGGGCAGTCACATAAACCTAGGTTCCCGCATACACCAGACCCCTGCCTCTCTCTCTCTCTCTCTCAGACATGAGCTGTATAGCCATATCCACAATATCATTAACAATAAGGGGAGACCATCAGGGGGTCACAAAAAAGCGAGGTTCCCACACACACCAGACTACATGCTCCTCTCACACACACACACAAGATGTATAGCCCTACCACCAACCACAAAAACACACTAAGGAGAGGCAGGCAGGGATCACAAAATAAACGAGGTTCCCACACACACCAGACCACGTGCCTCTCTCTCCTCATGCACGGCAGAACAGTCAGGAGTACATGCAGAAGTAACAAAGGATAGACACATACACAGTTAAGAGCAATGTTATTTATTTATAAACATAAATGCATAAGCAACAAGTAGCATAGACATTACACAGCTGTAAGTGATGATTTGGACATTCACCGATTGAAGCAGGAATTGAATCATTACCATTTAACAAGCACTGGTAGCCACATCTATGGGTCACACGCCCCACTAAATATTCATGATTATATTTTGTGACATATATTTCATAGTCGTAGAAAGAACTGCTGATCGCTTGGTCGGCCATATCGCCGAGCATAAACTTGTGGCGTGGCGCAATGTCTCTCGCCTTAACTATGCGGAACACCTTGACACTCCAATTAGGATAGTAAGACTTATGAAAGACACCTTTGCTCCTGGAGATATGGACAGTCACCAACCTTGCTCCATGGTCGGTGCGGTTCCACCACCTTGAAGTGCTAGTAGACAGTCTGCAGTAGAGAAACTGCATTTGCAGCAGTAATTTCAGATGGACGAAGACCAGTTGTCCTACGCTTGCATGTATTGTACTGAGTAAGGAGTCTAGGAAGCAGATACAACTACTGGTAGCTACCCTGGGCCGAGAACTCCTTCCACTTCAGGCCCTTAAGCATCTGGTTGAAACATTTGACAATCGAAGCCTTGTGGTCGCGTAATGTAGAGTAGTGATGAATCTTCTTCGCTACCATAAGTGTACAGAACACAGGGTTGTATAATTCCTTTCTGCTGTCAATCTGGATGTTCTTTGGTGAGACCATCTTGTTCAAAACCAATGTCATTGCAGCTGCAACATCACCAACATGCTTCCAGCACACAGGGGCAGCCCAGCCATATTTGGAGAAACAGTTGATAACCATCAGGACGTAGTGAAAGCTCTTACTGATGTGGGCATAAGGAATCATTTCCACCAAGTCGTCATAGAAGAGGTCATGAAGTACGAAGAGTAACACCTTACATCTGGGGATGTTCTGACATGCAGGGTGATGCAACTCAGCGGCGATCTGTGATCTCGACTTATTACCATGTAAGGTCCCTCACAGGATATGGCCGGCTTCGCGAAGCTCTTCCAAGATATTCCATATTTTGTTGGTGTGAGAGATATTGCCAGCTTGTCAGGATGAAATGAGGAGACGTAGACAGTTCACAAGCTCTTTCATGTTGTCCCAATAGACATACTCCAACTGGCCTCCACCATCCATACCCGATCTGCTCACACCAGTATTCGGAAATAGATCTTCGATAACAGCGAATTTAGTGTAGGTCTCGTCCTTATATGCATGGCTATTGTCCACCAAATATGCATGTGTGAACTACAACCGCTGTCGGTACTAGCGAAGTGAATAATCCCCAGGCATATGCTTAAACAGTAGCCTGTAGAGGCTGGGAGAGGCTTGCACGACGACGTCCTCTACCTGGATAATATCGTTGGGCAGAAAGAATATTGATTTGTCGCTGAGGAACCACTTCTTCCCATGCTTGTACACACAATAAGTAGAATCATTTAGGCGAGGCATATACGAAGCAAGATAATCATGAAGAGCCACAGAGTGTTCATTGGATCGCACCTTCTTGTGTTTCAAAGATGCCAGGGGAATGTTGTCCTCATTGTCAGCGATTGCCTTCTCGTCTGCTGCAGTTTTGTGTTTCGGTGCAAAGTGCGGCTCAGCCTTCAGAGCAGGGGAAACAGGTGGCTACAGAGTGTCCAGCCGAGGCATTATCGGCTGGAAGACCTCTGACAATACCACATCACGTTCCATAGTGCACTCATGGCAAGCAGATACTTTTTTGCGACTGCTCGCGACACGACTCAGATTCTCTGTGGGGGTAGCCATAGCACTGGTATGTACTGTCAAATGCACATAGTATATATAACTAGTGGTGATGCTCGATCAACTTGTCAAGGCTGTCTTCTGCCTTGCTAATGTATCATATGACAGCATCACATATATGGTTGCAATGAGCCGACTTGTCCTCAGCGACGTATATGTCAGACAGATGTCGAGAGATTGTGCGTCACACAACATCTTCGAAAGACACAAGTTTTATGCCCAAAGGTTTGATGTGGGATGCGATCATGGTGACAATGTCGCTAATGATTTTTTTTAGTTATCCCGACATGACAATGCCAATTCTTGCATCCAGGTTGGCCACAGCTAACAGCTGTGTGGACAGCATACCCCCAGCACTATGGTGACTGTCCAGCATCACAGTGAGAGTGCTGAGTTGCGCTTCCACAGCAGAGATTTTGGCAATGAGGTGAAGGCCTACGGGACCAATGTTCGTGACCATGTCGGATACATGCTCTAACTGAGTACTCAGATCATCCACTTTGCATGTATTGTCGATTACTGCGAGCAAATGATACTTCAGCACCCTGGTGTCAACACGACTTCCCAGGTCTTCTGCTTTCTTCGTGACACTGGCAAGTGTACCAACCAAACCATTGAAGTTCTTGACAATGGACTTTAGGGTCGATATGTGACTAGTTAGTTGACCAGACGACATATCGACAGCATCTACATTCGATTCCATATCGACCAGCTTCTTCTTGACATGCAAGCGCACCCTCAGTCTTGAGGGGCAGGCCACTGACCTTCACACCCACATCATCCAGTATCTTTTTCATAGTCGCAAAGTTCGATTCTATACTGGTCAACTACGTAGTCAAAGCAGTCAGCATGCCTGCACCTTCTGTACCGACATTAAGGGCGCTGTCGACTTTCGCAGTCAGGTTGGTAAATCCGCTGCCAGTAACTTGAGCACCCAAAACATCGAGTTTCTACTCTAAAGCTTCAACCTGCCCTCCGAGGGTGGTAACCGTATCCACATTGGTAGGTGCCAACAAGCGAATCTGGGCCTCTATATTGGCAGACAGGGCATTCGTGTTAGTCAATATGCGCCCTTCCACGACCCTGAATACATCACTGGAAGCGAAATTGTTGAGACTGGACACTGTCAGTACCAGCTTGGCAAGATTCATATCCATGACCATGACCATCACATTGGTATTGTAAATGCGGTTTTTCACAGTGGTCATCTTCTCACCCAAACCAGTCAGTTTGTGCACATCGGCAGTCAATGTTTGTAAGCCAGTAGTCACCTTGTTGGCTAGTTTCTCACCCACCCTGCTAAGCTTTGGCTCCAAGGAAACAAGCCGAGACATATCGGACTTGACCGAGCGAAGTTAAGACTCAGTGGCGGTACATGTGGTCCATAGAGGTTCCATAGCTGTGGAAGTAGTGCTGCGGACAAAGGACACGTTCGCTGCATCACCATCGTGGTTTGGCCCTACTTGATGCTTGACCCGCTTCCCAACAAAACTACACTTCCCATCACTAGTAGATGTAATACAAATATCTGGTGCACACTTCAGGCCATTATAACCGAACTTGGACATGGCGTAGCTCATAGTTCACCGGTGTACAATAGTGAAATGATTGAATTCACATCTAAACCCTACCATTATGAGATAGAAAGTCCTTGGCGATGAAGAGAACACCGTGCGGGTCATGCCAGCAACACAAGCACATATTCTTTAAAACAATCGAAAGTTATAAAAGTGTTCACATGATGAGAGTACACTTGGCAGAGGTTCAGGTCATCCATATGAAACAGAACGAGGAAATATGCATTGTCATGCAGAAGTTGCTTCATCATATGGGAGTATGTCTGACAGAGATAAATCACATCCACAGCGAGATGATGACCCATGCTAAAGTACTGTTCCATCGTGTTCTGCTTCTCACGTGCGACGTCATCGAACACGAATGCAGAGTTCGGTCTAGCATCGCTCGGCGACATGACATCAGCATTGTTGCTAAATGGAAAATACTGAAGTCCATCCACTGCCTGTAGTACGTGTGCTAGGCGAAGGTATTTTGGCTGTTAGAGAGACTTCGAGGAGAGGTACACATATGTATTTAAAATTGCTGGTTAAAGGATAAAAAATGGCTGAATGTATAAAGTAACTAGGGCCTCAAAAGTGTTCACTTTACTGTGAACAGCCTATATCTGTGATGGTGTAATGTGTGTGTGTGCGATGATATGTTGTAACTAAGGTAGAAATAAAAAATATAAAAAAAACCACTTACCAACACAAAAAATAAAAACATTGTATTTGACCCTTCCTGGATATACCACGAGGTCTGGAGTGACACAGGTAAAAGAGTGTGTATTGGGAGTAGTGAATGTCTCACTCTCTCTGTCGATGGTGTATGTCAGAACACAGGTGTAATATAAGGCATACGAAGAAACAACAAAAAATATTTATGTCCCCTCCCGCTCACGCTACAGGTTATTGGTATTATATATAAGTCATATGCTAACCCAAAATAACATTAGTAATATATTTACAAGAAATCTCAGAAAAGTAATACTAATTCTGCAGTGTGTACAAAAAACTCCCACTACTTGCAAACAACCTATGAATAATTTGTATTGGTATAAATAACTTTACTCCCCTGTGTTGCTTGTTCACAAACCAAAAGAAGTAATTTATGTGGCATATTTCACATGTCCCTACTACTGCTATGAGTACATATTACTATTATTGCCCGTCTGTTACATGTGATAATTTCAATTCACATTATTTTGGAACGCTGGGAATGTCTGGTGCAAGTGGCAAAAAATAATGCAGTATACCTTATACCGAGAGTCGTGTCCCACACGTCCCTATTATTATTCGTACACGTCTGGTACATATGCAGGAAACACACCATAGGTCTTGTACTGAGAGTCTTGTGTATGCAAGTGCATTCCTTCATGTATGACGGTATGCAATGGCACTCCTAATCACAGAACAGTATCATTGTGTGGCACACAGCGCTGGTGTTTAACTTCCACGCACCTACTACTCGTCAAACAACGTTACGTCCTTAGTATGTATACTGAGGGGCGTCACATACAGCACACTCGCTATGTGCGCTGAGATGCATCATGTTTGTGTTGTGGTCTCTGCGGGGCAGCGTGGGTGGCTCACCCCTGCCTAGGAGACGCTGCTGTGGGAGCTGGAGGTCGTTCTACGCTCCCATGATGCTGCCTGGCATGAATGCACGACGCCATTTAGCCGCGGAACAAGAGACCATCTACCTCTATTAAATACCGCATCTGCCCAGCCCCGGTCCAATTAAATTTCGACAGATAGCCCTGGGACGCACAGCTGTCGTGCTGGTGAATGTAAGGGTTGGGTGGACGGGTAGGCGGGGGTGGACCACAGACGTGGCCGGCCTTCTATATGCCACGACGTCACACATATATAATCATTGATGTCTTAGTGTTTGTCTCGTGCCGACCTGCCCTCTCTCGTCAGCCTCGTCGTTGTCAGTGTCTCCGCATCCATGTACCCACTTCTACTTGGTGATTGTATCACTCGTCATTCGCATGAGGTGAACACTTAAAAAAAAGATTTATTATTCCAGCCCTATGCAAACTATTAACAATACCATAAGCATCGAGCGTGGACAGTCCTTCGTATACTCATTTATTATTATAGACACTGTAACGTGAACACTCTTGAAAGCTCTCTCGTGTGGAATGAGAGTCAAAAAATAAATATCATTTTAGCTTTAGATGTTACTTTCCGAGTGCGGTAGAATATACGAACTGTATTTATTACTCACATGACAGTATTTATTTAAAAACGTGGTTTTTGAAATTAAACGTAACTAGGGCCTCACATGTGCTTACTTTACCGTGAACAGTATTTAATATGTCAACCACTTTGTGTGGGGTTCGGGATAGTCTGAGCATACTTTGTGATTTGCGCAACAAAAAATGCCGCTTCGCACTACATATTTCCACTGTCATCAATACTTACTGATCAACAAATCACAATAATATTCATGTTTCGGTAAAGTGGAACTGCATTGTTATTAGGAATGTAAATACTATAAAAAAGGAATGTACTCATTTGTTTTTATAGACTTCTTTGCATTAGGAATTCAGAAAGTAAAACAAATAAATAATTTACCCAACACTTTTTTTTTCATTCGGTGTTATGTACTCACTCTTCATCAATCGCTAGCATCATTATGGGGTGCATGGCTCTCCGTGTGCCTGTTCAAATTACTGCATTAGACATGGACAGTAACGTGTGTTTTCTAAGTGCGATTACAAAACACAGAAAGTGCCCACTTTAAGGGGAACAGGTTTTAATGTTCATATCATGCTGTAGTACTGTCACCTATATGAAAGCCACATCATATGTTTGACACCTGAATAGTCTTGTGTTATGTTCACGTCCTCAGAGGCCGCCCACACCCGCATGTAGGTAGAATGCTGCCGTTCCTGCACGTAGACCCCTGATGAAAAAATACATGCTGACAGGAACAGTGATACTTTATTTTCTAAGGGTGATTTAACAAACATACGGTGTTCACTTTAACGTGAACAGGCTTTAACTTTCATATCATGCTGCAGTAATTTAACATCTATTCAAACTGCATCATGTGTTTTGAAACCTGAATAGTCTTACAGTCTCGTGTTTCGTTTACATACGTGGGTTGCCCGTGCTCAGACCTACCTGGGCGTATCTTACAACTGCAGAGCGGTGGCATATTATAGTCCCATTCCCCGCTCCTTCGTGGTCCACCTGCCATCGGCATATCTCATAGTCTCAGCCGCGGAGGGCCAATTGTCTTCCCCCTCCTATCGTCCACTTTTGTTCATGTCCCTTCTTCACACCGTTCGCCCCACGCCCATCCCACAGATGATGATCGATCCACGGTAGATGTGAGGCACTAAGTGGATTTGTAACACGTATTTATTTCTTTCCCTATTATGTTCACAGTTGCACTTGTCCGTCAAACGGTAACTTACATGCTCGCATCCCACCAATGTGAACCGGATCCGATCTCCGTCCAAGTCACCATAGTTACGCAGGTGGGAATCGTGTCGGGCGATGCTGTTGGCCGTCTGGTTTTCTTGGGATCTCCCGCCCCTTCATTCTGGCACTGCTCCATATCCACTGCAATCAACTTTATCAGCTCTCAAAATTTTCCTATTACGAGCTGCCGAATATCTTCATTCACTTGGTTTCACTTGACCATCACATGGTAACATTACATAGGGCTCATGGTACCGTGAACAGTCTATGGTATTGTAGATTGTATGTACACTAGCCTTCTTCTGCAGGAACACAGGTTTTTTATAACCTGCTTGCAGCCACTGTGTGTTCGCCATTTCACATGATCACATGTAGGGACTTAAAAAGTGCTCGTTTTACCGTGAACGGTCTATGCGTGCACACCAGCATACTTCTTAAGGTCCAGAGTGAGCCCGGTAGCAGATATGTAACATAGTTATCTGCTTAATACGTTCACATCGAACTGGTACATAGTGTCAATTGTACCATAACCCATATATCGTAATGTGTACATGCGAGGCTCTCTAAACGACAATTAATTCCTACCATTGTGGTAACTTTTCACAGGTGCGAAACAACTTTTTAAAAGAATTATTTTCATTTGCTCGAGCATTTATTCTTAGCACCAATGGCACATGTCCGGGTTGTATTTGCCTGCATGCGAGGCTCCTGGAATAATACTTCTGATTTAGAGAAACCATTTTTTATATGCATATGTCCACTTATTCGCGACAAATGGCTCTGTTCATATGTCCTTTGGTGCATACTGGGAATGGTGTGGCGTTAGCTCCCTGCGCAAGGCTCCCACATTATTCCCGATTGGTGGGAAACACGTTTTTTTTCTGTGTCAGGATTTATACACATTTACACTTGTTTTTGCATGTGGGCCATCTACTTATAACTGGGTAGGATTTTTCCTGTGCGAGGCTCCCAGAATAGGTTCCTACATCTCACAGGGCAAGTCAGGGATGGAGAGGCCCCACGTGCTGCTTGTGAGAGCACCCTGCATAGTCCTGTTGGTTTCCTGTGCAATATAGTAGTATTACTGTTTACTACTATGCCATGTTCATATGAAAATACTTATGTTATGTTAAAAATCTTTTTCACCACAATCCCTCGAAGCCCCCTCCCTCAGATTTATACTGTTGTCCATAGGGATTTACCTGCTCCTGGCCTGCATTGTGTGTGCCAGGTGTTGAACTGAGCTCCATCACCATGCCTCCAGCCCCAGTCGAGTCGAGGATGAAGAGGAGACGAAGCATTCCACCATTGTTTAGTAATTTGTGCTTCCACAATAACATCTTCTCATCCATCATTCACTCTCGTTTCCTCATCCTCATCATCATCACAGCACCATGCCGCATCACCTGCTCCATCTCTCGCATCATTGTCTTCATCATCACTTGTCCCATCTCAGCCACCTCCATCACGTACTCTTGCAGCTCTGATATGGTGGCTGGCCGTTGAGTGCCTTCACCGAGGGAGGCAGATTATGTCTGTGAGCAGTGCAGGAAGACATTTGCCTCCTCTGGTAATCTCGTTGATCACTGTGGCACGAGTACGGGGCTGATCACTCCTGTCACTATGTTCTGTTGCAAGTTTTGCAATGAACAGTTTCAATGTTGCTCTGGTGCTAGGCGGCACAAACATGGTTGTTGGGCCAATCCAAACACCAAGTCACTGGAGTGTGGTAGATGTGGTAGTCAGTACACCCATGAGGATAAACTAAAAGTTCACAGCACGAAGTGTACCAGACTCACCACCCCACCACCTGCTAAACGCCCTCATATTACCATCGATTGACCTCCGCCAGAGCCTTTCACCGTTCCCTATCTGGGCCATCGAACACACAGTCATCACCCTTCATGCCTGCACGACAGATAGCCACCAAAGGATGGCACCAATGCCACACCTCCATATTCACTGGGGCTGGTGCGGTCAATGAGCACATCGTCGTGGAGGTCAGCGTGTTTAGGAATGTGATGCTGATGTATATTGCGGTGAATTCCTCGAGTAATGCCATTCACTTGCGACTACCTTGGGAGTATGAAGGACAGAATCACCGAACAACTGGAGCAGGAGACAACGGATCATTAAATTCAATATCTTCCTCGAGTGTACACATGATAAGCCCAAACTGCATGAATATGAGTGGGATCAACATGACTTCAAGACCAAGAACATTCCACTCTTCAGCGTAGCCAATGTGGAAGATGCTTTGACGACCACTATCTTGAAGATATGCCAGGAGGAGGCTGACTACATGGGGAAGGGCAGCAGCTGGATGCTTACCATGTTGAAAAGGCTCCAGCTGCACATCAATAAGATCGACTCACTGCGAGCCTCCTCCTACATCGCCCTGCCTGCTGCGATCCTGGCTAGAAAGGCAATCATCAATCCTTGTAACCAAGACAACCAGTACTTTAAATGGGTGATCCTGGCATGCTAAGTAGAGGTGCAGAACCGTGACCATGTCAACCAGTGCCACCTCGTCTTGGAGGCATGGTTCGACTTCATCAGCCTGGCTTTCCCCACCCCTCTGTGTCAGGTACCCCTATCTGAGTAGAGAAACCCAGGGTTCAGTGTGAATATCTACACTGATAAGGAAGACCATACCATTGTCCCAATATGGGTATCGAAGGAGGAGCAGTCCACCCATTTCGATCTCTTCTCATGATGACGGAAGATGGCAATGGTCATTACTGTTACGTAGCTGATTTCTCCTGAATTATATGCTTGCATGTGACCACCCCCCACAATGTAATCCATGTCTGCAAATTATGTCTGCGAGCAGACGATGATCAACTGTAGGTGACAGGGTTTACCAGTGCCGAGACTATGCAGAGCGCAAGAGGTTCTGCATTGACCACATTGCCGTCTGTGCCCACATTCCTGTGGAAGGGTATGGCCATCCTCCTGTGTTCTGGTTCCAGAACTTTCATAATTTGGACAAGATACATATAGTTGTGTTTGTGGCTTTCGAGGTATATCTGCAACTGGTACCAATACATGTGAGCAGAACCCTATGATGTCATTATCCTATTGGTACCAAATGCACAAGCCCTCAGCTATGGGGTGTACATCAAGGTAGACAACCAGCTCATATCTGCCATCAAGACCGCCTGCCTCCCCATGGACAGAGTGGTGTCACTACACTGGGGAGGGTTTGGCGAATATGTTCATGGAGGATATCATATGGATTGACACTCTGGTGAAGGAAATATGTAGCCAGTCTGAGTCAATGTGACCACTGACACCAGGCAAATGGGCTGGATATAACAGGGCCACAAAATGCTATCTCTGTTTGGGCCCCTTCACCAGATTCAACCACTGGAAGGTTTGTGATCACAACTAGTTCACAGGGGCGTTTCTCAGGGTGGCATTTAACAACTACACAAGCTCTGCTGCTGCCCCAAATGCCTGCCAATCCTGTTGCACAACTTGGTATACAATACTCATTTCATCCTCACCTAGCTTGAATATGAGACAGAGGACATATTTATCATCCCAAACACCGATGAGTAATTGATTACCTTTAGCAAATCTCTTAACGACAAATTCCCCATCCAGTACATAGTTGCGTTCTTCACCAATCCTCGGCCGTTCGAGATGATGACTCGGAAAGGGGTGTTTCCATATGTTTATAGCACATTTCTGGGGGCACTTCATGAGCCACCACTGTCGGAGATCTTGTCCTTCACAAACCAGAACAACCATCAGAAAGGGGAGTACCACCATGCACAAATGGTCTTGGCGACATTCAGTGGCACATCGCTGAAGGCATACTTGAAGACTGATGTTATACTGCTCTGTGACATCTTTGAGAACTTCTGGGTGCTTTGTCTGTTCACATACAGTCTGGTTTTTGACCGCTACATGAGCGCCCCAGCATTCTAATTCGATGTGGTGTTGTGGAAGATGGGTGTGGAGCTGGAGCTCCTAGTGGATTATGACACCCACCTGTTTATCGAAGCTGGTAACCGGAAATAGGTGGCCCAGTGCATTACATATCACATGGTGGCGAACAGCAAAGACTTGACCACCTTTTACAATGCCACTTGGCCATCTACATACATCCAATATGTCGACACAAACAACTTGTATAGATGGGCAATGTCCATGTTGCTGCCATATGGACGATTTGTATGCGATACATTATGCCATTTTTCACCCTCAAGCAGGCATTGGCACATGGGCTATTGCTAAAGGTTGTCCACCATTTCCTTAAGTTCTGCCAGAAGGCATGGCTGAAGCCCTACATTGAGCTGAACACCAAGAAACATCAGGCTGCCACAAACACCTTCGAGAGGGAATCCTTCAAGCTGATTAACAATTCTTTATATGGCAAGCTGATGGAAAACAAAAGCAACCATAAGTGGATGAAGCTTGGCTGCAATGAGGTGCGGGCGAAGAAGCTCATATCCAAGCCAGCATTCCTTTCTCGAACTATATAAGCGAAATGCTATCTCTCGTCAAGCTCGACCACGAGCATATATTGTTCGACAAACCAGTTTATGCTGGCTTTACCATACTGGACCTGTCGAAGACACTCATGTACCGATTCCACTATGACGCCATGTGGGCACGGTATGACCCTGATGTTCTTTCTACCGTGACCTGGCCTTAGACCCGGTGTTCATGGCCGCATTCAACCTCAGCAGACACCCTCCCACTCATCCATGCTACTCCATTGCTAATGCCACGGTCATTGGCAATTTTAAGGAAGAGTGTGGAGGGAATGATATGATGGAGTTCATTGGGCTGAGGGTCAAACTGTATGGATATGTGTGCAGGGGCAAGGTCGTGAAGCATGGTAAGGGAGTTCAGAAGAGCGTTGTCCATCGAGTCCTCTCCATCGAAGACTACATGCACGTTCTTGTGGACCACCAATTCGTGTGAGTGCAGGTTCACAGCATTAGGTCGTACCCCCATGCTGTTTACACCGAATTCAGCCATAAGCAAGCACTGTTGTGAATGGACGACAAGCATCCGATCATGGACTATGGCATCCATACCATCCCTTATGGCTATATTGGGTAAATCTCGGAACACGCACGCCTGGGCAGGCATATATATATTTATATATATATGTCTGCCCTTGGGAGGGCAACCACGTCGAGATTCATAGTAGGAGGCAGTTCCTCGCCCCAGGATCGTCGAAGCTGAAGTACTTCTGATCCTCTCTCCCGCAATTACTTACCTGTGTGTACCTGTGGATTTGCCCTGGCATGCTGAAGTTTCAAGCAGTAGCTGTATAGGAATCCTGCAAGGTATGCCGGCATTCTCCTGCTCCAGTTCCAGCACACTGTAGCATATGTAGAAGCCCTATCTAGCCTACCAGATGTGTTGGATTGCCTGTACGGCACGCTCGAGTATGAACAGGAGTTGTATAATGTTCTTGTCAAGCATGTCACCAGTGGGTTTTGTGTCTGTGAGCATTTACAGCATGTTGGAGAACATTCTACAACTGGTCAGGCATGCTGGTCGGTTGTACGTTATGATGCCATGCGTACGAACAGTCATTTTCCCCACATTCTAATTGCCCCCGCTTCAGATGATTCTCCCCCCTGTATACCTCACTAAAGTCAACTTCAATGTGTCTGGTATACTTTGTGTGGCTTGGTTCTGGCATACCAGAACGCATACAGGGGGTCTGATCCGCCCTTTCATGTATATCGGCTGGTCGTATACTGGAGAACATGTTGGTAGTGGACCTAAACCTGCGCAGACATATGACCAGCAATCCATTACATGTTTTACATTCAGTGGCACCCTCGAGGACATATAGTAGTTGTAGAATATTGATATAATGTGTGTTGCTGCTTTTTTTGAAGATGGTGTTAGTAGCATGTCCTTGCCTACTGCAGGGGATGCCTCATTTACTCCTTCCTGGGTGTATTTTGCTAGCACACACGATATATGTACTGTTTCACATTCACTCACTATGGCTTATGTGTATATGTATTTCTTTATACATACTTTTAAGCATGTACAGGTACTGTTCTTTGTTACACACAACCACATGAATAATTTTCATCTCCACCTTATTTGGTTTAACTAATTTACACAGTCAACAACTGTAATTTCGACACACACTATCTACCCAGGGATTTGGTGTATATGTTGGGTTTCCGACCTGAGGAACTCTGTTTCTTCACCCTCACTGGGGTCTCAATGCTTATCCTATCAGGGGTGATGTGAATGTGGAGTCCAGTATGTGTATTGTTTGTCATTGAAGTATCTGGTCTCCCATATCATAGTTGCTTTTGTCTTACACACATACATTGTGCTGCTCCCCCTTCACAATTCCTCTACCTGTCCCACTTTACTCTTCTCTGTGTTATCTTTCTTTGTTGTGTCTCCACTACATATTTGTTTTTTTTTTACACTGGTATCCTGTGTTGTAAAGGAGCCTATTCCACATATTCCACCTCTCTCACCAACTGTTATTTTATTTGTGTCTTGCACATTCTATGTACATATGGCTCAAATGATTACTTGATGGTGGTGATGATGGTATATAGTGGGGTAGCTGATCGCAAGTTCAGGCTCTCTCCACGTGGTATACCCTTGTGTATGTTGTGTGGGGTGGTAATCCTGAGCATGATGCAGGAAAGGATGTGTGCCTGCTTTCGGTTACAGGCGTGTGAATAGTGGCATCATTCATGGTGTGTGAGGGGTGGTGGTTGTCATATGTCCAAGATGACCACCTAGTATAGGGCATTCTCTCAAGGAAGAGGGTCAGTGCTGGCAGGGGCTTCATTTTGGTCGGACCCCGAGGACATTGGTTAGTGAGTGCCATTTTGCTGGTCAGTCACAACATGGCGACCAGCGACATTGTGTGTGTGTGAATAGTAGTTAGAACAAGTTGGTCCTGGGTAACATGGTGTCATGCTCCGGACACAGAAATGTAGTTTAAAGCATCTTCACAAAGAATTCCCCTTCCTTTATTGGAAAATTTCCAGAATGTTCGTTACAATTCTGGCAGTCATTTTAGCAGCCACTATACAATACACTATTTCACCAATGGTGGTCATTTTGACAGCAAATTAAAAAAATATAATACTTTTTTTGCCAGCAGATAACATTTATTGGCACTGACAGACTGTTGGAGGAGGTGGTGTACATGCACGTGTACGAGATCGTTCGAGATGTTTCTCACTGCCACATTCATCGAAATTCAATTTTTTGGCATGTGGGAAAAATTGCCACTTGCTGGTAAAATGGCAGTCCTCAACATTTACACAGTGGTTGTATGTGCTATCCATAGTAATAATAGATTTTGACTAAAAAATAATAAAAAATCCCACTGGTTGCCAAAATGGCTGCTGTCGGTTTAGTAGGAGCTTTTTACTGGCTGGCAAAATGGCAGCTGGCATCGTAACAAACGTTCTAAAATTTTCCACGAGAAATGTGCGAAAAAAATCTGAATTTTTTGTGATGGGACCTTAACTTACTTTTTTGTCTCCTTGTGTCCCGTGCCTAATGCCTGGTGTACCAGAACAAACTATTTTATACTACTGTAGACGTCTCCCTGATCCTCCTTTAAATTAATTTTTGCGACCAGAAATGGAGTTTGAGTTAATAGTGTCCTATTTGCGAGGTTTAGTGGTAAGGAGATTGCTAGTTTAAATATGCAGTCTTCGTGCATGAAGAGCTGAGCCCCACGTATTGTCACCTTAACATGTTACACAATTTCTTGCGATAGCATCCTACCTTCAATCCAGTTGGTGAATTAAAATCAATTTCTATGCTGCGATCTGACATTTTCATCTGGATACAATTTTGTTAATAGCATTGATCAGCTAAATTTCTGTTAGCATTAAAAAGCAAGAGACGCCATTTTGATTTTTATAAGTAGGGATGTTTCCAGCATGTTAACGCCCACTGCAAAACTTGAGATAACAGAATTTTTACCAGAGCTAGACTGTTTAGTGAGCACACAAATTTTCAAGTAACGTTAGCTACAGAAGGCAGTTTAATTTGACTTTTTTTAAACAACTATTTTAAGAAACTATCAAATTATGATTCACAGTCGTCAAATGGTTCAAGAAGGCTTCGCAGGGCCACTTTTAACGTAGTTAGGATAGTGTTGCGTTCTTCTATCTTTTCTTATATTGCCATCACGACTTTTAATTGGTTATTATATCCAACAATTACAAATTCAAAAGAAATGAAAAGTTAAATAAAGAAATTATAACCATGGGGCTTCTGTGTCGTGTCGTGTCGTTTTCTCTGCTGTAGTGTTAAGATAACCTGTTTCTTACCCAGTGCATAACATATGTTTTATTGGAGTTTTCAATTGCCTGCCTGGTTGTAACGTACATACACAAATGGTGTACGTGTCAAATGTTTATCTTCTAGAAGGTGCTTATAGTAATAAGTTTGTTTACCTACAGGCCCAAGACTGCGCCGGGAAATTATACACCGGCAGCCTGGATAAGAACACATTATCCCACTGGTTTATTGCAAGTCAAATTCTCGGTCTGGTCACTCTACGTTTTACGTATGTTGTCCCATTGTCGTGTATATAAGGGACAGTGTTCATGAAACCGACAGAGTTAATCAAAGCTAAATATTACTAAATATTCATTCAAATGTGATCCAAGGAAATATTTATTTCACAAACTGGATATTTTAAGTGTTCAACATTAATGCACAAAACTCAAAAATATTTGTATGGTAACCGGCTTACACTTCACTGCAAGTAAGCACATACAACATTGTGTATATATAGTTTGAATGTAATAACATTTTGTATTGTGCATATTGGCACCCAACATGGGCCCTAGCATGTGTTCTACACATCAATATTTCATATTGGACAAACAGTATGTTGTCACTGGATATTTGCATACCTACAATTTCATACAACACAATAAAAATTCATAATGTGAATATAATCTACATATCACATTATATTTCATATTGGTGCAAACAATAAGGCGGCAGAATAATGCTGGAAAGAAATTGTGTATCTAGTAAATGAGTAGGCGAAAAAGAATACAGTACGACCTACGTACATTTACACCCATATACTACTGAACTTTGCAGTAGTCTATTGAAATGGAAGAAACAGCATATGTTAGACAGGAAATTTACTCACCAGCCAGATTGATAACACTGCCACTGTGCCAGACACGACAGCAAACACGGAACCTCAGCGGCCTGCAGTAGCAGCGGTGAATGTTAGTTGCCCGACGGACACACATAATAGTTTCCTATGTTAATGAAAATGTTGCATGAACAAAGCACACGAATGCAAAATAAACAGGAACAAAGTTCACAAATGAAAACACGGTTGAAAGCACAAATGCAAGATGTGCAAACACAGTTGCAGGATGTGCAAACACAGTTGCAGGATGTGCAAACACAGTTGCAGGATGTGCAAACACAGTTGCAGGATGTGCAAACACAGTTGCAGGATGTGCAAACACAGTTGCAGGATGTGCAAACACAGTTGCAGGATGTGCAAACACAGTTGCAGGATGTGCAAACACAGTTGCAGGATGTGCAAACACAGTTGCAGGATGTACAAACACAGTTGCAGGATGTGCAAACACAGTTGCAGGATGTGCAAACACAGTTGCAGGATGTGCAAACACAGTTGCAGGATGTGCAAACACAGTTGCAGGATGTGCAAACACAGTTGCAGGATGTGCAAACACAGTTGCAGGATGTGCAAACACAGTTGCAGGATGTACAAACACAGTTGCAGGATGTGCAAACACAGTTGCAGGATGTGCAAACACAGTTGTAGGATGTGAAATGCAACATGCAGACCCAGCTGCAGAAACAAAGTGCGCAAATGCAATCCCAGCTACAAACCCACAGCAATCTGGTACAGCGATAAGTAGCTGAATTAAAGGAGGACATAAACGTTAAACTTTGTCAGGTTACTGCGGATTTGGTTACCGTCCGTTAGGAGGTAGAAGAGACCAGGGACAAGCTAGCAGTAGTGAAGGCTAACTACACTGCTCACCGCAGTGGAGTGGAAAGCCGCCTGAATGAAGTCAAACAACGGCCAGTTCCTCCAGCTGATCACACAGTAATAGAGGAAGATGTGACAAGTATATTCGAAATCAGTAAACAGCTGTGTAAATCCGCTTAGCTCAGGCCGAGGGAGAATTCGAGCACAGATTTTCTAGTGTAGAGGATGAAGTAAATCAATTGACACAATTAATTGCGGCCGTACAAAACTGGCAGTTAGTTGCCTATGAAATCCCCAGGGGGGAAATAAACCTACGGAATTCCAGCGTCACACAACCAGAAGTAGCTAATGCAATGCCCAGTGCATCTGCGGTTGCAACTACTTCTTATGCTCAGGCCCTAGTGACACCGCTATCAACACTATTACGTCATTCTTCCAAATTTTGGGCATAGCAACTGCCGAAGTTTCAGGGACGCCTAGGAGAAAAAAACCTATAAATTTTCTCATTAGATTTGAAAAATTTGCTGTATCATTTGGCCTGACAGACAGTGATACGTGGCGCTGCCTTAATTGATCCCTCGACTCTAAAGCATATTACTGGTGAGAGGTGACACGCAGCAGTATTACCAATTTTTCATAATTCAAAACAAAATTTGTGAAGCATTCCTGGTGCACGAAAGTTCAGGGGAACTTAAGAGCCAAACTACATATAGAAAAGTCTTTTCCTGGAAAGGATCGAAGCGTAGAAACACGCTTATCTGATCAGTATAAAAGATCTAAGGATTTAACCCCTCCCTTAAAAATAAAGAATTAATTGCAATGGTGTTACATCGATTGCTGTACTCTTGCCAGGCGCACTGAAATGGTCGTGTGCACAAAGATTTAGTTGCTTTTAGAGAAGGTTTATTGGCCTTCGACGAAATCGACCGTTCACAACGAACAGACGGCGGAAGAGAATCGTAGAAAGCTGCGCCTGTAGAACGAGTCCCACCCCTTTATCAAGGTCACCCACTAAAAGAGTTTAGGGGTCATGGTGGACCTGGTTAGTATCCGTGGGTGCAATCTTATCAAGTGGAGTATTATGAGCCAGTTAAATATTCCAGTCAAAGGAATTGGCAGCATTCATTACAGGGATGGAAGTATTACTCCGGGCGAAATGCAGGACGGACTAGACGCTATCAAGACCGCCAAGAAAGAAATATTAGTTCTGAGGAGGAAAGGAAACGAGAAGAATGTAACACAGAGTTGCCTAGGTCATCCCAACCACCACGATCGGCAAGAGGTCGCTAAACATTGCCACGGGATACTGTCCAGACCACAAAAACAGGTACTTTGCAGCTACATAAACAAGGAGGAGCTACACAGACTAGATGTAAACAAACTACAGTTGGTGTATTCGCCACCTAACACGCAAACTGTGTACTATACTACGCAAGCGGACTACAAAAACAGGTACTTTGCAGCTACATAAACAAGGAGGAGCTACACAGACTAGATGTAAACAAACTACAGTTGGTGTATTCGCCACCTAACACGCAAACTGTGTACTATACTACGCAAGCGGACTACAAAAACAGGTACTTTGCAGCTACATAAACAAGGAGGAGCTACACAGACTAGATGTAAACAAAACTACAGTTTGTGTATTCGCCACCTAACACGCAAGCTGTGTACTATACTACGCAAGCGGACTACAAAAACAGGTACTTTGCAGCTACATAAACAAGGAGGAGCTACACAGACTAGATGTAAACAAAACTACAGTTTGTGTATTCGCCACCTAACACGCAAGCTGTGTACTATACTACGCAAGCGGACTACAAAAACAGGTACTTTGCAGCTACATAAACAAGGAGGAGCTACACAGACTAGATGTAAACAAACTACAGTTGGTGTATTCGCCACCTAACACGCAAGCTGTGTACTATACTACGCAAGCGGACTACAAAAACAGGTACTTTGCAGCTACATAAACAAGGAGGAGCTACACAGACTAGATGTAAACAAAACTACAGTTTGTGTATTCGCCACCTAACACGCAAGCTGTGTACTATACTACGCAAGCGGACTACAAAAACAGGTACTTTGCAGCTACATAAACAAGGAGGAGCTACACAGACTAGATGTAAACAAACTACAGTTGGTGTATTCGCCACCTAACACGCAAGCTGTGTACTATACTACGCAAGCGGACTATAGGCAGCGGCTCAGATAAGGTTATTTTTTTAATCAGAAGCTACTCGACCTGCAGGTACCAGTGTTTACGCCCAATCAGTTACCTCACGTTTGGCAACTGCCTGACGCAGCTGATCAGTACACAGTTGATTATCATACTTTAAACTAAAGTGCCACATATTTAGTATACTTTAATTCACACAGACCATGGCATAATAGTTATACCCATTGGGAGGTGATTGCTGGAAAATGATCGGCGATTATTGACCCGGAATTATTACCAGTTATTCCGTGGATTTCGGTTGAAACACGATTAAACGCTCAAGAGTTACGCGAGGGACTGACAACAATTGTACGCCAGAGACTGCACATCTCCGCAGCTGATAGAATAGTGAGAAGTACTAAAAGTCTAAAATTAATAAGTTGTAACCAGGTCAGCTGGTACTGGTGCTAACTAATCCTTTAAGAATACATTGGGTTTTTAACGCCACCAAGCTTTTTCCTTTATACGAGGGCATTCGAAATAAAGCTACAGGTTTATGCAAATTATTACGAACTGGTTGTGCCTGGCACTGATAGTATTGTAGGAAGATATAACCTAACTGCGCTACGTGTTTGCCATCCCAACGAAACTACGAGACCTATGAGAGCACAGAATAGCCACGGTGTAGTAAGACAGATAGAAGAGTATCTGTTTGACGGTGATTGTAAGGTGAATATATATTGGAAGGATGGTAGAGGATTTTTTTTCTACGTGAAGCGGTCACGATGTGAGGTGTTGACGCCCCTATACATTCCAGGTTTGTAATTTTTTAAGAGCCTTCCCAAATAAATTAAGTAATTTATTTTACGCCAAATGCCGAGTACCGTGAAAGAATTTGGATTGCCTTTGGATTGCTACTGTCAGAGGGTATGTAAGTTGGAGGGTCTGATGCCATAGTGATCCAAGTCCAATTTTGCAATTTTTTAGTTAGAACCAAGTATAAATTCACAAAGACGCTGTATTTCATGTGCCACAGTGAACCAGGTTGTGTTGTAAATAGAGAGGGAGAAAAAGGGAAATTTGTTATGGCATAGTGGGTAATTGTGATTTGTGTGGTTGACAAAGTCATCCAGGTTCTTATAAAAATGCCGTATATGCAGGGCAGAAATATCGATGAGTTACCTGAAAACAGTGAAATACATGATGTCAGTGATGAGTCGCTAGGTATTTGTGATGCAATAAGTGACGAATATCTTCCAGCCACAGAAAATAGAAGTAGTGAAGGTAAGTAGTAATAGTTTATTTCGTTATAATAGTTTTTATGGTTCATTTTGGGAATGATTTTACTGTTTTGTTCATGTGCCATAGTGTACCAAGTATATAAAAAAATGCATTGCAGTGCGCTCTGTTGGTGTGAGGGGCTACTAGGCGTGTACCGTTACCTACAGAACGCAGCATGTGTGTAAAAAAATTAATTGTCAATTTATTTGTGAATTGTCAAGCATTGTCTACATTTTCACAGACCATACATAGTAGAAAACCACACACTTGTACAGGAACAGCACTGACTGTCGCACTTTATTCGCAAGACACACACAAAGGCCGGGAATGGTTCTAGTACCTAACCAATTTGTCAGATAGTAAAAGTAAAAATATTAGTTTCCTAGCTGAAATTTAAATAAATAAGTTACAGATCCTCTAATTGTATTAGATATGTGACTGGTACAGTCTAAAATATCTAAGCCTGTTAGCATAGTATCCATTATAAAAACAACTTTTGGTCTTTTAAGCATTCTTTAAATGGCAAAGACAAAATCATTACATTTTATAACAGTTTGAATTATTTTCTATAAGGAAATAAGTTAAAAAATTAACTTTGTAGGCTGCACCCCAAAAAAATTAAAATATAATAATATAAATGGTGAATATGCAACTATGTTAAAAGGTGTTCAAAACTCTTGCGTGTTTCAGCATGCCTAAAAATTGTATTAATCCTCTGAAAATTAACTTGTGGCAAAAATGTTATAAATATATATGGCTTTCATGCACCATTCGCCATAAATGGCCTACTTCGCTGCCCTTGAAAAGTGCGGTAGTGAGTTGGGAATAATGATGTGACTATTAAGCATTGGTTTAATCTGTTTATCTGTGAAAAAACACACACATTTCCGAAATTGCCTATATAATTAGTTTAAGACATCATGCTTATCAGAAACCATATTTTGGAACCCTTAAACACGACTGTAGGCTGTTCACGATAAAGTAAGCGTTTTTGAGGAAGTCTCATTGGAAATAATTACCAACAAACATATTTAATTATGGCCTAGGAATTTTGATTTTGGGTATAGTGAAATCTGTACAAACACTGTGTTTATTCATGGCAGTGTTAACAATAGCAAGTTTCACAAGTGTACACATCAAGTGAGAGAAGAAAGTAACTCCAGCTTCAAGAGTGCTCACTTTACTATGAACAGCGTTTAAAAATTGCTTTCAAACTGCTTTTATAAAACATATTAACAATATGCATAAAATATTCTTACAGAGACATGAATTCGACTTGACTACAGACGTCCACCAATAAAATGATAAGGTCGCCGCTTGAAGTCTAGTGGATAACCTTTTCTTCGAAAACATTGCAAACTAATGTAGTGCATTGCACGTAAGGGTGATACTGCAGTGTATGTCGTCCAAGGCAGCCTTGGTGCGCTTTCAATTAGGCACCTTACGCACACTACTGAACATTTTCTGGTGAGCACCTGTTTTGGTGTTTCCGTATGATGTTGCCAGTGCATACTCAGTTTGTGCTTTCTGAACACATGTTATGTCGAATTACACCCATAAATGTAAATTTACTTTGATAACGATAAACGTTTGATGTCAATGTATTTCCTTTCATGGAAATGCCAGTTCAATATTCACGTCGTGCATTAAAAAAACTTCCCCTACTACTAGCCATCTTCCATAATTCATACTGTAGACAATGTGGGCTTTCAGAGAGTTTTAAACACAGATGAGAGCTCTTGACTATAAAACTGAACAGGAAACAAATAATGATAAAACATTTTAGTGTGTTACGAGGTTTTATTTTATGCACATGTAATATTTTGTTGACTGCATGACTGATGAAATGGCATAATGAAGTTTTATATAATTTATGTTCTATGTTGCAGATGAAGATAGATGGTGAACCGAAGGTAAAAAGAAGAAAAAGCAAGGAGGTATCCCAAAGAAGTGGAAGAAAAATATTCGCAAAAAACGCCGCACTAGTGGTAAATCGTACACTTCTGTCAAAGTTAAACAAATACAAGCCAAAAGCTTCAGAAATTACATGTGCCAGTGCAGGAACAAATGCAATTCGAAACTTGATATACACGACAAGAAGAAATTATTCCTTTCATATTGGACAAAAGAAACATTTGAGAAACAATTGCTTGTTTAGTTAAATTTCGTCCAAAGTCAAGTAATTAAGAGGGGAGGGGGATGTAAAAACCAAAAAGAGAAACTTTTCTCGTGTTTTCTTAATTCCTTCTAAGAATGGGGATGTAATAGTTCGGAAGGTAATGTTTCTCCAAATCCTCAACATAGACAGTGCCTGTGTTCATCGGGTACTACAGACAATTGCAAGTGATGATATTCTTGAAAGAAGAGGACGTCACACTCCTTCCTACAAACTATCTGCAGACCGCATAAAATATGTTGAAGATCACATCTCATCTTTTCCAGCATATTCTAGCCACTATTGTCATCAAGATAACACAAATAAGAAATTCTTGAACCACAACCTGAATTTAAGTATAATGTATCGAGTCTACAAAGACAAAATGCAACAGATTGTTGACACCAATGAGAATATGGCCAATAAAACTGTCAGTTAGTCAATGCATGAAAATATTTTTAATTCAAAGTTCAATCTAGGGTTTAAGCCACCTCATAAGGATACCTGTAAGAAGCATGATACCTTGGCGGTAAAAATCAGAGCAACTGAATCAGAACCAGACAGCGAAGAGATAACTACTTCTCTGTCTTCCCTGAAAATCGAACTGAACTCCATCACCAAAAGGTCGAGTTGGCACGCGCAACGCTGGTAAATGGTAAGAAGGCTGTAGAACAGGGTAAATATTCAGTGTTAACCTTTGAACTGCAGAAGTCTTTCACATTACGAAAGGTTCCAGCAGGGGTAGTTTATTACAACCGTCAATTAGCATATTATAATTTTGGATTACATAAATGTATAATATTTAAAGGGGCAATGCATCTGTGGCACGAAGGCGTTGCTGGTCGAATCCCGGATGAAATTGGATCTTGTCTGCTCAAATATTTAAGTAACTTTCCTGCGATGAAAAAGCTTGTACTATGGTCAGATTCGTGCGGAGGACAAAATAGAAACATTGAGCTAGTAGCTCTTCTGATGCGCTTAGTGTCCGATCTCAGGTGCCCCATTAACAAAGTAATTCAGAAATTTGCCATCCCAGGACACACCTATCTACCCAATGATAACGATTTTGGTCATATTGAGAAAAAAATTATGAAGCAACGATATATCTTCTCTCTGGATGAAATAAGGATAAATCTTAAAACATGCAGGATCAAAAAGGAAGCATTTTATTTGGCGATGATGAGAAGCTCGGATTTTGTCAGTTCCGATAGTGTAACACATGCGATCGCGAATCGTAAATAACATAATGGTCAGAAAGTCTCATGGTTGAATTCAAGAGTTTTGCGAGTTTCAAACGAGAAACCTTTTGTAATGGAGTATAAAAACAGCCACAATGAAGACCTCCTGTGTGAAGATGTGAGTTTTGCTAAACGCTTGAAAGGAGTTCAAACACCTTTATACAAATTGGTACTTAACCAGACGCATCCTAAGCTTATGAAGGATGCAAAAAAGGACATAGAGGCCATGCTGCCCTTCGTTCCCATGTTTAACACACATTTTACTGTGAAATCTTACAGGTGGCTACTGCACAGATAACATCAACGGGCTTTGCTATCACACAGCGCACCTCTAGAGAAATACTGGCTCAAGACACAGAACCAAAGACTTTACAGAGCTGCAGTGTACACCCATCTAATACACCAAGTCCACAGAGACAGGAGACAGTGAGGAGTACTGGGGCAGTTAGGAATGTGACGAAGATAATGTAGATGATGATCAGGAAAAGTAGTTGTGTTTTATTTTCTGCTGAATTTATTTTGGTGTATACTAATTTTTTTCTTAATTCTTAAGCACATTTCAGTGCTTGTATATTTTAAACCAATATTAGTTTAATACAAACTTGTAAATTGAAGTATGTATTTGAGCCAACTTCAATTAGGTTTTATCTGCACTCTAATAGCTTAATATACCATACCGAACTAAGTTAGAAAATTGTTTACTTTTATTGTTGGCATTACTTGCAAATGAGTGCAAACATAAAAACCAAACATATTAATTACAGTGAAATATGTTTGGCCATATTTGTTGAGAGTAGAATGACAATTATCTTTGGTAAATTTTAGCATGATTAAATATTATATAATTATCACTTATGCCATTCTGAACTATGTCATGTATTAAAATTACATTTTTATTCCTTGAATGTGGAAATTGTTTCCCCGTACCTGATATTACGCGTACTGTGACTAAATAAGGATATACAATGCATATAATAAGAAATAAGTTATATAGCTACATTGAATTTCAGTGTTTATGTCTAAATTAAAAACTCATTTTCCCAAAATTTAAGAATTAGTTGTATTTGGTTCACTATGGCATCAGACCCTCCAGTTATCATGCATAGTCAGGAAGTGGTCAAATGAATTACATGACAAGAACACCGATGAATTTCGCCTACTGCCCTACATTGTCTACCATGGGAACTTAACCTATTGTCGACTTACCCCAACCTCTAGAGATCCGCCATATCTGAGGACCTGTAACACAGAGCATACCGGATCGCTCGAATGCTATCACAAAGAAATAACTCTTTTAATAACTCATATAAACACTATGATTGAAGATTTAGGTACCGTAATTCAAGGTATTCCAGTGTGTATCCTACTGGGGATAGGGTCTTTTCTGAAATTATCCATTAGGGCGTCGTTGTCAAATTCCATGAGTGTTTATGTTCAGTTGTTTACTTTATCATCATTGTTGCCTATCTCCTCGGAAGTCTGTTTTGTTGTACATAGTTAGAGACAAGTTTTGCTCTCAGAAGTGGCTATGCGGTGTTGTACACTATCGACCAAAAAGTAATTGGGCACCCGTGGAGATAGGTAATTAAGTACGTCAGTTGACATGTGTGGCCGCCATACGCTGCAGGGCGGTGTAGAACCAGGTAATAAGTGGATGGCACGAGGTACAGAGCTATCGAACTTCGATAAGTGCGTGCTTATGGGCTACCATCTTACTGTCTAGCTGGGAAATTGCACAGACCCAAATCAATAGTTGCATTCGTCCTAAGTGTAAGATCGATGGGCCTTGTGCCACTGCTGCACGTTCTGGGCGACCTTCAATCTTGACCAACAGAAATCGCAGAACCCAGAAACGTGAAATTGTCTAAACTAGACCACAACCCATGGCTACCAACCGACAAGAGTTTCATGCAGTAACAGAAGTATTGGTTTCCATTGGAACATTGCGTATAGAGGCCCACCGACTTGGCTATTTCGGAAGAGCAGCTGCACATAAGCCCCAATACAACTAATAAAGCTCGGTGACTCAGGTGGTGTTTGGACCATTGCAACTGGACACTGGATCAATTAAAATCGGTTCTGTAAAGTGATGAGTCGAGGTTTACATTATTCCGATCCGATGGACGTGTATGGGTGTGGCGTCTACCCTGGGAACTGTTTCTGCCGGAGTGTATAGTGCCAACTAGGAAATTCGGTAGTGGTGGAGTGAAGGTGTGGGGATGTTTCACGGCCTTCAGCGTAGGACAGCTGGTGTTTTTTCGTGGTAGCATGAACACAAAGGCCTATTGTAACACTCTGGATAATGAAATGCTCCCAACATTGTGGCGTTTTTTCGGAATGGACCCAGTGCAAGGTGCCATGTTTCAAGGGCTACTATGCAGTGGTACGCCGACAACAATGTTCGCCGATTGGACTGACCCGCCCAGAGCCCCGACTTCAACCCTATAGAACGTCTTTGGGACGAATTGGACAGCCGGGTGAGGGCTCGTCAGGCGCGGCCAAATTCCATTGCTCAACTCATGGAATGGTTGCAAGAGGAATAGCGACGAATCCCCGTGTATGTTCAGCAAACACTCGTAGAGACCATGCCAGACAGAGTGGCTACTGTTATAGCCGCAAGAGATGACCCTAAGAGATTCTAACGGGGTGACAACCACCGAGCAAATATTATGGACATGTGCCCAATTACTTTTTGGTCGAATGTGTATTTGTTGTTTGTTCTTTATTTCTTGATTTAATAACGATACTGTTTGTTATGGTTTTCTTGAGACACGAAAGTTTCAGGCGTAGAATTATCAGTTCTATTAGGCGTGTAACATATAAGGAATAATGTGACTTGTTGGTCTAGCCATAACACAGCTCTTCTGTCAATGCCATATGAAGGTAAAGTGACACATCATGTGCTTGGCTTCACTGACACATGGAATAAACGCACACATGAAAGTCTGGAAGTGAAGCACACCTCAACAGTTTATGAACAATCGAAGTAAATGTTCCAGTACATTGACTGTATTATCCAGATAACAGCGCACAGAAAAATGTGCGGTAGTGTGGAGTCTCCGCACTGGCGCACTGATGCCGTGTTCTTAGTGCCGAAGAACCCAAGACACATGTGGAGTGTCGACCGCACATTCCCGCCTGACTGCTCAGCGAGACGCTCATGCACTGTATTGCCTCGCATGAGATACGAACCTATGCGAATATTGGACACGAAGGTTGCCGAAGACAGGAGCAGCAGGCCTCTAACAAGCTGAAATATTGCACCGTCACGGCCCGCCTGGTAGTGTCACGTGACAGTCGTCCATCGCAGACAGAGTAAGTAAAACAAGGGTTGTAGCCGTACACTTGCAAATACAAGACTGAGACTTTTCTTAGCGCAACCCACACGAAATGATTGTCCCTGTAGATATTTTTACTATTCCCATATGTTTTCATGTAAATAAAATCTCCTTGTTCTTTGTCAGGTCAATTTATACATTTCGATCTCAAAGTATGATAATAATAGAAACATATCGAGTATGGACGGATAGAAATTAGAAGTGGGTTGACAGACAGGTAATATTTGCCGAATACTTTGTTTTAAATTAATGCCTATTTTCATGCATGTCACATATTAAGAGTTTCAATTAAATTTTCTCGGCAATAAATCGTCTTTGAAACTCAGATTGCATGTGCAACACCCATAAAAACATATTTTTGTGAATATAATTAACATATATTATTTTCTTGTTTTTATTTCTACACATATTGTCACGTAGGATTTTTTTTAATATTTTTCTTGCATGTCACTTATATTATTTCTACTGTTTATTTACATTTTATTTATAGTTACTAATTTTATTTGTCTTTACATGTATGTTTTTTTTAAACTTAGCTGTATGGTGGCAATATCTTATGTTTAAATGGATACGCTTTTCTATATTTTAATTGTGTGATTATTTTTATATTATTGATATTTATTTTTGGCGTGGTATCGTTTTTGTAAGTGTTTATATTTATTATTGTATTATATCTAAGTTCCAAGATCAAGTATTCTTGGTTTTTCAGCATTTAGGCCGTTATAAGTGGTTCGTGTGTGTGGTTTAAATAGGTTTGATATCCATTGTCCCACAGGTTTAAAACCTGATTGTAGATTGGCTGGAACCTAAGGACCTCTAAAGCCAGCGCCAGCCGACAGAGAACAACACACTCTTCGCTAGCAGCATTCAACTAAGTCAGACGTAGGACAGGATCTCCCGGCTGAAGTGGGCAGAGAGGTAGAAATTTTAATAGTTTCAGGGTGTGTAGATTTTTTCCTGAACCCACATTTAAATAATTTCTGCAACCAGCAATAGAGATTGAGATAATAGCAGCCCATTTGCGAGGTTTAGTGGTCAGGAGATAAATTGTTTAAACTCGCCGTCTATTTACATGTAGAGCAGAGCTCCACGTATAATCACCTTAACCTGCTGCACATTTTCCCGCGAGAGCATCCTACCTTCAATCCAGTTAGTGAATTAAAACGTAAATTCTACTTTGCTATCTGACATTTTCATCTGGATAAAATTTTATTCATAGTTTTTCTCAGCTAATTGTCCATTAGCGTCAGTAAGCAAGGGACTCCATTTTGATCGTCAAAATAACGGAAGTTTCCAGCACGTTTACGCCCACTGCCAAACATTATATAAGAATGACTTATACTAGAGCTAGACTGTTTAGTGAGCACACAAATTTTCAAGTAACGTTAGCTACAGAAGGCAGTTTAATTGATCATTTTTGAAACAACTATTTCCAGACACAGGCATGTTATGATACACAATCGTCGAAGGAATCAAGTAGGCTAAGGATGAAGAACACTCTCGAAGTAGATACAATAGTCTTCATAGCTTTGCTTATATTACTATCAGGTTTTTCTGGTTCTTGTATCAAACAGTTGCAAAGTCAAAAGAAATGAACAGTTAAATAAAGGGATCATAACCACGGGGCGTATGTGTCCTGTAGTTTTCTCTGCTATAGTTTTATGGTAACCTGTTTCTTAGATAGTGCATAATTATTTTTATATCTAATTAATTGCACGTACGTACACGAATGTTTATTTTCTAGAGGGCGCTAACAGTAATGAAGAATGAGTAAGAACACATTCCCCTATAATTGTTTGCAACTCAACTGCTCAGCCTGGTTACTTTTAATGGGTTGTCTCATTATTGTGTATACAAACCACAGTGTTCATGAGAGTAAAGAATATCAAATTGGGCATTACATTGACACTAACCTATACGCTAAACTGCTCGTGAGTGCCATATGCAGTTGGTCCCGTCTTGTGTGAAATATTGTAACTTTGACTCTTTCAGAACAAATCAATGAAATATATATCAACGTTAACCATCAAAGCAGACCTTGAATAAACGATCGGGGTTCGAATGTACTTATGAAGTACATGCAAGTACAGGCTGGCGCACAATTCACGTACCTCTATCAATTGATCCAAAAATCTTAACTAAAACAAAAACACAACTCCGTGCTACTGGTCCGTGGTACAACTGTGACCCTCTGTGACGTCATCCAATGGACGAACAGTTGAGCGCCAGTGTAAGAGTACTGTGGAGTTTGAACACAAAGTAAATTCCTATATCCCTAGAAACGCTTATTTTCGACCATGATACGTCACGTCTCGCTGTATTTTAAAACACTTTAGATTAAGAATTTACTATATAATATATCACGCATCTTTTACACCGACCCGTGGATCACACGACTTCAGGATCGGAGTAACTGATTTCTGATTGGGCAGACAAGTAGGAGAGTGTCTTGGAGAGACACGCGTGCTGTAAGGTAACTAAAACTGTATTTACGTAAAATATGGAAGTGTAGCTGACTCGACGTGTAAATATTTAGGCGGTGATCAGGTTTCCCTATCTAAGGATAATGGGCTGACGTGATTGCTGAACGTCTAATTGGAGACTGGCATGTCCGTGTCGAGAGACAGCTATGAATCATGCAGTCGGAGGTACCGTAGCTTGTCCCTGGTGGAGCACGGCAGACCGCAGAACGAGGTCTCGTGAATATACAAGGAGAGTAGCTCGCACTGAGAGACAGGTGACGGTGTCTGTAGACACACTTGACTCAATTAGCATAATAGCGTTCCCACAAACAGAGGTGGGCTCATTTGGCACCGCACCTGGGTTGGCCAACAAAGTGGGCACAGAACGTGTTGTTGCTCCACAGAAGCGAAGCAGACATAGCGTCTCATCTATGTCAGCGAGCACTTAGACTTTAATTGCAATAAATAAATTGCTGTCTTGAAATGTATAGCCTGATCTTGCCATGTCCATGATCGAAGACATGTCACTCGAGAAGGATATGTATGTCGACAGTTTACACAGCAGGGATCCAGTGACGGGTGTCTGTGAGCTTCTTCCTCGCCAGAAATGTAAGCTCCTGCAGTTCTCATTTATGTATGTAAGTAGTAAAGGCGGCAGAGTTCGAGACCATTATCGCCCTTATCGACATCAGCCATATTTGATTAACTTGGGAAGAGTTCTCGGACAGGGGAGCACAGTAACTGCTGCCACCCCCACCACTCCTCTAACCCCTAGTCAATGTGCTGTAATTGGTTGTTGGTTGAGGTAAGGCATCAATTATTAAGACATTTTATAAACATAGTTAATCATAACTTCAGAACCGTTGAAGCTATAGTCATTAAATTCATAACATAGGCATCGTACCTGAAATCCAACAAGATATAAGGGCACTTAGATCTTAAGCCATTTCTGGTAACCTCAATTATGAGTTAAGCCCTTTTATAAACATAGTTATATTTTCCGAACCATTGAAGCTATAGTCATATTATTCATAACATAGATATTTTACCCAATATCCACCCCGATGGTTGGCCATTTAGACCTTAAGTCGTTTCTGGTAAGCTCAGTTATGAGTTAAGTTCTTTTATAATCGAAGTCATAATTTCCGATCCATTGTAGCTATAGTGATCAAATCCATAACATACACACCATCCTGTATGTAGATAAAAGTGATAGGGTCAAATATGAGCTATGTCCTTTTATAACCATAGTTAGTCATAAACCTACCAAGTGCATACACAAGAAGTTCATACTTACCAAGTACACACTTGCCAAATACATACTTACCCATTTTTTAATTAAACAACTTGCGAGTACTTGTGTCTACTTGCGACAATTTGCGACCACTTGCAATAACATGCGACTAATTTCGATTATTGTGGTTACATGCGACTACTTTCGACTACTTGCTACCATTTGTGACTACTTGTGAAAACATGCCACCACTTTCGAATATCATGGCTTCTTGCGACTACTTGCGACAAACTTGATACTACTGTCGACTACATTCGACAATTTGCGACTACTTGTGCGACAGCTTGCGAGTACATTCGACCAATTCTGTTTATTTGCATTTATATGCGACTACTTGTAGCAATGTGCGACTACCTGCGACAACTTGCGAAAACTTGCGACTATGTGCGATTATTTGGGACTACTTACTACGACTTGGTACTACATGCGACTTCATGCGACTATTTTCGACAACTTACGACTTATTTCGATTAATTGTTGCTATTTGTGACTACATGCGACTACTTGTGACTATTTGCGATTATTTGCGACTACTTGCGAACCCTAGCGACAAATTGGAACTACTTGTGACAACTTGCAACAACTTGCGACAACTAGCATCTACTTACGACAAATTTCGAGAACTTGAAACAACATGCTACTATTTGCGATAAATTACGACAATTTGCAAAATCGTACGACTACGTGCAACTAATTGCGACAACTGGCGATAATTTGCAACTACTTGCGAAAACGTGCGACTACTTGCTACAACTTGTGGCTACTAGTGACAACTTGCTGGAACTTGTGACAACTTGTGACTGGATGCTACTACTTGCAACTAGTTGCGACTATGTGCGAATACTTTCAACAACTTGTGACAAATTGTTACTACTTGTGACAATTTGCAACAACGTGCGACCACTTGCGACAACTTGTGACTACTTGCGACAAATTTGGACAACTTGCGACAACTTTCGACTATTTGCAGTAACTTGCGACTACTTGAGAAAACATGCGACTACTTGCGACTATGTGCGACAATATGCGACTACTTGCGACTACATCCGATTACTTGCGACGACTTTCGAGTAATTGTGCCTATTTCGAATACATGTCACTATTTGCGACTCTGTGCGATTACTTGTGAAAACTATCACCTATGTGCGAACTCTTACGACAACATAAGACAACTTGCGAATTCTTGTGAAAACTTGGGACTACTGGCGACTATCGACAATTTGCGACATCATTCGACTACTTTCGATTATTTTAGCTACTTGTGGCTACGTGGAACTACTTACGACTACTTGCGACAACTTGCGACTTCTTGTAAAACTTGTGACTTCTTGCGACAACGTGTGACAACTTACGACAACTAACGACTATGTGGATTATTTGTGGGTACTTGCTACTACTTGGTACTATATGCGAGTATATGTGACTACTTGTATCAACTTTCGTATACTTTCGACAACTTGTAAGTACTTTCGAGTAATTGTTGCTATTTTCGACGACATGCGACTACTTTACGGAAATTTGCGACAACATGCAACTAATTTCGATAATTGGAGACTACTTGCATCAACTTGCGTATACATTCATCTAATTGTAGCTATTTGCAACTATGTGCGACTACTTGCGGCTATGTGCGTCTATTTACAACTACTTGCACCTTTTTGCATCAATTTTCGACAACTTGCGATTACTATCAACAAATTGTAGTTATTTGCGACTAAATGCTACTACTTGCAAATATTTTCGACTAGGTGCAAATAATTGCAACAACTTGTGACAACATGTGAAAATTTCGAATATTATGGCTACTTACGACTACATGCGACAACTTGCGACAATTTGCGACTACTTGCATCAACTTGCGACTGCTTGCAGATTCTTGCGATTGTGTACGACTACTTGTGACAACTTGCGAGAACTTGCGACTACTGGCAAACACTTGCCACTACTAACAACTATTTGCCAGCTACTACTTGCGACAATTTGCAACTACTTGCGATAACATGCGACTACTTTGAAATGTTGTGGCTACCTGCAACTACGTGCTACTACTTGCCCCAATTTGTTATTACTTGGGACAACTTGGAACAACTTGCGACAACATAAGATTTCTGCCGACAATTTGATACATCCTGTGACTACTTACGAATACTTGCAACTTCTTGCGACAACTTGCTATTACTTGCGACTTCTTGTGACTACATGCTACTACTTAAGTCAATGTGCTGCAACTTGCGACTACTTGCGACAACGTTCGACTAATTGTGGCTATTTGCAGCTTCATGCAACTACTTAAGACTACTTTATACTATGTGCGACTACTTTAGACAACATGCGACTTCTTGCGGCAGTGTGTGACAACTTGCGACTACTGCGACTATTAACGAAAACTTGCGACTGTTTTAGACTCATTGTGACTATTTGTGACTAAGAGCACCTACTTTGGACTTCTTGCGAAGGTGTGAAACTACTTGCGACAACTTGTGACAATATGCGACATTTTGTGACTACTTGTGACATCTTACGACTACTTGCGACGAATTGCGAAAACTTTCTACAACTTGAAACTATTTGCGACAAATTGCAACAACTTGCCACAACTTGTGACTACTTGGAACAACTTACGACTACATGATAAAACTTGTAACTACATGCGACAAACTGCGTTTACTTGCGAAAACTTGCGACTTCTTGCGACTACTTGCGACTGCACGCAACTACTTGCGACTTTATGTGATTACTCGAGACTACTTGCGAAAATTTGCAATTACTTGCGACAACTCGCATCTAATTGCCTCAACTTGTGACTACTTGCGACAACTTGTAACAAATTGCTACAACTTGCGACAAATTGTGACAACTTGCGACAAATTCTAGCAAATTGCGAGTATTTGCAACATTTCGTTACTACATGGGACCCCATGTGACAACTTATAAATACTTGCGACTACTTACGAGAACTTGCGACAACTTATGTATAATTGCGACAACTTGCGACTATTTGGGACTTCAAGCGAATATGTGCGATTATTTGCGACTACATGCGACTATATGCGGCTACTTGCGACATCTTGCAACAACTTGCAACGACTTATGAACAATGGCGATAATTTATGAATACTTGCAGAAACTTGCGACTACTTGCGACTACAATCGACTTTGTTCGACTACTTACAACTATTTGCGACTACTTGCATTACTTGCGACATCTTGCGACTACTTGCATTACTTGCGACATCTTGCGACTACTTGCTACTACTTTACACTACTAGCGAGTACTTACAACTACTTGCGTATATACGAAACTTAATTTCGTGTACCCCGCCTCCATTCCTTCAAATAATTGTGTGGTTGGTGGTCTGCTAACTTTACTCGACCCAAACCTAAGGAAGAACTATCGATTGCCCACTAGACTCATTCCCATCCTCCTTACAGTTTTCGCGTAAACACAAACTTAAACTGTCGGGTGCAAACTTCACCCCCCCCCCCCCTTTTTTTTTAATCCTTCGGTGACCAATAAAAGAACGGGATGAAGTGGTGGCGAGTCGTTAACCCTAACTCACCCCTTCCCGCAAAGGGGGACTATCTATACTCCTAGGCGCGTTCCCACCCTCACAATTTCTGCGTAAATTGTTAGACAAGGCAAACAGTGAGAGCCGGACAAACGCCTTACACACAAATCCGAACAGACACCGTACATACAAACAAGTCAAGTTAAATCAAAGCTTGTAAAGATAAAACAGTTTTGAATTATTATAAGTGAAATAGAAACCTGAATTGTGCGACTACTGTTGATGTAAATATAAAGTAGCAAGACCTCTTCAAAATGCACTGAGGGTAAGTGGGATGAAAATATTTTCTTCGCAGATGAACAATTTCTAAACGATTATGTGTGTGTGTCTGAAATTTTGTTTTTTACGCATTAAGTATTTTATTTTCATTGAATTCTACTATGTTTAGAATTTGTGCTACCATTCTCTTTTCTTATATATTCTGTTGTCAGTTTCCATCGTCTATAATCATGCTAAACCGTTATTATAAATAGGACTAATTTTTTCTCATACCGCAGATAGTTCCCAGTTGACAAATTAATATTTTCCCAAACTTATTACGTTTGCAGATTCACAAAGATTGACAATTGCATCATTACTGAAATAAAACATTCGCTAATCGTGCTATTTACTAAGCTGCTTATAGTAAATGTGAGAGTCCAGTTTTCCACTTAGTGAAAATAACGCTATACATATGATGAGGCGGTATATGAACAATATCTACGGCCCTACGACACGAGGAAGCTGTTTGATAGATACATTATGCCCGCAGTGCCATCGTTCGGCATGGCGAGTAAAGGCAGATTCATAAAACACGTTAACATGCAGCTTGTTGCGTGAAATTAGCGTTTTCTTTATGTTTAGTCATATACCACGCAGCGACGTAAAGTTAATGTTTCCTTGAGAGATTTCACCCTAAATTTAACATAAGGTAATTATTATGTAGTGTTTAGCAAATAGATTAAAGAAACAAAATTTTCTGTTATTAAGGCATGTATTTATTTTTATTCCTATCAACTTCCATTTGGACTGTATAGTATAGTAATGGCATGCCACTGTAACGAAGTGCAAGTCGTAATTTCGTATTTGGACTGTATAGTATAGTAATGGCATGCAACTGTAACGAAGTGCAAGTCGTGATTTCGTATTTGGACTGTATAGTATAGTAATGGCATGCAACTGTAACGAAGTGCAAGTCGTAATTTCGTATTTGGACTGTATAGTATAGTAATGGCATGCAACTGTAACGAAGTGCAAGTCGTAATTTCGTATTTGGACTGTATAGTATAGTAATGGCATGCAACTGTAACGAAGTGCAAGTCGTAATTTCGTATTTGGGTCTTAGTATGATGAACAAACATGCGATCCCAAATACCCCCATTAGAAAGGAGGTATAGAAGATCTATGATAGCAAACAGGGGCCAATTTACGTGAGATATAAGGCACGGAGTTGCAAATGGATATAATTATTGTTTTAATTACGATTTTAATTTTTATGCCCTTTTATTACTACCTACCTACACGAGAGCGAATACAGATCCAAGACACGCCTGGAATATGTTTGGTAGTACTAACAGTATTTCGACGTACCAGAAACCAACTATTATTAACTCGAGTGCGAACAAAGCTATGATTTAGTAAAACAAATGTCACAAATAAACAGCAGAGAGCCTAATGTTACCTTCAATGTGAAAGTGCCTTAGATACGACACTACCCATCTTCACCTATCCCTGACTGCAGTGGTGCCCACTTAGCTAAAGCAGCAGTGGCGACACCGAAAAAAGGATGAAGCAATACCGGATTTTCAAGGTCGTTGAAGCAAACTGATTTCAATATGCGCTGGGAACCTCTCCTTTATTGCTTACCTCTCACTACGATTCTTATTCAGTGGGTGCCACGGTTCTGTAAAGGCTGTCACTCGCCTCCAGTAAATGAAAAGCGGATTCTATTCTTGGCTGGCCGCTCCCAAATTTTCGCTTGTGGGAATCGTATTGGATGATGGCGCTGTTCGGCGGCCTTTTCTCGGAGAGCTCCTGTTTCCCTCACGCTTTCATTCCGGCGCTGCTCCATACTCAGCTCACTTGACCTCCAACTGCTCTCAAGACCTATTAAGAGCCTCCAGAACTCTCCATTACAAGTCCAATATCATCGCAGTTTTCACGGAAGCACTTGCCGAGCATATCGTCTGTCCCCTGCAACGACTTTCCACACAACCGGTTTGTAAGGCATTCTAAAGTTTGTGCTTGCGTTATCATTCATAATTCCACATAAACTCAGGTGAAGGAATGCAGACTTTGTTGGTTAACATATGCAGAGTGGGAAAATATACATTCAGGTATGGATGCTCGCTGTTCATAGAGAAATCTATTTTGGAAGTCTTGTTTTGAAACAACTTCAATGCGCATTTTGTATCCTTCCACCATTTGTAAAATTTTCAGTTATGTTAACCTAATGACTATTCACGCAATGTGAGGGGGGATAAATAAGATAGGAGGCTCGCAATTCACACCGCATATGCAAAAAATAAAGGCCCCACAGTTGTTAAGCCAAATAATATTATGTAGTGTGTAGTTGAAGTACGAAAGAGAAGGACCGCGATATTCAAATGTAAACACCCATACGTAAAAGGTGTCAAATATGTGAGGAAAATGAATTCCCTTGTTACATATATAGATGTGCTAGCCGCCACATCCCACTTACATATATAATATGATTACAACAATGGGATGACAAAATAATAATGTGAAATATGGATCACTGGCGTGGACCAAAGGTTTAGGCACAGTTCTATAGTGAAACCAATTAACTTAACAGCTGAAACTCACGCTCCGTTTTTTTACGGTAGAGTGCACACTTTAGCTGTGCAATTCCAACAACTCAAATCGTGCCAGTCTTAACGTGCTTGTCAGAAAACCTGTTTTCCCACCATATTATCCATACACACATAAATTAAAGATGTGAATAATACATTAGAGTGGTGATTGAGAGAAAACAGCATACTGACGGGATACTCTGGACCAGATCCATCCTTACTGGAACATAGGCTAGAAACACACACCTTCTTACCCAGTTTATCGCAGTGTATATTAATTGTACACTATGCTGGACCGTACTCTGGAAGGCTCAGCTACTTGGAAACCAATAACCAATAGCGCTGTACATGAATATCAGGATAAAACCAAACTTCTACCAAAGGGCGACTATAGGTAGTGAAGTTTTCAGAAATAAAAATATTTCATTTGGCTTTAAAATGCATGTTTTCACCTTGATATTTAGCTATTTCAGAGAAGATGGCAATTGCAAAAATTGAATTACACTCAAGAAAATTTAAATAGACTTATTTTAGTTAGGTAGTCGTCAGAATTACGTTTAAGTCCTTTTGATTGGTTGATTTCTACTTTAATGTGCTTAGAAATAAACGTAATTACTAAAACTGTCAGTTTCAAAAAAACTTTTCAAATTCAAAACTGTCCCCAATTAGCTCACGGCTGATCAGAAGCTCTTACGGTTTGACCGTGGTAAACTATGGGAGAGTCTGGAAACAAGGCGAAACAAAATGGTGGCTGTCGTAGTGGTTTAGAAGTTCTGAATTTAACAAAAATGGCGAGACTTCGTAATGCTTAATTTCTTGTCTGGACTAATTAATTAGACGTAGCTTCTAGACGTTCTGGACGTTTAGGTAAATCGTAGTACGTTGACGGTACATCCCCCGGGTGTAACGTAAAATTAAATGTGAAGTATTTACGTAAGCGTACCATATTACGGGCTAACCGCCTGTTAACGAGTTCAAATCTACCTGCCTGAAACTCGAAAGTATTCGGATTCTGCTTTCATATAAAAATAAGTAAATAATATTTGCAATCTAATAAAAGAAAGGAAAAATGAAATAATATGCAAATATATAAGGTAAACTATAAAAATATTCAGTGCAATTTACAAAATGAAGTTATGTGTTAAAAGTCTGAAACTGATGTGTTACATCATTGATCACAGCGTAGCTTGTAGAAATGTTTAGAATTTTAGTATGTTAATCATATATTTATTAGCTAATTTAAGCTAATAAAATGAACATAAATCCACTTAAATAAATTTATTGTTAATAAAGGTCCCTCCATGACGTCACCCAGGAAACTAATTTAATACAATCCTGCCAACTAGACTGGTGGTACGTCAAAAAGTGTTTCCATTAAAATATATGCACACCGTAAAAAAAAGGGTAAAAATACTTACACAAACTTTTGGTAACTTTACATTTTCTGTTTGTAATTTGTAAAAACAACTAAAGTACGTGTAAATTTACAGCAATGTACAACTTTATTCATAACATTGTACAATGATATTATATAAAAATACAAATTTATTTTCATATTAACAATAAGAAGCGTGTAAATTTACAAATTTGAAAGTACGTGTAAAAATCCACGAACATGAAGTAAATAACCCGTATCTGTGAATTTTTACAACTACGTTAATGGTGTATTGAAACATGTACATCGGTGTAAAAGTACATATTGTTCTATTTCATTCAGAAATTATTGCAATCTTACTGTAAAAAACGAAAAAATGTACTGTTGTAATGGCATTTATAAGGGTGTAAAATTACACATGCAAAAGCATGTGTAGAAATACACTAATGCAAGACACTAAAACCCCAAGCCTGTGTGTTTTTACAACCATGCCAATATTGTATTGAAACACGTATACCAATGTAAAAGTACATATTCTATTTCACTCACTAAGTAGTACAATATTACTGTAAAAAAACAGAAATTTACTGGTTTATTGACATAAAGTGCGTAAAATTACAAAAGCGAAAGTATGTGTAAAATTACACTAATTCGTGGCACTAAAACCCGAAGTCTATGTGTTTTTACAACCATGCCAATGTTGTATCAACTCTTACATTAGTGTAAAAGTACATATTTTCCTATTTCATTCAAAATGTATTACAGTCTTACAGTAAAAAGAAAGTACTGGTATATTGACATTAACAAGTGTGTTAAATTACAAATTCAAATGTATATGAACGTATATTTACACATACAAATTGACGGTATTTTTACATTTTTATGTGTAATATCCTAAAACGAGTACAGTGTTTGTAATTTTACACCAATGATCCTGTAAATTTTAGTATATCTACAAGTATTTACTTAAAACATGCGATCTAGCTGTAGGGAGTAGAATAACTTCGAACTTCTGTTGTGTTGGAAATTAAAAATCATAACTCTCACTGATGGAATATGGTGGCTTTCGTATATAACTACCTATTCTATATCCGAAATTAATTGTTATCCACGTGACGTATATGCTGATTGTAAAATTGCTTGGTAAAACTGTGAAAATGTGCAGCTATTTTGTAATTACAATTACAGTGAATATGCGATTTTACTTTGTTGTATGTGAGAAAATACACTTACACAGTGGTGAAATTAGCGTGGAAGGAAATCTATAATTTACGTAGTCAAATTACAGGCGCGGAGTGCATGTTATTTAACATCATAATTAGTAAGAATTACAGACCTATGGTAACATTACACCTACAATGTACATGCAATTGGGTATGATGAACATTAAACAGTAACATACTGATGTAGTAAAATTACCATAGCAATGATTGTGTTAATTTACAATATGTGATAGGAAATTAGTAGCAAGTATAGTAAAATAACATGTACGGAGTTCATGTGATTTAATGTGATAATAAGTAAAAGAAACTGACAGGTATGATAAAATTATACTAACAAAGTTTGTGTTAATTTACATTATGTGGCTTGATATTGGCAGCAAGAAAAGTAAAATGACACGTGCAGAGTACTTGCAATTGAACATGTTGATTAGTAAAAATAATAACTAGTATAGTAAAATTACACTGTAATTGTATTTGTAAATATACATGGGACACACAGTAAAAGTACACGTACACATGTACATGTAAAAATACACGAACATGTGTGGAGATTATGCTGCCTCGTACATGCGTATAAAATTACACAATTCTTTTTACAAAGCAGTTACGAGCAGTAAATATTGCCAATCATTGGTGTGAAAACTGCGTAATAAACTACGAAACGGACATATCACATATATAACGTGTGTTTGTATAAATTCAAATATATCTCTTTCATCTGCTTTGCAAATCACTCACTCCTGCAGGAAGATATTCTTACACTTATTTTCGCTCTTTCTCTCTCTATTCCGAAGCGTAAAACCGAATGGACGATTATCTGGCGCGTGCTTTTGCAAAATGAGGAGTCACATCAGACGAGGTCCTGTTTTGATTTGTCAAGAGGAGAAACGATAGGTGATAAAGCGGTGACAAGGGTAATAGGACATATCATGTCCTTCCTCCCTTATGCACTATCCTCACTAGTTCAGCTCCAGCCGCTGCGCAGGCGCAGTGCGACCGCAGTGGAGAAAATGGTTTCCAAGGTTCAAGCGTTTTATGTTTACTCAGAATTTCAAATGGTGAACATCGATTTGTTCAGAAAAGAAACAGTCTTGTGATTATAATTTAAGTCACTGTTTTCGTAATAATAAATATAGTAAACATAGGTAGGCTGTTTACAGCGATGTATGCTGAATGTGGCACTTTTCTACGACCACATTCCTGTTTAAATAACAATATATGTAACTTTGCAACAAAATATCGACTTTCATTTCTTTCCTTAAACAATAGATCAATGAAACATTCAATAGATTTAAAAAAATTAAAATAGACACAACGGCTCACAGTCATATGTATGTGACGACCAGGGCGAGTAGAGATTGAATGAAGCGGATGACGAGCGGTTTTTTGATGGTGGGGGGGGGGGGGGAGAGGCTAAGGAATGTGGTTGTTTGTCAGTGAGGGCGCCCCCCCCCCCCCAACCTCCCCGTCACCGCGAGCGTGCATGTACCTGTGGTCCTAAAAAAATTCTCTTTATCACTACACTACTTGACTGGTCACACGTCTAAGACATTTGTCACATTGGGCTTATAATTAATTATTGTTTACGTCTGGAAGGTGGCTACGCACTGACCGTTGTGCTTAACATATCTGAATAACCAAATTATGAATGTATAAAATCTAAAAGCAATACAATTATGAAAATAAGTTATCCCTGCAAACACATGTCAAACAGTAATTAAAAACATGCAGATATGTGTATTTGCGAATACAAAAGCACACTGAGACACGAGTTTCATGGTTACGAAAAACAGAAAGAAGGAATTTATACAGTTACATGCATTCATATATTCATCCAATCTAAACTTCACCATGTAAGCGAATAATGAATACGCCAAAAACACACACACATTCTAGTCAAGTGTGCATAGGACAGTCTGTGTCTGGCAAGGGATTGGCAATCTGTGATTCAGAAGAGGAAATATCTTCATCACTTGAATCACTGGAGTCACTGTCGCTGTAGTCACATATAATAAAGCTGTTGATAGCGTCTTCCATCCGGCCATCTGTCTCCCAGTAGTGTTCCTCTATTTTTTGAACATGCAAAGTCCCATTCTTGCTTGGTGACACAGGAAATTGCTCTACTCGTTACATTTTCAAGATTGGCTAGACTTAAGTCACCTTTCACATTGCTTTCGCGTACAAGTCTCTTGGCCTTTGCCCACGCAAGTTCGATTGCGTTTAGCTCGCACATGTGAGGCGGTAACTTAATAACTTCAAGGCTATGCGATTTCTAAATCTCATTTATTCGGTATATTTTTTTCACCGTCTTTATGCGTTTCAATTGGACTGAAAAGTTCACACTTCCTCAGGTCTTCGTGAAATACTTCAGTGTTATATTCCAACCAATTTATCATTTCCTTCTTGACAGAACACTTTGTTGGAGATTGGTTTCTTTGCACGCATGATAGTCTCCAGATGACTTTCCAGCCTTACATATTAGTAAAGTACTGTCCAAAAATCCATCTCGAGTTCCCGCGTGCACAATGATCAAGCGGTTTGATGAACCCATGTTAGTCAGACAACCAAGATTTTCCTTACTTTGCCAATATTTATTGAAGGTTAAATTGCTGTCTACCCACGACTCATTAATATAAACAATTATCCGCGTCTCTTCTCTGTAACGTTGCTTTGCTTTCAAATATTCACAACACCAATGGAAAATTTTTAACCACTGAATTAAAATATTTCCTATTGTTGCCACACCTTTTCCACATAAATACCATTTCCTTCAAAATGCACCTGAAAGTGTGCATTCCCCATGAAAAGTTTTTGTCTGTAATGGCGCTCAGCAGTTTGGGACATGTAGGTACTCTCTTCTGTACTACATAAAAGTGTTCAATTAAATTTCGTACTACCCTCCTATCAAAATCATCACAAGTAACGTTTCTATCTTCAGGTCGCGAGCGATGTTAACCTGTGTTGAGAGCGATGTATCGACTGTTATAGTACTTTCTTAATGGATACTACTAACCGTGAGAACAGAAATTCCTGCATAAATGGATGCACACAGGGAGGTTTGGTTTAATGAACGTTTTACTCATCCATCACGCGCCACTTTATCAAATTTTTTAATTATATGGTTGATAATGTTACGTGCCTCACTGTGAATAGCTGTACCTATCTTCCGCATGGACTCCATGTTTTTCACTCTTCAACGACTTGTCATACACTACTGTAACATAGGCAGCTTGTACTACTGATAGCGCAACAACACTACACAACCCAATTCACGAAGCCGACTAATGGCCTACTGCTTTTGTAGTGGCTAGTAGCATTGCAGTGCCGTTACAGTGGACAAGTGCATGAGTGAGGCTCAGGCCCTAGGTCCCCAACCACCACCCCTCTCTTCAGACTTGCCTTCTCATGAACTCCCATCTATATAACTACTGCACTTCACTACACACAAACGAAGATACCGCGGCTTTGCTGGTCTGACTGGCGGGCTGTCTGAGTTGCGCCGGGACGTGCAGGGCGTCCTGACCTCTGGGCTATGTGTTCTTTGCGGTCTGGTGAGGGAAACTTCCTCAGCCCGCAGAGAGATACAACTGCTGCAACCGTATGGGTGGTATAAGGGCCCGAGCACACCCCCCGCTCTGAGCTTCGGCAATGATGAGAGAGAAGCGAAGACTCAGCAATACTAGGCCGGTTATTGGCTGTACGGAGACAGCAACCTGTGTGCGGGTTATTCTTGGACGAGTGTTGGGCTCGGAGGAGTTGGTAGTGGCACGTGTGGTATTAGTACTCTGGCTGGACAAGTGATTGTGAACCATATTGTGAACCATGGTTACCTCCCAGTGGAATAAGCAGCGATTCATCAGTGCTGGTGGATGGTTTTGAAGTGTTCGTTGAGGTTAGCTAGTCCTCGGCCCTATCAAGATATGGCGCTCAGCTTCAACACTGGTCGCTGTTGTTGGTAGGAGATATGGTATACACGCCACACCACCGCGATTGGTAAGGGTGTATCACTTTCTATCGCAATGCATTCAAATGCAATTGATTATTTAAATACGGATAGAGACAAAAAATTATTACGGAATGCAACTACGCCTGGCCAGTACGACACAGCACAAACATATTCTGGAGGTAATGAAATGTGACGAGATGTAGCAATTAAATGTCTGAAATTAGTAAGTTCTGGCCAGCTGTGCGTATATAGATGTGTGCATTTGACTGTAGCTTTGGTTGGGTAGGTTGTAGGGCTGATGGCGAGATAAGGATAATTGGGTACCCGGGTACCCACAACGAAAATACCTGCTTACCAGATAGGTCGTGTGAGGGTAACTGAAACCAGGAGTACTTGGGTACCCGTTGTGTATAGTGCGTGTCGTACACGATGCATCGGCTACCCGGTGAGAAGGTGTTTGTGTATTGTAATGAAAATCCCGTCACTGCACGTCTGTGAATAATTTACACCTGCCAATAAGCATAAACACGTTGTTTTGAGGTTTAAAACTTTTCGACGTAGATTAAAACACTAGTAAACTCTAACTGTGATCTTCGTGCTATCTTCACGTTACTACCAACACTTTAAAAATATTTTAGGCAACCGGAGTTTTATGTAAATGTTTTTAAATATATAAAATTATTATATATGGGAAAGCAAAATTCGAATGTTTTTATACAATATGAAATGTAAGATAACGAAGATAGTATTCCATGTGTAATATTTGTAAAAGAAATGTTAATGAAAAGAAAAAAATTGAAAGAAAAATTTAAAATATAATTAAGCATAACCACACTTCTTTGATTCTATTACAAATCGTTGCAAACATTTAACTACACTTTACACTACAGAAAAATGGTTTTTGCATGGCTTTTGCCATTCTTGTGTTCTGATTGGGTTTTGCTAGGGTTTATGAATTACCTGCCCTGCCACACCCTTGGTGTAGGACGCAGCAATGTCAGAAAGGCTGCGCACTCTACTTTTGGTGCAGTCAGAAAGGCTGTTCGCTCTCTGCTTTTCGTGCAACCAGAAAGGCTGCTGGCACTCTGCTAAGTGCAAGCAATGTTACTTGCACTCTGTTTGTGTGCCGTGTGTCTCCAGTTGTGGATTTTGAGCAAAAGAAATATTGATGTGTGGTATTTTGCGTGACCATAGTAGTGACAGGTCATGGCAATAACGGTAGGACTTTTAATAGGATTTATATTAATTTCAAACATGGCTACTGCATGGATTCAGAAATGATCAAAAACTACCCTCGTGCAAATGGTAGGAGAGGCTGGGGTTGTGGCAAACGTTAAAGTGATTCCACACTATTGATTTGTCGGTAAAGACAGTCCAGTTAGAGGGGAGTTTGTTTGTGGTGATTAGTATTTCGGGTGAGGGCTCAGGTAGAGAGTGTCCTGGAGTGGGATTGAGAAGGGAATGAATGATTATGGAATAGTGTGTTGCTTCAGGTCAGCAGGTTGATGGTCTCGGGGAAGAGAGTCGGGTTCTTCGAGGTCTGATTGTCGTGGTTGTTGTCGACAGGCTAGGTCGGGAACTGGCAGGTTGATTCTTGAATAGGAGTCACATGCTGAGTGAGTGAGCTAGTGATGGACCATGTTTCACTGTAGGATTTCTCTTGCCTGTGGGGTTCGGTGTCACAGTGATATGTATTGGAGGTGTTTGTGTTACTGTCGAGTTGGAAGATGTAGTCTTGAAGAACGTTGTAATGAAGTGTCATGTGACACAGTTAAAGATGTGAACCACCCAGTAAAGTAGCGGGTATAAGCTATCACTAATTATGGTCATGTGGTATGTAGGGTTTCTACATATTTATATTGTATTTGATCATCTTAATTTTCAGTTGGGTATAGCAGAAGTGTGCTCCCTCGGGGGCGTTGCTGACCGCAATTAATTCTTATTTCGTTTTTGTCCACGTTCATGTACATTTAAGAGGTTTAATTTTTATTTATATATATATATATATATATATATATATAGTATATTTTATGTATATTACTGGTTGGATGATAAATGTTATCAAAATTAAATGTTTTAGAGTTGTAGAAGGGATTTTGGATGAAAGCATAAGATGTCAATATAGAATAAAAATTTTAGGACCCCCCCCCCCCCTTTTTTCCATGGAAGTTTCTAAACTGATTTTGGATGTTCCCGATGGGGACTCCCATTCCTGATAGAGCATAGGTGGGGCTCTTTTCTCCTGATGATGTCAATACTTGCCCAAGTTATTTCTTTTTCGGTGGTGGTCCAATGGATATTCCTGATGATGGCGGTTCAATGGATGTCCTGGTTATGGCGTTCCAATGGATGTCCTGGTGATGGCGGTCCAATGGATGTCCTGGTTATGACGGTCCAATGGATGTCCTGGTGATGGCGGTCCAATGGATGCCCTGGTTATGGCGTTCCAATGGATGTCCTGGTGATGACGACCCAATGGATGTCCTGGTTATGGCGGTCCAATGGATGTCCTGGTGATGGCAGTCCAATGGATGTCCTGGTGATGGCGTTCCTAGAAAATCTTGATGGTGATGCTATGGACCTTCTTTTGTGATCTGGAATGATAGAATAACTGCTGGTCCTACTTCGATTCTGGCCATTTCTTCTTGGTTCCCGGTAATTTCTTCTCAAATTTGGGTGGACTTCTTAACATAGATGGACTGCTTCTTCATCAGGAGTCCTCCCCTATAAGGAGGGGGGATGTGATGGAAATCCCGTCACTGCACATCTGTGAATAATTTACACCTAGTCAAAATGAAAAAAAAATTCTTCAAATTAATTAATGGGTTGGACCGCGTCGCCATTTCCCTCGGAAAAAGGTTCTTACTGTGTCTGCCTGATAACTTGTTGAATTGTGCAGCTTACGACCCGGTACCCACGAACTTTCACACACGCTGTTTTGAGGTTTGAAACTTTTCGACGTAGATTAAAACACTAATAAAATAGAACTGTGATATACATGCTAACTTCAAATTACTACCAAACACTTAAAAAATATTTGAGGCATCGGAAAATAACTGAATATGTCCGTGCCTAATTTTCACGTGCAGCAGCATCGAGGCATGACGAAGGAGTGGGCACCGGACTGATGTTTCAGTGATTCGTCGTGCGAGCGCAGCACAGACAGTGACCGCCTTTGTAAACAGCTTGGGACGATGCGTGCGCAGACAAAAGCATGACATTTCCGTTATGTTACTTCCGGCATCTTGGTCAAGAGGATCGGAGTGGAGAGCGCACTACAAATTTATTGGGTATTTAAAAAATCATTTTGTCCGACCCCCTAAGGGGAATTGGTGTTCTCTGTGTCGATCACCATATATTGTAATAAATGGTAAAATCAACATCCGTTGGCTGCACATTGCTTGTACCATCCAAAGAGTATTTAAACACCGCTCCAATTCTTTGAAAAATGTTTTTTTTTAGGGTAGAATTAAATTGATTGGTAGCGCAAGTGGGCGGCACGGTGTATTTGATGCCGACCCACACTGTTCTCTAGGTCAGTTCAGCAACCTCGAAGGTGCAAGCTTCTGCCATGAGATAAGTATTACTTTATTTGCAATCACCAATGTAGGCTCCTAAAGCGAAAAGGCCATTTACGTCACTTGGATGTTAGTCAGGGGCCATGATGGTCGTAAAATAATTTTTAAAATATTTTACAATTTTGGGAAATGTTTGCTTTTTAGCCAAAATCCAATAGTGTTACTTTTGTAACCAAGTTCTAGTGGCTATGACATCACCAAGATGCAAAGTGGTGGTAACCACTAGGAACCATGCGCAAACTCTAGCGACCACTTGTAAACATTATTCAACATTTGTAAACTATTGTTAATTTTCGTGACCATTTGTAAACACTGGCCAATAATCGTCAATCATGGTCTCAACCTTTTTTATTAAGCGGAGCTATGCGAAACTCCTTGATCTTATGACTTTTTAAGAGAAACTTTATGAAGTTTTGGGCTTGTTCTAAAAATCCAATTTACTCACGGAGTTAAGGCTTGTGTTGCGTGGCAGTTGCTCCCATCCACTTGGGATTGCGAGTAAATTAAAACTTAATTATTGTTTGATGACCAGTATTGTGTTACCAAAATGGGTTCTTTCCTAGCATAGGAATTAAACATGATGTAATAATGTCAATGGTTAATATAGGTGCGACAGAAATATAGCAGCCATTTGTAACTATAGTAAATAGGAGTCACCTGCTCAATATATATATTTTTTTGTATTAACTGATTAATATGGCCAGTAAATATAACCTGTATAAGTATTAGCTAAAAATCAGTGAATGTGTTGGTACCTGAATTTGGTTGCATTTTATCTATATTTTGGGCAATCTGGGTTTTATGTAAATGTTTTTAAATATATAATTTTATATATATGGGGAAGGAAAATTATAATGTTACCATACGATATGAATTGTAAGATAACCAAGAAAGTATTCCATGTGTAACATTTGTAAAAGAAATGTTAATGAAAATAAATAATTTAAAGAAATATTAAATATTAAAATTAACATGACCACACTTCTTTGTTTCTATTACAGATCGTTGCAAACAGCTAACTACCCTTTACACAGTGCAGAAAAGTTGTTTTTGCAATGATTTTGCAATGCTTGTGTTCTGATTGGATTTTGCTAGGGTTTATGCATTACCTGCATTGCCACGCCCTTGGTGTAGGATGTAGTAAGGTCAGAAAAGCTACGCACTCTACTTTTGGTGCAGTGAGTGTGTATTTCCGGAGATGCTTTCGGTTCCAGTGTCCTGTTCTTTCCCCATTCCAGCAGCTTCGTCTGCGTTCTTTAGTAGTATCATGAATTGTCGTTCTGGTAGCTGCAACCAATGTTGCTTCCAGTGAAAGTAGGAGAAACTTTGTCGTCTGTCCATCCAGTAATGAGAAGCCTTCTTGACAACACCTTCCGTCCAAATAGAAAGGCCAGTGACATGGTAGCAACCCTTCAAAGCCTTTGTATTAATATCGCTTTCTTCTCGGTTTCAAATGGACGTAGATAAGCCCCAATTTGTGATAACACAGCAGGTCGATTCATTACTTGATCTCCGATATAAGGACTTGCGCGCTGAAGACGAGACAGCAGCAGTTCTGATCCGACAATATGTTCGCCACATAGTAACTGGTATTCCACACATACAATGGAAGACCAGCTTAGTGACCAATCAGGTAACAGGGAGCCAGATTACGATCTTATTATTTGATACACCCAAACAGAGATCGGATGGCACTTCCAGGTTGAATACTACCTCAGAGAACCTCAGGTTGAACAGAATGTACACCATCTTGTGGTGTAACGTGCGCAAATAGTCCTACTCTGTGTTAATTATTGTAGCAAAACTATATTTGGAATCGCCAGCATCTTTCACTAGTTCAGAGAGTACTGCCTTCCCTGCAGGCAATACAGATATTTCCAAGCGCAATTCTCTGTGCCCAGAGAACAGTAATGCACTTGTATTTGTACGCAATCATCGACCTTTCTGAAACCCATAAGATCAGATCTCGTTCACTTCCGAGCGGTATTAATTTTGTTAAAACAAATGTCTAACAATAATTTGGTTTTTTTTTTTTTTTAGAGGGATATAGAGCCGTATGTAGAGAATGAACTAGTCGTCACTAACACTAGAAACACAGGGAAATCGTCACTAGATGGCTCGTTTCGTATTGTTGTGGTGCGGCTAAGCCTTTGGCTTGGCGATAACATGAGGGTAGAGAGGGCGAGGTCGCGAAGGCGAGGCGTCGCCGAGCCGTAAACGCAGAGTCTTCAGCCTACGGCATCACTGCAGGTAAAGTCGTTCCAGTAGGATGCGACGTAAGGACTCTTAGCTTAATTCCGCGGCCGTTGGTATAATTGCTAAATAATGTAGAAGCTTGCAGAGTCAGATAACTGATACGCTCCCCCGGCGCAATGTAAAGTAGTAGCAATAATGTGTTGTACGAATCCTATTGTAAGAGATATATATGGTAAAATATAGATGACGGAATGACTTTAATGTGTGCTTACCGTTAGTATACGACCTCCCAAACAGCTTGTACAATAAACATCGGGCCAATCACTACATTGGTGGAGGCTAGGGCCATCCCCACCTCTTATTAGCATGCAAAGTTCCGCCAATCCCCTTTAAATAGCGTTTGCATAAGCTCATGGTTATAAATTTTATAATTGTTTAAATTTGTAAAGATTATCGAAAATACTAACTTGTTGTGAGGGATGAATTCTATACCACCTCCCCCCCAACTAAATTGGCGAACCCCTCCTACCCACGCTACAAATAATAATGCGCCGTAAATAAATTTTAATTATGTTGCTTTACGCTATGTCAAATACATATGATAACTTAACGGAACATTTCAAAGGCTCTGTGTGCGACTTAAGTATTAGGGTATACTTATGGTTGTATACTCCAATATGTAATTAGTTTGCTAATTTTAATAACGTTATCGTCAGGTTATTACAGTGAAGTACGGCAGGAAATTTTATAAGGTCATAATAAATAAAATGCATTAGCGATATGGTTAAGAATTGATGTAAAATTACGAGTGTAATATTAAAAGGCAAGCAGGTAAATGGTAGGTTTACCAGCGGCTAAATGCACGCCAATAACCGCTACTATGTAGTGTTGTGTAAGTCAGGAGGAAGGACCTTGCACAGCAAGTGTTTCCTAGTGCGACTCCTAGCGCAACGACCATATCTTCCTCTCAGACACGCTTCATTTTGTTTATTTTCATTATATGCACATCGGACGCATGTAGAAAGCGGTCCCGTCACAAAGGTCATGGCCGATTCCCTCCCCAGTTCCATGCACGTGTGTACATCCCGCTAAATAAATAGATGTTATTACAATGAACATTTACAGACGGGGTTTTATATGTTGTAATTACCTCAGGAAGCGAAAACTCGTATCGGGTTGACAATACCATTTCTTGCTGTCTGAACTACACTGGAATTACAAAATAATCGGAACAAAACCATGCAATTTGAAACGGACCCTTAACATTAGGTTAAGGTTACATAACTTGACACACTATATACACTTGTATGTGTATATGCATACAATCTATTCGCGGTACATTGAGCGCTTCAGGTTCCACTAATGGCAACAATGTATAATTACGAAGTCGTTTCATAACCAACGTACCTGGGAGCAAACAGACAAAAGTATGCGTGTAATTTCACACAGTAACGGCGTGATTACTTAGATATATTCATTACAAAGTGCTTAACGTACCGCAAATGTACTATAGCTGTAGTGATAGATCTGGACCAATCGGAATATTGGAATTGTTCATCCACACACGTCTTGTTGCCATGGTGCAGAACCTTCCGCTATCAGGAAATATTATGCAAATTCATCTCGTATTTCAATAGCAGCTTATTCGTTCCTTCTGCGAACCCTGCGAAGAGGTAGAAACGACGTTTGGTTCACTGTATCTCTTCTCCAAATCCCATGGATCACTTTCTGTGTGTCATTGCATTATACGTCGAAACCTCCAGGTGGTGTGTAAATCCTTGACGCAGTACTGTTTCGTCGTAAGAAGTTATGTGAATGAACCACTGTTAGCACAAGCAATAAGGCGGTACTGGATTCCAAAAGCAAAGGTTTTCGTAAGAAACGAAGCACTGAAGCTAATGTTCCTAAGGCATTTTCCACTGTTCGCCTAGTTCGACTTACTCTGTAGTTATAAATACGTCCTTTCGTCCCATTATCATGTTGTCCTGGAAAAAATTTCATTATGTTATTCAACAGGGGGAAAGCGTCATCTGCAACAAACACAGGCGGAATCGGCAGGGTCCTCCCTGTTAGAGGGGAGGGTCCTCCCTGTTAGAGGGCAGGGTCCTCCCTGTTAGTGGGCAGGGTCCTCCCTGTTAGAGGGGAGGAGTGTTAGCTGTTAGCTGTTTACAAAAACGTGTTGCTGCGAAAACACCTCCAACAGATATTCTCCCCTGACAAACAATATCTGCATTAACTACAGCAATAAAGATAATACTAAGATATCCTTTGTAGTTAAAAAAATTCTGTGCAGGCAATTAAGGTGTTTGAAAAGACACGTGCTTGCCATCAATCCATCCACAACAATGCGGAAAGAGTTCCCCGTATGTTGAACTCCCTTTCAATCAGTTCCCATTCGTTTGCATTCCTGGGTACCTGTAAGTGAGAGGGTATTCTTAATATAATTTTATATTGTCTAAATTGTAGCAAATACAGTAGAGGATATCAAGCGCGGCCTACCCTTTCGCACTGGAGATGGTGGCACATGCATGTACACTAGCGATACCTAGACAGCTGAGAGTACCTATCATGGAACACACTCTAATATAGTGCCGCCATCTAGAAGTAGCATAAATAGACAAATGCAACTATCTGTATTGGTATGGGTCCTATGTACTGGTCTGTACTCAGCACCGCATGGCGCGCTGCTATGAGTTTTCGCCAAACAGAAGGCCTCAGTGTCTGGTATTGTTCTCTACTGTATTTTATTGTAGTTACTTTAGGATTATATTGTAGTTGGTTTCTAAAGTGGTTGCATTTGCATGTGCCACATACACATGTGTTAATGTAATTGCTTGCTCCACAGGTCGCTGAAGACTAGAATAGAAGTGAAAATACTCCCGAAGGACAAGATGAGACTGTGATAGAGGAACGTGGTGAGCCTGGGATCCAGTCTGACGCATCACACCTTGATACACCCCGACAGATTGCGGATGTGTCTACACCGGTTACGTCTGGCAATGCTTCAACACAGCAGGATACGGACACTCAATGTGGCGTCTCAGCAAGGCAACCTCCCACGTTTCAGAAGAAACGGGAAATGACACATCCCAGAGCAGAGGAAGTATTTCAAATAATGAAAGCTGTATGGAAAGGGTGAAAATAAAAAGATGAGTACTGCGTGTTAGCGGAATAAATCGATCACAAGTTACGTAAACTTACCAATGAGAAAACGAGAAATAACGTTTAACAAGTTATCAACACAGTGTTATGGGAAGCTACACGTGGAAAAAAATAACAACTACTGTGCAGCCTCACCACATTCGCAATATACCATGTCTTTCAGCCAGGGATCATGATGACTCCTTTCAGTGTGCCATCATCAAGTGACACGAATAATTCAACGGCCTGTCTGGCATTACTTCTGTTCTTGAAGAAATTTCATGAGATATCAACGTGCAATATCATATATAAAACATAGACGTTACAAGTTAATGTTTGTAACTGAATTCATTCACATGTCCACAAATAGCTTTGTATATAATAAACATGTTTACATTTAATTTGGGTATGTAAGCTGTAAAATATGAATTACAGCTTTATATTTGTCATAACCTTGGTAAGTTTTTATGTTTTCACCAAAGATAGGTCCTTCAACATTACTGTCAGATGAATTATATACATTGGTAATAATAACCATGGACATGTCAAGATTATTCCCTCACTTTGTAACATAACTCAAGATGATGTACTGCTTATAAACAGTTTGCAGTAAAAGTGGATGTGGCTGCATATGAATGTAGTACATCAATATGACCAGGTTACTTGCTATGTACGTGTTACCGCACAGACCCCAGCCATATGGCACGGTCACGTGTATTGTAAATAAAGCCTTCCCTTGTAGTAACACTTCAGTTCATTCATTTCAATTGCACACATACGGAATACATCAGAATGAAAGCGAAAAGGCCTAGACGGAGCTGTGATCCGGAACTTCGCCAGTGGTTCGATCCCACGCTAGAGGCGTGGATCACCAGCCCCCAGGGTGCACAATACTCGGCTTAGGAACGAAGGTTAGATTATTGTGTGTCGCGTTAAGGGCCTTACAGAAAGGATACACAGTGCACGAGACACATTCATTTCACCTCGCAACAGGTAAACCCACGCACACGTGACAGAATGTATCATCTGATCCAGGAGGTCGTATATATGCATTGCTTTGCTCACGAGCGTCAAAACATGTTGAGACTTTTGTCGGGAAGCTGACCCGAAAATACAATGGCCCAGGACAAGAAATAATACGTCACTGACCTGCAGAAGGATTCCAGGTAGTTTAAAGGCGTACGAGATGAGAGGGACTTTATACTGTGGAGTCCAAATATATATTTCACAGTGTGTGCAGTAAATCACGAGATTACTGCAAAAAAATATGACCTCCTTGGATAAGAACTTGAGAGCAGAAAAGCGCCTGTGTCCCAGGAACGTACAAAGTTTGTATATTTGTAAATTATGATAAGAGTTTTAAATAAGTTAGCATAATAACCTACTGTAAATATGTATTATTAATTGAAACCATATATTTATGAGTAGGCCTAAGTATGTAAACATCACAGTATTAATTATATATCATTACTGAAATGAATGAAAGTAGTCAACCTCCGCACACATAGAGAGCAAAATTTAGATGTAACAGAAAGCAAAATTAGAATAAGAAATTGCATGAAATGAAATAAAAGTAACAATTATTGAAGTAAGAGGAATATTGCAGACGGTACAAATTAGAGACAAAAAGTAGAAAATTGCCCGGAGAAGGAAATAAGTAACTAAATGTAGGAAGTTTATGATAGTAAATCTACAAGTTAGTAAATAGAATTATTGCCATAAATAAGTAAAGTAATGAGTGCTGTTAAGTTGATAAAATAATAGTAAATGGCGTACTTTTATGTGTGTTTTTAATGCAGTATAATTATTAGTTAAATCAGGGCATTTAAAGGTATAAGTAGTACATTGAAATAAACTGTCTGCGTACATCAGTTTCAAAGTATACAAAAGAAGTTGCAAGCTGCAAAATAAAGGAATTTAGTGCCACACAAGGCAATATTACATAACATAATTAAAATTAAATTGTTATATTTAAAACACAGTGCCTTACAGCAGAGAGAAGTTGAGTAAGACAATTGCGGCATTAAACACGCTGAATAATTAAGTAATTTTAATGTGCACTTAGTATCAGATTTTAAAGGCGCGCATTTTCACTGTAGTAAAATGGGCGCAGGAAAGCGACACTTGAGATGCTCAAGGCTGCAAGTACGCGCGGCCCATATCCATGTTAATGGTTACACCTTCTCAACACTCACTCCCCGCTCACCAGCTTACTTTCGTGCGATTCACCATTTCCGCATCGCGCAAGGCAAGCGGCGTATTAACGAAAAACGTCACCGCGAAGGCTACACTGTAAACAAACACAGGCGCGTTTGAAGGCACGCAGGATATTGTACACACTGATCGGCGATGCCAGGTCGTAAACCTGCGATTGAAAGTTTCACAGTTACAGCCAATGCATTTATTATGCATCGGAAATACTGGCCAGGGTTCTTGGTTTCAGGCGACAGAGAGGAATACAGATATAATTATAGCGTACGTGATGGTCTAGCCAGCCAATCAGCACAGACAAAGTAATCGGTGCACGATCGTACAGTAAAAATTAAGCAGCCTAGCCAGCTGGCCTACACAGTGTCTTCTGCGCACGAGTGCAGGAGGAAAATAGAGGTATATCGGGGATAGAACCCGGATAATTGTGAGTGCACAATTTAAAATATTCATTCGTGTGGTTGAGGTGCCTCCACCGAACTTAATTAGCTAGAAATAAAACGATCTAGCTTGCGATACAGGATAGAGCCATTGCCTTTCGCATCCGAGAGCTGAAAGGAAATTCGGGGCCTCATCGGGAATCGAACCCGAATTATAGTTATGGCCTCTATGTGTAGGCAAAATTGCACAAATGCATTTCCTATCCCGCGTGGTCGAGGTGTCTCCCACTGGAAGGACTTATGGGGAATGGGCTAGAAGGAGATAGAGGACGAATGACATTTTCTGTGGGGTCGATGTGTTACACAGTAACCAAAATTCTAAAGGTTTTGTTAGTGTGCCAAGTAAGCGACACTAACTAGGCATTACTAAAGACGTTCTGCCGTTTGTGGAGTATGCTACACGGTAGCATATTAGTGTCCCTGAGATCCCTAGTTTCTCATGAGAGATCCCGCCAGGCGATACACAGCAGCTGTTTCACGAGGGCATGCTGCATTCCAGAACTTCTGAGCTGAGGCCTATACCCGACAATCAATAACATTTCAGTGTAGCGCTTAAGTGTTGAATTCCAAAGTAAAAGCCAGCAGTAGATATGAATTCATATAAGAAGAGTGATATATAATAAACAGCAATATGCATTAGAGCGGATAATCCAATAACAGCGTCAAAGAGAGGATAATAGAGTGAGATGTAATTTAGAAAATTATGTATAATTTCAGCGCAGAATTAGTGCATTAAGACTTATATAGTGGAGAATTTTCGCAACCTAATGTGTAAATAAATGTTAATATATTGTTAACGATCATTGTATAATGGTGTAAATAAGGCAGACGCAAACAGAACAGTAATACAAGGGTATTCAGGAATAACGTAATGACATTATTTAGGTGTAATGTGCATGGAAGTATATAGGAGATTAGTTACAAAAGAGTATTCCATAGATAAGGCAGAATTGTAATACATTAGAACAGTAAGGAATAGAAGAGCACATCAATTAGTGGATGTCATAACAGTGTAACTAAGCATAATGAAAGTGTACCAATTCATAACAAGTATAGCAGCTATAAAGAAAATTAATATTATAAATGTAGCACAGAATATTCAGGCAGCATGAAAGTGTTACAGACAGGCCAGACACAGCAACAGAGATTCCAGCACAACGCCAACAGGAGCCCCGCGGCAGATAGAACACGTCACGTTGACAGCGCCATCAACCATGGCACCGCAGCGCGGCGCAGCGAGAAATGCCGTTAGGTGCACCGAGCTTCCAGAGCGCGCGGCGAAAGGTAACAGGGTAGCACAAGGTAAAAGTCTCAAGTTTTACACCTCACTAGCATAACATTGAAATACATCTGGACCCAAATTCACAAACAAATACACTCCACAAATAGCTAACAGCGGACACGTAGTATATTTAAACAATTCTGCTGCAAATTAAATATAAGCGAGTTAGAAATGTTAAATTTAAACAAATATGTGATTTAAATTAGTTAAAAAGAGAAATTGCATACATCTAATATGTATTTAAAAGAAATCAAAGTATTCTGGATTCTATTTAAAGTTAAAGAAATGATGTAAGCGTATTACATATAAATTAAAAATAATTGTCAGTCAAATACTGAAGTAAATAGATAAATGAATAGTAACACAAAGCAAATAAATAGCAATATATATTTATTTAACTCGAATCAGTTTTCATTGTCAATAATTATAATGTGTATTTCAATTAAGTTATATGTAAAAAGTTTTAAAGGGAGAATGTAGAAACACATTGTAATATTTTCACAGAGAAAAATATTCACAAATTACAAATTTTTCAGACTTCAAGCAAAAACATAGTTTGTTGAAGGCCTATATCAGCTTAAGGCCCATTAATTTCCTTAATTTTAAAGTATTAACTTTATATGAGTGGAAACAAAACTACTTTTATTATTGCAATATATTTTCTTACAGCAAACCAAAAGCATATTTTTGGTCAAAGTTACAATTAAAAGATTCAGTATACACATAGAGTGACACCTAATTGTCGTATTATGCTAAGGTTTCAAAGCTTACTACAAAAGCATTTATAGTAGTTAAATATTATAAGGATATTAAGTGGTTAGAGTACGGTACAATCCATTTAATGCTTCCCTAGTATCAAGGTATAATGGCGAACAATATTTGAATTATTTATATTTTAACATTGAGTTAACTTTTAAGTTAGAATATACGCAATTTCGTCTCGATACGCAATTATATCTAATCCCACATTAAAAACACGGCGCCAAACGTAGTACCTCGTAAGTTAGTATTAAGACATACAGGGCGTAGTCATTATTTTTGTGTAATTAATATTGGTACTGATGTATATGTTTAAATATGAATGTATTCAAATGTACATGTAGCAGACGTTCACAAACATACTTGTAAAGTGTTTAAATTATTAATAATTCTTTATTTGAGCAACAGGGTTTTCAATTTTATGGCACACTTGTTCAAATGTACAGGTATTATAAATATTTTTCATTTTAAAACATGTAACATTTAACTTCACATGATAGGATGAACTAATAACACATTATTTTGTAAAGTAAAAGTTCGTTGTTTCACAACAATTATAAATGTTATATTAATGTAACTCGTATACTTGAAAGGCACAGCCGATTAGATAGACTTAGGACCTCAAGAGAAGCTGATGCGACAGTACAGCCTTCCTCGTGAGAACCGCGGCAACCACGTGGAAGGCTGTACACCCCTTACATACAACAAGTTAACCAGGAGCTCGGTCAAGGACATTCATTCACTTGACATTCATTCACCAGTAGTACGTCGGAACCGCAGTCCAAACAAACATTTCGAAGGCGTAGCTACAATCAAGAAAGAAGGCAGGGCAGTTCCTTTACCCCCACTATCCCTGCTTCGTACTACTTTCCTTCCAACAATTTCCCACCGTAGCGAAGACGATTCTTCAACCAATCATATTCCTGCTGGCAGGAAGCAAATGAAGGATCCCCGGATATTTCTAACAGCTTCAGCACTCCATAAAATAAATTGTATATCAACCACAAATCACTCCACGAGATGAGGACATCAAGCTTGTTAGAACAGGAGGGTAATGTTGCGGTGCGGCCAAGTCTTTGGCTTGGCGATAACATGTAACTACCACCAACGTAAAGAGGACGAGGTTGCGAAGGCGAGGCGTCGCCGAGTTAGTTATGAAAACAGATCCAACAACAAGGATACAGCCTCCATATTTAAGGAGCGTACAGCGGTGGGCTCAAGGTTTTACGTCACCACGCCGACGACGAGGAAGATGGACCAGCTCCAGGGGTTCGAACATCCGTAAACGCAGAGTCTTCAGCCTACGGCATCACTGCAGGTAAAGTCGTTCCAGTAGGATGCGACGTAAGGACTCTTAGCTTATTTCCGCGGCCGTTGGTATAAATGCTAAATAATGTAGAAGCTTGCAGAGTCAGATAACTGATACGCTCCCCCGGCGCAATGTAAAGTAGTAGCAATAATGTGTTGTACGAATCCTATTGTAAGAGATATATATGGTTGAATATAGATGACGGAATGACTTTAATGTGTGTTTTATCTTGAGTATACGACCTCCTAAACAGCTTGTACAATAAACATCAGGCCAATCACAACAGTATGCTCAGTCACATTGACCAATATTCATCCTTGTTAGTAAAGTGTCGATAATAGCTGCATGTAGAGAAGTATCTAGTCGCCACTAGTACTAGAGACTAAGCGAAACTGGTACTAGATTGCTCGTTTTGTGTATGCTCAGTTACTGTAAGTTGTATTGGCCCTTACTTTCTAAGTGGAGAAATCTAGTCGCCGAACGACCTCCCTAAATTACCAATTAGTGAAGATTTTCTGCAAAATGATGGTAACACGACACCATTTTTTAATATAATTTATTGTGTTTAAAGTGTACGGTGCTGCATAATCACATATTCCTGTTAAGAGAATGTATTTAATGAACTAGAATACTGCATTTACGAATATATTGTAATTTTCCATACAGATTTGTTTCGCATTAATAACGTTTATTTCGTTTGCAACAGTAATATATGTGTCGTAGTCGCTAAATATCTCCACACTTAATCAATTTCATTTATTACTTTAGATATTTAATTGTTATCATATGCGAATCTAAATTATCTAAATACAAACAAACTGAATCACAAAAATAGGAAGATTTAAAGAATATACATATTAAAAAAATAAAGTGCGTTTTTATAACACTAAGCATATTTCACAAGTATGTTAACGATTTCGCGAAGTATATTTAGAAAATCGTACATGTAGGTGGTTTTTAAACTTTGTTGATTGGTTCAAATAGCAATAAAAGAACTTATGTGTGGTGGTTTTGGTGTGTGGGTAGTATTGCTAGTAAATAATTAATGCCTTACCTCAAAAATCCCTTTAACAAAATCTCTTAATTACGTTATTTCATAAACTTTCGTTTGAAATTTCTTAGAAATTGCGATTCCGCATATATTGACTGGTAGTATTTACGTTTCCACAAGCGTTTTCTGTTGATCCCAGCATATGAATTACATTTTTATACAGTATAAGTATAATATGCCTATTTCAAGGAGAAAATCTCTCCATTTTATTTCTTATAACAAGAAGGAGACGTCATAGTTTCCACGACTTCCTATTGGCTGAGATCTACTAAAGTCATTAATTCCGGGCAAGGTCGTGTGTCATAGTATTTAGTAACTATCCATACTAAACTTCATGAATCCGCACTTGTCGTTAAACTACAAATCTCTGAGCTTACAACATCTAGCGACGCTTGGAATCTTGAGTACAGGAAGTGGCAATAGTGCTTCATTTCTAGGAAAGCCTGTGAATATGGACCATAGTCGACAAAACGTCACCGAACTTTTTCTACAGATAACTACATTGGTTTGAACGATTATTCGGCAGTATGCTTTATTTGAATCCCCTAAACTAGTTGTTTTTCACATTAAAATGTATCTTCTTTCCCTAAAGAATTTTACAAAAATTCCGACAAATTTATAGAAACTTATGCAAAAATTTATTTTTAATAAACTTACATTTCCGGAGGTCTTCCCTTCGCCACGTCCAGCAGACGTGTTCCGGCAACGCACGAGCAACGTGAGAATCTGTAAGGTCATGTTCGACCGATAGCCCAGGAAAGTTGAAGGATAATACTAGCTGAGAGAGATACCATTCGAGTGAATGTCCCTTTACGATAGAAACTCAGTAGGCCTACCTAGTGCCAAAACCGTAAGCACATACGTAAACAACATGCTCCGTTACTCGTGCAAGAGAGAGATAGAGAGAGAGAGAGCAACACCACAGGAACAAATAGTGCATGTACTTATTATTTTAAAAAACGAATTACCCATGACATGTGAGGAGATATCGACACACACACATGTCAACTTTTTATGTACTCTGCTCTCAGAAGGCGCAAATCAGAGGTGTTACCTTAACTCCCCCTTACTATACTCATTCTACCCTATGCTACCATATTTGTTTTTCCATTCATCATTTGTTTATATGTTACTGGAGGCGGCCATATTTGATATACAGTTCATAATTTGTTACTGGAGGCTGCCATATTTGTTTTATCGTTCGTCATTTGTAAACATATGTTACTGGAGGCAGCTATGTTGGTCGGTGCAATCCGTAATCTTGGTAGGCATTTGCCACATATTGCTAGGTGCAGTCCTCCATGTTGGTGTTATATAGTCATTTATTTAAGAGTTTGGCTCTCATCTTCGTTTGGTTACCATATTATATTTAATATGTTTACCACCAGGTGACAGCCATATTTGTTTACATGTTTAATGTATAGGTTGCTCTGATTGCCTCCGCAAATATATTTATTGGCTAATTAGTCACCTTCATTCCATCCCCTCCAAGTTAGATTATATTTTGAAACACATTGGTAGTATCGACTAAGTCGCCTGCTATTGGCCTGTACCGAATGGTCACATTGACTATACAGGTTTATTAATATTCTTCAATGTTCACCTCTCAATGTCAGCCTCGGTGACCCAGGAATTGAATTGGGTAGGGAAACACCACTACTTGAAGTTCACCCTTAAGTTGTGTTATTTCAGCACCTTCTCGAACATTGAAGCTGGCGACCAGCAATTGACTCAACGTATGTAGCCAGCCTCCTTAAGTTCTTCGATGGTTGAAACCATCTCGTTGGTGTGGAAATAATTTCCAACAATTTGCGAAACCAGCAGTAGCTCGAGCCTCACGACTAGCTCGTTCGGGTTGTCCCAGAATATAAATAGTATATGTTCTTGCCGTGGTCTATCTTCTTCAGATCTTCACCGCTTTTCAATGCTAGGCCGCTGAAGAGATCTGCGAGAATGTCGATTTTTTCATGATCTTCATCTTTATAAACACCTGTCTCGGGATCGTTATCTTGGTAAAGTGCCTGCGTAAAGTTCAAGCAAAGTCTTATATTCCAGGAGGTCGGGTTCTGTAAACACCCTGGTCTCCTTGCGAAATAGAAGTTTGTATAGCCCCCCCCCCCCTCCGGGTTCACCGTATAGTAAATTGACAACTCAGATGCTCCCACTTGGTGAAAATACTATTTCATCAGCGCCGAGGAACCATTAGTATTATGCGTGTATACACCGTATATCATATAATTATTATGAGAGGTCTATAATTGTAGGTACTGTCGAGTCAGAGTATTAGATTTCGGGGCACTCTTTTGTACATTTTTCTTGTGTGGCAAATCCGCATCTGACCCATAATCTTGATCTGACAGTACTTCGTCATGTTTTCGCTTTTTCAAAGACTTAGCGGTATTGTCTATTTCGGTATTTGCGGCTACGGGTGCTCCAGTACTCTCGCAAAGTACATTGAAATGACAAGTAATGAGCTTAAAAATGTCTTCATTTATATGGTCGTGTGAAATTTTGGCTTTCTTGGCGAGCGGACAGACTGAATCGTCCGATGTAGTTCGTTGGCAATGTCCGACATAGTACTGAATAAAAAAAATTACTGTAGCTCTCTTTTGTAGGTTTAGTGATGAGTCTCTGCCAAAATACTTTCGAACTTGCTCAGACGTGCGCTTCAAACTTCCAATATGCCCCTGCTGTAATTTTCAATATCTGTTTAAGTAGCAAAGTGGGAAATCGAGGTAGCGAATGTACGTGTATTTCTTTTCAGATTTTTCAGTTTCTCTCCATTTTGCAGTTTCTGTCGTCAATTTGCCTTTGGAAACTCGTCATGTGCTCTTCCATGGCCACCATATAGCCGACAATCTCTGTTTTTCCACGCTCCATCTTCGCCCCGAGTTTGGACAGGTAGTCCTGAAAAAAATGTGTCGTGTTCGGCCAACATACTGCTCAATTCCGAGGTGATGTCATTACCAGTTTATAGGACGAAATTTTTAGTAGCTGCAACCCCGGATCGTTTGGGTTCGCCAATGTTTCGAATTATTCTTCTACCATTATTACAAGCTCCTTCATTTCCTGCTACGAGGCAACCTCCATCGCCGTCTTTGTGAGAACGCAGCTTGAGGCTACTCTGCCCGAATTTCGACATGATGTAACTCAGTCTCGATTGCCAGCGAGGAACTGATCGAATCCACGCCTGAACCTCCCATTATATAGGGGCAAGTCCTTTACGTTCGTCAAAAATCCGTATTTCTCTTCCCAGTACAAATAACACATATCACATATCCTTGAATTCTGATAGCGTTATATCCGTATTGCCATGATTGTCGTAAGCGTGGCGTAAATAAGTACCATCCATGCGAAACAGCACCATCACATTGCATTATGGCGAAGCATCTGTTTAGGTATGCGTGAATAAGTCTGGCCAAAGTACATGCAGTCCATGTTTACATGCCGATCTATGCTAAAGTTATCTTGTATGCAAGTTAGTTTCTCTCAGGTAATGTCATCGAAGACAAATATCGAGTTTCGCAGTGCTTCGCTCGGAGGTACGACGGCTTCGTTATCATTGCATGGGGAATAACCCATGCCTTCCAAGGCGTACAGTACTTGGGCCAGTCGCTGGTATTTCGGTTGCTGGAGCGATTTTGAATATAGGTATGCGTTTTTGAACCGAAGGCCGTTCTCTTCTTCCAGCAGGCTCAGTAGGACGCACATTTTCCCGCAATTTGATGGTCCCGCCATGATGCACCTCACTGAATTGGAAGAGAGGCTTTCATGTTGCGATTCATGGGAGATAGTTTCATCTTCATCTTGAATGCGCATGGATAGAGTAACACCTCGCTTGGCGATCTGTATACTGTTGGCTTCTGCTTGGTTTATATTGTGACGAAGGTAAAAATAGGCACGAATTTTTTTTTTGTATTTTCCCATACTTGAACTTTTTGTAATACTTTTCCTTTTTTTTTGTTCGTATATGCCCCTAATTTAGTTCAGTCTTCTTTTGGGTATACCTACCTCTTTCCTTTTTTATTCGGAAACCTCTAATTTCTTTGGAAAGCCCTATTATTTTTTCCCGGATACATATACTTTAGAATTTCGCATTTGGAGTTTAGGTGTTAAGTTATATGTGGGTGTGGGTAGGGCAATCAGTGTTTCTGTTTTTGTATTCAGGTACGTATCCCCCCCCCCCCCTTTTAACCACAACAAGGTTGTAATGTTTATGTTTGGATTTTAACTTATAATGCCATTTTTTAATTTTCTTTTTGTTTGACTTCCAGAGACTCCATAATTCGTTTTTCTTAAGTCATTCATTTGTTTTCGTATGAATTTTTAAAAAATCTACTCTATTCGGATGATTTTGAAGCTATTTATATTAGGTTAGGATATTAGGTTGTTTATTTCATTTTCCTTGAAATACTTTTAATTGCTGAAGAATCATCTAGAACCGTTGCTGGACGAGTTTTTCAACTTCATGCTAAAATCAGCTTCAGCTCTTTCCGTACCGGCCGCAGCTGCTATTGTTTTTCTCTAACCACTGCGCCAGTAAAGTGCCGTAACCGCTTATCTGTTTTTGTGGTGCACGTTTGCCAGAAAGTTCTTGGAGTCATCCTGACGGGGGACTTTTCGCATCGACTGCTGTGAGATTGTGGGCCGTGGCAGGGGAAGAGAGAGAGAGATTCGTGCTCCGTCTAGCAGACCAAGTATAGGCCCTCAGGGGAAGAGAGAGAGAGAGAGAGATTCGTGCTGCGTCTAGCAGACCAAGTATAGGCCCTCAGGGAAAGAGGGAGAGAGAGATTCGTGCTGCGTCTAGCAGACGAAGTATAGGCCCTCAGGGGAAGAGAGAGAGAGAGAGAGAGAGAGAGAGAGATTCGTGCTGCGTCTAGCAGACGAAGTATAGGCCCTCAGGGGAAGAGGGAGAAAACTTCGTGCTGCGTCTAGCAGACCAAGTATAAACCGTCAGGGGAAGAGAGAGAGAGAGAGAGAGAGAGAGAGATTCGTGCTGCGTCTAGCAGACGAAGTATAGGCCCTCAGGGAAGAGGGAGAAAACTTCGTGCTGCGTCTAGCAGACCAAGTATAAACCGTCAGGGGAAGAGGGAGAAATTCGTGCTGCGTCTAGAAGACCAAGTATAGGCCCTCAGGGGAAGAGAGAGAGAGAGAGAGAGAGAGAGATTCGTGCTGCGTCTAGCAGACGAAGTATAGGCCCTCAGGGGAAGAGGGAGAAAACTTCGTGCTGCCTCTAGCAAACCAAGTATTGACCCTCAGGGGTAGAGGGAGGAAACTTCGTGCTGAACCTGTGTTTGTGTGCACGGAGGGCTGGGATTGGCTGAAGGCCAGGTGCTGCGAGCCATGTCGCCAGGCAAGTCCCGGTGCGCCATGTTCATAGAAGACTAGCATTTGGAGCGAGTGGGCGTGTTTTTGAGATCGGAGGCCGCCAGTGATTCAACAAGTAGTGATAAGTATTTTTCTAACTTTGTTTGCTTTGCTGGGTCGGAGCATTTTTCTTTGCTTCGCGGTAATAGTAGTCCGGCCTAGCCTTTAAATAGTTAAAAAAATTTGGGGCAAAGTAGAGTTTCTTTATCCATCTTGGTCGAGAGAGGGAGAAATCATGGCAGCGATCTTCTAAGGTATTTGGTTAGGAGTTACTCTCGCAGTCGTAAAAGGATACGAGGTAGTCCTATAATGTTGATGTTTTCCTGATGTTAACGAGTCGTGACTTCCTTTACCTAGAAAATATAACTTACCCGAACTAAGTAGGAAAAATTATACTGTACTTGCGGTATTTGAAAGCCTAGAAATTATTCTGTCCACAGGGGATTTTGAAAGACAAGAGATTAAGTTTGCACAAGTGTTCAATTTGGCTGTTCTCTCTTTCTTCACACCAGTAACAAATGAAGAGCGACGATATTTTTGCTAGTCAGTAAGCACTCCCTTTGTAATTTTTTACATCGGAAGAGATTTATTCTTTTTTTTTTAGTTTCCCTTTTTTTCAAATTTCTGCTAAAAGTACGGGCCAATTACTTTATAAATAAACACTAGGTAGAATTGAGTTTGGGGAAGAAAATGTTCTTTTATTTTTTAATGAGGACTTTCCATGTGAACCTACAGCATTTACTTTGAGGTTGGAAACAAGTAACGAACTAATCTGTTGACTGAAATATCTCACTAGCAAAAATAACAAAGGAAAAATAAACGAGAAAAAATAACGAAACAAATTCAATGGATTCTAAAGTTTAGTTAAAAGACTTTCCTTGTATATAACTGGGAGCTCCAGATAATACTTTAAGTTTACTTTCAAAGATGCTTACCTGCCATGACTGAAATGTACCAAATATTTTATTTTTGTTATTTTTTAGTATATTTCTACTCAAAGAATTTATTATTTTGAGGATTACTTACTCATATTTTTGTTAAAATTAATTGCGATTGACTAATAACCAGTAATTTGGAGTAACGCAAGAAATGCGGGCATAACCTCAATGATCAAAAGTTACCTGTCGCTCATGCCGAATAAGCTGTCTGCTGACAAGATGGCAGGCTGGGGAATTGAAAATTGCTACAGTATTCCCATCTATGCCGAAGGCAGGTTCGAAGCAAGTGGTTCGTTCTCCGTGCTATGGGGATTTGCCGAAGACTACAAACGAATTACCATAAATTCGAAGCATGAGCAGAAGATAATGGTACAAATATGCATGTGGACACCATCGTAGGTACGGGAGAAAACCTGGAGGCAGTGGAAGTGAAACAACAGAACAACAGATTATCGAATGGATGCTGCCGCATGTGCAGTTGAGCACTGCAGAACGCGTACAAATGTTGCAGAATGTGTAGGATGGTAAAAAAATCGATGTAGCTTTCAGGCCGTGGAGTCTCGAGACATACACTGTTTTGCCAGCAAGCCAACGCATAACAGGGTGGTGGAGTCCAGCTTTGCTTCTGAGAAACCGCGATACAGAATTGTTGGGCTATCTACTAGAAGACAGCACAATGCAAGACTGAGCCGTTCGTAGTTTGACACTTGTCAAATAGTAAATATGCGAAATAATTTTAATAGCGAAAGCAAACCGTATATTTACATTGACACGAACTTTGAAAATGGACTGTACCTGCTGGCAAATAAGATTAATTCTCAATTCAAAATCCATACTATGGACGCACCCAATCCCCGATATAAAGCCCGGACACATTCAAGAGTTAGGCCCCAGTAAGGTATTAGATGTGAGTAAACAGGACGAGCGAATTACCTCCAATGTGATCGACTGCAGAATCGAATTCACTACAAATAGAAATATTCCTGCGAATACATGCACATTCTGCCTAATACTTCACGATTGACTTGTATCTTGAAACCGCCGAAACAAGACCGTCAAAATGCTGGCATGAGCTCGGCTGACTTTTCGCACATTACAGCTGTTCATTCGTCTTCAAGAATTGCCAGCTTCAAGGTTCCAGAAGGTGCTGAAATGACGTAATGGAAGGGCGTACTTCAAGTGATGGGGTTTTCCTGCCCGCTTCAATTGCTGGGTCGCCGCGACATATATATCGAGCTGTGAACATCGAAATATATTAATAAATCTGTATATTTTACTATGTGTACAATAAATTTTATGTTTAAAGACATACTGAGTTTATTTAAAAAAAAAAAAACATAATATGTAAGAAATGTTTTAAATAAAAATACTTATGCTAAATAATAAATTTTAAAAAATAAATGAGACAATTTAAGTACTTTGCAGAAATGGTCAATGATATCATTCGGTACAGGCCGTTAGCAGGCAGCATAGTCGATACAAGCTATGTGTTCAAAAATATAATCTAACATCGAGGGAGGAACGAAGATGACTTATTAACCAATGAAAAGCATTGGTGATGGTTACCAGCACAAACTATACATTAAACACATAAACAAATATAGCTACCACCTGGAAGTACACGGGTGATCTAAACATATGAAATATAATATTGTAATCGAACGAAAGTGAGAGAAACTCTAAAACATACGACTATAAAAAAACTAAGGATGACTGCATCTAGCAAGATAATGGATGCCTACCAAAATGATGGATTGCACCGACAAACATGGTTACCTCCAGTAACAAATATAGACCAACGACGAACGAAAAACCTAATATGGCAGCCTCCAGTAACATATATAATCAAATGACGAACGAAAAACCAAACAAGGTCGCCTCCAGTAACAAATAAAAAATGACGAGTTAAAAAACAAATATGGAGACATACGACAGAATGAATATAGAAAAAAAAAAGGGGGGGGGGGGAATTGGAGGTTGGGAGTCAGTTGTCTACTGGATGTGGTGCTGGGAGGACCTCGGGAAATGTAACTTTTTCAACGTAAATTTTTACATAAGTTTTTATAAATTGTTCGAAATTCTTTTATATTTTTTAATAAGAAAAGGGAAATTTTGAGGAAAAAGAGGGAAATTTTAACTAACAAAGGAAAATTGTTAGGGAAGACAGCTGCCGAGGACTAGAATTTTAAAATGATTTCCATTATTTTAAATTTTTTTTAGTAAGGAATTTTTAATAATTGTTTTCATAATTGTTAATATTACATTTTATTGGGATTATTCTGATTTTTTTAAAATTATATATATATATATTTGTTTTTGCGGTCAAAGGTAAAGGTAAATGTTCAAGGTCAAAGGTCACGTGTTAGGAATAAAAGTACAATAACTTCCAAGATGGTAGTTGGGGCGTAACAACATGGTGTCAGCCCCGGCTCCGAGCCCCATGCCCCGAGCCCCATGCCCCGAGCCCCATGCTCCGAGCCTCATGCCCCGAGCCCCATGCTCCGAGCCCCATGCCCCGAGCCCCATGCCCCGAGCCCCATGCCCCGAGCCCCATGCCCCAAGACCCATTCTCCGAGCCCCATGCCCCGAGCCCCATGCCCCGAGCCCCATGCCCCGAGCCCCATGCCCCTAGCCCCATGCTCCGAGCCCCATGCCCCGAGCCCCATGATCCGAGCCCCATGCCCCGAGCCCCATGCCCCGAGCCCCATGCCCCGAGACCCATGCCCCGAGCCCCATGCTCCGAGCCCCATGCCCCGAGCCCCATGCCCCGAGCCCCATGCCCCATGTCCTTCTGCGTCAATCGCTGATTTACTTCTACCCAAGTGTATACTAGTTGTTACGGTCTAATTCATTTAAAACAAGCGAAATAAGTTTCATAAATTATTTAGTGTTTCGTCAATATTCATTTATTCTATTATTTGTGAATTAGACATATTACAATAGCTGGGTGTCTGCCATTAATGCATTCCAATTGTATCATTTTAGAATAAAGCCACAAAGGTATTATGAAATAAGATCAAATATTTCAACCTGTATTTCGGTTTCGTAATTCTCGCCACGCTGAAGTAATAATAATGTTACAGTGTTTTTGTATACTTTACCCATGATATACGTTTTCCTGTAACCTGCTTGTACAGTGCATAGGCGTCGTATTTATCGCTTCAGAGCAGCATTCGTGTCCTCTGTGTGGTGTCAATCATTTTGAATTTTTCTGATTGCTGTATTATCCAAGCAATAATCTATTCATCACCTGTTGTTTTATAGTGCCTACATAATACATTATATTTCTAAAGATTTGAAATTATTACAAAAAGCTGAAAGCCCTCTGCAATAAATAATGTCAAGAAATATTCAACAACACATTATATAAACCATTGTATTCATCATTTTATTCCAACTATACTCTTTGTAGATACAAGTTAGCCATCAATGATAAATAAGGAAATTAACGTTTAATGTTTGTGCACGACACTTCTTTACCCGCATAAAAAACACATAATTTAGATCAACATTTTTTTATATCTATAGGTTTTTCACGACAGTAAGTCTAAATCACTATTTGTTCTTTTTGTAACATACAGTCAAAACCACCTGTGCATAAACGAGAAAAATTAAATATAAATTCATTAAGTGATAGAACATCACGTAGTCCTACATATTTGGCAAACTTTTAGAAAAAGTAACCTTTTTTTTTTCAATTATATATATTCTGTTTCTACTTACTTCTTAATAATCTATAAAATAATGTTTGATAAGCAATTCCTTAAACGAATTATAATCTTGGATTTCAGCGATATTAATTCAATTTATTTTGTAGACAGTTGGGTTTATTGTACTAAGCAAAATTATTAAATGTGTATTGACATAAGGTTATAAAAATATAGTTACGAATATATTACATGAACTGAATATATTTTCGGCATTAGAATTCGATAATATTATAATACTTTGATGTTTTAATATTGTTCTGTATATAATGTGTTCATGTTCTGTACATAATGTGTTCATGTTCTGACTTGTCCGATGACTTTGTACAAACATGTACTCGAAAAAAGACCAAATGGATGCAATAAATAAATAAAATAATTAAAAATAAACCCAAAATATCAATTTTTGCTATCTAACGCCATTAAGAAACGGTTACCTGAACTTAGTTATAGTTGCCAGCACCTGGATACATTGTTAAAGGGAATTTATGTGTTCATTCTCAAGTTTATTTGTGAAAGAGATTAATGCTGTAAAATTGCATTCGGAACGAGTTTTCCAGGTAATTAAGAAGAACCGAAATAATAAACGGCGGTACTTCACATAACTGCAACAAAAACGAACACTCATGCAAAAATATACGGACCATTCCAAGTTATCTCACTTAATTAAATAAACAGATGTGTGATAAATAAACCAAGCAGAAGTTTTCGATTTCGTTGAATACGAAACATTTCATTTCTTGTTAGTTCTAGTCTAAACGACGGACATCAAGGAGCGGATAAAAATATTATGACCTCCTTCAAAGCACGAACTTGAAATGCAACAGTCAACTCACTAGCTCCCGTAAGCAATGCCAGCTGGAATCATGTTGGTACACATATCTCTCTGTGTCACAGAGGTGTCATATCAAACAGTGCGAAAACTGCCCATAAAAATTATGAGAAAATTATTTAAACCGGAAATAAATGCTTTAAACAACCTTCCCTCAATTAAACAAAATCAGCATTCCTTCAATTTATTTGACAGAAATAACATTCTCTATTTTATTGTCACCAGAGATATATTTCTGCAAGGTAAAATTTTGCTTATTTCACAGCAGTATTGACTGACTGAAAATCTTAGTATACGCGAGTCATGGCGTAAAAATAACTTAGTGATTCATATTTGTTCTTAAATTGGTTGACATGTGTGTTATCAGATCAAGGTATAGCAAAGATTCCATTCGAGTTCAGGTCATTACGAGGAATTACTTTTCGAGTTTTTTTAAGCTTCTCACATCCACGGAACAATCAAATCACTTAATTGTATTATTGATACAAATGACGTAAATTTACGGAAAGGGCACCTAAATGAAAACGAATCTCCATTTTACTCCAACCAAATGGCTATTGTTTAAGGAAGACCACTGAGTATTTCTTTGTTTATCATGTGTTTATTCTCCAAGTTTAGAGACGTTATCGACTATCTTACGGCGTTGCACTAAGACCACTACAAAATATTACGTACACACTCTAGGCCATTACGTAAAGTAAACAAAGCGAAACAGTTTGTAATAGTTACGAAAGAAATGTGAAGCAATATGTATGTACTCCTGTTCATCAGGTTTGTAAAAACGAATTCAGTTTTACGTGTATTTCCCGATTAGAATTTTGTATTGCGTTTTCTGGTATCACGGAAGTTTAGTTCATCTTGTAAACTACATTTATAAAAATGGCCTATAACTCTTGCGTAATCATGCAGAGAAAAAACCCAAACACACTTGATTCAATAGGTTTTAATTTATAGTGGGCTATAAAATATTTACTTATTTATACTAGTGTTTGTAACTAACCATATTCATTTTCATTACACAATTTATCTTATGGCTTTAAATGTTAATAATTATGACTGTAGCAAAAACTAATTGCTAAAGTTTATTTTAATAAATATTTTACCGCGTGAATACTAGTTTTACTGATATTTAAATTTTATTTCATACGGAGAAGCCAAAGAGAATAAGAACGGTTGTAAATATGAAAAGAAGGCTAGCATGCATAAGAAAATATTTGACAGTTACTGTGTGAGATGGGAACAGGAGCACGCCGAGTCGGTGCGAACACAGGCACGCACAGCATGGGAGGTCCGCGCTAGCCGAGTGTCCTGCGCTAACTGACGCCACGCCGTCCTGCCCGGACACAGACGCCTGGCCGCGCATGCGTACTGACTCCGCACACCCTGGAGCCACCCCTCCCTTCACTCCCACGTGCCGCGGTCGTTCCTTTCCCTTGCGCGTAACTACTCTCTGATTGGTTGCGCGACGTTCTGAGAAAGGTCCTTGTGCCTCACTGGCTACTACATGCTGCGATAAGTTACATGTTAGAGCAGGGCTGCCAACTAGACGCTGATCGCCAGATGGCGTCCAGACATGTTGCTGACGAGAGTGCGTATGGCTGCATGTAGTACTCTGTCACAGCGCCGAGTTGCTCTCATGCAGGAAACAGATGAAACGGCCACATTTCGAGTACTGTTTTATTCGTTACAGGCAGTTGACCGTTAATTAAGCAATATTTAAATCAACCTTTGAAAAATGTCAATGCCGCTACCTGTATAATATTGTAACGGGCGCGCTGTTTGGTGCTGGGCGCCCGTCTGAGTTGGTAACGGCGGAGGAATACAAGATCAAAGTTTTGGCGTTCAATTAAAATTTTCAAATAAACGTCAGTGAAAACTGAACTATTTTCTGTTGTTTTTCTTTAAACATATAGTTGTTCAAGAACTATCAAATTTGTATAAAAATTTACGTTCTAATAATTTTACCATTTCACTTGACCGACGCAGGAATGAAGTGCTGAGGCCATTAGAAAAAAAATTATTTAACCTATGGTGGAAAAATACACGATGCATACAAATAGATCTACAACAGGACTTATTAAATTGTTCAGTTTACCGTCAACCGCTTATACTAACATTATAATGTTCAGTCTTACGTGCCAAAATAAAAACAATTTTAATAAATTCAAAAACCACAAACGTAACGTCACCATAGTGTTGAAACATGGAAAAAATTGTCCTATATTACCGCCATATTAACTGTACACAGTGCAATTAAGAGCAGAAAATGTATTTGAGAGTCGATTTGAAATGTGCTCAATTTTCTGTGAACCAAAGTTACTGATGTAACGAGCCCAATGTTGTATTCTCCGCGGTGTTTGAGTTAGTTTCTAGTCTAATACGTGACAACTGGGCAGTTACTTCCGTTGACACGTGGCGCCTTCGTGCGCCGGGGCAAGTAACATAAACACAGATAATTGGTACTGACGTTGATCTAAGTCCTTGAATTTCAAATAATGAACACTCCACTGCAACGGGTGTACTTGGTCCTCCTGGCTAGTTGCTCTCCCCACGACCGAGCGGTGAGTGGCATGTTCACACGGTTTGCTGAAACTTGTGCCTCGGTATCGTCAAAAGAAGTTCAGTACATACATAGCAAAATGTAGTTACTACGTATCTCGAAATATAAGTTTGTAATTGAAGTTTCACGTCGAATGTTTGGTTTCGTGTGCGGAATAGACAACGAAACTTCGTCCTACGTTTGTAAATATGGCGTGGAATGTACTGCTGTTGAAGAGCAAACCAAGTTGTATCATTATCTTCGTTCTAGGACAACGGGACCTGGGACCGGAGCTGGAGCCGGCCACCACGCCGCCATCTTTAAATATCTGTTTTTTTTTTTTATAAAAATTTCTCCTTTGTCCTTTTAGAACGTTAGAAACTCCCCATTTGCTAAAAGGAGCAACCCCCCCCCCCCCCCCCTTACTGGCCGAAAAAGCTCATTTAATACAATTCGAGTTGGGGAAGCCCTTCTAAACATCAGAGCATTGGCGGCCATATTAGTATAACAGGTATAGGGTATATATGTATGTAGTGGTTAATCAATGTGCCGACGAGACATTCCTTGAACAGAAGCACGTGAACTAGTTCTGACACAGGTTATTGTTTGGAAAGTGCTACAGAACAGCAAGTGCCCCATCATCAACATAAAGTTCATGTCCTGAGTTCTTCTCACTTTAACACCTCGACTTGTGTTCAGTAACTGGTTACTGCTGCGCTGTACGGCTGATACTTGCTGTCCTGTATATGTGTCTTTCACCGATGAATCCTGTTTCTCAAGAGATGGGATGTTTTACTGTAGAGTCGGAAAAGGCATGTATGGACCGATGTGAATCCTCACACTGAAAAAAATTATAAACAGTCTACTCATATCTTAAATTAACACTTAGGCGGCAGTAGTATAGGAGTGTATTGAGGAAAATCCATTTTGCGCCCTAAAATCCATGATTTTCCATAGATTTTCCTTAATTTGCAAGGAATTTTTCCAATAATTTCTACCTTTTCGTCTTAATTTCGAGAAAAAACTTCTCATAACAGTCTTAAAATTGGCTAAAAAATGCCAAAAATGACTAAAAAAAATCTTCAAAAACGAATAAAAACTTCTAAAAACCTTGTTTTGTCACACATGTTTTTTTCCCGTCGTCACAAATAGTGAACGGTATATTTCTCACAAAAATTGAGAAAAATCAGTCGCTTATGCATCAAAGCACACAAATTTTGACAAAAAATGCAAGCTAAATTAAAGCAAAAAATTAAGGTAATATAGTCCAAAATTATGCAATTTGAGCTAAAATCAAATGAAATATTTTGTTATTATAGTTTATATTCGAAGATCTACAAAAAAATTTTTTAAAACTTCTATATGCTCTAGATTATCACCTATTTCTCGAAGATAGTATTTGTCGTCAATTCCTTCTAAGAGTGTTAATTGTAAGTTTTGTAAACTTGAATGAAATGTGTAAACCAATTTTTCGAGATTTTCAGAAGCATTATCTTATTTATTGGAACGTGGCTCATAAGGCTGCCAGTCTTCAAAATGGTAGTCATGCTGCATGGAAACAAAGGCATTTTCATTTTAACTTAAAAAATATATATATATTACTACAACTCAACTATACATCTTAAATATTTCAACAACTCAACTATACGTCTTAAATATTCGTAAAATTTACACTTTGGCTAATTACAACGACATTACTAATTGTGTCAGCTACAACAGCTTTATTAAAATCATCACTAATACTTTTATTTGTTTTTTTCTTTAACTACAGTAGTTTTTCTATATAAACAATCGATAACATATAATGGTCTTCGCTCCCAAAATGAATAATAATTTTTATCCCTTTGAGTGTTTACAGTCAGTTTATAATAAAGTTCGTTATTTCTACACACAGTACCGAGTTTATTTTTTAATTTCTACAATCATTATAAGCTAGAAACATTTTATCACAAAGGCCATTTTTAATACCTACATTCCAATCATTTTGTAGAAAGTTCTGCCATTTTAATATAAATAATTCTAACATTACAATAATCAAACTGAAGCGTGTACATACTGCTCAACATGATTTTTTATTTTGGTTTGAAACCCATCAATTACAAAATCGGGTATGTTAAATTACAAATTATTAAACTGGTATTTTGTATTAAAGTTAAAAGAAGTTGTTCCAGTACGAACTTCTTTTTATAAACATTATAAATAATGAAATCTAATAACAATTTTAGGGCTTTTGTATATTTATCTTTAATTGCAATTGCCGTATTATATTCGTATTCAACAATAGGCCACATCATTTCTAATTTTTTAAGTACAATTTTACCTGGAACGGAATAGCTTTTCTGAACCGCGCCATCTGCATCTTTTTCATAAACAAATAAACAATTATTATCAGACGAATTTGAAAAAAAAACGTTATTTTATAGACTCCTTTCCAGTAAATTTAATTGTTTTCATGAATAAAACCCAACAAATATCTCAGAGGATAGGTTATTTCATTTGTTTTATTACTACGAACAGATTGTACTCGATATTTTCTATCCACACCAGTAAATTGTAAGTAATTTTGTTCACTTGGTGATCTTGACAAATCATTCATCATTGTTGATGTTATTTCTGGATTATCAACGGCCTCAATAACATTTCCATGTTTTGAGATTTCTACTCTAGAAAATTGAAAAGGAAAAAAAGTTTGAACAAACATCAATATTATCTAATATATCATATTTTGCCGTATTTCAGTCTTTATCTCTCTTTAGTAAGTGATATTGGTCATAAACATAAGCATCACTTGCAAAGCAAAATCCGTCTCCTATAGGAATATCCAAATAAATTATATTATTGTAAATATTTAAATTCCCCTAGTTTTATGAGTTGGGGGAAAATTTTGTGTATCAAAACTCACAATACATTTATAGCCCGCTTATAAGAAATTAATTATACATAAATTAAAAATTTATCAAAGGACGTTTCTCGAAATAAATTACTCATTGAAAAATATACAATTTATAAAAAGAATCATGAAACATAATATAAATAAAATAAGAAAAAATAAGTAAAGTTAATTCACGAACTACAAAATTGTGGTAAAAAGGTAGGACAAGCAAGCAAAGTAAATAAAAATTTTATAAATACATTAGTTCCAGTAAAATGCAAAAAAATTTGATTATCCACCAACTTCAGAAGAAACGTAACTTGAAAAAGAATTATACCCAAAATCTCCTAATTTGGGAGAGAAAATGGGTATTATAACATTCAAAGATTTATCTCGTACAGCTGATGATTTAACGCATACCGCGTCTGATTCTTATATAAGACTTGCAAAAGTAATTTCTGAAAAAATTAATGCTATTGAAGCCCCGTATGGATTATATAGAGTTAGACAACATTTTTACATTGGTGATACAAAAGTAATGATAAACAATGATAAAATATTTGTTAAAGATAAAGAATTTACGTTGACAGAAGTCCTTTCTAATATGTTAACGAAAAATAGCCAGAATATTTAGAGAGTAAATACACTGATAATGACTATGAAAATTACACGGAAATTATTTTATCAACCAGTGCAGCATTCCAAGAATATAATCCTAATAAGCAAGTAAACTCGAACAGAAGTTGGAAATACATAAATATAATTAAACTATTTTATGATAATTATATAAGAGAATCAATATCAGAACCAAACACCACTGAAAGAATGATTTCTCAAAAAACTCCTAGATATGGCGAAGGCATTAAAAAATACAATATTTTTCCGAAAGAATATATTTGGATGGACGATGTTAGAAACTTGGCCGACAGATTGTTAATTATTCATGGTGAAGAAAATGCTGGAAATAATAATTACTACATTGAAAAAGGAAGCGTAATGAATATGTTGAACAATAAATTTTCTGATTTTGTAATTTAAAATCCAAAAGAAATACCTTATCTTTTAAATATTTTAAATGCAATTCCAGGTTTTTTTTTTTTTTTTTTGGAATCCTGAACCTCACGGTAAAGGTATTATAATTTAGGCATTAAACTACTCAAATTTACCCGAAATTAGTTGGCCTGGTTATAATTATTGTGGCCCATTAACAAAATTAAATGAAAGACTGGAAAGAGTTGTCATGGGAATAAATAAATTAGATGAAGCCTGCAAACAACATCACATTACTTACAGACCCTGAAGATTTAGAACGTAGACATGAAGCGGACAACATTTTACAAAAGGAAGCGAAATAATTTATGGTAGGTGAAAATACTCCAATTGGTGAAAAGTTGCTCCTGCTGCTGTTCCTTAAACTATATTTACAAAAAGAAAATTCGGTTTACGTATTAAAATGTTCAATTAATAGTTTTTTCTGTATAAATGAAGATAACAAACATAACATTCGATATAACCATTGATCAAGTATGATGTTTGGGTATAGATAATTATTTAACAGAAGATAAATTACATAGAAAAAAATTAAAAGAAGGAAAAGCTTTCAAATTAACTAAATCAAAAAATTATTATAAGGAAAAACAGGAAAGGTTTTACACTATGGAAGGTTTTACACTATGGAAGGTTTTACTCTATGGAAGGTTTTACACTATGGAAGGTTTTCACCAATTTTATTTGCAGCTTTAGGAGCGTTTGGAGCTTTAGCTGGCGGAGTTACTGCAATTTACAATTCTGTTGAACAAACGAGAAGAAATATAAAATAATTAGAAGAACAACAGAGAGACAATTTAGGAATGGAAAATATATCAGTAAGTGGTTTAGTTCCAAAGAGAGGGAGACCAAAAAAAATTGAATATAACACCATTATATAATTTTCATATTGAAAAGTACATAAAAATACTAAATAATAAAAATTTCACAAATGTTTGTATGATTGTGCTGTGGTTAATTTTGGCATTTAATCAAATCCACGTATTCATTGCGATTGTTATTTTAAGAAAACACCTATGTTTACTATTTTGATTCATTTAGAGGAAATATTCATATTAATTTAACTAACTACTTTAAAAAGAGAAATGTTTATTACAATGATCATAGAATTCAAAATTTTCATTTAGTCATATGTGGTTTAAAGATTAATGATACAATTTTTTTGTTATTAAATTACATATTTGGCTGATCCTATAGATGGCAAAGATGCTGTCGACAAAAGATATTTCGATAATCAATTAGCTGATAAAGCAAAATATTTTAACCAATTGGTTTTGAATTATTGTGATACACTTGTTAACTCAAAAGTTGAAAAATGTAAGGAAGAAAATTTCATTTATTTTTCTTACCTGCAAAGTGGAATAAAAAAATAATATTACTGACATTGATAAAAATCTAATTTTCTTTTTTGATGGATTGTACTGTTTACAAAATAATTACAGCTAATCGTAATTTACCTGATGATACTATGACTGTTATTAACAGATCTAATGAAATAGTTTATAGTAAAACTTTTGATGTTAAGAGAAGCAATATTTTAACTTAAAAAAATAAAAAATAAAAACTATCTGAATATTATGGTGCATTAATGACTACATTAGGAATATTCGTGAAATACATAGATTATATTATATATATATATATATATATATATATATATATATATATATATATATATATATATATATATATATATATATATACTATTAAATGGAGAATACTTGGTGTTTGAAGTGTAAGAAAGTTACCAAAAAAGAATATAAAAATGAAAACACAAAAAATGGATGATTAGTTCAGAAAAGTAAATGTTCTATATGTAATTGTAATTCTAATAAATCAACATTTAAAAAAAGTTTTGTTCAATGAAAGAGTAGAAATAATCTATGAATTATATAAACCAGCCAGAATAAATTTTCCGAGAAGAAAAGTAATATCGTATGGAATAGATGGTTTATAGCAAATTCATCTTGTTGAGATGGCTACTGGTAATTTAAAATCCATTTCTCATAAAATAATGGATACAAATATAATATGACAAGTATCAATGTTTTTTTTTTAAATATGCATTTGCTCTACATATTAAATAATAAAAAGATAAACCGCTTAGTATTCAAAGCGATGCTGGATTAGAAGTTTATAATGAAATATTTAATGAACTTATGCAAAATTATAACATCAATTATTATTCCACATTTAGTGAACTTAAAGCCAATGTTGTAGAGAGATATAAACATACAATGAAGAATAAAATGTGGAAACAAATTTGCTTTAAATGGCAATTATAAATGGGTTAATATATTAGATGATTTAGTAAAAGATACAACAATACCAAACATAGAACTATTGATATGAAACCAATTGTCGGAGTTAAAATTAAAATCCTTAGCCATAAACTTATTCACCAATTTTTTCGTTTCTTTATATCTTGTAATCATATTCTTTTTATAGTCATATTTATCTTAGCTTTTTGTACTAATTCACTCATCGAATTCATGTTCAATTGTAGAGCATTTTCGTGATTTAGATTGAATAATTTAACTTTTGTAACTTGTTTCATATAATGTTTTACAACCATAGCTTTTTGGGCAAGTACTAATCCAATTTATACCATAATCATTTTGTCCAAATTTGTCTGTCCATTCACCAAGCATACACGCGGTTTTAACTGTTTTTTTTCATCAATGTAAACGACGATATCTTTGTCATAATATGCTACTTTATTACCTAATCTATCTAACATTTCATACAAAGTAATCGTGCATTTGAAGTAGTAAAAGCTGCTATTAATAAGTTTGTTGCAGTACTATCGCCTACATAATTATCATTGTATTTATATGAGACTTAAATTATTTTATCATAAATGTAAACAACATTATTTACTGCTATTCTATCGTCTAATAACAATTCATACCACCAACGTGGATCCTTAATATATATTCTGTTTGTGTTAAATTTTGCTTTGTCCAAACTTTCCCCAAAATGAATTTAAACCAATTTTGCCTACAGAACATTTTTTTTTGTTTTCATTACATTTTTTCAATGTCTAAATATAGATTTTGTTCATTTTTAACAACACTTATATGTCCTCTTAATTTATAATCGTCTTCCCAAGGAATAGTTTCTAATTTAATTTTCATAAATATTTTAGTGTAATTTCTGAACATGTTGTTACTTTTTTGTTCTAAATGCCAAACTTCATGATTTGTAAGTAATAATTACATTTTCGAAGCTTTATTATATCTAAAGTAGTCCATGCTCCATTTATTGCTCTTTCTTCTTCACTGTGTTTACATTTTCCTTTTTTTCTCTACAACACATTTTGAACAGAAGGTAAACAATAGTTATTCTTACATAACTGGTAACACTGGATGATATAAATTTCGTGGTGGTAAAACTTTACATTTGATTCGTCCAAACAAAATTTTCGTTATAATTTTTGGGTTAAATATTTTATTAGATTGTCCAACAGGATAATAATCTTAAAACATCTCTGTTGGATATAAACTACTTATATCTATATATCATAATTTTTTTCCTAAATTTTTTGTTTTGATTCATTTCTTCTTCCTCCAAATTTACATCTCTAGGTTGTAATGGCTCTATTATATTTTTTGTGCTTTTCTAAATTATTTTTGTAAAATAGTGATTTTTCAATTTGCAAGCCCACATTTCCCTTACTTTGTGAACATTTTGTCTTAAAACTGTTGTTCGATTGTTTGTTTTAGTAAACTTAAGACATACACATAGTGAAAAGTCAACATCAGAATCACTATTGTCAGCAAGTACGTTTTTGAAATAAAAAATATAATTTTATTTCTCTTTTTCAGTGTGCCATTTTGAAAATTTTTTCGTTGTTCTTGTTTCATTGTATTGACACCATAATATTTTCTAGCAGGTATTCTTCCTACATAATTTTGATCTTCAGGCTTATTGAAAAAGTGTGGAAAATGTCCTTTTTTAAGCTCTTCTAAGCCAAATGTTTTGGGAAATGACGCAACACTTCCTTGGATAAAGTGTGTCCTGCCAATTATGTTGATAACAAGGCTCGGTATTTCAAGTTACATAATTTTTGAACCTTGATATATTATTTGAGGTTTTATAATGTAACACAATTTTGTAAAATAAAATATGAATCGTAGCCTTTAGAATTATGCACGATAAAAGTAAAACACCTGTTTTCATAAGATATCATCCATTCACAAAAATCATAATTTGCTTTAAAATGTCGTTTGTTACCATTTAAATCATGAACAGCTATAAAGTTTGGTGTATGAAAAACCAGTATATTGTGTTGCTTCATCGTCAAAAAGTAGTATCTTTCAGTGGATGAACAATGGAAATGTCTCTTACTTGAGCGACCATTACAAGTACAATTAAATTGTGTGCAAAAACCGCCCTTTTGTATGTAAAATTCGTGTTGATCAGTGTTCACAAGTTCCTTACAATTCCTACATTCTGCATAACCATATTCGTGTGTATTATTTCTCAAGCATATTTTGTTACATGTTTCACACTTTTAAATTCTCTTACATATATCTTGTGATTAAAAAAATATTCCTGTCCAAAACAATTTATATTACATTTTTGGCAATATATTCTAATACGTTCTTCATTTTTGGAAACTTTTTATGTTGTGGTTTTTTACACAAATTATATTAATTTTTATTATTTTTCTTACACTTGTGTTGATATTTACTATTGTATGGTTTGTCACAATTTTTACCAAATAAAAAAACACTACCTAAATTTGCTTTTATGCTATTAATTACATCGTAATATACATCGTAATGTTCATCGTATGAATACAAGTAAATAGTTGTTTTTTTTAAACCAGCTTGTATAATTGAGTTGAAATGTGCCGCTCAAACAACTTTAATTAGTGTATTCAGAAAATTTTCTGCATCCTTAACATCTTCCAAACTGAAACCAATTTCACAGATTTTTCCGTTCTTTTGCAAAGTTCACGAGCCAATTATCCGAGTAATTTTCTTCCTTTTCTAATGTAAGTAATCTCATAATTCGTTAATTCCCCATTCAAAATGATATTAGTTTCATATGTTAAAGCTGTAATTATTGCTGAAGGACATTATAAATGACCATTATTGTTAATTTTAGTGCTACATTGTTTCGCTTTTATATCTTTAGTTAAATTGGCGATTTTTTTTTAACCCTTTCCAGTATCTCTTGGAATTTTGTAAACATCTATAACAAAAGTAGTTTCATTTATGTCTACATATTCATGTGATGTAATTATTCTCTCACTTTGATTAAGCAAATTTTCGGCACTGAAATTGTTATTTGTTTCTACTGAAATCTTATGGTGAAAATTCTGGTTATTTGCATTTATTCTAATTTGATCACCTTGTTTATAACCAGTTAATATTTTTACTGCTTTCATTGTTGCATAAACAGCATTTCGAACAGAATTAACTTTTTCTATCGAATTGACTTGTTAATTATTTATCCGAATGCTGTATTTTATTTCCCGAATAATGAAGGTTTTAATTAAATTGCCACTAATCTCACGAATTTCAAATGGATTGTTATTTTCCGCACTCTCATTAAAATTTTCTTGATTATAGGGAAAAATTTTGCCTAAATTTTAATTTTTTTTTAATGTCGTGGTTTGAAAAGCCAAATTTTTATTACGTTTTTTTCTTGGGTTTACAAATATCTGATAAGAAAAAGGGAATATTCTTAAGAATTAATTTTAGCTTTATTATATTTCATTTTATAACCTGAAAAGGGTAAATTTAAAAAATTATTTTTTGTTTCTTTATTTGTAATGGCTGTAATTAATTCATATTTACTAGAATTGTAAAATTTTTTTCACTTTCTTCTTTAGCTCTTAATTCTGTATCTTTTAAATAATTTAAATTAACCACAGATTGTTTAAAATTACCTTTCATCCTGCTTTAATAACATTGCAACATGTAATAATAATTCTTACGAAATCGTTTTTTTTTAGTATATAAATTTATTCTATTTTTAATCTATTATCTATATTCCGTATCTCCAAAAATCTATTTCGTTCAACCCACTTATTGTATTGTTCGTCGACATTTTAATTGTTAATTTAAAAGCGAAATCATTTAAAAAGAAAACAAAAAATTTAAATATTAAATTTTTGTATGTTTAAAATCGATAAAAGTATTTAAATTATTGATAATAAAATAATTATTTTTAAATAATTAAATTTTTTGTATGATATTTGTAAAAGCATTTTTTTTTTACATATTGTTGTATGTTTGTCCTTGTTGTATGTTTGTCTATGAGGAGAAAATTAATTTATAGATCTATTCTCATTACATACTTTACATGTTTTTGTCGGATAATTATCGTGTGGGATTTCATTTAGAACGTCTACTACGGTATTTCATTTAGAACGTCTACTATAGTATTGTGTGATTTACTATCTTTATGCTTTTTAAGAGATGCATTAAAAATATATATTCCACATTCACACATTACTTTCTCTTTTTTAACTCATAGCGACTGCTGGCATATGAACTATAACATTTTTTTTACAAATGTTAAAATGCTTATCTTTTACACTTTTATTCAATGAAAAACTTTGTATGAATAATTATTGCCGGCATTTTTACAATGGTTAAATATAATGTTTTTCATTATATAAGAAAGTTTAAATTCCATTTTATTTATCAAGAAAACATTTTTTTAAGAAAAAAATTTTTTATTTATATTTATTTTAATATAATTTTTTATTTTAATTTTTTCGTATTAAATAATTTGCTGTATAAATAACCAAAATGGAATCACTTCTCAACAAGTCTAACAATTCATATGAATTGACTAAACTACAAGATATTGAAAAAAAACATATTTTGCTACAGATTGTCAAATTTACGAATCTAGGTATGGTAAAAAAATTAGTTGTTTTCTAGATTATAAATATAAAATTACACAACCTGATCGATATGTAAACATGTTGGATAAAAAGGCTTTAAAATTAATAAAAGAGAAAACCATTTTATATCTTAGAAATGTTTAAAAGACATGAAAAATTTAAAAACCATGCATGAGATAAATTCTCTTAAAATATAAAAATTGTATAATTAGAATTTATCAGATATATTTTTTTCACAATTCATTTGCTTTATTTTTGCTGCTTTAACATGCGTATTCAGTTTATAAATTTTCCTAAATTTTTGCTTGAATTAGCTTGCATTTTTGGTCTAAATTTGTTTGATTTGATGCTTTAGTGACTGATTTTCCTTTTTTTTTTTTTTTTTCAAGAAATATACCGTTCAGTATTCTTGAGGATGGGAAAAGCATATGTGAAGAAACTACGTTTTTGAAGGTTTTTATAAAAACATTTTTAACGATTTTTTACTCATTTTTGCCAGTTAATAGCAAGTTTTGAGACTGTTTTGAGAGATTTTGCTCGTAAATTAGAGGAAAGCGCTTGAAATTATTGGAAAAGTAGCTGGTAAAATAAGGAAAATCTATGATAAATAGTTGATTTTATGGTGTAAATTGGATTGTCCTCAATACATCTCTATACTACTGGTAGGTAGATTCCATGATTATTAAACATGTTAATAAATTATTTCATCCTGTTTAACTATATCACTATTGAACCAGATTTTTAAGGAACACTTCTGAATAACTGGAACATATCCCACTTGGTAGTAATCATTTAATACGAGTTCAACTCGATGGATCCTCAGATCATTTTGCAAATGGTACTCGTCAACACTTTTATAAGAGTTTCCCTGAAAAGAGGATAGGAAAATCAAGTCCCATTTTTAACCAGCTCGTTCGCCTGATCTGACCAGTTTTGATTTTAATCTTGTTGTATCTTGTGAAAGGGCACGTGTACGAGACATATCTAGGAATTGAAGATATCTATCAAATTGGTGTTAAAAATAAAAATAATACAACCTGTAAACATTGTTCTAACACTTTAACTATCGACGACATGGAGAACACTCAAGTTGTTTCGATTGATCGATTACTTTGCTGTAATACTGCGTTTCGTTTTATTTCAATATTGTGGGAAATGTTCCTTCGCTTGCCTGGATGAAAGTAAGCCTCAAATTCTTTAGAAATTTTGGCGTAACCTCTGTTTTTATATTTATAGCTCTAACGAAATCTTGTGCCATTTATGGTTTAGGTCTTGTACTGTCGCCGCTGTTCTATAAACAATTAGGAAAATAATAATATTTATAGAGAAAGCTTAAATATAGGCATGAATTTTTAAAAACATAAATGATGTTTACCTCGCCGAGTAAATATTTGTAACATAAAAATATTCAAGTTGATCTCCCATGTTTCAACAGCTGTGTATTCGGAGCATACATCTACTCGAATGTAATAGCTGCCAGACTTCTGGACTTCAGTGGCGCAGCCAGGCGTGAGAACATGTACCTGGATACCAGGGTTTCCGCTCCCGCGATTCCTTCCGGTCACATCCTGGATGCCCGAAGCCCGGAAATATCCCTCCTATCCTCCTCTGAACTGTGTTTATCATCACCGACTCCTCCTCCCACATCTCCCCTCTTCCCCCTCGCCAATGGCCAGGCTTACTGATGGGTGCCTCTCCAGCAAATACATTCCTGTCATTTTGAGCGAGACACTCCCTTTGTGTCCGCGTTCCAGTGGCGTGGACAGGATTCTCTTTGGAGGGTCGCGGTGACATAACATGCACGCTTCGCAGCGGATCTCTAAAAAAAAATGCCCTGCAAGTATTTTATTTACTTTCAGCGTACGCCACTTTCGAAAAAAATTATAATCTGGCAAACAGTATTGAATTTTTCTTGTAAAAATAAATATTTCACAGTATTACATAAATATCGCTTAGAAATAAAATAATTTACATGCAACTTTACTCAGTTCAGTGGCAAAATTCCTGACTGGTGGAGCGGAAGAAAACTGTGTTCCATGCACAAGCATAGCGTTCGTTAGTCTTGCGGACACGAAAGTCAACAGCGAGTACCTAACTTGACATATCATTTACACGCATCTGAACGAAGGTTCTGGTCGATGACGAGCGATCTGAACACAAATTCTAACCAAAATACTATACTTCAAAGTTCCCTAAATCGTATCACATTTACACAAATTATGTAATGGATCATAACGAAAAAATAGAAAGCGTCTCTAAAAATTAAGGGGATCATAACAAAAAATTGGGCGTCCCAACAAAAAACTAAAACCGCTCAAAAATCGCAAAAATACAGTCGTAACAATATAATATTACGAGTGTGTAGCTGACTGCCAGACATTACGTGTTAGAATATAATAAAGACACTAGAAATATCGTTTAGCTAATTCAACCCTTGCAGGTTTAACATTCAGAAGTCTATTGTAACCAATACGTTCCCCTTTATGGAACAGACTGAAAATAATTTATCTAGTTCTCAAGATTGAACCAAATTTTTACCACACTGATACAACATATTTAAATAACATAATAGTGTTATCAGTGAAATTAGTATCAGTAGGCAACATTTAAATCCATGCTAAAGATGAACAATGATTTCATTTTGACAAGTTTAATAAGAAAATACCTTCCAACGCAAAATCACAAGAAACTTGCACATGACAAAACACTTTTAGTGAGAATATTATAACTAAAACATTTACAATCTCCTGCTGTCAGATATTATGTTAAATTGTACTTTGGTTTACCAATGTAAATATCAGTTTATTATAAAAATATCACATGACTGACACAGCAATGAAGAAAACGTAATGTAATCTAGTATTAAGTCAGCACTATACTCCAATATAAATGCTCATGTTTCTTATATTTAGGTTAACTGTCAGTCGAGAGCACTTTATTTACTTTTAAAATAGGCCTCTGGTCTTACGAAAAGATGTCAAATAATTCTTAAAAATTATTTTTAAGAAACTTCAAACTCTATTGATTGTTTCAGAAAAAATGTTTACAAAAAATATATATTCAAATGTCTTTAATTTTTGAGTAGATCAGGAGATTAGACCTCTGTGATTTAATCTGACAGCAGGACTAGACATGAAACAATTTTTCTTACTTGGGAATCAAACCCATGGAGAAGGTTGCTACTTCAACAAAGACATCCTGGTTGACAATTCCGAACTTCATGGAGTAGTCATCTCCAACTTACCATCCGAGTGTTCCCGATGTCAGTGTCGCTCCTCTGAAACATCTAGTTGGCATCCCATCGCAGTCCTCGTCCACGTGAAGACGTCGTGGAGGAGCTATATTACCATCGTACCATCTCTTTCCATGTCTCTACTACAACTCTTCTTATCCAGCTTTTTACTAGCTTTCTTGCATTGATTATTAAAAAAAAAAAAAACATTCTCGATACATTGTAGTGGGTTCCAAACAACAACATGACTAGGATAAAATATTTATCCTCCTTGTATGCAGATCGATTATTTATATAATGGCAATACAAAACCACACAAGGAATATTCATTATTATGTGATAGCTATTTATTTAAATTAATCAATGTCTAGAATAGACTGAATAAAATTATACATTGTAAAAATTCATAAATCAATTAAGTAGAATTTTACAAACAGTATTTTGTCTTACTTCAAAACATTAAAAATAATAAAGTAAATATAACTTTTATATATAATATGCGTGTGAAGTTACTAAATTTTCAAGAAACTAAAACAATGATGTTAAATATTCAAACTTAACCTGGCAACATTATACATGATAATATTTAAAAAAATAATAACTCTATGTCACCTCCATAAGGTAACTCCTTAGATAAGCCCCATTAAGTTTTCGAGCCAAAGTGGAAATCCCTCCTATTCATCATTGAGTCATTTGTCATGCATACATTGGATTATGCTAACTAGGGCAAAATATGGTCGTCGGCAATGGCTGCTAATATAGTGGCCATCGGTGGGAGGGAAATTCGGGAATTTTCACGGGAAAAAGGGAAAAAATGGCGTTTTTTTCACGTGAAATTGGCAGTTTTGTACGGGAAAACAGAAAAAAAAAAAGGGAAATTTTTTCCACTGTCTGATGAAACCTTAATTGGCTGTCTGGCTTCCAGGCTCTCCCACCTGACGCCTGTTAAGTCAGAGTCCCCTTTTTTATACTACTCGTTTCCAGTTCGTGATATCATCCCTCCACTGCTTTTGCTGCTCGGAGTTAGCAATGTAACCCTTCCTACGCCTACATGAAGTTCACAAATGTACAAAACCGTGGTTTCTCTTATACCCAGGATCAGTTGACGATAATGAAGTTGATGTCGATGTTACCAGATAAAAGTAATATATCTTTTACACATTATTATTAGTTTAACTTGTTCCTTGTTTGGCATAAAAATAAATGAGATTTAAATCACAAAATAATGCATTTAGGAAAAAATAATAATATAAAGTACTATGATGGTACTTTGATTTACTTTTAAAACAAGAAAAATAAAACTTTTCATGTAATTAGTTCTAAAGTTCTTAATAATAAACAATTTCACTTTCGTAATTAATGTATATATGTTAATTGCTGATTGAAAAAAAAAATTTTAATTGGTATGAATAATAGTACATTTTTATAAATATGAGTGTTACCACCTCACTTGGAGGTTGAATCGAGAGTTATCTATTTGTGTATAATAAGCACCATCTATAATTTACAAAAACATAATATTTTACAATAATACTACCTAGGAGAGGTCAACAAATTACGCTTACCAATTTGGTGTCTAATTGGCATTTACCGACACGGCCATCGCCTGGTGGATAAATAAATATACTAGCATCACCTGGTGGTTGAAGGTGAGAGACAAACTCTAAAACAAATGATGAACGATAAAAACAAATGTGGCGGTGGAGGGCATGTGACTAATTGTTCGAATGTGAGAGCATACAAATATGGAAGCGAACGGATATGAGTAATCTGTGTAGAGGAGGTAACAAATTGGCTGAACAGAGGCGAGAGATAGACCAAGATGGCAAAGGGGATGGAGGCACACCGACTAATTGTTGGGTGTGAGATGATGGAGGCCGGCCAACTAAACAGCCAGTAGCAATTAGCGAAGGTCAGTTGTCTGCCGGAAGTGGTGCTGGGGCGACCCCGGAAATTTACACTTTGTAAAATCAATTTTAAAGTAACTTTTTAATAATTTTCTAATAATGTGAGAGCATACCAAGATGGCAGTGGAGCGGAGGTGACTAATTGGTTTAATGCTACTACTTTGTTGAGTCGCTTACCAAGATGGCGGCCTCCAGAAATGAAATTTAATTTTCTTATAATTTTTTTGGAATATATTTACTTTTTGATTAGAGGTCACTAGGGTAAAGGTCAAGGGCCAAAGGTCAATGACTTCCATTATCTCGGTCGGATGCCATAACTACATGGCAGCCGGCCGAATCCAAATCTGATCCCCGATCCTCTAGTGCGTCGACGTACTTTTCGCTACTAGTGCAAATAACTAAAATTTCAATACTTTTTAAAGTGATCTGATGATAAATGCTTAACCCCGGTAAACATTGACCCCAAAAACCCAAAACATTGCAAAGAAATTCTTTATTTTTTTAAACGTATTACAAAAAAATGTACAAAAAACCATTAAAAATTTATAAATAAGACAATTATAAAATTTGTTTAAAAAAAATCGTATAAAATGTACACAAAAATGTGTAACAAAAAATTTTAATAAAAATTGTGTAAACAATTATAAAAAAACCAGGTGTCGACCGTCCGACATAATGCTCTGTCATTCCACTGCCCCATCCACCATCTTTGACCCATTTGAGTTTGACCTTGACCTTCACTTTCGAGCTAAAAGATCCAAAATCGTCCAAAAACTCGAACAATTCGGAAAATATCTAACAATTATTTAAAAATTAAATTTTAAAAATAAAAAAATATATCTAGAATGCCTTATTATGGTATTAAAAATGTATTAATACAAATTATTAAGTAATTATTTTAAATAATTAAATTTCTCGAGGTTCCCACAACACCCTCACCATACACATAAACAAATAACATGCTCCAGCCTTCCCCCATACCCAGTCAGTCATCTTGGTAGGCGACTACCATCTTGGTAGACATCACCTGTCCACCATTTTGGAATCCAGTGCCCATTTGCTATTTTACTTTTGGCATTTGACCCCTCACCTACGGCATTGACTTTGTCCACTGTCCCATGACCTCCACCTTTAACCCATGAACTTAAATTACCTTGAAAACCACAACTAGAGAAAAATGCATATATGTCAACAATCATATTACATTGCAAACTACTACTGCCATATTGTATGCAGACTAACTTTACTATGACCCTATGACCTTGAATGACCTTGAAAACTAAATATCGAGATAAATTTTATTAGTATCAGCAAGAATAATACACTGCTTACTCTTACCACTGTATTAGATGCAGGCTACCTCGACCTTGACCCCATGGCAATGAATGACCTTGAAAACTGTAGTTATAGAAAATTGCATAAAAGTGAGCAAGCACAATACATTACAGACTACTACCGCCATGTTACATGCAAACTAACTCGACCTTGACCCCATGACGTTGAATGACCTTGAAAACTGAGGTTCTAGAAAAATACATAAAAGTCAGCAAGCCCAATACATTAAAGATCACTACCATTATATTAGATACAGACTACCTCGACTTTGACCCTATGACATTGAATGACCTTGAAAACTGAGGTTCTAGAAAAATACATAAAAGTCAGCAAGCCCAATACATTAAAGATCACTACCATTATATTAGATACAGACTACCTCGACCTTGACCCCATGACGTTGAATGACCTTGAAAACTGAGGTTCTAGAAAAATACATAAAAGTCAGCAAGCCCAATACATTAAAGATCACTACCATTATATTAGATACAGACTACCTCGACCTTGACCCCATGACGTTGAATGACCTTGAAAACTGAGGTTCTAGAAAAATACATAAAAGTCAGCAAGCCCAATACATTAAAGATCACTACCATTATATTAGATACAGACTACCTCGACCTTGACCCCATGACGTTGAATGACCTTGAAAACTGAGGTTCTAGAAAAATACATAAAAGTCAGCAAGCCCAATACATTAAAGATCACTACCATTATATTAGATACAGACTACCTCGACCTTGACCCCATGACGTTGAATGACCTTGAAAACTGAGGTTCTAGAAAAATACATAAAAGTCAGCAAGCCCAATACATTAAAGATCACTACCATTATATTAGATACAGACTACCTCGACCTTGACCCCATGACGTTGAATGACCTTGAAAACTGAGGTTCTAGAAAAATACATAAAAGTCAGCAAGCCCAATACATTAAAGATCACTACCATTATATTAGATACAGACTACCTCGACCTTGACCCCATGACGTTGAATGACCTTGAAAACTGAGGTTCTAGAAAAATACATAAAAGTCAGCAAGCCCAATACATTAAAGATCACTACCATTATATTAGATACAGACTACCTCGACCTTGACCCCATGACGTTGAATGACCTTGAAAACTGAGGTTCTAGAAAAATACATAAAAGTCAGCAAGCCCAATACATTAAAGATCACTACCATTATATTAGATACAGACTACCTCGACCTTGACCCCATGACGTTGAATGACCTTGAAAACTGAGGTTCTAGAAAAATACATAAAAGTCAGCAAGCCCAATACATTAAAGATCACTACCATTATATTAGATACAGACTACCTCGACCTTGACCCCATGACGTTGAATGACCTTGAAAACTGAGGTTCTAGAAAAATACATAAAAGTCAGCAAGCCCAATACATTAAAGATCACTACCATTATATTAGATACAGACTACCTCGACTTTGACCCAAAGGCATTGAATGACCTAGTAAAACCTAAAAAAGTTAATGTAATTTAGCCATCATAATATATTTAAGACTACTAGCAACATATTAGATGCAGACTTCCTCGACCTTGACCCTATGACATTGAATGATCTTGAAAACAGAAAGTGGAGATAAAGTACAAATAAGTCTGCAAGAATATTACAATACAGACAATCACCACTATATTAAATGCAGACTACCTCGACCTTAACACCATGCCTTTGAATGGCATTGAAAACCAACAACTCGAGAAAAAATAAATAGAATTCAGCAAGCACAATGCATTCCAGGCAACTACCACCATATTAGGTGCAGACTACACTGACCTTGACCCATTGATGGTGAATTACATTGAATACAAAATTCAAGAAAAATACTTATGTCATCAAGTAAAATACATTACTGACTACTACTACCATATTGGATGCAAGTTACCTCGACCTTGACCCCATCACCTTAAATTACTTTGAAAACAAAAACTTGAGAAATTCAATAACCACATTATGATACTGACTACTATGTTAATGTCTCAATTTAGCTACCAAGGGAGCTGTTGGCACTTATAATTATAGACATAAAAATCCTGCATTTTTCGATCCTATTTATAAAAGGAATACTTTTTTCCAATCAGTAGTATAGATACATGCATGATGCAAGACTTTGTCTAAATTCATAATTTATTAAATATATTTAATACATAAATTTATTTAAAATTTGAAGACCGATAGAAGGATACATTGCAAAAAATATAGAAAAACAATTATTTTTGTAACAATATTTTATTATTATTTTGTAATTATATTTTTATAATAAAGCAGTTCATCGATCATCTGATACAAACCCGATCGTTAAGTTTTCTTATGTTCGAAACCACCTCTTTAATGTTCTAGTAATCCACACGGTTTTGATTATCGAGCAAATATTTAAGCCTGTCAACAATATTGTTGGGATCTCCGTCAAATATATAGTCTGTATACTCGGCGTATTCTGCCTTCTTTACATCACTTGTCGAAGGAAACTCGTTGGTAAAATGTGTGGGAATGTCGAGGGAATCATAATCGTCTTCAACTCTATCACTCTCTTCATGATCACCTTCGCTTCCCGTTTCACCCTCAATATCAAGTTTATAGCTGATCAGCGTTTATAGCTGATACTTGCTTGTCCTCCCAGTAGACGAACCCTCTTGGCAGACAGCGATGAACTATCGAACCCAACGCCTGTACGTTCCACTATGTAGCAAGCAGTCCTATACGATCGTCAAAAATCCATATTTCTCTTTCCAGCCCAAAGAATTCATAAATTTAAAATCGAATAGAGTGATGTCCCCATTAACATGATCAACGTAGATGTGACATTAAATCGTATCATGCATGCGAAACAGCACCAACACTATAGCATTGTCTCGAAGCATCTATTTGGGTATGTACGAATAAGTTTGGCCAAGATTGACACAGTCCACGTACATGTGTCGTCCCATGCTAAAGTATTATTTAACGCAAGTTTGTTTATCGCAGGCAATTTCATCGAACACAAATATCGAGGTTGGAAGTGCTTCGCTCGGAGGTACGATGGTTAAATTATCGCTGCATGGGAAATAACACAAGCCTTCCACAGCCTGCAGTGCTCATGCCAATCGCTAATACTTCGGTTGCTGAAGTGATTTCCAATAGAGGAACACGTTCTCGAACAGAAGCCCGTTCGGTTCTTCCAGCAGGTTCAGTAAAATGTATGTCTTGCCGCTACCGAATTGGTGCCTTCATGATGCACCCCACTGTATTCGGATGTAGGCTTCCAAGGTGTGATATGTCAGAGATAACTTTACCTTCAGCGTGAATTTGTATGGGTAATGTAACATATTGCATGATAATACGTATGTTACCACTATTATCTTCTGGTGAGGAGGGTGCTTGCTGCGAATGCCGTGCTAAATGCGGTGCTGAATGCGATTGCAGAGCTGAATGCGGTGCTGATAGTGGTGCTGATTGTAGTTTCAGTGAAACATTACTACGAGTTTTAGAATGTATTAAAACATATAATCCCATGTTAACTGCCCCTGGAAGAAATTGCACTGAACTGACATGCTTAATGTTTTCAACCTGCAAGCCACTATTTCAGGCCGAGGCATGCTGTGTAGAGTTTATATGCTTTACCACAGAAACAACAAAGAAAATGCATTATTGACATGTTACATCCATACTGTTACATGTCTAGACTGATACTAAAACGAAATTTATAAAAGGAGTGTATTTATTCTTTGGTGAAAACTCTATCGCAGAATCGGTACCGCCGACAACCAGATAGCGATAATGTAGATTCCAGCTCCACTGCCGTAGAGGTCAAAGGCAGGCCTGGGTATTTACAATTCTTTACGGTATGAGAGCACTATGAGAAAACACAAATCCTTGTTATCCCAAGAGAAACACACTCAGATGCTATCAGATATATGATAGCAATATATACATATATAATATAGTAATATACATAATTACGCATTGAATTAAAGTTATGATTTATGAATATACCTAATTATAAATATAATTCAATTTATGTGGATTTATATTTGATAGGATTATACATAATTATGTATAGAATAAATGTTGTCCATGTGAGTGTTCTAATGTGCTGGTAGTAATATTTTATGTATTATGATTGCTAAATTTTATGTACTTTTTCTGAGGTTTTTGTTTTCAAGGTCAATCTAGGTCATTGGGTCAAGGTCATGTTAGTGTACATCCAATCCGGCGATAGTAGTCTGTATTGTAATATGCTTGTTGACTTTAATGCATTTTTAAGTTTTTGTTTTCAAGTTCATTGAAGGTCATGGGGTCAAGGTTAAGTTAGTCTGAATCCAATATGTCAGTAGTGGTCTGTAATGTAGTAAACTTGTTGTCGTTTACGAATTTTTCTCAAGTTTTTTATCTAGGCCATTCAAGTTAATGGCGTCAAGATCAAGGTTATGGTTTAGGGGTGAATGATCAAAGTTGAATTGCTAATAGGCACTGGGTTCCAAGATGATGAACGTCTGACATATACCAAGATGACGTTTACCTACCAAGTAGGCAGTTGCATAACAAGATGGCTGACTGGGAATGGGCGGCGGGCTTGAGGCCTGCCGAATATTTTTTAGGTGATGGAGGTTGAGGATACTTCGCGAAATTGAAGTTTCTAAAGTTTTTAAAAATAGTTTTTAGTAATTCATTTTTAACATATTAATAATATAGTTTCAGTAATTTTTTATTCTTTTTAATAATACAATTTTGACTATTTTTTGGAGACTTTTTTTGATATTTTGGATGTTTTTTTTATCTTTGAGGTCATATGGGTCAAATATGGCGGACGGGGCACCGGAATGACATAGCATGATGTCGGGGGTCGGCTCCTGGCTTTTTATAAATGTTTAAACAAATTTTTTTATTATTTTTATAATATATTTTTTGGTAAATTAAAAAAAAAATACTAAAATTATTATTAATAATAAAACTTTGGTAAATTTTTAAACTACTTTTTACCGAACAATTTTTATATACTTTTTTATAACTTTTTAACAACTTTCTCCCATTTTTTTTTGGTGTTTTTGGGGTCGAAAGCCACGGAGGTTAAGGTCAAGGTCATATGGGTCCAAAATTGCGGTCGGTGACGTAACAACATGGCAGCTCCCCGTCTCTGGCTTCGATCCCGATCCCTTTGTACAGGACTTCACATAATCATACTGCTTAGGAAAAAAAGCTTGTGCCTTAAAAATGCTCACTTTTCTGTGAACAGCGTGTACCAGTGGCTCCAACGGTGAGAAAACAAAATTGATATTGTGCTGACTAGACCGAATTTTTTTTACTTCTACTTTGTTAATCATCGAGATTCCTCTATGACAGGACAGGTCATGTTCCAATATGAAATCTTACACAAACGTGCATTTGTTGTAATATTATCTTCTTTGTTAATTGATTAGATAATGTGTATGTTTGTGGTCTTACGCCACTTTTGCACGCGTGTCCTGAAACGTTCCGCGTGCAAAGCTCTACTTGACGCTTATCCCTGGTCTGCAAGTCGCCGTATAATGCCCGGCCAATTACCGCACTCCAGAACTGCGGGGGTCAGTTCCTCTCTAGTTGGCTTTCACTTTTCCTCCTTAGTCAATCTTTAGTACATTAAGAGGGGTGGCTTACTCTGACACAGGGAACTTGCTGTCTCATGGGCGTGTTAGAGGAAACTGCCATCTCACGGCTAACAGCTAATTGCAAGTGATTAAAAAACTTTTCTCGTCTTAACACGACTCTGTACATTCCATACGTACTGGTATAATGTTGGTAACACAGTTAGAGCGCTTTCCTCGTTATTTGAGTTTTATTTAATTCATTGTTTAAAAAATTTCTGGCAGTGGATAATACACATATCAACGGTATCAACATGGAACATCTTTAATCATCCTTTTTGTCTGATAGCGACATATGAATAAATATAGTTTTAATGTCATGTCTCGGGAAATAATTGGCAGATCCCTACCAAATTTAGCAAATAAGTAGTGTGGTAGAAAATAGGTGTAAACTGGTTTGTTTTGTGTAGGTCAGACACTTATTATCAAAATGGTGGCAATATAAATATTTTAGCACAGTAAATATTATGAAAGAGACAAATTCTATCTTATGTTTGTATGCTGATAGTGCCTATTACAACCATCAAATATGTCTATGCAGAGCCTCATTTCTCCGACATGTTTATGATAGTCCTTCCAATGAAAAATAGTTTGTTTTCATGTCTCGAGAAACAATAAACTTATGCAACATATATTACAAATTTAACCAAATTCAACCAAGCAATGTATGTTGACATTATGTATTAGAAGCATCGCATATAAAGCCTCTTTATTATATAAATATTGTACGATAGCATCAAATAAGGAAATAAAGTTTTTTATGGCATATTTCACGGACCAAACAAGCGATTTTCACCAGTCTTCACATAAGTAGCGCTGTAGAGCGATGTAAACTTACAAGTTTTAATGTCTCAGTCACTTGTTTTCAAAATGACGGTACTCCTAAATATCTTAGGTTATTAAACCCTATAACTCGAAACATTAGACTGGTTATATCCGAAGATGTTTTTCCGAATCCGACCTCCATAATGCAGTGCATTGCAATATAATTTATTATACCAGGTGGTATGTGTTGAAGTCCCGGTAAGACATGTCTGTATTTGTAATTGTTTCATTATATTGCATGTGTTTCTGGTTACATTTCTAATGTGAGCCACCCCTTGGAGCTCCACATCAGGGGACAAGAATAACAGCCCAGTGCTTTCCAACAATAGGAAACCCCTAGCTGCTGGCCCCAACATACGCACCAAGGTAACCCAGAGGAGAACGTGAAACTAAGTATCTCCACTCCTACGTGCAATCATTCAGTATAGAAATAAATCATTGAGAATAGAAAGCCCAGGCAAAATAATTATTAAACATCTAACTCCACTCTCTTACCTTGCTCTCCTATTGAATTAACTGTTGTGTGTTTGACATACCCAAAAAAAAAAAAATACATTACACGAGAACACTCCTCGATTAAGAAGTTACGTTAAAACATGACAGTGCACTTACTGAAAAAATGAGTGTTAGTTAAGTTTTGTTTTTACAATAAAAAAGAAAATAGAAAAGTACTCTGGTTTGGGTATTTGTTACCCCTTTTGCTTTTTTCTTTTAACCCTCATACAGAATAAGAATGGATAAAATAAGTAATATTTAAACAAAACACACACACTATCATATATGTATATAAAGAAAGCTTGGAAGCTGTAGCTTAAAGGTTAAATTTCGGGTGTACTCCAAAGTTATTTTTGCTGATATGATAGATATGAAGTAATACATAAGAATAAAATGAGAAAATGAAAACATAAGAAAAAGGAGGCTGTTGACTGCAAACAAATTTAAAGCATCTGTAACAAGTAGTACTCATATATATATAATGACTATTACATGTATATATATGAGTGTTATATATATGACTATTACGTGTATGTATATGACTGTTATATATATGACTATTACATGTTTATATATATGAGTGTTATATATATGACTATTAGGTGTATGTATATGAGTGTTATATATATGACTATTACGTGTATGTATATGAGTGTTATATATATATGACTATTACGTGTATGTATATAAGTGTTATATATATGACTATTACGTGTATGTATATGAGTGTTATATATATGACTATTACGTGTATGTATATGAGTGTTATATATATGACTATTACGTGTATGTATATGAGTGTTATATATGACTATTACGTGTATGTATATGAGTGTTATATATATGACTATTACATGTATATATATGAGTGTTATATATGACTATTACGTGTATGTATATGAGTGTTATATATGACTATTACGTGTATGTATATGAGTGTTATATATATGACTATTACGTGTATGTATATTAGTGTTATATATGACTGTTACGTGTATGTATATGAGTGTTATATATATATGACTATTACGTGTATGTATATGAGTGTTATATATGACTATTACGTGTATGTATATCAGTGTTATATATATGACTATTACGTGTATGTATATGAGTGTTATATATATATGACTATTACGTGTATGTGTATGAGTGTTTTATATGACTATTACGTGTGTATATATGAGTGTTATATATATGACTATTACGTTTATGTATATGAGTGTTATATATATGACTATTACGTGTATGTATATGAGTGTTATATATATGACTATTACGTGTATGTATATGAGTGTTATATATATGACTATTACGTGTATGTATATGAGTGTTATATATATGACTATTACGTGTATGTATATGAGTGTTTTATATGACTATTACGTGTATGTATATGAGTGTTATATATATGACTATTACATGTATATATATGAGTGTTATATATGACTATTACGTGTATGTATATGAGTATTATATATATGAGTACTACTTCTTACAGATGCTTTAAATTTGTTGCAGTCAACAGCCTCCTTTTTCTTATGTTTTCATTTTCTTATTTTATTCGTATGAATTACTTCATGCCTATCCTATCAGCAAAAATTACTTAAGAGTACACCCGAAATTTAACCTTTAAGCTCCAGCTTCCTCGCTTTATTTTCTTTATTATTCTTTTAGGACCAACAAAAATTTAAAACTTGCAAATAAAATTTGTTATAACTGTCCACATCATTTCATGATAAGATCCTTTAACAAAAGATTAATTTCAAAATTTAGTTTCCAAGGATATTTGAGTCCAGTGTTACTACAACATGCAGCAAGTTGAAGGCAGCCACTGTCATAGTGGCATGCAGTAATCAAACATCATATACTAAGATGAAAATAAAGTTCTGACCAAATAAAAATGAAAAGGCGGTGGCCGAGGAGTCGACATACCACTGTTGCTTACATCATAGCGTGGGCGGCTGTCCTGTCACTTGAAAAGCACGACATGCTGAGATCACATCACCAAGATGGCTTGGTCGTGTAGCCGGGGAGCCGTACTGAACAACATTACAAGGGAAACACAATTAATGAACCCTGATAATACAGCAAACTATTACCGCAACCACTTAACAAAAGGTAAGTACAAATCACTCATCCAGGAGGCCAAGTGTGGCTCTTATGCTACAATAAAGTTGAATAGAATTAAAGTAAATTTCAAAAGGAACTGCATGGTGTGGAAGTAAAATTGTAGAAGATGGGATCAGCACATTCTTTCACGTACAACAGTGACTGTACGATGTTCCAACCTGGCGACATGACTAGTCGATAAATATCGAAAAGCCATTTCGCAGAAAAATATAATTGAAATTACATTCGCATTTAAACATAATTAATGTAACCACAAAACAAATAAAAGGTTTGACATAATTAAATAAATCACAATAAAGGTAGCAAATAAGCATAACACATTATAGCCAAGAAAATAAAAATTTCATACAAAAATTTGACGTTATTACGTTACTAGTGCTGCCACCTATACTAGCGGCAGACATACACAATCATAAAGACGCAAAATAAAGTTGCATTTTTAGTAAATGCATTACAATTACGACGTAGTGTTTCAGCGGTGGCAAATGAACATGAACTATGTTATTCACTATGGTTCAGAATGAACACAAAGTGTAGAGCAACTTTAAAAAATGACAATGAAATACCGTGTGTACACTTACACAGCGGTAAAGTATATAATTTGAGAAAATAGTTAAAATGTATATCAATCCTTCAAAACAAGAGTAAAATGAAAAAGTATTTTTATCTTAAGAGATAATGGTTATAAATGCCAATAACATTAATACGTATTTACCACAGTTAAATAATAAAAAAAATACCTTTTAACACATTAACACTAATGTGGTTTTCCAACAGGAAAGAAAGAAGATCATAAAGAAGAAGCAAATAAAACGTGATTTGCCAAAACGTATATTGCTAGAAAAGCAATAGAATACTATTAGGTTAGGGGAGATCATGCCATATCATGGCTCAACGCTCAAAACGGAACTATCCCCGCAATGGTGAGCAACATCCAAAATACCAAAAAAAAAAAAGTAAGCATTAACATTACTCAAACTTATTCAAATGAACTAAAACAAAATTAAATTACCATGTACTTATCCAAGAGACTCAGTAGGGCAGGAAGGCAGAGTTGCAACAACAGCCCCCTCGGGTAAGGAGCGGGGAGGTAGGAGGCAGAGAAGGAATATGGTACACCCTCAGTCATAAAACACTATATATAGAGCCACAGGCATAGACACAGGAGACTCAATATGATTGGTGCACCACAAGGGAAACATATACAGACAGAGAGGTGGGATCTCTCTCAATGAACTAATCAACATCACATCACTTCAAAAAACCACAATTGCAGATATTAATGAACTAACATCCATATAAAACAGTACTCTCGAACCAGGGAAAAACGGAAAAACATTTGCCAAAGAATAACATTTACAAATGGGGGAAAAAATATAATCACTAATATGCATATGTAACATCAATGAAACTATTTTTACAATCTTGCGCAAATAAATTCTTAAATACTTTTATATGGATTTTAATTTTAATTTTAGGCCTATAAGAGAAGAAAATTAGAAGATCCTTTAAAAAATCTGGCAGATGGGTGATCAGTCTACTACCAAGATCAAAACAGGGCACCACACAAAAATTTACAACATCTACACGTACATTTTCTTTTGTACTTCTTACTTTACATATTTCATCTTTTACATTTGTACTCTTCACTTTCACTTTGTTTACATTTGTACTATTTTCTGTAATCATTATTATTCTTTTGTACACTGGAGTTCACCAACAACAAACAAAATAAAATCACATGTAGGGCCTGCACAACCCTAACACTGTCAAAACACTAAGTAGCAACTTTGGGATAAAACTTTTTCAAACGGGAAATATGTGCACGTGTAACACAAACTCCAGTGTCAGGATTAACCAGCCTGGCAGAGGCAGGGGTTAAAATCCGCTGGCTCTTTTAGGGAACAGCCCAACGAAACAACTTTTGCATTCTCCTGTCAATGGTTTTACTAGTAGGATGATTTCTTAACAACACTAAGTCGCCTACCTTCAATGGGTTTTGAACTCGACCTGCATTGTAATGTTCACGTGTCCTTTTGTGAGTTTTTCAGCTACTTCTGAAGTTAGAATTCCTAAATGAGTGTTTTGTGATGGTTTCCTCATAGCGCATAGGGTACACATTTTTACTCTATCTGAAATTTCTACATTCATTCCTTTCCAAATAAAATTATTTCTGATTGCCTGGATAGTCTTGTAAAGTCCTAGGTGTCCAGCAAAGGATAGGAATGCAAATAATAAAAAATCATGAGTTTCAAAACATTAGGCAAAACTATATATTTTCTGTTGTCATGAGACTTACAAAATAGGACACCTTTAAACAATGATTATGGTGTTTGTTCATTACCAGATTGCAATTTTGAATAATAACTTTTAACTCTGGGTCTTGTTTCTGGCAATTCTTAATGTTATCAGAAGCCAAAGGAAATTCCGTCAAAAGATTACAACTTCTTGAATTTTCAGTTTTTTCTAACACTTTAGTTCCTTCAAACATGCGTGAGAGGGCATCTGCTACAACATTCTGAGTACCCTTATTGAGTTGGACCTTAAATTTCAAAGAGTATATTCTCATCACCCAACAACCTATCTTACCTAACTGACGTTGGTGTGCTAACAGCGAGGACAAAGTCTGATTAGCTGTTCTAACAAAAAATTAAGAATGTTCAATATAGTCACGGAATTTATCAACACCAATACAACTGCTAAACACTCTAATTCATAGGTGGTACACGATTTTATTTCCTGAGGGGTCAAAGTACATGAAGCATAAGCCACTGGCTGACATACGCCATCTATTTCCCGTAAAAGGACTGCCTCTAAAGCCAAACTATAGGTGTCGGTTTGTAAAACGAACTGCTTGGAAAAGTCAGTCATTCGCAACACAGGAGGATTAGTACTGTAATTTTTTAAAGTATAAAACACTTTCTGTTGGTCTGCTTCCCACTCAGATTTGGAATTATTTTCTCTTAATTGGTTAAGGGGTGCAGCCTTTTCTGCCAAATGTGGAATTAACTTCCCAAAAAAACTGAATATACCAATAAAACGGGCTATGCCCTTAGCATCCCTAGGTTGGGGAAAATTCCTAACTGCTTTGGTCCTTTCTGGGTCTATGAAAATGCCCTGACTAGAATTTTTATTAGCTAGAAATGAAATCTCAGGAACCACAAACTTGATCCTGTCAGGATTTACTGTTAAACCAGCTGTTTTCAACATGAAAAGTCGTCTTCTAAAATATTTAAATGTTCCTCAAATGTTCAGAATAGACCACCAAGTCATCATGATAATTGTATACAAATTTAAATTTTTCATCATTAAATATCTGATCCAAAAGCCTCCTTAGTACTTGGGCACCTGTTGCCAAACCAAAAGGAATACGTGTGAACTGATACAAGTTCCACGGCATACAAAAACGGGTTACGTGTTTAAATTCTTTACTCAAATACATCTGGTGGTAAGTAGCATTTAAATCTATGGTGGTAAACGTTTTGGCCTTACTAAACCAATGAAAGGCAGAGTGGAAGTCCAGAAATGGCACATGTTCAATTTCAATGATCATGTTTGACTTGCGGTAATCAATAACTATGTGTTGTTTTCCGTTAGGCTTAGGAACAGTAAAAGCTGGAACAGCATACCATGAAGTTGATTGTTCTATACCTTATTTATAGATGAGGTCCTGGATCTGCAATCTAAGAAGTTCCATTTTTGGATGGGCCAAACGATGTGGTTGACTTTTAACTGGTTGTTGGTCTAAAAGTTTGATCTCATATTCTAGCATTTTGGTTAGTCCAAACTCAGTTGTTGACACACTGGGAAAACCATCACATAATTTTTCAATTTTATTTTTCTCTAAATCAGATAAATGACCAAAAGAATGTCCTAAAACTATTGCTTCGCAATCCACATTAATTTCAGAGGTGGTAGGAGGAACTTCGTTAGTAATAAAAGGATTTTTCTCTTTTGGCGCAAATAAAAAAAAATATATGTCGTTCCTGAACGTCTAAAATTAAACCTGTTTTTCTCATGAAATCTGCTCCAATAATAATATACAAACTCAGCTCGTCAGCAACGAAACATTTTATCATCCAAGCAAAGCATGAAATTTTCACCTTTATTACTGCACAATGAGAAATTAGGCAATGGAGCTTTAGAAGCAGTAAATCATTAAAATGGATCTCTTTTACCAACCTAATAAGGTTCAATTCCTGTAAACATTTAAAAAGTTCTTTGGAAATAATAGTTCTCGCAGAACCAGAGTCCACAAGTGCACTGATAAGAACAGAACATACATTTATTTCTACATGTGGAGTTCTTACTTTACGAACACCAACAACATTATGTATCTGAACACGACACAAGTCCATGCTCACGCTCACTGTGAGCTTCATGTTGTCCAAAGAACTGTTGAAAAAGGGTACAAATGTCAATCCTGGGAGAAATGTGAGCATTGTAAGAGTCAAGATTAGGTTTACAACAAAATCGAGTATGGTCACTTACTTTTCCTCTTCGCTGGGCATTTTTTTTAAGGAAATAATTTGCTATTACATCCATAATAACACACATTACAGCAATAATAACACACATTACAGCAATAATAACACACATTACATCCATAATAACACACATTACAGCAATAATAACACACATTTTAAGAATTTTTCCTTTGATCAGTGGGCCTATTGTCTGTTGGTTTATTTTGTCTTTTGTCACTCTGTACTGCACAAGTGCCTGATTTATTTTGCTTGCTGCCTATGAAAATAATTACCTTTAAAAGTAAAATTTGGCTTTTCATGCCTCTGATCCACATAGCCCATATTTTGGAAAGGAAAACACATTTGATCTAAACCTGCAAAATTTGTTGGTTTGTCTATAAAAACTAAGCTGGTGCGTTCCTGGGGTGCAAGGCCTTCTAAAATGTTGTCAACCACTTCTTGTTCACTATGTGACAAGCTTAGTACAATGGCAGCCTCTTTAATGCTACTTACATAAACTGACAATGGCTCATAATAGCACTGCAAACTATTAGAATGCTTGAACCTTAATTCAGTCAAAAGTCTGGTAGGAATTAAAAACATGAAAAATATCTTTATAGTATCTGTCAAAAGTGAGGCGCTGTGCAATATCATGTTGTGTGCATTCACTTAATGGTCCTTACATGAAAGGGAAAATAACCTCCAGCAACTGAGGTCCTGGTACTGAATTACTTTGGTGTAAACGAACAGTAACTTTCAGGAAATCTAAACATTTATTTATATATGAACCATCAGTTAAAGGTAAATCATTTAACATGCTTTCAAGGGGGTAGGTAATTTTGCCAAAAACAGTTGAGGGTGTTTGTAAAACACTTGGGATAACACCACGAGTCATAGTGACACGGGGTACAAACACAGTTGTGGTAGCAGTACCAAACACAAGAGCAGTGGAAGTGTAGGTAGGTTTAAAACCAGCACCAAGACTTACTTTTGAGTTCGTGGATGTGGAAACAGGACCAATGACAGGAGGGGGTGTGCATGAAAGTTGGTTGTAAGTGTAGGATGTTGAGTGACCTTGAAGGGCAAGAGCACTATTTTGATCTGATACATGTGACACAGTACTTACTTATTCGGTAGTAGGAACAACAGACACATTACTTTCTGCCAGTTTAACAGCCTTAGTAAGCACTGCCACCTGGTCAATAACATTCTGCAGGGATGTAACCTGCGACTCAGATAAGGCCTCTCGAGCAGAATTGATAAGAATCCTGGTCCGCCTGTCCAGGTGAGCAAGTCTTTGTCTGATTCGTGCAAAGGTTGAGGAAGATTGCTCGTCTTCAAAACTAACAACCAGCTCCATTAGGGGAAATATTTTAGAAACACAAATAACCACTTCAGGTTTAACCTCGCTATCAGAAAATTATGTGGGGACAATGTTGCCCATTAATTGCCCCTCGTAAAATGTTTCTTAATTCAGCTACAGTTAGGTCAGTGGGTTGAATACCACATACTTTGAGCTCAAACTCCAGCTCATCCATTAGCAGCCACTCAGGCACGATAGTGGCTGCCATGATAATGGGCAAAACAAAACACAAAAAAAAATCACAAAGCAGAAGCACAACAAAAATAATCACAAAAACTTACCCTAGGAACACCATCGTGGTGCAGGCGCAATAAATTGCTGAACAAGCAAAACACCAAAACATCACGCAGAAGCATAACAATTACTCATACGCATCAAGGAGGACATTAATGAAAGTGAACCATTCTCTGCTACCAAAATTGAGCCCCCTCTTGGTGCTCCACATCAGGGGACAAGAAAACCAGCCCAGTGCTTTCCAACAAAAGGAAACCCCAGCTGCTGGCCCCCAACATAAGCACCAAGGTGCCCCAGAGGAGGAGAAAGGAAATATCTCTACGCCCATGTGCAATCGTTCAATGTCGAAATAAATAATTGAGAACAGAACGCCCAGCCAAATAATTATTAAAAATCTAACTCCACTCTCTTACCTTGCTCTCCAATCAGGTTCACTGTTGTGTGTTTGTCATACCCAAAAATAAAAAACAACACTCTAGAACAGTCATCTATAAATAAGTAAAGTTAAAACATAACAGAGTACTTACTGAAAAAAGTAAGTATTAGATAAGTTTTTTTCTAATAAATAAAAAAATTGAGAAGTACTCTGGGTTGGGTATTTATTGCCCCTTTTGTTTCTTAGATAAAATATGCAATAGTTATATATATATATACACACACACACACACACACACACACACAATAAGTATTATATATTACAGATGCTTCAAATTTGTTTCACTTAACAGGCTTTTTTTTTCCAATGTTTTCATTTTCTTATTTTGATCTTAGGCATTACTTCATGTCTATCATTTCAGCAAAAATAACTTAGGTTGCACCTGAAATTTAACGTTTAAGCTACAGCTTCCTCACTTTCTTTTTTTTATTCATATTTTAGGGCCAACAAATATTTAAAATCATAAAATGGAATTTTTTTTATGATTGTCCACATCATTTCATGCCAAGATCATTGAAAACAACATTTTGAATTAACCTTTTGCTAAAGGATCTTGGCATGAAATGATGTGGACAGTCATAAAAAAATTTCCATTTTCTATTTTTAAACATTTGTTGGTCCTAAAATATCAATAGAAAAAGAAAGCGATGAAGCTGTAACTTGAAGGTAAAATTTCAGGTGCACCCTAAGTTATTTTTGCTGATATGATAGAAATGAAGTAATGCATTAGAATAAAATAAGAAAATGAAATAATTAGAAAAAAAGCCTGTTAACTGAAACAAATTTAAAGCATGTAACACTCATTATATATAAATATATGTTTTTTTTTAATTATTGCATATTGTATCTATTCTCACTGAGTGTGTGGCATAGAAGAAAAAAAAACAAAAGGGGCAATAAATACCCCAAACCAGAGTATTTTCTATTTTTTTATTTATTACACTATGGTTGAGAATGAACACAAAGTGTAGAGTAGCATTAAGAAAAGACAATGAAATACCGTGTATACACTTACACAACGGTAAAATATATGATTTGAAGAAATAGTTAAAATGAATATAACGACAATATTCTTTATATATTACAGGTGCTGCCCTCTGAAGTGAGAAGCAGCATACAAAGAAATGCACAATAAAAGTATATTATTGTTTCACTCCTTGACAAACAAGAGTGAAATTTAAAAAAATATTTCTCTCATCAGAGATAATAGTTATAAATGAGAAAACCTTAATACATATTTACCACAGTTTAAATAATTTAAAAAAATTACCCTTTTACACATTAACACTAATGTGGTGTTCCGACTGGAATCGAGAAAGATAATAAAGATGAATAAAATAAAACGGTCTTTGCAATAACATGTATTGCTAGAAAAGCAATAGGAAAAAATTAGGTTAGGAGAGATCATGCCGTAGCATGGCTCAAATGTTATTGCTTTCAAAGGGAAGTCAACTTCTACCTACCAGCTTTTAAGAAGGTATTAAAAAATAAATTACAACCATGTTGAGGAAAGTAGTCTTATTAAATGGATCATTACCTTTTGTTGTTTTATTTAAGTTGAAAACATGCTTTTTTTTTTTTTTTAATTGTTTTTGTAATTTATCAAGTTATCACCAAATTATTGTTACCAACACACAAAATATTGTCAGGATGTAAGGAAAATGGATTCTGTACAGCTTTAATGTCGGAAGGGGAGGGGGGTAGTTGGTTCAATATTAAGTTGACTGGTCATTTATGCATTCGTAAAATGCAGGGGAGAGTGTCGTGAAGAGGAGTAGAAGGCGACACCATGGCGATCATGTCGGCCGAGTCTTGTCTTGAACTCAGATACTCCCAACTACGAGTCCCGTGGCTTACCACTCACGATTAAGTCTTGTGCTAACTCCAATTGTTTTAAACATATTTTTGAAAGACGACAGTATTAAGTACTAGTTGTTCTGATGCAGTGTGTTTTACCACATCTTACATCCATAGCTCTTATATATCCGTAGTTTTTACTAATTAGGCCTAGAGTGAATATATTGTGTTGGTCGAAATATATTACCTAAAAGACATTATAAATATTTACACGTACTAACTTCGTTTAATTAACACGGTAACATATGTCAACAAGATTATCTCCTTTAATGAGTTATTTTTGAAAATATTTATCTAATTTGATTTTATTCGTCACACTTCTTGCGTAGGTATACATTATTTTATATTAAATTCAATTACTTACGTATATAGCTTATTTCCAGGTATAATAAATTTTAATGAGCCATAATGATTTACATGGAATTGAAAGCCATTTAATACATTTTTTGTGTAAAGCTTATCGTGAGCAGATTGCCAATACCCTTAAATATATATAAGCACTAGAAATATGCTTAAGCAGCACTTCTATGTAAGTAAATAAACGTTTGTTATTTGTATATAATGATCCTTAATATCTATGTCGTGCTTTATCACTCGCTGAAATTGCACCCAGTATTCCTCAAAATGTACTGGGTATTTCTATAACTCATTGTTAGTCTTTAGTAATCAGTTAACAGGAAACACGTCCATTCCCCCTCACTTCAACCTATTCTTACCTACTGAGTTACTATTAATATCTATGTCGTGCTTTATCACTCGCTGAAATTGCACCCAGTATTCCTCATAATGTACTGGGTATTTCTATAACTCATTGTTAGTCTTTAGTATTCAGTTAACATGAAACACGTCCATTCCCCCTCACTTCAACCTATTCTTACCTACTGAGTTACTATTAATATATATGTCGTGCTTTATCACTCGCTGAAATTGCACCCAGTATTCCTCAAAATGTACTGGGTATTTCTATAACTCATTGTTAGTCTTTAGTATTCAGTTAACAGGAAACACGTCTATTCCCCCTCACTTCAACGTATTCTTACCTACTCAGTTACTATTAGTCTATTTCATTTCGTCACCAGCTCACCACATATGATTGATTAGTTATGAGTTCTTTACCTGGAGTGGCAACGTGTCGAGTGTTTCTATGATCTGTCAAATGTTCATGTAATATGCCACTAAATTTACATTTCAAAATAATGTTATATCATACGGTCTCAACGTATGTACTGTCGTCTTACGTACAAATCCTTCAAAACTTGTGTAAGAATATGATGAAATGTAGATTCTGTCATTCTAATGTGGAAATTATTACTAAAGTAAACAAGCCAATAAATAAATTAGAAATGCTTGATATGGTAACTTTTAGTATAATTTATCGTATTATTTTTGATAACTAAAGCTTCATATTACAAAATGTAGAAAAATTATCTTCATCAATTGGCTTTGTACCTTTAACACTGTGTACAAAGTTCGACGAGCTTGATTATTATTATTACAGGATGTACTTAAATTAATTTATATTTTTGTGTAAAAATCTAATAAACATAAAGGGTTATTTTACTCGTCACATGCATACCTTATTTAATTAATACTTTCCTGACCAAAAAATCGGAAATATTTAAATAATTTACTCCTATTCAGATAATTTTTTTGGTAACACCCTGATGTTCACGTCAGTTATGTACATATTTTATTAATATATTTAATGTTTATTATTTATTATTTTACACTAGAGTGTATGTTTGTTTCCACATATAGATACTGGTTACTACATGTGTAATATATTTTTCTGAAGTAATTTGGACAGTTCTAGCTATGTCAAGGACTGTCCTTATTTTTTTTAAAATTATTATTATGTTTTCTTTCTTACACTAGGAATTTATACATATAATATATCAATATATCGTGGTAATTTAAAATTGTATAACGTTAAGATTTTAATTATTGGAACTTTTAATTTATTTTTGTACTTCTAACTTAATTTTATTTCTTTTGATCCCATGATGTGATTAATTCTGTTTCTTCAATAATTATAGTATTTATCCAGTAAAGCGCCCTCTGAATAGTCACTTATCATTGTAAATATAGTTTAGAGTTCTAGGAGATAGAAACCAACGTGCGCATAATGTATGTATGCATATTGTCTATGGGCGAAAACATGATAAAACTGTTTTGATTAAAAAAATACTTATTGCAGAAATTCAATGAGTTGTATGTTTTTTGTTTTGAGAGGTATACATTGTAAGGATGCCTGGATCTTCGCACCTCATTGAAACAGATAAGCACTACCCATTATTAGCCAGCAGATCAATGTAAGTTATGCCTGCGGCAAATCCGAGAGATGGAGTTATGTCAACTGAGCTCGACACACACAGTATTTTAATTCTTTTAGTTTAAAGATTAGGTGTTTGTTTGTTTGCTAGTTGTTCTCCTGCTCAGCCAGTCCACGGACCGGGCACTAATATACACAAGAAAACTCACTCATTTTACCTGATTCTTATGACAAAGCTGAAATTATTCTTAATTTAACAAAAGATACACTTTTGGAATGATTAAACTTATATGAGGCATCATTATTTAACAGACAACTTCACATTTTAACACAATGGCTTACCCACCATGAGGGCATGTAATATGTTATTACCTTGCCGCAGCCTTTCAGAATGGCGACCATTCGTGAGGCAATTGCCACGATGTTTCAGCCGTATACATCTACATAATATTTCAATTTGGTAAATATTTGAGTACAGTTATACTCCTTCCAACTGTGGACTAACTAATACTTTAACCTTAATATTTTACATTTATGATTAATGTTTATGTATAAGCTCTGCTCTTTCCTTTCTTCCTATGTAATTTATTATGCTTTCTCTTACACCCGAAATGGATAACAGAAATGGCAGAGATTAACAACGTGCAGGACTGTACTAAGTGATCATTATACCTGAACTCAATTGACACATTAATACCTCATTTGAAGACCACTGGGGAAAACATTATTAGTCCATATTTTTATATTTCCGAATGGTTATGATATTTGCTTCATAATGGAGCCGCATAATCATTGTGTCACGATACGAGTCACACGATACAACCATTTTTATATCGCCATACAGTTGCAAAACATAAGTGTTCCACCGAAACTTTCTCTCATGTAAAATTAGCAAAATATGACATAAAGTTTAGCCTCTGCGGTTGAAATTTTGTACAGTCATAGCCTAAGAATAAAGTAAAATCTTACTTTACATGGTTAAAAATCGAAATGTTATTATTTTTAAATTCAAAGCGTGTAAGAGATAATTTTGTATATTGAGATATTCAATATCTAAATGTTAACCTATTTCCAGAGCATTTTTGTAAATGCCGAACCAAGCTCTGAACATGACAACAAGCAACACTGCTTGCTGTGGCTTCTGTAACGGTACAGTCTGATGGAGGACATTTTTGTAAATGCCGAACCAAGCTGTGAAAATGACAACATGCAACACTGCTTGCTGTGCCTTCTGTAACGGTACAGTCTGATGGAGGACATTTTTGTAAATGCCGAACCAAGCTGTGAAAATGACAACATGCAACACTGCTTGCTGTGCCTTCTGTAATGGTACAGTCTGATGGAGGACATTTTTGTAAATGCCGAACCAAGCTGTGAACATGACAACATGCAACACTGCTCGCTGTGCCTTCTGTAATGGTACAGTCTGATGGAGGACATTTTTGTAAATGCCGAACCAAGCTGTGAAAATGACAACATGCAACACTGCTTGCTGTGCCTTCTGTAATGGTACAGTCTGATGGAGGACATTTTTGTAAATGCCGAACCAAGCTGTGAACATGACAACAAGCAACACTGCTTGCTGTGCCTTCTGTAACGGTACAGTCTGATGGAGGACATTTTTGTAAATGCCGAACCAAGCTGTGAACATGACAACACGCAACACTGCTCGCTGTACCTTCTGTAACGGTACAGTCTGATGGAGGACATTTTTGTAAATGCCGAACCAAGCTGTGAAAATGACAACATGCAACACTGCTTGCTGTGCCTTCTGTAACGGTACAGTCTGATGGAGGACATTTTTGTAAATGCCGAACCAAGCTGTGAAAATGACAACATGCAACACTGCTTGCTGTATCTTCTGTAACGGTACAGTCTGATGGAGGACATTTTCGCCCCCAACACTGGAATATCGTCCTTGCTGCACGCAATAGCTGCGCCCACTGCGGTGAGAATGGTCTTCAGCTAGAAGGACAAAGGTAATTTTTCATTTCCATCACACACCTGACTAACGCGGCATGTCTTCCTGGGTCATCACGTCAAGGACTGTGATAAATATGGCTCAGTGCATAAAGAATGTCTGACAGTAAGTGTTGTGAATGAGGAACGTCGCCATTCGTTATTTAGCTCCGTCTAGACGAGAAGTGCGTCTCAGCGTTTCTGTCTCACGGAACGTTATATATTGCAGAGGAGATAGAACGCTACGGCGTTTGCAAGGCGCCTATGTACCTGGAGTTATCTACCATGGTTCAAGCAAGGGAGCGATAGCGGCAAAAATTACAAGCGAACCGAGGTCCTCCTCGCCTCTATGGATATGAAACTTAACTCGTACACAGTATGTTTATGTCCGGTGGCTAAGGCGATTACATTTTCCTCTAGAATACGGAGTAGTGATATAGAGGGAAACATTTTGAGACGAAATCCAGTTTCAAAAAACTGTAAAGTGGTTTTAGTTTCATGGATTGAATGATTGACTTTTAAATGCAAACTCTCGTATACATAACGCACAGACGGTTTGCTTCTGGCAGGTACTGTACTCAGCGAGTCTCAGTCCCTAATAATACTTCCTGAGGTTAACTGATACTTAAACCATACTACTGTGCTATGTTTTGAATAGTTCAAACTAATATACGCTGTTCACGGCAAAGCGAGCACTTTTAAGGCCCTCCTAAATGGCTTTAACCACTTATAAATATATTTTGTACCTGCTTCAGACGTTGACTTTTGAGTTTGGTGAAATGTATAGATGGTTTTTATTATTAATGAGGCAGCGTTTATATTAAATAATGGTAAAAATAGAGATATTTTCTCGTAGCGAAAAATTCGCAGGGCCTTAAATAGTGCTCACTTTAACGTGAACAGCCTATACGGGTAAATACGAAGCCTCCAGTTCAGTGGTTGCGACTACTCAAGTGATGTATTGTCTTCGGTACATCTCTCATTGAAAATTTTGTTGTTTGTGGCACCTGATGATGTAAATTAAAGTAGGTCTGAAAGAGTTAAATATTTGCGGATGAATTATGGAGTTTCTGCTAGCAAGTTACGAAGTTTTAATTGGACATGTCAAATTCAAAAGCGGGATTTAATTATATATATAGGTGAATTAGTAACTAACGACAACTAAACATTTGCGGAGTTTACGTTTAATATTTAATTATTCTCCTGTAAATTTTTTAAATTTAAACGCGGAAATTCTCTGGCACAGTTATAATTTAATGCATTGTTAAGTCATATGTTATAGCGCCATAATAGAACACCCACTCTCAAATGCAACGTCGTATATGGAAAGAGACAACTACAGGCCCATATCACAGGAAGCTTACATCTATACATGGTTTCTTTAGATATTTTGAAATAAACCTTTTAAAATCGCCCTGTGAGAAACATGTCGAACTCGTTTTAAATAACTTGTATAACATAAATATATCATTACGTGATATGCTTTAATGTACTTTTTTTATGAAATGTAACTAAAACGTATTATATTCTATAGTTGGTAATATTTATTTCGCATTCAATACGAATTAAAAACAGCGAGAGCAGCGATATGTGGGCAATGGCAGTTAATAAATAGTTCGCAGTTAAAATATTATTTGAACCTTCTTGTTATGTATGATATTTGTAAATTAAATGTTGCGTACTAAAATATTTACATTTTAGGAAGCACTGGTAGAAAAAAGATTTTATTATCACTGTTAAAATATCAGCACAGAATATGGCGCGTAGGTCCTATCTGTTTCTATCTATCTCTTTCTATCTATCTATCTCTTTCTATCTATCTATCTCTTTCTCTCGGGAAGATTCGCAGTGCTAGAACGAGCATAATACTTTTACATGGCATCAAATTTATGATATTTAACACTTATTGAAGCAAAAATTAAGATAGTTTAATTCGCAATTAAAACTAACATGATAGTTTCATGTCTGAATACATATTATAATATATTTCGATGTAATAGCAGGACAGTTATAAATCCGAAGTTGACAGAAGCGATGCTGCTGGCGAATTGGAAGACATGGCATGGCGCAGAAGTGTTAATATATCTCCCTGTAAAATATACCTAAAATTATATAAAGTTTGTACACATTGTGTTTTTTAAACCTACCTAGGTATGCTTCGAAGTTGTGATGAATCGGTGTTTCCATGGCAGGAGTAATTCTACTGTAATATATGTCGTTACCACTACATATGATATGGCATTGTTGTGTCTGCAACGTGGTCGTTAAGCTGGGCCGGTGTGTATGTGGTTACAAATATTAAATGTTTGAAATTTACATGTTTAGACCGTGAATGGTTTTTATGACTAAAATAGCAGCCCGCCATCTCTTCGCTCAGGTTTTATAGATTACCTGTGAACACCCGTGACTGCCCGCGACTACGTGCGAATACATACTAATACCGGTGACTATCTGTGACTACCAGTGACTGCCCGCGACTACGTGCGAATACATACTAATACCCGTGACTAACTGTGACTACCCGTGACTGCCCGCGACTACTTGCGAATACATACTAATATCCGTGACTAACTGTGACTACCCGTGACTGCCCGCGACTACGTGCGAATACATACTAATACCCGTGACTAACTGTGACTACCCGTGATTACCTGCGACTACTTGCGAATACACACTAATACCCGTGACTATCTGTGACTACCCGTGATTACCTGCGACTACTTGCGAATTTATAATATTATGATACACTTTGTTTTACTCTACCCACTGGGCCACTGCGTCCCTAATTTAGTTCGCTCTAGCCACTGGGCCACTGCGTCCCTAATTTAGTTCGCTCTACCCACTGGGCCAATGCGTCCCTAATTTAGTTCGCTCTTCCCACTGGGCCACTGCGTCCCTAATTTAGTTCGCTCTTCCCACTGGGCCAATGCCCCCCTAATTTAGTTCGCTCTAGCCACTGGGCCACTGCGTCCCTAATTTAGTTCACTCTACCCACTGGGCCACTGTGTCCCTAATTTAGTTCGCTCTACCCACTGGGCCACTGCGTCCCTAATTTAGTTCGCTCTAGCCACTGGGCCACTGTGTCCCTAATTTAGTTTGCTCTAGCCACTGGGCCACTGTGTCCCTAATTTAGTTCGCTCTACCCACTGGGCCACTGTGTCCCTAATTTAGTTCGCTCTACCCACTGGACCACTGTGTCCCTAATTTAGTTCGCTCTACCCACTGGGCCACTGCGTCCCTAATTTAGTTCGCTCTAGCCACTGGGCCACTGTGTCCATAATTTAGTTCGCTCTACCCACTGGACCACTGTGTCCCTAATTTATTCGCTCTACCCACTGGGACACTGCGTCCCTAATTTAGTTCGCTCTAGCCACTGGGCCACTGTGTCCATAATTTAGTTCGCTCTACCCACTGGGCCACTGCGTCCCTAATTTAGTTCGCTCTACCCACTGGGCCACTGTGTCCCTAATTTAGTTCGCTCTAGCCACTGGCCCACTGTGTCCCTAATTTAGTTCGCTCTAGCCACTGGGCCACTGTGTCCCTAATTTAGTTCGCTCTACCCACTGGGCCACTGTGTCCCTAATTTAGTTCGCTCTAGACACTGGGCCACTGCGTCCCTAATTTAGTTCGCTCTACCCACTGGGCCACTGTGTCCCTAATTTAGTTCGCTCTAGACACTGGGCCACTGCGTCCCTAATTTAGTTCGCTCTACCCACTGGGCCACTGCGTCCCTAATTTAGTTCGCTCTACCCACTGGGCCACTGTGTCCCTAATTTAGTTCGCTCTACCCACTGGGCTACTGCATCCCTAATTTAGTTCGCTCTAGGCACTGGGCCACTGTGTCCCTAATTTAGTTCGCTCTACCCACTGGGCCACTGCGTCCCTAATTTAGTTCGCTCTACCCACTGGGCCACTGTGTCCCCTTTAGTTCGCTCTAGCCACTGGCCCACTGTGTCCCTAATTTAGTTCGCTCTAGCCACTGGGCCACTGCGTCCCTAATTTAGTTCGCTCTAGCCACTGGGCCACTGCGTCCCTAATTTAGTTCGCTCTAGCCACTGGGCCACTGCGTCCCTAATTTAGTTCGCTCTAGCCACTGGGCCACTGTGTCCCTAATTTAGTTCGCTCTAGCCACTGGGCCACTGCGTCCCTAATTTAGTTCGCTCTAGCCACTGGGCCACTGTGTCCCTAATTTAGATCGCTCTAGCCACTGGGCCACTGTGTCCCTGATTTAGTTCGCTCTAGCCACTGGGCCACTGAGGCTCCACTTGCGATCGCACTAGTCAGTGGACCACTACGGCTCTTGGAAAGGAAAGGAGAACATCTAATGGACAAAAGAAGAAAAGATAAATAAGGGAAGTCTGGTTTTAACTAGGTTTTTCTATGCAGTAATCGTGTTGCGGCAAATTTTTCCCCGATTTGATTTACTAATACCGTTCATGCCCAGCTGCTATAAGTCCTAGGTAAAATTTTAATACACATGAACTTCTCCAGCTCTTAAAATATCGTAACAGTAAAAACCACATTCAAATCCACTCTGTGATTCTCGAGATTAGCGCAGTCATACAGATGGACGCGCGTCAGGGACTTCCTTTAATCCAGAGTATATAGGAAACATGTGTACCAACTCGGGCACGTGATTTGTGACCGGAAAAGAGGAAGATTGATTACGGACACTCACTGTCCATCTCAAATAATAAGGGCTGTAGCAGCCCCTAAGTTAAGTAGGATATAAGCAATAGCATGTTCTAGTGAGTAGGCAACCCTCCTAGCACCCGGAGGAATGCGTAGAGGCAGTGTGGCGGCACGTAACAGCGAGTTCTTGTGAGCCGATGAGGGTGATTATGGAGCTGAGCCGGAATTAAAGGGCGGGGCAAACTGGAGAACGTTGAGAAAACCCGCGGACGAACGGCATCGTCCAGCACGATGCCCACATACGAACATCTATGGGTGACCCGGCCGGGAATTGAACCCGGTTCGCCTCGGTGTTCTCCCGTTCGTCCAACCGTTTCATTCCGGCTCAGCTCCATAATCACCCTCATCGGCTCTCCAGACCTTCCTGTTATGTGCCACCACTCTCTCTTCGTGCATTCTGCTGGGATTCCCTGCTGAATTCCTCCGGGTGCCTTAAGGGTTGCCTACTCACTAGGCCATTCTATTGCTACCACTGAACGATTCGTTGGCTATATAACCAGGAACGGTGGGTCCTAGAGAGATGCAGCAAGGGGGGATTATTTGCTACATAGGTGGTCCTGCTTCATCCCATGGTATCCACAATCAATTTATCCTCACTGTGTACGTGTTGCATGCAATCAAAGGGCACCAACCCCTATTTACACGATACAGATGTATACGACGGACCATACGTACCGTGTATCCAAGATCTTGGTTTACTTGCTCCGTATACCAATTTGTGTTCTTCTAATGCAAGTACCTTGCCTAATATCCCACACAACGTTCTTGTCACCCACCGCCTTTAGGGGCTGCTACAGCCCTTATTATTTGAGATGGACCATGGTTGTCCTGTATCAATCTTCATCTTTTCCTGTGACGAATCACGTGCCCAAGTTTGTACACATGTTTCCTACACACGCTTTTAGTATGATTAGTTGTAAATCACGTCTGTCTTTTTATCACAACTATTAACTTTGCCTAAGTGTTTGTACAACATTTGTGTAATGTGCTTAATTTTCTGTGATTTGAATATTTGCCACTATCCCAAGGAATTTATAAGCCGTCACGATATCTAAAGCAATTAATGAAATAAATATTAGGCCTATAGAAACTAATAAGGTACCAATGCAAAGAAATATGAGCGGAATAGTCATGGTAGACATATTTGTGTGTATGTTCACCACTGTCTTGTAAGTTTGTCGCAGCTACGTACAAAAAAATTGTGATACGAGTTGCGTGCTTGAATTTATGGTCTTTTCCGTTGGATAAGTTACTCCTTCGTGCGGCTCCTTTGTCTCTGTGTTTCCATTATCGACCACGTGCGCGCTGCAGTAGAGACGTTAGCCTAGGAATGTCGTTGTTCACCTCCCTTCCTACTTTCATCTCCCCTAACCCTGTCCCCTCCCATTGCACGTCTAAAGTTTTATAATGGAAGGGGTAAAGCTGAGTTTCTGTTAAGCCCCTGTCACACTGTACAATTTTTGCCTTCAACTATATTTCACAATAAAATTCTAAGACCAAATACGGCCGTCAAATATTTCCTTACAATAAATTGTATCAAATTATTTTGAATGTGTTTAAATATGTGTTACACTTTTAATTTTTTTACTAGGTGACACTAATTTGAATTATTATTTTAAAATATTTTCCATTGGGATATATCGCTTTTGTTTTCCATACATTAACGAACAGTAAGAAATGTAAAAAATATTATAATTTATTTTCACTTTAATGCTATATTCAAGTTTAACATATCAGTGACGTTTCCTGCAACATTAATTTTAATGCAGTTTAGTTCATAATATTATGTGCAATATTTGCTTAATATGGTATCCATGCCCAGAAAGCTTCTATACAAATCAATTATCTACGGAACATACTTCATTCATAGCAATTGTTCGTTATTTTGAAGTATCTTGACGTCAATTTATGTCGCGCATGATTGCGATTGGCTGAGACTGTTAAACATCAAATAAATTTTAGAAACGGTAAAATCTTCAAATGTTTTATGGAAACTGAAGGCATCCAACATTCTCAGAAAAATATTTGCGGCATTTATGACGTATCAATGACATTATAACTTTCCAATTTTGTGTGACCAAAGATATTGGAAGCAGTTAGACAGAATAATTTGAGAGTGTGACAGGGGCTTTAAGCCCACGACCACTGGTAATTCTACTCCTACCGATATCCCGAGACACGACACACCTCGAGCCATTAGCACGCTCGCCTCCCACCAAGGAGAACCGGGTCACCGGATTTTCGCAAGTGGGAATCTTGCCGGACGATGCCGCTGGTCTGCGGGTTTTCTCGAGGATCTCCCAATTCCCCGCCCCATCGTTTTGGCGCCGCTCCATATTCACTTCAATCAGACTCATCGGCTCTCGAGACCTCGCTGGTAATATCCGCCCAAATCTCTTCACTCACACACTCACACACACACACTCGCAACGCGCCTCGCCAGCTAGTATGAAGTTTGACGTCAGCTATATCACTTCACGCATTTTCGTCATGAGCAGTTGAGATTTATTGGTGCTGTAATTATATACTGCTTCGTGTTTTTTAATGATAATTTATTTAAATGTTGTGCAAAGGAAGAGAGATGATTCACGGCTAGTTGTGGACGTCGATTTCATTAATATTTCTGGACATTTTAGGGTTTTTCCTTATTTTAATAATCTGCTCTGGGTGTGCGGTGCTATAGAGTTTGTCTAAAATATTTTTTTTTTGTGCTGGCACCAACGAAAGTTTGTTTGGAGTAAATTATTTAAAGTTTTCTGTATTTTTGTGTATTTTGAATATAAGGTTTCTGGCTGACGTATTATTCTCGCTACAGCGCCCCATTTGGCTGTGCCCAGCTGTTTGCTAGACTTGTTGCCGCCGCGATCACCACAGATCAGGTTTTTTTAATTTACTACATGTTTGTGCGTTTCCATATTATTACGGCAGACGCCTTGGAAAACCCCGTTTTTATTTTTGCTGAGTTAATGGTCATCGTTCTGCTGATATGATGAATTTTAAGTCAGGTTTTAATGTGTACGTTCTCATTTGTGCCGTCCTTTACTGGACCGTCTAGGCTGCGAGGGCATGTAAAATCATTGAAAGGAAATGTTAGTTTTCATTTAATCTCAATGCAATATGACCAAAAATAAGTTACTTATGTTAACACGTATAAAACGCTCATGATACATGATATATTTTGGAAACAACCAAACATGTACAGCTGACGTCACAGCGCGTATGTAATGGAAGCCTCACAGCTGCTAGTGAGTGATCGCAGCACGTTCATTTTCCCTGACTCTGCTGCGTTCAACAAGAGTGTACAGTAGTGAGAAAGAGTGTACAGTAGTGAGAAATAGTGTACAGCAGTGAGAAAGCAACAGTATAACAGGAACAGTTCGCTTCCTACGGCCCCAACAACTGCATATTGGCGAGCCAAGTGGCGCTGTGTTAAAACACTGGACTAGCGTTCGGCGGCGACGTGGAGAGATTTGTTCTGCTCTTGACATCGTGGTCTCGAGAGAAGATGGGGACGAATTAAGTTTAGTACGAAACGGCGTTGGAATGAAAGATTGGGGGAAAGAGGAGATCGCCGATAAAACCCGCCCGCCAACCAGCAGCATCGTCCGGCACGATGCTAAAATGTGGATCTACCCCGCTGGGAATAGAACCCGGTTGGTCAAGGTCGGAGGCAAGCATTCTAACCACCACACCACCGCGGTCCCTTTGCGTTTGGGAGGACCTCGTTTCGAATTGCTCTCCAGCCATCCTGATTCCTGTTTGCCATGTTTATACTGTAGTGTTTCCTCAGTACAAGCCATGGTACATTCCTCCCTGGTCTCTGCTGCCCTCAGCAGTTCGCTTCTAACCTTATGACCTTGCTATCAACAAGCACCGCCAACTACCTGCCGCCGGTTCTGCTGAACGCGTTACAAATAGCGCCCTGCGGTAATTGACATTTTTTGTATGTAAAGTTGTCATACTGACTAGTCTGAAATGTGGTTCATATTTCTTATGAAAACAGACAGCGATCACATACAACGGGTAATGTGTTGTAAACGTGTACTCTAACACTCTGCTAGGCGGACTTTTGAAACAAACACCGAAACTTCAGAGTTCCAAACAAGGTGCTTAACGGATATTAATACTTTGAGTCATGCGGTCCAGCGCAGATCTGACTGTACTAATTTATAATAAGTTCTTTCTTCATTAATTCGTAGCACGCGCGGAAAAACTATTGTTTTCCGTAGTCTGTGTAAGAATTGTATGGAAATAAATTTACATTACTCACGACAAATTTTTACAATAAAAATAGTATTATCTATAAGCATATTACAAACACAATAGTGTGTGAATCCAACCAATAATATACATAAATATATTACTAGGGAGACTGTCAACTCCAGCTGCTGACGCTTAGCCAGTAAAGTCCATTCACGATTGCTATAAACTTATCTGAAACCCTGATAGTTATAATTCCATGACATCACAAAGCTTTACTAAGTCTAGAGAATTACACGAAGGAGACATCGCACCGCATTCCTGCACGCTCAGTCAAACAATATTTTTAGTAACAACTATTATTTAGTAATCATGACCAACATACTCATTTTCTCACTGTTATTATTTATATTACTTGCAAATTAAATATTTTTACGACACAGAGAAATGCTAAATTTAACGGGTAATTCTGACAATAGTAGTTTCCGAACCATTTGTATATTTGATCAATCATGTCTTGTGTCATGATGTTATTCAGAAGCAAAGTGTTGTTAGTCAACACGTGTTGACTATCAGCGTGTTACCGTATCCTCTACAACACTCCACGATCCACGCATCTTAACATAACTTTCTTTTACTGAACTGGTCGTGGGGGGGGGGGGGGCACACAAAGCTCGTCTACAGTTTGTTCTTGGTTGGGAAGTCTTCTTACTGATCACGGGACAGTTTATTCCAACCTCTCCAAAGTTTATTATTAGAGATTAATATTAGTTCTAATTTATTATATAAACACTGTCTTATAATTCGGAAGTCATCGAACAAGCAATAATTAAGATAATAATGCATTCGCACAAAAACTGCTGATAGTTTACAAAAATGTACATTATAATCCATTCGCGATAACTCTGGATTTTACTGAAGCCCCGTCAAATATCTAGTTTGGTTACTGATGGCGCATACTTCCGCTACACATGGACATTAAACACTCCCGTGTGACATAATTTTATATCAAATTCGTTGTTTACTGCTTACAGCTCTTCAAAGCATACTGTTACAACTGTGGCGGAAAGAACAGTAGTATTTAACCTCTTGTTAGTGATTCGTGTTAGGTTATTGCGTTAAAAGGACGGCCTTAATTGGAATAAATATTAAAAAGAAGGAGCAACTAGTCCAATGAAAAATACATTAAATTCAAACACGCTAATCATGTGGCTAATTTCTTGTACGTAGAAGCGACAAACTTGAAATGTACTGTTGAACATGCTCACAAATAGACATTCCTTATATTGTATTCCACTCATATTTTTTTCAAAGGTATTTATATTTTAACAGATTTATTATTTTTTTATTTAAAATTTCTGGCTGGGCGTAGAAATTTGTTGGGATTGTGACAAACATTCAAATCACAAAAACTTAAGCACATTACACAATTGTGTTTCAAACACCTAGGGCAACGTTACGTTGTGATAAATACACTGAATTATAATTAAATTCCTCATAAAACCAGTTCTTTTTTTAAAGCGTATAAATTTCTCACGTACAATATTTGCAATCACACACACATCGGACCAATGTTAACGACCACGAAGCAGCCCCTCTTTCACATGTAGCAGTTAACGGCACACGTAACAGTATATCACAACATCGTCACTTGCTTAGGTAGGTGTTAATAACACAACGTGTACACACTTACTGTGGTAATTCGAAGTATCTTTTCGGAGAAAGAGAAATTAAAGCTTCGTTGAGAACACTGCAACAAAACGCCACGTCATGTAGCTACCCGCAATTACATCCAAATACAACGGTGAAACTGGCACTAGAGGGATAAAACATACGTAGGGATTTTTTAAAGTAGTTTTGGGGGACATTGGAGTTGGGGAAACAAATCTGCTTCGCTGTGTTATGTAAGTTGATTGGCGTAGAATTCTGACTTTAAAATCTCTTTTCAGTTACAAATTAAAAAATAATTATTTTGCTGTAATAAGTATAAAATATGCTAAAATTTTAAACATGTATAGTTTGCTGCTACTACTAGCGATGCGAAATTTCCCGAGGGAGAGAGATAGAGAGACAAAGAGAGAAGCAGAGAGAGAGAGAGAGAGAGAGAGAGGAGAGATGCATGCTCCGCTCAGCCAATAGTTACTTCCTCGGTAGAAAAAGCTAACACCATGTCACTGGGGCCTACGCACGATATTTTTCGCTATTATTTTAAACTGTAACACTGAAATATGTTTCCATTGGGGCTACATAATATTAAAAGATTCCAATAAGCAACGTTTAATTTACAAATAACATACCAAAAAACTATGTTAACACAATATTTTAACCGTGAACTATTTATTACAAGCAATTGCCACATCGCTGTTCTCACGATTTTTATTCGTATTTTATACGAAAAAATATTAGAAGTTATAGAAGATATTAAGTTGAAAAATAATTTGTTTATTTAATAATACGTACTTTAAAATTAATTTCTGTGTTATATATTTGTGGAACACCCATTATTGAAAAAACAGGGTGAAAAGTTACGCTTTAGTTGATTTTTTCAAAGTTCGTTTCAAAAGTTCCGAAGAAACGGTGAATGGACTATAACAATTTAGATCATCAGTGTTTTGATAAAACATATATCGTAAGAAAAAATATTTTTTGTTCTGAAAGTACTGTCTATACTTCAATATTTAAAGCTGTGGATAACTGCAGAATGATCTTAATTTTGTATTTTGTAAACGTAAATTTGTAGAAAACACAATGCATTGAATTTATGATCTTATCATTATACATAAACGTACGTGTAATTTCACGTATTTGTAATTAAATGGGTAATGAAACAATTATTTATGAAATAATTTAAATATCCAATAGATGCTATATATAAATATTAAATTAGAAAGCTAAATATGTATATCAGAACACTGAAAAGAGTGTATTAAATTTAGCAAACCCATTTTAATTAATGAAAGTTAAGATTAAAGTTAAGATGAAAGTTAAGTCAATATTAAACGTTTATAAAATATCGCCCTTAAAATATGGTAGCAATACCGTAGTTCATCAGAGCACTACTTTGTCTTAATTTTTCTTTGTAACTTTTTACTATTGGTTTTGGAACTCATAAAAAGTAGTATTTGAGTACTGTGTTTGCGCTTATGTATATGTATGAACGTGTTTACTTATATGTGTGTGTAACGAGTAGGCGAATGTATAATTGCCGTAGATGATAATTATACATTTCTTATATATCAGTGAGGTGTCTTATATAATTACTTTGTTTTTTTCTAATATCTTATTTAGCAACCTTGATTTTGCAATATCTTATTCAGAAGAGTGCATCATTACCTTTGAAAGTCGATACTAGTAAAAAGAGAAGCTGCACGCTTGCAGCTGTACACATATCGCTGACCGTAAAGATACCGTGCTGTATTGGATTGGATTGACTAAGTTGTGGATCCATAAGGCAGCTTTGACTGACTAAACCGAGAGCTTTGGACACGCGGTGTCGTGTCTGACGCGCGCTAGGGTGATGGCTGTTCCATCTGGAGCGCGTCTGCTCCTTCACGACTCCATTATTATATATATGTATACACTACGTTTGTGTGTTTTCAAACACTATTGCATTCTTAACGTACACATGCAATAAGTAAAGGCTTTCCACAGTCAATGTTCTAGTTATGCAGGTTTAGGCCCTAACAGTTTTCTCAGAATTATCGAAAATCAAAATAATTGAAAAAATTTAACTAATTTAACTTAAGGGTTCCAGATATTTTAATATTAATTTATAAGTTAAAAGACTCTCCTCTTAACGCTTACAGGTCCATATAAATACTTTTTTAAAACATTGCAGAGGGCATTATGTTCATACCTGTACAAATGTCACTTGTATAACGTAACTAATGAAAATGTGTTCATGTTTAACGTTTGTTCTGTATCGTACTTGAAATATTTTGCAGGAAGGGTTTGCCAACAAAATCAAAGCGAATAAAACAAATTGTAAATTGTAGGTTTGAGAAACACGTTGAGTCGACACATACTTACAAAAACATAAAATAACTTTTCAAAAAATTGTTAAACTCAAACAATTCATACGAACCGTTACAAGCAACAAAAAGTTAAATACGATCTAATTACTCCAGTAGTACTTCCCACTTAGGCGACTGTGCAATGTATCGTAGAATGATATACAAGTACAAACATGCTGAGACAAACCGAGGAGTGGATGGCCAAACGTACTTTCGCGTAGAGAAGAAGGTTATATTGTGAAACAAATCAGTCAGAGATATTTTACCAGTTCATGCGCTATTGCGAGAGACCTAGGAAATACTTTCAAAGTCACTGTCAGCAATGACAATGAGAAGAGTGTTCAGCAATAGTGACTATAATGCAAGAACACCACAGAAGTAATCGTACATAGGCAAATGTAATTATAAGAAGAGACTTAACTTCGCGAAGGTATATTTACAGAACGATTACTGAACAGACATAATATTTACAGATGAGAGTAGATTCAAGGTTTTGATCATGACGGTCCGCTAAAGTGTCGAGAAAATCGAATGAAGAGATAAATCCCCAACATTCTCGTCCTACCGTCAAGCATGGTGGGGGTTCAGTTACGGTGTTGAGGGTGCATGAGTGCATGTGGTGTAGATGAACTGACGTTTATATATTGACTATTGGATCAATAGAACTATATTGACCAGTTTAAACATAATTTGCCAACTAATGCCATATAACTTGATGCAGTAATGCACATTTTACCAGGATAATGGTACTAAGCGTAAATCCTGTGCAACACGAATATGGCTGTTGTATAATTGTCCTCGTGTAATAGAAACTGCACCCCAATACTCAAACTTAGATTCAATAGAACATGTTTGGGCATACTTAGACATTAAGGTACGAGAAAATCATATTTCAAGCACGCGGGACTTGAAGGAGAATATCCTTCATGAGCGGAACAATATCCCTCCTAGTGTCATACAAACGGTAGTAAAGTCAATGCCAGCGCGTTTGAGAAGCGTTCTGAAGCAGAGGGGAGGGTATGCTAAATATTAAATGGAGAATTTGTTTCGTTTATGTTGATGTACTAAAACATTTATTCTTCGTACGAAGGTGTATGAACATTTCCGATTCGGAAAAGTGCATTTATTTACATTTGTGTAATATATTACTTTGTTTCTTTTATAAGGAATGTTGTTTATTTGTTGTATTTGACGAAATGGAATACAAAATACAGATGGACGCATAAGTGTTTGTCAACATAATTTCTTACTGTACAGACGTCGTGAAAGGAACAGGATGTATGAATATTTGTGATCGTCACTGTATATACATATTAGGGCCTGTTCTATTTGAAAATGCTTTCCGTGGTATTCTTCAAACACAAGAATGATTCAGATACATTCGCAATTTGACCTTACTTTAATTCTTACGCAATCTGAACAACTTTTAAACCAGTAGAAACTACTGACATCAGACTTAATAGACACAGATGCCTATCACTGACATATAGAATGTTTTCAGTCTGAAAACAAAAACAACTTAAACGTCGCATATATGCCGTCACGGGCAGAAGAATAGGGACAGTGTTAGATAGCAATTAGTGACATTCGTAGATAAGCTTAGCCTTGAGGCAGAAAATAGGTAATAAGTCACGTTTAATATTACTTAGTGAGGTAGAATATGACACACAAAACAAACAACATAATCTACGGTATCACTCCAATAGACTACATCATCTGTCTCCAGTTCTTATGAACGTTGGACATACATCAGTAAAGTGTTGATCATTGTTCACTCCACAGTTATTTGTAAACTTCCCTTTTCGCGAACAACGTCCATAAGTCTATTTAGCTCTAAATTAACCAGTTTTCTAGTAATGTCTGGCCTAATACTATTACAATTTGGTAGAAACGCCTCGTTTGTGTTTTGTGGGGAAATGTTTTTTTTCTCACTCTTCTCTCCAATTCCCCCAGAAGATTCTCAGTGGGGTTCAGGTCAGGTGAGAGTGATTGGGTATTGTATGACATATGGGGTGTGTTGTAGACGATGTATTTCGCAGTGAGCTTGCGGTCACTGTCATATTAGATATAGAATACCATTAAGTTTCTGGAGATCGACCATGAATTGTATTCCTACTGGTTATGTTATTTTGTTTCGTTGTAATATAAAATGTTACGGTATCATAGAATATATTATTTTGTTAGCATATGTTTGCATCCATATAAAAACACATGTAACAAACAAAGGTGGTCTCGCGTGTATGGTTATGATGCCTGCTGTTTCGGGTTCGAAACAACCTCGCACCTTTAGTTTGTATATCATTGTGGTCATTATGCCACGTGGTGTGCCATTGGCTTTTTGTGTCACGTTTTAACGTGAGTGTTTATTTGGCCCCAAAAAGAGCCGATGGTGTAACCGCAATAAGAGGACCAGTATTCCTCATTCTCAGCCACCTGCCGTAGTCGTCGTAGTAGAGAGGCGACCAGAGAAGTAGCATAGCGTTGGCTACTAGCTACTTCATCCCAGACATCCGCTACTAGCTCCCAGAGAGCATCTTTATTTGCTGGCTGTGGATCAGGACAATTTGCCGCCATCGTGGACTTCGTCTCCGGCCAGACATTCTCAATTGGATTGAAGTCGCACTGTAAGGTTGTCAATATACGAGCTCTAGTTGGTCTTGCCTTGCGAACCATTCTTGAACCTTCTGAGAAGTGTGTATCAGAGAATGGTCCTGCTGGAAGTGTAGCACACCATCGGGATACAAAATTCACACCGAGGGAATCATAATGTTCTCTAGAATATGTAAATACTGCCTGGCATTGAGGCTGCGTGTATTCGGACCTCGATCGTCGATTCTGTGCAACACGCCTATCCTGCGTGCACTCATCTATCTCCAACACGCAACTGATGCATGGCCATAGCGAGAGCATTCGGCCACATATTCCGGATTGTGTCGGGTCCCACGAGGTCTGAAGACACACATTGGCGTATCATTAGCCGAATAAAACACACTCGTCGGAGAATACAACATCTGACCAGTCACGATCAATGTTGTCCTCGGCAAACACTAGTCGATAAATCCTGTGTTCATCGGCGAGCCTTTGATTCCTTGAAGCATGCCGGGATTTCAGTCCCGCCGCCGTCAAGCGCCTAAGTACGGTACTCAAGCTGCCAGGAAAGTGCGTGGCACGGTTTAGCTGAAGGGTGATCCTGAAAGGAGTCAACTGCGCCTGGGTAATCAGACGATTGTCCTCGACTGCAGTCGGCACCCTCCATGAACCCGTTCCTCCGCGATGTGTCACGTCACCCATGTCACGGAACTGTCGTACCCATGACTCGCAGTGCTCTCCGGAACACTGTAACATCGGCCTGCTTCAGCGGCGGAAAAACCTGCCGCCTCAACAAGGCCTATGACTCTTTCCCTTACCGACTGGCTGTGGTGAGACATCGCTGCAGAATGACGTTTCACTTCCTTGAACTGCCTGGCTCTGGCGAGACATCACTACACAATTACTTGTATTAAAACGGTTGTATACGCCTGTGACGTAGAAGGTACGCATGCCCAGAGTCGAATGGGGACCAAAGATGTGCGAAATGTGTATGTTGTTAGATGATACCTGTTTAAAAAGGGATACCATAAGGCATGTCCGAAACTGCAGTAAGGTCCTCAACTGATCACGTGATGAAGTTCAGGGATACAAATGCATGGGCAATCAGGACAAAACTCTGCGACTTTGGAGGGGCACGCTAAATGTCCAAACCACCTGTTCAAATAATCTGATGCTTTTTACTTTTGTTACCCGTCGCATGACCGTGCAAACTCAGAGGTGTATAATGACACGAATATGAACAGTAAAACATAGACATGTTATTTTGTGTGAGAGTAACCCATTTGTTTGTTAATATATTTACTTGCATTATATTTTGATTTACTATGTGAGACACCAACAAGACAGCTGATAAACATAATATTATGTTAGGCTGCTCATGGTAAAGTGAACACTTTTTAAGGCCCTTCTAAATATTTCCTTTCATCCAATTTCCATCTTCCTGCTGCTTTTTAATATAAACATTGCAATGTTACCAATAAACAGAGTGTATACATTTCCCCGCCCTCACAATTTAATGCCTGAGGCTGCAATACGATATATTTATTATTGGTTTATGCCTAGTGGGAGGGTCTTAAAAAGTGCTCACTTTGCCACGAACAGCCTATTGCAGGGACCAAAAAATGGTAGACGAAGGAGTATGTTTCCTACAGATAAAATCAACCGCCTCCTTGTCAAATGAGCATCTGCATGTGTCAGATCACAAAGTTACCATATATATATATATATTACACACATTCATATTCCTTACATTGCCTAAGTGATAAAATAACTTCGAAGTACACATTTTTGTAAACAACAACTTTAGTACGGTCAGCATTGACACATTACTTAGAATGTATCGTACATTCTGTGTGTTGTTACTTATTTCACACAAATTAAATGAATGGACATTATCAGTGAAACATAATGTGCTGTCAGTGCTGCAACGTGTGCCAAGCGCAGTAAAACGAGCAGTAGGTACGCAGTAAAGTTCTGAAAGATGTTTGGATGTTAGGTGAGTTGTGTGCGGAGTTCCGTTACATTATAACATGTGATATTTGAATAATTAATATATTAATGAAATTAAAAATAAATAAAATCAGACCCAATGTGTTATGCAATTAAACAAGATGTGAAATTAAAATGTGAAATATTTATTAAATGTTAAACATTATGTTATACGTTTGTAAGAAAAATCACTTTACTCAAAAATCAAATTAAACTTATGCTGATGACCAAAAATGAAGTACCAACATCCAGTAAAGAATAGAGTTAAATCAATTAAGGAAATTAAAACAAATTAAAAGATAAAAAATAAAATATGACTGTTGTGCTGCTGCAAAATTAAACAACTGACAACTGACATAAAATTAAAATCATAAATAAAAATTAGTTCATAACCAGAAGTAGCTTTCCTCAATTTCTAACTCTTTAAGAAACTGACTAAGCTCCTAAGTCACTAGTTGCATTTACAGTTCTCACTATCTAAACCATTACTTGAAAATGTCAATTTAAGTGTTAATTACTTCAGAAGAATAACTCCTCACTTGCCCTCAAATCGTTAAACTCTGCTCAAATTAGATTACACTAAGTTCAATAGTTTTTTGACGTTTATGTGCTCTGGCGTTAATAGCTCATATGGGATCTCAGGACTACTGATTATACACAACTTAAAGATCAGAAAATGCCTAGTTTCATAAATTAAACTTATTCTGAAAATACTATAAGTTCTTAGAAATAGATTACAAGTGAAGTCTTTCACATAGGTCTGCCCCCAGACTCTCAAAATCCTTGGCGTCACCTGTATTCTGATGCGGCGCTAACGTGGCTGACATGGCGCCTGGCGTCTAGATATCGGTGTCCTGGCATCTCGCACAAAACTCACTAATACAATTAGCTAGAGACCTGCCATCAACTCTCGTCCATAATCGGTTGTGGCAGTGACCTAATCACTACTTCTGGGACTTATTACTAACCTATTCTTAGGTTGGCGCTGAGGATTCCATAGGATTGAAATCTCAGCGAAAATACAATTAACCATCCATGTTGAAAGTCCCACCCAGAAGCAAGCCTTCTGGCAGCTCCATTCAAGACTAGCCAATCGCGGCCTACTTCCGACTAGACCTCCTTACAGTAAAATAAACAACAATTTAAATTATTTCTAATAAGAGAATAAAGTCAATAACTAAACTTTAAAAATCATAAAGTAATTACTGAGAACAAAAATTAACTTATAAACATAATATTACAATATTGAAATAGCATTGAGTCGAAACTAAGAATACTGAATGAAAATTATTATGGAATATAGAAAATAAGTCGACTGGTGGTTTACATTAATCATAAACTACGTGATTTAAAAATGTCACCATTACATATGAGAAATGTGTGAAAATTAACATTCAAATTAAAATAGTGTGTGAAATAAAATAAATAATACAATTCCAACACTTATATAGCTAATCTGCAAGTACCAAACATAACATAAAATCATATGTTCTATCGATCTATGACAATAATGACTCTGTTTAGGATATTATGCTTGAGACTTTCACTTTACATATTTTTTTAATTCCTATATTTTACAATGAGAGTGTATGTCGGTTTTGTGTAGAATAATTATCAAAATGTTTTTTGCTATTGTCACAACCAACTCTGTTTTTGTGATGAACTGGCAGAAGAAAGACGCATAGTCCAATCTTGAGGTAATTTAGACAACATATGCTCATTCGCAGTCGACGTACAGTAGTTTCACTAGCCTTTGAAAGATCGTGGTGTGTATGACCAAGTTACCGTATTGATTTAACTGCTCTTGACAATTATCAGTATGCTGCAGTACACAGGACGAGCTCTTGACACAATCGGCATTCTCACATCATCAAGGACTGTAGCTTCTCGATAACACCTTATCCCAATACAAACACCACGTAAGAAGACAACAGCTGATCTCCATAGACTATGTTTACCACATTCAACGGTATATTCACTGCAGTTAGCTCTACATCCATATACTAATAAGCGAAAAATAGCTCGATCCAAAACGATCTAATCGCGTGAACAGAAAACACAGAATGACTAACGCACACACTCTGTGAGTCATCTGACTTGGCAACAAGGACTTTTGCAGCAGCATTCTGGCATCACTAAAATAAATAGGTCACGATCCACAGTGATTGTTAGCAGTGGCCTGAAAGTTGTTCATTTTCGATATAAAACATAAATATTCAAGCGTTAACTGGATATTTTTAAGTACCTCAGAGTAATTATCACTCTTATTATTCACTTGTTTTGAATCCGCGTTTTGTTCAGAGGCAAAATGTTTGTTATACTGAATTTTTTATTATACACTATGTTACTGTGTTCATTATTTCTACAGTTCGTACAATATGTTATATGCAAAGTAATTTACTACACAGAGATAAAGGCAATTTCAGATATTCCTACACATTAAACACACATGCAACAATTTTATTTCTGTTTTAGTTTTATTGACCTAAATAAATATTACGGCAACACTACCATTTTTCAACGTAATGAGTATAGGAATGTAGTTTTGAAACATATTAAAAATCACACTTTAAATGTTTTCTAGTGTAATTATACCACGATCGCTAGGAATTGTGTGAACTTCAATAATATTGTAGTTTTCACTCCATACGGATATCTAGTGACTATGCAGAGTCTAAATGGGCAAGCAGAAGATTGTTAACATTACAATCGCTTCCTCGTTCTAATGTTTCGTGGGGTTTTACGTTTACAGATTGTTCGGTGTAACTTGCGCGCTCTTGCAAATAGACAGTGCCCGTAACCGCATATAGTTTAATATGTGCACCGGCTAAGGAACTGCTGTGATGCTAGCCGCGAGTCACGTAAAAGGGTTCTTTGTTTCGCCATCGCATTATAATTGTCATGTTCCAAACCAATGGCAGATGAAAATCGAAACACATTAATTTTGCAAATAACTTAACAGTGTTGCTTGATAAACATACATACTAAATATCATGATAACCATACATATGTATACAAGTCAGTTGACTTATAGTAACACCAATGTTGCATGAGGCGAACGACACAAGAAAGTGGGAAGAGCTTTCAACATTGTTCTACGTAAATCGTGGACAGTGTATAAATGGTAATACTGTAGCTTCTAAAGAATATTTTTCCTGGACCGTAGTCGTAGCATTGTGTAAATTTATTTGTCTCTAAAGAAAAAAGACAAAACTTCAAGGCAATACCAACGAAAGTTACAATTTGTCACTACGTAGTGAATTCGATAAATTCTATGAAGAGACGTTCAGTGACCACTACTTAAAACTGTATTTATTTTGTGATGTTAATGTAATTTTACAACTGATACTTTCATCGCATAAAGAATAATATCATCATAGCAAAGATTCATAACTTCACTTCATTCATATGTTCGTAACTAAATTTCAAACCTTTTTACAGTACCACAGTAATTATGTTCTAAAAAGATAGGAGGACGTTGCCTTGATTGTGGTTTCATGTGCTAAGTATGTTACACTGTTACACCGGTTGAAAAGGTGCAGTTGAGTCATTCGTGAATTCAGCCCAATGCACAAGTATTATAAGACTAAACCCAGTAAATCGATTCCACAAAGTAAGTAATACATTAAAAATGACTACTTAATTGTATTTTATTCTGATGAGTAATTTCTCTGTTGCATTAAAAGGTCGTTAATATTTATTAGCATCCAATTTTAAAACAGGTCTTTAAATTAATATTGGAATACACAACCGTATGTATACAATAATTTCCTGTGCAGTTTATACAGTCCTACATATTATTCTAACTACTGTTTCTTAACATGAAATTCAAACTGCATTCCAACTACTCCTGTTCATGAAACATGTCCTCCCATAGTACATCATGTGAATATATTGTGGAGTCTATTGTGGAGTCATGTTGATTGTCTTCCATAATGCGTTTCAGTTATGGCTAAAAATGTTCTATCATGTTATTCAGATCTGGTGACCAAGGAGGTCAACGCAAATATTGCATGCCTTGTTGGTTCCAAACCATCTCTAAACTGGTTTTCTTCTATGGAATACAATTTTCTATATCTGCGACTATATTACTCTAACATGCTATAACATTAAAGGGCTCGATGCTTTAATACATCGCTGGCCACTAAAATTGCAATATCATGAAGATCATGAGGCATCACAACCGGATATATTGGACAAGAATAGCCATCATACAATGGTGACATGTTTATACTTACAGCACGATACTACGTATGGTTTGTAGGAAATGAGTACTTTGTGCCCCACTTCCCACCCCCCTCAGATGGAATTAACCGCCGCTACACCCACGTGGCTTCGATGTTTGCCCAAAGTTCATCCGATGTAGTGACGAGAATCCTGTCACAACCCAGTCATCGTTCGACCATGGACCACACGTTTTCGATTAACAAGAGATCCGGTGAACACTTATGCCAGGAAATAAGTGTCACATGGTGGTCATCCAGCAGCCGTCGGACGATGTGTGCCACATAAGACCGCGCATTGTTCTATTCGCACATGTCCCCAAGCTGGCCCTGAGGTAAGGAGACGACAACAGGTTCCAACACCTCCGCAATGTAACAGTTGCTGTTCAGCGTACCAGCGATATGGACTAGGCATGAGCGGGACTGGAATACGATGTCACCCTATGTCTTTATTACAGGTGCCAGGTCGGTATGACTATGCATTATGTAGGACTCGATCAGGCGTGCACCATGGTGCTACGAGAGCTTAATGCGACCATAGTCATGCTACAGGTAGAAGCTGAACTCGCTGGTGAAGACTACGGCAAGTTATTCTACAGTCCATGTCCGATGTTTCAAACGCCATTGTAGCCTCAGGAACCTACAGTATGTGAGCATTCAGTGGCAGCCGCAGTAATGTGCTCCTGGACATGAGGCGTCGATGGTCTAGAGGGCGACAACTGTGCATGAGAACACAGATTGATGTACCAGACACCTGACATCCCGAGCGAGAGTGTTTGGTGTGACTGTATGGTCTGCAATCGCCATGCGTTCCAGATGTCTGCCCTGGCGTTCGTTGGTGCGACGGGGCCGTTATGGCTTCCTGCACATCGCTCAGCTCGTCCCTCCTCGATCACTGACCTCATATCTGCTTCGCTATTCCATTCTGAGGACCAATATCGCAATAGGATAATCCACAATCTCGAAAGGATACGATTCTTCCGCTGTCAAAAGCGGAAACATGTTTGTGAGGTCGCCGTGATCACGGAACCAGCATACTAATTCGTTTTTGCACACAAATAGCAGCGAAACATACAGCCTTTACATCCCAGTTGCTCTCCGTACATCCACTTATATACTACTTCACAGCATGGTGGCACTCGGCGAACAACAAATTACGCCATTGTTCTGCCCTATGCTACGCAGTCTCCCAATGTTGGATCAATACGTTGTATTCTTCGTGATAAATTTCGAAAGGCCAGTCGTGTATTAAGCATCATGTGTACTTACTGATTAACGTTATAGTATTCCAGTAAGTAGAATTATTTGGGGAAGCCTGCACAAGGGGTAAGGGGATCGAATCATCAGAGATGTTCATGCTCTGCAATTCTGGAAGCCAGGTGGCAATTTTAGATGTAGCTGACCTTGACCTTGACAATTAATTTTGACCAAGACTTTTGACCTGGACTCCGGTGAACATTGACCTTGAAAAACCATAAAATACAAAATTTATTTCAAAAACATCTAAAACAATATCAAACATTCTTTAAAAATCCATAATATATATAAAAACTTGTAAAATATACTTCTACCTTCATTTATTTAAAAAAATATTAAAAACATTACTTCAAAACGATTAAAACACATTTCCGGAGGTCCACAAGCCCCACGCTCAGCAGACGACTAACCCCCTCCACCCCCACACACAGAGCGAGGTGGCACAGTTGTAACTCACTGGACTCGCATTCCGGAGGACCCGGCTTCGATTCCCAGACCAGCCATCCTGATTTCGGTTTTCCGTAGTTTCCCGAAATCACTCCAGGCGAATTCTGGGATGGTTCCGTAACAAAGACCATGGCCGACTCCTCCCTCAATCCTTCCTGAGCAACTTGCTCCGTCTCTAATGACCTCGCTGTCGACAATACATTAAGCCAAATACCTACCCACCTACCACCCCACACCCCTCACCTATAACCATTCTGTCGTATGCGTTCATCTTGGTTTTTCTTTCGTCTTTGTTTATACATTGCTGGAGGCCACCATATTGGATTTCATATGTTTACATTTACATCACCTATGTGGTGCTAATGTACAAATTATTGATTTAGCCACCAGGTGGCGGCCATAAATAATTATGTTTTAAAGTATAGGTGGTGCTGATAGCGCCCTCCGTATTGGTTTCTATTTTTAATGTTTAGGTAGTGCTATATTCGAGGTTATGCCGCCAGGTGAGCTGATGGCACAGATTCCCTTCATCCCCACCCACATTTTTCATTGTCTAATTACTCACTTCATTCAAACCCCGCCACCACCACTCTTGGTTCTCATTGGCTAATTAATCGTGTGTTTTCGGAAACCTTCGTTCCGATCAGTCAACGATGATTCAGCATGGACTATTGTTCTCCCCTAAAAAAACAACTCTTATTCAATATGACAACGTTCCCAACATATAAAAGGTGTCCATAATCAGGCGGTATTCTGGGTATGTTATTGGAAGATACCAAGAGCCGGCGATTCACAATCCGTGCCCCATTAGAACGAACGTCCTTGACCTTAACACACAGCGCTGCTGAGCGCCGTTTCGAAAGCTCATCGAGATATATGCCACAAGACGTCATGCGTACAAAAATCAAAATCTTTTCTGTGCTCCGTGCAACTCAGAAGCCTTACGACTATGGAGTTATGATAATCCATGGCACATTTAACACATATTATGTATTTAATACCATCCTTGACTAAGAAATTAAACTTGTTTAAAAATATCAATTCCTTGTATATTATTTGCTATACAGAAGAAGAAAAATATTGTGTGATGTGTGCATAAGTAAATGTGTTTTTTTTTAAACTAAATGTTTTTTATCTCTAGTTATGCCCTGCTCACAAAAGTTTACATAACACTATTGGTAAAGGAAAAACATATGTTTGATATATTTATTATATCAGTTATATTATAATTTAAAGAAATGAACTAATATTCAATAAGACTATCGCCATCATGTATATATATACATATATGTGTGTATACATGTACGAACTTAATAAATTAAGAAATTAACAAAATGAAATTAAGGATAAGGGGTAACAAAACACTTTGTAAATAGAAGCTGTCTCGAATATATTATCTTTATACTGGTGTGTAGCAGTGGCAGAAACGTCGGCAGGAGTCAGTCGCAGGTGTCAATCTTTCCATCAATCCTTCTCATGTGGAGCGATTCTGGAGTATGTGGAACACTATTGGAGCATGCAAAGCGATTGTGGATAATGTGGAGAATGTAGAGCATGTATAGTGATTGTGGTGCATATGGTGCTGATTATGGTGGGTGTGGGTCACAAGTTAAAATAGAATTCCCATCTTTTAAAGTAAAATTACGTAGTCTTCTTACAAAGCTGAAATTTGTATTCTTTATTTATTAATCTTGCTTTGATATATATATACATATATCCTTCGGTACAGTTAATAGCTTACTAGGTAAATAGTTTTTGCACTTTGTAATAAAATTGCCTAGCACCATGGTGGGCATCCAACAACCTTCACCATTTGTTGAAAAAATATTTTGCACTTTGTTTTCAATCAGGCAGCACACACTATCATTATCGGAGGAACGAATCGAACATGGCTTACATTAAGGAACCATCCTAAGTATATGCTTTCAAGAAACGATGGAAAAAACTCAAATCAGGATGTATGAACTGTGAACTGAATCTATGTCCTCCCGAATGCACATACGGTGTTTTATCATGGCAGCGTGTCGTTAGGTTTCATAGAAGCAGGAATGTCACCCCACCGATGCAGGGTCATACATGCATATGTTTTCATTTTGCCTTGCAAACGTTTATGTGGATGTCATTTCTGGTCTCACTACCATCGAATTCTGCTACTGAGACATTGTATACCTAAGCATGTAAATGGAAAAATTCGTCATGAACTGCTCAACATTATCAAACTTTCCTCAATTGCGCAAATAGAGCTAGAAGCTGGGAAGCCGTTGCGGGTCTGGTATATGTGCTGTTTTTCACAGAAACCAATAACAGATTAAGAATGCTGTTAACTTGAAAAAACGTGACCTTTTTGTCCAGATGTACCAATTCCCTCACTATGGACTACGTTGAAAACATTCGCCCACTTTTATGTTTTTTTAAGCAGATATTTATCTTTAGGGGTTTTCATAAGGCTGATGATTTCTGCTGACATTGCATTTAGGCACATTTTTGGAAACAAGCTGTATGTTAAGCGTTGCTGGCAATATGGCGATGACAATGAGTTAATGAGCTGGTGAAACATATTTTTCCTCCCATTCTTCGAATTTAACACTTGCGACTATTTTCCTTGTGAACAATGATGTATCTAGCAATGACTCATGATGTCAAAGTACGCTTGGTGGATACAGAAACCAGATCTTTTTCAAACTTATTGGCATATTAAGGCATGCAATAATGTGCTGCTGAAGTAGGATAGGTACAGTTTAATATTCCCTTAGCATGTTAATTGTAAAATGCATGATTAGGGTTGTGAATATTAATTGTGAACAGTTCTGTTGAAGTTTGATGTCTATGTTAGGAATTTGGCAACTATATCTTATGCGGTTCGGATAGTACATCCACCTATGATTATAAGTAGACCCTGCAAACCTCCTCATAGTCATGGCTGATGTCTATGTTAAGGATTTAGCAACTAAATCTTATGTGGTTCGGAAATTACAATCTACTATGCTTATAAGTAGACATGGGGTATACTTGGCCCTGCGACCTTTCTCATCTTATAGGGTTCGAAAATTACAGTCAACTATGCTTATATGTTAGTTCTGGTGAGCGTGTAAGCCGATGCTGGTATTTGGTACCACATTACGGTGCTAGGTCCACAGATCCTGAAAGGAATGACAGAGTATGAGACTCGGCACCCACCAGGACACTACATGTAAGGGTCCCAACACAGTGGCATCGGATTGACAGAGCTGGATGTTGGGTACCAAGATGGCCACTGCAGGTATGAAGGGAAATAGGAAATTTTTGGGGGGGAAATGGGAAATTTTTCCCGCATCGCATCATCAAAGATGGTGGTCGCCTAGTTCCTTTGTCCGTAGCTTCAAGCCCATCTTAGAATGCCTGTTTGTGTACTACTACATGCGAAGCTTTACTTGAAGATATGCATCAAAATGCAGTACTTAGTGGTTACTACATTAGAAAAATAATTATATTCTGCTTCTTAATGTTCTCATTACTTTCACTGATGCCAAATTGGTTGAACAATTTCTGAGAAATGCTATATAAGCTTTATAATTCAGGTAGCGCTGTCTTCCAAAATGGCTACCATTATAGACTTATCTACTGGTACCGGCAAACATCTCTGCACGCGAGTCCAATCTTATTCCTTAGACTGCGGGTCGGCACGGTCCGGTCTCTATCTGAGCGGCAAGATTGTGTCCTGGCAGTATTTACACGGACATTGAAAACATTCGGTATTTTGTCTTGAGTAACAGCAAATGCACAACCTGACACAGAGACTTTCTGCTGGCGGCAACAGGTAGCAGTGCTCTTGTGACAGTGTGTGCTGGAGGATTTCTTTACCTTCTGTGTGTACTGTTCGATATAATACAATTGCTTTTCTATTATTGAGTGCAATTTTTCAGTTCAATTATTAAACAGTATCGAATTCAGTTCACATTATACAAAAGTAACAACGATAGAGGTGGAATACACTCTGTGGTTTGATGCATCAAAACATTACTTGTTCCTTTTCCACATGTTTATAATATCTTTCATCATTAAAATGGGGGTTAGTGGAGGATATAAATATTTGATCTGAAGGTTTATGGCGGAGCGTGCGAAATATCTAAACGGGAATGCATTACTCAAGACAACATTTGTTTACAAAATTTGCAAACATTGAGAGAGGCTTGACACAGCATAATACTAAGCCAACTTGAACACATTTTACAGCATAGCAGTTTTACTTCTAAAAAAATTCATAACATGCAAATAATAACACACAAAGTCGTACATAGCTGTCATCTATCTAGTCAGTGCCGAATGTAATTTCGTAACCTATACATAGTGGTTGGCACGATATTTTTCATGACATAGAGTTCTTGAATTGTGTCTCTTGTCGAAATCATCAATCGCAATAGGAAGCTGCGAATAAATTTATCCTAATCATGAATAATAAATTTAAAACTTTTTTAAATTATAATAATCTTATACTAAATGATAAAAGAATATTTAGTATTTACTAGACAATAACACAAAAAAGAACTGAGAAAAGGATATAGATATGTTTTATTTTAAATTTTTTATTCTAAATAAAAGAGTGATATATGAAGGTTAAGATAAAAAATAAATGTAATAAAACTGTGTTCGAAATTTTGCCTGTAGTTTCTGCATTTATTTTAGCGCAAATAAATGCAAGCGAATACCAACCAAGGTGGCAGTGAATTATAGGTACAATCTGGAACAAGTAATTAATATATCACTTAACTTGTAACTTAGAAATGATCTCCAATGAAATAAGTTGCTTTTTGTTCACACTGACAGTGTTCTGGTTGAACAATTGGCTGCCCCCTGTGGCACAGTCAGTTGAGTGCTGAGCGTGAGTGGTTCCGGTTTTGAATCCCAGGTAGAGCAAGGGTGTGATTTATGCTTGTCTGTAGGAGTCAACCTTTCATGGGAAATATCGCTTCCAATGGGAAAAATATGAGAAAAATGTTGTCACGGAATTAATAACATTAGTGCTGTAAATCTGTAATTGTGTGTGCATTTTATGCTACTTTTACAAGTAAAACCTTGAAAATTAGTAACCAAAAGAATACTTGCCTTTTCTTGTAATGAATAAATAAACAAACTAAGTGGACTTGCAATATATAGATATTTAGTATTACAGTCAAGCTTGTAATTCAGTTACATTTGTAAATAGAGTATCTAAATTAATACATAATATACTTCCAAACATATATTTATTTACACCAGAAATTTTATACAAAGATTGTTATATTTTATATTATATTTAAATAAATACGTTCCAGCTAGAAATCGAACCTACAACTTCGTGAGCAAATACGCTTGGCCTTAATTTCAACACCGACAAACTAATTTACTTATTACTATAGCCTAACGATAGCTTTAGTTTCGAATCTGTTTGTGTAGTAATTTGACAGGCATATAAACAGTAAACGCCATAGTTTTAAATGAATTTGAAATAAGATTACACATTTGCACAATCTTTGTTTCATAATCGAGAAAAATTTTTTCTTAATGAAAATTGCATTTGGAATAACATTTACTGGCATAATTTATAGACAAATGTGTATTACGGTCTGTTAAGTTAGTGCAAATAACTGTATCAGAAATGCTACAGAAATATTTTTATATTTGTTACGCCGTCTACTTGGTAAAACGTCTTTACAGGTGGCATTAATTTTGCACGTGAATCGCAATTCTAGAAAAAGTACATACCTACAAGATATTTAACACCTTTTTATATAAACTCTAAATGTTTACAGTGATTTTAGTGAGCTTTTTAATTTGAACAACTAGGAGTATGTAGACGACAATTTCACATAAACTACTGTTAAGCACGGCGAGAATGCTTTCACGCAGATTAATTGGGTCGAATTTGTGAAGTAGATGAACATTATGATGTACTTTGTAATTTTATTATTTTAGTTTTGTTTTATAAACACTGTGTGTATGCATTCTTTATAATGCGGGTCAGTCCACTATGAGTAAAAACACTCATTTTCGCGACTTTGTGAAAATTTAGATATAAAACATTTTCTGTAGTTTCAATAAAAAAGCACTGGCCTGAAATTACTGTTTTGTTATACATTGATAAACTGTATGTATACATTAATTCACGAGGAATTGCACCGAGAGTATTCCAGTTGTATAATTTTTTATATGTGGTTTTATATAAATATAATGGTCAAGTGCAATTTTTAACACTGAGGATAAATTTCCTGTACCTCTGCGAACGTCCTTCGTCCTAGATTGCTTTACATATTCCTACCTGAGCCCACCGTGACTGATGTTTGTGGAATAGCCAATAGTACAATAGCCGATAGTACGGCCAGACCTACGTGCGCATCTCTTCCACCCCCCCCCCCCACTAGGTTGTACCCATTTAACACGCTCCGCCCGCTCAGACATGCACAGACGTCTGCCGGTTACAGTAGATAATAAGAAACCTACGTAAGGATTTGATTTGGCAGGGTAGGAATTGGCCCGGTTAGAAAGGACATGGCTTTTCATGGAGACAGCAGCTAGTTGCAAGAGAAACATTCTTGATGTGCGCATACAATAATTACATCTGCAACACGCGCCGATTGTTTGATTAATGTTTAGCGGCCTTATTTACAGAATAATATGACCATATATTCCGCTAAAGGATGATATTCTATTTTCGCATATGCGTACGATAGCAGGAAATTCATTTCTGTGTATCGTTAATAAAAGACACATATTATAACTACTTAACGACTTACATAGAATAGGGTATATTTTAATTATTAAAAGAGGAAGTATACATTTCTCTTTTACAGTTATCTGTAATTATAGTAATTTCACATACGTTTACTGTTTCATTGTTTGAAGCATCGAATGTCGCTTACATACCTCGTGACATGCTATATTGCACAACACTGTAGCTAAGCTCACCTTTATGATTGGTTTTCTTTCCGCTACGTGCTACCTGCTTGCACGACTCGCGAACGTTTAGTGTGGAGCTCATGTGATGTAATCCCGCTAACATATTTCGGGACAAGCTATGTTGCACAACACTGTAGCTCAGCTCGCCTTTATAATTGGTTGTTTATTCCACTAAGTATTACCTGTTTGCGCATGAGACACGGACTTCCAGTGAGGAGTTTGTGTGAGATATTGGGTTTTTGCATTAACTTAATAAATCGCAGGACGAGTTGCTTCTTCCAATTAACTGCATTATATTCACTTGGAGAAACCGATGTCAGGATGATGCTCCAATAGAAGCTAAAGAGATTCATGGCGCAGTTAAAACGCTGAACGATTGGCCGGATTGTTGGTTGCTTAAGAGCCAAAGCGATACATCTTGCCGAAGATTGCCGAAGGGCGCTTTAACTTTTTCCGTCGCTCATTTATTCTGTCGGGAAGTGTACATTTTATCTACGGTTCTGGCTATGTGCGCGCGCTGCTCATGTTTCTCTCTCCCCTCCTCTTCCATCCATCCATGTTCCTCCCTTCAGCACTTCTTCCCCTCTCATGGCTTGCCGGGCCGGGCGGTCTCTCCCATCGTTACCAACCTTACTAGGCGCGTGTCACTCATGGCACCCGTTAAATATATGCTGGTAGGAGCAGTGACTTTTTTCGAAGGTTGTTTTAAAATGTGCTCCCTATATCGTGAACACCTCTAAGAGTCTGTTTTTACTTCACGCGATAAAGCCCGCAATTTTTCTCCTATATCTTAAAGAACCTACGCAGACAAGTAATTGATGGAAAATTTATCTTCTGAAATTTGCTTAACCAAGCAAACAACGAATGAAAAAAAAAAAAACATTAGGACTAACTCTTAAGGCACTCGCCTAGTGAGGGGTATGTTTGTTTGAGTAAGACAAAAGTCGATGAGTTATTACCGGCGACGCCGACCTGCATATGTAAAGCGGTATCAGCTCTACACGCAAGATGATCAACTGGCGTGCATTATTTCCGTCAACCCTATATTGTTATTGTACGCGACTGTAGCAAAGTCCAGTTGATACCAGTATCGTAGTTTCTATGCATCCAGTTCCTATATTTTTGAGATACGGCAGTCTAAGAAAGCCGTGTTCAGATATGTTGGAGGGCATGAAAATAATGCTTCCAATGTACATGATGTCCTGAAAGTATAGGCTATTCACGGTAAAATGAGCACTTTTGGAAACCCTGCTTAGGATCTTCGTGTGTGCACGTTGTGTATTCATCCGCCTTATGTACAGTTAACACAGCCATGGGACTCATCACTTTATCCATGCTTCGGTCAAGTGAAACTGTGGAATTATTAGAAAATTATATATATTACAAATCTGCTCATTACTACTCGTTGATACATTAAAAAACAACAGAAACCGAAAAAAATAGTTTAAGTTTTCACAAATGGTTACTTAACTCTTTTTATTCGACTCTAAGATATGGAACTATTTTCTATGTCAGTGTTGCCAACTCAGGAGTTTTCACCCTATATTCGTTTGTTTTTTTTTGCTTATGGGGTAAAATTTTCCACCTGGGACTAGGGGGTAGTTTGGGAGTTTCTTCTCTAGTCTGGGGGAAATATGGGGGAGATATTTATATTTGAATAGGCGAGTTTATTTCAGAAGTTGGTAGTATGTTTTCAATTTTTTTTCTGTTGTGTTGCACTACCATGCATGTATGTAGGCCTAGTGCTCTTCTGCAAGTAAACAAAAGTTGAGATCTGTGTTTCGTGATGTGAATAAATATTGGTAGGAATACCAAGCATATATTATGTCAAAGAAGGAAGTTCATCAGTATTACAGCGGTTTAGGTAAGAGTGCCTTTCTGACAGTGAACTAAAGGACTGGATTCAGGAAGTTTGCGGGAGAGCCAAGCCAGGTTAAATGTAAGTTCTGCATGTGCATTCTGAAGGCTCACAAAAAAGATTTGTGCGCCCATGGCAAATCTGGAAAACATAAAAAGGCAGTAGAACCGTTTTCTTCTTCGAGGCAAAGGAAGCTAACTTTTCAGCCAGTTAAGAAAATATTGTGTGTTGAAGCTGCTAACGCAGAAGCTGGCATGTGTTCATTTACCATCTGTCACTGTTCGACTAGATCTATTGATCATCTAAGTGAATTAAATAAACGCATATATCATAATTCTGCCAATGCTCAACTGGTAAAAATTTATCGTTCAAAATGCAGTGGCGTGGTTAAAAATATTATATATCACAATTTCATCGAAGACCTGAAATGTGATATTGCGGACAGCTACTATAGATTGCTAGTGGATGAATCTACAGACTTCAGTTTCTATAAGCAGAAAAGAGTTTGCATCATTTATTTCTCAAAAAAAAGGAAAAAATTTGGTGTCATATCTCTTAAAGATTTTCCTTCTGTTACCTGAGTTGAAAAAGACACAGTTAAATGTGGTAGTGTTGTTTTTAGTATCATTTAATACAATTCTTTCTATGAATCTTTGTTTACGCTGCTGCGACCTTTAGATCCCTGAGGAATTACAGCCCATTGTTAGTTTAACGCGAGAAGAAAATTGGGACATTTCTCGTTTGCATAATACCATATTTCAGGTAGTTCCAAGTGAAGTAGCGCTTACTAAATTTAAATTAAAACTGTTAGAAAAACATCACATGGTAAGTCAATCCATGAAGGAATTCATTACTGAGGTTATTGGTATAGTAGGAGTTATTGGGTTGCCATGTTCAGAAGATTATTTTACGTAAGTAATTTTCAGTCATTCATTGCCTCAATACAGTCGTTTCTTCACTTTTGCTACGCGACCCGTTACCTTAAGCCAATTATTAACTTTGGTTTCGGACTGTAAATGTTCAAAAGAGGAACTCAAGTGAGGATAAAAAGGGAATGAGCCGCGCTTGCTTTGTTTGCGGGAGAAAGCATCACTTAGCAAAATATTGTTGTCGGTGAATACGGTTTCGCAGGGAGGTTGAACAAAGGTTAGTCAAGTTAGTATAACAAGTACTCAGATGACGGGTGGAAATGTTGTTCAGGTAAACAACTCGAGTGAAGGGCTAAAGCATATTATATGTTTCACTGTAAAGACAAGGGAAACGTTAGGGCTCATTGTCCACAAAGAGAAAAGGAGATGGGGAAAAACAGTATAAACAGTTTGTCGTTCGAACGGAAATGTGGTTTATTGTATGTTCCTGTGTTAGTCGATAAGGTAAAAGTGTCAGCTTTAATAGATTCTGGAGCTACTTGTTGTTTGATTAGCCAAAGCTTTTGTAATCATTTGTTACGAAGTTTGCATAAGGGTGAAATTCGTCTGGAAAAGCAGGAAACTATAAGTTATTCTCTAGCTAATTGTGGAGTAACTAACTCGTGTTGTGTTGCAAAGTTTAAAATAAAAATTGATCTGTTTTCTTCGCAAATGAAATTTTGTATTTTGCCTGGACTTCGGCATGGCGTCATGCTAGGCATTGCATTGTTGGGTACAAACAGAGTCAGTTTGCATGTTTACAAAATATAGTTGATTTTTGATTTTTGCAAAACTTGTCCGGTGGAAGTGGAATTTGAATTTTTTTAAATTTCAATGAGTTTCAGCTGCCGATGTACCAACAGAAAGCAAAATAGCAGAATTGTGTACAGAATTTGAAGATGTAGTTACAGTAAAAATTGGGCGTTATGTTAAGCAACCAATAGTTCTAAAAAACACCTGGGAAATTCCGAATATTTTGCAATCATAGAAAGGTGAACAAAAAAATATTTGTAGATCCATATCCCCTACCCCCTATTTAGTCTGTCTTTCAACATGTTGGTCAGGCCAAAATTTTTTTTGTGTTTAATTTAAATGCGGCTTTTTTTTTGCAATGTGATCTGCACCCTGACTTACGAGAGATTTTGGCTTTCGTGACCCCATGGGTTCAATATGAGTGGAAATGTTTACCTATGGGGATGAATTGTGGGCCACAGGCCATGCCCGGAATTTTGTTTCAGGTTGTAGGAAAATTTCAATATGAATTTTTGTTCACATATATCGATGATGTGTGAGTGTGCGTGTGTGTGTGTAGCAACACATTTTAGGAGCAGGTTCAACATCTTACATTGTTTTTGGTCGCATTAAGATATGCAGGCTTGACTGTAAATCCTGAGAAGGTGACGTGGGCTAGGACTTATGTAAAGTATTTGGGATTTGTGATTAGTGAAGGGCATTTATAAAAAGATCCGGAAAAGATTAGACCTATTGTAAATTTTCCCACCCCAAAAACTTGAGAGGGGTGTGGCGATTTTTGGGGATGGCCGGATTTTTTGCGAAATTCATACCAGACTTCGCAAAGATTTCAGAGCCTTTGAATGCATTAAAACGCAAAGAGACAGCGTTCATATGGCGACTACAAAAACAACAAGCTTATAATTATTTAAAAGAGAAATTATCTACCCCCCCCCCCGCCCGTGTTACACCGCCCATTGTTTACAAAGCATTTTACATTGCAAGTAGACGCAAGATCTAAAGCACTATGTGCGGTGTTGTGCCAAACTAAAAATGATAACTTTGTGCTTGTCGCATATGCGAGTCGTTTGCTTACTCCATCAGAGCAAAAATTTTCCTCATATGAAAAGGAGGTGCTGGCGGCAATATTCGGTATGGAGAAATTCGCGGATTATCTTGAGTCTAGTGAGTTTGAGCTGAATACCGATAATCAAGCCCTCAGTTGGTTTCTGTCTACTAACAAACCTGCAAGAAGATTAGCGTAATGGTTCGTAAGTCATTACGTGATTTAAATTTACTGTGAAGCATATTAAGGGGGTGGAAAATGGAGTAGCAGATTGTCTGTCAAGGATATTTGATAATGAAGAATTTTGTGAAGTCCCACCATCTAGTTGAATGATAATGAATGAGGTCGAATGCCCTGAGGTAGTTGACTCAGTACCTTTTGATGTAACAGTTAAAAATGATTTTAAGGAGTGTGTTGAAATGTTACAGTATTCCCCCCCCCAGCATGTTTAAGTTTAAAGCAACATCAGGAAGCGAATTCTGATAGTATTAAGATAAAGTCTAATATTGTTGCAGGAAAAGGTGGATATTATGAGATAAGAAAAGGTTTAATTGGCTAGGTAAGTCATAAAGAGAAGCGTTTTAGTTTTTTTGAGCCAAAGGCTTCGTGGACTGAGATATCTCACTATTATCATAACACCTTCTTTGGTGCCCATTTATGGCAGGATATAACTATTTCACGAATCCAGGGATTATTTTTGTTGCAGGGTTAAGCGAAAGAAGTGGAAATTATGGTTCGACAGTGTGAACCTTGTCGATGTTCAAAACCTCGACAAGCAAAGAATTTGAGTCTTTGTAGTGCTACGGTTGCTAGGTTCCCATGGGAACGTATATATCTGGACGTTTTGGACCTCTCCCAAGAACAGCTGCTGGTTTCTTTGCTATTCTTGTATTAGTAGATAATTTTAGTAAATTTGTTTTCCTATTTCCCCTTAGATCTATGAAGTCCATAGAAATTTGTAATATTTTAAGCCAACATCTGTTTACTTTGTTTGGATCTCCTATGCACATCGTTACTGATAATGCAACTTATTTTGTATCTGTAGAGGTTAAAAATTTAACTTTTTTCTGGGGAGTAAAAATGGTACAGACTACTCCATACTATCCGAAAGCCAACCTTGTGGAAAGATATAATAGAAATTTAAAGATTGCTTTACGTACTTTCCAGATGAAATCGCATAAGTAATGGGATACAGCTTTATACCAGCTGAACTTGGCATTTATTAATGTCTTACGTGATGCTATAAAAAAGTTCCAGCTGAACTTATTTGGGCGAAGGCTTTTCCACCCATTGATAAATCCATGAGGGTTAAATGAGTTTTGTTGGGATTCAGTAAATCGGATGCAAGGCCTTGAAACCATGTGGAATGAAGCAACACAAACCTCAAAGAAATATCATACTAAACTTGCTTTGCAATCTAATAAAAACCAGGGGAAAGTCTCATTTAACATAGGTGATAAGGTTATGCTAGAAACGCATTACCTTAGTAATAAGGCAGCCAGTTTTAGTTCCAAGTTGGCTCCGAAATATCTAGGTCCTTTTGTAGTTCTAAGGTTTTTGACTCCTGTTATGGTGGATTTGGAAGAGGGGGGGAATCTTGGGAATAAAGTAAAGGTGCATATAACACAGTTATAATTGGGGTTATAAAAATTTTGGACAAGGATTTTCTCTTTTTTGTTTGTTCTTGGTATACTTAAACTATGAGACTTTTGGTAAAATTCTTGTTTTTTGTATAAGTTCAAGGTTTGTATCATGCAATGTGTAAATATGTTTTTAATATTGGGCTCTACTTCAGTAGCCGAGTTTGTCAGTTTTCATACTATTTTTTTTTTAATTTGTGCTCATTTAATCTTAAGTTGTTTTTAATGATGTAATGTGTAACCATCTCAAAACTAGTCATGGTCGTATTGCTGGTAGAGAATTTTTGAATAGTTATTTTGGTTACGGGTGTGGTCCCAATAGTAGGAGTCTCTTTACTCTCTGAGGAGGAGACAGGAAATTACTGAAGAGAAAGAATGATAACAAAAATAATAAATAGAGGGAAGGCGTTAATTTTCTGTTTGTGGTTGGGCAAATTGAGATGCTGTCATGCATCTGTTGGTTTGATTCCGAGTGTGGAGGCTGCCGAGATGTGGATGAGGTTATGAGGTCCCCCTGCCGACGATCCATGGTTGGTGAAGAGTCACGGCCTCCTCCAAGACTGGCCACCTTGGATGGGTTCCTGGCGGCTGTTGACTTGGGTATCTTCAGAGGAGGCATTCGTTAGGGGTGGCGAATGAGACAGTATACCTCATGTCATCGATTTTCGCCTGCTACGCCTCTCCTCCCATATGATTGCTGAGCGGTCATACTGCTGACGTCCTGCTCGCCTGCCTTGCCCACGTGTGTTCCCTGTCCACTTGTATGACGCGAAAATTCGACTGGAGTTGCCAAATATGGACATAACAGAAAACGAAAAGAGAGTTTTATATTGTGTGCTAGGTACTATGCATTTCAAATTGACACTTTACCCTGCAGTGGAATTCATATTATATATTGGTTTGATACATTTGTACGGGAGTCCGAGTTGCTATAGACCACAATGTTATGCGTCTGTAGTTAATCTTAGTGGCACACGAACCCTAGTTCTCAAACTCTCTGCTTGAGCACTGGTGTTGGTGAGGGCCTCCAGGAAAGGGCCGAGGCTTCCTATTGGACAAGGTACAAATTACGTTTTCTTTCCCCACCTAGTCTTGTATTATCCATACCCCCAGCAGCAGTTTGGTCGTCAGAGACTCGTTTGCTGGGGTTCAGGACAAATAATCTAAATATTTTCGCAATGGTTCGTAGGGCCTTATTGGCAAACACAAAAGGTATATTGTATTAATTTAGCTGGTAACATGAGTTACTTGGGTAGACAAAATGTATTTTTTAAGATGGCTATTTATTTTCACCATTGAGTTTAAGTTTTTTTTTATCAGGCTGTTAGTTATTAAAACTATTCATATTTTCAGTCTCTGTAATGTGTCTTGCATTTAAACATGCCAGTAGTTGAGCCTTCAAGATGCATTATATTTTGAAAGAATATAAATATTTTAGTAGGAAAAATTTTAGCTGTGTTTAAGGAAAAGTGAGAAACAGGTTATTATTGATAACCCTAGAATAAGGTATATTTGTAAACTATGTAAGACATTTATGGACGGATAATGTCAGTAGTAGAGCCCTAGTTTTAAAGGAATCTTGTAAAACATTATGTTTTAAGGGCTTATTTTTATCCTCATCTTGTTTCAAGCAAATAGCTATTTTGAAATTAGAATACCAAATGGTGTGGCAGCTTTTAATATGGATTTATCATGTGATAGTTTGTGCATTACATCTATACATAGTTGTCAAATACAAGCTTTTCCCTATATATATATATATGAATGTGTTCGGTATTCTTTACCTTCATTAATTACATGCATTTTAAACCCATTCAAATTATTCACTGCTGTTTTCTTATGGTTTTTGAAATGACCGTTTTCTCTTTTGGTCGCGTAGCGATGGTCGTGTTGTCATGTGTACAGAATGTAGCGAGCGTCGCACAATACTGGATTCAAGAGTGAACGCGCTCATTTATGAGGATGATTGCAGTTGGCTCAGTTGTAAACTTACTTTTGAAGAGTGCATAAATAAATGTCTTATTCAGTGATTGGTTTGTATGTATTTAAAGTTACCCTTGTTCTTAAAATGTGGCGCAAAGGAACTTTTAAAACTATGCTATGCTGCTGACACACCTTGGCAGGCTGGCATTACCCAGAGTACTAGATTTCGTTATTTCCAAATCTAAATACAAATTCGTTTTTAGCTATGTGGATGATATAATTGTGTATAGTGACGACATGGAATCCCATCTAGCACATCTGAGACTGGTCTTAGAGAAAATGCAACAGGTTGGTTTGACAGTCAATCCCGATAAAGTGACCTTGGGATCCAAACGAGTAAAATTTTCGGGACATGTTCTTTGCAATGGGCATCTTTTAGAGAATCTGGATAGGATTGAGCTGATTGTCGACTTTCCCCTTCCTAAACTTTGAAAGGGATGGAGAGGTTTCAAGGCATGATGGGGTATTATTCTCGTTTCATTGAAAATTTTTCCTAGCTGGCAGCTCCGTTAAATGCTCTGAAGAGAAAGGGAGTAGAGTTCGTGTAGGGGTGGAAAAAAGGAGGCTTTATCAAAATTAATATATCCCTTGCTTTCATCTGCAGTTATTAACCTACCAGATTTTGAGAAGCCTTTGTGGTGCAGGTGGAGGCATCATTGATCTCCCTGGAGGCAGTCTTAAGTCTACATACTGGCTTGGATCTAGCTCTGGTGGTCTTTGCCAACCGGCTCTTGTCAGAGACGAAAGGAAAACTCGGTATATATGAGGAGGCACTGGCATGTATATTTGGATTGGAAAAGTTTGCATCATATGTAGAGCATGATGAGTGCGACTTGTACACCGACAACAAAGCGCTAAGTTGGGTACTAAAACATCCACAACAACTGGGTCAACTTGGTCGTTGGGGTGTTCGTTTGTCTGGTTTTAAATTTAAGGGTCATCCTGAGAAGGGGTCTGACAGTCAAGTGGCCGACGCACTTTCCCGGTTTTATCGCGAGAATTATGAAGAAGAGGAAGAGGGTTCGTCCTGTACCACGCTTTCCATTTTGCAGGGTTTTCCCGAAATTTTCCTGAAGGTAAGGAAGGCCCAGAATGGGATCCATTTTTATTCAGATCTACAATGTAATAAAAAATGGCTTCAGTGTTCCCTACACATCGGATAAAGATGTACTGTACTTCACAGGTAAAAATGGACGAGTAAGAAAATATGGGTCCCCTTAGTCTTAAGACCTATGATTTTATCATACTATCATGACTCGGTGTTTGGTGGTAATATAGGTATACATAAAACCTTTAATAACATTTCAGTGAATTTGTCTTGGGCTGCCTTACAATCTAATGTGGCCAAATATGTTCGTTCTTGTGACTCGTATCAGAAGTGTAAGCAGGGGCAGAGGATGAATGTGGGAACTCGGTTTATCAGATTCCTTAGGCCCCTTGGAAAAATATGCACCACAATATTTTTTGTCCCCTGATCAGATCAAAAAAGGGAAATGTTTGCATTTAAATTTTGTTAGATACTTTCACTATATGTGTATTTTTGCTCCCTCTTAGAAACATGAAAGCTACCTCAATTGTTAAGACTCCTACAGAGCAAGGTTGGAAAACATTAATTGTTCCCATGGAAATAGTTACCCACAATGCTAGGTATTTTACCTCCAAAGTGTTCAAGAATATGTGTTTTCAGTTGGCCACCAAGCATTGTACGTCTAGTCCCTACTATCCAAGAGGAAATCAGGTTGAAAGTTTTAATAAGAACTTAAAGGCTTGTTTAACTATATTCTATAATCAGGATCATGACCAGTGGGATCGTGATTTAGATTTTATTAGTGTTGGTTTTAATTCTGCCTTTCATGAATCTACATGTTGTCCTCCATGTCGTCCTTTTCTGGGTTGTATCTTGACTCACCCGCTCCTGAATATATGGAACGTTCCTCCCCTACCATTGTATTTGAGCGATGTTGAGCGGCACAGCTTGTGAGAAGATGTCTCTCGTCGTTTAAGTATTGCCAAACAACAAGTGTTAACTAAGTTTGAGTGTGGCAGGGGTGTACCAAACTTTTCAGTGGGTGGTGTCGTTTTATGTAGGAATTTCGAGTTAGCTCATTTGTCACAGGATGTAACGGGGAAACTGATCCCGACGTTTCGGGGTCTGTTTCGCCTGCAGAAAGCTCAATTAAACCATATCAAGTTGTATATTGTTCGGCAATAATTTTCTTTTTAACCTGGCTTTCTTGTCTTGCAAGCTGTGTATTTCTTATTCCTTTTCCCTTGTTTGCTCATCCTTGGATTGTTTGTTCCATGGCTCATGTACCTGCATTTCCGACGACCGGACCTGAGTTGAGTGTGCGCCATAGCCCTTCTGGATCATCTGTGTTGATGGAATTGCTGAACTGGTGATGTGTCGCCTCCCTGGACACCTGTCTCTCTGTGCAACTTGAACTTTGGACTCAAGCTCTTTATAAAAAAAAAACAAAATAATATGGATCTGCATGTGGGCCAGTGTTGCCCTTGTATTGAACAGTGCCCGGGGACTAACGCCCTACTAATGAGATTGTGTGAACTGTGTACCTTGTGGATGTACACTCTGGATATCTGTAACACTTGTCATGTTCTGATGATCTTTGAAATTATCTTTTCTATGCAATTTTCTTCTGTTATATCTTCAGTGACTGGTATGTCATGAGTGTTCGTTATCATATTGCGGATCCCAGGGCATTCTTAAAACCTGAGAATTGCGACGTCACCTTGTCTCTGATGAACTTTTTATCTGTAATTCTGTCTATGTGCGTGCACTCCTCAGGCTTCACGCTCCCTTTCTCTGCCATCCCTCCTTGATCCTCCCTGCCCCCTTCTTAACCTTCTGCGGATTGCCAGGCCAGACAGTCTGCCTTGGTCGTTACTACACCTCGCCCGCTGATACTGCTAGACGTAGCATTGGATTCTACCATGTCTGCCTCTTCACTTCACGACACAATGGGAACATGGACCGAATTTCTGGCTGAGCCTAGGGGGCTTACTGATTTTTCGACGCAGCTGTTTTGATGCAGTTTGCTCTCGTATGCTTTGGACATGGGGCTCGGGTCCTGTTGAAGCTTTATTTATGGCATGTGCTTGAATGGTTTTATCAAAACGACTCCGTAAGTGATGAGTTTAATGGGTTTCTCTTTACAGTTGGACAATGTGGCTAGAAGTTAGTGAGCATTGGTTAGATGTCTAGTCGCACATCCCTTGATTTGGTTTTGCTTTTGCAGAATCTGATTAACTTATGTAATTATTGTGGGCATTAATTCACCTAATAATTGTCTTTAACTGGATATCCTTCTGACTTTGGAATGCATTTTGAGTATACTGAAATTCCATTCTGGCCACACACAAACTTTGACAGGGCACCAAGTGTCTCCCGGAGTGTGACGGAGTCGTGTTGAAATGTGTTTTCCCTCAATCCTGCTGATTGGGCTGTGGTAATTTATTGAAAAATCTAGTAAAGGAATGCGTCTTCTCCGTGTATCCTTTAGTTTGCAAGCACTTTAACATTTTTTGTTGTAGTAATGATTCGTTGCCAGATTCTTGCCCGGTTTCATCATACTTTATGCGATGATATTATGCATTGAGGTAATTGTAACAGTTTTACGCAGATTCCTGCGTGTTCCCTTCGTCGCCTGTGCGCAAGTACTGAAAGTACACATTTGGAAGGCAGTCAACTGTGTGATATTAAAAATTATTCATTAGAGAAATATTTTTTTAGAATGCTTGCTAGACTGGGCGTGCGGAGGTAACTGGGGCAGATGTGCTGTAGTTCTTGTCACCTGATTTATGAACGGGTCTTGCCAAATTACATTTTACTGGGTACAAAACTTGTCAATATTGTGACATGGGCGGAAAATCCCTTATTGTGTGTATTTTGGGGTTCAGTGGAACATATTTAGTGAGGATTTTAGTGTATTTTAGTGTGTGGTATGTTTAATGCGTTCGCTTGTTGATCGCTTTAGTTTTTCTGTATAGTCACATGTTTGATGACATAATCGCCGTGTGGAAACACATTCATTTGAAGTGAGGTCAAGGTGTTTGAAGTGGACGAGAGAATCCGTTATTGTTTTAACTGATAAAATTATTAAAGTTTTTATGAGTATGAATGCTCTTAAAGTTAAATTACGAAAATACTCAGGTGTGTTTTTAGCATATGTATATTATATTCATACATTTATTTTCTCGATGTAGGTTTTGCTCAAATGTGAGCTCACATGAGTTTGAGGTGAAATTACACGCTGCTCTTGTGGACTAGTTGGCTGTGAAACGACACACTTGGAATATTATCAATAATGTTTGATGTTAATTTATTTATGAACGGTACGAACCGACCAACCTTGTAAAATTCTTTGTATCATATTTAATGATGCACTAGTGAAGTGCGTTTATCAATTACATTATATCGATATCATTTAATGAATTTTTTAAAGTTCGGATTTCAATATTATTCATTACTGGATTCAATTGTGAACGATCACATGTATGAGGACGATTGTAGTTAGCTGAGTTGTAAACAATATCATGAATAGTGCATAAATAAATGCCTTTTTCTGTGATTAGTTTGTATATATTGAGGCCATTCCGCAGGCCTTCAGGTAAAAACCAAGCCAGGAAATACATCCAGAAAACAAACCAACGACCAAGTAATAACAGCATAATTATAAATACCTAAGGGCTAATGGCTTAAAAAGGTAGAACAGACCAGCTTCCAGGTTAAACACATGGGTTATGAAAAAAATATATATTCAAAGTTCTCAATACCGACAAAGCATATTTCAAAAGTTCAATTTGATACTGATACAAAAAAACTACCATATCTGCAAAATGGCGTTTGGAGTTTCTTTGAACACAATAGTTGAAATATTATACATTATAAAATATACTTAAAATACAAAATATCAGGTAACAGCCTTTTACCATTTTCTGAAGACTGAAAATTTAATGGACAATAGCCGGGTAACATCCTCACAATTTTAAATATTTTTGGTCTTTTGGCTAGTTAAAACAACTGCTATAGCCAATCAAAGCCTCCTCTATCTGGAACATACAATAGGCTAATATTCAAACAAAAGGCTAGTGTGATATGACTTGGATACAATCTCTTGCATTAAAACTTTATACATAAAAGTTTTAAAATCGTGGTTTCCAAAGAGCATTTTATTCCATTAAAAAATGGGAATACTTTTAATTCCATAACAGTGGAATTTATTGTACTTAATCTCTAGTGTAAGCATGACGTATTCGTCTCACAACAAATTTTTACTTTATGCATTAACATTTTACAGTGCGCGAAAATAATTTTCCTTTGAAATTTCTACAATCAACTATACTGTGTGCAAAAATTTTATACTGCCAGGAAAATTCCAATACTTAACAAAATTCGTGGGTAACAACGCCCATTTCTACAGCAAACTGACCTTATGGCCCTAATATTGTGTACTTATCTCATATTTTGCAGTTGTACTGGTCAACCCCTAACGGCCAGGACTCTCTCCCGACCAGCCTGCTGGAGGGACTATTTACAGTCAAAAAATTAACAGTGAAAAACGTCACTACCAAATTTCTTATTGGCTTAAACTGTCCTCCAATCACCTTTATCAAAAATACATTACGAGATTAATAATTACATGTTTAGATTGTTCTGGAGATTTCAATCATTCCGGCACAGTAGTAACATATTTTCGGTTGATGCCCACAACTGACCACCGTCCAGCGCTTCTAGCGCTCCAAACGGGCAAGTTAGTAAACACACAGGTAAAGATGCGCCGGCCATTTTCCGTACTGCACAGGTGCGCGATCCAGGTGGTCGCACATGTCTATGGTTCAGGAAATGTCACTGCAGCAACACGTATTTTTTAATCATTCGGTGTAAACACGCATAATTTCTTCAAAATGTAGAGCGTCTTCAAGTATAATTAAATATAGTCTGTTCATGGTAAAGTGAGCACTTTTGAAAGCCCTTTAATCTGAAATAATATTAAATAAATATTTTTTATTTTAGCATTATACATTAATTTCCAAGTGCGATGGGATACACACACTGTGTTTAATAATTACATGGTAATATTTATTTAAAATGGTTGTTAAATGATAAAAAATCGTTGAAAGGAAAAACCAACTAAGGCGTCAAAAGTGCTCACTTTACCGTGAATAGCTGACAATATACATGTCATATTAAGGATTATTAAGTGTAGCGAAAATGTGTAATATAGCTGGGATGGTGATCAGCAAACAAAACAGGCAAACTTGTAGCAGACAGGGAAGTTGGTAAATTGGAGTGGCGAAAATTTGTAGTCATGAGACTCTTTGTCTCATCTGCTGCCCCTATCAGGGCCTTCCTCTGATGTTGAAGAACTGAAGATCAGGATCGGAGCAGCAAGGAATCAATTAGGAATGGCCAGTTCCGGATGAACCGCCGACCAGCCGTCTCCGCAGGAACACCTCTTCTTCAACCACATCAGGACTTAGAAACAGATATAAAATCCTCCATGAGACCACATGCTATCAACACAAGAGGGCCACACTCCAAGTGCTACTGTTTCTCTCCTCCTCAGAGAGAATCCGATCGCAGTCGTTGGGAACCAACCGCCTACCCAAACCCGTAACTTAAAATTTTTACACTGCTGATATTGACATTTCTGGTTCAAGACTTAAATCTAAATTAATGTGAACAAAAATTGAAGATGAGCATGAAAAATGAGACACCCGGCATTGGGGGTTAGTACAGAATTCAAAACCTTTACCCTAAAAACATGACCCTAAATGACACAAGAAACAATGAACATAATTGGGAAATACACAAAATTTCGATACTGTCGTAATACAACAGGTACCCTAAACGATATCTTAACCTAAATCACAAAACAAAAAAAAAGGAACATATCTTGTCCAACACATCCATATCATATCAATTTCAATTGAGACAAATTACCCTTATCTACATTTATATGGTTATTCGCTTCCTCCAATAACATCATGATGGGAGTAAAAAACCTACGATTGACAAATGCCCCTACATATTTGGGTGAAAGTTTCGCACTAAACCTGGTAGCCTTGTTACTAAGGTAGCGTGCCACCAAGAGAACTCTATAGTCAACATTAAAAGATGCAACTCCCAAATTTTTATTGTGCTGAGATGCAAGCCTCACATGATATTTCTTTAAATTACTTGCAGCTTCTGACCAGATAGTTTCAATATCCGGTGTGTGTTTCACCAAGTCAATACATTTATGATGTAAACCCCAGGCATTTATAAGTGGATGAGACAACCTGCGCTCAAAGAAAAACTCTGACTGAACCTTTTTTGTTGCATCACTTACTACATTGTTAAAAGTTAAATTAAGCTGATACAGTACTCCATCCCATTCTTTATGGGTCTCCATTTGGAGAGCTCTCAGGGCAATCTTCAAGTTTCGATTATACCTCTCAACTAAATTGGCTTTTGGAGCATATGGGATGGTTTGCACCATCTTGATGCCCCATGCAAATGCTAGATTTTTCATCTCAGAGGACACAAAATAGGTTGCATTATTCATAACCAAGTACATTGGAGAACCAAACAAGGGAACATATGCTGGCTAATGGTTTTACTAATTTCAGATGACTTCATAGATCTTAAAGGAAACTATCTATAGCAATAAGAACGGATGTAAAACCAGCTGCTGTTATCGGGAGAGGTCCGAACACGTCCAAATAAACTTGCTCCCTGGGAAAAATTGCTGCAGAGGCACTATAAGGAGTAGCTATTTTCACGTTTCGAGGTTTGGATCATTGGCATGCTTCACAATGCCTAACTAATCCCACTACTTCCTTGGTCAAACCCGGCCAGTAGAACATCTACTGAATCCTAGAAACAGTTTTCTCTTGCCCTAGATGCTCCCCTAAAAAGGCGTTGTTGTAATAATGAAAAATTTGAGCACTCAATACCTTGGGAACTTAAAAGTTTTATTTTTCGGATCCACATATCCGACCAACCCTTTCCGAATCTCAAAAGATCCAGTCTTACCAGCAAAAATTTCTGATTTAATTGACATGTACTCCAAATCAGATTCCTGATGGGACTGTAGTGTAAAACAGACTTGGGGAAAATCCTGCTAAACAGATACCTGAACTTCCTGATCTTTATGTTCCATCAAAGGAACTGAAAATGCATTAGGTTGTTCAACACTTTAAACTGTCGTGGAACTACTAGATGGATCTTCAGCTGGTACCTCATGAAACTCCACTTAATCCAACATCCGAGAGAGGCAGTCTGCAACCACATTCTTAACACCCTTAATGTGCTTCACACAAAATTTAAATTTTGTGAGTTATACAAGCCATCTAGCCAAACGACCTATTAGTTTATCTGTGGTTAGTAACCAACTATGGGCCTAGTTGTCTGTTTGCAGTTCGAATTCTGCAGCTTCTAAGTAATCAGAGAATTTCTCCATCCCATAGATCGCTGCAAGAACTTCTTTCTCATAAGCTGAGAATTTCTGTTCGGTAGATGTCAACACCCGACTGGCTTAAGCAACAGGAAATAAATTCTTTCCTTCGAACTGACACAACACAGCCCTAGGGCCTTTGAACTAGCATCCACCTGTAATGTAAAAGGCTTACTAAACTGTTAGAGATGCAATACCGGAGGAGTAGTTAATTTCTCTTTTAACAGACAAAGAATCTTGCTGGTCTGGACCCCATTCAAAAACAACTTGTTTCCTCTTTAAAAGATTCAATGGTTCTGCGATTTTTGCAAATTCAGGAATGAATATTGAATTGAATACCACCATTCCCAGGAATCGTCTACCCCCTTGAGATTTTCAGGGGTTGGAAAATTTACGACTGGCCTAATCTATACAAGATCCATAGGCAGCTTCCCATTATTTATCACAAACACCAAATACTTGATATAAGTATTAACCCATGACACGTTTTCAGGATTTACAGTTAATCCTGCTTCTATTAGTGCAGTACGAAACAACCTAATATAGTGTAGGTGATCCTCAAAAGTATGACTATAAACACACATTATCGATATATGCGAATAAAAAGTCATACTGATATTTACCAAGAACCTGGAACAACACATGTGGCATGGCCTGTGGCCCACAATTTGCTCCCATGGGAAGCTTGGTCCACTGAAACTAGCCCCATGGAGTAAGAAAGGCTAGTATTTCACGGGAATCTGTGTGAAAATCGCATTACAGAAATGCGGGTTTAAGTCAAAAATATAGAAGTACTGTGCTTGCCCGACATGTTGGAAAACAGATTCAATAGTAGGAAGTGGATACGGATCTACAAAAAAAATGTTATTCATTTTACGGTAGTCACAAATAACTTTTAATTTACAAGGTGTTTTTTTAGGCAACAAAAATGTGGGACTCGAATACATACTAGTGGAAGATTCAACTATATTATTAGCTTGTAACTCAGACACTAAATTTTTGAAAATTTTTAATTTCGGAGGTGCCACCCTGTAAGGAACTGAGGATACAGGATCCCCATCTCTCAGCTTCAAAACAATGGGTTGTTAGTATAATGACCAAGCTTTACAATTACAACATCAGAAAATTCATTACAGAGCTCTTTTGCCTTTCTTTGCTTTTCATTTACTATTTCTGACACCACATTTTTACAAAAAAAGAAAAGGTTTGGTTGAGATCTTTACAGGACTCTGTTTCCTAAATTCGAAAATTAATTCATGGTTATGAACATTCAAACATACTCAGGTTTTACCAAGAAAATCTACCTCTAACAAAATATTAGTTAAGTGTAACAAAAATGCATAATTTTGCTGGGATGGCGATCGGCCGACAAACAGGCAAATTTGTAGCAGACAGGGAAGTTGACGGTAAAATTGGAGTGGCGAAAATTTGTTGTCATGAGACTTCTTGTCTCCGTATTATAAAGGTATCCTTGTTCCTAACATACAGCATATTAAAAAATAGGAATTCTCCGAGATTCCAACCCACTTAATTTGTGTTATTAAACTAAGACCCTGTGCCACACTACCACTCTGTATTTTGACTCTCGGATGGATTTTGATATTTATACGATGAGGTATTAACACGGGGCAGAATACAATGCCACGTCTTGGAAAGAATTGAGATGAGTGGTGTGGAAAATCACCGAAATTCAGAACAACATTATACGTCCGAAGGAGGACTATCAATTTACTCAACTGTAGTTCCGTAACTGCAGAATATATATGTCGGTTTTTGAACGTTGCGTTGTTACAACAGTTACGTGCTGAACACTGCACTGCCCGACAGAAAACCTTTAAACCTTTTAATTTAGTACAAAGAAATATTACTTTACTGTGAACAAAAGCATTTTAAATAATATTGGTTTCTTTGCTATAAAAAAGGTTATATTGCTATAAAACAAAAACCTATAAATAAAATATTTATTAGCAGCAAACTACTATTTCTTTAAATTCCTCTTTGAATTCAAGCTAAATTGTGTTGCTGTTAACCAAACAGCCTCAAAGTAATAGTTTTCTTTGTCTTACAGTAAACTATGTATGGATATTTTTAGAGATTGTCATTGATACACCCTGCTTTCTGGTGAGGAGCAGTCACATAGATGTAACATGTGTGGGACCAAGGTGAGGAGCAGTCAGCTAGATGTAACATTAGTGGGTCCCAGGTGAGGAGCAGTCAGCTAGATGTAACATGTGTGGGAAGCAGGTGAGGAACAGTTAGCTAGCTGTAACACACGTGGGACTCTGGTGAGGAGTCATCAGTTAGCTGTAACATATGAAGGGACCCAGATGAGAAGCAGTCAGCTATCTGGGGCTCTGTTGAGAAACACTTACCTATCTGCAACAAGTGTGGGGTCCAGTTGAGGTGCAGTTAGCTGACTGTAACATGTTTGGGGCCCAGGTTAGGAGCAGTCAGATTGTTCAATCATGAATGGCACAGAGATGAGGAGCAGTTAGCTAGCTGTAACACGTGTGGAGCCCAGGTTTAGGAGCAATCAGCTAGCTCTAACATGTGTGATGCACAGGTGTGGAGTATTCAGCTAGCTGTAACATGTTTGGAGCCCAGCTGAGGAGCAGTGAGCTAGCTCTAACATGTTGGAGGCACAGGTGAGGAGGAGTGGTCAGCTATCTGATAAATTATATGTTGCCCACAGTAAGAAGTAGTCAGATAGCTGTTATATGTGTGGGGCTCAGGTGAGGAGTATTCAGCTAGCTGTAACACGTGTGGAACCCGGGTGAGGAGCATTCAGCTAGCTCTAAAATGTGTGGGTACCAGGTGAGAATAAGTCAGCTACCTATAATGCGTATGTGACACAGGTGAGGGGTAGTTGGCTATCTGTAAATGTTGTGTTGCCTTCAGTAAGAAGTAGTCAGATAACTGTTACATGTGTGGAGCCCAGGTGAGTAGCAGTCAGCTATCTGTAACACATGTTGGACCCAGAATAGGAGTAATCAGCTAGCTGTAACACATATGGAATCCAGGTGAGGAGCAGTCAGGTGGCTGTAACACATGAGGGGCCTAGGTGAGAAGCAGTCTGCTAGCGGAAATACAGGTGGGGTGCAGGTGAGGAGCAGTCATATCTCTAACACATGTTTGGCCCACGTAAGGAGCAGTCATCTACCTGTAACATATGTGGAGCCCAGGTGAGGTGCAGTAAGCTAGTTTTAACACATGTGGGTCCTAGGTGAGTACCAGTTATCAATATGTAACATGTGTGGGGCCCAGGTGAGGAGCAGTCAGCTAGCTGTAACATGTGTGGGGCCCAGGTGAGGAGCAGTCAGCTAGCTGTAATACACGTGGGGGCAAGATGAGCAGTCAGCAGGCTGTATAGTTTATATGGCCCAGTTGAGGAGGAATTAGCTTGTTTTAATTTGTGTGTGGCCCAGGTCAGGAGCAGGCAGTCAGATGTAACACATGTGTGGCCTACGGCGAAGAGCAGTCAGCTAGCTCTAAGTTGTGTGGGGTGCAGTTGAGAAGCAGTCAGCTTGCTTTAATGCGTGTGGGGCCCAGAGGAGGAGCTGACTGCTGGCAGTAACACATGTGTGGACCAGGTGTGGAGCAATCAGTTAGCTCTAACATGTTTGTGGCTTAGGTGACAAGTAGCCAATTAGCTGTTCTCTTCTACCATCTCTCCTGTAGTATATTTGTCACCTATCCGCCTCTGTCTTGTATCAACTTGTCCATTTCCCCTAGGTGACTGTGTACCAGGTATTGTCTCTTGTTCGACAGAATCCACTGATGCTGTTTGCTTCTCTACCTCCTACACACTGCACTGCATATAGTCATCCGATTAAGTTTTTATTTAATTTTATTATTCACCATCAGGAATACATACATAAATTGATAGAAATCATTGAATATGAAAATTGTATACAATATCACAAACATGACAATGCAAAATAAATGGCTCTTCTGTAGTAGTGGAGATTTATTATGAAAAACAAATAGACGTGGCAAGAATAACAACAGTTACAATAAAAAACAGTATTTTAATTTGACCAACCTAACCAAAACCTTAAAAGGACCTATAACAGTTAGTGGAAAAATATACATAACTTAAGGGGAGCGTAAACTGAAAGCAAGGTTAGTATAAAGATAAAATGGGACATTAAAACATTCCACCGCCAACAAAGTGCAATGATATAGAAAATTATAATACAACAAGGTTTATAATAATTAAATCTTGTTTATGCAGTCAAACGTAGCAAAGACAGTCGGGAAATGTTTCCACTTAATGCAAGTTTTAAGGGAACTGGATGGAAAATAAATATTAAAATAGCATTCATTATGCACTCTGGCCAAATTTACGTCCTCACGGAAACTCAAAAAAATGCCTGGCTCAGAGATGAGAATTATATCAGACTCCAGAATCTCACAAATATACGTAACTTAATGCAAACCGCCGTAGTTCCGGTGAGCAAAAAACCCAGAGCCGCTTATATGCAGAGCACCAACCTGCCTGCTTCTTCTCCGCCCCATTCGCCTGGGAAAACCTTTTGACGTTTCCATATTTTCTCGAGCACTGCCATATTTCCTGCTCTTGCATTCCGCTGCTGCTCCATCTCCACCCTGCTGTTAAGAGGCTTGCCTACCTGAATCTGTTCCCGGCGTTTGAGGCCGAAGGATAAGGACGATACTGCCATGTGTATCAAGTGCGCCATCGTTACTATGCACAAAGCTTCGCACTGCCGTACAATTTTCTCGCTGTTCTGCATGTACCAGTGCATTTTTAATCTGTAATCCTATAATTTTATTTCGGAAAGTCTGTATTAAATTTCGGTGCATGGCACTCGAGTGCTTTTGTATCTGACACAAATATTTTGGGTCTATGTACTTTGAAAAATCCATATTTAACTAAGTCGGAGTGTGTTGAAATGGTGTTTATAAAGTGCGTCATATCTTGAAATTAACTGACTTGCATTCTGAAGTAGATTAGCACACTTAGGGTGCGTGTAACGAGTTCAGTTAATTTGTCCACAATCGTGGATGCGTTGCACTGGGAACATATTTACGACGGATACTTTACGAAGCAAGGCTTCGGTGTCCATTCTTCCTTGCGGTCAATCTCTTTTGTTCAGTTTTCCACAACTCTTTGACATGAATGGTTGTTGCCGAGTTCATCAAGCATGCATTAACTTTATTCACTCGTAACAACACAAGGCTGAACCCAAGTACAGCACATAGCTGAACTTCTGTGGCGCAGTTGGTTAGCGCGGCGCCAGTCTGGGCTGTGGGAGTCTCTGGGTCCGAATACTAGGTAATTCATGGGTGTTAGTTTAAGTTAGGTGATAAGTTGCTTTGTAAGCTGTCCCCTGAGAAGCCATCTGGCAAAACACCGGCGGATGTTGATAAGCCCTTTTCAATTCTAAACACAGAGCATAACTGACAAGTACGTGATTCCAACACGTGAACTAAGAAATTAATTTGTGATCGAACGAATTAATATTTTCATAAATAAAGGTCGATTTCAAAACACTGCAAAGCGTGTCAATTGCCATGTAGGCGGAGCCCTTAAGTTCTCACGAAAACTTGTCAGTTCAACCCGCCCTCCATCTGGTCGTGAAAGTATCAGTGTCAGTGTCCACGTATGAAGTACAACAGCTCGTCAAGCGAGGCCGCAACACACGTAGCAGCATACCTCAGGCTGGTAACACAGGTACACACACACACACTGGGACACACGTGGCAACATATCACAGGTTGGTAAAACACACACACTGGGACACACCTGGCAACACATATTAGGCTGGAAACACACACACACACGCACTGGGACAAATGTTGCAACACATCCCAGGCTGGTAACACACGCACATTGGGACGCATATGGCAGCACATCCCAGGCTGGTAACACACCGACACACACTATGACATTCTACACATTTCTGAGACCACCAGTGTGGGTAAGAACACTACGATGACGTCACGTCCAGCGCAGGAACAGAGTGACGTGACAGGACTGTCATAATAAACTGATATGTCTTTCTCTTTTGGTATTTGCCATATCGCTTTGTCACCATACAATCTACCTCCTTAGCATGCAGATCGTTTGAAAAATATCCTCATAAATTTGAAAACTAAATTACCTAACTTAGTATACACTATATGAATTAACTTAGTACACCTATGGTGTCTTAACTAACCCAAAATACACATTTGGCATCAAAGTACAAAGGCTGGGTTAGGACCCCCGACCGAAGGTGTGGGGGAAGGGGAGGATCCCTTCCGGAAGCTTTTTTTTGTTGGCTGGCCAGCTGCACAAACAAAAATATTTACAAAATTACCTACTACAGCTAGGATCTACAGCTCCTAGACATGTACAGAACCCAATAAATCTTATTAAGACACCGAACGGTGAAACTTCTTCAGATGAGAGAGACGAGTTCTGGTCACGACTATACCTGAACTAGGGTTAGCGAGACTGGCAGTGACAGGCTACGGTGCTGCTCATCACCATCAGGAAAATTAACACAGATTGCCACAAGGCGTTAGAAAATGCTTAATCTGGTAAGGACTAGTCCAGCGGAAAGAAAGCTTAGCCATTTTCTTGTCAACTGACTTGCTAACAGGGTGAGCTATACAGAGGACCAAGTCACCAAAACAAAATGGTTTGTCAATCAAATTTATGTTATATTGGTATGTTCATGTTTAAAACAGGAGTACTCACTTGCGAAATAGGGCTAACAATTCGTTAACTTTGTGCCGGCCCTGCCATCTGAAATTCAAGCCCAATCTTTAATTAATGTGTTTACGTAGGTGCAAAGATTATTTGAGGCGCTTTGTAGTATGGGCGCTGTTTAATCCCAGAAGGTTCCCCAGAATGTTGAAGTGGCCTCTGTCGGTGAACAACTGGCCAACTTAAAGGTCAGCACTGCCACCACAACCATTTAATTTTCCATATCAGCTCACAATAGCATGGTTAGTCTCCCATCCACATCTCACATCACTTCACAGTTTCCTTGCCCCTCCATTCACATGCACATTCCCACCACCCTCCCACTCACACTTTCGCAATCCACATTTGCATTTGCCACCTCACCGCTCATGTCAGCAGCCAGCCTTTTTGTACCCCCCCCCCCCTCAACATTTGGCGTCACAACTTTTGGCAGAATTACACAACCTCTTCAGCACAAGTTGTTTGATTTTCCAGCCACTTATGAACTTCAAGTTTCTTAAATTTTGTATAGTTTCTAAAAGTTATTGTGAAATAGCATCAGATTAATACTGTACCAGAATCCCAGCTGTTACAAATCATATACCCGTTAACTTTGGGACCTCTAAGTGAGAGGGCCAGATATGCCATTATCCAGCATTCTACTTTCGATCGGCATCATGCTAACATTTTGCACTATTTAATCCTATCCAGCTTATTCACCCAACTACACTTCAGAATGTTGAAAAAGTTGTAGGAATTCAATGAGTCTTTGTCATCGTATATTATCAGTATAAAAAAGCTGCTACAAATTTGTGTCTGCCCTTATCTCAGAGTGAAATCGTGAACACCATTTTAGAAGTCTTAGAGCCTCAAGAGCATTCCCACTTAGTGTTTTTGGGCAAACCAAACTCCTACATGGAACTGGACCGTGTCTGCATCAATTCCCAGAATATTCGTTAAGGTGACCAAAAATATGAGTGTTTCTCCACAGAAGAATATATGTTGTTAAGTCAGGCCATGTCCCAGAAGAAGGGCAAAGCAAGTAATCCAGATGTAATTGTCGTTGACACCAAGCAAGTTAGTGGAGTGTCTCTGGGTAGTGAAGGTCAAACTAAGGCTTCGGTTAGCGATGTGCGTGCATGTTTATAGTGAAAGAAAACGGGTCACCTTATTTCAAGCTGTCCAGTGCAAAAAAAACTCAGTGGGGATGAAAAGTTAGTGTTCCTTCCCGCTGCGCCGATATTCAGGAATTCGGGAGCGCGCTTGAAAACCAAATGCCGCCAAATGCTGACACAAACAAAAAAACCAATGAAAAGAACACAATTATCTGTGGACCTGGTTATGACCAGCGTGTATACTTACCAAAATTTATTCTGTAGTGTGGAAGCCGAACTTATAATTTAAGTTTTCAAGATCTGTACAAAATGCTAATAGTGAATTTTATTGATAGATCATTTTCAAGGTTTCAAAGTTGCACGTAAATTAAATAATAATATTAATGTTACTTAAATCATATTTTTTACTTGCAAAGTTGCTAAATAGTATCTCGAGAGCATACCAAATAAATTACAACATTTTTGTTTATGTGTTTTCTAAAAAGTATTTAGAGTATGAGGTTAAGTTAACTGGAACGAGAAAATCAGGGCATGGCATCTATTTTTCTCTTTTCAAATTATCCTTCAACATCCTTAACAACGGCCATAACAAAAATAAACTCTGAATCAAAATGAACGATAAATAACATGCAACAAATTGGTTTCCTTTTATAATATTATTTTTCTCCACAAAGCCTTCATAAATATCTATTTAGAGATTATTCTTTCTTAATATGTATTTTTAATATTTGGGGATCCTCTATATTGCAACAATCAAAAACTAACACTGACTGAAAATTTTGTCCAAATAAAATTTAAGTGATAAATGGCCGCTCGACCTTGTAAAGAAAAATCACCAAATTACATACTACAAAAACAAAAATGTATAATTTCATATTTTGAGGTTTTGGTGTGACAGTCCTGAATGGATAAGTTCTCGTTCAAACAGAATTACTGAGTTAAAAATTCATAAAACAAACATGGTTGTGGCCGCATGCAATGCATGCAAAAGCAAAATAAAATTTCAAAATCTCATGGCCTAGAGAAGTGCCGAAGAAATCATTTGGCCGAAGACTGCATTTTCCGAAGAGTACAGAAGTTAACACGAATCCATAATACAGGCTGGGATACCGGAGCCAAACCCCAAGCCAGTACCAGAAGTGGTGGTACAAACTCAGACCATCACAAAACTCAAGGGTGAAGAGTCTGGTCGGTAAGTTGAAACCTAACACAGAGTAAAAACGCACAAAACATAAGCTGCGGATCACCAAACATAATGCAAAACACGCGTGGAAAAATTATCTAACATAATCACTTACCCGCAGCAGTCAAAAGGTAACCGAATCACATATTAATTTTGAAGAAACTTTGAAGAGTTGAAAGAATACTATAAAGTCACACCATGTTTCAAGGTAGAAGAAAGAAACACGGACTTTTCAAAGACGTTGCCAGACTGTACCGATATTGCACAGTCACATGCAGTCGATATACATAATATTACGATATTTTACCAAACAACAAACACGAAATGCAAAATGTTTTAGTTGAGTTACATTTTTAAACAGAATGTCTTGAACAAATAATAGATTCTTACAAAATTTTATTTCAGGTAAATGACACACACGTCATTTAATATTTGCTTATATTGGGAAAATTATTTTTACTCTAAACTTGCCATCGGCAATGTCAAAAAGTAAACTACTACACCCGATTGTACAACAGATCCTAAACAAACAGAAATATTTGGCTTAAAATAATATATTAAAATATTCTGAAATAACGAACAATACTAAAAATTCATTTTTATGCTTTGTTTGTTCCAAATAGTGCTTTAGAAACCACTCAATGTTTATTCGAGCAAAAGTCTTTTCACTTGCAAAATTATAAGCATATATTTTTATCTTTTCTAAATAACACAAACACGAAACCTTAGCAAGAAATAATATCAAAATCAAAGTAACCATGATTGGCAGAATTACAAAATGAGTTTCACACGAACGAATACAATTACTCCTAATACAGATGTTAGAAACCAAACTGAGTTTATCAAAATATCGAACGACACGAAACTCTCAAAAAGGGGAAACTGAAAGTCACAAGAGCTAAAAAAAACCACACAAATTATATGGGATGCACCCGAAATACTGACACAAACACTAAACCAAATTACACAAGTCTGATAGGTGTCGCAACAAGCAAAATAAAGACTAAAATTAATTTGCAACACAGGGCAATAACTGGAATAGGAAAATACTTACTAAAAAGATAAAATACAGGTTAATACTCAGAGATGGAATTCAAAATAGTCATTGGAAAAGCGAGGGCAAAATTAGCTTTCTTAAAGGAAATAGCAAAATCTCTCAAACTGGAAAGAAACAATAAAGTTAAAGTTTAGAAAATTCGGAAACATTAGCAATACTTAAGAAAATGCTCTAAGGTGCCCAGAAAACGATAGTGTTGCTTGTCACACTGCCAAAGGGGCAAGCTCGTCAACTCTCAGTTTAATGCTCACATCATTCAAGCTATTAACATTTGTCACCATTTCCTATGGCTTTATGGCCCTGGTGGCACAGGTGAAACTGAAGGACAATATAGTACTTACTTTTCAGGCTAACTTCCCAAATGTTGTATGGGTACAAAAAATTGCCACACCTCATGTTGAACTCAATGTTGGGCCTTTGTAAGTGCATGCCCTAGTAGATTCGCGATCTGATCCTACTATCATTTAAGGTGAACTTTTCAAGGAGATGAAGTATTTGAAACTGGTGAAGATTGTTGAGCAATGCAAAATTCATTGTTATACAGCTTCTAGTGAAGCATTGCCTATTTTGTGTTGTGTCACCATTTAGTTTAAAACTGGATACTTTACATAATATATATATATATATATATATATATATATATATATATATATATATATATATATATATATATATATATATATAATATAAATAAAAGTAACTCCTTATTTCTCAGAGACTAAACACTTATATATATATATATATATATATATATATATATATATATATATATATATATATATATATATATATATATATATATATATATATATAAGTGTTTAGTCTCTGAGAAATAAGGAGTTACTTTTATTTTAGGGACTGATTTTATTGTTTTTTCAAGGTTTGTTTTAGATATTCAGGCGCAGCAGATATTCTTCAAATTTGTCCCCACAGAAAATGATTTTCCTTAATTGTGACAAAAGCAACCCCTTTCTTCCGAAGTTCGCATTCAGTCAGAGGTATCTGTGCACCCCTTTCTTCCGAAGTTCGCATTCAATCAGAGGTATCTGTGCACCCCTTTCTTCCGAAGTTCGCATTCAATCAGAGGTATCTGTGCACCCCTTTTCTAATTTAGATCCCCATAAGTGAATTGCTATTCAAAATCTTTGTAGTCAATTTCCTAAGTTCCCCACTTCACAATTAGTTCTTACTGACTTGTTGGAGTAAGAAATCAAAGTAGTAGAAAAAGAGAATGTCAGCAATCACCCTTAAAGCTAGCTCCTCCCAAAATGGAAGTTTTGAGAAATCAGGTCCAGGAATGATTAGACAAGGGTGTCATTGAACCCTCCACTTCCCAATATGCTAGCCCTGCTTTTTTGGTTCCAAAACTTAACGACAAACACAGGATGACTAGATTTTCTGTAAAATTAATAATAAAATTGAAATGGGGTCTGTCCCACTCCCGTACCTTGATTCGGCCTTTAATTGGTTTGGGAAAGCAAAATTTTATACTATCATTGATCTCAATTTGGCCTACTACCAAATTCCATGTCCAGCCAGTCCAAACCAATTACTATTTTCTGTGTACCCTGGAATTTTTCCAATTTACGCAGGTACCTATCGGTTTGGCCACTGGTGCCCAAGTCCTTATACAAGTTTTGGACAAAATTTTCCATGATGTTAAATTTAGGTATGTGTACAATTATTTGGATGACCCGGTGATATACTACGAGTAATTTGAGCAACATTTGGTCCACTAAAAGGAAGTTTTATCTTGTTTACAACAGGCAGGTCTGACAGTTAATTACAGTAAGGATAAATTTTCTGTGCAGGCGATCTCCTTTTTAGGCCACACCATTTCTTATGAAGGTGTATCAATTGATCCTGAGCAGACTAGATGCATCAGAGAATTTCCGCCGCCTTAGGATGTAAAGCACATTGCCCTATTTATCGGAATTATCCAGTTTTTCGGAAAATTCATACCAAACCTAGCTGAAAAGGCTGAGCCTCTTAATTGTTTAAGCAAAAAGACTCTGTCCTCTGTATGGGGATAGGAACAACAAAAGGCTTTTGATATTCTTAAAAATTATACCATAATTCCCCCTGTTCTTCGAATGCCGGATTTTTCTAAGTAATCAATTTTTCAAACTGATGCTTCCTGTTTGGCAGTGAGAGCAGTCCTATGTTCGAAGTTTGATGGTGTTGGGCAGCCAATTTCCATCGCATCGAGTACTCTCACGTCCTAGGAGAGAAAGTAATACATTTATGAGTAAGAATGTTTAGCAGTTTTTTTTGGCATCGACGAATTCAGACAGTACTTAGAACATGCCGAATTCTTCCTGGAAATGGACAATCAGGTGTTGTCGTGGCTTTTGGCTCACCTATCACGATTGGCAAAATCGGTAATTGGGTTATCAGAACATCTTCTTTAAAATTAACAATACAACACTTTAGAGGATCACAGAATATAGTGGCTGATGCTCTTTACCGCATGTTTGATGGTACAAATTCTAGTAATGAGACCACAGTTCTTCCAAATTGTAGTTGACTTCCCTTTGGCTTTCGCAGATATTAAAGAGCATCAGAAAAAGATCAGGACATAAACGAAATCATCACAAAGTGGAAATCAGGTATAGAATAAAAGTCATATTTTATTGTCAAAAGGTCTCTTTTGTGTTGTAAGTCTCATGGTGATGTGAAACATGTTGTGTTGCCTGCGGATCTCAGACCCATGGTTTTTGACTACTTTTATTCATCACCCCTTGGTGCTCATTTGGGCATGCATAAAATGATTCATGCTGTTAGAAGACATTTCGTTTATAAGGGCATGTATGCTGAAATTACTGACTGCATTAAAACTTGTTAATTTTGTGCTTTAAGCATGCCTGTTCAAAACACATATTTAATTCTTCTTTCTTCAGAAGTTTCCGAGAAATCTATGCAATATATTTTCATTGATTTGGTTGGACCTTTTTCCAGAAGCAAGTTAGACAACAACATGTTATTAGTTTGTGTTGATGCATTTTCAAAATTTGTGTGGCTCATCCCCATGAGAAAAGCTGTTCCTGCATCAACCATTCGTGCCTTGCAAGCTCGAGTATTTAAAACTTGGGTGTACCCACAGCTATTGTATCAGATCATTGCTCACAGCTCACTTCCAAAATATTCCATGATATGTGGTTCTCTTTTGGTATTTGCCATATCACTTTGTCACCATACAACCCAATCCCTTCGCGTGTTGAGCGTTCAAAAGGAAATCTCCGTTCGGCCCTCATAGCCTTCTATGCGACACAACATTTAAATTGGGACAAAAATTTGACTTGGTTACAGATGGCTTTTTATTTTGCTAAACATGAATTACACAAAAATAGTCCGTCCGACTTTGTCTTCTCTTATTTGCCTAGCAACCCTCTTTCTAATTTGTTACCGAATGATCCCAAGGACATTCGTCAAGTGTTGGCAGTAGCTCTCAAGAACTTCGAACGAGCTCGCTACAAACGTCATGATAAATATTACAAAATTTGGATTGATAATCCGTTTCGTGTTGGTGACTTGGTCCTCTGCAAAGGTTACCCTGTTGGCAGGGCAGTTTACAAGAAAATGGATAATCTTTCTTTCAACTGGACTGGTCCTTATCAGATCCAGCATTTTCTAATGCCAATCACTGCCAGTCTCGCTAACCCTAGCTCAGGTAAATTCGTGACGAGAGCTCATGTCACTCATTTGAAAACGTTTCACCTACCAGTGTCTTAATAAGTTTTTTGGGTTCTCTACATGAAACTGCAGACCATAGCTGTAGTAGGTAATTTTGTAAATATTTTTGTTTGTGTGGCTTCTGGAAGGGATCCTCCTCTTCCCACCCACATTTAGACGGGGCACTAACCCAACCTAAATCAAAATTCATCTTAGCCTTGACTTGATTTGACCATGGCCTGATCACCCACTGGTTCGAGTCATTTTAGCGGCTATTTTTGTTTGCATGCTATATAAATGCAAGAAAAATTCCACTTACTAAATTAAGTTACAATTGGGGGTACTAAGTTAAGTCATAATGAGGATAGTAAGGTATGCCAATTAGATGTCGAATTTTTGGGAATTTTACTTTATTAATGTACTTTGATGCCAAATGAGTATTTTGGGTTAGATTTGTGGGACTTACTCTTCTCCAATATGAAATTGGATTGGGTACAAAACTTTTATTGGTGACGATTACAGTTTCTTTCAACTTTCCATTTCTCTGTAAACCTTCAGTAATTTTAACATAGTTTTTCTTTGGGTTTGGAAGTAGTTAGTTATTTGTCTGGGAATCATTTAATTTGGGTTATACTCCATATGAATGTACATGTTATTTATTTAAGTGTTGTTTTCCCGTCCAAGCGTCATGCGTCTCCTCTGTGTCGCGGTACTGGTAGTGGGCAATGCAGTGTTTGCAATGGTCAAACATCTCACTCCTGGAATTAAGTGTTGTTTTCCCGTCCAAGCATCATGCGTCTCCTCTGTGTCGCGGTACTGGTAGTGGGCAATGCAGTGTTTGCAATGGTCAAACATCTCACTCCTGGAATCAGGTGTTATTTTGATCGTGAGGACGATATTCTTTTTCGGACAGTTCTTATTCAGTAATGTTAAACTTTGATCTGGTATCCTTGGACAATGAGTACACTAATCGTTAAGATATGATAAAGTGAATAATTGCAGTGCATCCACAAGAAAGCAAAACCCTGGAGGCAACTCATCTTTTGAACTAAATTTAGACCCACCATTTTGGAAATTAAGGCTTAAGTAAAAACATTGACTTCAGTACTGCCTTCTCGAGTAAAACGTGCATTCTTTTACTTTGGTGTCACTATACTAAAACAATTTTTGGCACTCTTGACAGTGATGACTTAGCTCTGCTTGAACACTAATTAGATTCTTTAAAGTACTCTCAGGATAATATTACGACTAGCATGGCCAACCTAATAATTATGATCAAGAATTTAGAGGACAGAGTTATTAATAATACTCTTTACATTAGAAAATTGAGTCAACTTCCTTTGGATCACTACAGCAAGTTGTATTGAAACCTTTGCTTACTACTCCATGATACCATTGACGGTATGATTATTTTGAGTTACCGCATTTGCGCAGCTTGTGCTTGCGCCGCTAGCATTATAGAGTTATAAAGTGTGCTGAGCGATTACCTTGGTTACCTCTTCCCTCCCGTTTTCACGCCTACCTCTTAGTTACCACTATCCCTTCTGCTCATGCGCGAGCAACAATGACGTGTTTGGTTAGTATATTTTTTGGCTGGACGAGGCTTGCTTTTGTGCAAAGCTCGTCCACTTCTACTCAGGTAAGCTCAGCGAGAATACCTCTCTGGTATTTCTGCTCGTCGGTCCACTATGGACTCTGTTCAAAAGCCTAAACTTCGCTAGTATTGAGCGAGCTGAAATATCTGCTGCAGTACACGGTGATGCGCACGATGAGGGGGGTTCGTGACATGTTGCAGCGAATTGATGGTAAATAGTGTTAGGGTTTTGTGAGCGCTATTTTACTTGCATACTAAATTCTGTTTGGCATTTAATTTTTTTTTTTTTTTCAATATTAAATTTGGAGTAACTTGTAGTATAGGGTGCCCATAGTTCCCTTGCTTTAAAATGGTCTACGTGTTGAAGTAATGTTAATTCCTAGCTGCTTGTCGCCTGAAAACTTCATGGCATTGAATTGAGACCGCATCGACTTGCGCTATGTTGAAAGCTTTAAATAATTAATAACCCATTTGCGAGTGCCTTTACATTTGGAATCATCGGTGCTAGAACTGCTTTAAGGAGATTTAACTTGTGTTTTTTAAATGTTGTGTGTACGTATTGTTTTTAGATCAGATGGGATTTGGAAAGGCTATTGAGCCCCATCTGACGCAACATTATTTTAAAATGTTCAATTTTGGCTGTTTCAGATCAAGTATATATATTTCAATTTAATTTGATTATATCAATTTTGCTGTGATTATTTATTCAGTTTTGAAGGCTTGAAAGAATTTATAATACTCACTTATCTAGTCTCTTGTATCTTTTGAATTGAGAATACATTTGCTTGGTCGTGATTCATGCAATTCATATAAAGTGTAATCATATTGGGCGACAAAAGAGTGGCCATTTCGGTGACCTCATCAAAAACAATGTGGCAACCATGCCCTGCTCTGGCGGGCCGGCGGACAGCAAGAGCTGCGCATGCGCAGTACAACAGTAGCATCGCGGTCGGTCGCGACCTCGCCTGGAGACTACGCGTCATCAAACTTCCCCGCTTCCACTGCTCCTCCCAGGACAGCACACTATTACAATTTGAACGGTTTACAAATCTAGAACAAATCTCTAACAAAAAATCTTTAGTTGAAAATACTACCACGAAAAATGACTGAGATCTTTGTCCGAATTTAGCATTTAATTCCCTATACTACACCCATGCATGCTGAAGCTTGATCTTAAAGGGGCCGCCTACCTGACGCGACATTGCACAGGAGCGAGCAAACGTTAAGGGCGACACTGGCACGCACATCAAGTGCCGCATCGCCACTATGCGTAAAGCACTAAACTAGCGCGCAAGCCTTTTGTCGAACCATATTATTTTACTGCTGGAAAGTCTGATCCTAAGTTCAATGCAGGATTTGAGTTCCACGTAGATCCACTCAGCATATTTTGACATATGGAAGCCTGAAAATTTTGTTAGCTATGTTCGAGCGCTTGGAAATAGTGGTTCTAACGTGTCGTGAAAGCGACATTCCGTCATCGCCTGAAGTTTGTTTTCTTCTCGTAAATTAGCACATTGGGCGCACGTGGAATAGTTTCGTCAAAAAAACAAATCTCCCAACACACTGTAACACATTTCAAGCACCTAGTAGGCGGCCCCATTAAAGATAGTACACAAAAGCGACCTCGCGCATGATATGTAAAACAAAACAGAGACGTGAGCAAGAGACCAGCAGAGTTAGCGCAGTTATACGTATTGTACCAGACTGCTCGCTCTACCACAAATAATTTGTAATGGCAAATGTTTTAGTAATGTATTTTTGATGTTGATTTCTTTATACGCCAAGACGCCACAGACGGCTCATAGATCATTGGGAAACTTTCCATGTAATTTAAAACAATACACATTCTTGCTCCAAAAATATTCGAAATACCGTTGAGCTGCAAAATTTTTCACAAACGTTAGTACAGGCTCTTTTGAAACAATTGGCTCACGTGAAAAAAATTACTTTGCATTCAAACAACTGCTTGCGTCATGAAGCTTTGAACATATCAGCAGGTTTCTTCTTTTATACAAAAAATATTTTCAAAAGCACCTTAAAGAGTCCTCCAAAAATGAGCTTGCCATGAAAAACACACTGTCTTTCTATTAGAAAACATTTGAATATGGCTAGAAAATGTTACGTGGAAAAGATTTTACTTATTTACAGTGGCTCATTAAGGAACGGTTATGCAAGGAAGGACGAGGCTCTTCAAAGCCTTACTCACGATAAGGAAACCTTAATACTAATAAACAATAAAATTGATTTTTAAAATTATATATCGTAGTGGCAGTCAACCCGCGATCCTCCAAAGCACTAACTACTTATCTGCAGAATTAACAAAACAATTTAAAGAACTAATTCCCATGCACGAGTCGCGAGCACATATTACAAAACTTTCCAATCCAGACTGGCACAGCCAAATAGGGCTGCAAATAAAACTTGCTCACTTTAAATATGGGGGAAAAAAAAAAAACACGCAGCAGTCTTAGCTATTAAGTAACCTAAAAAAAAAAAAAGTCGAAAAACACTAGAACTGCATGCCCCATGAACATTACATCTACGCAACACAATTCCATTCAAAATCCTCTACCCAGCCTTGATTATAATTAAACGGCAGCCACGACTCGCAACATATTCTGCCGGCCGCCGTTATACCGTGACACACTTGTATACGCTGTTCACGGTAAAGTGAGCACTTTTGAGGGCCTAGTTACTTTTTCCCTACTAACCATTTTTTATCCTTACGCCACTTTTAAATAAATATTGCCATGGAAGCAATAAACACAGTGTATATATTTCACCTGACTTGAAAGTTAACGTCCAAGACCACAATAAAATATATTTATTGACTGTTATTCCAAATGAGAGAGCTTCAAAAAGTGCTCACTTTACCATGAATAACCTATAATCGGTGCATGTATTGCCTCCAACATGACGGTAGGCAATCAGAACGACATCAGTACATATTGCATCGTGCAATAACCGTCGGCTGTCATCAGCTGGCGTGAGGCATGGCAGGTGTAGCCTCTGGTTGACGTTTAACAATCTTGAGAATTATATAATAATGCTAAACTCTGACGCAGGCATATTTGTATAAAGAAATAAACAACGGAGCAGTTGCAATTGTTTTTCCATTATTGGCCATTGTTGAGCTTCAAGAGACATTACTTAGCAACTATATGTTCACAAACCTTTCATTCGGAAGTTAGCAGTCTGATATACTGATTGTAGCAGAGCAGAAAAGCTGATAATCATAATGGATTATGTAAACCGTGCGAACACCGCACCTGGAATAGAGAATTTCCATCTCATTACTAAGCTTGGAGAAGGCAGTTACGGCCAGTTATACCTGGTTATGAAGAAAGGAGGCAAGTACGATAGTTCAATATACGCTATGAAACAAATACCAAAGGCCACAGTTCTCGACTGTAGAGAGTATAGTGGTAAAAATTTGGAAATGAAAAACATTTGGACAGAAAGGCAAGTGCTGGGGGCAGTTCGAGTAAAACAATACTTGGTACAACTTCGATATGCCTTCCTGGACATACACTCATGTTATCTCGTAATGGAGTACGCAAACACCAACCTGAGCAGAGTTATACAATGCAGCAATTCGCAGCCGCGGCTGCCGGAACATAAGGCCCGTGTCGTCGCGGCGCAATTGTTCACGGCGCTCGAAACTCTGCACTCGCTTGGTGTCATACACAGAGACGTGAAATGCGCAAATATTCTGGTCCACAAGCGCGCTAACATCAAGCTCGCCGACTTCGGATTTTCCACGAAAGTGTTTGACGAACTAAACCAGGAGCACAAATCTGAATACGGCATCATTGGCTACATGGCACCAAAAATCATTCACGTACTCCCACCCGGATACACTTGTGCGATGGACTTCTGGTCGGCGGGAATTGTCGTATACGAAATGCTAACAGGTGGAGGCCCTTTTGACAAGTACGGCGAGAACGACAACGAGAGCAAAGTAGTGACAGTGATCAAGGAAGCCATCAAGTCAGTCGAGCCAGCTATCCCAGATTATGTGTCACGCGACGCTGCCGACTTAATTAGATCGCTCCTCGCGAAACATCCAGAAGAGCGACTAGGGGGAAAGAGAGCTGACGTCATGCAGGTGAAGAGACATAATTTTTTCCTAGGTCTTGATTGGTGCAATCTCCCCGCACCTTTCGCCGTTTTGCAAAGAAATTGGTATGAAATAAACATACTACCTAAATACGAATATTACCCGCCGATAATTATTCAAGATCAACGAGAAGACACCATAGAGGAAGGAAGGTCTCATGAAGATAATACAAACGAAATTCTTTCCTTAGATGACAACCAGTCAAGTGTCTATGATCTGTGCACTGAAAATAGTACCGAAATACCAAAAAAGACAAAAAAAAAATGCGGATTAGAAAATTCCTCGCAGACACAATTACCGCATTCAGAAACATTTGTTGTCGTTTTAAACGGAGAAATAAAGCATTCCCTATCTCAACAGAGAAGATAACGTCTGAGGGCGGTGCACGGACTTTTAATATTCAATATTCTTCCTGCCCTTGATACCTGTGATCCCAGGGGTGCGGTGGAGTCTTGAAGCTGTCTACTGGAGGCGGTCGCAGCCTCTTGGTCCATAGGGAGGTTGACGTGGGCGTTAGCTACAAGCTGTGGTCCGAGTGCAACAGCAGCAGCCCGCGACAAGGGCGTATCCTGTCGACACGTGAACAGTCTCCAATTCTGTTCTAAACCCGCCTTTAGTGAAGTGAATGCACGCTCAGGTGAGGCGAAGTAGTGCGTAGTATAGTCAGGAAAAATGTCATGCATCAATTTAGAACATCAGATTTTATTCAAATGCTTATTGCCTTGGTTGGGACGTTGTTTTAAGGGGAGGCGGGGGGTTGTATGGGATGTATGTATGTTCGAGGTTTGAGTAAGAAAGGTGTTCTACGTGTGATAGATATGGTGTGAGTGAGATACATGAGATTGCACCTTAGTACCTTAGGTTTCCATTTACCTTATCCAGGCACTCTTTGACTCAGGAACTCTGAAATATATTCACAAGTTACCCTCATACCCATGACATTTGCCAAAAACTAAATGAAAAATATAGGTAAAATTAAAATGTTTTATTCATAACTAAACTGGAAAAACAATATTCATAATTGATTAAAATGACTTGGTTGCAAATAAAAATACTTGACAGTGTAGAACCAGATTAAACTTTACAATTAGGTTAGGTGTAAAAAATCATATATCTTTACTGCAAGTAGGTTTGCTGAAATCTAGGTAATACTACCATCTTCACAGTAGGTATATAAAAAAAAAAAAATTAGGAAAAAAAAATTTTAATTAGTGCTGCTGATAAAAATGTAAAAATATAATAAAAGTATTTAAACCAAAAAGTAGTTCTCTTCGCGTGTCAGTAAAAAAAGTGCAGAGTTAAAAAGAGCTCTCTTATAAACTTAGTGCAAATTAATTCTCAAGTGCGCCCCAGACTCCAAAAAGACGTTGGCTTCTCCTGGATGTAGGCCACACTCTCTATCTTGGCGTCTCTTCTCCAGCTGGAACCACTAATAGATTCTAACTAAGATCTGAGTCTCAGCCCTCTTCTTTACACGACTCAGAAAACCTTACTATAACTTCTGGGGGCCTACTGTCCCAGCATTATGCTGGTGCTGAGGATTTCACCGATGAAATTCCAGCGAAAAACTCTCGCTGCTAGACCATTTAAAGGTCCCTCCCCAGAAACATCTACTTCCAGCAACTATCTAATTAGCTAACCTGAAATATGAGATTACTTCCGGTGGGAAAAAACTAAAATTAATTGAATAAAAATGTTAAACATAATTAAAATTATAAAATAAAGAATTATATTATAAAAATCGAAAAATAATTACTGAGAATTGAAATTAGCATAAGTCAAAATTTACAATCTTAGGTTATAATATACCCTACCTCAGAATACTACACAAATTATCATAGAATAAAAAGAAAATTGATGTGTGGTTTATAATGTAGCTTATATATTATGTGATTTTACTATAAAGCCAATAAATATAGGAGGGGTTGAAAAATTATGATTCATTGAAATAATATGTAAATAAACAGGTAAGTTTAGTTTATGTTAGGAAAGGAGAAGTTAGGTTAGATGAGGTTAGGTTAAGGGTATGCCAATATGTAGGTGTCTAGAAGTAATCTACAAGTCCTAGCATAGGAGTAGGAAATAGAATATGTTCAACATAGAGGTCCCTACATGTAAATACTTAAGTCTGGGATAACCAAAAAATAATTATTATATGTAGGTGAAAAAAAATATACATACTTAAAAATGTCAAACATAAAATTAAGATGGATATTTTCTTGGTGTATTGGTTGTTATGGTGTCGGTGAGTAGAGCAGATAGCATGCATAAGTTACATTGCATGGAACATTGAATGTTAAGATGCCTGCTTGCGAGTATATAAGTAGCTGGGTTCCAGATAAGAAGCTTAGTTTGACAGCGAAAGACGTATCGTCTCAGCTCGTGTAAACAACTATGTTATAGTACGGAGTCGAAGGTTGCTGATAGATAAACACCTGCGGTTAGTGCAGTGCTATCGTCATCTTCGAATGGGACGCCTGGGGCAACAGCATAGCCATCGACTACTTCGAGTATGGCATCGGCTGTACCATCGGCTTCTTCGTATGGATCACCTACAGCAGTGCGGTCATCGATGACTTTGTCAAGGATTCGTTGTTTCTACTCTGTACAGTTATTTGTCTACAGCCAAAGTACGAGGAAGCATGAAATAACTACTTGTGTGAAGGGATATTCCTGTGCTATGCAACAATGTGGCAAGTGCAAACATCTGTTCAAACACAGTGGTAAGCTAAAGAGATATAATAAGAACTGTTAAGGGCGAATTTCATTAGCTAAGAAGAAACGACCTGCACTAGCTGTTGGTGAAAACATATCGAATGGTTTCTACCTGAAACAATCAGCATTTAATGGCACTTTAAAGCATTATGTGATCGGAAATAATTTTATAGGTACGAAAGACATATGTACATACTTGGACCATATAAAGCAAAGACAAACAATCAATTAATAGAAAAAGTTGAAGAAGGTCCCATAAAATGCAATGTTTGGCTGGAGTATACCTACAGAAAGCCTCAGTCATTGGATGAAGCCATAAGTCGCCAGACATTCTAGACCACAAATAAAGCATTTTACAATATTGATAGTATCCCAGAGACAGTAGAGGCCTTGGAAGAAAATCTTTAAACTTCACGTGAAAAAGAATAATATAAGGGCAAGGGTTCCGCTTGGACGCTTGCTAGCATAGACTGCCATGAACTGCCTATAAGCAAATTATATTAACTATGTGAAATGTGAACATGCTGGTGTTACGATACTATTTGAATAGAGTGGAAAAATTTCAGAATTTTGTTCGTAGTCTTAAGTGTGTATATATATACATACTTAAGACTACAAGAAATTCTTTATATGTATATATCTTTGATTTCTCGCTAATGTTGTATCCTGCCAGTTATATATATATATAACAGTGTGTGGTTTATTCATACACATTGAATCATAATCTAAGTATGATAGTATGATAGTATGATAGTATGATAGTTATGCCCACAGAAAATAGCTGTGCAAACTTTTTGTCATATTCTACATAAAATTGCAGTGTAACTTAAAAATAATATTAAATATTAAAATAGAATAATAAATACCATTTTTTCTCTTATTTTAATTCTTTATCGTAACCAGTCTGTTAGACCTTAAGAACAGCAAACTATTATTTTAAGCTAATTACTATTATGGTTATATGAAGGGATTTAACACACATCCCTGCAAATAGAAATGGTGATTCCATAATTGAATTTCACGAGCTTTGACCTAATAAATCGCCAATTATATTTGCCTACCTGCATATATGTACATATTTACATGCTTACAGCCGACTTACTACATAATTAATTTAAAAAGAATATATAAGAAAATACACACATATGATCTTAAGAAATGAGACTCTGACTGAAAGCTAGGTGATGTTATAATACAGCACATAGCAAGGCTTTACATAAACTAAAACTATTCTAAAATATAGTATTATTAAGACATGTGTGCAAATTATATTTACATAACGAAAAATTCTAACATATTTCTGAATTGTATGAGGGAATGTAGCTTCTACATTTGAAACTTATATAAATGTTTTTAGCACTTGACTTGGTACGAGGTTAGTGGTCTAGTTGTAAGCATGTCGGACTTCTAATCTAAAGTTTTAAAAATACAAAGTTTAAGATCTTTGAATGGAATTTACATTTAAAAATACATTTTTGATACTTATTTACTATATTTTTAAAGATTAATTTTTCGGCATTACTACATTGATAAACATAATAAGTTTAAATAATTCTACTTATTTATTAATGCATCGATTCGTAGATGTCTGATTGGCAGGGCCGGTTGGCTCAGTGTCTCATTATCGCTTAAGTTCACAAGCACTTGTCTCATGGTCATTTATACTCTGACCCTTCCCTTTGCGACGTCTGTTGCTGAGGTCACTGCTCGTGCATGGCGATGACATCACTCATGGCGGGTCGCATCAGGCGCGTCTGTCTGTGACGGACCTGTCAGCATGGTGATGCATATGTGGTTACAAGGCTAGGCGACAAATGTAAAAACGAATTAGATGAAATATAATATTAAGACAAAATACTTTTTTTTTCAAAATATAAAGTCTTGAAAATCGAATATGTGTTACTAAGTCCTGCCTGGAATGTACCTTACAATGATTTTTATATACATTCTCGTGTAAGGATAATTACATGATTAAATTCGTAAATAAATATATCCACTGACAATTCGCGCACTCTTGCAGGCGATGAAGGAACTATGTAGATTGTGAAATGGAGAAAATGTGACTAATCGAACAAGTGTGAGTAATTGGGTCGGACGAATTAGAGAGACAAGAGAGAAAGAGAACAAAAAAAAACCAAAAAATGGGGTACTGCGATAAAACCTTCGGAGAGGAATAGAGAAACGGAAGAGAGAAAGAAAAAAGACAAGAGTGAGATGGAGATAAAGTTATGGAATGACGCAAAGAGGGAGAAAGGGATAGAATGAGAGAAAGACATTGAATGAGGGAGTCAAGAGAGGAGATACAATGAGAGATTGAAAGATAAATGAAAGAATAAAAGAGAAAGAGAGAAAGAAAGAGTGAGACAGCACTTAATGTTAGAGCATGAAAAAACGAGACAGAATGGTGGTGTGACATCGCGATATTATGTGCCTTGAAAAGACGTGTCCTGTGATATATAGCACTGAATACTTATGCCTTAAATTTTTCAATTAAAAAAATATATTAAACAAATAAATTGTTTATTGAATAATATTATTATGATATCGCGATCGTATGCGCCTTGAAAAGACGAGTCTGTTGATACATAACACTTCATAATTACACCTTTAAATTTTCTAATTGTAAAAATATATTTAAATTTAAAAAATAATTTACTAAAAATAATTTAATTTTATCTATGTAGGCTAGTAGAATGAAGCAAGTCCCCCCCCCTGTCTTAAAATCGGTTCGTTTCTGCCTTTCGGGCTTTCGCTACTACATATTCTGGCGCATGATATTTTGAGGGATAATTGGGAAATTTGAGGGAAAAAAACGGGAAATTTGTATGGAAAAAGGGAAATTTTAGGGCATTTCTGGGATAAATTTTACGATTTTGTGTGAAAATAAGCGATTTTTCGAGAAAAAAAAAGCGGAAAAATTGATGTCAAGAATGGAGGCGTGAAGTCTGTCTGTCCCTGTTTCGCCTTACCCCTACTACTCACACCTCATTATACCCATTCATAAGTATATTAGTTTTTCTCCCAGTCTTTTATGCTGTTTTTAGGGAATGATCTCCCCAGTAATATAAAAGTTTTTTATAAACGTGAATAGTTTCAAGAGTCATTTAAACACTCATTTGGCCGAAACAAAATTGATTAAAATTAATATATTTATGGATCCTTATTTTGTACAATTTAAATATTTATATTTGGTGGAAAAAGAAATGTTCGTGTCTGTTAAACAATTCAAAATTTTTTCTTTGAATTTTTTGTTTGTTTTTAATACTTCTTTGTTCTGCAATGCTTTCTCAAATATGAATCTCTAACATCATAGTCTTAGTTATGAAAATGTTTTAATGTATTTAAATAAGGAGTTTAACACATTCTTAAATGACAGTCTGTTTCAATTTATGTGTTTATTTTTATGTGCCATTTTTGTATAAAAGATACTCTTTTGTTTAATTTTTTGGTAATTTTTTTGCCTATACATTTACTTCTTTTGGATATCTAGAGTGTATTATTGGGAACGTAGTATTAAGTAATCATTTAATAATGCATTTAAGTAACATTTTCCGTTCATGTGGTTTAGTGTAAGAGCAGGCGAAATCCTTAACTTCGCGACAAATTAATCCTGTAATAAATAAAACTGTTGGTAATATGAAGAAATCTATATATGTTCGTAAGCGCTAGATTTCTCTAGAAAAGAGCATTCCAAGATTTTCATAGAGCTATCAGCGAAATTTCTAACTAATTTCCAATATTTATGTCGTTTATTTAATGGGTTTACTGACAAAATTATTCTAAATTTCATAACGTTAAAGCTATAATCAGTGTAATGAAATAAATAGTAATCCACTAGCAATATGTCGGGATTGGACTAGTGTTAAATTCTTTTTAAGTCGACAATCACAGTCACATTTTTTTTCTCTCGCCTACAGAACACGTGTGGATCATACGCTGGATATTATATATTCATCAGCACGCAGTCAGTCTTCCATCTTGCTATTACTCTTCATATTTTTGTAGTGCTACCACCTTTCACGGGCTACTTGTGTTCGCTTTTCACATTTTAATGTGAAGGTTTAATATTTTCAAGCCACATCAAGGCGAGGAAAACCTCGGTAATACAAAAGGACAATGGAAAAATATTTCTTACTTCATATGAATAATAACCTGTTTAGGTTTTATTCTGTATGATATTACTTAAAATGTGAGGTAATTTTATTCTGTATGATATTACTTAAAATGTGAGGTAATTTTATTCTGTATGATATTACTTAAAATGTGAGGTAATTTTATTCTGTATGATATTACTTAAAATGTGAGGTAATTTTATTCTGTATGATATTACTCAAAATGAGAGATAATTTTATTCTGTATGATATTACTTAAAATGTGAGGTAATTTTATTCTGTATGATATTACTTAAAATGTGAGGTAATTTTATTCTGTATGATATTACTTAAAAAGTGAGGTAATTTTATTCTGTATGATATTACTTAAAATGTGAGGTAATTTTATTCTGTATGATATTACTTAAAATGTGAGGTAATTTTATTCTGTATGATATTACTTAAAATGTGAGGTAATTTTATTCTGTATGATATTACTTAAAATGTGAGGTAATTTTTTCTGTATGATATTACTTAAAATGTGAGGTAATTTTATTCTGTATGATATTACTTAAAATGTGAGGTAATTTTATTCTGTATGATATTACTTAAAATGAGAGGTAATTTTATTCTGTATGATATTACTTAAAATGTGAGGTAATTTTATTCTGTATGATATTACTTAAAATGTGAGGTAATTTTATTCTGTATGATATTACTTAAAATGTGAGGTAATTTTATTCTGTATGATATTACTTAAAATGAGAGGTAATTTTATTCTGTATGATATTACTTAAAATGTGAGGTAATTTTATTCTGTATGATATTACTTAAAATGTGAGGTAATTTTATTCTGTATGATATTACTTAAAATGTGAGGTAATTTTATTCTGTATGATATTACTTAAAATGTGAGGTAATTTTATTCTGTATGATATTACTTAAAATGTGAGGTAATTTTATTCTGTATGATATTACTTAAAATGTGAGGTAATTTTATTCTGTATGATATTACTTAAAATGTGAGGTAATTTTATTCTGTATGATATTACTTAAAAAGTGAGGTAATTTTATTCTGTATGATATTACTTAAAATGTGAGGTAATTTTATTCTGTATGATATTACTTAAAATGTGAGGTAATTTTATTCTGTATGATATTACTTAAAATGTGAGGTAATTTTATTCTGTATGATATTACTTAAAATGTGAGGTAATTTTATTCTGTATGATATTACTTAAAATGTGAGGTAATTTTATTCTGTATGATATTACTTAAAATGTGAGGTAATTTTATTCTGTATGATATTACTTAAAATGTGAGGTAATTTTATTCTGTATGATATTACTTAAAAAGTGAGGTAATTTTATTCTGTATGATATTACTTAAAATGTGAGGTAATTTTATTCTGTATGATATTACTTAAAATGTGAGGAAATGTAGATAATTTTATTAACAGTAAAAGTGTGCTTCAGCGTTTCTATGTTGGATAAATTCTTGTTCTTGGCTGCCGGTGGCTGGAAACCTACTTAAATTCTTTTTCTTAGCACACTAGTGCCAAAATTATCGGGCTCGCAAATACCTCGCAATAAGACTTATAAACTTCGTTCTCGAATTCAAGGATGGTTTGCGAAATATTTAATAAACAATCGCCTTTAATCCGTGAGTCTATTGAGTGTCCGACAACAGTGTTTCACGAATACCACTGAGCCCTTGAATAAGCCACAGTTCAAACAGCATGGAATGTTGTGCTCCATTAGGATGAGTATAAGTTTGTGATAAACTATTTCAAAGACGCTATCCTTTAGTCGTAAGAGCTGAGTAGTAGGTAGTGTTTTTGCCACATAGGCCTTTTATAGTAACAGGTTATATATCTGCTTAACGTATAATACAGGCAATTATTTACATATTTCCATGAAATATTATTTAAAAATTGCATGAATAGTAGACGGCACAACCGATCGTATGCTGAGAGAATAAACTGTTTTAACACAAACTTGCTCGTTTATTTGTCACACGTATTTGTGTACTGGCATGCTTGTAACACAGTTTATAGGCAAACACGAAAAGTGTGTTTTTTATTTAACGTGTAGTAACAATGCAAACAGAATGTGCGTTGGAAAGCTACAAATATTCCTTGCTTCTAGACATTTTTGCACAAAAATAATCTCAAGGAAAATTCTTTCACTCGCGTCCACATCCGAAGTTTGGCCCTTGTAAATAGTTTAATTAGAAGAATTGTGTGTAGTGTCTCGGTGAATTCTTATATTTAATGAAGAGAATTCTTTTTATCATAATAAACTGATACATGGTCGCTAATAGTTAACCTAATATGCCAGCTTATTTTAGCATGGAAATAGCCAACAAGTTTATATGTAAATATTTACTGAAATTAATTCAACAGTTATAAGGCATTTGATAAAGCTTCGTTTCATTTATTACATTAAGTTATACTATTATGCTCCAGTCAGTGTACGCCATTACTTACTGTTCATATAAAACAGTCCTACGGCACTTTTTACCACGAGTCACTATAAGTATTTTGGTATGCGTAACTCATTTTGATTTTAAAAACAACTTAAATACTTGATAATTAAAGTAGGACATTCTATGAGTACACCTAAATTGTGGAGTGTTTTGTTCCATTTATTGTATGTTATGTGAGATGGAATTGCTGACATTTTCTCACCCTGCCTTTTTTCGATTTGCAGTAATCCTAATAATTCAGGAAATACTGATTTTTAAATTATATTTGTAAATGTGATTTGATGATATATTGTGATTGGCTAGGTATTGCGTTGTTTGTATTCTGGTTGGATTACGTTTGTGTCGGTGTAAAAATTCCAATTTTTAAAGCGAAACGTATCTACTAAAGAATCCATAAGCTACAACAGTTTTTTTTATTAGCCATATAAAATATGTGAATCGATTTCCCCAAATCTCGCGCAATTTCTTCCTGCCAAGATGTTTCTTCATTCAATATTTGATTACGTTCAAATAATCCCGTAAATACGCTAGATAATACCTTTTCACCGCTAAAACAAATTAGAAACATATATAAAGCGACGATAGCGAAATTTTACTTCGTCCCAATGTAATTGGTGCAGATTAACTCGTGGTACATCGTCACGTATCTGTTACACACAAAAGCTACACCATGCAAGATTTTCGTTAGTCGAACGTACTTTTTACATTACGTGAATAGAATTAAATTGTCACTTTGAAACATTTAAACAATGCATTGCCAGTTTACGTGAACGACTTACCTCTGAAATGTTAAGTGTAAGGTGAAGTCATGGTAATTCTGCCTTAAAGAAATGTTTGCAGTTAACCAAACCGGTTTATTTAGATGTGTATGTTATATGCAGTAAGACAATTTCCAAACATACTATAGAGCCTATTTCTGCCGTATTGTTATGAACAAGCGTGTTTTTTTCCACAATAAAACATATTTACATTTACTTAGAGATTTATGTGTTCCATTAGATCAGTGGAAATTAATCAAATTAACACACTTGAAGTAGCAGTTGGGGATTTTAACAAATACAACTATTCTAATTTTCATACTTTAAAAGGTGAGTACCTACCACACGTATTTCCTGTATATGCCTTTGGTAATAACACATAAGATCCATTTCCTGGTTTACCAGAGAATATTAACCTCTTCCATGGTTACATATAGATTTTTTTTTTAATAATTTACATTATGATAATTAAGGGTGTGGATAACTTGAGCAGCTGTAAAAGGAGGGTTCTGGGGCAACTGGCTTCTGGCTGCGGTCACGAGGACACCCGCCGAAATCTTGGATTTCCCCGATTTTCCGCAAGAAACCGTGACCCTACATTGTGGCCCTACAATCTGCCACAAAGCTACTATAGACAAACATACAACAAAATGCAAAAAAAAAAAATGCTTTAGTGAATATAATAGAAGTTGCTAGAAGTTAAAAAAATTAGATATTACTATGCGAATGTGGAAACTATTATTGTAATGGATATCTCAAAAACGAAAAATAATAATAAATTACGCAAATGCAATAGTAGATATTCTGAATGAAATTCAATGTAATAATTATTCAACAAAACATGTACAGTATGTAATGAAAATAAATCTATAAATTATTTTTCGCAACTTAAAACTACTAAGGACAAACATACAACACTATGTAAAAAATGCTATAATGAGAAATATCACCATAAGAAGTTAAATATTAAAAACGATTACGTTACTATAAATAATTTAACCTCATATTTCGATTTAACACAATTATATTAGTAACATCATATTTGCAGTCTTCATAAATTTGTTTTGTTATAAATAGACAATAAAATGATGTTGCCAAATATCGCAGTTGAGTTGGGTGAGGAGAGCTTGAGAGAGTTGAGAATTATAGGTAGGGATTTAAAAATTAAATATCGGTACAGGCTACAGAAAGGCGATTTAATTGCAGCTATTATACCATATATTATAAATCAACAAATAAAAAGAAACTTTAAAAATTTGCCCTTTTCAAATTACAGAACAAAATATATAAATGCTAAAAAATATTAAAAGAATTTTTCCCATTTTCTACTAATGTTTTTATACAACCTAGACATACAAGTGAGCAAGTAACAGAATACATAACAAATAATAATTTTTGAAATTACAAATACATGATAGAAACAAATTGAAAGAAATATTCCCCTATTCCACTTATGTGTTTGTTTGCAAAAGAAATAGATGAACCAATAAAAATTACAGAGTTAATACAGCTGTTAAATGTAGGATATCTACATATAATATTGAAAATTCCTTTCATTTGGTACACCTTAATAAATTTTTAACTTCAGTTAAAAATAAGGTTTTTGAGACAATACACTGTCATCGTAGGAATTTTAGAGGGGTAGAAACCAGCATTAAATTATATACCAATTCTGGTAAGCAGGAAAATAATAAAGTAGAATTATTTACATTTCAGTCATATAATCACACAATATTAAACGAAGGAGAAATTTTAACTATAAGTAGAATCCATTAAAAGGATCACCATATATTGAACTACCAGAATTTATAAAGATTAAGAAAGCATGTATAAATGTTAAAACCAAAGATCAAAAATGCTTTCTTTGGGCAATAAAATCTGCACTGTTTCCTGCAGAAAAAGACCCTCATTGGGAAAGCATTAGATAATTTTGAATATCCTATTAAATTTGATGATATACCAAAAATAGAAAATCAAATCGATACTTTTGCAAATGTATACTCTATTGAAGATGAAGGTGAGAAATCCATGACCTGCTAAAACTTACAAAAAATAAAACGAATATACGTATAAATTTACTTTATTTTAAAGACGATACAAACTCGCATTATTGTTGGATTAATGATTTATCAAGGTTAGTTTCAGCACAAAAAAATAATAAGCATGGCAAAGTTTATATATGCGATAAGTTTCTTCTATTTTTTTATTCTCAGGAAAAGTTAAATAATCATACTAAAGATTGCTCGATAGATGAACCTCTGTGGATAATCATCCCTTCAAAAAGTGAAAAAAAAAAAAAAAAAAAAATAATAATTAAAAATACAAAATACACCACGAATGTCCCATTCACAATATATGCAGATTTGAATCAATTCTATATAAAATATCAAAAACTAAACCAAATCCAAAAGAAATTTATTAATTTAAACTAATCAAAAAATGTATAGTTTTATCAGAAGATGTTCTGACAATGGTTTTTTTTATCAAGAAAGACTTAAAGAATGATATGAACTTACTAATGATCAAATAAATAACATTAATTTAAAGTTAAATTATGAATCACATACAATGAAATATCAAGTACACGAAGCTTATAGGTTTTGCTGTTATATTGTGTCTGCTTATGATGAGTATAAGCCACCAGATGTATACCGCAGCCCAGATGCTCATAAAATATTTATACAATCAATAAAAATAGAAGTATATGAGATTGGTGAAAATATTCACGAAACACTAACCAAAACATCCGTTAACAAAAGAAGAAAATATATTATATAGGAAATAAATACAATGTACTGTATGCGAGTGTGAATATACATTGGAAAATAAATACAATGTACTGTATGCGAGTGTGAATATACATTGGAAAATAAATACAATGTACTGTATGCGAGTGTGAATATATATTGGAAAATAAATACAATGTACTGTATGCGAGTATGAATATACATTGGAAAATATATACAATGTACTGTATGCGAGTGTGAATATACATTGGAAAATAAATACAATGTACTGTATGCGAGTGTGAATATACATTGGAAAATAAAGAAGTGCATCATGATCACATAAGTGGAAAATTCATTAATCCCATATGTAATAATTATAATCTAAAATTAAAATTATCAAATTTTGTACCAATTTATTTTCATTATTTAGCTGGGTATGATGCAGATTTATTTATTTAAGAGTAAGGATAAGATGATAATAATATAGATTTAATAGCAAATAATGAAGAAAAGTTTAAAAATTTTGGGAAATCACAGAAAATTTAAAAATGAAATATATAAACACATTATATTTACGGCCAGTAGAGTAGATAAATTATCATCTTATTTAAGTTAAAATCAAATGAAACACTCACAAAAATATTTTCCAGAAACTAATGTTGATTTGGTTATTAGAAAAGGTGTTTACCCATATTATTATGTGGATAGTTGGAAGAAATTTGTAGAAACTGAACTTCCACCAAAGATAGAAGTTTACCATAAATTAAACAGAAATAGTATATCTGATGATGAATGCGAACATGCAAAATGTGTAGGGAACAAATTTGATATTAGAAATTTTGTTGAATGCCACGATTTATATTAAAAAAGTGATGTATAATTGTTAGCAGATATATGCTAAAATTTTAGAAACACATTTATAAATTCATATGATTTATACCTGCGTGGTATTTTACAGCACCAGGTTTATTATGGGATGCAATATTAAAAATGACTAAACAACTATATTTATTACATAACTGTGATATGATTTTAATGATTGAAAAAGGAATTCGAGGTGGGATGTCACAATGTTGTAAGCTATATTTTAAAGCAAATAACAAATATTGGGAAGATTTTAATCCAAATCAAGAATAAAATAATTTAGCATATCTCGATGCGAATAATTTATATAGTTGGACAATGTGGCAATATTTACCATATGGTGGTTTCGAGTGGGCGTACTATGCCTTAAATGATTTAGATTTCTGGAGTGAAAAAAATATTAGATTTGGAGAATGCTTCTCAATATGGTATATTTTAGAAATTGATTTAGAATATCCACAAGAACTGCATAATTTACATAAAGATCTTCCATTTTGCCCAGAAAATATGGTAGTTCCAAAGACAAATCAATCTAATTATTAACAAATTTAAATAACAAACAGAAGTATGTAATTCACAAATACCACTTGAAACAGTGTCTAAATAAATTGATTAGAACTCACTAAAATACATATAATATTGATGTTTGATCGGTCTGATTGGTTAAAGAAATATATTGATTTGAATACAACAATGATAACTAATGCTTAAAATTATTTCAAAAAATATTTTTATAAGCTTATGAATAATTCTGTATTTGGCAAAACTATGGAAAATATAAGAAACAGAGAAGATATGAAACTAGTGTCAGATGATGAAAAATGTGAAAAATTAGTAGCAAAACCAAATTTCAAAAGAAGTGCTACATTAAATAAGAATCTTGTGGCTATTCACATGAGTAAAATTAATGAAAAAATTTAATAAGCCAATATATGTGGCCATAGCCATTATGGATATTTCGAAAGAATTATTGTATGATTTCCATTATAAAGTGATAAAGACAAAATATGATGATAAAATAGAACTATGCTATCAAGATACCAATTCATACATTTATAACATAAAAGAGAAGATTTTTACGAGCATATGAAGTCGATGCTAGAAAATTTTGATACAAGTGATTATCCGAAGATCAATTTGACATAAATTATCACTGCCATATGATATAACTTTTGTTTTTGGAAAAATTTTTCGCATAGGTCTATATAATTCATTAATTATTCCTTCTCTCAGATCGGACAATTTTTTTTATGTTGATATTTTAGAATTGCAAAACGAGCATATACTCCCATTTGTTGTATTCTCATTTTTTATATTATTATTTTGTAACTTTCTTGCACTTCAAACACCATGTGTTAGGCAGCTGAAGCTTCCAAGACGTAGCTACGCTCATAGTTGGATCACAATTTTGATATGCAGCATTTGTTAATAAAACAATTACTGCATAATTTTTAATGTCCTCATTAGTGAATTTATCTTCACCTGTGAATTTATCTACAAGATCATATTTTTACTTTTTGTTAGTAAATTAGTAAGGCCTGTTGTTAATTCATATTTTTTATCTTTGACAAATAGAAAATCGCCATCTTATTTTACTGTTGTATCTCCAATTTTAAAACCTTGCCCATCTCCTCGAAAACAAAATTTATCATTAATAACATTAACATTTTTAGAAATGTATTTACCGAGATTTATAGTAGAAACACCTGCTATAGGTGGTAAATTTTTTAATGGCACAATTCCCAACTGCTCTTCAAAATTAGGAGATTCTTGTTCTGGAAATAATTCTTTTTCATATGATGTTTCTTCTGGTGTGGTGGATAATCTAAATTTTCTGCAGCAACAGGTACATGTGCTGTTATTACATTTTTTTTGTCCAGTTACTTGTTCTACTTTTTTGCCAATATTTTGTAATTCGCGCATTAATGATAGATCTTTTTTCCGTTCTTTTGAAATCATATTCTACCTCATGGTTCTTTTAATAATTTATATACTTCTCGATGAGCAATTTCACACGTTGAACACTCTCAGAATCCTTCATTTATATACAAATTGGTTTACTTATAAAAGAGTTATAAAAGCATTGAGAGTTTTGATAGACAAACTTTTCCTCCAACTGATCAAATGAGGGGGAATTTGAATAATTACAAAAATAGAATCGAGTTTCATATTCCCATAGGAGATGACTTTTCTTTTCCAAATGATGCTTATGTTTTGGAAGAATATCGCCTACTAAAGAGAGGTAAAGTTGGAGATGAGACAAAATACGAAAAATTAGATAATATTGATATTTGTTCTAATTTTTTCCCATTTCAGTTTTCTAGTGTAGAAATTTCAATACACTGACATATTATTGAGGCTACTGATAATCCGGGAATAACTTCCACAATGACGAATATTTTGCTAAGCTCACCAAGTGAACAAAATTATTTAGAATCTACTGGTGTTGATAATAAATTTCGAGTAAAATCTGTTCGTAGTGACAAAATAAATGAAATAATGTATCCATTAGAAATTACTGGGCTTTATTTGCAATTATAATGAAGTTTACTGGAAAGGTGGTTATAAAATACCTTTTTTTAGAAATTAATCTGATAACAATTGTTTATTTGTTTCTGTAACTAAAATAGCAAATCGTTTGGTTGATAAAACTTACGCTGATCCAGGTAACATTGTTATTGAAGAATTAAACATTTTGTGGCCTATTGATGAATACGAATCGAACACATCAATTGCAATTAAAGAAAAAATATATACAAATCCTAAAATTCATATTGGTTTTAAGTATTGGCATTTTTTTGAAAAAGAAGTCCCTTCTGGGACAACTGCTTTTAACTTTGATGTATAAGATAAGTTTAATAATTTGCAATTTGACACGTCTGATTTTGTAACTGTGGGTTTCCAAACTAATAGAAAAATCGCGCCGAGCAATATGTGCATGCTTCAATGTCTGATCATTGTAATGTAAGAAAAATTTTTGTTAAAAATGGAAGAAATGAAATATTTCCAAAGGAGAATTGTAATCTAGATATTGAAAATTATATTTATCTTAAAATATTTCTGGCTTTTAATGATTTTAGAAATTCTAGAAAAAATGAGATATTATAGACAGAAATAATGAACTCTATTATAAGCCAACTACAAACTATCACGGCAACATCTATTATTATTAATTTTGGGGACGAAGACCTGTGTATGTTATTGAGTGCCTATATAGAAAAATAGCATTAGTTAAAGATAAAAACAAATATAAAATTTAGTGTAGATTTTAAAAAAGCTGTTGAGGTTGGTACAATTCGTAGTATTGTTTTAATTAGGGAACGAAATTTACCTTATGATTATTTAAAATAAAATATCACTAAAGATATATAAACTTTTAATTTTATTAAATTAATAGTGTAAAAATTTTTACAGAAACAAGAAATTGTTTCGGTATTTTAATAACATTTTTTAGACTTATAGTTGAGTGGTTGCATTTAAAAGTTTCACGAATTTTTGATCAAATAAAAAATAATAATAATCCGAATTAAAATTTTCTCATAGTATCACTTTTTTATCAAACACATATAAATTTTTAAATATTATAAATGAATCAAATTATAGATCTTTTAGAACTTTCGGACATTGGATATGAAATTATAAAAACACCAAATTCCATTTATAAAGATTTGGACCTTGTTCATTTCTAAATTGTTTAAAGAAATCAATAAAAACGATCTAAGATCAGATAAATTTTTTAATTTTAAAGACAATGTTTATGAGTTGTATTGCTGTGATGGTAGGGATTATGGAATCAGTAATGGTAATGTTTCAGATTGTTCTTTTTTTTATACTTTAGAAAGTCTTATCTGAGTTTAACTTATGTTGAATAAAATCTATAAATTCTATCAATTATATTTTTTAATATTTTAACTCGATTTTGTCTTAAATCTGCTCTATTTAGATTGCTTGCAAATTACTATTTCTAGAAAACATGAAAATTTTGCTTGAAAAAAAGATAAATTTGCTTGATTTTGGGGTAAAATAGTTTGTTTTTTAAGGTTGCACAAATCTTGCTCGGACATTTTTTGAAACAGTGGTACATTTACTTGATTTTGCTGTAAGAATACTTGATTTTCGAGTACATTTGTTGGTTTTTTAGAATGCTTAATTTATTAATCTTTAAAACCATGATTTTGGAGCAAAAATAACGATTTTCCGATGAAAATTGAATTGCGTTAAAACTCTCCTTTTGCATCTACCCTTCCTCTCTTAATTTAGGATCAATTCTGTAAGGTATAGTATATGTGGTCTTATCTGTCGTGAGTTCTAATTTAATTTCATAATTTTTTGTTTCAGTTAATTCTGTAATAGGGTTCGCGAACCTGTATTGATATGTCTATAATGATTCTTGTAGGGCTTGCTTTTCATGGTGGGATAGTTTGTTGTTCATTGTTCTTAGTTTAACGTTAGGCATTCCTATTCCAATGCTTTCAATTTCGTTTATGCAGTATTCTATCGTAGGGGTAGTATGCAGTATTCTATCGTAGGGGTAGTATGCAGTATTCTGTCGTATGGGTAGTATGCAGTATTCTGTCGTAGGGGTAGTATGCAGTATTCTGTCGTATGGGTAGTATTCAGTATTCTGTCGTAGGGGTAGTATGCAGTATTCTGTCGTAGGGGTAGTATGCAGTATTCTGTCGTATGGGTAGTATGCAGTATTCTGTCGTATGGGTAGTATGCAGTATTCTATCGTAGGGGTAGTATGCAGTATTCTGTCGTAGGGGTAGTATGGTGCTCAATAGTGGTGGTGTTTGAAAGGAACTTCTAAAAAGTTGTTATTATCAGAGGCGTGTATGAATATAATTATTTATTGAGGATCGGTACATCATATTTTTTTATGAAGTCCACTCCGAGTATGATATCGAGTTTTAGATTATTATTCAAGAAGAATTCCTTTTTAAACATATGCCTTAATATACTCACATCTATAGTTGTTTTAAATGCAGGAGGTTCAATTTCGTGAGTAGCTCCTACAAGTGAAAATATTTCAGTAACTGGCACGCATTTTTTACTGGTAATAAGTGTCATTGCTATGCAAGACCTGTATCTATAAATATGTAGTTGTCTCGCCCGCGGATGTGGACAAGGACTCGTGGTGTTGATGTTTGTGTAAGCTGGTGGCAACACTCGTCCTTGCACGCTGCATGATTTTGCTGACTTTCGCACTCCTTAGTCCTGTCGCGCAACTCCTTAGTGTCTGCTTCCTTATTGTCTCGTGTTACCTGTAGTCCCTGCGTATCCAGGGTTTACCTGACCTGATTGTCTGTTCCCAATATTTGATACAAGGGATATCACATTTTGTTTGCTGTTGTGTTGTTTCTGTCTTAGTAGTTTGTTTTTGTTCATGGGGTTGGTAGGCAAAGTTTTCACTTTTGGAGTTAAATTTTACGATTTCGGCATAAGTTTGTTGTGGCGCCCATTTACTCAGTAAAGCTTTGCATATGTTAATTACCCAGCGCCTCCACCAGTTGCTGTGACCCCGCCTTTGCTATCAGGTCACACATTCACTTTTAAGGGGGTTAGCATAGTCCAGTGAAGAAAAAGCATCTATATAAAAACACTATGTTTTATTGATACAATTTATGATACAATCAGGCAATAGATATGACATTACATCACTGAACTGACTCAATGCAAGAAACTCAATTTACTCAAATTGACACGAAGTTGAATCCAAAGCAGTTATCTAGAGTCTCACTCGACTTCGCCTCACAATACTCAAATTGCCTTATCAGGACTGATATAGATCCAATATCGTGAAGTCGGAGGCGCTTAGCCTCGTCTCGATGGTAGTTCTTCCTCGGAGTCGAACCCTGGGCAGCTGGATACAGCGATGATGTCTCAGGCAGCCCTCTGGTGTTGGCAGGAACAAAATAGCCACGAGCCTCCAGTGCTTGCGCTATATGTACTGCGCCGCCCAGCCTTGTATAGGATACCATTTCCCCTGCTGTAGCCTCAACTATCGCTGCCGTGGCTGAGTTCCTTCTAACAGCAGGCTTGGTCAGGCAACTCTGAGCCAGGTGATGCTCACAGCAAATATCATTAGAGATGAAACCAGAAATACTGGTTATAGTAGTGAGACAATTACAAATGCTCCTTAGCCGGGATTGATCACAGAAAACCTCGTACCATAAGTTACAGTGCAATCAATTGTGTTACGGATGTCGGATCCAAGTATCAACTTCGAATTTAAACATTCTAATGTTTCTAATGATAGGGTTTCCTGACATCAACTTTTTTTAAAATGTTGTATTATAATTATATAAAATTCGCGGGAAATCAATTGTTAATCAGACGAGGTGGCCGAGTGGTTGAGGCGTTGGACTGCTGATCCAATATGCTCAACACGCATGGGATCAAATCCCATCCTCGTAAACTTATCCCGGAATTAGCACTGATCACTCCAGGAATCCTGTCAATGGGACTACATTGATAAATATAAATGACAATCTCTTGGGAATACTGGCATTATTTTTATTTCTACTTCTATACACATGAATACGAAGTCGCTGAGTACAGAATGGTTTTGTTGCTTTTTAGCCTAATTTCTGAAGGAAAAAGAAAAAACTTATGAGATCACTTTCCTGTTTATTTTGTGAGATTTTTACTGTGTGTGTGTCTGCTTGTATACTTGTTATAAATGGCAGAGTTAACTATCATGAAATATTTACATGGCTATCATTTAGAAAATATGTGTTTAATATTACTTAAATAATGCAAGTATACGTGGTATCCTGTAGTACTAATAGTGCATAAAATTTAGTGGAAATTAGTTGAGTTGTTGGGGATATAGAACAAAACTTCCAATTTTCTCAACTGACGCTATTTTGAAAAAATACAAGCAAAAGGGGACCTGTGTATTCATAACAAACTCTTATAAAGCATACTCTTATTGTACAAAGTTTGGTTAAATTTTGTTGAATTGTTTAGTACTTATCATTCAGACAGCTAAATTATTTATATTTACGTCAAAAAAAGCCTGCCACATCTTAAAGATCTACGTGTGGGTAACACACTGTAATACTACTTGCATTCCAAATCTTGCAGGAATACGTTGATTGGTCCTCGAGAGATTGCATAAATTTCTATTTTTTCATGTGATTATTTTCATAAACGAGTCCAAAAATGTTATGTATTAGCACATTCGATGGTTGTCATAGCTACAGTTAATAAAGTTAAGTTAAATTCCGTTACTTAGTTTCAATATATATATATATATATATATATATATATATATATATATATATATATATATATATTGCAACACAATTCTATGATAAACTGTTGTTGCAGCTACCAATCTTAAAATATTTCTCTGGAGTCTTAAATATTAATTTAATATGGCCTACCACATTATTTTATAGGCTAATGTGGTTAAAATCGAATGTCTATTTCTCGAGATATGACATTAAAACTTAATTTTTTAATGTGGATTCATACACAAAATGGCGATGGAATGAAACTATGTATAGACACATTTTATGGTAATTGCAGATACCGCTAAACGAAGTTAACTAGATATTTGTTTCAAAGTTTGGTAGATATGGTGTGCTAAAAAAATGTTTATATGGCCACCATTTTGAAAGAAAGTGCCCGACCTACATAACATACCACTTGACATTACCTGCCGACGTACTACATGTATACCCAATTTGGTAATCATATGTTGGTCGCTCCCCGAGTTATGACGTTACATTTTTATTTACTTCTGTGGCGCTATTTGACAAAATGGCTAACCAATGTGTCTATATGTTGACATATATGATATGATACTTGCATAAGTTACATAATTTGATCGAAATTGTTTGAACTGTATACTAAATACATCTACAATATGTGAGACCACCCTTTTTAAACTCAGTGCATAATATTTTTAAATCGCATGTGTTCACATGGCCTACAGTAGTATCTCTTGCATGCCAAATATCACGAGAATGGGTTGAATAGTTAGTGATATATGAAATAAAATCTATATATTTTCTTGTGTTGCAGTCTCCAAAAATGGAGGATTAACAACAATATACATCTCTAAATTAATGTTTTCCTGTTGTATTGCCATGTTACGAAGTCTGGTTTAAATAGGTGGCATGGTTCCCGAGATATGATGTCATCCTAAATATTAAAATGGCGACAATTTTTTAATTGAGTGTCCGGTGTTGTCAATCACTAATAAAGTCCGATCTCCCTACTACGTATTTGTGCATACCAAGTTTAGTAAAATTCATTTTTCAAATTAAAATATTTTAGGGTGTACGTACACATGCAAATACACAAACTTAGACATACGCATACCCAAAGCATATACACGCACAGGAAAATTATCTCACAATTCTTTATTTAGACTAAAATGCAGCAAGGTCATTCTGTACTGAGTGAGTTCTTATCTCTGTTTTTATTATAGCAACAAGGGAAATTGTAAAGCAAATAACTGCCCAACATGCCAATATAGTTCTCATTTGTATATATATTTTATGTAATCCCATTGACAGGATTCACAGTGTGGAGCACTACTTCCAAAACAGCTCGACGAGGATGGGTTTCGAACCCACGCATGCAGAACACATTCGATTCAAAATCCAACCACTTAACTACTCGCCCACCTCATTTGATGTACGATTTTACCCTCGCGATTATTTATTTCATTATACAACAAACATTTTAAAAAATGTCGATTTACACGTATAATGACTATGCGCACAGTTATAAGAACGGGCTGTGATCATACCCATTCTATTAACAATAAGAGATGAATACATTCTGTATAGCGGCACTTGCTAAAATTGTACATAGCTTTGCCAATAATCAATGTCAAAATAAAGAAGCAGACAAGTTACTGAACTTTAGATTCTTATTATGCAAGCTTCTATGCGTAACTGATCAGAATTCACTGTAGTAACTACACATTTAAAATTTATATTCATAACTGTACATTCCCAAGAAAAAATGTTACATGTATTGGACACGAGTTACGGCGGTTGTCTCGTTAGCAAATAAGTTTGTCTCTTTAGCACGTGGTTTTATAAAACTAAATCTTCAACAGCTCCAGTAATTCTTCTGTCTCCATCATGACTATTTCTTCATAAGAGGCTTTCATACAAAAATAAAGGGAGAATTTATATATATATATATATATATATATATATATATATATATAATAAGTGGGCCAACATTTATAAGCAAAAATTGAAATAACTATTCGTAACTGTTTCCGTTTGCAAGTGCAATCCTTTCTGCCAAAAGACGAAAACCTATGGATTATTATGTAAAATGTAGGACAACATTTTAATTACGGCAGTGGTTATAGACGTCGATATGGTTGTATTGAAGCACAGTCGGCGTCATTATGGAGAATCACGAGCTCTGACTAGATACTCAGAGATTTTTATGTCTTACAGTGAAACCATTTTTTGGGCAAATGGCAATGTAGAGCGTTAGATACTTAAGTTGTAGTAATGCCGACGTCATATACAGATAATAAACGATAGCTTAGCTGTTGCTAACACATACCCCACATACAAGTAATAAAACGATAGCTTAGCTGTTGCTAACACATACCCCACATACAAGTAATAAAACGATAGCTTAGCTGTTGCTAACACATACCCCACATACAAGTAATAAAACGATAGCTTAGCTGTTGCTAACACATATCCCACATACAAGAAATAAAACGATAGCTTAGCTGTTGCTAACACATACCCCACATACAATTAATAAAACGATAGATTACCTGTTGCTAACACATATCCCACACACAAGTAATAAAACGATAGCTTAGCTGTTGCTAACACATACCCCACATACAAGTAATATGGCGGGTGATATTCAGATTTTAAATTCAGTGAGAAATCCGCATTTTCATCTACAGATTCTGATATCAGCACGTATTGTTATGGTTTCTTTAGGGGTCCATACATTTACAAGGTAGAAGTATGCTGCTGGGGCCTTACTTTAGGATGTTTCAGGTCACGCAAGAAGGGAGATAATAATAATTAGATGTAATAGAGCACTCAATACATAAAATACTACTTTTATCCACCCACAGCAATTATACAACAATTGACATGACTCGCACTCAATGTTACTCTATAGTTATCAAGTATTGGCAACAAGATCTCTAACTGTACGACTCTGATTAATATAATTATAGTGCTTGTTGACTCAGAGGGAGTCTGAAGGGTTCCACTAATATCCCTAACGCGTCACGACCTAGGGCGCCCCACTGGAATTATATTTACCCTGGCTATTCTCGTCGTCGCCAACTTGCAGACCTCCTCGAGGGTGGCAGCACCATGGGCCTAGTGGTACTCTCTGGGAGTCATCCTGCTGTCGTCTGGACTCTAGATGGCCATGAGCCGCTATCGCCCCAGACTTATATAGGGCCGCGCCCGGCCTCAATTCCTTCCTTGGCAGGGGTGTTTTCTAAACAGCCGGGCTGGTTCGCCGAGGTCGCAACATCCTGCGCTCCCTCAGGAAGTCTGCCAGCACAGGTTAATGGTGACAACTCCATGACCCCCTGTTTCCACGAAACAGAGTATGGGACCTTTTGCAGAGTGGGAAGGCATTGAGTGAGGCCGACCCCGAGAAGAGTTGGGCGGCTCAACGGCTAAGGGTTGACCCAGGTGCCGTCAATAGAGGGTTCTGAGATGCCACCTCAAGGGTTCTCTCTTGTGTATGGCAGCCGAAAGGGTTTTAAATTTTAAGGGTGTCCATCGCGAACTTAATTGACTGTTTCCCTAGGGCACTGCCAGTCGCGGGGTTAGGGAAATCGTTTACATTTTATAGTAACTGAAAGAGCACTTAAAAAAAATTGCTTAATTTTTTTACAGTATTGAACTGGAATAATTATGTACATTCTGTTTCGTAGTAATTACTTGAAAATAAAATTATTTATTTTCCTTTAATTGAAAAAGTAAGGAACATGAGACATTTATTGTCTTTATACTGTACGTTGAGAACACTTATACTTAAAATTGTGAGTAAGAATGGCTATTTTTACAATTAATTGAACATTATACGTATTGATATATTTAAAACTGCACTTCATAAATGACTAAAGAATATTACATAATTATGTATTCAGTTCATATTTACTGGTAAGTTGTGACGTACTAATATATGCCTGGGCATTTCATTTACTTGGAAGTCTTCACTGCAACATTCTCGTCAAAATATACAAGTACAGAAAATTATATTTCTATTTGTTAATTGGTTATGTACTCTCACTTTGGGAGGAATAGTTATCTTATAACCTTAACAGTGAAAAATATTATATCTCTATACATTTCATAGTAATCTATTCCTATTTGGTGACGTAGTTACTCTTAATATCAATAAATATTTACAATTGTGTTAACAGCTCAGTGTTTAGCTACTTTACTAATGTCAATTTGTATATGCCGGCACGATAATATTAAGCCACTATGATTTCGTTTAATCACGGAGTTGAAGGAAAAGTGCGCTCGGCTCCGTATAATATAAGTGAGATACCCCATAAAATTGAATTACAAAATTTAAAATTCATCGGTGCCGACCGCATAAGGTATTTGGGAAATAGGGGAAATACGTGCACGTTATTATGACTTACAGCTCCACCATGACACTATTTGAAAACGAATATAATGACTCTAGGTTCGTGAGACCGTGAACACACTGTTGTTGAAAATTGATAATGTAATGCAAACATTGTTAAAAGAAATCGCAGTCTTAGTTCAATAATAATACATGAAAGAAATTATATTCTTATTCTAACAATTCCTGACGGCATTTAGTTTGCAGGCAGTTGAACTTGGAAACTTTATTAACCCATTTATTAAGGTTTGACATATCTTAAAAGTATTTAGATTCAATCTACATGGCGTTTTTGCCGTGCGGTGGTTCCCACCTGTAATGCTCTTTAGAGCTTAATACTACAATCAGACTGCAGCAATCCTGACTGCTGGCGTACGCTATTGAATTGTACACACTGCTGACTGTTATTGTGTAAAACTGCTGGCGTACGCTATTGTATTGTACACACTGCTGACTGTTATTGTGTAAAACTGCTGGCGTACGCTATTGTATTGTACACACTGCTGACTGTTATTGTGTAAAACTGCTGGCGTACGCTATTGTATTGTACACACTGCTGACTGTTATTGTGTAAAACTGCTGGCGTACGCTATTATATTGTACACACTGCTGACTGTTATTGTGTAAAACTGCTGGCGTACGCTATTGTATTGTACACACTGCTGACTGTTATTGTGTAAAAATGAGTTACTGTGTCAGCTAAGAAAATGCGCTGTTGTCTCAGCGAGTGAGTCGGTGGCGTGCAAACAATTTATAGCAAACACATTTTTTTTTAATTATAGGCTCGCTGTGCTGGCTGAAGCAGATTCGTGTATTTACTCTCTTAATTTTAACGTACACAGTAATCATATTATTGCCTGTTCAATATTTTATAGTGATTATAAGGATATTCCCAATACTTATTATACTGTAGGCAGTTATTAATTACTGACTGACTTTCACACATTTATTAATTAAAATTTAGACAGCTTTTTCTAGCAAAATGGATATTTTTTTGGTTTATAATAAAGCAATGCTACTGCTATCAATAATGCCACAATAATGGAAGAGCTAGTGTAATTAAAATTGTTCCTGTGACATAAGTGAAAACACATAGTTAGGCATTAACTTGTTTTGATATGACACATACTGTACTGTCGGCAAGTTTGCATGTACAATTTTCCAATATTTGTTAATTGTGTCGTTGATTGAATAGAAGGAGATGGCTTCTGTTAAAGATAGTTGTGTCACCGCAAAATGGCTACTCTTAAGCTAATGAATATGTAAAATTTAAATAGAAAGAACAAATTAAAACAATTACTGGTATTGGCACCCCTGGTAGTACAATTTTAACAATGGCTGCCCATGGCCTTGATAGCTTTCCACGTGCCCGTTCACTGGGACTGCAACAAAAGAATGGGTATTGCACTTAAATGACACATCAATTACAGTTCTTTAATAAATACAAAAATTGATTGTTTGTCGAATATCGCAGTGCGCTTTCTTCTACATTGGCCGATGTTCATTGTTCTTGCAATAGCATCACCAATAATAGTGGACCCATTGCTGTTTACTGACTCTGCGGCGTCAACTTGTTGAAGTAGACACAGTGGTGTGTCTTGTACACCGGCTCCAACTGCGCCGTCGCTGCGAACCCCAGCAAAAGTAACAGGACGCATTGGGCAGCCTGGTACATCTAGGAACAGGGTTAGCCTTACTTCAAAAGTCCTCCTGTAACACAAAGAGAGGTGTTTACGTCTTACATTGGCGATTTTGACGTTCGTTGTGCTTACTGTCTCTATTTTATTTACACCCCTCTTGCGAATTTCCACGGAAATCTTGGAGGGACCTAGTAAATCGACAATTTTGTATGGCCCTTGGAATTTAAAAGAGAATTCCTTATGTCGCATGTGTGATTTCACACAAACTAATTTACCTATATTTAGCTCATTAGGTCAATGTTTGGTATCAAATAGTCTCTTCTCTTGTTGCTGGGTAGCAATCAAATTTATATGCACTTGATCACATATCTGCTTGAGACGTTCACACCAACCGTTTGTGCGGGGAGAATATAAATGGCTAGTTACATCGGAGGGTTGGATAGCTTCGACCCCATGAAGAAGGAAGAAAGGGGTGAACTTTGTACTGCAGTTTTCAGTCATATTGTAACTAAACAATATATAGGGGATGTACTCGTCCCCAGTGAGCAGGAACGTCACTGGCACAAGACTTTAAATGTTGAGACAAAATTTTATTTACATGCTCCGTCAAACCATTGCAAGCCGAGTTATACACAGTGGTCTGGAGTTTTTTATTTGTAATTTACACAGTAGTTCTGCCATCATTTCATTATTTGACGATATTCTTCTGTCCATAAGGATGGATTTCAGGCAACCAAACTGTAAAATAATGTCCTTAACAAAATGAGCACAGGTTAACGCATCAATGGTTTGTACTGAGTGGGCGACTGCATAACGGGTGGCAAACTCTGTCGTAAATAGTACCTATTTATTGCCACGTGCAGATGTCTGTATTGATCCTTTAGCATCAAGACCCCATGGGTGGAGAAGAGGTGTGGGCAATATAGGTGTCATTTGACCTATCGGTTTTTGATTAGATGCTTTAATGTGTTGGCACGTGGGGCAGTTCTTTATATAATATTTGACATCCTTATTCATTGTGTCCCAATAATAGGCAGTTTGAATATTTTCGAGTGTTTTGAACTGACCAAAATGCCTTCCTCCCAAGAGAGCGTTGTGGTCGACTGCGATTATCTCAGGGGTGTAGTATTTAGGTACTACTGTCAGTTTACGTTCTTCCGAGGGTGTATGTTGTCGCCTATAAATTTCTCTGTTCCCAGTAATAGTGTATCTTCTAGCAAGTAACCGATATTTGGGAGTAGCGTTGTTTGGGTCTGTTAGTGCTACCATAAGTTGCTTAATATGGATGTCGTTGGAGTGTTCAGCTAAAAATGGCTACGCGGGCTGGTCAATAAGAGGTACTAAGAATAGGTGAGAGTCGTCATCGACTTTAACGTATTCCTGTTCATGTACATAAACTGGAAGATAAAACATTTTCTCATTGCTATCATATGTGATTAGTATACAACAATGTAACCTAGGGTCGAGACATGTGGTAGTGATTTTGTTTGCGTTGTTTTGTATATGAACGGCCATATTGATGTTATAAATTATAGTTACCATTTTTGCAATTGCCTGGAGAGGCAAATATTCCTCATTAATGATCAGTTTAGCCACTCGCCCCTTGTCTGTGGTGTGGAGATCGTGTTTGGTTAATTATTTGCTCTCGGTCCAGTTATTAGTGATATGTTTAGATATTGTGTTTTTTATTTTGGTATCTTTTGTAGGGTTTTGTAATAGTGATTCAGCTAATGCTCTGTAGAATGATGGGCATTGTAAAAATTGACATTTGACCTTATAACTTACAGCGTTAACAGTAATGTGTCTAATGTCAGTTATTCCTACTCTAGGTATGTGGCTCATTGCATCAGCAAGGGTGTTTAATTTATCTTTTACTATTTTAGCTTCTAAATCATTCGGTTAATGCAATGGTCATTATCTGGATACTTAGCCATCGACTTCAGATAAGGTAAGCTGGCATGATCTGTTTCTACAACAAATTTCTGTCCAAAAAGATACTGTTTAAAATAAATAACGAAATACTTAATTGCTGATAGCTCACGTTCCGTTGCTGACCACTTTTTCTTATTTAAAGAAAATTTTATTGATGCGAAAGCTATTATAGCGCACTCTTTGGTGATGGGGTGTTCTTGCAACAATACTGTGCCTATGGCTGTTTGTGACACGTCACATGTAAGTATGGTTCGGTGTGTATAATCCAATTTAGCCAAAATAGGTGGGTTAGTCAGGGCTGTTTTCAGCTTTTGAAAAGCTAGTTGTTAGTTTTCCTCCCATTTAAATGGTATTTCCTTGGTTAATTCAGTAAATGGTTCTGCTATTTGGGCATAATTAAGTATGTACCATTGTAGGTAAAAAATAAGGCCAAGAAAAGTCCGAAGCTATTTAACATTCTTTGGCGGGCCATTTATTGTATCGTAACTATTTTCAGTGGATTGGTTTAATTTAATCTAGGTGTTATGTATGGCCGAGGATTTGGATTTCGTGTTGCGCAAAATTACATTTCTTACTGTAATTTTGACATTGAATTTTCTCAATTGTTCCATTACTTTTTGGAAGTTTTCTAAATGTTCTGTGAATGTATTCCCATTAATGAATATATCGTTGATATATTGTACCATGGTATTCCATTATAACAGTCCTAGCATTATGACTACAAAATTTTGGAAGTAATTAGTGCTTGTAGCGAGGACCATAGGCATACAAACATACTAGTATAAACCGATTCTGTCCACACTAAACACTAGTTCGCGTCTATTTTCCTTGCGTACTGGTATTGCATAAAACCCGCTAAACATGTCGATGTATGTAATATATTTGGGATTTTGTTGGATGATTATTACATCTTCTGTTCTAGGTATGCGATTTTGTACCTTTGTCAAATGTTGATTCAGTAATCTAAAGTCTGTGAGGAATCGGATCCCTCCCTGTCATTTGGGAATGACTAAACTCGGTGCAGCGTAGCTGATTCCGACGGCGTTATATTTCGTGAGTCGAGCATTTGCTGCATTTTAATTTAAAATATCTTTTCGCATTTTGGTATTTATCCTATACGGGTGTGTGTGAATTGAGTTATCCGTAGTTAATTCGTTTTATTTTATATGCATTAGTTTCCGTGAGTTCGTGAATAAAACTAGCGAAACTGTTGCTGTATTGTTGTAATAAGTGTTGCATTGCTTTTATTTGATGTGGTGGTAGTTAAGGATTAATATCGGTTAGTGATTTATAAGCTACATTATCACCTGTAGTAGTTATTTTATTAATGTGATACTCTATGCAAATTGGTTCATCAAATATTTTTATTACTTAATGCAAAAACAAACCTAATATATTTTGTTAAAACTGGGATGATGTTGTAATGTTTAATAAAGTCAACTCCAAGAATAATATATAATTTAAGTTATCAATTAATAAGAATTTTTGATAGAAATTGTGACCATGAATATTGATGTTGACTTTAATTTTAAATTTAGGTGCATCAATATTTTCAGTGGTGCCTACTAATGAAAATATTTCCTTAACTGGTGTTTGTTTGTCATTGTTTACTAACATAATCACCATGCAGGAGAGAGAAAATCCTGTGTCCAGTAAGACGTTATAATTTTTCCCACTAAGTCTAACAAGGACACGCAATGTTGATGTTTTCACATAATCCAAGCGACACTCATCCTTGGTGACTGGCATGGGCTGTTTGTTTGATGATTCCAAGTAAGGCCGGTGGCTCAGATTGCGCTCATGCCTTTCATCACTGCCAACTGGTTCCATGATTTTGTTTTCGGAAGTACGGAGTCCTGCGCACGGTAACTTAATTCTGGTTTTGTTAACCTCTGTTTGAAGTTGCGAAACCATGCCGCAGTATCTGTTTGAAACACTACGTTCCTATTGGGGAACAATAGGCAATTGTCTGCTCGACGACTTGTGTATAAACACAACGCGCACGTGGATGACTTCACCGATCACGGACTGTCAAAAGCTAAACACGCGCCTTGGATGTTACACTTTTTCTTTTTCATTTATTCCGTCTTGGTTGCCTGCTAGTCAGGGGCCGCAGTTTTCTTGTGTAAGCACGGATCACATTGCATGGTTGGTTCGCGGTGTTGAAAAACGTGTGTGACCTTGTGTATAAGTGTACTTTCCACGTTCTACTTGTCCTTCTGGCTTGGAAGTCTTTGAAACATAATCTGACACTTAACTTTATTAATAAGGTGTTCTAAGTGGGACATTGCAACCTGCATCGTGTTTCAGTGGCTAACCTGAACAAAGTTCTCGCCTTTGGTGTTGAAACGTGCGATTTCGGGGAATCAACAATTTAATACACATTTTGCAAATAACGCCTGGCATGCATCAATAATACGCGAAAATTTCACGTCGGGTGGGATGCATCTTTTCTCCTGACAGTCCTGGCGGGCGGTCCTGAATTCAAAGTCTGTCTCTTAAGGTCCCTGCCTGTCTGTTTAATTCCTGGAAATGTTTTTTGCTATAATAATTTCACAGGTATTGTTCCTTTCCATGTTGCGCCCTTAAGGGGCCTGACTGCCTGTCGTGTGTGTATGGAAAGTTGCTTTGGTAGGGCGGGTTTTTGTGATATGTCTCTTTTTTAAGCCTGGTTAAGTTGTATGTTGGGTTCCCGTCTGACATAAATAGACATTATTCTGTGCTTGGGGTGTCTGTGTTGTTGGCGGAATGCGATTACGTGTGTTGGAGAGACATTTTGTAGGGAGGTATCAGTGTTCATTTGGTTCAACTCTTGTGTTAGTGTGGCTACCTGACATTTCAATTGTTTATCTCTGTCTGAAGTGTGGTGTTTTCCGTAATTTCGTTCCGGCTCTCCATGAATTGATTATATATATATAGGCTCTTCACAGTAAAGTGAGCACTCTCAACAGGCATTAAACACTAATAAATATATCTTATTGCAGCCTCAGGCTTTAAATTTTGAATGTGGTGAATGTATTCCTATGTTTATTGGTCAAATTGCAATGTTTGTATCAAAACGCAGCAGGAAGATGGCAATCGGATGAAAGGAAAAATTTAGAGGGGCCTTAAAAAGTGCTCACTTTATCGTGAACAGCATATATATATATATATATATATATATATATATATATTCCTAACGCAACATTTTTCAAGTTCCGGAGCAGTTGTTCAAGTGTGTCGTTTTGTGGTGGTGTTATATTGTCTGCTACGTTGGGTAGTAAAGATATCCATATAACTTTTATAAACTTGTCCTCCAGCAAGTTAGGCTTGCATTTATTCTTTTGAAGAGTAAGATTTTCCTTATGGACCTGGGAACTTTGTACTGGTTTTTGTTTTGTACCTTTAAGCGAATTTGTGAATTTTTCAATTTCATCGTTAGGTGTGAAAATGGATTTTAGTTTTGTCTCTACATGCCGCAATGTTAACTCTCATATGTGGGTGTAATACAAATTTTAATATGCCCATCTAGCGGTGCCTTGCAAGTAAATTACTGTACGCCTGCATTTTTCAACTTCTAACCAGCTATTTATTTCGCTTGCTGCATTGTAGGTTTCCAGAAATTCCTAATGCCTGAATATTTTCGTCATTATCCCCTGTAAATGTGGGAAAGAATTCTGCATACTTGATTTTTATTTCAGGTGGCACATCTGTATCATTAACATATTGATTTTCCGTCTGTTCAATATTTGTGTACTCGTGATCTGTTGTATTTGTGTTTGTGCTCGGGATTTAAATTACAAATGGCTCGGTTGCTCGAAGTTTTGAAAGTGGGTGGAGTCGCAGATAAGAACTTGTACTGGGTTCGTGTATGGTTCATTCCTTGTGTCTGAAACTGAATAATCATGAACTGAGTGTCTTGTTAGTCAAGAACTGAGACTTAATTTGCGGGTGGTGTGTGTTCAAATTCAATTAGATCTGTGTTGTCTGTGGGTAACTCGGAGTGTTGTATGTATTTTGCTTCTAATGTGCACTTAGCGTCGGGTAAATCAAGTGTGACGTGTTTTACAAAATTCTTGATCAATTTAGCTGAAGAATTCTGTGATTTACTGATGACTTCATAGCTGTAGATTTTCTGTGCAGAAGGTTTTAATTGCTAGCATGCACACACGCACAAGCTGGTTTTCGAAAATACTTCCACACTGCGCAAGCCCTCGTGGTAATTTTTGCGTTTGGCAAAGTTTAAAATGGTCCGAAAAGCGGCAGTGATTTAACATGCGTGTATTTTTAACAAGCGAAAGCACACACACACTTCCTACGCCACAATGGGCGTCTTGTCCTGCCGAAGAAAATGAAATGTAGCTATTCCTGCCCGCTCCCACTGGCATCTCCAGAATTCACTGACTAGCGTAACACTTTGTGGCTTTGAATGAGTTGAACCAGTTTGTAATGTCACTACTGTTTACTATCCTGCTAGCCAGGTTACTAAACTGAACTCGCTTAGAGGCTTTCTTGCAGGGGTTGAAACCCTGGGTGGAGGGAATTATGAGACATTTCCATATTATGATTTTTATCGGAATAACAATGCAATGAATCCAAATGTAGAGAATAAAACTATGTTGCCTCCATGCTGGCTGTCTCCGGATTTTAATTACTATAACCTGCACGATTTGATAACGGGATGCAACCCTGTGGTTCGGTGGAAGTGGTACACGTTTCTACTAGTATTTTAATAGAATTTTGCGGCTAGACTGGGAATTCCTATCTTCCACAAATTTCTGCTGCACGTTTTTTAATTTTTCTGTGAGTGCACTTAACAGTAGGTTGGAAGCTCCGACTGCCTCCATCATTTGCTGTGACCGTACATTAGGATGTGTCGGGTCGACCAAGAAAGAGGATAATTGTAACTAGATGGAATAGAGCACTCAATACATAATATACTACTTTTATTCACTCACATCAATTATACAACATTTGACATGACTCGCACTCAATGTTACTCTATAGTTATCAAGTATTGGCAACAAGATCTCTAACTGTACGACTCTGATTAATATAATTATAGTGCTTGTTGACTCAGAGGGAGTCTGAAGGGTTCCACTAATATCCCTAACGCGTCACGACCTAGGGCGCCCCACTGGAATTATATTTACCCTGGCTATTCTCGTCGTCGCCAACGTGCAGACCTCCTCGAGGGTGGCAGCACCATGGGCCTAATGGTACTCTCTGGGAGTCATCCTGCTGTCGTCTGGACTCTAGATGGCCATGAGCCGCTATCGCCCCAGACTTATATAGAGCCGCGTCCGGCCTCAATACCTTCCTTGGCAGTGGTGTTTTCTAAACAGCCGGGCTGGTTCGCCAAGGTCGCACCATCCTGCGCTCCCTCACGACGCCTGCCAATCCTGGCTAATGGTGACCACACCAATGTGCAGAACAACTGGTAATAATCTACTCTAATTGAAGTGCTGATGAAGTAAGCAAAAGATTTAATAACTCAGAATCGGTCCCTTTTTTAATGGCACAATAATCTCTAAAACATTTATCATATTATGCTTTCACTCAGTATTAATGATAATATATATGTATATAAATATTCTTTAATTACTTATTTAAATACTCAATTAACGAATTAATTAAGCTCTGTCAATGAATTACAGCAATAAAAAGCTCTGCACATGTCGAACCCCAACTAAAACTCTGAAGGTCTCACACTTACCATATCAGCAGGTCTTTCTGTTCCTGAGGAGGTCTAGTGGTCAGATCGCTCGGGGGCTCTCACAAGATGCTTCTGGCAGCAGCGGCCCATTGGCCGCAGACTTCAGTGGCATGGTAGGCGGCGATGAAATAGAAGACACTTTCCCTCTCTCGTCTGTGCCTTATATATGTGAGGTGTCGTTCTTGATTCCCGATGCAGTAGCTCTGTTTACTCTAATCTCTCAAAACACGCTGCTGGACCCCTGTCTGGCAAGCTCCACCTGACTAGCTCGGTCGTTCGCAACAATACCCTCTCACTTTAAAAATGTAGCTGTCCTCAACCCTCACAATGAAATTGGGGAAAAGTACTGATCAGCGTGAGAGAGACGTGGTGTAGTTACAGAGCTGTCGGGACTCTGAGGTGGCCGTGATGATGAGTGTGAGTGCACATTCTTCTAAGCGGACACGGGTCACCTGAAATTAGAGTGCAGTGGCATTATTTTTCAGATGTACTTTATTTATATTCATTAGTGTCACTGCGCCATCATACGCTGCTATAACTTAGTCTCTACCTGTGCACTCTCGCAACTTCGACTCTACCTTTCATCAACCTCTATGTACTTACCTACACCCTTTCCAAGTGCATGCTCATTCGAAGCCTGCCCACCTGAGAAATTTGGATTGTTCTGGGCCTCGATCACTTCACTACTTGATACGGCCGTGGCACGACACACTCGATTAAAAATGTTACTTTTGAGGGCCGTCGCTAACTCTGAGGTAAGTCAGGGGTGCAGTGTTAGATGTTTCATGGCATGATCTGTAGCACTATGTGCGAGGGATAGTGTTTAATATTTCTAGAGAACTTCTGTGGAATGGCTTAGCTTCCAAATTATGTTTTTTTTTTTAGGACTCCCATTCCAAATTAACTTTCTGTAAGCCACTTCTCGGCATGTTGTCTGGATTGATTGGTTATTGAATTTTAGTGAGAATACTTGTTGCGAAGTTGAAATGGTTACATGGGCTTTAGTATGCACCGCCCTTGGAATGAATAGATTTTTTTCACACTGCACTTAATGGCTTATGGGTCAGTTTACTATTTATTCAGGTGTTCTAATATTCTGGAAACTTTGGAACATCGATTTTAATTCACGTGTCAGGCTTTTAGTAATTGCACAATATGCTTCACTGTTACGTGGCATAAACCTTTGCAGCTAGTTATACAATTATAAGTCTGAACAGAGGTTTACATTTGCATTTGGTGACGATTTGTACAAAGTGAAAACTTAACATTTGGGAATTTAAGAGCGTTTCGTAAATGCTCAATTTTGTTTGAGCAGAAGAGTAGTAGGAAACTTTTAGCTATTTATCAATTTGATTTGGGACACCGTTATTAGCGAGGCATATTCGCCTGAGATCCCATAGTTTTGTAGTAGTTTTAACATTCATTTCATCGACTTTTTTGTGATAATTTGTGATTCTGATCTTGTGGAAATGGGAGGCTATGTTTGACCGTCCCGGTGACCTCTCATTTCGAGGAATTTAAGATTTTTTTATACTTCGTTATTGCACCTTATTTAAGATATAGTATGTGATTGTGTATTTTTAACTTGCTCAACGGCAAATTAAACATATATAAGTATTAGAAAATTTTGAGAAACAGCTGCATTTGTTATGCATAAAGTTAAATTTTTTGTCATAATTTTTTTATACTGTTTACAATTCTGTTCTTTTTTTGGAGAGCTATTTATATGAAGATTTTTAATGAATGATTTCAAAATGATTTTTCAATTAAGCTACCTTCCTTTGAAAGTTTTGTGGCAGCAAATACGCCACAACTTTGCTGCGCATTCCTCTACAATTGATAGTATTTTTATCTGAGAATTGTAAAGATTGTAAATGCTCGTGTCTTTCCTCCTTTTTCTTAACAATATATTTTTTGTAGTCTAATGCCACCTCCTTTTTTACTTTTCACCTGGTTGATTGCTTCCTGCCTGCCTTGAGAACCTGTGAAGATGACTGCTACCTGCTTCACTGCTGTTCGCCCTGCTGCCTTCTCTTCGTCTGCATTCTTCTGAATGCAACCCTCTATCCTTGCATGACCGAAAAGACTTCTATATCGGATGCTCCCATGGGTTGGAGTTCCATATTCACCGTCCCTGGGAACGACTCTATTGCATTATCGCTTATGTGAGCGATGAAAATGAACTATAATACATTACGAATCGACGTGTTCAATATGCGTTCTCTTATACGTAACTATACTCTGTCATTCCTACATGCCTTATTTCAAGATTTATTTTCTACTTTTGAAGTGATGTCACTCTTCTCTATTGTGTCTTATGAGATATTGTTATGTACTGACCTTGAAACTTTGGACGTTCGATGCAAGGCACGCTTTTAAGGGGTGGAGGATGCGTTGTTGTGTGCCGCTATAACTTGGTATCTACCTGCATGGCACTAACAGCTTCAACTCTCGGCAGATGGTGCTGCGCTCTGTTGTTTCCATTCACTTCTGCCTTCCATCAACCTCTGTGTACTTACCTACACCCTTTCCAAATGCATGCACATTCGAAGCCTGCCCACCTGAGAAATTTTGAATTGTTCTAGGCCTCGATCACTTCACTACTTGATACCGCCGTCGTACGACACACTTGTTTAAAAATATTATGTGTTGAGGGCCGTCGCTAACTCTAAGGTAAGTCAGGGGTGCAGTGTTAGTTGTTTCGCGACATGAGCTGTAGCACTATGTGCGAGGGATAGTATTTAATATTTCTAGAGAACTTCTGTGTAATGGCTTAGCTTCCAAATTTTTTTTTTTTAGGCCTCCTGTTCCAAAATAATTTTCGGTAAGCCGCTTCACGGTATGTTGTCTGGATTTATTGATTAAAGGATGTTTGTGAGAATACTTGGTGTGAAGTTTAAATGGTTTAATGGGATTTAGTATGCACCACCCTTGGAATGAATTAATTTTTTCACACTGCACTTAATGGCTTACGGGTCAGCTTACTATTTGATCAGGTGTTTTTAAAATTTTGGAATCTTTGGAAAATCCATTTTAATTCACGTGTCAAGCTTTAAGGCTATGATGGACTGGCTCGTTGCCCTCTAATTTTGTGGCATTTTAAATTTTTTAAATATTTCATAATTGTCTTATATTCAATATATAGTGTGTGGTATACTACGAGACAGCATTTTATGGCATTTTGTTTCTAACCTGATGGTCGTTGTTTATTTTAAACTGGCTCAAGGGCAAATTAATCAGCTATCAGTATAAGTTAATTAAGATAAAGAGCTGCATTTGTTCTACATATAGATAACTTTTTTAAATAATTTTTTTGATACTGTTTAAATTTGTATACTTGTTTTTTGGAGATCTATTTATATAAAGATTGTTAATGAATGACTAAAAATGATTTTTCAATTTAAATACCTTTTTTAGTTTCGTGGCAACAAATACACCACATCCTTAAGCACTTAGTTTTTGTCATTTCCAGCGAATGTGAAATGGGGTTAAGTTTAAAATTAAAATTTTTATTAACCTTACAAAAAATGTTTTTGCATTATTAATAAAGAATAACTTCAAAATATGCAAATAAACATATTCATATTCACATTGAAGGAAATTATTTGGAATGATCTTGTGCAAAATATTAAAATATTTTGATCAATCAAGGCTGTTATTTACAGATAAAAATCGTTTAGTATACTCGTTGAAGGAAATATTCTAATATTCACTAGATGCAAGGTGTTTTCATTTTGCATACCTTATATATTTACGTATTTATATGTTGATATTGTATAAAGTGCTTCTTGTAGTAACTAGGTTGACAGGAATGAGATCAGTGCTGTCTTCTCCAATTCAATTGTAGTAGCCTATCTCAAGTATCATGAAAATGTAGGATAGCACATGCTTGTTGGTGAAGACAGTCCGCTCGCTCTTTTTTGGCTAAGTTATTCTATTTGCCCTCATAATTAACTCTAATTTAAGGCAAAATATTTTGAACACTACTAATACAATAGTTTTTATATATACAAGTTTTGACTCTTTATTATCGCTTTTGTCTTTATGATTATCTTTATTACGAAGGCAAAACATTTGGTACAAAAGTAACATATAATATTTTATATAAAACATGTGTATTTAATATTATGATAATTTTGTCAATTTATTTACCTTTTGCTAATAGTCTATGCAACCTGGGGTTTTTACTTCATTTTGAGCTATGTATCAGTTTTGTATGCCGGCAGGAGTGGCACTCTACTTTGCCCTTGTACAACTGAGCACCACAGCGAAAAATATAAACTGAGCAGTTTTATGTCACCATGTACCCGTATGCGGGTGACATGTTATCCCACACGCTTGAATACCGTGCCAAATAATTCTTAGTCACACATGACAAGTTCTTTACTTTATAACCATATGTGCACATGTGCATTTTATATACTTACAATACCGGTTGTGTGTCGCATGAATTTAGGCGTTTTTTACATTATGTGTGCGTGAAATAATTTTCCCCAGCCGGCGTTGTGAAGATGTGAAGTTTTTAGGCACATGGGCTGATTTATTATCTACACACTTCAGGAGAGAGGTAGGGATCTTCAGCTACACATACTTGCTATTGCCATAAAGTAGCTTATTTTATATAATATTTTTAACATATTCGTAATTGTGGCTTCCTTTAGTCTTGTGTAGCAAAAGTGTGATGCATAATAACAATTTGTTTCCCGGCTATCAAGGTGCATCCACATGGCAATTGGAGCTCAGGTCTACCAATAGCTGCGGCTTGAATGTCTCTATTCAAATAATTGTTGAAACAAATGACACTCAGTTTGATTGGCATATTTATTATCACGTAATGTTCTAGAGAAATTGTAGTAATAGTTAACCTCTTTTTTTCCACATGTAAATTTACTTTCGTTAGTCAAATGTTGAAAATTATCTAGCCTTATAGCTTCCCTAATGCAGTCAATATTTGTGATTTAGTTACTTATTTATTTTTATTTATATCTATGAATGTAGTATACATTCGTCCTATCACAATTTTAGAATTTACCATATGTATGGTGCAAGTATCATTCCTGTAATTGTAAGGTGTGGTAATGACGTCAAATATTTCCCATTGCGTTTTACTATATTTGAGGGGAATTTGGACTTTAACTAAGATTTGTGTTTGCAAGAATGAGCACTGTTTGATGGGGTTATAAAAATAATGCATAATGTTAGTATGCAGAATACTGAGCATTAATTGAAGCTACATAATTTTATTTTCGAGGTTGACAAGATCTGTTGATAATGCGGCTTGGTTAAGTAATTTATGTGGCTGATGATTTTATTGACAGTAAGCTATGTAGCTTATAATATGTTGTTCCATAACCACTGTGTTAACAATATTTAATATAATGGTATGGCAAGCTGTTGTGATATGATTGCCAGTTCCACATTATATACTCATGATTTTATTGATTTAGTGTTTTTTTAATTAGTATTTTTTACTTCTGCAAGTTCATTAATTCTGGTTTTGGTTTGTGATTTGGTAATTAATATTGACATAATCGTGATTTTGAGAGCTGTTTTTGATGTGGTAACCATGTTTTCCAGTATGTTAAATTGGTATGCAAAACTTTTATCATTAGATATGAGTGTGTCGAAATGTTTTTCAGTAAGAATATTGCAACACTATCATGCTATTTCTTCTAAGATTTGTATGTCTTGCACTGACTCAAATTAGTTAACAATTTTATTGCTGTTTTCACATACTGAAGTTATATTTAATGAGTAAGCTTTGTGCAGCCAAACATTAATCGCTAGTGGTAGACTTAGTTTTAGTAATGGAGTGGTGTATGTGAGGGGAATTATTTCCTAGCAATAAAAGTTTATCTCTACAGCTCTCCAATATCATCCCATGTGTGTGCAAATTGATGTTTGTGTTGTTGTTCCTGAAAAAAAAAACAAGATAAACAGGAGGAGTCTTCTTCTGTACACCTTGGTCATAGCTTTCTTCTTGGCTCCTTCTTTCACTTGAAATGAAACAAAATTTTTGTTACTTTACATGGGTGATTTTAATTTTACGGGTATTTATAGTGTCTGTCTTAATTTTTCCTAGGCTTCCATTCTGATCTGTATTGTTGAGGGTCCCTTGATTTTTGAGACCAAATAAGACCCTTCATATTTAAATGTAAATTCCCCTGTGGCATCACATATTTCGAACCCAGGCCCAATATCCTGTAACTATGTAAGCTAAATCAAATTTATATTTTCCAATTTGTTGAGATTGCAGTAAATTTATCTTATCTTCTTATTCATTAGTGTTTCACACCAGTCCTGACCTCTTTTCGAACTAATACATGTGATGGTTGCAGTGCATCAACTCCATGCATTAAGAAAAATGACGTGAATTTATGTTATCTTCTTATTCATTAGTGTTTCACACCAGTCCTGACCTCTTTTCGAAATAATACATGTGATGGTTGCGTTGCATCAACTCCATGCATTAAGTAAAATGACGTGAATTTTGTGCTACTGTTCAGAGTGATATTACAATTCGAAATAATTATATCCAAATACTTCTCCCATGCTGCCTGGTGCTCATGCACACGGGCTGTTAACTTCTGACCTAATACTTTATTCATTGCTTCAACCAATCTTTTGCGACTGGTATTATAACTCGTAGTTTTGAGGCCCTTTGTCTGTAGTTTATTTAACAATGTGTTTATTGTCTCAGTGTTAAATGATGTTCCTCTGTCAGTCAGAATTTGCTGAGGGCAAATGTATCATAAAATAGCCTATTTAATTAATTGTGCAAAAGTCTGTGAGTCTATTGCTGTTATGGGTTTTGATACAACCTGATACAGCCTGAATAAATCAGTTATTTCTAAAATGTATCGATTTCCTTTTCGCGATGTTTGCAATTGCCCTTTTGAGCCCAAAGCCCATGTTTTCAGTGATGACGTTGAGTCGATTGGTTGTACCTACCTCATAGGTTTTTTGTTTATAGGTTTTATTTTCTGGCATGTGGGACAATGTTATATATAATATTTCACATCCTTGTTCATGGAATCCGAGTAATAAGTTTGTTTAATTTTCTGTAATATTTTTAAAGCACCAAAATTACTGCCTTCTTACAGTGAATCGTGATGTGTTATTATTTTATCCGCATAATATTTTGGGACCTTGTTAATTATATCTCTCCTATTGGGGGGTGAATTTTAAAATACATTTCAATTTTTTCTGTTATATCATAATGTCTAGCAAGATTGATGTATTTGGGTTCAGCTTTTTCTGGTTGTGTTACCGCAATTTTTCATTTTTGTATGGGACAATCTCGTTCATACTCTCCAGAAAATGATAATTGATTAGTGTGTAGAATGGGAGATATTAACAATTCCTGATTGTTCTCAATTGTAATAAACCCCTGTTCATGTGTTGATACTGGGATGTAGTATATTTTACCAGTTTATTTAATAATTATTATTATGTTTGTCTTTAGAAGAGAATCTAAGGTAGAACATTTAATTCTGAGGGAACTTCCTTCCTGGACTATTTCTATAGCTATTTTGATTAATTCTGCACTTGCTTTGGCAAATAACTTCAACAGTGTGATTTCTAAATCAAAAATGGATTTAAATATTTTCTATTTGTTGCAATTGTCTAATTTGTTTTCCCCATTAATATTTTTAATTATTCCCAATTATTATTTATATATTTCGCACTTGTGTTGTGCAATTTACGATGTTTTTTCTGGTTTCTGGTATATAACCTCTGCTAAGACTTTGTGTATATTATCTATATTTTTCATTTCTGTTTTGGTTTAAAAAGTTCTTCATTTATTTTTATATGTTGTATTTGAGCTAATCTGCTTAACGAATCTGGGAGTTTTTTTAAAAACTTGCTTTTGTCCGATTCAACAAAAAATTTCCTGCTGTATAAATATTGCCTGAAGTAATTGCAAAAAAAAAAAAAACTTAAGAGTTCCTAACCGATGTTATACCATTTTGTTTCATTGAGTGACAACTTTTTGGATACAAATGTGATTATTTCTTTTCTTACTATTATGCACTTGTTGCATCAAGACTGCCCTATCGCCATTTTGGATGCATAGTATACAAAATTGTTTATTGGTTCAATTCAAGTTCGTTTTCCAGGTGGCCGCTATCGACGCGACGGCGCGCCGAAGCTACGCCGGCCTGAGGAGACATTTCCAGGTGGCCGCTATCGACGCGATGGCGCGCCGAAGCTACGCCGGCCTGAGGAGACATTTCCAGGTGGCCGCTATCGACGCGATGGCGCGCCGAAGCTACGCCGGCCTGAGGAGACATTTCCAGGTGGCCGCTATCGACGCGATGGCGCGCCGAAGCCACGCCGGCCTGAGGAGACATTTCCAGGTGGGCGGGAATGATAAGAGTTGGCGCTGGGGATTACTTGTTAGCGCGCGGTGAAGTGGCCAGAATTTATAATGAGGAGTGTGCCACGGCAGCGGGTGGGCGGACAGATGAGTCACGTGCCTACTGCAGGTTACCGTGCCGCATGTGACAACCAGAAGGGAATAGCAGCTAGCAGCGCTGCTAGCCGTTCGGCAGGATGTGTCGAGGGAGTAAATAGAGCTTCAGGAAGGGACGGATTACTTTCAGCCGGTTTATGCACAAATGGTGGTGTTGCTATGAAAGATGATACGGACACTGGTTTTGAAGTTAGAAATCTTAACGACAATGATAGTAATGGTAGGGGTCAGCCGAGTTTAGCCAAGTGGACACATTACTGGAGGAGTCGAAAGTTTTGATGCGCAACCTAGAACACTTAGCTGCGGGAAATATTTCCTCTGTAGGCGATGACTCCCCGAAGCGAAATAAGCGGGGAAGGAGGATGCGTAGGGCGCTTTCGCGTGTCAGACTAGGTTCCCTTGTGAAGTTATCCCGCAGTTCAACAACGGGGAGAAAGTTCACGTTTCACCGGGTCTTGCGGCTAAGAACCGCATGCAGTCCAACGACGGCGCTACTCGAGGTTTCAAAGGGTCCAGTTTGAAACCCTGTACCACCATCAACATTTCGGGGCTGGTTCAAATGTGTAGAGAGGAAACTGTTCCTCCATTAAGTGAAATTCTATGTAACGGCAGAGTGTTGGCCGAAGTTGATGGCTCGTCAGGGGTCGTTCCCCCTTATTTTAATGATAACTGGCCTGCGAAATCGTTGGCCGGCGGGAGAGCTCGCGAACTTTGCTTGAGGATTCGTTCCTAGGCGGTTATGGGTCGGATAGGGTCATCCTCCCCTCTAATAAAAGTTTTTGTGAGCTAGGAAAGGCAGTGGCCTCTAGATGTAGCGTGTCGTGTTTTTTATGAACCTGCGGCAGGGAAGGAATGTGGCCTGCACCTGCGCAGGGTTGTTTCAGGTAGCAAGTGTATTTACGAGGGTTCGCCAGGTGGGGCGGTTCCCTTTAAAGAGGGCGGAAGTATTAAGCCCGAGTCTTGTTTGCTGTAGTAGAATCCCCATGTTCCCTTGTTCTCCTATTGTGACACACTTCAGACTTGACCTCCAACCAAGGAGGGTGCGACCTGCTTTTTCTAGCTGTCTACGACATCTCACTTCGAGGCAAACACCCAGTACACTGTGGTCGGCCTGGAAACAGGTCAACTTTAGCCTAACCCCTGGTGGGTCAGCGGCCACAGTGTGCAGCACCGTTCTAGGAACTTTCTTAAAAACAACTTCTCGCCAGTTGCACACACCACATTGCGAGTCGCTCCACGCAGAACCTCCCCTCCCCCAGCAACATCGTGGGTCATGGCGGCGGGCGGGGAGCTGACTGAGCTGTTATAGATGATGGGAACTGGCCCGTACAGTCTGCAGTACCTCAGGGAGAACAAGAGATGGGTTGAATTTGCCAGGAGACGACCGAATCACCAATCAGTGCCTGACATCTTTCCCCAGGGTATCCATGACCACATTGATTTACTCCTAGCCACTCTCTCAGCTCCAACCACACCAACAACATTCAGCACACCAGCTTCCTCCCGACCAACAACACCGGCGGTAGAGAACGAGAACATGAACATGGAAACAGACTTTCAACTGGTCAAAAAAAGGGGACAGAAACTCCTCCGTACCTGAGAAAAGAACCACACAGGAGAAAAAACATCTCCACTCAGTGTCGTATGAGGCACAATCCAACAACATTCATATTAATAAGAGGTTCTCCCTGTTACAAGAGGTCACAGAAAAGACCTCAACAGTAAAAAAACACCGCTCTTCAAGCATTCCCACCCACCAATCACAGGCGGCTGCACCTAAAACACAACAAAAGCGACAAGCTCAGTTCTGTTTAGTGGTTCCTGACGCCACTAAATATAATCTCCTTATCCAGAAACTGTGAGAAATTAGTAGGGACGGGTTCTCCCTTCTCCCCACTGCTCAGGGAACACAAGCCCTCACTAAAATTCCAGAACACTTCCAAGCTGCTCGCACAATGCAGAAGCGAACTACATCCACTATTTCACTTTTTGCCAAGCTTCCGAGCTCCCTCAAAAAGTAATATTTGATCTCCACCCCACAACTAAAATACCTGACATCAAGGCAGATGTGGACTGCACCGGTACACAATCTAGCACATATACCAGTTCAAGAAATGAATCCCAGATCACACAGACCCGAACATATTCACGATGGAGCTGCAACGATTTTTCTGCAATACGGTGGCGCAGAACACTGATCTCCCCCCTCTGCTCTCAGTCATCTAGATCAACATGACTATCGTAGATCCAGGAGAATACCAGAAACGGCCGACAGACGTGGCACAATGCCAGAACTGTCTAGCCCTAGGCCACACAAAAAATGACTGTTAAATGCCAACAAAATGCCCACACTGCACCTGCCCTCACCCCGAGAGTGCCTGCAACATGAACCCAATAACATCCAAGCCAACATGCAGCAACTACGCAGGCGACCACACGGCCCTTTCAGAAACCTGCCCCAAGTTCCTGGACTTGGTGCACAAACGAACTGCTGCTGCAAAAGACAAACCAACTTCTGCCAAACATCCTCCTGCCTCGTCCACGTTCATGGTAAGGACAATACAACCAGGCAAGTCATATTCGCAGACACTCTCTGCGCCTACTCACAACACAGCTCCCACACTTGACACCCCAGTTACAACCAGGCAAGTCATATTCGCAGGCACTCACTGCGTCTACTCACAACACAGCTCCCACACTTGACATCCCAGTTACAACCAACACATCATCTCAATCCCGCCCTCGCCAGCGAAATTCGCCAGGAGAGATTCGAGGCGCTATGCAGGATTTCCATGTATTCATAGAATTCCTTAGACCATGTGACTTCGCCTCGCTCATGGCACATTTCCACGCCTATATCCTCAAACTCCGCAGTGTCGCAGAACAACAAGAGAGAACCTGGCTACTCCTCGGAGCCATGGCGTCATTTGAAGCCCTCTAGACCGTCAACTAGGCCCGCAACAAACCACTGTTCCCTACTCTGTACTGGAGCGATTCCGAAACACATAACACAAATATTAATTACTGTGACGAGCGACAAAATCGCGTATATTTTCTAGTCACAATCAACTAATTGCAGCACATAATTTTGCATTTGTTTAACAGAATTATTTCTGCTTTCAGCAAAAAACAGTAATTACTTTAATAGATAATTAACTAATTGACATTACTGGCCACCTAGACACTTTAAACTTCCTTAAAATTGCATAAATTTAATTAAAAATAAATTGATAATTGCACCTGATTTTTCAGTTATTTATTTAGCCTTTTATATGGCCATAAACTAGCATTGCAAGCTTCGCAACACTAATCATATATTTAAAACGATCATATGACATTATTTGCAACATCTTTTAAAGCACTTTAATTTTTCCGTGTCAAATAAAAGCTGTTCACGGTAAAATAACAACAGTGTTGCCATCTCTTTAGCAACTACATAAGCTCCGCCCCACCAAGTTCTCTCGGCCAATCAGAGCCCTCTGGCCAAGTTACAGACCAGCTTCAGTCACGCGACGCGTTTTCCTGGCTCTACATTCGAATTTAACTGGTTTGATACTTAAATAACATAGAATCCTATTCGTAGCGACTTTTTAACTGTTAGTTCACCCATTCAGCTCATATATACAGCCCGAATTAATCGAAATTAAGCCCCGAAACTGGCCGGAATTTTCCGATCGGTCTGGGACAAAAATCGCTTACTTTTAACAAAACTAGTTCGCGCCAGCATCGTGCCAGCCATATTACTCCCAGACGTTTACGAGTTAACACGTTTTTAAATGTCTTACTACCCCTTTAGTAGCTCGTCACAGTACATTCAAACATGGACTTACAATTTCACTTTTTTTTTTTTTTTACTTTTTTAAACAATGACTCATAAGAGATCAAGTTAAATATTGCAACAACTACACAGAAATTAAATTCTCGCGCAACTTAAATCCACCAGTACAATACACAAATAATTATAACAATCCTTGCTACTCCAGTCATGGGAAAGCAACCTCTTTCAATATTTTAACTTCATTTGGCTAATAACCTCCGCTTTTTTATACAAAACTGGCGCTAACTCTCTCACAGTGAGCTCGTTCCGCGATGATTAACTCAATTAACTTCACCACTCTCCTTTATCACGTACAGGCAGGGAAAAGAAGAGTCAGACTTAGCTTTGGAAACAGCTCCCAGGCGCTACCCTGGGAATCCTGTACAGTAATATTTTCTCCACAGCATTAAGTATTTTTGATGGTTGAGGAGGGGGAAGGAGTTAGCTTCTCCTTACCTCCACAAACTAACTAAGAACCGTCTGGGTGGCCAAGGTCCCTCACAAGGGACCGATCCACACCCGCGCTGAGGTAGTAGCGTCCCAGTGATGTAAAACCGGCCTATTGTGACAGGAGGTGTGAATTTGCCGTGTCCCTCGGCTAGTTGTGATGTTAAATCCCCTGTACCCACTTATGTTAATATCGAATTATAATTATGTGCCGCCACAGTTTCAAATGACTACAAAGTGCCAATTGTGTTGATAAAATATGTCGAGTGAGTGTGTGAGGGAATAGTGGGGTCTGCCATCCCATTAGGAAAATTAAGTGAGAGAAATTGCTCAGTTAAAGGTTAAGGAAAATTATATGTATTTAACATTTTATGTGACACTGATAATAAAGTGAATTCAGGAAGTTTTAACTACATTGCCCAAGCCATTGACTATGAAGTGGGAGGAAATTGTTATGAGAGAAAGTTAAGTTATTTTTATTTTGTCCCTGAGAATGATTCTGTTAGTAACGTAAGTGATTTTTTAGATTTAAGCCACTTGTTCGGGAGGCCAAGAGAAAAACTTCTCGCCACTCTTAATAAGTATTCAGACGTGTTTTTAAGTAAATACTAGAAGCTGGGTTGCACGGATAAGATTTCTCATAGAATTGAAACTGGCGATGCTAAACCTATTTACGTACGAGCAGACAGGGTGACCCAGCGTCAGAAGAAATCCCTCAAAGAATAGATGCAGATTATGTTAGACGCTGAGGTAATTCTTCCTTCAACTAGTCCGTGGTCCGCGCCCATGATTTTACTAACGCAGAGAACTGCCAGCGGTATTAAAATACATCCAGTCATTGACTTCCGCGCTTTGAATCAAGTGACCAAGCGTTTTGTGTATCTGCTACCGATCATTAACGAGACGTTAGACTACTGGGAGGTGCAAAGTATTTCATCGTGGTTTCTGGCAGGTTAAAGTGAACCCAGAAGACCAAGAGAAAACCGGGTTTTCAACCCCGGACAGCCATTAACACTGTCTCTGAATGCTAGTTGGATTGATTAATGCCCCAGAACTTTAGCTAAGTTAATGAATGACACTCTAGCTGGTTTGATAGGACAGGTCTGTTTTGTTTACTTAGATGATGTAATCGTATTTTCAAAAACTGAAAAAGAGCACATCCAGAATTTAGAATTAGTATTTGACAGATTGAGGAAGGCGAATCAAAAGTGAAATCCAGGGAAGTGTAATCTCATGCTCACCACTGTTAATTATATAGGCCATGTAATTTCTGAGGACGGAATTCGCCCAGATAAGGATAAAATATCAGTTATCAAGGAGTATCCGGCTCCTAAGTCAGTGAAAGAAATCCGCCAATTCATAGGTTTAGTTGGTTATTACCATCAATTCATTCCGAATCTTTTCTAAAATCGTTCAACCACTGACGGATCTCATCAACAAAGATGTTGATTTTGAATGGAATGATGTAAGATAGACAACCTTTTCTGAACTACACGAGGCCTTGTGTGACAAGCCCATTCTAAAATATCCTGATTTTTCCGTTCCATTCTACATGACTTGCGATAGTTCTGGTACAGCTATGGGCGCTGTATGTCCCAAAAGATAAATGGTTTTGAACACCCCATCTATTTTATTTACAGGCTGTTGAATAGGGTAGAAAGGACCTATTCCACAATGGAAAGATAATGCCTCTGTGTTGTTTTTGCACTTCAGAGATGGAGATACTATTTGTACGCAGAAAGTTCACGATAGTTCATAGGCCTTTAAGGTGGCTGTTGCAAATGAATGAGCCTACGTCGAGATTAGTCAGCTGGTCCCTGCTCTTGTCTGAGTACAACTTTGACGTCGTTCATAAGGCAGGAAAGGTGAATGCTAACGTGGACGCGTTATCCAGCATTCCTGTGCTCTTGATAAACCCACCGTATGAAATCGTGTTTGAAAGAGGCTGCATCAAGCTAGAACCAGAACGAGACCCCCCACATCGCCGCTGTAAAAAGCAATGTAGAGACAAGAAGGCTATTCCATTGACTCAGACGGGCTACTATATAAATTCAACGAAGATAACAAAAATTATATGTTAGTAGTGCCAGATACCATGCAAAATAAAGCTTTGACCACATACAATAATTTACCTTTTGCCGGACACTAAGAATTAAGAATTAATAAAGTCAATGTTTTTCTGGAAAGGAATGTATAAAGAGGTTACAGAATTTTTGCGCAAATTGCGAATCGTGAGCTGTACACAAACACGCGCCGAACAACAAACCCTTACAGAGGTTCCCAGAGGCCATGGCTCCTTGTCAAAGTGTTAGCATGGACATTTTACGTTCTCTTCCTACTACTTATAAGGGTAATAAGTACAATTTAAGTTTTAAGGACTCTTTCTCAAAGTATCCGGAAGCCATCTGCTTACCGGACCAAAAGGCAGGAACTGTTGCTAAAGCTTTCGTCAGAGAAGTAGTTTCTAGGCCTGGTGCGCCTAAGCAGTTGCTTTCCGATAGAGGAACAAATTTCACGTCGCAACTTATAAAGGAGGTATGTTCGCTACTGCAGATGAATAAATTATTAACCATCCCGTATCACCCAGCTTCAAACTGTAAAGTTGAACGTATTCACCAAACTGTTGTTATCAGTATGTTATCACATTATGTGGACCGCGCCCAACGCAACTGGGATGACTGGCTTCCATATATCCTCCTTGCATACAGATGAACACCACACAGCGTAACTGTTGAAACCCCCTTATTCCTCGTTCATGGACGTGACCCACTTTTGCCTTTTGACGACGTTGCAAAACCCAAAACAGTAAATTATTCAGTTAGCAATAATAATAAGGAAGAACTCCTACTCAGGTTACAAAGTGTGTTTGAGGTTGTACAGAACTCCCTCCAAGTCAATAAGGAAAGAGTAGAATACAAACTTAATAACAATGCTAAGAGTATTGAATTTGCTGTAGGTGATAGAGTTTTTCATAAGAATGAACAAGTTGCCAAGGGCGTAAATAAGAAGTTTTTCAAGAAATGGCTATGACCTTATCGCATTGTAGAGAAGACCTCCCCCGTTAACTTTAAGATTAAGGAAATTAATGGAAGGAAGAATCAGTCGGTTCTTTGTAACCGGTTAGAGAAGTTTAGGGGCCGTGGTGATGTGTTTATTTGGGCCCAAAGAAATAAGGTAGGAAATAGTATAGTTAATAGTGCCCAGAGATTGAAGTGGAAGATTATACTCCCGTTCAATATGATAACTTAGATGTGGTTTCTGAGGAAGCGGATATGAACGAGGAAGTAGTAGAAGCTCCTGTTGAGACGGAAGTTAGTCCTGCTCAACCTGAGCTGAGGATAATAAGAGAACCCTATAGTTTACGTAGCCAAGGTCCTGTAGAGGACTTGTCTTGGGTCATGCCTATATCAAGGTTGTAAATTAGCGTTTGAATGATAGCTTATAAAACTATTGTGTTTTATGATATAGTCTGAGTGAATTAAGTTATATGGGTTCTAATAATTACCGTAATCATTTGTTGTTATGAACTGGAGCTGCTGTCCTGTAGTTGTGTAAAGTTTAGTTTGGTTACGGATTTAGAATTATTCTAAAAAAACCATGTGTTATGGTTGGTTTAAAGTGTGACCGGAGTCGAGGTCAGTAGGTCTCAAGTGAGGCAATATTGGTCATGATGGTTATGGCTAACAGGTTTAGGCATGCAGTCTCCTAGTCAATTTTGAGTAGAAGATGTTTGTCAGAAGTGCCTTGAAACCATGGGGTTATCACACCCTTAGTAATGTTATTTTATGCTTGTGTTAGTTGAAGGATGTTAATTAAGTTTTTCTTTTGTTTACCGTTCCTTCTACAATGTTTTGAAATGGTATGTAGAATGCGCTGTATATTATTACCTTGAAAGCTTGCAATTTACAGGTTAGGGGAATTTATTATGCTGAATGCTGGTGAATTGCATGTAAAATGTTTATTTTGTATTATTACAGGGCGAATTAAGAATGTCGATAGAATAAACGTAATATCGCCTTTGAGACTCCATCCAAAAATTTATGCGCACTTTCAGATAAATTATCTTTCAGAGTAAAGGATAGATTTCCCTATGTGAGAAGACAACTTGCGGTTTGTTTTCAGAAGGTATAAAGAAAAATGTCATATGTGAACATTTGCCTTTTGCTCGCATTCCTGTTGGTCGTGAGATGGCGACCAGTGAAACTACTGCACGAAGATGCTGCACTGGACTTGGACAAGGGCATGGTATTTGTAAGAAAGGGTGACGCGTTTTGAGGATTTATAAAGTTGTGAGATGCCTTATTGCAATTAAAGTCTTGTTTTTCTGTATTTGGATGACAAAATGTCACTTAAAGTAAGAGACATTCGAATTCAAAGTATCTATGATTTTGTGGAGAACATCTGATTTTAAAAATTTTGATTGCAGTAATATTTTGGAAAATTTAAAGTTGTTTTTTTTTCAGCTGAAAAGGTTATCTTCTCTAAATTAATTTATTATATAGATGTTCCAATTAAATCAAATATTAATCTAAGAAAGTCTTTTTTTTTTAAGCATAAATAGGTCAAGGGCAAACCCATTTTATTTATTAAATTTAGTCCATTTAAAGGAACAAATAAATTCTGTTAAAAAGGGAGGGAGGGGACACATGTGACGTGTTTAATCGTGCAGTTTCTCGTGCGTTTTTAAATTCAAACAGTGAGAATTGAAAAGATGGCCACACGTTGATGTGAGACCGCAGCTGACCGGTACGAGAGATTTACGTGCGAATGGATGGGGCGAGAAACGAACGAGCGTCCCCCAGAGTCCAGATCCGCTATATGAGGGCCGAGAGGATGAATCCACCTTCTCCCACGAGCGCCACTTTGGTAGCCTCTGTCCGGCAAGAAGGCGAAGCTCCCATGGTGACTGTGCGCCGTAGCAGAGAGCTTCATTCTGTTCCAATATCTGCAGGAACTGGTGTCGTCCAACAACTGCCACATCCTTCTGTTGTCCTTTACTCTGCTGCTATTGATGTACTCCCCTCCTCCCGTTGCCAGCCAGACGACAACGAATATGATGAAATAGCCAACCGTCGAATCTTATTCCAATGAAGACTTTTTTTTTTATAAAGTGAATTTTTGTTGTGAGTCTGAGTAACCTACACTAACATGTACACACGTTTTGCGGAATGCTTCGGTTTCATATTGTGAAAACATCTAAAGAAAAATAACTTAGTTTTCTGTAGGCTGTCTGCCCTCAAAACATTGTGGATGAGATAAGAGACGGAATCTCCTACACATCACACTTGTTTATAGTCACAGACACTGCTAATTTTCTTCTCACAATTGCTGAAATTTTCCAGTTAAGAATTTTCTTAGATTATTTGATAACTTGCAAAACTCTATAGTAAAATCACCACTTGATTCATTAGAAACAGAATAATCCTTTTAAAATTTGCAAAACTTGTAAGCAGTTAAAATTTAAGATTTTCTCACATTGTTTGTTGATTATTTCCTTAAAACCACCTTGCTTACACTAAATTGTAAGACATTTTCAGTCTGGCAAGCACATAAAGCTAGTATGCTAATATTATTTTATTTACTAACAGAGAGTTACGTTGTGAAAAAGTCAGTTATCATTTTAATAACTGTGTTGATTTGAAGTTTCTATCCGTTTTCATGCCTTCACTATATATAGCAACTTTGAATTCTCCAGCTAACCTGTAGAGTAACTTTCTTAAAAACATATTTTCTTTTGAGAATTTATTTTAAGGGAAAAATCTCAGGTGAGTATTTGAGGCCGAAGGGCCAGTTGTTATATTTTGCTGGTAACTACTTCATTTTGCTACACACTACTAACTTTGCTACACAGTAACGTCTGAGGTTTATCATATTACGTGAGAACGGACCAGAGGTGAAACTTCTGGTATTGAAACATTTGTTAACGTAACTAAGAGGTAACAGTTGGGTCTTCCCATTTCTTATTAAAGACAGATGGATTGACCACCTCTGAAATTATGATTGGCCTTGTTCAGTCACATGGAAATGAAAATAAATTAATCATTTAACCTATTTTATGTTATTGTACAACTATTCTTGTTTGAAAACTTCTCGCTCTAACATGGGGAGTCTTAGCAAATGCAGTGGAATTGATTTGAAATACTGCTGTGTTACTGTTTGTCACGTCTTTAAGTGATAATTATTGTTTGGGAAAATGGTTTGTCATTATAATAAGGACCTTTTTAATTCTTACTCTGGTAAGCTATGCTGTGAAATGATAAGAGCCCGCTTTTTATTTCGAGAGATATTGTATTATCAGTGGGGCTGTATGTAGTTAAGAAAAATCTTGAGTTTCATGGTGAGGTATTTTATTTTTAAAGCTCAATCCTTCTCGTAAAGTTACGTAACCCCATGAGAGGAATTTGCAAGATGTCACCATTAATTCATATAACCTTGCAGAATTAAAGGAAGTTACAACTTATAGTAGAAGGAATCAATTTGAGAATAAATAAACGACTTTAATGATATTAGTCTCTCTCTTATGGCATTTAAAACTGATTTATGAGTTTACATCCTCGAGGTTTTCTGAGTCAGATTTTTGGTTAAAATTTAGTCATGTGGGATCGCACCCATTACCTACAGTGTTTAGCTATGTGGAATCGCATCCCTTACCTGCAGTGTTGAGCTATGTGGGATCGCATCCCTTACCTGCAGTGTTGAGCTATGTGGGATCGCATCCCTTACCTGCAGTGTTTAGTTATGAGGAATCGCATCCCTTACCTGCAGTGTTAAGCTATGTGGAATCGCATCCCTTACCTGCAATGTTGAGCTATGTGGGATCGCATACCTTACCTGCAGTGTTGAGATATGTGGGATTGCATCCCTTACCTGCAGTGTTGAGCTATGTGGGATCGCATCCCTTACCTGCAGTGTATAGCTATGTGGAATCGCATCCCTTACCTGCAGTGTTTAGCTATGTATGATCGCATCCCTTAGCTGCAGTGTTTAGCTATGTGGGATCGCATCCCTTACCTGCAGTGTTGAGCTATGTGGGATTGCATCCCTTACCTGCAGTGTTTAGCTATGTGGGATCGCATCCCTTACCTGCAGTGTTGAGCTATGTGGGATCGCATCCCTTACCTGCAGTGTTTAGTTATGAGGAATCGCATCCCTTACCTGCAGTGTTAAGCTATGTGGAATCGCATCCCTTACCTGCAATGTTGAGCTATGTGGGATCGCATACCTTACCTGCAGTGTTGAGATATGTGGGATTGCATCCCTTACCAGCAGTGTTGAGCTATGTGGGATCGCATCCCTTACCTGCAGTGTTTAGCTATGTGGAATCGCATCCCTTACCTGCAGTGTTTAGCTATGTGGGATCGCATCCCTTACATGCAGTGTTGAGCTATGTGGGATTGCATCCCTTACCTGCAGCGTTTAGCTATGTGGAATCGCATCCCTTACCTGCAGCGTTGAGCTATGTGGGATCGCATCCCTTACCTGCAGTGTTGAACTATGTGTGATCGCATCCCTTACCTGCAGAGTTTAGTTATGAGGAATCGCATCCCTTACCTGCAGCGTTGAGCTATGTGGGATCGCATCCCTTACCTGCAGTGTTGAGCTATGTGGGATCGCATCCCTAAATCTGCAGTGTTTAGCTATGTATGATCGCATCCCTTACCTGCAGTGTTGAGCTATGTGGGATCGCATCCCTTACCTGCAGTGTTGAGCTATGAGGAATCGCATCCCTTACCTGCAATGTTGAGCTATGTGGGATCGCATCCCTTACCTGCAGTGTTTGAGCTATGAGGAATCGCATCCCTTACCTGCAGTGTTGAGCTATGTGGGATCGCATCCCTTACCTGCAGTGTTTAGCTATGTGGGATCGCATCCCTTACCTGCTGTGTTGAGCTATGTGGGATTGCATCCCTTACCTGCAATGTTGAGCTATGTGGGATCGCATCCCTTATCTGCAGTGTTGAGCTATGAGGAATCGCATCCCTTACCTGCAGTGTTGAGCTATGTGGGATTGCATCCCTTACCTGCAGTGTTTAGCTATGTGGGATCGCATCCCTTACCTGCAGTGTTTAGTTATGAGGAATCGCATCCCTTACCTGCTGTGTTGAGCTATGAGGAATCGCATCCCTTACCTGCAGTGTTGAGCTATGTGGGATTGCATCCCTTACCTGCAGTGTTTAGCTATGTGGGATCGCATCCCTTACCTGCAGTGTTGAGCTATGTGGGATCGCATCCCTAAATCTGCAGTGTTTAGCTATGTATGATCGCATCCCTTACCTGCAGTGTTGAGCTATGTGGGATTGCATCCCTTACCTGCAATGTTGAGCTATGTGGGATCGCATCCCTTATCTGCAGTGTTTAGCTATGTATGATCGCATCCCTTATCTGCAGTGTTTAGCTATGAGGAATCGCATCCCTTACCTGCAGTGTTGAGCTATGTGGGATCGCATCCCTTACCTGCAGTGTTTAGCTATGAGGAATCGCATCCCTTACCTGCAGTGTTGAGCTATGTGGGATCGCATCCCTTACCTGCAGTGTTTAGCTATGAGGAATCGCATCCCTTACCTGCAGTGTTTAGCTATGAGGAATCGCATCCCTTACCTGCAGTGTTTAGCTATGTGGGATCGCATCCCTTACCTGCATTGTTGAGCTATGTGGGATCGAATCCCTTACCTGCAGTGTTTAGCTATGTGGGATCGAATCCCTTACCTGCTGTGTTGAGCTATGTGGGATCGCATCCCTTACCTGCAGTGTTGAGCTATGTGGGATCGCATCCCTTACCAGCATTGTTCAGCTTGTAGTGCTGAGATGTTTGAGACGATGTTCTAGTTTTAAGCTGTCCTTGATGTGAATTGCGATTTCTTTTGTTTTTGTTGAGGACACGATGTGTCAGTTACTATTACTTAAAAAGGAAGGTTTTACTGTATCTATGGCATGCGAATTTTCATCTTATTGATTTGTTTTCGAATAGTGCCTGTTGTGTTTTTTATACTTAGTCTCATTATCCAATGTCTGAAGTTATGAGTTTTTAATGTAATGAATGTTATGTATATTTAGTAATACACCTGATATTTTAAGTTTATATCTTAAGGTCATAATATTCCTGTGAAATACAAAACATATTTACTTGCTAACGGGAACCTTATATGACAGAGCCGAGAGAAAATGGGTCGTCGGTTACTGTTGCTTAATCAATATGTCGTGTTTGCTGGTGGGCGACAAGTGCAATGCTCATGGGAAAATGGAAATCTTGTTATATAAGAATAGCGTGTGAATTATAAGGCTAAGATGCTTAAAAATTTCACATTACACTTTAATGATTGGGTACCCTCTTCGTAATATCAGCTGGACGCTGGAGTTTAGGTGTTGTGTAAGCAGTTGACTCGCCTCTGTTGGAAGTACTTTATGTGTACTCATTTTAGTTAAGCGATGTTCAGTGGGAGTAGTATTCTGACTCATGTTTGATATTGTGGTGATGACCGCTTGGTGTAGCAGAGAATTTATTATTCGTGTGTGAGGCTCTGGATGAGAGCACCAGTCTGTATGACCCTAGTAGAGTGCTTACGAGGTAAAGTTGATATTGATTATTGTTGAAGCTTACGCTCAGAGCTGGAAGTAACTGAATCTTATGGTTGGGACCCATGGAGACAGGAGGAATTTCTTTCTTTTAAGCACCTTACCACACCGTTCTGAGGCCGAAACGTTGATGATAATGTAGAATTTTGTGTGAAACGACCTTCGTCCCATCTCTCTCATACACATTGAAAATTGTCCAAAGCACTCAGACGTGTTGGGCTGTGGTGCTTGGTTTGGGAAGGAGGCTATCCTCTCCCTTTAATGTTTGTTTGAATTTAAAATTGTACGATTGAAAGGCATAAAATATTTAATTGTTGTATAAATCAGAACTTTGCCGAGAATCAAATAATGCCGGACTTGCCAGTTTTACTGATTTTGTGTAAATTAAAATTATACACCATAACGTCCTTTTAGTTGTTCAATAATTATTTCTGCTGGTAGGAAATACATTGAACTCATATAGACCTCAAAGCTGCCCCGTAATTATTTTATGTACTTTGTGTGAAAAACCCTGTAGTAAGTCAGAATGTGGGGACGACTTCAAAGAGGGAACAACGAACAGCCAGGGCGGGTGCTCCCCTGGTCGCAGGTGTTAATGTTTGATTGGCTGGGTTCTGTCACTCTGTCCTGAGTGGCTGGCGGAAAAAGAAGTGCGCTGCGGAGGCTGACTGTAGAATTGTGGTGTCGGGAGCTATTAGCATTGTTGGCGGAGGAAGCAAGGACTTATTCCAGGGCAGTGAATGTGTGCACATCCTGTGTCCGTAGTGGTGTATTTTGGAACGCCTTTTGAACTCTATAAATTAAGGGCCTTACTAATTATTATTTTTATTAAGAATTAAGAATTTTAAGTTTAGAGCCCTGACTGAAATATGCCGAATTAGATAAAACGTTTAAATCATCGTTATTTAGAAGAACAGATTTACAGTTGTGGCATGTGAAATATTTCTTTATATGAGTATGAATGACGAGCATGGGTGTGGAGTTGAGAATAGATAAAGTGAGACAATGTAGAGAGATGGTTGGTTTGTCGAAGCCCTCGCTCTAAAGATGTCGCGTAATTCTCCTCCAGACGCACTGTTTCCTTGGTCAGTATATATTGAAGAGAACTAATCTTATGGAATTTGAGTAAATTCAGATCCATGGTAAATTCTCGTGACTTTATTGTCGTAAAGTAATACTTTGTGTTTGATAGCGTGAGTGTCTGCCTCAGAATGTCGTCAGTTAGATTTCCGAGGCTCCGTTACATAAATAGTTGAAATATGTATTTAATCAGTTGAAAAACAACTTCCTATTGTTGTTGAATCTGAGGATTTTTCTTGTAAGTGTCTAGAACTGTATCACGCTTGGTGTGAATTTTATCTAAATTAATTTAATTGAAAGAAACATACTCTTTCATTCATAACAGGTTAACCTGGACTCTGGTTTATTTAAGTAACAGAATATAACTATATTGATGAAACTACTCTACAAAACAGAGAGCATTAAGTTTTAAGTGAAAAATTAAGGTAATTGAACAGCGAAATGACAGATAATTTATCATGGAAGGGCTTCAAATCACAGTTGAAGTCTCAACCAAAGAGAGCGGACAATTAGGAAAAACGTAACCATTTCAGGTAAGAGATGGCCTCTTGGCAACAAGGAGAAAATTGAACATTGGTTTATATGTAGGAGTGAAAAGATGTGCAGTGTATATTTTATCCTTTAGTGCGCATGGCGTGTTTTGGATTCATTGGTTTCTTATTAACGGACAATACTCCAGAGTAATGCTCACTCATGGAAGCAGCTCTGGTTCCTCCCTCATATCCTCAGCTTAAATATTTAGGAAAAGTGATTAATAAAGACTGTCCCTTTTGCAGAAGAAGAGTCCTCGTGTCAAATCATGTTTTTCAAGTCGTAGGATCTGAATCGTGTCCTTGTTTAAGTTGTTACTATAATATAGTTGTCCGTGGACATTGCTTAAAGTGTAGTATGACTTTTCTTATATGCAGTTTTTCAACTAACCCTTTAATTTTGAATTAAATGAATTTATGAAATGAACAGTTTCGCTGTTCGTATTATCTAATTCGAATCCATTTAATTATCAGAAGTTATGGTGCAGTGTTTCGGAAATGATTAAGTTCTCGTCAGAGATTTAATATAAGACAAGTTTAAGATTGCATGTCATATTTTCTATTGTTATTGTATTTTAAGGACTGAATGGGAATATAGCTAGGAGAGTTCTCTAAGGGAGAACGTATTATTTTATTGTACTTTATTGAACGTATTTGCTTATTGTGTGTGGTATCACATAGCGCCTCTGGCTATTTAATAAATAATAATTAGTATAGTGTGAAGGTGGTATGCCGTCCATGTACTTTAAACTATATATAAGGCTGATATGCTCGTCGTAATATCAGAGAGAGAGGTCATAGACAATATAAATAGCCTCATTAAGACGCCTTTGCGGTCCTGGGCTGATATTCTCCATGAATCTCCACGCTCCCAGAAGAGAGCTTTAGGCTGTCGGCTACATAATGCAACTACATATGTGCGTAAGTGTCCCAATTCCCTTGTTTCGAGCGAGTATTGGGCGGTGGCAGCATTACCTCCCCCTTTATCATCACTCGGAGATTTGTGAAACCGCCTTATCTACCGTCAATACTCTGTCGCTATTCGCCCACAGCTGGTATCAGTACGGCAATAAGTTGGAAAAGTATATAGAGATGCTAATTGTTATTTAATATTTAAATAAAGTATTTAGGGATACCAATTGTTATTTAATATTTAAATAAAATATTTAATATGTAAGTAACATTTTAGCAACTAACACTATTTTCAAATCTCAAGCTTCATAAAAATAATCAATTGGAATCAAAAGAAATATTACCTGCCTTCTTATTCTGAGTAGAGACTCTCTTCTTCCGAGTCACTCATTGAGTCTTCATTGCATGAAATTCCAATTTTAACGGCGATTCTATCAATTTGAATATCCAACAGTCCATCACTTTTGAAATATGCCATTTCAATGTTCTTTACATGTTTTCAACATTGTTCCCATTGTTCGATAGAATAGCTGCCAAACAACTGTTTACACAATTTCTTCTTGTGATCAATAGATGAAGATATTTCTTCGCGTATCTTCCATTTTATGTTTCCCCAGAGAAGTTCGATTGGGTTTCGATCTGCGTTTAATTTGGGCAACCTCATGACCATGTGATATGATGCTTTCATAAACTTTAAATTATTTTACACTTAAAACTTGATTTACTAACAGCAAATTGGCATTTCATCAAGCCAGATGAAAATGAAATTTTATATATTTTTAGCCTCTCTTGAATTTCTTGTTTAGTGTTTGCCAATGTGTGTTTCTTATTTAGATGAACATTATGGTAGCTTGCATTATCAAGAACAATTACACCTTTCAGATAAATTTGGAAGCAGTTTCTGTTTGACCCAAGTGGAAAACATTTCGTTAACTCATATTGTCATCGTAATCCCCCCATTTCTGCTTCGATGTGTGCATTCGGGACAAAACCTTGTTCTCCTCCTGCATGCACAATAATCAACAGCGTACCTTTTCCAATAGTTTCGGTGACACCGAGTTTCTTGTCCGACTGCCAGCAAGAACTAACACAATATGTAGCATGCACGTATGTTTCGTCTTCATAAACAATCGTCCTACCTGTTTCTCGAAACTGTCGCATTTCTTGTAGATATCTACTTCCTATGCACTAATGTCAGGTTTCTCCAGTATAATTCTTCTCCTCGACTGGCATTTCTTCCCAAAAATTGCCGCAAGTATTCCCTGCTACAATCTAAAACCCTGTCCTCCCGCAAAGCCTTGTTTAATTTTTTTTAAATATTGAGACAGTTTTCCTGACGGTATAAAACTCATGTACTTTTCATCTCACAAACACCACTCAGAAAATCATCCACTTGAATTCTTCTTGTGTTGTGTTTTTGTACCCATTGGCATTGAAAAACTCAGACTTTTTTTACTGTTCACGTTTCCGTCAGCCATAATATTCTCGACTGTAGTTGCTCAAACTCCCCTAGCATCACTTGTCGCATCAGCGACATTGTACTTCAGCTCCTACAATTACTTCTGGTCTTTTAAATTGGCAACATTGTACACATCTCTCGTGCCTGCTCCTGTAAAGGCCGTCCCAAACTTATTGTTGACTTGAGTTCTTGTGAGGTTGATGGCGAAAGTCCGCTCGGATCGTGTAACACAGATCACAGTGTGACGAGCATGAAATTGTGGCTCTTCCTGTACGAATACGCTCAACAGACCCCCTCCACTTCCACAAGCTCCGCCCAAATGGCAGTCTCATGACCCTGGGGTCTTCGCAAATAGCTTTGTTCGTTGTCCCACTATATTTGCAATATTTTATTTGAGTTATTGCAATTTATAAAAATGACATCATAATTTATGAATGGAATAATATTATAAGATTTGATGATAAGGCCTAGGATTATTTCAATTTTCTAATTCTGTATTACAAGAAAATCTTACAGGAATGTGTGTTCTAGTATGTTTAACTTAACATTTGTTTTGAACATTGGTGGTTCAATGTCCTCTGTGGTGACTACAAGTGAGAAGTTTTCTTTAACTAACTGCATTTGTTGATTGGTAATAATTGTTTGTGATATGCAGCTTCGACTGCATCCCATGTCTAGCAAAGCGTAATATTCCTTGCCCTGAATATTGACCAATACTCTGGGAGTATTTGTTTTCACGTTCGTGTGGCAAGGTCATTGTTGACGTGAATTGGCGGCTTCCTGATTAACGCTTACAATGTCATGTCAAATCATCTTCATCTGGGTCGCAGAATTATAATTACATTCAGCCAGTTTCCTTGTTTTGTGTTATTTCCTGACCCGAGGCACATTTTTCGTGTTGATAAATATTTTCCGCAGTTATGGGCCAAATTAGTTTTTGATTCTTCGAAACCTTCGTACACTATCGGTTTGAAACTAAAACTTTTGATTTGTAAACAAATCACATTGTTTACTATGGTGTCCCACTTAAAGGCAGAGTGCAATCTTGTTTGGGCTTCACTCCTTAGCCCTACAAAGGTTTTTTTTTTGTCTTTCTGTGCACTTTCACTATGCTGCATTTCCTCATAACCGTCTGGATTCTCATCATGGTTCGTTTTACATGTGTGCAATTTCCCTTTAGCTGATTTGTTTTTCCCTGCTCTGTTGCTGTTCCACTTTGTAGCATGCGATTCCTCTTTTCAAACTGTGAGTTTCTATTATGAAATAAACTTCACTATTACCTGTTCGGTCCACGTTTCAGAATTAATTTGTTATTTTACAAGGTTTTCTGTTTCTTGTTCAAACCCATGTAGCAAGCCACAGTCGGCCGACTGTGGTTTTATTGCTGGCACTGCTGGATGACTGCTGGCATTGAATACTTATGGGTTTAAACAAATGAACATGTTATGGCTGACTGCTCGCAACAGGACACTCATCAATGGCATGTTAATGCGATGTCAATGGAAATGAAACTGATGGCTGAGAGTCAGTATACAGATAATGACCCACAAATGATTTGCCAGCTGTATTCCAGCACTGGCAGCACTTTACTTATCCATATTTGGCCGTTGATGGCACTTCACTATAGTGTTTCACACACTTAAGAGACAGTCTTCCAACTGTGGTTTTATTGCTGGCATTGATGGATCACTGCTGGCCCAGAAAACATATGGGTCTACACAACTGGCCCTGCTATGGTTAACTTTTGGCACCAAGATATTTCGCATGGCTTTTTATGGCCCACTGATGGAATCTTGATGAAAATAAAACTCATGGTTGAGGGTATGTGGTGACCCTACACCACCATGATTCAAAACAGAGCAAAACACTAGAAACATTAAGGCTCATCCAAAAGCATATGATCACACTAAACCACAAATTGAAAAAACTCAACAACATAACACTTCCAAGTTAATACATTTTATTCTCATTTCGAAAACATTGTTGGTTCATTTCACATTTTCTTATAAACCTTCTTCGATATACACTCATAAAAAACGGCATAAAATTACCCGAGGTGCGTCACCACTGTTAACACCACTATACAAAATACATAGAACAAAACTCCTCAAACTAGTAAGTATAAAAAATTTTTTGTAGATAAACGTCTATATATTAAAAACAAATTATTAAATACACATAATTTATAATAACAACGTAGCCTTTTAAATTTCAGCAAATTGACATAATAATTTTAAAAGTATATAATACTGACCGTGCGCCCTTTCGACTTCTCTGCCTCATTATTATATTCTCCCAAGATGTACACGAATGCATAAAACTGTAATTGGAAAACTTTTACAAATCAAAGTATGAAATACAGAAGGTGCACGTTTGACAAATTAATTTGACCAGGCGTGGACAGTCGCCCTAAAGATTTGGCACAACACAATTCTATTTGCGCGGGTCAATAACCACAGCCTTCGATTCAAGGTCAAGTTCACGAAGTTCTTTAGAGGTACCTCGCAAAATGTAGTTTATACTTTCCAACTGAGTAATCATTACTGTTCGTTTATAATTTTTTTCCGTTACCACGCTCGCTTACAAGCGAGACCCGATATTACAAACAAGTTCTGTTTCAGAATAATCAATGTAAACCCAAATGATCTACCTCTTGACACAACTTATTTAAAAAGGGTGTTCCTACAAGCGGCTTGGCGCTTCAGAACAATAATTAGAGCAAATCCACGGACAGGGCAGCATTTATGTCCTACAAGAGGCCTGACGAGACTAAAACAAAATTTAAAAGATTAAAAAAATTTCACTATAATGAAAACTGGCCAGCTCGCAGCTTTAGCTATACAAATCAAAGTGACCGGTCATAAGAATTATAACTATGACAATATTAAAATATTATACGTAAACCTTGAGTTGTGGCGCCCGAGATTAATCAGAATCAAGTCGGCAGAACAAATGGAGCGACCAAAGACGAGTTCTAACAGGGTGCTACGAGTTACAGATATGCATATAAAAAGGACCCGAAACCACCTTAAAGAAGCCAAAACCCAAAATTCAAACGTGCTGGCCGAGAAAAATTCTACATATATCACCGCAACCCGCCAGAAATGAATTTAGCACTTACACAAACTAATGCAAAAACTACTGCCCTGTTAATCAAAATGGCTTGCGTCACAACTCACCTAGATCTGGACGCATCTCTCGACATAATATTTGAACAATCTAAAAATAACCATGATTTGGCAAGTTTCAAAATTACCCACCAACGATACTAATATATTAAAAATACTAAAGATCGCACTTTTAATCCCATGATGGAATCACAGCAGCGGCTAACACCAGTAGTGCCAATGAAGCGAAGAAAGGCTGCCAAAAGGTGTTAGGTATATCGTCGGAACGACCGACATCTTGGAGCACCAGTTTATGAGTAACATAGGAACGTGTTAAGGGGAAAGGAAGAGTGTAATAAGGGAGGGGCAGGAAAAAGTATAGCAGATACCGAGCACACCAGGCCAAACAAAGTAATTCGAAATCCTATGAAAAGACTTGCTAAACCCTGTTGCCCTCCCTACACGGTATCGTGAAAATAGGAGAGCACCGTGGGCCGCAAAGACACAGTAACTACCACATTGCAGGCACGACCATTCTTCCTGGTAAAATACAACACAACATATTTTAGGACATAGGGCAGGTTTACGCCCAATCCCAAATCCCTATTTATTTACCTCTGAACAAAATTAATCATTACACTGAGCCTGATGGAGCTGCACAAAGAAATCAGGATACCCTTGAATCATACAAACTTATGAAGAAGGATGCTCCTCGGACTGCATCTCGAAATCCTCAGAGTCATACTTTCGAGAGAGCCAATCTGCGACTTGGTTTTCGGACCCTCGAACATGATGAATCCAGAATCAAAAACGAGACAAGCGCAAAAAAACATTCCTAAATATCCTAGTTGTTGAGGGTGTTTGAGCACCCAACTCAATGCCTGGTTGTCCGTGTATCGATCACATTCCTTGTAGTCTATATATGATGCGAACTTCTCCAACCCAAAGTTGCACGCCAACGTCTCTTTTTCATATGTTCTTAGATTACGTTCGGCCTGTGTAAAACTGCGACTGGCGAAAGCGACTGGTGATAAGCTGCTATCATGCAACTGACTCAGCACCGCGCCTAAAACCAGAGAGAAGGTATCGACTTGCAAAACGAATATTTTTGTAAAGTCGGGTAATTGAAGTGCAGGTGTTGATGACAAGATAATCTATGAGGCGTCCAAAGAGGCCCCCTACCTGGCTTAACGCTTAAATTCTGCCCACTTCTTCTTCAACTTGTTCAAGGGAATCGCAAGTCCCCAGTAGCGATCAATAAATATCGCATAATATCCCATTATGCCCAGAAATGTTTGCACCCCTTTAAGAATGGATGCGGGAAACCCAAAATGGGCGCCACATAATCGGAGTTAATGAGAAGCCTACCCTCACAAAGCAGATACCCCAGAAAATGAACCTTGTTGGACCCAAGCGTGACCTTCTGGTTCAGGTGAGCCCAACTTCTCTCATTTTGGTAAAGACCAGCCTAAGGTGTTCCAAATGCGAATCAAAGTCGCAGCTATAAACAACAATGTCGTCGATGTAGTTGAATACAAATTTGTATTTGAACTCCGACAACATGTAATCAAGCACTCGGGAGAGGGCCTGAGTCCCAAAATTCGAACCCATTGGGATCGTGGTGAATTCATACTGAATCCAGGGAATTGAGAAATCAGTGTACTTACAACCAGACGGATCCAATAGGTACTGATCAAAACTGTTGTTGAGATCGAGGACTATAATGGTCTGGGCATTGCCTAGGTGTTGTAGGATGCAATGGATCGTTGAAACAGGAAACGGATCTTGTATTTTTCGGTTAACTCAGGAGTGATTCACAACCAACCGGTACATGTCACTATCGCATTTACACACCAAAAAACCGGCTAAGCAGTTATCAGATTTAAAAAGAACGATTACTCCTGCCTCTAACAATTATTCGATAATTGCATGAAAGGGCTTTAGTTTCGACAGAGGGTACCTAAAGTGGCGGTCCCGAACCTGTATATTATAAGTTAGGGAAAACTTATGTGGGAGTACGTCGCATTTACCTATCCTGGGTGTTATAACATCTCGAAACTCACTTTTGAGATCCTCCAGTCTACGCTGGTAACTAGCCTCCTCTAAATAATTTACCTCAAAACACAAACCTAGAGGTGGTGTCAGCCTCAACACTCAATCCTGCACGAATATTTGGGGCGAACCCAAAGGAAAGAAACAAAGAATCGAAATCAACCATGCTCTAATTCTTCCCGAGAAAGTCGAGACCCAATATGTGATCTTGGATGAGCTGATAATATACCCAAAACTGAATGTCCCAGGCGACTTATCCGATCTTGATATTGAGAGTATCCAACTGGTTAGACTGTAACTCATCTCTATTAGCCACTTAAACAACTAATTCCGGGACAACACTAATACGGCCCTTGGAGACAATATTAAGATCTAACGAATGCTCAAGAAATCGAACACTCATGACACTATGTGTCGCACCAGTGTCGATTAAGGCCAAAAAATTTCGTCCCTCACAGGTGATGCTAACAAAACACTTAAATATTAGGAGTGTAAGGTTATGATTGGTACTCGTGGCCCTGCGCTTTCCACCTGTCACACACCGTTTCCCTGCTGCTGACAAAAACGATGCACACGCTCGGTCTATCCGTATCGGAAACTACGGCGATCAGCTAAACTGTGTCTATCGACATTAAAATTTGCCAAAAGGTGACCAAAGCATGCACAGTTCACACAACACATAGGTGACCTCGTCTGCCGATGCTCCTCAGATCGTGGTGGGACCCCATAGCTCATTAAGTTACCTTGGGGCGGTGCGCTAAACCTGGTGTCAAACTATCAACTCTAGCCACGGTAGACAAAGAAATACTTCTTTGCACCTCTATCGCGAAAGAGCGTAATTCCACGAAACTCTTGTGAGTAGTCAAGAGTGCGCAATTGACCTTAACAACGGATGACAAATTACCAACGATCACACCAGTTATTTCAAACTCCGACGGACACATGCATAAAGCCTCGTGAAGATTCTGTATAAATTGAATGAAATCGCCCAAAGGCTCATCAGCCCTTTCAGCTCTGTATACCAACTCAGTTTCTGACTGCCATCTAACATTCGGGGGAAAATCGCTCGAAGAATGGGCTGTTTAAAACCTAGAAAAGTCCCACCTAAAGGAGCGCTTAGTTCCTATTGTAACAACTCCAGGATAAAACACTCGACCTTGACAGTAGGGTATCTGAGTACGTCCGTTTCGGGGCATAAATTCATATGTACTAATTTGCTAACATTAATTGGAAAATACTGAATTAACACGGGTTAAAGTTTAAAGAATAAATTTGATTCAGGGATATATGTCGAAGTTTTGTAACGGATATAGAAACCGCTCTTCCACTCACTGCAACAGCCTGCATCACCTAACACCCCTGGGTGCACAGGTTCTGTACTGCAACACTCCGTAATTCAGCGACTCTAAGGCATTGCTTGACCTCCACAACGGAGTCCCGCAGGAATTCTAACAGCTCATCGCGTTTCAGGCTGTAGACGAAGCCAACTGGCAGACTCATGGTGGATATCGAAAAAAGAGAACAATAAAATAACAAGTGAAATAAAGGCACTCGATACAACTTACAAGTGCGAAAATAATAATGAACATTCCAATGTGTAACGCGCCAGCAACGTCCTAGCAGAAGTACGTGCACTTTAATTGTGGTGGTCCTATACGACAATTATTCAAAGCAGAGAAAAACACTAGAAACATTAAGGCTTACCCAGAAGCTTATGATCTCACTAAACCACAAATTAAAAAAACTCAAAACCATAACACCTCCAAGTTAAAACTTTTATTCTCAGTTCGGAAACAGTGCTGGTTCATTTCACATTTCCTTAATAACCTTCTTCGATATATACTGATAAAAAACTGTATAAAATGACACGAGGTGCCTTACCAATATTAACACCACTCTACAAAACATATTGAGCAAAACTCCTCAAACAGAAATAGTCAGTATTAAAAAAATGTGTATAGATAAACGGCTGAATATAAAAAAACCACTAATTAAATACTCATAATTTATAATTACAACCTAGCCTTTCCACATATGACAAATTAATCCGATCAGGAGTGTACAATCGCCTTAAGAAGCCAAAATCCAAAATTAAAACGAACTGGCCGAAACAAACTCTACCTATATCGCCGCGGCCCACCAAAATTACTTTAGCAATGACATGAACTAACGCAAAACTACTGCCATGTAAATCAAAATTTCTTGCGCCACAACTCACCTAGATCTGGCCGCAACTCTATAAATAATATTTGAACCATTTAAACATAGCAATTTCGAAATTACGCACCAACCACACTGATATCTAAGAAATATTAAAGATCGCACTTTTAATCACTCGGACGATTATCCATGATGGAATCACAGTAGCAGCTAACACCAGCAGTGTCGATGAAGCAAAGGAAGGCCGCCAAAAGGTGTTAGGTATATCGTCAGAACGACCGACGTCTCGGAGCACCAGTTTATGAGTAACATAGGAACGCACTAAGGGGAAAGGAAGAGACTAGAAATGGAGGGGCAGGACAAAGTATATAGGACACCAAGCACACCGAGAACAAACCAGGCACCGCACTCATAGGTGTCGAAACAATGTATTTTCTGTGGCGGGTGATTCAAAACCCGGCATAACCCCCCACTCAAAATTTTGCTAATCACAAACACTAAGTTACATAATACATTCCTCTGTGGCTCCCTACACATACACAGACAAAATCACAAGTTCAACACAGACATCGAAGTGAAGAAACAGTAGAAGAAAGATGTAAGTGGAAAAAGAAGCATAGTGTCAGTAGAAAGTACAGTACATCCATAGGTTAACACAGAACAGTGACACTCAGACAAAATACCTTCGTGTCTTGTAGACACTCAATTCGACGAAACAGCGTTCATCCCTGGGGATGATTTTGGTGGATAACAACCAAGCAGGGCTCTTCTCAAGAGGCAGCGACGAGAGGGGCGCGACTCAACCACTTCAGCCCAGATCCGCTAATGCACAAAGACGAAACTTCGAGTCCTTATTTATCACAGGAGACTCCAACAGTCGATCGGGACAGCTCGCGTGGAATACTGGGAAAAAACATTAAAAATTGGGGTACTGAGAATAGAAGTACGACATTATAAACAAAAAGGAAGGGAATTGGGAAAGGATACGAAATGCTAACTTCAAAACCAAAACGAACATTAAACTAATACATAATGAAAGTACAACAAGCATCCATCTAAGTTCTACAGATATAAGGTTTAAGGTGCATTACACAGGATTTACAGTAAATGAAACCAGATTTTAAAGAAACATTTATACAGTGTTGGGAGCCAGAAACTTGTGGACCGTGAAGGGGCCCACAATTTCGGGATATATTTACTACCAATGTCATTTGAGAGATCAGATAAACTTCAATTCCTGCACAGGACCATGTCTCCAATAGAGAATTTCGCAGGAGACTGAGATTGATCAAGGTGGGTTTTGACAGCATTTTAGGCATCGCTCAAACAAAAACCTCTCCAAATTACTTATCAGCTGAGCATCAACGAGGGGAGAAGCATGTAGTTGAAGACCCCAAATATTTAGGACGGGAGATCAAAGAGGGCTACCGAGGAAAGGTATAGAAGGCAGGACCTCAGTAGAACTGCGAAGAATGCTTTTGAATCCTACATTCACAAATTTCAAGTTCTGGTCCCATAACGAATGATCCCGGTTGTGAAAGATCAATAAACATGCCTCGAGGTTCTTGTTGAATCTTTAGGGAAATAAAGGCTTGATGTGAAGTGTTTCACTGCCCATTCAAAAAAGCATGTCTTTGAACACCATTGATATAAAATATGTCATGTCATCTGTAAGGATCTCTGAGGAAGCACTGAATATTTTCCAAACTTGTTCATTAAGAGCCTTAAATATTGTCATAGTATTCATATTTCTCCGAGGGAGAAGGATGCTGAACTTGGTAAAAGTGTACATAAGAATCAATATGCATGTATGACACCTCCTGGACCGCTCAATCGGACCAAAGATATCAAGTTGGATAACTTGCCATGGGGCCTCGGGATTGTGCAACACATCCTGGCCGACATTAGCTTGTTGAGCCTGCTTGCATCTCTAGCATGCATCACATGATTGCACAAAGTCACTGACCAGGCGAGGCCAAGCAAAGTAATTCGAAATCCTATAAAAATTATTGATGACCCCCTGGTACCCTCCCAACATGGAATCGTGAAAATAAGAGAGCACCATAGGACACAATGACACAGGAATTACCACTTTGCGGGCACGACCATTCTTCCTGGTAAAATACAACACATTTTCTAGGACATAGTACAGAGTTACTCCCAATCCCAAATCCCTATTTACCTCTGAACGAAATTAATCATTAGACTGAACCTGACAGAGTTGCACAAAGATACCAAGAATCCCTTGAATCACACCAAATGATACCAAAGGATGCTCCTCGAACATTGTCTCGAACTACTCAGGGTCACACATTCGAGAGACCGCATCTGCGACTTGGTTTTCAGACCCTCGAACATGATGAACCCGGAATCTAAAATGAGAAAACAGCATAACCCACCTTCCCAATTTCCCTAGTTGTTGAGGGTGTTTGAGCACCCAGCTCAATGCCTGGTTGTCCGTGTAGATATCACATTCCTCGTGCTCTGTATATGATGTGAACTTCTCCAACCCAAATATGCACGCCAATGTCTCTTTTTTATACATGCCTAGATTACGTTCAGCTTGTGTAAAACTGCGAATGGCGAAACCGACCAGTGCTAAGCTGCTATCATGACATTGACTCAGCACTGTGCCTAACACCAGAGAGAGGCGTCGACTTGAACAACTAATCTTTTAGTTGAAAGTCGGGTAAGTGAAGTGCGGGTGGTGATGACAAGATCTTCGTTAAGGAGTCGAAAGAGGCATCTTGCTCGGCTTCCCACTTAAATTCTGCTCCCTTCTCCTTCAAGGGAGCCGCAAGTTCTGAGTAGTGATCAATAAATCTCGCATAATATCCCATTATGCCCAAGAATTTTTGCACCCCTTTTAAGAATTTTCGGACACGGAAATCCCAAAATGGGCGCCACATAATCGCTGTCAATGAGAAGCCTCTCTTCACAAGCAGATGCCCCAGAAAACGAACCTTGTTGGACCCAAGCATGACTATCTTCGGGTTCAGGTTAGCCCAACTTCTCTCATTTTGTTAAAGACCAGCCTAAGGTTATCCAAATGCGAATCAAAGTCGCCAATATAAACAATAATGCCGTCGATGTAGTTGAATTCAAATTTGTATTTAAACTCCAACAACATGTAATCGAGCTCTTGGGAGAGGGCTTGGCTAGGTAGTCGAAAAAGCAGTGTATATATAACGGGATGGCTCCAACAGGCACTGATGGAAACTGTTGTTGAGGCCGAGGACTCAAATAGTTCGGGCTTTGCCAAGGTGTTGTGGGGCGGAATGGGTCGTTGGAACAGGAAACAGGTCTTTGTGTATTTTTCGGTTAACTCAGGAGTGATTCACCACCAACCGATATGTATCACTATCGCATTTACACACCAAAAAACTGAGTGAACAGTAATCATATTTAGATGGAATGATTACTCCTGCCTCGAATAATTTGTCTATAATTTCGCGAAATGCCTTTAGTTTCGGTGGTGGGCACTTAAAGTGGCGGCCCCGAACAGGTATATTATCACTGAGGGAAAACTTATATGGGAGTACGTCGCATCTACCTATCCTGGATGTAATAACATCTCGAAACCCACTTTTGAGATTCTCCAGTCTACGCTGGTAACTAGCCTCCTCCAAATAATTTACCTCAAACCAAACCTACAGATGGAGTCATCTTTAACCCTCAATCCCGCACAAAAATTTGGGGCAAACCCAAAGGAAATAAACTAAAAATTTAAATCTACTATTGCCCTGGTCTTCCGGAAAATGTCGAGACCCAATATAAGATCTTGATTGAGCCATTAATATACCCAAAACTGAATATCCTAGGCGAATCTTCCAATCTTGACATGAAGTGTAACCACCTGGTTAGACCGCAATTCATCTCCATTAGCCACAAAGATCTAACAAATGCTCAAGAAATGAAACACTCATGACACTATGTGTCGCACCATTGTCGATTAAGGCCAAAAATTTCTTCCCCGAACACTTAAAGATTTGGCACGGAAGTTTACGACTAGTACTGGTGGCCCCACGCTTTCCGCCAGTCACATGTCGTTTCCCGGCTGCTGACAAAAACTATGCACATGTCCGGTCTGTCCGCATCGGAAACTACGATGCTCAGCTAAACTGCGTCTATCGGCATTACAATTTGCCGCAAGGTGACCAAATCATACACAGTTCACACAACCTATAGGTGACATTGTCTGCCGATTCTCCTCAGATCGTGGTTGGACCCCCATAGCTCCTGCAGATGCCTCCGGATCGTGCGCTAAACATGGTTTCAAACTATTAACTCTTGCCGCGGTAGGCGAAGAAATACTGGTTTGCACCTCTATTGCGAAAGAGCGTAATTCTGCGAAACTCTTGGGAGCAGTCAAGAGTGCCCTAACGGCCTTAATAACGAATGACAAATTACCAACGATCATACCAGTAAGTTCGGACTCCGACAGAGTCATGCATAAAGCCTCGTGAAAATTCTGTATAGATTGAATGAAATCGCCCAACGACTCATCAGCCCTTTAAGCTCTGTATACCAACTCAATTTCTGACTGCCGTCAAGTGAGCGGGGATAAAGCGCTAGAACAATGAGGAGTTAAAAACCTAGAAAAGTCCCACCTAAAAGAGTGCTCAGCTCCTCTTGTAATGTCTCCAGGATAAAACCCTTGACCTTTACTGTAAGAGCTGTGAGTTCGTTTCCGGACATAAAATCATAGGTACAACTTTGTTAATACTCATTATAAAATGCTGTTTTAACACGGGGTCCAATGAATTTAAAGGAAAAATCTAATTCAGGGATTTGTGTACAAGTTGGTAACAGAAATAGAAACCCTCATTTCCACTCAATGCAACAGGCTGTCTGGAGAGCGGCTGTGTCACCTAACACCCCTGGGCGCGCAGGCTTCGCACGTCGACACTGTGTAATTATGCGACTCTAAGGCTCTGCTCGACCTCCATACCGGAGTCCCGTAGGAATTCTAGTAGCTCATCGCGTTTCAGGATGTACACGAAGCCAACTGGCAGACTAATAGGGGATATCGTGAAACAGAACGACAAAAAAAAAAAAAACCAAGTGAAATAAAGGCACTCGATACAACTTACAAGTGCGAAAATAATAATGAACATTCCAATGTGTAACGCATCAGCAAAGTTTTAGTAGAAGTACGTGCACTTTAATTGTGGTGATCCTATACGACAATTATTTAAAGCACATCAAAACACTAGAAACATTAAGGCTCATCCAAACGCTTATGACCACACTAAACCACAAATTAAAAAACTCTAAACCATAACACTTACAAGTTAATATATTTATTCTCATTTCGAAAACATTGCTAGTTCATTTCACATTTCCTTCGATATACACTCATAAAAAACTGTATAAAATGCCCCGAGGTGCCTCGCCACTATTAACACCACTATACATATTGAGCAAAACTCCTCAAACAGGAGTAGTAAGTATAAGAAAAATACGTATAGATAAACGGCTAGATTTTAAAAACAACTATTTAAATACACATAATTTATAATAACAACATATCCTTTAAAGATTAACCTGCGCCCTTTCGGCTTCTCTGCCTCGTTTTATCCCAAGAAGTACACGAACGCATGAAAATGTCTTTCGAAAACTTTTGCAAATCAAAGTACGAAACACCAAGGCGCACATTTGACAAATTAATCTGACCAGACGTGGACAATCGCCTTAAGGAAGCCAAAACCCAAAACTAAAACGTGCTGGCTGAAAAAAAAAATCCATACATACGTCACCGCAGCCCACCAAAATTACGTTAGCACTGACACGAACTAATGCAAAAATTACTGCCCAGTTAGTCCAAATGGCTTGAGCCACAGCTCACCTAGATATGGCCGCACATCTGTACATAATATTTGAACAATTTAGACATAGCCATGATTTGGCAATTTCAAAATTACGCACCAACCATATTGATATCTGAAAAAATATTGAAGATCGCACTTTTAATCACTCAGGCGATTATCCATTATGGAATCACAGTAGCAGCTAACACCAGCAGTATCGGTGAAGCGAAGGCAGGTTGCCAAAAGGTGTTAGGTAAATAGAACGACCGACATCTTGGAACACCAGTTTACGAGTAACATAGGAACACGCTAAGGGCAAAGAGGAGCGAAGAGAGGGAGGGGAAGGAAAAAGGAGAGGGGAACCGAGTACACCGAGAACAAACCAGACACCGTGCTCCTAGCCGGCGAAACTAAGTACTTTCTGCGGCGGGCGATTCGAAGTCTGGCGCAAGTAGGTGACCTATTAATGGCCCATAAATGGCTTACCTAATGTATTCCAGCAATGGCCACACATAACCTATACTTATTGCTGGTTAAAGTTTGGATAGCCATCTATAAGCCATTTGATGGCTGTGGAGTGGTACATCGATGGACCATTGCTGGTCCAATTTGGCTTACTATGGGAATTTGTATGGATCCCACTTTTCGCAGATATCTACTTCAAGGCACTCACACATTTATATATAAATGTGTCTTATATAATTGTAGATAATATAAAACATATCTATATATGTGTCTAATATAATTATTGATAATATGATACAATGAGTAGAGTATTCGTAAATATGTAGTGATGGAAATATATACGGAGAAATACTGCTAATACAGTATTAGGCGTGACTTCGTTGCTGGTATTGAATAATTTGACGTTTGTAATGTTTTACATGCATAAGTACATATAATTAAAATGAGCTGTTAAAAAATATACAACCACCTTTGGAAAATTAACATTGAAGGGCTTTTGTTGTTTCGAATTACTAAAATATTCATAACTGGCGACTGCATTTCAAAAGAGATATACATACAGGTGATATAAATAATGCGAAGGATTACATTAAATCCAAGTTTTTGGGTTAACATCGCGATTCATGTGGAATGATTTCTCTTACCAACATTATTATTTTAGTTGTTCATCTGCATCTTTTTAAAAACTGACTGTTCACGTGGTAAATTTTAAGGCTATAGAATAACTGTTGCAATTTACATTATATTAGTGTTCATCAATAATTCTTGTTCAAGTATATTCTAAATAAGTCCATATAAAACAAGAATGCGCTATGGAGTAATTGTAGCATGCTTGGGCTGTCAAGACAATTAGTGCAGGTTTGCACCCCCTCTACTCCATTGGGAAGCATTAGATTTTCGTGTCGTATAATGTTTTTAATAGTGAATTAAAGCATAAAGAAAAAGCTTGTATTGTTGGTAAAATAATTATTTTTAAGAAATAATGCATATGAAACCTCCTTGTTTAACATTCCTACTTTCATAATCCACATTGAAACCCTGGTAATACGAATTTCTTCCTCTGTTTATTCTGTTTGCTTCATATGTTCTGTCCTGACCAACTGTGTCTCTGAAATTTGACCTACTCTTTGATTTCTCGGATACTGTGGTTTTCTGTAATACCATGGTTTGTGAAAATGAGTATACTTCCTTTGGACTATTATTATTGGTTGATTATTATGTTTTTATATCCTTTCATCATTGGGCCTATTATAGTCATTACTCTTATTTGCTGGGTAATTACCTATGTACTGACTTGTGTTTCTTTGCATGTTGTAACTATACCTATATAGCTTTTGTTCTATGTTTTCCTGATCAACTTGTTTCTGATATGTATTTAATGTAAATTTTTATTTATTTTCACCAACAATTAAATTATTTCATTTTGCAATTTCTCTGTCTCGTTACTGAGAGGGTGTGGCAATGGCTGCATTGTATCTAAGTCCTAGCTGGACTCGTTTGAGATTTGTACAAAGCTGTTCTATGGTAACATTCTGTAAACCTATTATATTGTCTGCTACAGAAGGCAGCAAGGACTTCCAAAATATCCCTATCAAATCTAACTCTGGCAAATTTGGATTGTATATACTCTTGTAGTACAACAGGTCTCCGATGTGCGATTGGCAGTTTTCTCGAAATTTCTTTCTTCTTTGCATACAATAACTGCCTGTAATTTTCGACTTTGACAATAGGTGAGAAGGTATTGTGTAGCTTATTTACTAACTCTAACCTCGTGACTGGTTATCCTGCTCTATTTTGTAATATATTTTCGTACATTCTTTTTGCTGTTCCTGCTAAATAAAATTGTTTGTGCCTGCGCTTTACTGCCTCATCCCAATTGTTTATTTAACATGTTGCATTGTAGTGATCTATCAACTCATCTATGTCCAAAATATGTTGGGATCTTTTCAGACATTTGAATGACTACTTTGAGTGTTTACGGTTCGGCCATATTTGTTTCCTGCAAACTTTCCGTGCTGAAATGAATGGATGATTTGCGACGATAAGTTTATCGCCATACTATATTTGGTCAATATTTTTAAGCGGGTATTTGGTTATTTGTAGCGGTTGGCAGTACTGCTTGGTGTAACTTTTAGTGATTGCTCATATTTTATATTGGCCGGTCATTTAAACCTTATAATCTTATCTTTATATATATACAGATAAGGTTGTAAGGTTTAAATATATATATTTATTTATTTAAACCTTATCTTTATCTTTATATATATAATGTTTTGTAATCAATGAGAATAATTTTGTTATTTTATGTAATATAAATAATCTAGAATTAGGGTATTTTAATGGATATTGTAACTTTACGTATATACAGCCTTAATGTAAAGAGCGACGACTAGGTATCGTGGCTGGCACGGTGCATGTGACGTCAGAGTATAGTCGAATTTGGCACGTGCCCGTGGGAGGCAGCAGTTGGAGAGCGGAGTTTTGCATGAGCGCACGGTATGGATAGTCTGTGTGTAGACACGCGAGCCGCCACACCGACGGACGTAATGAGTGTACTGCTCGCCAGAGTCATTCTGGCAGGGTAGTCGACTCAGTTCGTCGGGTTATGCAGATCGTTGCGAGTTCCTGCCGTTTTTATAGAAACGGCTTGTGTAAAAGTGTTGGAGAGAGCGCGAACTGTGACTGAATGACGTCTGGTTATGACGGGTGTTCCACCAATGTCGGGCGACGTAGGGTTTGTTCCCGTATTGCTGTGTGGTTCGACGATAGTCTCGGCGGGCTCCGACAGAATGTGTACTTGAACTAGCGTGGGGTCGAGCGCAAGCAGGGGTTGTTAAATGGGCCCGCGAGGAATCGGACTTTTTTTGCGTTAAATGTCGATTAATGTGTGACGTGCAGTGGGATTTGCAATATAATATAGAGACGTAACATGAACATTTAGTGGAACGTTAGCAAGGTAGTGAAGTTAAACAAAAAGTAATGTTTTCCACTGTGACTTAAAATAATGCTTGTCGATAATACCAGACGTAAACATTTGAAGTCGCCAGTATGTACGTATGATGTTGGTTATGAAAGTGACAGTAAAAATGGTAGTACGATGGTGTGATGAACGTGTCGCGGTTAACATTGTTATTTTGATAAATACTAGCATTTTTTAATTAGCTGCCCGCATTACCCCAAGGTTACCCGAGTAATGTTCGGGACAGAATTGTAGAAAGTTATTTTTGTCGGAGTTAAATTTTGAAGGGCTTGCGAACTAGTTTTCGTCAGACTTGCAAATCGTATTACGTGATCCAGGGCCCACTTAATAAATGAGCGAGTGCTTCGTAGAAGAGCAGTGTGACTGAGTGAAGTGTTTTCTGAAACGAGTAATTGGTGAGCACGACGCAACAGCAACAGCTGGCCGGCATCCTGAGGCGACACACAGAATATGACGACGCTGAGGTAGCGGATCCTCGGCACCCTCTGTCGTGATGTCGCCAGAGTTGTCGGGCTTGGTTCGTCGCATCGTCGGGCCTGTACTAAGGTACTGTAGCTGTAAAGTCTCCTTCTATCGCTCCCACAGCACGACGCTTGACGTAGTAAATAAGGCGCGCCTCGTCAGACTGTGGCGACATTGTGGTGTCTCTAAGGAGGCATTTTGTTTTGGTATAGATTTTTGCTGTGCGTATATTTGTCATTGACTCTTGTTGGAACGTAGTGGAACATGAAATGAGCATGAACGATTTGAACTGGAGGTCAATTTTAATAAACAAAATGTGTATGGGCCTAAAATGTTTCAGCTATTTTTATGCATATTTCGTTATTTTAGCATATTGGTCAGAGACTGATTTTCAATGCCATATGAGAGTTTGCAGTGTAATTAAAGTTATAAATATATTCTTGCCACATGAGACATGAGTTTGCGACTATTTTTCATACATGAATATTAAATACCCACTTAGTTATTTAGTAATTCTCTGCTTTGTTTTGATAATGATCTCATACTATTATATTAAGGACGGGGCACTGTTCAGATAGGGGTGTGAGGTCGAGTACGTCTAACTTCTTCCAAGAGCGGTATCGGGGGTGAATTAGTATTGGTGAGATAGTGAGGCAATTTTTCACCCCCCCCCCCCCCCAAGCAGCGGGAGTCGTAAGGCATCTCAGATGCAAGTGGTGATTGCATGTTAGGCTGACATTCTAAACATCACTATTTTCATATCGGCTTTTAGGCTATCTGTGTCATCGTATGTCTGCTCATGTTCCTGGGCGGGAATTCAACCTTTCTCTATTATTGTTGATACTAGTCCCCTTGGTAACCATGGAGATAGGCTGTCTGATTTGAATTTAAAATTGGGTTTTCTTGTATGAGGTTATCTACTTTTTGCATTAACGAGCTATTTTTTGAATTAATGAGCTACTTTTTGAATTACTGAACTAAATTTTGTTGGATTTTCTATTCATTCTTAGTTTTACTACGTTTGTTACTTCTGATAAATCTAATGTGATGGTCGTAAATGATTTCTTTGCTGATTTCATAAATTGCTAGCTTCTATCTGAACTCATAATTTTTTACACAAAACACGGCTGTAGAATATGCTATGTGACATTATCTTCTATATAGAATGGTTTACTTTCTAATACAATTCTGCGTGCTACTGTTGTCTACGAGGACTGCTACTTCACTGGCTAACACGATGCATTACAGGGTGATATGTGTCGTGTAGTTGGTGACACTGTTAATAACACACCACTGCACACGTTATTACCCATTTCAATATGTCATCAAACATGCATTAGCGTACTACAAAGCAAAATAAAGCAATACAAATTTACTGATTATAACTGTGAGAGGAGGGTGGAATTGTTAGGCTCCTCCACCAAGGTAGTGGTCCCTTATGGGGTTAATACAATTACAAGGCAGAAGAATTCTCAGAACAGCTGGTAATAATCTACTCTACATTGAAGGCCTGATCAAGTAAGCAAAAGATCTAATAACTCAGAATCTGTCCCTTCTATAACGATACAATGATTCCTATTATATTTATTTTACTATGCTTTCACTCAATATTAATATTTTTAACTATATTTTACTACTTAATTAAATACTCAATCTGAAGCATTTATTATATTCTGTCACGCAATTAGAGCAATAGAAAGCTCTGCACTTACTGAACACCAACTAACACTCTGAAGGTCTCACACTTACCACTGAAATTTTTCTGCACCTGAGGAGGTCTAGTGGTCAGATCGCTCGTGAGCTCTCGCAAGACGCTGCTGGCAGCAGCGGCCCATTGGACACAGACTTCAGTGGCATGGCAGGCAGCGATGAAGTAGAACATGCTCGCCCCTTCTCACTCGTACCTTATATGTATATGACAGGCGCTGTCCTCGATTCCCAGCGCAGCAGCTCTGTTTACTCCAGTCTCTCAAAACACGCTGCTGGGCCCCTGTCGGGCTAGTTCCACCTGGCTAGCTCCACTTGACTAGCTACACCTGGCTAGCTACATCGCTCGTAACAGTACTTAGTTAAATATTTTATTAATAGATATCTCTTTTGCCTCTGCAACATAAATCATATTTGTCTTAGCTTGATAATATTTTTAATATTATATTCAAAATATCAATGAGTCAAACATATAAATTAAACCTTTAGATACCATTCTCATTAGTGTTGAAAAGGACCATCCTAAAATTAAATTGTGCTGTCATCTGTGTAATGTTATAAAATAATAAAAGTAAGTTGTCAGAATTACTTTCCGCAAAAAATAACCACGAGGTTTGGTTCTTTTCTGTTAAACACAGTTTTACATATATTATTCATTTGTTGGAGCTGCAAACGTGGAGGATGAAAGGCCTACTAATTGCTTCTTAAGTGTTCCAGATTTTAATGTGGAATAGTGTGGCCTAAAGCAGGGCTTCTGCACTAGGGGAAATTTGTTTTATTTTATTGTATGGTATTAGTATTTGTAGTGTAACCATATAATAAGAGATCCTACTCCTTTTGTAATAAATTATGTACGCATATTTATTTCATTTATTTAAGGATATAGCATATTCTGTTAAATGTTTCGGTCCCTTAGCTATGTGGCTTCTATCATCTTATGAAACACATTACACACTAAATTCCATTATGTATTAAGGAATCAATGTACAAAAATTAATTCATTACAAATTTAAAAACAAATAATCTTTTCATACCTAATTTGGAAATAAAATTTAAGGAACCTATAAGTGAGGTAGTAGTTAATATTGTATTGTTTATAGAAGTTCAAATTTTACTGTCGGTTTCTTTGTTTTACTGTCGTTTTCTTTGTTTTACTGTCGTTTTCTTTGTTTTACTGTAGTGTGAATCGCTTCCTTTCTGCAGAAAGTAATTAGGTTACAAACAAAAATTATTATAATAATTACATCAAAGCAATTAAAAAATAAAAGACTAAATTGTTGCTCGGAACACGATAGATAGGTGGAAATAAACAACTCGCAAATATTGCAATTATGCGTTTAACCGATCAATTCTAGAACACTTGCTCTAAAACTCTAAGACTAAGCATAGGTTGTTGAGAAACATATTGATGTAAGTAAACAGATTTGAGTATTGGACTTATATACAGAATCACTCGCAAAAAATGCATTATTTTTGTATACATAGTGAAGTAAGTCGTAGTAGAAATGGTTTCCAAGACGTTGCACCGCTAACTTTTATGTATAAGCCAACAGGGCGAACTGTTTAGAATCATTGTGGTGTAAGTCTGACTTACACCACTCTGCACCTAAATAGTATATCGTGATTGTTTGATTTGCGACTGTTGATGTGGATGCTTGTGTTCGTAAACAATGAGCGGTTGCGAATTGTTGGACAAGATATTAGACAGTGACGATAGTGATGTTGATTTAGACATTCATCCACTGGACAATGACAGTGATTCATCAGGTGAGCTAATTTATTATTATAATTTTAAATAGCTATGTTTGTTTTAAATCCCTTAACGTAAGTCCTACGTAATGTGGGGTTTTGTAGTATGACAGGACGGATTGGTCAGTAATGTTTCTATGTACTATGTTGTTAACGTAGTAGTTAACTTGAATTACTAATGCAAAGGGATGAGTCGATAACAAATACTGTTTGTTTCAGATCTACATTTGGAGAATGGCAGTAATATGAAAAAAAGCTAATAAGAATGATGTGGAAACTGAAGATGCAGCATGTAAGAATAACACATTAAAGCCTCTAACACGACAAAGGAATACTTCCAAAAAAGCAACAGCGAAGAAACTGCGTGCTTCAGGTAAATGCTAGGTTAATACAAAGGCTCTAAGTGTAGATGTGAAAATATTCCGAAACAAGGACTGTTGGTGTTCAAAAAATGCATGTAATTAATCACAGAAGACGAGAGACGCTAATATATCGACAACTTTCACAATATGTGTGACTTTGGTAAACAAAATGCATATTTATGTGGTCTTGTTCATCACATGCCTATCAAACAAAGGCGTCCTCGGGATGGGACCAAAGGAAGCAAATAATGCACCAACACATTTAGTATTCAGAAGGAAGGTAGCACAGTTCGTGTATGTAAAAAATATTTCCTCGATACATTTCAGGTTAGTGATGGAAGAAATACTAGGGCATTAGAAAAAGTGAGGTGCGTGAAGGGGCCAGGTGAAGATTTACAAGGGAAACATTTAGCAGCACGAGAAATAACACCTGAACAAAAACAGTCAGTACAGGACCACATTAACTTGTTCCCTACCTTTCAAAGCCACTACACCTTGAAAGTCAATCCCAACAGGAAGTACCTTAGTCCTGAATTAAATATTAGGCAGATGTACACAATGTATGAATAATGGTGCAGCGAAAAATTCACACCCGTGAAAGAATATCTTTACTGGCCCATATTTAACAATTAATTCAATTTACAATTTCATGTCCAACACAAGGACACCAGCAAGGTATGTGATAGATACAAAAAGTTAAAAGATGTTGAGGACAATTTAGCACAAGAAAGGTTTTGGAACGTGAACATAGTGTTAATTTGGCATCAGCTGAAGAGGCCAGAGCTAATGTAAAAGCAGATGGGGAACACGCTAAGAAAAATTAATAACTCTATGTTTTAACTGTGGACCTTCAAAAAGCTCTGCCGTTCCCAAAACTGACAGTTTCATAGGCATATCACAGACAGAACATATACTGCTATAATTTGGTCATTCATGATGTTGGCAAAAATACAGGCTTCATGTATGTCTGGGATGAGACGACTACATCTAGAGGGTCACAGGAATTTGCATATTGTATTACGAAGCATATTAAGCAGCACTCTAAGAAATAAGTCATCATCTATATATAGTGATACATGCATTGGCCAAAACCGCAACATCAAAGTGGCAATATCATTGTTGAAACTAACTCAATAAACAGCTGTGGATGTTATAAACGACAAGTTCATGGTATCCGGGCACTCATACTTCCCAAAAGATTCTGATTTTGGCCTCATTGAACAAACGTCTCGGGATAAGATTAACTATGTTCCAGATGATTGGTATAAAGTAATAGAGACTGCCAGGCGACACAACAGATTTGTTGTCGTGAGAATGCTTGCAGACGAGTTTGTGAAGACTGGTTCCCTAAAGAAGGCAGCCATAAAACGTAAGAAAGATGTAGATAATCACGATGTGAATTGGAGAAATATTCAGTGGCTTCGTTACCAAAAAGACAAGCCTTTCTCGATCCTGTATAAGTACACATTAAGTGATTTCATCCCCTTCAGCAAGCTGAGTGTTCACTCTACCAAGCAGGGACGACCTACAAGTTTAGGGAACATTATGTAGGAAAAACTTTATGGTGGTGCACGGGTAATTAACTATCTGAAGAGAAAAGAGATATGCTTCATTAACTTAAGTACATCCGCCCTGTCCATCATACTTTCTTTAAAGACATCAGAAGCTCCAAAGAAACAAAAGATTGTGGTCCACTCCCAGATGATTCTGAAGGAGATTACGAGTTTAAGTACATATGTATTCTAAGTTCCAGTTAGGCCTACTGTACTTTTAAGTACATATGTATTCCAAGTTCCAGTTAGGCCTATTGTACTTTTAAGTTTCATGGTTTGTTACCTTCCTTGATAAATACGACCAGAATGCTGTAATGTGTTTAATATATTAATTGTTTAAAACTATTACTTTCATACATTGTATGCTTTACTCAATTTTCACATGTTTTTGATTAATGGAAAAATATTTAGTTTTTTTTTTTTTTTTAGGTTATGACAAACTCCACCATGCTTCCATTACAGGTATCAGAAGCTCCAAAGAACAATAATATTGTCATTTATTGGAGGATGAAGATTCAGAATGGGACTAAGACTAAAATGCACCATTGTTCTAAGCAATGTGCCAGATAATGTGCTTTTAATATTAATAGTATGTTACTATATAGCCCACTTATTTTGTAATGATTACCATTATATTGCTTTTAATAAGTTTATTTATTCATAATTATAATATATCGGATATAATATTACATTTTACAGGTTACTGAATCTCTTCATGCCTTTGGATTTATTCCAAAATGTTTTGTAATATTTCAATGCTCACGAACGTAAAACATCCATTTCTACAAAACTTACATTACTTGACTCACACCACTATGTTTCTCAGCACCCCATATGTTGGTATTGTGTATCTTTCTTCCATATTTAGAAAAAAAAAACGTATATCTAATTCCTCGTATCCTTGAGACACGGATTAAATTTTCACGACCATAAGTCCGTTACCATTAGGAAATTTCGTACTGTAATGCAAATAATATAAAAATGTACTAGTTCAGTTGCTGAAAATTTAAACATTTTACTTCAAATAAGATGACGAGGCAGAAACATCCCTTGCCAATTTTTGTTCCAACACACATGTAAGCTCTCCAGATAGGGTTTAATTTGAAATGTGCAGAGTTTCAGGTATGTGAACATTTCGAAGTTTCATTTCTCCATTTTTGAATTTACAGCGAGTCAGCCTGAAGGTAATAAATACGTATTTTGAGCTTTCATTCAGTAGCTAGTGTGTTATGAACTTTGATGTATGTACTGTTTGAAGGAGGCTCCTCCTCTTTTGTAGCCGGACAACGCCACTGGTTGGCGGATATTCTCGGTAATCTCTCTTTTCCCCCATCGTTGCATTCTGACACTGCTCCATACTTACCTCGCTTAACCCTCAACTCCCATATGTTAAGAGACGCCAACTCGCTCCTCTCCATTTTGAATTAAACCTCATCTTCAGCCTCAGCCACGTAAAGGGAAGGACCAGGATCTCCTTCAGTCACCACACTTATATAACGTAGTAGAGAACTAAAGACAAGCTCACTCACCCTTGTGTACATTGATTATAAGGGTCTGGCACTGAAATGAGTAATTACCAGTAAGACTTGGATGATACTGACGCTACCACGCTAGCCCTCTACCATGACGAAATGAACTCTATCCCCGGCGAAGTCCAGCCTGAATTTCGGCGTTGAGGAACTCTGCCAATGGCTGGTGTATTTTCTTGAGGTGCTCCTGTTTTCCCCCGTTACTACATTCGTTGACTGCTCGATCACAGGTTTAAAGTTAATAGTACTAAATGGGTGAACCGCAATAAGGAAAAGGAAAAAGTGTAAAATTATTTTTAATAAAATCTTGGACTAAGCTCAGATATTTTTTATTATCAGCAGAAATATCGATTACAAATTCTGAAAACACATTATATATGAATATTCTCGTGTTGAAATAATTCTTCACAAAATAAATTTTTTAGAGGTTTTGGCCCTAAAACGCCTGAAAATGGGTAAAGGTATTTTTTTTTGTTCACCTAGATTGGCACGTAAAAAAACATACTGTTATGTCTTTAATCCTAAAAAATATGTTTTATTGAGTTTCTTTACCTCAGTTATAACAAATTTTAAAAAATACCAACGCGTGTTTTTTTTTACAATTGTGGCTTCCTCTGTTACTGTTGAGTATCGCTAGCATTAATGGTTATTTCTTCAGCGTTTGTCAGCGGTAATGACATAGTTATCATTAACTAGAAGTTAAAATATCAGTAAGATATTATTTTCGGAACACTCATCAGTAATATTCACAAAAACTAAGAGGAAATAAAATGGGGCATAAATTCCATTGTTAATTTTAGTATCTCTACCTAACTAAACGATTGCTAAAAAGTTAAAATTGGCCTTACAAAATTCAAGAGATATTATTTTTAAACAAATTCAATTTTGAATTATTATTGTAATAACTTAACTATTTAAATGCAATAACATACAAATTGTAGATATACATAAAATTATATTGTTTAAAATATTATCGATAACTTCACAGCAAATGTTAAGCATTTATGATGGACAAAGCTCAAAAGTAGAGGTTCAAAGTTATTGTGTTATATGCATCATTTGTTAAGATTTTAGTTTTTCCTGAATATATGCCAGTCAACAAAAGAATTACGACACTGGTGACCACAAATTAATTGGGTCACTTTGGTTTCTTCGGGATTCTTTAAGGACTAGTTTGACGTTTATGGCATTTCTACGATCATAAAAGTGAATAATATAAGATACTACGTTCTTAAATGTTTTTTTCCAAATGTGAACTAAAACCATATGGAACAGAGAATAACTAGGTACTTTTAGTTTATTTCATTATTTGTTCACTATCTGCGAGTTTATGAGGCACAAATTGAAAGCTAAGAGTTCATAAATTCTTCGTCATAATTTCTAGTTTGCAAATATATTTTTTAAGTAGTGTGGGTTTTTGTAAGAAAATTACTTTTTTTTTTCATACTTGTTTATACAAGTTCGAGTGAGAAATGCTGCTTTTCGAAGTGCGTATACGTAAATGTCAAAGAAAGTATTTTTAACTTTAGCTGCCGAACACATTAGTAAAATTGACATCTATGCATCGATCAATTGCCGCTGTATGCAGACAATGATGGCAGACAACGTCGCGACCAGGAACTCACCACCATCCCATTTTCAACATTATCGACGAACACACCCTTTTCATGTCTGCCATGTCGCCTTTTTTGTTTGCTCGCGTGTTCCATTTGCTGTATTGGAAAACTGGTGTCTTGTATCGTTGGGCATCAGTACTTTGAACTATCACGATATGCCAGACAACCACACAACTAAAACGTGTGACAATTATTATTTGAATATATACACCGAAAAGTGGATCGTAAAGGCCGAATTAAGATGAACGGATAACATGATAGTAATGTTGTGGACAGTTGTTTGCTATCAACATTAACGATAAACTTCTACTTGACTGGAAGCTTCTCTGAGTGTTGCTGTAGAATATACGTACGCTCCTTCGTGCTAGTGTGACACATCATGAGTACCAAAGTACAATATGTGTGAGAAACTACACACACTCGCCGATGATACAGGACAGTGCCTCAGTGCAGTGTGAGGAAGGTCAAGATGAGTTTCTGACACCAGTGGACTTGGAAAATGTATGTGGCTTACTTCAATAGGTATCTGCTCGTCTTCATTTATCTGCGCGGATTCGAGGAGCTGACTTTGCACGAGGAAGTTAGAAATCAGTTTCAAGGAACTCATAATGTATCAGTGTTTTTAGAAGATCCCCATTTCCAAAACATTTTCGAGGATATCTTTGGCGACTTTGGAGAAATAAATGTAATTTTCATGACTCGTGGTCTAAATTCTTCTTCCGCGGAAACAAATGTGGTGAAGCAAGTGGCTAAGGGCTCCAACTCATCCATTTCTGTATGGAAAATGAATGCACAAGTAAATTTTTCAAAACAATGTTTAAATGCCACTTCCATAAAGTTATTGGAGAATACTAGTAAGCATGAAGCTTACGTGTTCCTTGTAGATGACTATGCAGATCTAATGGACTCGCTATACAGAAAGCGATGTGTAAATGTTCTCTGGAAAGTGGAAGCTACTTATTTGATTATTTTTAAGCAAACATCATATTTAGACAATAAAAAAAACTGGAGGCCAACCATGAAAAAAATAATGCATATTTTATGGAATGATTATGCCGTTCTGAAAGTATTTGCGTCTAGGTTTAACTCTTACGGAAGGTTAGAGAGTGGAGTTTCAACATACAACCCATTTTTCAGAACCAAGCAGGGAATGATGGGAAAGATGTGTTCTTGGAAAGCATCCGATCTCAAGCCTCTGAACTGCGGTAGCTTTCCTAATAAACTACAAGACATGTATGGATATCCAATGATTGTAGATTTGTTCTCCGTGAAAATTACAGCACAACATGACGGAACAGGGAATTCTTCTAATGTGACATCTCATTCGTTTTACGGTCGTGACGCCATGATGCTCCAGTCTCTAGAGAAAGTCATGAACTTCACAGCAGTGATCCGGCATCTTCAAGGAGACGAGATGCTGGGCTTCGAGACTAATGACACTGCCAATGGAACACTTGGAGACATTGTCAATAGCAGAGCTGATGTCGCAATGAATGGCCGCTTCGTGCAAGTTTTTGAAAATCGAGCATTGAAGTTCCTGTCACTCGGAGTCGACATGCAACATGTGTGTGTAGTTGTCCCAAAATCTTCTGATATCCCGCCATACCTGATCTTCATTAAATGCTTAAGTTTCAAAGTGTGGTCTGGATTCGCCTTGTCGTACACAGCTTCGTTCATTACTTTGTCTCTGTTGAGGAACGTTCTAGGATACAGAGCATGTACTCTCAAGACACTAATGGATACTTTAATAATTTTCATGTCAATTCCGTTAGTTTGCTTCACGAAATTCTCACACGTTTCTCAAAGAGCACTGTTATCTTCATTGGCTCTTTTTAGCATAGTGATTATGAACACATTTCAGTGTTCATTGATTGAAGTTGTCACTAAACACGGTGTTTATCCCGAGATAGATACACTCCAGCATCTCGACGAATCAAACTTGCCTATAGCTGCTAATCACGAAACTCTCTCTACTTTCGAAAACACTTTAAACCCTCTCATGGATCGTCTTCACACGAAAGTTTTTCTTGCAAATGAAAGTGTTGTAGGACGTGCTGTTGTGGATAGAAATGTAGCATTTCTCTCGACTAAAAAATTAGCAAGTTCATACTTAGAAGTGTATCCTGCTTTACAAACTGCATTACACATAGTTTCGGAAAGTCCAAGAACCTATTTCATTTCTTATGTAGTTCCTAGGACATCACCTTATGCAAGCGAATTTCACAGGCACATTCTTTTCATAAGAGAGTCAGGAATTTTTAATAAATGGGTCAATGAGGGTTATAATAAACACTTCCTAACTTACAAGCAGGAATTTTCTGGTGATGTCAGAAGATTCAAACCTTTGGTGTGGTCGGATCTTAAATTTGCGTTTGCCTTCTGGCTATTTTCTGTGGTATTATGTAGCATCGTATTTTTACTGGAGTATTCTCACACTATGCGATATGGTACAACGCTTCTTCTTTTTTTTGTTTAGTTTTTAATAAAGACGTGAAAACTGAAATAATTGGCAGAGTAAGATTACTGCTATTATTCAATCTTTGTAGCGACCCCTTGCCGATCTTGCTTCAGTTGAGCATAAAGTACTACAATTTTCCAATGCCATGTTTCATTTTGCAGTTTAAAATTGTGATGGAAAAATAATAGGACTAACAACATTTTGTTCCCATAGAATGTCACCTTATCAGAAGAAGATAATGCATGATAATGTCATTGCATGAATATTTATTTTCATAATTCTCTGCTGCGTACTTCAATTAGTTATGATTTCTCTCTTCCTAGAAATCATCTCTATAATCATAGCACATTCATATGATTAGAAACATTAAGTAATATTAGAATCAAACTACACTCAGAAAGTTCAGATAATGTTTTATAAAAAATTTAAATAGTTTTTAGTTTCATAATGTTTATATTATTTCAAAATAATGACTTGTCAGTTTAAAAATTAAATATGATTCTACAGATGGGGCCCCAGACAGAAATTGAAGACCTGATTGCAAGAACGAGATAATGACCAAAAGTAAAGGTTTGAAATAAATGAGGAAAACATTTTATGTTACTATATAATTAAAGCTCTTGAAATATTTTTTCTTGAGATGAGAGTAGTTATCAATGTGTATCATTTCCCATGTTATTGAGCCAGCATATTAGTAAATAATAGAAAACAAGCATAAATATATGTTTTGGATATAGATTTTCCTTGCACTCCACATATTTTTAAATATACATTAAAGAATATTTTATTACGAAATAGTTGTTTATAATGTTACGATCGCCATAAATGTATTTTTTCATGGAAGACTACTGTTTTAGCACTCAGAAAAATATACTGTTTAAGATTAAAAATACCTAACTGTCTCTAAAATCGGATTCAATCTATGTATGTCATATCACTATTTCATATGTCTGTTTCTTGCATTCAAACTATTTTCAAACACGCCCATTCAAGAATAATATTACCAAATGTTAAATAACAACATTAATTATTACCATAAGTGATTTTTTCGTATAAGACTATTGTTTTAATACACAGAAGAACTATACTTTTTAACACGAAAAAATCTAACTCTCTCCAAAACTGTTTCAATCTAGGTCTGTTACATCACTGTCTGATTGTGTGTTTTAAACATACCTCCAAGAATAATATTATGAAATATTTATATGCAATTTAAATAATTACCATAAAAGTAATTTTGCATTGAATATCAATAGCATATCAAGTATAAAAATATTTTGTGTCATATTGAAAAACACTCATTGTTTGTGAAAACGATTTCAATCACTGCACGATACATCACTGTCTGATCCTACACCTTCTTTTGAGCTGTTGTGTGTGAGCTTGTCGTAGTACTCCATGTGCAGAGCTGGTGCGTAATTTAGTGCCAATTTCATTACGTCACTGTATTTCAATCACTGCACGATTCATCACTGTCTGATCCTACACCTTCTTTTGAGCTGTTGTGTGTGAGCTTGTCGTAGTACTCCATGTACAGAGCTGGTGCGTAATTTAGTGCCGATTTCATTACGTCACTGTATTTCTTTGCATTTAAAGGCAATGCACTGTGGTATGTTTGGTATGCTTCAAAGTCTGGTGTATGCTTATTTGTTTTAAAAAACAAAACTTGCTAACAATAATATGACTCTGTTCCGAAGAAACAGATACCTCTCTTGCATCATATACCGGGTTTCGGTATCGGCTGATTCTGAATGATTCAGTGGCATTCTTGATTTTTTTTATATGGTTGAAAATGATTTCTGAAATCTAGTAGCATATCTTGGCGCACTCTTACAACAGAGAAATTTTTCGAAGCCAAAGATAATATCTGATGCCACTCTTCTGGCACACAAACATATTCTTCTTTCCTTCTTATCTTCTCGATCTGGGCAAATGCCCGGTCAGAGGACATAAATGAATGGCCACGTTCAGGGAAGTAATGTTGGATTCTACGAAACCTTCCAGATGCAGTAAGTGAGCTCAAGAACTGTGTCATCAAAATGTTCTGGTTTTGTCCTGCACAGTTATCGCTGATCAAGTGTGGGGTTTTAACATGTTCAGTTATATATATTTCAATGTAATGTTTCAATAGCGATACGTTTTCATTTGAACCCTTTTTCCCATTGGTTTCATCGTACACATACACTTTAGAACATACAGTCTTACATGAATAGAAACCCATGCTGTATACCCAAACTTGGCGCAAGTAAAAGACTTCACCCGTTGTAAGTGCTGGAACTGGAAGATTTTGTTCGAAATAAAACAGACACCTTCAGTGGACGGGTTATGTTCTGCCAACTCGGTTGTTTGTTTAAGTTTGTCATAGAGGTGCTGGGCTTTACAGAGATGTAATTTTTTTCAACTTCCAGAGCTTTCGATGTGACATCATAATTTTCTTTTTCCAATTTCAATTTCAAACGTCGTATACTTTACATGTATCAGACAGTGGGTATCCAAAAGAATACTTAAGGTTGGTATTAAATACACGAAGGTAGAACTCGTAAGTCACAGAAGGTTTAATGGAACCTTTATTCTTCATTGACAGGAATGCATCTGGTTCATGCTTCTCCAGATGTAAATAATACATTTTGTTTTCACTCAAATCTGAGTTTATTTATTTCTTCTTGGTTGAATTTCTTGAATAGTGAGAAGTAAGCCTAGGAAAAGGTTTAATATGTTCAATAATCGGTTTTAGGGTATGATATGGCACTCTGTTCAGTCTTGTAATGTGCTTACCACGCCTGTATGCAGGTGGAGTAATGTTATTCCTCTTGTATACTGCTAGACGTTAGACTCTTCCTTTTTTTTATCCCATTGAGACTACAGAATCCTGTCTTGCAAACAACGAATTCTGAACCTACAGCACTTATCTGAAACAAATAATAATAATAAAATAAATATAAGAACAGTATACTATTAAACTGACACAGCATTTAGGATGGAAAATTCTCATAATAATGAAATCCAGGTAACTAGTGTTGCAGGTCACAGTACAAGCGAACACTGCAGTTTTTAATGTTCGGCAGACATGTTTTAATATATGTTATTTGAAAAGAATATATACAGTATGTAATATTTAAATTTTAAATGTAATTTTTATTTTGATGTTGAATTCGCCCTGTTATACCCGACCGATTTCAACCCCGAACATTAGTTTTAAGCTCGCTATGTCGTGAATGTGTTATTAGATTAATGTAGGCTTACTGTATCTCATAATATTAGAACATTCACCATACAGTGAAGTGACGAATCTCTGTTTTTAACAATATATTTTTCCTTCTCCACGTCGTCACTTTCAATATCGTCATTTTCTCGTCTTATGGCATCACGTTAATTTTTTCTCCTTTTTAGGCTAAGATCAGGTCTTCTCCTGCAACAAAGATGCATTGCAATAAGGATAGTGTATTTTATAGAAAAAATATGACAAATAACAAAGGCCGTGTCTGAATTGGCACTCCTAGTTTACTAAAAGGTCAGGTATTTTAGTATTTGGTTTTTAGTATGTATCGAAAACATGCTAAAATACTAAATCTCCAAATGGAAACTGCAGACGATCACTACTGTTGGCAGCATCCGAACTGAATGCAATAAAAAACGAAAATATTAATATTACTGAATGGTGAATTCAAACAATGCTTTAATTTTTTTTTAAAAACCTTACCTTTGAATACTATGACAGGATATTATTAATCCTGACAAATAAGCATCTTGAATATCCTTGCCTTTCATACTATTAAATCCTTGTATAATGTTTTCCTTCAATTCCTTGGACAATTTGAATGTTCATTTTCTCTTACAGGGACAATATCTAACTATTTTTCTTGCTGGAACATTTTTTCCTGAAATTGAAACATATGTCTCACCTCGTAAAATCTTCCATTTCCTTACATTTCTTTTCCATTGTTCTTCATTTCTTAATCGTTTATTATGTTTCACTGATGAGCTTGCAACTGAACTCGTGCCATAAAGGAAAGTTGTAATACGTAATGTATACAAAATCCGTTACACATTATATTTTTCATTGAGATATTACAAATAATAAATTTTCCTTCCCTTTATACAGTTATATATTGTTTGCAAAACATTAACGTTACTTACCTCGCTATCAATCTGTAAACTTGAAGCTGCAACATTCCTCCTTCACTATCAGCCATCTTGTTAACAACTGGGTGCAAGAACTGGATAGTTCCGGCTATTTCCAGTTTCTTGCACTCAGAAAGAAACAACTAAACGTTCAGTGCCACCTGACACTGGAATAAAGAACCAAATCTTAAAAGTCAAACTGTTATCCGATAAAGGGCAGGTGTGTTTTCAAATCTTACTAACAATATCATTTTCCCAAAAAAGTGGTTATTATCTGGTTCTTGCAATCATATATTCAATTGTAGATAGGCATATACTTATACTCGCATGAATATCAAATAGTGAATTCTTAAATATACCAATATACACCTATAACTATTAGACATATGAATATGCATACTAACAAATACATATTAATTTGTAGTAAGTTATTTATCTACACTTAATATATTACGACAGATGTATAAATATATAAAATAATCTTATAAGCGTTATAAAATGACGCAATATTGAATCTGTATATATTCTAATTATATGGGGCACCTACTAGTGTAGAGATGGCACGTGATTTTTTTCGTAGTATTCTAAACCGTGTGATGGTTTGTATGAAGTCTTATGTGATCACAAGATGTGCCCCTCACTAGAGAAAGACCAGAACTGTTTTATTCAACTAGATGGGTGACTTGAAAAGTGTTCAGTGCAGTGCTTCATGATGAGTTGCTCGTAAAGTAGATACACATTTTGTTCCGCGAATGCTCGCTGGTGATGTCAGTGAGAGTTCTGCCGTGTCTAGTTCTATCAGAGAGTACGAAATTATCAGTCATGGGTTACTCATGGGTGTGCAGAATCGACTACATACTCTTCAGCGTCCGGTCGTTTAGTTCGAGACATCGCAAGGCAATAGCCAAACATTGTATGTCGTATATCATAAAAAATAAATGTAACTATAGCGAACTCCAATGATCAGCTGTCTTCATAAATGGCCAAGCCAAGGCCATTGGAAACATTTTGGGAATACGAATTATTTTTGCTTATGAATTGTTGTGAAGTTCTTCGAAATATTAGCATCCATAGCAGTATCTGAGCTCTCCGTGGGATAACACAAGGTAATTTGCCAGAACAACGTCAGCTATGCTGCAACATCTGCAATTAGTACAAAACAGATTCCCTACTTGTGTAAGGGTGGAATAGGGTACGTAACATTTCTCAGTGTGCTCCAAAATTCTTTATTAAAATTATGGAGATTTCCTGTGTTTGAAATTTCAATATATCTCCAGAATCAGTTGATAGTCTGCTTATCTTAAGAATTCATACGAATTGAGGCAAAATATAATGCTACAACAGCATCGCCTATGTAACATATGATAGAAGCACAGCTATGGAGATATAGAATGTTCGATTCGTAATATGATTCTTAATGGGGTTCGTTATGTGCTTTGCGACATGTCATGGGCCATGTTTCGCAATTCGCGCCTTTGCTTTGCGACAAGGATCGTGGCGAGCTTCGTAACATGTTTGATATTTGCTATTTGATTCGCAGTACGATCGCGATGGATGAGTTGTCTCGTAAAATGCTTCACAAATTGATTTTTGATGTGCAATTTGTTTCGTTAAGTATTCGCAAAGTGCTTCATGAACGGTTTCTATAATTGGGAATTTTCTGCAATGTGATTCATGACGTGAGATATGTTTTGAGATTTGCGATGTGCAACACAATACAACACTCTTTGTGCGATGTTTTCGTCAATTTTTTCACCGAATGATTTGAATGAGGTTCATGTTGTGCGATGTATTTCCAGGTTGGACGACATCGTCGTTTGGTATTTCTAGTCTTATTGGTTGATTGGTCTGGTCTTTTGTTCTTGTTGGTGGGTTTGTCTGGTCGAACGTGTTGGTCAATCTAGTCTGTCTGTCTAGTAGGCCGGTAGTGTTGGAGAGTTGGTCTATTTGTAATTGATGATCAGTGGGTAATGTCGGTTGGTCTTGTTGGTGGGTTTGTTCGGTCAGTAATTTTGGTCAGTTGGTCTGGTCGTTTGGTCTAGTCAGCTAGGAGCTGTTCTCTAATATTAAATGATATATTTAGTATGCAATAACTGGTACATTGGCCTTGGTGACTATGGTTAGTAGCATAGTTGTTAAATTATTTTCACCGATTTGAAATGGAAGAAGCTTGATCGGTTAACTGAAAAGTTAAAGAGCATATTTACTGTCAGAATTTAAGCAACACATCACATGCTCTTATATTAACTCAGGGGCTACTATTATATAAATGTTTTTCGATAGCAGTAGGTTCAAGTTACTGTATGATTTTGCCTAATATTATGATGATACTAAAATAATAGTGAATTTCCAAACATGTTTAAGGTTGTTGTATTGATTCGGTTATAATCATGTAAAGTTCAGGATGAGATATTCAGGGCCAGCACTCAAAACACTTATTATGTCATCATTTTCTACATCGGCAACTGTGCATATGGGAAAGTACAAGATAAAACACCTAGGGTCGTCGGTTTACAACATGATCGACGAAATACGGATCTTCTTGGCTAGTTACTTCAGCTGAAATAAATAGTGGAAAAAATGGGTGAGGGTTCTGCACCACCCATCATCTGCAGTTTATACAGCGCACTAGACTTCTGGCGAGGGCACAGCAGCATTGTCATTATATAAAGTACTACATTAAAAACTGTGCCATCAATATTTTGTGCCATTACACTGTTTTGTTTTAACATATAATCGATTTTTTTGGCCATGTCACCAGCGTATGGTGTTATATCATTTCTATCTTCAGTTGCAATATATGCCTTTCCATTTGAGATACCTCTATTTCTACCAGAAATTTCAAGGTTTTCTCCAGTGTCACCTAATGAGTTCGACATCTGTTATCCAGAAGTGACATTCGGTTCCGCGATTGTGAAAACTCTGTCACCGACCGGGCTATAGAATTCTATTCCAGTGGTAAATACACCATCGATCTCCTCTGCTGAACCATCGCTACATTGTCAGTATCGCTTGTTTGAAATGTCCTCTACTTTCGACTACAGCAAGCGACGACATAAACATACTAATCGTGATATAATTTCCTGTGGTGTATCTTAACTATGGAACATGCATGACGCTCATTTATTCCGCGATTTTAAATTGCATTGTAGTTGAATCTGGCTCATTTTAGCAAGTGTTTTGCTACTGCAGCAGATAAATTGCTTAAGCCAAAAATGACAAATACAAACTGTTGAACCAATATTTGTTGAAACCAACATACTACTCTGACCAACATGAAGCATGTTGCAAGTATGTCCTTGGCCCACTAAAAGATCTGGGTCTCCAATGTGGATATCGAGGGGCGACTTTGGTGTAGGAGCGACAGTTTCACAGAATATTGTGCAGCATTTCTTCATGGCCATAGGTGTATTCTCATTTTGTAGTATGTAGATGGGTTTTAATTAATAAATAACTAAATAATAGCATTTTAACATTGGTGAATTTAATTTCTTGTTAACCCACTGTTAAACACTGCCTGTTTCATGTGAAATTTATTTCGTATATCACTCTTGTACAAATGAAAATGGAATAAGCAGATTTAAAAAAATTCAAATTAAATGTTAAAAATGAAACAAATGATTAAATTGCAAACTTTGTATGATGAAAAATGCATTTTGTAATTTGTGCCTCGTCGCGATTTGGCACGAATTATCAGTGCAATCTAGTTGTATAATTTGACAATGTGCTACATAGGTGTTCTTTAGTGGTAATACTGTGTGCCACTTAAAGACACCCATTTTTTTTTTTTACCGTGATTTGCAATTATGTATTCCTTTCTAAGGATATATTTTTATGGCAAGCCATTTCTATTCTTTTCAAACACACAAATTTTGCACTTGTTTTCTTGCAAAGCAAGGTCAAACTGTTTTGGTTAGTGTTTCAGTAATTCAATTATGTATGTGTTTATATAACTTAATAATATTTTGCTATTTCTCTAACATTGAGTAATCAAAATGTATTGGTGACCAATTATACCGCTATTCCTTAAACTATTATCTTAAAAAAGTGAAAATTGTTGTTTAATATCCCTGCCAGTTGATAGTTGGCATGTTAATTTGTTAAAGTAACTAAAATTTCACTAAATTATCTTTATTTTTAACGTCAGTATCTTAATTTTATTATTGTTCATACTATTATTTTTGTATTGTATTAAACAAAATATATTTTTAAATATAATATTTAGGGTATAATTGTAAAGTAGTGCATATTGGTTGTATCAGTGACTTACTGAAACGACCAATACCAGTTATGTTTCCCGTACTTCTTTCTCCTTCACACAAATTTTGATGGCATGACACATAATTTATTTAAGCTTTACCTTCTTCCTTTGTTGTGATGTGATCACATATTTACTGCTTCTGGTGAGTGTTTCATCTTGTTTTTTTGTTCGCCTAATATTTCACGTATTTTTTGTGACTACTCGTATTTGTTTGTTCTGTTAACGTTTATTGTAGCAGTTGGCATTTCCCAGCATTATGATGCTGCCCTGAGAGAATTAAAAATGGTCTGGCTGCCGATGTTAAGCAACATCTGTTGATGCCACCTTGTGTGTCTACGTGGCTTAAGTTTCTGTCGACATAGGCGAGGGGAATGTCACAAGATGGGCCACATTCCAGGATTTTTCTACAGCAGGCTATTATGTTCTTAAAATTTTAGCATGTGCATGAGTTTAGGCCAATCGTGACTGTTGTGGAACTTCTCAAATTTTTGTTGCATTCCCCTTAAACCCATTTAGCATCACCTATATTATTGTTTTGCTCTATTTAAAAAGAGTTACGACATAACATTAAATTCAATAAATAAGTTTTAATATTTTAACCTACGGGAAAGGTTATTATACTTGAATTTTGTTTTTTTTTTGGGCTCCCGGTTAAGGCGTAATACAGTAACAAATGAAAATTAAGTATTAAATAAAAGTAAAGATATAAAACTACAAAAAATTCAAGAAATTAACATAATGGCATCATGTAAAGGAATAGATTATCCGGTGATATTGTGATATATTTTTTCAAAGTCATTTGTTTAATTTTTTACGAAACTAATTTGACGCTTGAATAAATTTATACTGTCACCAACTATTATTTTGTTTTCCATGTGTAATGGGTGCTGGTAGGCGAACTTTGGTTCGGGCCTTAGAGTTTTAAAACACATTTGAGGTCACACTCTGCCCAACTAGATCCTTGGGGGCATTCTGTTCGTGTCATTCTTGGGGTACCGCCTTTTTGTTGGGGGTGGGGGGGGGGGGCATTTGAGTAAAGTTAGCCCCAGCAGCCCCACAAAGTTGGTAGCAGTAGCTTGTAGTTGTGCACGAGTGTGCCTTTTGTGCATGGCTTGTTCGTAGCTGTGGGATTTTTGGGGGTGTTTGGAAACACAGGCACACACATTTTGTATGTGCTGTAAGCAAAAGAAATTTAAGATATTTTCTTTGTTTCCCTTTTATTCTAAGTGTCATTTTTGTAATTTTGTCTGTCACTTGTTTTATTTTGTTTAATCATGGGTACAGTTGTGCCCGATGGCCTCCTCAAGGATGAGGCCCTCTATGAATTCACCATTAGGGGTATGCAACCACCCAAAACAACTGCCGTGTCATGTAGAAGCATATTACGTTCAGCTTTGAATACCAATGCTTCTATTGACTTATGCAATGTATTTATCCTTAATCCTCAAACCGAGTTTTGTAATTGCGAGACCAAAATAATTTCCCTTTAGGAAATATGTGATAATGTTGACGAGGACCACAATTCCTCTAAGTATCCCAGACTTTAGCAAATGCTTATTTACGCAAAGATCAGGCACGTAACTTTTTCACCATGTAACCAGACCAACTTATAGAAGGGCAGGGTTAGTCCCTGAGCTACATTGTTGCTCAGGCGCATTCTTGGTTTGAGGCTGTGTGTAGATTGGAAGACGGTCAAACTCAAAGGCTTCAACTGATGTTAAGAGTGCCTCTGTTGTTGAATGATTGGCTACCCTTAGTCTCTCTACTGCCTTCAACACCATTTAATTTCCCACACATGCCCAAAAGAACCTAGGTGATAACATTTTTACTTCTAGCACTGCCTCACATACACCTTCACTCCCACCTCACATCCCAACCACTTCATCCATCCCATTTGTTAACACTTTCTTTTCCACCACTTATGTCAGCTACAGTAGTACCAACTAGTCGAAATTTAATGTCACCCTCTTTTTGCAAAATTATAAATCCCTTAGAAAGAATAGAGCATGATTTCCTGGCCACCGATAGTTTGCAATTCCCGAAATTCTTGGCGTTCCTTAAAGTCATAGAGAAGTTACATCAGAGGAAAATGGTGCCAGAAACCCAGCTCTTAGAAATTTTTTCCCTTTCATGCAGGGACTCGTGGGTGAAAGCACCAGACTAGCCATTTCCCAACATTCCACCTTTGATGCTTACCATACAAACATACTTCATTACTTCATCCGATCTAGGTTTCTCATGCAGCTACAGATAAAAATGTGCAACAGTTTACAAGAGCTTAATGAGTCTGTCTGATTATGTCAGAAGTATTAAATAGGCTGCTGTAATTTTGAGATTTGAGTTATCTGAAAGTGAAATTGTAAACACCATCTTAGATGACCTGGAGCCTTTAAAGCTCTCTCGTTTGGTATTTGTGGGAAAACGATATTATTTTGTGGAATTGGACAGTGTCTGCATATACTCACAATATATTAATTATGCAGACAAAATCATGAGAATTTTTTTTGTGCAGGGTAAATACCCTAAAATACCAGGCCTTAGCTCCGATAAGAAGAGAATGTCACATGAGCTTAGTGTCAGCACTGTAGATGCCGAAAAGTCACATAGAGTATCTGATGAGAAGCGTAGTGCCACAAAGGTTCAGCCAGTAGCATGCAGATATGCAACTATTGTAAAGAGACTGATCACATTTTGCTAAATACAGTAATATTCAATCAAAAAACAAGTCCCGCAGGGATGAAACGTGAGTGTTCGTTCCCGCCAAGCCGGCAACTCTGCCAATTCCCAAATAAATGCTCACATAGTACAATCTGTGAATCTTTGTCACCATCCAGCCCTTTTTTTCCTTACGATACTTGTGAAGTTAAAATCAGTATAGGACATTTCAAGTAACATTTACAAATGTAGTGGGTGTACAAAAGTTTGCTACCCCTCGTGTTGAAGTAAATGTGGGCTCTTTGTCAGTCCATGTGCTTGTAGACATACAATACGTGTAGACCATCATTTCTGGTAAAATGTTTGACCAATTTATGTAATTAAATTTGGTAAAATTTATGAAACATTGCGAAGTTCAATGCTATACAGCTTCAAGTGAAGTGTTGCCCAATTTGTGTTGTGCAACTTTTAAATTGAAGATTGGGCATTTTACTTGGATGCACAAATGTTTAGTTTCAAAAAACCTTAGTTTGTCCCTTTATTTTAGGAGCTTATTTAATGGCATACATAGGACTCATTTTGGATGTTCAGTCACAACACAATTTCTTTAAATTTTCTGCAGCAGAGGAAATCAATTGTGCTAATTGTAACCAAAGTCAACCCCTCTCATCTGAAATTAGTACTAAGTCAAAACCAGTTGTAGATCGTTTTGCATATTTCGAACCCGAGCAGTGTGTTACCATAAAGAAAAGTTGTGAACAATTTCCAACATTTCTCACTCCAGAGTTAGGTCTTACTGATCTATTAGTTTTAAGTAAAACTTGTGGACAAGGATTATGTCACCAGCCCTCCATATGGATTAGCCCAACCTAAAATGAGCATTTAAAGGAAACAGGTTTAGGAATTATTAGATAAAAGTGTTGTGCCCTAAAACCAAGGACTCAATGAAACCTTTTGTACACATCATGTCAAACACTCAATCAAGGTCAACAATTTCTTTTACACAAAGATTTTCTTTCGTTTAAATGCTCAGAAGGAAAAATGTTGACAAAAGGGCATCCAAGCTAATGTTGTTACACTTGGTTAGCTTAAATCATTAAATGAATGAACGAAATACCAAAACCATAAAATATTGAAACTGATTATTTTGCTGACAAAATTTTGAATTGACAAAACACTCGTGGAGTACAATATTTTTAAAACACGGCAGCTTAGTTAAACATCTAGACTTATCAATGATGTTTAAATTCTTTAAACCAGTGATTATACGAGGCAGTTTTACATCATAACAAGCTCCGCTTTTGCGTGTACGATTGCGTGGCCGACCATGAACTCTGAAACTCTATTTAAAACCACGGACAGCTTTCAAAGTAAGCTGCTAGCAATGCTATGTCACTATTTTTCCACACCAAAGGCCATTGATTGACTTGTTCACATATAATAAAATTATCCATTAAAATTAATATCACTAGGAACCAATAATACCACACCTTTAAATATAGAAACATTCCAATATTACATGTGCTCTTGCGCTTAAATATTTCTGATGAGGGCCAACAAAATTTAGCTCGTAATATATGTCAATATTACCTGCGCAGTGTCACCATCGACTATATACTTTGCTTTAAAATTAACAACACATTTAGTTTAAGAATTAAACTAATTAAACTTATACACGACTAACAAGACTGTGTACTCCACACTAAAAGGAGAAATGGTAAATTGCGACCCAGCGAAATTTATTAATTTCCATACGAAACTGCTTGTAAGCTTGATAGGAAAGCTGCAAAGATTTCTAATTAATCAAGCTCTCCTCACACAATGAGCCTCCCAAGGAATGGGTAATTATTATTCAATATTCCTGACATTTTCGTTTTAATAACTACTCGTCAATTTATACCCAAGCGCATGTTTGAAATAAAAAAAGTAATATATTATTCATGTTGACTGCAAAATGATAATTCACAATAACTTACCAAGCTAAAAATGTTATATTTGTAGCCGCCAATATACTTTCTTTCAACAGATCGCAACAGCATGTCGTGCGACCATGGGACTAGCAAAAGTGTCAAATTCGGGATTCAGTCTGTTACAAAATCGATCAATAACAAAATCTCAATCTGGCCAATGGAAAAATTATTGTACTCCTTTAATAATACATATACGTAAATCATTAATAAGGTGGACGGACCACAGCTAACCAAATTAAAGGATCAAAAAAATGTAAGAGAATATTAACTTGTTCTTCCTCCAATGCAACCCAACACAGAAGGGTTGTGCCAGGAATTTTTAGACTGGCATGTCCGGGTGACATACTGTGCCCTTTCATAGCCGTATTCTATCAATTCAGGACTTCTCCGGGCATAATTCAAGACTCGCTGGAGTCCAACAAAAAACCTGAAAAATATCATTAGATGAAACCAAAGCTGACAAAATTAACAAACACGTCGGCCAGATAAACTGAAGGCTGTAAGTACGAAACTCTGCACACAACGACTGAATTGACTGAGAGCTGCCAGCAAACTTCATGACACGAGTCATGTGGAAAAAGCTACCAGGACATTACCCCATAATATTAAGACTCGAAAACTACTGATTGACATTTCACTTTTCTGAAATGAATTCCACCACAGGTCGACATGACTCACCGTCATAATCGATGCGGTAGCAGCCTCTGTTTGCAGCTAATGAGTGGTGTTGCCCAATATGTCGGCCCAGTACTGGCAGGTAAGGCTCGCCCATGTAGTCATCGCTTAAAGTGTAGACAAATTTGCATGTATAGGTGTTCCGAATGGCAGCAGCATTGTGAATGACGATCGGAATGGAGAGGTCACGGAGTCCGGAGGTCGAAGAAGGAGGGGATGGGAAATGTAGGGGCTGATATAGACCAAACCAGGAGGGGAATGGAAGGAGGTTTTAAGAAAGGGAATCGAAGGAGAAGTATGGAGGGAGGCGAGTTGCCCGAGAAGCGCGCGTACGGCTAGCAATTAAGGCTTATTAAACTGTTCGGCGATACTTGGCATCGCAGTGTAATTGAGCTCTCCATTTCTCAGTATGCAAGTCCCGCCTTTTCCGTTCCAAAAACTTAACGATAAACATATAATGATCATATATTACCGCAGAATATGTGGGAAAATTTAAATAGGATCTATCCCGCATTCTGACCTTTATTCAGCCTTTTATTGGTTTGGCAAATCAACAATTTTCACCACTATTGATCTCAATGTAGCATACCACCAAATCCCATTATCAAAACAGTCCATACCAATATCTAGTTTTTGTGTCCCCTGTAATATTTACCAGTTCACCCATGTGCCTTTCGGTTTGGCAACAGGTGTCTAAGTGCTTACGTGTCTTTTAGACCAAATTTTCCATGATGTGAAATTTTAGTATATATACCACTGTTTGGTCGACGTTGTGATAATTCTGAGTCTTTGGAATAACACATAGCTCACCTAAATGAAGTTCTATCACGTTTGAAAAAAAGTAGGTTTAATGGTTAACCCTGATAAGGTTAAGTCTGTTGTTAAAGAAATTTCCTTTTTGGGCCATAAAGTTTCTTCTCAAGGAATTTCCATTGATCCTGACCAGACTAAGTGTATCAGAGATTTTCTGCCACCTCGGAATCCTAAGGGCATTACCTGCTTTATTGGAATGGTGCAGTTTTTTTGGAAAATTTATCCATAAACAGGTTGCGAAGACTACACAACTTAACATGTCACGTAAAAATATGTAAATTTTGTATGGGGCGAGGAAAAACAGAAATCTTTTGACAGCCTTAAGGATGACATTTTGAACCCTCCGGTTGTTCGCAAGCCAGATTTTTGCAATTTGATCTTTCTGCTTTAGGGTGGAGCATATTAAAGGCTCACAAACTGTAGTATCTGATGCTCTCTCTCGCATGTCTGATGACTCTAAAATTAGTGATGAACCTCAAATTCTTATAAATTTTAACAGAGTTCCGTTTGGCAGTTGCTGATATCAAAAAGCATCAGGAAAAGGACGATGAACAGAATGAAATCATTACGAAATTGGAATCTGGTTTTGAACAGAAAACATACTTTCTGTCCAGGTATTTTGTGTTGTAAATCATGTCATAATGTAAAATGTTCTCTGTTGCCCGCTCATCTTAAACCCATGGTTTTTATTACTTCCACTCTTCCCCCCTAGGCACCCATTTACTGACACGCAAAACCATTCAGGCTATTCGCAATCATTTCATTTGGAAAGGCAGGGATGCTAAAATTTGAAATCGAGTAAAATACAGTAAATTGTGTGCTTTCATCAAGCCTGCTCAAAACACACACACATTTACCTCCTCTGCTAGTCTTACTGACCCTAGTTCTGGAAAATGTGCTACAAGAGCTCATGTTTCTCACCTAAAATACAGTAAATTGTGTGCTTTCATCAAGCCTGCTCAAAACACACACACATTTGCCTCCTCTGCTAGTCTTACTGACCCCAGTTCTGGAAAATGTGCTACAAGAGCTCATGTTTCTCACCTAAAATACAGTAAATTGTGTGCTTTCATCAAGCCTGCTCAAAACACACACACATTGGCCTCCTCTGCTAGTCTTACTGACCCTAGTTCTGGAAAATGTGTTACAAGAGCTCTTGTTTCTCACATAAAATACAGTAAATTGTGTGCTTTCATCAAGCCTGCTCAAAACACACACACATTTACCTCCTCTGCTAGTCTTACTGGCCCTAGTTCTGGAAAATATGCTACAAGAGCTCATGTTTCTCACATAAAATACAGTAAATTGTGTGCTTTCATCAAGCCTGCTCAAAACACACACACATTTGCCTCCTCTGCTAGTCTTACTGACCCCAGTTCTGGAAAATGTGCTACAAGAGCTCATGTTTCTCACCTAAAATACAGTAAATTGTGTGCTTTCATCAAGCCTGCTCAAAACACACAACATTTACCTCCTCTGCTAGTCTTACTGGCCCTAGTTCTGGAAAATATGCTACAAGAGCTCATGTTTCTCACATAAAATACAGTAAATTGTGTGCTTTCATCAAGCCTGCTCAAAACACACACATTGGCCTCCTCTGCTAGTCTTACTGACCCTAGTTCTGGAAAATATGCTACAAGAGCTCATGTTTCTCACCTAAAAAATTTTCATTCTCCAACTTCTAAGTAAGTTTTCTTGTTCTACAAGTCTAGGATTTGCAAACTCTAGCTGTAGGTTGTTTTCTGTAAAAATTTCTTCTTTGTTTCCCTGGCCAGCTGCTATTACTCTTGGCCTTGACTTGGCTTATATCGTAGACTGATCATCCACTCGTTTGAGTCTTTTGAGGTCAGTTTCTATTTGTGCACTGTTGCACACTATAAAAATGCAAAAAAAAACTGTAATTAGTTAATTTTGGTTCCAGGTAATAAGTTAGTTTAGTACTAATTACTAAGGCACGAGTACTAAGATAAGTGGTGCTAATGAAATATTTTGTGTAGTTATTAAATCTAGTTTTGGGTTGCTTTTGTAAAATAATTTTCCAGCACTGGCATTTGGAATTTGAACTTAATTTCTTTTGATATGGAACAATATTAGTTTTCCTTTGGATTCCCTTTTTATTCAATGTGGAACATATTTCCACTCATGTCTTGGGTGTTTTGTTGGTAGTGTGTGTAGTTTAGAAAAAATTCCATGATAGCATTTTCCTCTGGGATAACATATTTTTCTTTCATGATGAAATTTCAATTTTTTGGCTATACTCCCTATGAGTGTACCATGTTGATAGTTTTAGTATTGTTTTTCCGCTGAGGAATTATTGTCCTTCCCTGCATCGCAGTTCTGGCTGTGGACAACATCGCCTTTTATTCAGTCACCAACACATCTTTGGCATCAGGTGTAGTTTTTGAACGTGAAGATGATGCATTATTTTCAGGCAATAATTACGACAACTCTTCATTCGAACAAAATTTTGATTTGGCAGTGGTGCACTTGAAAAATTGTTCTGTCGAATTCAAGTCAGAAGTTCAAACCTTGATGTTGTTCTTACCAACCAGGGCAAAACATGCTCTGATTGGCCTTGGGGGTAAGTTTTAAAAAACTTTATTTGGCGCCTTAGATAGTGGTAATCTTAACCTTTTGTAAAAACTCCTAAATTCTTAACAGGATGATATTTTTACCAATGCGCCAAACCAAACTTATTTTAATTAAGAATCTGGAAGATAGGATGATTAACAATAAGGTGTTACATAAAAAAAATAGTAATGTGTATCTTGAACACTACAACATCCATGACACCCTTGAACGATATGTTATTCAGAATAAGGGAAGCCCTTACCAATGCTAGGCTAGAAATTATTTATATCCATCATGCTATACAAATTAGTGTACATAGCAAATTGAGTACAACATTGTTAAGTGCTGATTCCATTTTGAACATTTTGAAGCACATCCAACAGCTAATCACTCTGCCACTGTATATGATGACGCCAGTTAAACATGAACATTTATATATGTTTTATGGTTGAGTAACGGTCAGGCAATCATCTACAATTGTTCTCTCAATGTTGCTGTTAATGTTCACTTACTATTAAGTAAAGTTTGTTTGAAAAACATATTGTTTTCCCAGTCCCATTTTTGTATTCTAAATTGAACATAAATTTGTTTCTTAATGTGCATGAGTTTTTGATTGTTAGTTTAGATTACAAACATTTGGCTACTATTAACCATAATTATCTTATGAATGGCAAAACTCATGGCATAATCATCTGTCCTTTTTTTCCCCTTGCTTCAATGCACATGTAGACACCGGCGAATTTAACATGTTTACTGGAATGCCATTCTTTTAAATCTGTGATAAATCTGTTAACATTTTAAAACTCCCACTTTTACGTAAAACTAGTTATCATTGGTTATTTGCTTTAAATCTCACTATTGATGTTATTTATTGTACAGGTCTACCACTAAAACCTTTACCAATTTTACTCTTGCTTTATCAGATAATAGTTTAGTTAATAATGTTCTTTTTGAGACATTATGAGCTCCTTTTTTAAAAACCTTTGTTTCTGTCAACTCTGCGCTCCACTATAACCTATCCCTGGCTGTCATCCATGTTCTTAAGCTATAAGCTAAACTCTTTCATGCCAATTTTTCACAGTTTTCTAACCTCAACATGAATGACTCCCTTGTTAAGGAATTAGACACTCTTTTGGCTTTTCGCCCTCAAGATACCAACTTTCAGTATGTCCTGCATCTCCTTCATCCTCACCCTAAACCACCTCCAGAATACCTCAATCTTATTTTCATTATCATATATTGTGTTGAGGTATTTTGGTTATTGATTGCCATGTCTTTTTTGTTAATATCCAAATTTTGTATAAAAGCAAGTCCCCGCCTTCTGCCCAACCTGTTATTGTGCCAGAAGGATGTACAATGGTTCCTTTATATATCATATCAACCTCTGCTGATGGTTACTATCTTATCTTGTTTTTGTGTGTTAATCTGTAGTTTATCATTTTAGTATGTGTTGCATGTCTGTCAGTGTATGCCAGGCTCAGAATCCCATTGCCTTGTTTAAGGTAGGGAGTGTTCGCCGCTTATTGGATCTGTTTTTTTTTACCCGTGTTTATGTAATTTCGTAACCCTTTCTGGTGATATTTTTTGGCATAATCCGTTTTGTTCTTTTCCAGCATCTAATTTTTTCACTTTCTTTCATGTAAAGCAAAGTCAAACTGGTTTGGTCACTATTTTGAATATTTTACATATATTGGTGACCAATTATTCCGTACTATCTTAAGAGAGCGAAATTATTTTTGTAAGTATTCCTGCCAGTTGATATGTCTATTTGTTAAAGTAGCTGTAAAATGTATTGTTATATATTCATTTGTAAAGTTTTTATCTAAATTAGTTTATCATTGATACTATTTTTGTATTGTATTAATTAAAATATATTTTAATAAAATATTTTGGGTATAATTGTAAAATACTGCACATCAACAGCATCAGTGACTTTCTAAAACGACCCATACCAGCGATTCTTTCCGAGCGCGCCCACTTCTGTCTTCTTCACCCAAATTTTGATGGTTACATGTAATGATCCTAAATTTTTGGCTTCTTCCTTTATTGTGATGTGGTCACAGTATATTTTCCGTATCTGGTGAGTTTTTTTAACTTTTTTTTATTGTTCACCTTCCCTTTCACCTATTTTTGTGACTGGTCGTATTTATTTGTTCTGTTAACATTTCTTGTAGTGGTTGGCCGTTCCCAGCTTTATGATGCTGGCCTGGGTCAGTTTTAAACAGCCTTACTGCCGAGGTTGAGCAACTCCTTTTGATGCCGCCTCATGTGTATACGTGGTTTAAGTTCCTGTCAGCGTAGGCAAGTTGAAAGTCACACGATGGGCCACGTTCCAGGTTCATCTTGCCGTAGGCCATAATTGTATTGAAATTTTAGCATGTGCATGAGATTAAGCCGATCGTCACTGTTGTGGAACTTTTCAATTTTTTCTTGCATTTCACTTAAACCCGTTTAGCATCATCTAAATCCATGTTTTGCTCTATCTAAAAAGATTAATGACCAAACATTAAATGCATTATACATTTGGGAACAAAAAAAAGGAGTGAGAGAAAATTTTTTTATTTTCATCTTTAAATTTATCACTAAGGTGACACTACTTTATGTAACCTAAAGGAAAGGTTATTTAACTTGAATTTTGTTTTGTGGGATCCCAGTAAGACACAATGGAGTAACTTAATAATAACAAATTAACATATAAAATTAAAGAAAGGAAACTACAAAAAAGGCAAGGAATTAATTTAATGGATTAATGTAAATGACTAGATTGCCTGTGATATTGTGTTATATATAATTATTTTTAAAAAAGTCATTTGTTTTTTTTTTTCTTTTTTAAGAAAATAGTTTGAAGCGTGAATAAATTGATGTTGTCACCAACAATTATTTTGTATAGCATGTCAAATGGGTGCGGGAAGGTGAACTTTGGTTCGCGCCTTAGCATGCTTGGGGGTTATGTACATGATTACATTTTTTTTGGGGCGTTTCAGTGGAATTAATCCCAGAATTGCTACAACTGAAATCATGAGTTATCTGCTAATTCTAGTGGATAATGAAAAAAACGACCATACACCATACACGTTGCAAATAGGTTATAACAGAAAGTGTGATTGTGTGGGCGGTTGACTACTAGACAGTAAAAATATGGTATTGGTTAGTCGTCCTTTTGTCGGCATAGTAAAGGGGATATTGGGTCATCTTTAAGAATAATGGAATCGCAAACCTGCTAATGTACTCTTTGTAGAAGTTTTATTTTTTATTAGGTTTTCTATAACCTTTTGTTGTTTTAAAATTTTCGAATTCAGTGTTTTTATAATACAAAGTTTTACTATAAATTTTTTTTAATAATTGAAAGTAAATTTTGTGATTTTTTAATGTTATAATTGTTTTAAAAAAAATTTTTTATTTTTTTTATTATTATTATTATTATTATTATTATAATTTTTTCTATTGTTCAGATTCTTTCCGATATTTATTATTTGTTTTCTCTAATTTTTTGTTTCATGATTGGTTCAGAGTCATTCCAGTGCCAAAGCCAATATCACCCTGTGTCAAGGACAAACGCATCTAGATTACTGTTGGGACATTATCCGTAATGGTGGACGAGTATTGTGTCCTTTGTGTTTCTCCTGCCTCAAAGTTTCCATTATTTATGTACTAAAAACTAATTCCTTGGGAAACTCGTTTGCTGAGTAAATTCTTGCTATTTTCTCTCCACTGCCCTCTTCACCGTTGTAGTCCACATTTTACACTGCAATATACCTTCTGGTCTACTCCTTTACAGAAACTATATATATTTCGTAATCAACCACTCTATTGTCACTATGAAATTTCTAGTCCGTTTTATCTATATATATAACTAACTCTGATAGCCAACTTACAGAAGTAAAACTGAATAAATACCTCCATTGCAATTGTGACACCAGGTTTTATTGATAGCATATATTCTCAATTTCAGCTGTAATTTAACATATCCAAATCTTATTCAGCTGTTAATTTCATTGCTGCCTTTTATATCTTTATTTGCTCAAGTAATACTGAAAAACCCTTATCTGCTTAAAGAGGGTGGCAATTGCGCTCTTACTCCGTGTGACCTGAAGAGGGCCTTATCCATTGGCATATTACTTATCTGTGCGGATGACGACCGAAGAATCAACTGAACTCCTCGAAGAACGCTGATCCCTGGGCATTTGTAAATTAGAAATGCCGTTGGGTCCCTTCCAAAAATGGGGGTTTTCAAATCCCAAACAATAGCAATGCAGAGAAATTTCGATGATATTCTACACAACTCTCAAACCTCATTGAAACCCCGACTTCCGCTGTTCTGGCAATCCAAATTTCCTGCGCCACGTGTACTCCAGACGAGGCACACTTCGGAGACATCAGCTACCCCAGTGCCATCACGCACCAGTGGGGCGTACTATGCGAGCAGCAGGCCCACAGCAGTATGGTCAGGTAGCGAGTGGCATCTGTGTAGATGATCACCTTCACGTGTCGGGCGGTACCTTGTCGCTACAAGCCCTTGTGTTCTTCGTGTACGTGTGTGGCAGAAGTTAGGAAATCATAGTTTATAAACACGTAGCAGGACAAATCACAATTAATAAAATGTATTTTTATATGGGATTTCAATGCTTAACTTTTAAACAGCCCTGCTGTGTGGATGGCGGGTGAGCTTGTGAGGCACGGCAGTTAGAAAGGGCAGTCAGCTCGGGGCACAAAATTGTGTTAAATAAAAATAATAAATAATAACATTAATTTTTTTTATAAAATTACGGTCTAACTAATCGATGTTTGTAATATAATATACTACAAATTTGTTTTCAATGTATGAGTACATATATATATATATATATATATATATATATATATATATATATATATATATATATATATATACTCATACATTGAAAACAAATTTGTAGTATATTATATTACAAACATCGATATATATATATATGTGTGTGTGTGTGTGTGTGTGTTTTTATACATCATTAAAAGCTTCATTAGAATATAATCCTTTATAGCTCAGCTGGAAGGAGCATTGTTATACTGACCTAAGGATCTACGGTTTGAATCCACCATGTTCCAAAGTTTCTTATATTTAACTGACAATAAGATTTCTGTATACATATTTCATAAATAACAATGCCTTATCTTCCAGCTGATCCCTGCGCTCCTACCAACATATGAAAACGAAATCCAGAACTAGGCTGGTGGCCGATGACGGCAGCAGTGCAGCCTAATGAGCAAGTCTGGAATTGAACACAGCCTATCTCGTAGGGAAATGAATAGTTGAATGTGTGGCTGGGAGGAGGTGGGTGAACAATCACAGCACAGCAGAGGGGAGGTGTGTTAGTAGATCATGCATCAGGCGTAGATAGCCATGAGAGTCTGCCACCTCGCTTCCCGAGACACTCTCGTGCTCTACCCCTGTCACAAGTGCATCAATGGTCAAACATCAACGTCATATGACGACCTCAAAACTTCTCACTCTGTCATTCCTTTCCGTCGGCGGCCATCATGGATCCTACTTCATGTTCTTGAACTCCCTCCCGCTGGATGTGTCAACTTCGCGCTCTTGGATTCTGAGGTTTTTTTTTCGGTCAAAGTTTAAGGTCAAGGTCAAAAAAGATGGTCCAGTAAGCTTACGTACACACTACGTATAGATAGTTGTGTTTACGTTTTCTGCTAGGAATTAATAATTGTTGAACATTTATTTACCGAGACATGCGTATTCACCCAAACAACTATTTCACAGAAAATGTTTCAGTACAACCTCATCTTATCATCAACTGTTTACTCTGCATTGTAAGCACGCATCGTGCTAGTAGGTTTTTACGTGATTTGTTGATTGCATACACGATCTGCGGGATTTTACAATATAACTTCTTCCTAGAGAGAGTAATGAATTGCTTAAATTTGAAAGGTTGCGATAACGATCTTGAAAACACTTCACGGAGAGGTGTAGATGAATTCTCTGTATGCGTACGATGCTCTGGCATAGTGAAACTCATACTACACGAATATCGGAGTCTTCATGCGTCTGCCTGTCACAGGTAGTGTGCTGATTGTTATGCATCCTACCACGACAGTGTGATTCTAATTTCATCCCTTCCATCACTCTCACACAGAGGGCAGCCAACGTGAGGCGGCGGCAAAGCGCATCGCTCTCTCGTGACACGTCCGTGTGTTTTTTTTATTTTAATATTATTGTATAAATGCGAATTGTAAGCATTTTGTGTGAGCGGAAAAAGGAGAAACCAATATAGACGTTTTGAAATGTTATAATTTTTAAAACCTAATGCAGATAGGTTTTGAGAGCAAGGTAAATTCCATTTTAAAGAAAGTTATGTAAACCTTAAGAAAATGTCAGAATTTTTGTACTGTTAATGAAGTTAGGGTTGTGGTATCAAAGTAAATTTAATTTTCATGGAATATTTAAACAAATACCAGAATAAAGGAATTGCTAATGCAGTTATGGTTTGTGTTCAACCATATTAAATGAAATTTGAAAGACATTCCAGAAAAATGATATCTGTTTATGTAGTTAGGACCACACTAATTTTAAGAAAAACTTTGAACATTTTAAAAATAATGAAATATTGTAAACACTGAATACAGTCATATTAATAGACATTTTATAGCGCATATTGTAAGTTTACTGCGCCTTATGAGTAGTGTTTTAAAAGTGCTTTTTCTCACTCTTTTGAAAATTTAAAAGGGAATGTTTATGAATATATGAATGTCTACTATTTTTCCCATTTCTTAAAACGGGGGTTTCACATAAATTTTAAAAGCGCAATTATATGTGTATATGCGCATTACTTAAAGAACATTCATGAATAATTTGTATAATAATATAAGTGGTTTACTGGTAAATGTTGAAATGCGTTGATACAGAAATAAATACTGAAACAAAGCAAAATATTAATAAATCATAGTTTCCCATAGAAAGTATTGTGTGTGTTATTTTTCGGCCTAAGCATCTTACTTTACGGTTTTCTACTAAAGAGTGTTTTGTTCTTGCACTTTGAAGTGAATTGTGGGCGCACTCTGCTATTTTTTAGCAGAGTTCGCTGATGTTCTGGCTTTATGATTTTGGGTTAAAGGTACACGCATGATTTGCTTTGAAAAACTGATAAAGGTAATATTTAGAGTTGAAAAGGATAAACAGATTCTTCATTGGTTTTACTATCGGGTTTCCTTTTTGCATTATTTGTTTGTTGCGCTAATCTCCATAATGGCCACAGGTTGGCTCCAACAACTTACTAAAGCCAGCCTCATACAAATCTCGAAGAGGTTAGGCGAGGAGGTGCTGGAGTCTGATGGCATCGCAGACCTAAGAGTTTAAGTTGTAATTTCAGTACGACGCGGTAATGAGGGAGGTAAGGCTACAGCTATTGTGGGTGAGTTCAGCCCTGTATTAAAACCTTTACGCTATGTTCCGCAGGAATTGTACTCCAAAATTCTTATGTTAGTTAACACCACTCTTGTAACCATAATAGAATTCTTTGTTGCTCTAAACTCCACCATTTCCTTGAACTTTTGCTCTAGGCAAGTGATCTATGCGGCTTCTACCTTTCGGGTACCGGAAGTGTTGCAACCGAGTTTTGTAGAGCAAGAGTAACATTGCCATCCTCTAGTGATTCCTCGTATATTGCAGAAATATATGGTGTGAAATAAATACCAGCAGAGCCAATTTTACAGTTCATTACATGCAGAGAGAATCTCCACATCTCTAACATTGGTCCTCCACAGAGCCGGATGATTTCTTTCGTTCACGTGAAACTAGCTGATTATGCGCTGGTAGGGAATGTGATGGACTACACAGAGCCATGTGTGCTTAGGAACATGGTGTAACCTCCCCACCACAGCAGGGCAGAGCTCAGAAATCACAGTTTTCACGTTTTCTCACAGGAGGGTGACAGACTCTGCTTCACGCGCGATGCTCTGCCACACAAGTATTAGTAATTATGTGGGGCGAGTCAACAAACAGGCCGGTAATTTCTGTGCGATAAGAGGACTATGTGACCTCAAGAGCACGAAGCACTTTTAGTACAGCATCGGCACAATAGCACGAAGCACTTTTAGTACAGCATCGGCACAATAGCACGAAGCACTCCCAGTACAGCATCGGCACAACAGCACGAAGCACTCCCAGTACAGAATCGGCACAATAGCACGAAGCAATCCCAGTACAACATCGGCACAACAGCACGAAGGACTCCCAGTACAGCATCGGTACAACAGCACGAAGGACTCCCAGTACAGCATCGGCACAACAGCACGAAGCACTCCCAGTACAGCATCGGCACAACAGCACGATGCACTCCCAGTACAGCATCGGCACAATGAGAAGCCTTCACACCTTCTCACATGCAGGTGGTAAATTCCACTGGGTGAGTCAAGTCTGGTATTACTTAATCTTCCTTTCTCTCTCTCTCTCTCTCTCTCTCTCTCTCTCTCTCTCTCTCTCTCTCTCTCTCTCTCTCTCTCTTATAATGTATTCAGATACCAAGATCAAGTTGCTCAGGGTTAGGGGCAGAGCCGAGGCTGCATTAACTAAACAAGCTAACGTTTCGGAAACTTGTGATATTGACACAGGACTCACTCTCATTCGAGTTAGACTGGAACTCTTATTGCAGACATGCAATCAGTATACTGAGGCCCAGTACCAGTTGGATGATGACGATATAGAGGTTGATAATTCCACAGACAGGAGAGCATTCGAGAACTCTTATGCATTGGCAAAGGCTAAGTTCATATTATTCTTGGATACTTCGCTAAAAATAAAGTGACACTATTTCCTCTGTGATCGCCAAGCTTAGGATAAAATCACCTACAACAAATCTTCCAAACTTTTCCAGTGAAATTACAGAATTCTAAATTTTATGGCGTTTTTAACCACTCAGTTATCAAGAATGATGAACCAGACAATGTTCAGCATTTCCAATACATTGTTCTTTGTTTGTAGGGGAAGCACACAGACTATAGGAGAACTTGCAAATGACTGACGACAATTTTCAAACAGTGTGGCACATCATCTGTCAGCGGCATAGCAATCCCAGACTCATAATTTATGCCCATGGCAAGTACTTATGGTCAATTACCCAAACAAACAGGGAATCAGCAAGTAATCTCAGAGTTCTTCTTAAACAGTTTCTTTGTAACCTAAGATCTTTAAAGGCACTCAAACTGGAAGTTCCCATTCATGAAATATTACTTTCGCAGTATGTGTTCGACAGGTGATGGGACAACTAGACATGAGTGGGAGGTTTATACCTCAGTGAAGGAAACTCCAAGGCTCATAGATCTCTGTAAGTTTCTAGAAAAATATGTCAGGCAATGGATTTAATTACACGTGACCCCTAATTTGAAGGTAAGCCAAATGATCCCAAGTATGACATAAACAAACAAGATTCAAGGCAAAACAGGCCATCCTATGTGTCTGTCAAGTAAACATATTTAGTATGTAGTTATACTCACCATCTATATAAATGTGACAGATTCAAGCAGATTGATTGTCAAAGCAGAGTAGGATTTGTAAGGCAACATGACCTGTGTTTAAACTGCCTACAACAGGGACATAGGACCACTCAGTGTACTTCAATATCCTGCAGAGTCTGTGGACGCAGACATGATACCATTCTTCATCATGATGATGGCCACAGTATCACTGTATTTGCCTTTTCAAAGGTCACATAGTAATGACACAAAACATCCACACAATACTTCACACAAAGATGATAAACAGGGGAATGTCATTGACACTTGTTTCCTTAAGACAACACAATCACAAGTTCTGTTGTCTACAGCTTTGGCAAAAATTCGTTACAGCAGAGGAGTCTTCTATATTTGCAAGGTACTTCTCGATCTAGGGTTACAAAATAATTCCATAACTGGATATTTAGTGCTATCGCTTACCCTCAAGAAAAAGCACAATTGCATTATTCCTGAGGGTATTAGTTTCATTGATTTCTAAGACATCGCAAATTGAAACCTTACGATTCGAGTCAATAATGAATGATTTTAACACCCTTAAGGGGCCAGTACTTCCTAGGATATCTAGCAAACTACCTGGAAATGTAATTGATTGCATATCTTGGAATTGGCCTCCAGACATTCAGCTGGCTGACATAACATTTTACTAAACCTGCATGTATATATATATATATATCCATGTGGAGGCGAGATTAAGTAGGTACCCCTAACTTAAGGCTTACTATCAGAACTTCCTTACTAACTATGCAAAGATAGGGCACATGAAACTTGTAGATGAATTTGACACAGACTCGAGCTCGATATACTACCTCCCTCATCGTCCAGTCTTCAAGGTGTCTAACCCCACAACCAAGGTCAGAGTTGTGTTTGATGCATCTGCCAAAACCAGAAGTGGGTTATCACTTAATAACATCTTGCTAGTTGGGCCTAATATCCAACAGGACTTGTCCTCCATTGTACTATACTCCATGGTATATAAGGTGTGTTCCACAGCCGGCATTGAGAAAATGTACAGGCAGGTAATAGTTTCTTCTAAGAATTACACACTGCCAATTATTCGGGGATAAATTCTCCATCAGAACATGTTAAGGAATACTGTCTCACAACAGTGACATGTGGCAGAGCATCTAGCCACAAGATACCTTCATCAGTTAGCATTAGATGGAACAAAAGAATTCCCATGAGCGGCAAAAATACTCAAACAATGTTTTTATGTCGATGACTGTATGTCTGGTGCATATACAGTTGAAGAAACCCTTCACTTACAAAACCATTTAATAAGGCTACTCTTTGGTGGTGGTTTTCAACTTCGCAAGTGTACATCAAATCAACGTGCACTACTGGAGGTTATCCCCCAAAATTGGCAGGAAACTCAATGATAATGTGAAAACATTAGGGGTTTTATGGCACCCCACAACAGATCAGTTACGAATTGCTGGTTGTGCAAAATTTGTACCTTGTTCACACAAATTTACTAAGAGGAATATGATAGCAGCAATTTCATCCATATTTGATCCACTGGGTTTAATCAGCCCTATTATAATATCATATAAAATTATACTCCAGAAACTTTGGCAAGATAGGTTAGACTGGGTCAGGAACTTCCATCAAATCTTATGCTTCAGTGGAAAAAAATTTTTGCACAGATTTGCCTCTCATTCAAGATATAAAGATAAGTAGACTGGTACTTGACAAGAGTAATTGTGAAGAAATTCAACTTCAGAGCTTCCCTGATGCCTCATATAAGGCTTATGGGGCCTGCATTAATATGTATTCCTCTAAAGGTAATTGCAAAACTGTCAATTTACTATGCTCGAAAGGTTATCCCTTCTTAGACTTAAACTATGCGATGCTCTCCTAATAGCAATATTGGTCAAACATGTATTGAATGCATAGCATTTTAGGCTCGGTGAGATTAATCTCTGGACAGATTCCACTATAGTGGTGGCATGGGTTTCAGCTTCTCCCAAGAAATGAAAGAACTTTGTTGTCAACAGAGTTGCTGCAATACAAACTCTAACTGTTGTCTCATAACAGAAACATATATAATGCCATATCTAGGGGAGCTAACCCAAAGACCATTATAACATACGAACTATGGTGGAATGGTCTATAATAGTTGCAACAACATTCAGAAACATTGCCAGCATCAGTTCCAAACAATTTGAAGGACATCCCTGAAGTAAGAAGGTGTGCGAACAGTTTACAAGAAGTTCACCATAGACGCATCAGGATACAACAGAACAAAGAGTAACCTGACGAAATCCGAATGTTGGAGGTAGGTCAGTCAATCAATAGGTCTAGTAAGATAAGGTCACTAAATCTGTTCTTTGCGGAGGACTGTTACATGTAGAAGGTCGACTTCAACAATCTCAACTTCCACAAGACCAGAAACATTAAATTATACTACCTTCGAATAGTCATCTTACGATACTAATCATCGAACATGAACATCGACAAATGATACATGTAGGAAACCAAATAATGATTTCGTCACTCCGACAACCACACTGGGTTGACAATGCAAATTTCAATGTTCGACAGCTTCTACACAGCTGCATCACTTGCCAAAAGCTCAGAGCCAAGGCTGCACAACCACCAATGTGTCAGCTTCCCTCTCAATGAGTAACTCCTGCACTGCCATTTCTTGACTGAGATGTTGATTATGCTGGACCAATGTACATTAAGCTTGTACTACATCGAAGTAGAAGAATAATCAAATGCTATGTCACAAACTTTGTGTGTCTCGCCACACGGAAAGTTCACCTAGAGGTGGGTTCCGACCTTACAAGTGAGGCATTCATTGCAGCTCTACAGAGATGTATTGCATGTAGAGGCCGATTTGCTCAAATATATTCGAACAATGGGATAAGTTTCGTGGGAGCTGAAAGACAGCTGAGAGAAGTACATACACTGTATACCTCAAACCAACACACTGTGTCTCTGAACAGTTTCACTTCAGTTGAAGGTATGCAATATCACTTTATTCCACCATGAGCCCCACACTTTAAAGGGCTTTAGGAGGCTGTAGTGAAGTCTCTGAGATACCATTTTTGACATGTCACGGGTAATGCAATTTTAACTCTCGAATAATAAGTTACACTTGCCACACAAATTGAGAGATTTCTAAATTCAAGAACCGTGACTCCAATATCCAATGATCACAACAATAACCAGCCCTCTAACCCTAAGCTGCTTCTTCATTGGATGTCCAATTCCTCCCATACCTGAACCTAACCTCTCCCATAAAAGGTTTGGCCTTCTGCCCAGGTGGCAGCACATTCATCGACTTCAAAATTTTTGAACACATAGTCTCATGACTACTTAAATCACCTACTACAGTGTTCTAAGTTAGTTTGAACCTACAAGAAAATCAAACATTGACTTCTTGTTGTCATCAAGTAAGACAACATTTCTCCATTAATGTGGAAGATGGACTTCATCGATCATTATCAATGATAGCGATGGTCTTGTCAGAGCTACAACGGATCGTATACCGTCAGGGAGTTAGGAATGTCCAATATGTGAACTATGTATTTTACCAGTTCACATTGATGAGATCGAAAACCATCCATGTAGCAAGCCACAGTCGACCGACTGTAGCTTTACTGCTGTCACTCCTGGATGACTGTTGTCACTGAATACTTACAGGTTTACAGAAATGGCCCTGTTATGGATGACTGCTGGCATCAAGACACTTGCATGCATGCAATTTATGGCCCACTGAGGGAATGTTGATCAAAAATAAAACTGATGGTTGAAAGTAGATGACGTATTAATGGTCCATAAATTACATACCAACTTTATTCTAGGAATGGCCGCACATAACCTACATTTATTGCTGGTAAAATTATGGGTAGCCATCTGTAGGCCATTTGATATCTGTGAAGGGGCACATTGTTGGACCATTACTGGTGCAATATGGCTTACTATGGAAATTTTCAATGGCCCCACTCATCGCAGATATCTTCTTCAAACTACACACACATACACGTGTGTCTAATATAATTGATGGGAATATATGGCAAAACGCTATAGATACAGTATTAGGTGTGGCTTTGGGACAGGTATTGAATAATTTGTCATATGAAATTGTTTACATGTATGACAGCAAATAATTAAAAGTTAAAGAAAGATGTATAACAACCATTAGAAGATTCACATTGAAGGGCTTTTGTTGTTTTACATCACTAAAGTATTCGTTACTGGTGACTGCATTTCAAAACACATAAATAGCATCCAAGTAATATACATACTGCAAAATATTACATTAACGGCAAGTTTTTTTGGTTAATATCACGATTCATGTAGGAATATTTCTCTCAATAGTCCAGTAAATGAAGGGTTTGTAGACAAAAATGTCAGGACAGCAATAATTGACTTTAGGATTTTGTTTGGACTAGTTAGGAGACGAATACTCTAAAATTCCTGGAACCTACGAGTTTTACAAAAAATGGGGGGGGGG